>CM070775.1:55261533-56581533 GCA_036346955.1 Dipus sagitta | reverse complement strand
CTATGTAAATATGTTGAAGGGTTTCCCCTACCTTTTCTTTAAGCAATTTCAGAGTTTCAGGTCTGATATTAATGTCCCTGATCCACTTGTATTTGATTCTTGTACATGGAGAAAGACAAAGATCTATTTTAATCTTTCTACAAATAGATATCCAGTTTTCCCAGCACCAATTGTTGAAGAGGCTGTCTTTTCTCCAATTAATATTTTTGGCACTTTTGTCAAAAATCAGATGGCTGTAGATGCCTGGATTAACATATGGGTCCTATGTTCTGTTCCATTGATCTACATGTCTGTCTTTGTACAACTATAATGCTATTTTTGTTACCATGGCTTTGCAATATAGCTTAAAATGGGTTATGGTGATACCACCACCATTATTTTTATTTTTTTATTATTTTTTTGCTCAAAATGGTTTTGGCTATTGGAGGTTTTTTGTGTTTCCAAATGAATTTAAGGATTGGTTTTTCCTATTTCTGTGAAGAATGCCATTGGAATTTTAATGACAATTTCATTAAAAGTGTTAATTGCTTTTTGTAAGATTGACATTTTCACAATATTTATTCTTCCAATTCAAGAACATGGAATGTCTTTCCATTCCCTTATGTCTTTTGTAATTTCTTGGTTGGGTCTTTTAAAGCTCTCACTGTAGAGATTCTTCACTTTCTTGGTTAAATTTATTCCAAGGTTCTTTACTTCTTTTTCTTTTTTTATAGCAATTGTGAATGGTAGAGATTTCCTGTTTTCACCCTCCGCATATTTGTTGTTAGTGTATAGCAAAGCTACCAATTTCTGGGAATTTATTTCATATCCTCCTAAATTGCTAAAAGTGTTTATCAACTCTAACAGTTTACTAGTAGAGTCTCTAGGGTCTTTTATGTATAGAATCATATCATCTGCAAATAGTGACAATTTGATCTCTTCCTTTCCAATTTGTATCCATTTTTATGAGTGTCTCTTGCCTTATTGCTATAGCTAACACTACTAGTACTGTATTAAATAAAAGTGGGGACAGTGAACACCCTTGTTTTGTTCCTGAGTTTAATGGAAAAGGTTCAAGTTTTTTTTTTTTTCTACTTAGTATTATGTAGGGTGTAGGTATGTCATAAATAGCTTTTATTATGTTGATATATGGTCCTTCTATTCCAATTTTCTGTAATACTTTTATCATGAAAGGATGTTGGATTTTGTCAAATGCCTTTTCTTCATCTATTGGGATGATCATGTGACTTTTGTCCTCCAGACAATTTATATGACATATTACATTTATTGATTTGAGTATGATGAACCATCCCTACATCCTGGGATAAAGCCAACTTGGTCAGGGAGAATAATATTTTTGATATACTCTTGTATTCTGTTTGCCAATATTTTGTTCAGAAATTTTGCATCTATGTTCATGAGGGAGATTGGTCTATAATTTTCTTTTTTTGTTCTGTCTTTGTCTGGTTTTGATATGAGGGTTATGCTGGCTTCATCGAAGGAGTTTGGTAGAATTCCTTCCTTTTCTGTTTTATGGAAATGTTTGAGAATCAGTGGTGTTAATTCCATGAAAGTCTAGTAAAACTCACCAGGAAATCCATGTGGGCCTGGGCTTTTTTTAATTGGGAGACTTTTTTTTTTTTTAATAACTGCTTGGATCTCCATACTTGTTATAGGCCTATTTGAATGGTTAATCTCATCTTGATTTAATTTTGGTAGGTCATATAAATCAAGGAAACCATCCATTTTTATCAGATTTTCAAACTTAGATGTATATATATATTCTTAAAGTATGTCCTTATAATTTTCTTAATTTCTTTGTTATCTGTTGTAATTTTGCCTTTTTTATTTCTAATCCTGTTGATTTTTGTCCCTTTTCTCTTTCTTCTGGTCAAAATTGCTAAGGACTTATCAATCTCGTTTATCCTTTCAAAGAAACAACTCTTTGTTTTGTTCATTCCTTGTATTGTTTTTTTTTTTTTTTTTTTTTTGGTTTCTATTTCATTAATATCTGCCCTAATCTTTATTATTTCTCATCTTTTTTTGGTTTTGGTTTGCCTTGTTCTTCTTTGTCTCAGGCCTTAAGGTGAAGCAATGAATTGTTTATTTGGAAATCCCTATTTTCTTCATATAGGCACTTAGAGGTATAAATTTCCCTCTTAGAACTGCCTTCATCATGTCCCAAAAGTTTTGGTATATTGTATTATCATCATCATTTGATTCTATGAATCTATTGATTTCCTTTTTGATTTCTTCAATGACCCATTGATCATTCAATACTAGACTTAGTCTCCATGAGTTTCTGTATGTTCTGGAACATTTCTTGTTGCTGATTTGCAGAATAATTCCATTGAGGTAAGATAAATTTCAAGGGATTATTTCAATTTTCCTGTATTTGTTGAGATTTGCTTTGTGTGCTAACATATGGTCTATTTTAGAGAATGTTCCATGTACTGCTGAGAAAAATGTATATTCATCAGCATTTGGATGGAATGTTCTGTAATTATGTATTAGGTTCATTTGTTCCATGACATCATTTAATTCAGATGTCGCTCTGTTTATTTTTTGTTGGGCTGAGAGTGTGGTATGGAAGTTACCCACTACAATTGTGTTTGATGTTATCTGTGACCTTAAGTCTAATAGTGTTTGTTTGATGAAAATGGGATCCCCCATGTTATGTGTATATACATTTAGTATTGTAATGTCCTCATGTTGAACTGTTCCTTTAATTAGTATAAAATTAACTTATTTATGAACTTATTTATCTTTCCTCACTAATGTAGGTTTGAAGTCTATCCTGTCAGATATTATGGTAGCAACCCCTGCTTGTTTCCTAGGCCCATTTGCTTGAAATACTGTTTTCTATCATTTCACCTTAAGACAGTGTCTATCTTTTATTGAGAGATGAGTGTCCTGGAGGAAACAAATGGCAGGATCCTGCCTTTTAGTCCAGTCTGTAGCTTGTGTGTTTTGGTTGGTGCATTGAGGCCACTGATAATAAGAGTTATTATTGAAAGGTATGTATTTATTCTCACCATTTTTCTTATTTTGTAGTGTATCCAATTTTCCCTTTACGTATTTGTTTTAACTGTTATTTGAGTGTGGTTTATTTTTTCCTATTTCCTCCTGTGTATGTTTTGCTTTCCCTTCAGCATTCAGAATCCCTTCAAGTATTTTCTGTAGATCTGGTTTAGTTGTCATAAATTCCTTTAGCCTATTTTTGTTGTGGAATGTCTCCATCAAGTTGAATAGATAGATTTGCAAGATAAAGTAATCTTGGTAGGCAGTTGCTATCTTTCAGCACTCAGAATACATCATTCCAAGCCTTCTGGATTTTAAAGTTTGTGGTGAGTAGTCTGCAGTTATTCTGATGGGCTTGCTTTGTAGGTGATAAAAACAAACAGATTGTCTTATAGTGACAAATTCCCTATGGGTGTGTGTTGTTCTACAACCATAATCTTGTCAGCTGGGAGGTAGGGATTTCTGTTTGGAATAGGGTTCCAAGTCAACCTGCATCTGGGTCAGACCCTGCCCCCAATAATGACAGAATCAAAAGACAAAGGCCCTGTAAATATGGAAGTATCGAAGGTAACAATATTCAACCCCCAAATACAGGTTATTTGAAAATGGTAAAGTCAACCAAGAATACATTACCCCATAACCTATCCTGACAAGGAAAGAAAGGAAACAGAGATTAGCTCTTCCAATACAGGTCTATGTACCTCTTTTTTGTTCTTTGAATTTTTTGTTTGTTTGTTTGTTTTTTGTCAGTTAGCCTTGTTACTTTTGTGGTGGCTTCCAATCTCACCAATGCTAAGTGCCCACCTCGATCTCTGCATGTTGTGCTGTAGAGCTGGACCTCCAATCAACCTTGCTGGCTGCACTGCCACTGGGGGCTGAGTGCTGGAGGTTATAGGTTATGATGGTGGGGGATGTGGGCATTCAGACTTCTGCAGTTGCTCATGCAGTTCCAACTCCATCCCTTTCAGTAGATCGTTGGTTGGTCTAAGTTGTATTTACTCCCATTTTCTCAACTTTGCAAAGAGGATGATGAAATTGAGAAAGCCCCTTACTTGGTATCTGCTGCCGCTTGGCATACCTGGTGGTGTGGTGCTGCGTGGGTGTGCAGATCATGCATGTTGGGCCATTTTATTTCTTTCTGGTGAATCTTGGTCTCTCTGGCTTCTCTGCTGTGTGAAAGAATAGACTATATTCCTTCACTTTTCAGAAGAAGAGTATATTTTGTTGGGGTTTTGCTTAAATTCCTCCCTAGGCTGGTTTGGCATGACTCCTATGCCACCATCTTACCCAGAAGTCCTATTTCAGGTTTTTTTTGAGGTCATAGTAATGTATACAATGGCTGAACTAATTTTCAATTCTACCAACATATTCACCAGCATTATGATTTTTTGTTATTGCTAGCTGTTCTGACATGGCAAAGATGGCATCTCAATGTGGTTTCAATTATGGATATTGGTAATTATGAATCTGGGACACTTTTTCTAAGAACTTTTAAACCATTTGTCTTTCTCATTTTGTGGAATATCTGTTCATTTTTGTAGACCATTTGGTGATAGGCACATTTATTTGGTGTACCTATGTTTTGCAGTTCCTAGTAAATTCTGGCTTTTAAAAGCCCCCATATCTGACAACAATACTCTCTATGTTGTGTCTTCGCTTTTTTCAATATTTCTTTTGTTTTTCAGATACTTTATAATTTCATGTATTCCCATTTGTTAATTCTTGAGACAATTTCCTGTGTTCATGTAGTCCTGCTCAAAAAAATTTTGTCCATGCTGACTTATACAAAATCAACACAAAAAGAAGTAGCTTTAATATATACCAATAATAACCTTACAGGGAAAGATAACAAGAAAATCATCCCATCTACAAGAGAAGTACAAAAATAATTAAATGTCTAGGAAGAAAACCTAAACAAAAATATGAAGGACCTCTATTATACATTCAGGAAACGAAACAAAAGAAGAAACCAAAGGGAATAGTAGGAGGAAGAATGACCTTCCATGTTCCTGGAATAACAGAATTAGTGTTTTGCAAATGACTATTTGAAAAAAAATAATACATACATTCAACAGGATGATTATTAATATTTCCATTGTATTCCTCAATGAGATGAAAAAAAAAAAAACAATCCATGAATTCATATGTAAGCACAAAAGCCCACAAGTAGCCAAAACAATTTAAAGGAGAATTAACCCATCTTGAGGTACCACTCACTTTTAAATATCTCTTTCTCTTTGAACATGTGCCTTCTCATATAGTAAATTCTACTGGAAGTACTGCTGATTTGAATATTTTTCTATTTGAGCTTCAGTGAAACTATCATACTCACTCCATGCCATAAGATAATTTTAATTCTTGCTCATTTAAGGCTTTTTTTCCAGCTAAATCTTCAGTAAACACCATGTAGCAGTAATATTATTAAAATACATATAAAATAACACACGTTAAATATTTCTGAATACATTTGACTACATTGCTTTTGGTAGACATCAAATATATACCATTGATACAGGAATTGAATTTTTTCTGCCAATTCACTCATATGATACACACCAATGCAATGAGATATTTGAGAATTTTTGGGTGTCCCCAAATTCTTGTCTTATCAATTGAAAGAATTGACATCCACAGGCAAAAGGATAAAATTTACAGCTTTTATAAGAATATAAATAGAACTTACAAGAAGAAAGAAAGATGAAGCTCATATCCAAGTACTTGGGAAGCCCAGAATTTAAGATTTAATAGAATGAAGGAATATAGAGCTCTTGCCCAAAGAAGCAAAAGGAAGTTTAATAATCTCACCTGGAGAGAAGGAAGTAGGAGAGGGTACAGAAAGTTTCTGTCCCTTAAAAGGAAGAAGGGTAAGTCCAACCTGTAGATTTAGATTGGAACCAGACATGTTTCTGGGTGGTATCTCATGAATATCAATCTCCCAGGAAAGATGTAGCCTTCTTGGAAGGACAAAAATTGTCCATGGAGGGTCTCAGGTTGAGTTCAAGGACAGATCTAGCTAGAAAATCCTTATAACAAGGATAAGATCAAGGATATTACATTTTATTCTTCTGAGTCCTGTCACTCCAAACTATCTTAATCCCCCTTTGAAGCAATCCTAATTTTCAATGGGGAACTGGGGCAATAAATGACCTGATTTCTATAAGCTGAGTAGCATTATCAGGTGTGACAGTTCACAGTGAGTCTATCTATGGCACTACAAACGTACATTATTATAATACAGGAAGACAGCCTTAGATAAACATGTTGGGGAGAAAGAATAAGAGAAATGAATTAGAGGGAAGTAGGCACCATGCAGATTGGAGCACTTCAGTGTTTCCATTTTTGCAGACTTTCAGACCTTGGAGGATAATTGAGGAGACTAAATATAATTGGAGCACAGGGATTTTTGTGCATTGGGTGACTATAATCGAGAGAAGATAAAGTTAAAACAGCAGCTGAGTATATCAAGGTCTAAACATTAGTGAAGTTACTATTACCAGAGGTGATAGATAAAATTCTCTTTTTCCATGAGCATCCACATAACCATTTATAAAGCTGTTCATCAGATGGCAAGGTGGTATCTGAAATGGTGTGGATCTGTCCTTGTAGATTTTGTAAAGCAGATGAGACATTAGCAGAGTTATAAATCATGTAACTTTGATAGTGGCACAGGTGTCACCATGAGCACATTTAAGCCACGTTGTTTAGTATAGTTATTCCTTTTATTATTTGACCTTGGAATTAAGGGAAATTCTCTATTGTGTCTGTTTGTGTCACACAAAGCATTTAAGGTACATTTCATCTTATTTGACTGTATATTTTACTGAGTACTTAAGACCAAGTAGGTAGCTAAAATCTGACTCTCTATATATTGTATTGTATTTGTATTTTTGTGGCTCCTAAGGATGATTCCTCAAGGATCTCTTTGGCTCCCTTAGCATTCTAACCATCTTTTGGGATGAGTCAGTGCCTTGTTGACCATATGCCTTCCCTTGGAATATTGAGTTTCTTTCTCTGTTCTGACTTTCCTTGTGAAGTCTGTCCTTTGTTTGCAGTTGAACTGCTTGACTTCTGTAATCTCTCTGAACAAGTGAATATGTGTTTTACCAGAGTTGTAGGATGCTCCAGAAGTGTCCTGTCATCATCTTGGCCACCTTGACCTGGGAGTAGTGACCAAATATTGGTCTCTCTTTTCTTGCTTAAGTGACTCCAATTGGCCTTAACTTTTACATATTGTTATTAAGCACTCATCAGGACAGTTATGCCAGACTTAAAGCATGGGTTTGTAAGTGAAAGCAAAATTTGATAACAGCTCTGGAGATAATGCTTACCAATGAATTTAAAACAGATGGAATATATATTTTATTTAAAAAAAAAAAAACTAAAGCAGGGGTGGAGAGATGGTTTAGTGCTTAAGGCACTTGCCTGTAAAATCTAAGGACCCGTGCTTGACTCTCTAGTTCCCACGTGAGCCAGATGCACAAGGTGATGCAATCACACAATGGACATGCACACAAAGTGGCAAGTGAGTCTGGAATTTGATTGCAGTGGCTTTAGGCCCTGGTGTGCCAATTCTCTCTCACTCTGTCACTTTCTTTCTCTCTCTCATAAAATTACAGTTAAAAAAAATACAAGTAAAGCAGAAAAAAGTGCTCACATCTTTGCTTTAAGGCACACTGAGAAGTGTCCCTAAAGTTAATCTGGCAGCCTGAAGGATTAAGAGAGCTTCTGTTGCCATCACCTGGAAATCCTGATGTTGTTGCCTCAGCCTCTTCTGTAACACAATAGACCCAGTAGAATACTGAGACTTTCAACCATTCCCTAAATTTCTTGGTATTCTGGGTTCAGGGAACACCTACTCTCTCAAAATAGAGATAACCATGAATTTACATTAAAGTGAGGTAGATAAAGTGAGGGAAACAGAGTTAACTATATCAATTTGTTAACTCTGATCTAAAACCTCAATAAGTATGTGTGGAACTTTTATTTAATTGAAAAAGCAATGTCTGTGGATTCAGGATCATGTACCAAGCCATGTGCCACTACATGTGGTTTATGGCAGCCAAGAATGTTGAAGTGGCTTAGGATTTTAGAGCTTATACAAAAAGCACATACTTTTGTGGAAGCTAAGAGTATATGAATTTATCCTCCTACCCTTGGGACCCTAAATAATCCAAATGTCCATAGATTTAGTTCCTTAATGATATAAATTTACCATTTTAGTCCCTTGCCAATGTGACCATAAATAATACCCTACATCCTAGATAACCTGCGCCTGGTATTACTCTGCCTGTTCAGTATCTCTTTAGGAGCTCTGCTTATGACACATCATATTTGGCTTTTTATCATCTCTCTACCTAAAGCAGTAATGACAAACAGAAAAAAGTAAACTAGATTAGGTATAATGCAAGCATGATAGTACTCAGGGTGAATTTCCCAATCAAATCTACTGGGCTGTTAGGATTAGGAAAGCCATTTTGTAATTCATCACATGCAATACAAAACCAAAAGATAAAAAACAAAAAGCAAACCAAAACACATTAGGCAATCACAGTCACTAGCGAGTATTTTCTTACCTCTAAGACATACTGTTGATCTCTAGATTGAAGATGTTCATCCCTTAGTTGCAGGCTTTAGGACTGGACAGAGATTTCATTGAGCCTTTGGCCCATCTATTATTTTGTTTCTGCTAAGTCAGTCAAGTCCCTATCTGTAGTGTCAGGCTGAGATATGGGGCTCTCTCTGTGCTCCTTATTTATTCAAGGAGAAAGTTCTTCATTTTGGTGTCCTGTTATCCCTAAACTGCTTCTTCATATGCAATGCTTCCTAATTGTTGCCTGTCATGCTTTTCAATTTAAATCATTTGAATATGTAGTCCAAAACTCAGCTAAATAAAAATAAATTTAAAGATACAAATATTATTTATTTGAGTGTCCACTATGTTTCTACCCTCTAGGTTTATGAATTCTTATAGTAGAATAAATGATAGGAGTTATGATACTACAATAATGAATTATATCTTAGGCACATATATTATTGTTGTTATCTTAGTGATATAAATGCTATTAAATTTACTATTTTAAGAACAGTTAGAAGAAAATCATTGTATTTACTTCATTAAATTTATACTGGTAGGATTTATCATATTTTCTTGGCATATTAGACTTTCAATATACATATTGACTGAGATTCCATATTTGGAGTATCTATAACATATAATTTAAAGAGGTATCCTGTAATACTAGTCTTTGTATGGTGATTTTCCTCTGGACATAAGATGTTGCCATCTGGAGTCAAAGAATGCTTTGGCCTGACAGCTATGACAATTTTAAAGCTGAACAATACTGTGATGCAATGTCAGTAGTGATAGTACTGGAGCTATTGACAGCTCCCTAGTAGATGAATGAAGGAAAAGTCACAAGAACTTGAACTGAAATTCCAACACTTGTTCCCACCTGCCCTCCTCCCAGGCACAAGTAGTGTTGGAATAAAGCTCTACTATACAGAGGTGGATTAACATGGGGTCCACTTGGACTGCATGATGTGAGTTGCCCTCCGAGATGTGGTGATACTTAGTGTTGATACAGGTGCCTTTGAATCACCCATGCTCCTGTAAGTAATCTCAAAACTGGTTTGGTGTAATTGTGCCATGTTCTCTTGTCTGTGCCTTATCTGGGTTAAATAGGTATACATTCACGTCTCCCAGAGGAAAAAAAATTCCACAACCAAACTGTGTAGTATAAAATATACTACTATATATGCTTCATTATATATGCACTATTATAATATCAGAATAATTATATAAATTATTTTCATATATATTTGTCTTTTTTCTCATTTCTAAAATTTCTTTCCTAGGTGATCATGACAGATGTTCAGTGAAATATTTTTTTCCCCCTTGGGCTGGAGAGATTGCTTAGTGGTTAAGCACTTGTCTGCAAAACCTCACAACCCAAGTAAAGACAAATGCACAATGGTGCATATATCTGGAGCTGATTTTCAGTGGCTTGAGGCCCTGGCATGCCCATTCTCTCTCTCTCTCCCCTTTCAAATAAATAAATATATAAAATATTTTTAAATGAAATATTTTCTTTCCTTTTTTCTGTTTTTTTTTTTTTTTTTTTTTTTTTTTTTTTTTTTTTTTTGAGGTAGGATCCCACTCTACGCACTCTAGTCCAGGCTGACCTAGAATTCACTATGTAGTCTCAGGGTGGCCTTGAACTCATGGTGACTCTCCTACCTCTGCCTCCCAAGTGCTGGAATTAAAGGTATGAGCTACCATGCCAAGTTAATCCATTATAATCTTAAAGTTCCATGAATAAAGGTCTCTAGTGGTGCTCATGCTACCTATATTTTACTTTAAATGAGAATAACTGAATTCTTCATATTATTGTACAATTTTATGCTTCAAGAGAATCTTGGGTTTTTGTTGGTTTCGATTTTTTTTTCAGTAGTCAAGATATATTAGAATATAGGCCATAACTTTCCTGAGGAACATTTTCAGGGTCAGCTACAACCCAGCATATGAATGCTTCATATGTTGCTGTGGTATAGTATTCAATATAAGTAGCTATTTTTCTCTGAGGCTCCATTCACATATTCCCATTAGTTTTTTTATATATAAGAAACACTGAAAATTTCTAAGACAGTATTCATGTTCCTTCCACCTAGCTTCACTCAGTTTAGACAGGTTTCTTCTTCAATATGACCCCTGAATAATTGTTACTAGAAAATTTATTTCTCTGTTGTTTTGTGATTTTTTTTTTCCCCAGGCTCCTAATAAAGGAATCTGAGAACATGCTTTGAAATGGAACCTAGGAGTGAATAACTGTACTCTAAGTTTCTTGAAAACATTAGGGGGCTGATTTTCCAATGAACAAATGATGATCTAATTTCATCTGACAACCTTCCATGATATCCTCTAGTATTTTCCCAACAGTTCATCTTCTTTAATTTTTATAGCTCATTTTTCCACTGGCTTCAGTTATTACTCAGTAATTTTAATTTTACAAGAGAAAGAGCTTTATGAATTAAACCTTAATAATTCAAAAATGTTCTAAATAGAATATCAGAAATAGAATATTTGGATATTTACTTGTTACTTATTAGAGTTATATATTGTTATGCCCCTCTAACTTGGCTCCATGGCCTCAAGATATGGTACATGTTAGGTCAGGATGGGCTCCCACGATGGAGTCACCAAGGACAGCAGAATGGTGACAGAAATATAAGTAAGTGGATTATACACATTCTTCAAGAAACTGCCCAGCCATTATCCCTTCCTTGTCTAATAATGCCCCTAGGTCATGGTTTCCTGCCCCCTTATCTCATAAGTCACCTGATCACTCTTCTTGTCTCACTCTCTGGCTATCTTAGATTTCCCCTAAAGAAACCATTTTTATTCAACTTTTTCCTTACTCCCCTTCCCCCAACTGAAAAACTCTATAAAGCCTACTATCTGAAAACTCAGGTTGGCTGTGCTCCACTCTTGAGACTCACCCCTGGCAGCTTGTGCTTTACCTGAATAAAAGCTTTTATATGCCTCAGAGTGGTTTCCATGGTCTTGGTCACTCCTGAATCTTACATCTGGTACCCTGACTTAGATAGGAGGCTTCCAGTGGCCCTCTTGGATTACCAGACCTCCTTTCCCCTGACAAGACCATTGAGCTGCCATTGACCCTATGAAGGCTTCGGACCATCTTTGCCTGGTACTGGATTTCACACTGACCATAATTTGGCCTTATTTTTCTTCCCTTCTCTGTCTCTTCCCTCCTTCTTGGAAAGTGTCCCTCTTAGGTTGGCGTGCTCTTGAGTTTAATCCCTCCTCATGGAAGCTGTGATGGCATGTCAGACTATATCCCTTGCCCACTTTTGGGCCTCAAACCCAGGTCTCATGAAAGTCACACTCTTGACACCTTGGGTCTCTCTCTTTGTGGTCTATTGTACCCCAAGGGGTGTTTTTTGGTTCTGTTGCACCATCTTGGGACACTCTCCCCATCCCTCCTCTCCTTCTCCATCCTAAGGTCTCATCTTTCACTGCCAGCTGCTTTTGCCATCAGGAGCTAAGGTGCCCACATTGCCTACTAAAAGGCTAAAAAGCCAACAGTTGCAACCTGTACTGCCTCTGTCTCCTCTTACTAGGCCTTTTAATATATTCTCACGCTTCCATGGACAATAAAGCTTCCAAACCAATTTCTACTGCCTCCCTGGCCTGTCTCCTTATTAACTTAAAGCCTGTACAACTCTTTGATGAAATCAAATCTAGTCATTTGATCTTTCTCTACAACACTGCCTGGCCAAAATATAAGCTTGAAGATGAGTCCAAAAGGCTTGAACATGGTACTTTCAACTTCCAAATTCTCACTGAATTAGAAAACTGCCAATGTACACGGAAGTGGTCCAAAATAGTCTATGTTCAAGCATTTTTCACTCAGCATACATAGCCTTCTCTCTGCTTTACCCACTCCTCTCAATGGGTCCTTCTAGCCAAGATCTCAGGAATGTGCTCTAATTCAGCCCCTCCCCCATATTTGTCCTCACGTTCTGCTTTTGACCTGGATGCCATAGATGACCTGGCCTCAACAGCTCCTTTGGGTCTTCCAGTGCCCTCAGCCTCTTCTGACCCCATGCCTGATATCACACGCCTCATCCCTCCCTTCATTTGCCTCCTGTTCTGACTCTGTGCCCCCCACAACCACCATCTCCCAACTCCTCTCCTCCTCAATCCCCTCCTGCCTCATGTACTCATTCTCACAGGGATGGAATGTACCCTTTATGTGAAGTTGCAGGTGCTGAAGGAGTCATTTGTGTTCATGTTACTTTTTCCATGTCTGATTTATCCCAGATCTTTCTCCACTGATCCAACTCATTATACCAAAGAATTTTTCCACCTCACCCAGGCCTATGACCTAACCTGGCATAATCTCTTTGTAGTTCTTTCCTTCACTCTCACTCTTGATAAAAGAAAACACATCTGGGTGGCTGATCAGGCCCAAGCTGATGAGGCTCACTTAATTGATAACACTTTCCCAATGGGGACTCTTGCTATCCCCAGAGAGGACTCTGGCTGGTAATACCATGTTCCCACTATCTCCCCTGGAAGGGTGGCCCATGACAGAATGATTCTTTGCCTACTTGCTGGCCTCCAAAAGGCATCCCATAACTTTTTCAATTTTGACAAACTTGGGATGCTTACCCAGGGGCCTAATGAAAATCCAGAAGAGTTTATGGGATACCTAACTGACTGAGACACTCGCCCAATACACTTGTCTTGACCCTGCTTCCCAAGAATTCATGATAGCTCTTAAAACCCATTTCCTGGGCTGGGGAGATGGCTTAGCGGTTAAGCGCTTGCCTGTGAAGCCTAAGGACCCCAGTTCAAGGCTCGATTCCCCAGGACCCACGTTAGCCAGATGCACAAGGGGGCGCATGCATCTGGAGTTTGTTTGCAGTGGCTGGAGGCCCTGGCATGCCCATTCTCTCTCTCTATCTGCCTCTTTGTCTCTCTGTCTGTCACTCTCAAATAAATAAATAAAAATAAACAAAAAATATTTTAAAAAAACCATTTCCTGTCCCTGACAACAGAAAAAAAAAAAAAAAAGAAAAAACTTAAATGCTTAAAAAGGGGCCTGCAAACCCCTCACGGAGATCTGCTTGACCTAACATTTAAAGCTTTTAATAACAGAGAGGACCAGGAACAGAATGAGAGAGTGGCCGGAGACAGACAGCAGTTCCAACTCCTGGCTATGGCTTTGAGGCCTCCTCCAAAGAAGACAATGGGGCTGAAATGCTCACCATCAAAACCCTGATTCAAGTGTGGCCACACTGGCGACTGGGCAAAAACCTGCCAAAACCCACACCTGCCACCAGGATCCTGTCCTCAGTGCAGACTTGCTGGACACTGGAAGCTCAATTGTCCTTCTTTTCCACGACAAGGTAGGCCAGCCCCTTCCCTTTGTCCCCCATGAAAGCCAATTGCTGATCCTCTGGGCCTGGTGGCTGAAGATTGATGGTGACCTGGAATCTTAGTACCCACCAACACTCTCCATATCACAATGGAGGAGCCCAGGGTCACAGTTCAGTTGGCAGGAAGGCCTAACTCATTTGTAATCAACATGGAGGTCAGTTAGTCAGTCCTGTCATCCTACTCTGGTAAGATATTTCCCTCACAGATCTCTGTGTCAGGTATTGATGGCCTATCCCATTCCCCATGCATCACTCTCCCCCTTACCCTATGTAGTCTGTGACACTCGCCTCTCCCATTCATTTGTTGTAATACCCTCTTGTCCTGTTCCTCTCCTGGGTTGAGATCTTATGCAAAAAAGCTTCCTCTCTCTCTCTCTTTCTCTCTGATTTACTACCCACATCCTATCTTCCTCCTCATGCCAGCCTCCTCCCTTCCAAAGGATCCAGGTTTCCCCTCTCCCTGTCTCTGAAGTTAATCCCAGGGATTAGGACAAGTTTCACCAGAACTAGCCTCTCATCACATGCCTATCCATATCAGAGTCAAAGACCCCCATGTACTTTCCCTGCCACCCTCAATACCCAGTCTCACTTAATCATCGCCAAGGATTCAAACCTAGTATTTCTTGCTTGCTCCAAGCTGACCTACTTTGCCTCACTCAATCGCCTTGCAATATTCTGATTTTGCCTGCTTTCAAACCTGACAGGACCTACTGCTTAGACAAACACTCACACCTAGACAGTGCTGCCGTTATGCGCATTCATCCAGTAGTCCCAAACCCCTATACTCTCCTCTCTCACATCCCCTCCTCAACTACTCATTTTAAAGTTCTAGACCTAAAAGATAATTTCTTCTCCATCCCCCTCCAACCCAATTCCTATAATCTATTTGCTTTCACCTGGGAGAAACCCAATACTCATATGCCCCGGCCAGCAGGGAGTTGAACAAGGACCCAAGGGGAAATTAACCTGGATGAGAGACAAGAGAGACACAAAGAAGGAGACCAAGTCTAGAGTCTGATCAAGGTCTCTAATTTTATTTTTTACACAGTGGTTATATAGGGGAAGAAAAGGCGGAGTAAGCTGCCTGACGTGATTTAGGGCAGAATTGTTAGGAAACTAAGAGGAGATGTAACCGGGTGTTTATCTAATCTTAGGGAACCTAGAGGAGATGTATCCGGGTGTTTTTCTAATCTTGCCTTAACAGCTTGATAGCCTGATCATAAACTGGCCTTTTGCAAAAGATAAGATTCTGTGAACAGTCTGAAGATCAACATTCCTAACTGCAAGCTGGATGGACCAGCTTTCTGACGAAGGAGTCAACTTAAGAACAGGCCCAGGCAAAATGGAGAGACTTTTGCTTTATGGCTCCCGACATCTCCTCCCTTCTTTTATACAAAAGAGGGGGAGGCCCGCTATTCAGCGGTGGGCTTTAACCAACTGGGGGAGTATTGACCTGATTCCTCCCGTGGGCTGTCATTTTTTCGTCCCACAATCTTGGCCCTTGGTACCTTTTGCGGAGTGGAGGCAGGGCTTATGTGATCATAATAGGTGTGGTACCAATCTCCATGCAAGTCAGGTTTTTCTCTCAGGGAATTCAGAAGCGGTCAGAAAGGGACCTTCCTTTGCGGTGCTTTGCCTCGCACCCATGTTGGTGCCCATATCGTACTCACTTTATTGTGAGCTGATATGGGTAGGTCTGAATCCTATGCAGCTCCTAAAGGAGGGGAGTCACCTGGCACATCGAAGCCCTGATCAATCAGGTCCAGTCGATGATAGTGGATTTGGATCGCCCAGGATGTAAGGGAGTCGACCTGTTGTCTGATGAAGCGGATGAGCTTGCCTGATTAAAAGTGGTCCCAGTGTGAATATGAGAATGAGGCTAATTAGTGGTCTGACTAGAGGCATGAGGAGGGTGAACATGGAGGACTTCCACCAATCATCGGCAGCTGATGAAAATTTTAATTTTTGGAGATCTAGGCTGAACTTATGTAATTATTTTTCTTGGGTTTCTACTAGACCTGACTCATTAATGTAATAGCAACATTCTTCTCCCAAAAAGAGGCAAGTGCCTCCCTTTTCTGCAGTGAGCAGATCTAGTGCTCACCGATTTCCTAAGGCTACTTGGGCGATTGATGTTACCTGTCTTTGTAAGGAGGAGAGGGACTCAACAGGAGCTTCTATGGATAATTGGAATTGTTGGGAAAATTGTGCTGTAGAGACCAGGGAATAGCCTAGGGCTCCTGCGGCAAGGCCGGCAGCCACTGTGGAGGCTGCCAGGGCGATGCCTGCCACAAAGGGGAGGAAGACAGCTCTCTTTTGATGATAGGCAGGATGGAAAGTTGGCTCCAAAAGTTCAGCAGGAGTCCGAAGTGTCAATTGTGGCACTAAGGTTACTGGAAGGCAAAGTTGGTCAGAGGGGGATCTGGAGATATTTTTGAAGAGGGTTCCGTTACACCAAAAAAAGAACCCTGGAGGGGCATAGAGTTTGGAGGAGTTAAGGGAGAGAGTCTTATTGCAGAGGGGAGAATTGCCTCCATAGCAAAAGGGAAATTTTTCATGAAGAAATTCAGAAAAGAATGGAACTTCTGGGATGGGGTTAATGGTATGCTCTGGGGTAGAGGAAAGGTTAAGGAGGGCAGAATAAGGGATAGCCATAAGAGGGGGGCGCCCAAGGGTGGCGCACAGCAAACAAGCAAAGAGGTTACCGATTTTTGTTATTTTAGCAACCATTAGGCCTTCTCTGAGCAGGGTTAGCCAGGAAAATGGGTGGGAGGCAGAGGATAACTGAGAGGAGAGTTTTTTTTTTTTTTCAGCTTGTAGTATGTTAGAGTGTACCATGGACTGAACTTTGACAAGGCTACGCCAAATATAGATCTTGCTAGAGGGCCATGTTTCACTTCTGGTCATATACATGGCCGCTTGGACCATGGAGGTCCAACGCGAGTCCCAGGGATCCAGATGACGAGGGAATACCCACTGTTAGTGTGCCAGAATTTATGGCCAGACCATCCAGAGCCTAGGATTTGACCCTTGGCAGGGATGGAGGCACTCCAAAAGGTACACCAGTGCCAAGGGCACCCTACGCTTTTCTCAACACAAGTGGTTTTTCATTTATTGTGTTTTTGATCATAGAGGAAGCATAGGAAGGGAGCGATCTTATTTGGGTGGTTTTCAAAGTCTGTAAAATTTAATAAAATAGGCTTGGTGCAGCCTGTGGGCGGATAGTCAGCAGTGGCCAAAACGTGTCCATAGTGTCGTGTCTGATCATAAGAGGTCCAGTTTTCTGTGAGATAAAATTGCCAGGCAAATGGAGATGTGGAGGGCCAAGCAGCTGGGAGATGTAGCAGTAGCAGCAGGCACCAGGTGAAAGTCGTCATTGTGTTATGTATGTCTAGGAAAAAGCATTTGCAGGATTAAAGCAAGTGCACCACATAGGCACACAAGCACAGCACAGACACAGAGGGCCCAATAGAGAGCTATGTGCCCTTGATGGCCAGACGAGCCTGTATCCTCCAGGGACGGTTCAATGATGCCAAACACAGTGTGAATGGGAGTCAGCCTCTCCAGTAGGTTAGCTGTGTCCTCCAGGGCAGAGTCGTCTTGAGGTCCTTCCAGCTTTGCCCTGTCAGGGAAAAAAGGAGACTTTCTCAGGGAAGTGTTTCTTCCCTGGATATGTGAGATGTCATTGGAGGATCATCACCTTGTTTTACAAGTCTCTCTGGCAGCCATCTCGCAGCATTTTCTTTGCTGTCAAACAAGCATACTGATCCTCAGCCCCAAATGAGTACTGGGTCTGGGCCATTCCATTTCAAGGTTAAAGGATCTTTCCACATGGCTTTGGCAAAAGTATTTTTTGTATTTGTGTGCCAAAAGTGATCAGCAGCTGAATTTCCCTGAGTATCAAGTGTCAAAAAGTTTAGGACATAGCCGGGCGTGGTGGCGCACGCCTTTAATCCCAGCACTTGGGAGGCAGAGGTAAGAGGATTGCCATGAGTTCGAGGCCACCCTGAGACGACATAGTGAATTCCAGGTCAGCCTGAACTAGAGTGAGACCCTACCTCGCAAAACCAAAAAAAAAAAAAAAAAAAGTTTAGGACAAACAAGGCATGATGAAGGATATTTCTTGGAGAGCCTTTTATGGGATATAAATCCCCCATTTTTAATTTTTGGAGGGTATGTTTAATAGTTTGATGGGCTCGCTCAACAATTCCTTTACCCTGGGGATTGTATGGTATGCCTGTAATATGTTTAATTTGTAGTTGATGACAGAAATTTTGGAATTTTTTTCCAGTATATCCAACACCATTATCAGTTTTAATAATTTGGGGTTTCCCATGACACCCATGACATTTTTTGAAGCTTCTCCAGCATGGAGGCTGGCAAAGTTGAATCCACTAAAGGTATCCAAACATGGAGGTACTTAAGATTACCAAATGAGGGAACGTGTGTTACATCCATTTGCCAGATCTCATTGGGAATCAGACCCCTAGGGTTTACGCCCAAGTAACTTTAATTTAAGAAGGGGTCTTGTTTGAGTGACCTCTTGTGCCCAATAAATATCTGGTGACCCAAACCCATGGGAGCCTCTCTTTTGTTTCTGGCAAGGCGCCTTATCATTGAGGGGCAATAGTATTAACTGAGCAATCCGTTGGCCAGGAAGAATGGTAATAGGCCCCTGAAGGGCAGTAGCCATGAGTTTAATTTCCCCAGTATAGTCATTATCAATGACTCCTGGAGAAATGGTGAGACCCTGAGTGGTTGAACTGGCACATCCCAAGATAAGGCCAAAAGTGTCCTGAGGTAGGGGGCCAAAGACTCCCATAGATAGGATTTACGTTCCCAACTCCGGTGTTAATATTGATTGGGAAGTGGAACAGGGGTCCAATCCTGCACTACTGGTGGTTGCCCGGGAGAGGGCAGTGATGTTGCATTTTGGGCCGATTGAGGAACAAACCTGACAACCCCAGGATTCTGTCCGGCATGGGTCTTGGGGCCCTGGGGTGGGCCCCGTAAGAAGTTTCCCTGCCTCTGGGGTAGAGGTCTGCCCTGTATATCTGTTTTACAGTGACATTCAGAGGTCCAAGGTTTGACTCGCTTGCATCGCGGGCACAGAGAGGATGGGAGCGGCCGCTCAGCCTTAGGGGCCATGCATTCTCTGGAAAAATGACACAGTTGTTTGCAATTAAAACAAGTTCTGAGCTTGTCTGCCTGGGTAAAATCTTTAAGGGCAGCTCCTATGGCTAATCCAATGCTGCGGGACGTAGGGTCTATATCAGCACAGAGTGTGATAAAGTCAGAAATATTTTTGCCATGGCGATGGGGTTGTATAGCCGCTTGGCAGGCGGAGTTAGCATTCTCAAAGGCAAGATGTCTAACAAATTCATTGTCTGTTTCCTCCTTTCCCATGAGGAGTTCAGTGGCCTCTGTAAGGCAGCTGATAAAATCACTATAAGGCTCTTGTGGCCCTTGTCGGATTTTAGCAAGAGAGGTGACAGCTGGTCCTTTAGAGGGAAGGCTCTTCCAGGCTTTGAGAGCTGCGTGTTGAAGTTGTGTAAGTAATCCTGGAGGAAATTTAGCTTGTTGTTTATTTGTATCATAGGGGCGGTTGCCCAGAAGTTTATCTAGCATCCAGGATTTGGAAGAACCACCAGCGGCCAAGTTATGGCGGGCAGCATCCTGGCACCTCTCAGTGTAATCAGCTTTCCATAGAAGAAAATCGCCCCTAGTTAAAGCAGCTTTAGCTAACATAACCCAATCATTAACAGTAAGTAAGTCCTCACTTAGAGATTCTAACAGTGAGATAGTGAAAGGAGCAATAGGACCATATGAAGAAACAGCATTTTCTAATTATTTTATATGTTTAAATTTAAGGTGGCGATATCGCTGAGCTTTAATGAGTAAAGTCTCATTTCCTTCCTCATCCTCAGTGCTTTCCAACCCATCAGGTTCCTCTGTTTCAGATTCTCCCTCCCCCTCCTCTGGGCTTTCTGGATTCTGCAGCTCAGCCTCATTAGACTTTTCTTCGATAGGTTTAACTTGGGAGCGAGTTACAGGAAAAGCATGGAGAGTTTTATTTTTTGTCTTAGCTTTTTGAACAGTGCGAGTGAAGGGGGAGCGTATTCCTAAACCAAGATCGTGTAATTGCTTGAGCAGTTGCGACCTTTCCTTCTGGGCTTTGAGGAGCATCTTAAGGGACCGTGCCTCCCGGGAAAGTTTAATAGTGGCTTGTCTAGTTATTTCTTCTAGATCTGATGGAGCATCAAGAGCCGGTGCACAAAAGGGAGGTGCTATGTTACAGGGTGGTGGCCATGTAACCAAAGGTGCCTGGTGGGGGGGGGGGGCAATTAGGGGTGTGATATTTGGCAGCCTCATCCTCTAATTTAGCCTCTTTTTTAGGGGAAAAGGAGTCATCATCAGGATCGGTGATTTTTAAGTCAGACAGAACTGGATAGATAGATCGCGGGAGAGGGTTACTAGGCGGTGGTAGGTCACTAGGTGGCAGATCATCAGCATTTTCTGGCATAGGAATGGTAATAGAGGGACAATTAGAACCTGGGAGGAGGGTCGGGTTGGTGGCCTGCAGTGCAGCGTGAAGCGAGAGCCAGGGCGGGGATTCTCTGGGACCTCCTTCTTATGGAGGGAGGTCTGACTGCCGGTGAATTTATTTTTAAGGAATTTTTCACTCTCTGTAACTACCTTTGGAAAATCAGGGTGATAGTGGCGGACCTGTAATACATCATTTATGAGATTCCAATAAGAAAATGCCTGCACTGGAACCTTTTCAGGACCAAAAGAGCAATAGTAATCATTTAGGCAGTCACCAACACGGTGTCACGGCTTTTCATCTATAGTACCTTCCTGGGGAAACCAGGGACAGACATCTTCTAAAAAGACAAAGAATTTCACTAAATCTTTTTTCTTAACCCATGTTCCTTGTGTCTTGAGAGAAGTTTTAAGCCCTTCAACAAACAATTCATGCTTACTTAATGCTTGTCCCATAATTGTGTCGCTCTTCTTACCTTTCTGGATCTGTATCACAGGCGGGCACTCTTGCGGTGATCTTCATGCAGATCTTCACTCACCAGTGAGGTGGCGATCCAATGGGTGGGGGGGGATGGCCGTCCACTCGAGCGACGTCCAGGTCACACTTCGTACCTCAAGCCCCACATTCGGGCACCACTTGCCCCGGCCAGCAGGGAGTTGAACAAGGACCCAAGGGGAAATTAACCTGGGTGAGAGACAAGAGAGACACAAAGAAGGAGACCAAGTCTAGAGTCTGATCAAGATCTCTAATTTTATTTTTTACACAGTGGTTATATAGGGGAAGAAAAGGGGGGAGTAATCTGCCTGACATGATTTAGGGCCAGAATTGTTAGGAAACTAAGAGGAGATGTAACCGGGTGTTTATCTAATCTTAGGGAACCTAGAGGAGATGTATCTGGGTGTTTTTCTAATCTTGCCTTAACGGCTTGACAGCCTGATAGTAAACTGGCCTTTTGCAAAAGATAAGATTCTATGAACAGTCTGCAGACCAACATTCCTAACTGCAAGCTGGATAGACCAGTTTTCTGATGAAGGAGTCAACTTAAGAACAGGCCCAGGCAAAATGAAGAGGCTTTTGCTTTATGGTTCCCGACACTCATACTTCCTCTCCACTCATGTAGACTGCCCTTCCCCAGGGTTTTAGAGACAGCTGCCCACCCCCCACCCCCAATTTGGTCAAGCTTTCTGCACTGACTTTTTGTCCCTAGGTCTGTTGCCCAGAACAATTTTACAATATGTAGATGATCTTTTGCTCTGCTTACCCTCTCTTTCTCTATCTAAACGATATACCACAAAACTTCTTAATTTCTCAAATCCAAGAGATATCCAGTTTCCCTGCCAAAAAGCTCAACTTTCTTTAAGCCAAACGAGGTACCTGGGCTTTCTCCTTACCCCCACACCATGACAACTCACCCTAGACCACAACAACATCTTCTCTCCCTCTCTCTCCACCTATCTCTAAGGAAGAAATTCTTTCTTTTCTTGGATTTTCTGGGTTCCTTAGAATATGGATTCCAAACTTTGCCTTCCTGGCAAATCACCTTTATGACAAGGCTAAAGGAAGCCCTCATTAACCCATAGACCCTAAGTCAGAGACAGATGCTGCCTTCTCCTGCCTGTGTAATGCCCTTTTGAAAGCTCCATCCCCTGCACTTCCAGGCCTTCAACAGCCTTTTCTGTTTTATTCCACAGAAAAAAAGGGGTATAGCATTGGGAGTTATGGGTCAAATAAAGGGCCCATCATTTGCCCCCGTAGCTTATCTTTCTAAACAACTAGAAACCTCTGTCCAGGGGCTGGCAACCATGCCTACGTGCTCTTGCTGAAGCTGCTTTTCTGGCACAAGAAGCACAGAAATTTACTTTTTGACAACAACTCACTGTCCTCTTCCTCCCCCCCCCCCACAGGCTTAAAGATATACTTTCCTACTCTTGCCTGTTTACTGTAGCCTCATGTAAAATTAAACTCTTTCATGCCACTTTCCTTGATAACCCTGACATCACACTTGACTCTTGTCCTCCACTTAACCCAGCTACCCTCCTACCTCTACCCAAATAACTTACACACTCCTGCTTAGAGACCCAAGAAGAACTCACCACAACCCTAGGATCTCTCTATCTCCTCTCCCTAACCTTGATCACACCTGGTTTATAAATGGCAGCTCTTTTACTAACTCACAGGGATCTTGGATAGTGAGGTTTGCTATTGTTTCAGATGACCAGACAATAGAGACTGTGCCATTGCTTAATGGGAGTACATCCCAAAAGGCTGAGCTGGTAGCTCTCACTAGAGCCCTAACCTTGGTACAAGGCAAGACAGTTAACATATATAGAGACTCTAAGTATGCTTTCCATATTCTACATCACATGACTGCTATCCAGAAGGCGAGTCTTTCTCTCAAATAAAGGAACCCCCATTACAAACAGGCCCCTTATCCTTAACCTGCTACATGCCTCTTATCTTCCTATAAAGGTGGCTGTCATTCACTGTAGGGGACACCCGGCTCTAACTTCACCTTTGGCCAAGAAAATCTCTTTTGCAGAAAGAGTCTCAAGTGAATGTAGCCTCCCCACAGCACATATTCAGCTTCAGCTTTTTTCTTGTCCCTACTTCATTCACCCCATGCTACATCCCAAAAGAGTACCAAACTCTAACAAAACTTGGCACTATTCTGGGGCTACAAGGCTGGCTACTCTGGGAGATCTCTACTGCTTTCCTGATCCCCATTTTGGCCTTTCCCTTACCATTCAATCAGAAAATGGACCAGCCTTCATTTCCAAGGTAACCCAGGAAGTATCCAGACCCTGGGGATAGATTGGAAACTCCATATTCCATACAGGCCTTAGTCCTCAGGCAAAGTAGAAAGAGCAAATGCTATTCTCAAAACTCACCAGTCTAAACTGACTTTTGAACTTCACCTATCCTGGCTCCAGCTCCTCCCACTTGGCTTGGCCCTAATCAGAGGTATTCCTCAGGCCCTCTCCTTCCTTAGCCCTTTTGAACTCATGTATGGATGCCCCTTCTTGTTAAACAACCTTCCCACATTACGAGAAACTCCTTTCCATGGGTGCTTACCAACTTTCACCTTTATCCAAAACCTTCACCAGAAACATGCTGACCACCTTCTTCTCCAACCACTATAGGGAGCCACAACTCTCTCATTTAACCCTTGAGATCAAGTCTACCTTAAACAATCTTGCCCACAGGGTCTCGACGCTCTGGGTTGGACCTCATCTGGTAATCCTAATGATCCCCACAGATGCAAAGCTTCAGGGCATCCCCAATTGGATCCATCTATCACAGCTAAAGAAAGTCAAGTTAACTCTGTCCTACCCTACCTCATCCAAGAATAAGTACACCTCCACACTAATGGGCTCTCTCCACCCTAAACTCTCATGCTTCTACTCTTCCCCTAATTCCAGAATGTTCCTCTTGATGCTGATGTCTCTCTACATCCTCTCTAGTGCCCCAAGTCCTCTATCCCTCACCTCTGAGGGCTCATCCCCCCACCCCTTTTGCCTGGCATTTTGATGTCATAGCTGTTGACAAAGATAACAAAGTCATTTTTTTTTCTTCTGTCCTCTCTCGGGTGCACAGGGCCCATTTACCTTGCCTTCTCTATAATATATGTCACCATCTACTGCCCTGAAGCCAGCTCAATACAGGGATGGCACGAGAGAAGTCTGTGCTTTGCTCAGGACCAAATTGTAAAAGCATACTATACTGGCGCTGTCAGAGGGTACTCACTATCAATATTACCACATTGTTGGTACCACTACTGTCCCCCAACTAAATCCTGTGACATCCAACTCAAATCTCAAGGGGGTACTCACAATTTTTGCCATCACAGACCCATGGGACCAAAAGTAGGTTGATGGGATGGTAGGGTGGTAACCCAATTCACTCTGGATTGTCCCTGTGGGGGCCAAAAAGAAATATTTAGAACCATTCAAAATGCCCTGACACCACCCAAAATGCCCATATCCAGGCTGTTACAGACATCAAACAGGCTCATGGCAAGCTCCAGGAAGATCTGTGTGATCTAACCTTCTCCACCACACCATGGATGTCCATACTTAATTCTCTCTCCCTCATCAATCAACTCAATTTTACCAATTGCACTGCCTGCTTCCTGTGAGCTTCACTTGAGTGGCCCCTTATTACTGCAGTGCCCCTGTTCAATGTCACCTCTGCTTCAGACACTCCCTGCTTCTGGCGTCCTCTCTCCAAACTCCCTATCCCACTTTCTCTTATGAACTGCCTTGATTGCTGGCATAAGGACATCTGTCAATACTGGTCAGGAACTTTCAGGAATAACTTTCTTGTTAAAAACCACACCTTACCTAAGGAAATTCATTTTTGGTGTGATCGCATACTGTATGCTTGCATCTCACTGAGAATGCAATTGGGCCCTTGCACCCCAGTCACTTTGGTACCTAGCATCACCATGTATACTGAGGGAGGGCTGGCAGTCCTTCTTCCTAAGCAGAATCATCATTACAAAAGAGCTGTCCACCTGCCTGTGATGGTAGGGATAAGTCTGGCAACCTCTGTTGCTGCTACAGGACTGACTGCAGGAGACCTGAGCCATAACCTTATCTCTTATAAAAAGCTTTCTATAAAACTGAGCATCACAGTCCAAGGGTCCACCAAGGCCTTGTGGCTGCTACGAGAATAACTCACTTCTCTGGCCTCAATCATGCTATAGAACCATTGAGCCCTAGAACTCTTGACAGCTGACAAAGGAGGAACCTGCCATTTTCTGAGTGAGAAATGCTGTTACTATATTAACCAATCAGGCAAGGTAGGGGTCAAAATTTAGAAACTATGAAACCTGGCCAACCAGCTTCAGATATGAACACCAATTCCCTCTGGGTTATGGAATATCTTTGGGATGGTCTGGCCCTGAATTTGCCACTCTTAGGACCTATATCTGGATTATTCTTGCTACTTGTCCTGGCCCCTACCTTCTGAGGCGCATCCAAAATCAGGTAAACCAATTCACTCACCAAAAATTCAGCCAACTTTTACTGACCTGCCCCTCTGCTAACTCCTATCAGCCTCTAACCAATGAAAAAACTGTCTCCTCATTACCTGCTCTGAAGGGAGATCCATAGACCATATTATCCATCCTCTCCCATAAGAACTCATCAACCTGTACACTCAGCATAAAGATACTACAGAAGAGAGAAACTACTGACCCTTGTCATTAACAAAAGGCTAGAATGTTAGGTCAGGATGGGCTCCCATGATGGAGTCACCAAGGACAGCAGAATGGTGACAGAAACATAAGGAAGTAGATTATGCACATTCATCAAGAAACTGCCCCGCCATTATCCCTTCCTTGTCTAACAATACCCCTAGGTCATGGTTTCCTGTCCCCTTATCTCATAAGTCACCTGGTCACACTGTTCTTGTTTCACACCCTTGCTACCTTAGCTCTCCCCTAAAGAAACCTCTTTATTCAACTTTTACCTTACTCCCCTTCCCCCAACTGAAAAGCTCTATGAAACCTACTATCTGGAAATTCAGGTTGGCTGTGCTCTGCTCTTGAGAGTCAGCCCTGGCAGCTTGTGCTTTTTCCTAATAAAAGCTTTCATCTTTGCCTCAGAGTGGTTTGTGAGGTCTTGGTTACTCCCAAACCTTATAGTACACACCTTGCCAACAACTTCTTTGTACATGTTCCCAAGGACTATACACAGCTCTGCCTATGGACTTCTAACTCCACTTTTGTGTTAGCAATTTTCTTCTTTCACATAAAGATAGGTACTTTATGGCACTAAGAGGGCTTCTCTGAAGAAAAATTCATAGTCATCATCATTCTGAAAATCTTATCTCCCTGTTCTGTAGATAACTTTCAAAGTTTGAAGCAAATTTCCCAGCAAGTTTCTTGTCTATTGTTTTTATAATATAATACCAGGACCTGTTTAAAGAACTGCTGAAATTATAAACCTTGGGCTGGAGAGATGTGTCAGTGGTTAAGGCTCTTGCTTAATGACTGGAGTTGGATTCCCCAGTACCTACTTGAAGTCATATGCACAAAGGACAGCATGTGTCTGGAGTTTATTTTGCAGTGATTGGAGGTCCTGGTTACACCTCTCTCTCTTTCTCTCTCTCCTCTTCATCTCTCTCACCTGCATGCACATAAATCAGTTAATTAAAAATGTAAAACATGATTCATTTTACCAGAATGATATATACATACAGTTTGCTATAACTTTAAAGCATCATCAATTAAATCCTGAATCTTTATAGATAAAATCATCATATATTTTATGAGACAGAAAATAACTGTAATTCAAATAAATTATTATAAAATGAAAATTGCAGCAGTGTAACTGACATGTTTGAAGGATACTCAGATTGTTGTAAGACAAAAGCAACCATGTTATTGTATATAAACTATAAGATGAAGACATTCTGGCTTTTATAGGAGGAGTAATTTTCAGTTCTGATATGTATTGGAGTGCTCTGGAAAATTTAACTTTGTTTTAGAACCTCATTATATCAAAATTTAGGTTTTTTTTTTTTTTCATAGCACATTTTCACAGCTTATAGCTTCATTAAACTATACTATGAAATTATTTAGTCTTTGAAAATAGACTATATAAGCAAATTTCACAAAGTTTCCCCATGAGATAGAGTTTTTAAAATATATTTTATTTATTTATTTGACAGAGAGAGAGAGAGAATGAGTGCACCAGGGCCTCCAGCCACTGCAAACAAACTCCAGGTTCATGCACCCCCTTGTGCATCTGGCTTACGTGGGTCCTGGAGAGTAGAACTGGGATCCTTTAGCTTTTCATGCAAACACTTCAACCACTAAGCCATCTCTCCAGCCAGAGACTGATTTGTTTTTAATTTGAAATCAGTTTATTACAAATGTGTAATAATGAATAAATTCTGTACTTATTGTATGTCAATCACTTAGTAGCAGTGAAACAAAACACATTCTACCTTCTCTCCCACATCACACATCCTGACTGGTTTTTGCATTACTCATGGGAAGAATGCAGTAAAAGTTCATCCAGGTTTATTCACAGAATTATGTCTTGGCTTCATAGTTCTCCTTTTCCCTGAATGATATGGCTTAGAGTCACAACTGTTAAACACTATACTTTGAAAGTTTAAGTTTGGAATTTATTGAATAAGTGCTTTCCTAATATTTGTTCAAGTTTCCATTTGAGCAAAATCTTTAATCACTATGTTGTGAATGGGAGAAAACAGCTCTTCAATTGGAGTGAACACTTCTAATCTCAAAACAGGATCAAAAGCCCACTTTACAAAGATTTGGAATACTAAGGCTCCACCCAAGTTCCTACCTCCATGCGAAACAGACATCCCATAAAGTGAGAAGCAGACATTCCAGGCAACAGAGGGTTAGACCCTCCCCTTCCTACTTCACAAAAAGAGTACTGTAAAACCATCCCTTTCTCTTATTAGGCCATTCAGAGCTCCCTTCCCACTTTCTTTGTCTAATCCCCACCAACCACTGGTTGACATTAATAAAACCTTGAGCCAAAAAGAAACTGTCATAGTGGTTCTCTAAACTCTAGCCAAACTATTTCATTTTCTTTATTATGCCTATTTTTTCATGTCTAAATGTAAAATATTTTAGTTTTTGATAAAAATTAGCATGTAACATACTTATTAAATTGAGTTTAAAATAAAAGCTAAGATAAGAAACTAAGAAAATACAAGCTTACAATTAGAATTCAATGATGTTATTATTTTGACTCATATCTTTCCTTACATCTCATTTTTTTCTTCTCTTTCTCTCTCTCTCTCTCACTCTTTTTTTTGTTTTGTTTTTTGGAGGTGATCCTCCTACCTCTGCCTCTCATGTGCTGGGATTAAAGGTTTAAAGGTGTGTGCCACCACACCCAGCCCTATATTTAACTTCCTAAAACTTTTAAGTGAAAACTATTTCTTATGAAGTTGCTTCTATAAATTTTCATTAAATTTGAAATATATCCAAATATTGATACTGAAATTGCTGAAATATTCATGTTTATAATTTAAAAATTCCATATATTATCAGGACAAAATTTCTAAATTAACTCCCATAATTCAAATATTGATTATATAATGTTTAATTCTTAATCACTTCTTCTAAAACAAATTAATTATGTAAGTTATGTATATAGATAGATAGGTAGATAGATAGATAGATAGGTGGATAGACAGATAGATAGATGGTATTATACATTAATAAAAAAGAAACCAGATTATTTGTAGTAGTTATGTGGAATGAACATAAACTATGGACATGATGAGGTTTGAACACAATTAGGTTCACTTTTTGTCCTTGAAGGTAAAGAAATAATTGATTCATTACTACTAGGAAGTCAGCCATTTCCATGCTAAGTTGTTAATTCTATGCCTAAAGTCAGAGATAGAATGGCCATGTTACCATGAACATTACCATACTTTTCCATAGAAAATACATTTTGACTTTCTTCCATCTAACATGGAATACAGTTTTGACTATAAAATGTCTGCTTTTCTTTTTAAACAAAATGTAGCGTATGTATTTTCATCTAAACTCTTCAAAAATGTTGAGCTATATGGTTCGACTTACACTATATTAAGATGAATGCTACCTTTTGTTCCTCTTAAACTGAATTTCCATGAGTTTTAACTGTCTTTCTTTCTTGTACTGGGCAATAGCATGGACAAAAGGATTTTATCAGTTTTTACTATGCCCTTCAAAATCTTAAATAATTGTTATATTCACCCCATCTTTGCATTTGAAAGATGAATAATCTGAGTGCTTTTCTTTTGTATATGTATAAGTTTCCTTTGACTTTAAATCATCTTATGTGTCCCTTTGTGAACTCTTATTCTTATCTTCCCCATGGGATATTTCCTAACTTCAGATAGTGCTTCATATTGGAAGATTCTATATATAATTATAACATACATTAGTACTGTTAATTTGCATTTATATACCATTTCTTTCATGCAAAGTGCTTTTGAGTTTATCTTTATAATATTTCTGGGAACTTATTAGCATATGTTTTTGGAATGAGAAAGAACAAAGAGGTTGAAACTAACCCAAATCACAAGAGGTAAATCTAAATCATCCTTTTAAAACAACGTAAATTATATTTTTCATTTAAATAATCTATTTAACATAGTAATTTGATTGATGGGAACTTACTAAAGTCCTTGTTAATTTTCTGGCACCAGAAGGAATGAAAGAACAAAATGATAATTTTGATACAGTTACTGTTCTCAAGCAGTAAGACCACTTTTTAATGTTAGTGAATGGCTTAAATGGCTTGAAATGTATAACTTTGTTACTTATTTTGAATTTAAAATAATTTTGTTCAAAGAATAAAAAAAGTTTTAGTATTTTAAAAACTAAAAGTAAGTGAACTCCAATCTAATTAGGGCAAGTTGAATTTATAAAATGCCTACCAGGCATGCAGATATTCAACTTTGTGTCTCACTGTAGTTATGTAGCTTAGAGGTTATTCATATTTATTTACTGGATTTTTTTAGGGGTTAAGACAGGGTCTCAAGTAGTTTAAGTTGGCCTTAAACTCTTTATTTAGCCAAGGGCTGTCCATCATGAAAAATATAGTCTAATATTTTGAATTTTTAGTGGTAATGTATGAATAGACCCATATTCTTTTTTTAATTTTTTTGTTTATTTTTATTTATTTGAAAGTGAAGGACAGAGAGAGAGAGAGAGAGAGAGAGAGAGAGAGAGAGAGAATGGGCGCAACAGGGCTTCCAGCCACTGCAAACGAACTCCAGACGTGTGTGCCCCCTTGTGCATCTGGCTAACGTGGGTCCTGGAGAATCGAGCTTCGAACCAGAGTCCTTAGGCTTCACAGGCAAGCGTTTAAACACTAAGCCATCTCTCCAGCCCAAATAGACCCATATTCTTGACCATGACTTTGAAGTCATCTCTATTCTTCAAGTCTTCTAACACAAAGGAACAGATGGAATTCTTGTTTATATCTATTAGGTTGCAAGGCCTGAGTATTCCAGATATAATTCAAACAATCCTACTATATTAACTCTGACAGACCAGAGGGTAAACTACCCTGTGAATCCATGTTCTGTAGCTCTGGCCATCTATAATGAATGACAACTGCTGTGTGGATGTGCACCTTGCAAAAAAACTTTGAGTATTAAACTGACCTCAAACTCACTTCTGATTTATTTAATATTTGGTTTCTGTTTATCCATTTTAAAGCCCTTGTGTATGAATCATTCTCTTACCAAAAGGGTAAGAGCTGATTAAGACACTCCATCCCACTATTTCCATATTACTAGAATTTTTCTGCACTGATGAACTTCCTCAAAAAGTACATCCCTGGGCTGGAGAGATGGCTTAGCAGTTAAGCGCATGCCTGTGCAGCCTGAGGACCCCGGTTTGAGGTTTGATTCCCAAGGACCCACATTAGCCAGATGCACAAGGGGGCACATGCATCTCGAGTTTGTTTGCAGTGGCTGTAGGCCCTGGCATGGCAATTCTGTCTCTCTTTCTATCTGCCTCTTTCTCTCTCTGTCTGTCATTCTCAAATAAATAAATTAACATAAACAAAAAATTTAAAAAGTGCATTATTGATTATCATGCATGTATTCCACACAAAATTCTTCAAGATGTGAAGATATACACATTAAAAAGAAATATGAGAATAAGTCATTTCATTGTACATGCCACTTCCAGAGTAATTTTTGAAAGGTAGTTTCTTATGAAATTAATTTCCAAGGACATCTTTTAAAAATAATTTTATTTATTTATTTGGGAGAGATTATAATGAAGCAGATATATAGACAGATGTAAGCAACAGTTACTGAATCCTATGGGGAGGAAAAAATATATATAAGAACTCAATCTATTGCCAATTGCCAATGTAGGTATGCTATATAAATTAGGACCTTTCATTATTACCTTAAACATTTAATATGTACATTATCCGTGGCTTTTCACACATGTATAAGTAGTTGAGCATAAGTATCATTTAACAAATAAGTGCAGAGGATAGAGATTCTACTCTATTAAGGTTGTAGAATATTCATTACATAATGCTGCCTTTTAAAAAAGAGCACATCCGAATTGACACTACTAAAGCGTGGTGATATGTAAACAACAAAAGAAAAAAATGTGTATGCATAGGCACCATCACATAAGGTTTCATAGAACATCAGGAGAGATGTGATGAAAGAAATATACAACTTGGAGAAGGAGAGAAGTGTTGTGAAACTCTGGCACCTAGATATGATATTGTCACAGTAATCATGAACTTACAGAAGCTGTGGTAATTTGCATAAGACCTATACTTGATGGGGCCAGTCATCATTTTATTACAGATAGGATTTAAGAGGTTACACCCCTACTTGATGAGCTAATGACAACTAACAGTTGCCAAGGATGGGGTGTCATTCTCTTCTGTTGCATAGCCATGGTGTAATGGTGACAAGTAGAAGTCACACACTGGCAGCAAAGTCGATACAGGAGGATGATTGGGGCACATATAAAGAAAATGTACTATATATATATGTATGAAAATGACAAAACAAAAAAAATACAAGCAGTATAAACTTTTGGAGAAAGAAGAAAAGAAAAATTGTACTATAATCTTTGACTATTTAAAATTATTAAGTTGAAGAAACATAAGCATTTCAGGACAATTTTTTAATTTATGAATTTGAGTGTGCATGATAGAAGAAAGAAATAAGTACAATGATAACAAAAAAGAATTCTGAGCTTTGGATGAAAGAACAAATTTTAGAAAAAAAAATCTCAAAACCTGGGGCAAGAATGGATAAGGAAAATTACGGTACATTCCATAATGGATGTTTATTCAGAAATAAAGAAGAACAGACTTGTCATTAGCATAAAAATGGATGGAATTGAAGATGAGTATATTAAGAAAACTACAGCAAACTCAGAAAACAATTATTGCATGTTTCCCTTCATATATGAAATATAAAATGTATATAATGTGTGAGATACATTATATATAATATACATTGTCTACATACACATATAAATGTGCATGCCATGAAAGTGGAAGGGGATTATAAGACTGTGAAATGGTGTATAGAACTTGAGAAAGGTATAATAATAATATATGTGTATGAAAATGTCAGTGAAACACATTATTCTATATGCTAATTTTAAACATTAATAACTCTTTTTATATAGGGCCAAATCTTCCTATTTAGTTATATCATTACATATCACTGTGTCAAATATTTAATAGTTTAGCTAGCATATTCTGTTAATTTAGTTCATATGTTCAAATCCTATCATTCAAGAAAATGGCATTTGAAGATGAGCCTTTGGGAGGTGATTGCCCATGTTGATAGATAAGTATCTTGACAAAAACACACCTCAGAACTTGCTTCATCTTGTTTCTTTTTACCATGTGAAGTCTAAAAAAAAGGTCAGCAGTATGCTGTCTATGAAGCCTTCATTTTACCCAAACCTAAATTTCAGATAGTGAATTCAAGTCTCCAGGACAGTGAAATGACTTTCTGTAGCTGACAAACCTCAAATGCCACTGTGTTACAGCTGCCTCATCAGACTACAATGTGTAGGTAGGTTACAGATCCAGGCACATGATTATGCAATTTCTTCCTCTTAAAATTCCCTTCCTCCCAATGTCTATTAGAATTCTACTTGGAATTACAGGTATGCAGAGACACCCAATTGTGAAAGTTGTATCAATTCATTTTTGTGTACTTTACTGCCAACTTTCACTTAGCACCTCTGTTGATAATTGGTCTCATAGTGAATAATAATGTTAATTATAATAAGAGGTATGATATTTTAGCAGTCTTAAATTCCAAAGTAATCTTATGTTTGCTATGTGTTCAATAACTCATTTAATCCTCATATCACCACCCATTCTAATGAAGTCAGGATTATTTGTTTACCTACCATCATGTAGCTGATTAAAAGAAAAAGAAGTAATTCTTCAGTTTGTCTTAAGTCATCTATAAATGAAAGCAACCAAAGTTACACAAAATAGGTCAGTGGAGAGAAAGTAACCATATGATTGAAGGACATTGCCACATGCACTTTGGATTTTTGATCACTCACTGTCCACTGGACTGGAGAAAGTATCTTGGTAGCCATGTTTAGAACTAACTCAACTGGAGATAGGCCCTGACACTGGAGGAAACACGTCTTGGAGAAAGAGCTCTATGCCTGCATCCTGTCTCTTTTAGTTTTAAGTGTAACACTAAGGACACTGATATCGACTCATATTTTAGCAAAATGATAGAAGTAGCTTTTAAACTTTTTAATAAATTTGTCCTTGTATCTTAAAATGTGACAAACCAATTATTTGCATCAACTTTTGAAGAAAGATGATTCAAGCTTAAAAGATGATATTCTTATTGCTATATATGAGCCTGAACCCTCATTAGAACATCATGCTGATGAATTTGCTGTCTCAAGTTTTAAAAATAATTAGAGAGAAGTGAAAATCAGATTATAACTTGTTTTGTCTGCCAAGTATGCTTTTGTATAAATCACCAAATGAACATCTTGGGGAATTAAATACTTTGGAATGATATAAAAATGAATTTAAGTTCATAATTAATAAAAATGGGCTTGAAGTAGAAGGAAAACTGATATAAAATATGCAAGGATAATATCATACATTATATATTAAAGTTAAAATAGGGCTGGAGAGATGGCTTAGTGGTTAAGAGACTTGCCTGTGAAGCCTAAAGACCCAGGTTTGATTTTCTAGGTCACATGTAAGCCAGATGCACATAGTAGCACATGCATCTGAAGTTCCTTTGCAGTGGCTAGAGGCCCTGCATGTCCATTCTCTCTCTCTCTCTCTCTCCCAAATAAATAAATAAATAAATAAATAGATAAATAACAGAAAATTGTTTTTAAAAGTTAAAAAAAAGATATGCCCATATGTAATGATAAGAATGCCACAGGAAAATAAGGTAAATTTTTTCATATTTTGATTATACTCTTCTATGCTTTAGCAATTTTTTTCACCAAAAGTTATTTAAATGAATATAAATAAATCTTAATCTTATTGTATAAAACTTTTTTGTTCACCAGAAAGGTAGAAAGATTTAATTCTCATTTGTCAGAATGAGAAATAATACAAAGGTACACTTTTACTTTCTATTTTCAGAGATCAGGTGCTCAGGAAAGAATAATGGCTGTACATACTCTGGAATAGGGACAAGATGTAGATTTTTAGTTTCCTTACATCAGAGGGAGTCATTATTCACTGGCAACATGTATACATGCTGTCTTTTTTGAGAGAGGATAAAAACAAGTAAGAAAGAAGAAAATATTTTGCTTGAGTTCTATAGTTCCAATGCATCCATTATCAAAATTATTTTGTAAATAATTCTGGCATATATTATACCTTTCAAATATAAAGTAAGAATCTCACAATATTAGCCAAGCTGTTCTCCCATGCATTGCTTTGTATTTGTATATTAATAATACACAGCATGATACATTTCAATGGATACATACTTTTCTATGTAGTTAATTTATGATTCTTCCATTTACTTAAATATTTGCTTAACAAAGGGCATTTAGATTACTTCCAATTTATATAAACACACATTGCTATGAACTATTTTGTATTTCTAAGAGGTACGGTGTGATTTTGAAAGAGGAAACCTACCCGAAAGAACAGCAGAGAGAAAACAAAGAGACTGAACTCATCTCTGTCTCTGTAGATTGAACACTTCATTTCCTGAAAGAGAATTAGTGATTGTTGTTTCCAATGGATCACGCTAATGGATGGTTCACTAAATGATATAGTTCTTCAGTTCAGCACCTATCTTATCAATGAATGTGAAAGGGATATACTAGACTCTGTTTCTTTGCATTTCCTGTAATTAAGCCAGAGGCAAATTCAAGACAACATTTAACAGCTATTCAAAATTCAGAGTGGTCATTATGTTTGAAAGAATTTACTAAAGATCAAGTTGCAATTTAAGTTACCATGGTCAGAAAGTAGAAATAAACAGCAGAACAAAAGTAAGAGTTGCATTTCTTGCATGAAATTTATTTGTATTTGTTGCATGCAACTGACTGGGAACTTCCACTATTTCATGGACCAGTGTATTGGTAGATGTGGAATAATCCATTTGGAGCAATTCGGAATAATTTTGCTAAATCCTCCTAAATTGTAGTATATGTATATGTTCTACTAGTTGGTTTGCAATTGATGCATTACTTTCAAGACTTTCTCATGGGAAATGTAACATTAATATGTTGATTTTGAATACCTCATATTTTTTCATCAAGAAAACCAAGTAATGAAATGATAGCTAGAAAATTTTCAGAGGTTAAAGGCAACAATTCAATGGGAGGTATCTCATCCCTGACAACAGAAATTATGTTTAATATACTATAGCTTAAAGCTTCTTATCATAATATTCAAAATTATAATCCTCATGAGAGAGACTGTTTGGGTTAACTCATTCAGTTTGACCTTTCCCAATTCCACTAATTTCTCTGAAATTTCACAATTTCAATTCTCTTTATTGCTGAATAAAACTATGGTTTATATGTACCACATTTTCATTATCTATTCATCAATTATCAGTTGATGGGCACTGAGGCTGATTTCATTTTCTACATGTTGTAACTAGAGCAACAGTAAACATGGCTGAGAAAGTATCTCTAAAGTTGATAATAGAGCCTATAAAGTGTATACACAGGAGTGATATAGGTAAGTCATAAGGTTGTTCTATTTGTAGCTATTTGACAACCTCCCTACTGCTTTTCAAACTGGCTGTACACATAGCATTCCAATAAGAGTGAATTATTCATCTTCTTTCCCTACAAACTCTCAAGTATTTGTAGAAAGCATTATATCTAAATAACTCACATGAATAGGTACTCAGGGTATAAGGATCCAACATATATGTTTAGGTTATTTTTTTAGAGAGTGACAGCAAGCGAGTGAGAGACAGAGAATTGGAGTGACAGGGTCTCAGCCACTGAAATTGAACTCCAGACACTTGTGCCACCTAGTGCACATGTGCAACCTTGCACTTGTGTCACCTCTGCACATCTGACTTACATGGGATCTGTAGAGGGATAAAATATGGGTCTTTCGGCTTTACAGGCAAGTGCCTTAATCACTAAGCCTACTCTCCTGCCCAATATAACATTTTTTTATTATTATTTGTGGCGAGGGCATGTACATGATAGGGAATACATGTGAAGATCAGAGGATGACCTCATGGTGTCGGTCTTCTCCTTTCACCTTGTTTGACATGATAGTCTTTCTTATTATTTTACTGCTGGGAAAGCAAACTAGCTGACCCAGATTGTTCTTACTCTCCTGACTATGCCTCCCATTGATTTAAGTGCCTTGGGAATGCAGACACATGTAACATTGTGCATCTGGTTTTAAATGAATGATAGCAATAGGAGCTCCACTTATCAAGCTTGTGGAGTAAGTGCCATTAACCTGAACAATCTCCCCTGCCCCATCAATATTTATTCAACCAGTTCATTCATTTCACAAATATTTACCGAGAATGTGTAAATTCTGATCATTCTACCCAAAGATATTATGAAAATAATCTTAAAACTTTCAAATTACAAACTGAAAGGGAAACTGAAAGTAGCAGCTGTGGAATACCATTTATGTTAATTAATAAATGAGGAGAAGTACTGGATAATATGCTCTATGGAAGTAGAAATCCAGATATTTGGAAGTAACTATCCCTAGAGGATAACTATACCAACAATCAAACCTGGGTCACCACACCAGTTATTGTACTGCTTGATTCCATATCATTGACATTATGTCCTTTAAAATGTAATTTGTAATGTTAAAAGAAAAGACAGATATGCTGACTTACATTTAATCTTAGTAAAACCCTATTCCTCATTCCAATGTACTCTTAGGATTGATGTTTATGAAAATCATGTATATTACCATACAGACTTATAATACAAACACACATGCATAGAGTTCACTTAAATATTTATCACTGTAGGTTTTGCATGCTAATTGTAATAGATCATGAAATAAATCATTTAATTATTTATCTATAATTACTATTAATATTGTATATAAATGTTTATCATTCACTGCTTCACATAAACAAAACACCTTTAAATCCACAATACCAAAAAAATTCTCTCATTCTTATACAATAACCTACAATTTTTTTCAGAAAGATAAATATGTAACTATTGACTGTCCAACTGTGAGCATGTTCTTCAAAAATGTGACCATGAGGGAAAATAAGACAACATTAAATCAAGCAAAGTGATTCCTTCACTCAGTCAGACATGAAGTTAAGAATAAAAGTAGTTAACATAAATGCATTAAGACTAAACCAAGGCTCTTCACAGACCAGAATAATTCTATTAAAAAGGAAGAAAAACATAAAAATGAGCAAACAACAACAGCAAAACATTTAGTGTAGTTGGTAGCTTGAACGTTTAGGGTTGTCCTATTCCATGATCCTGCTGGAATACCTATACCTTCTGACCTTATCCTACTTCATCAGTGAGAACAAATAGGGAATGTTTCTTCCTTTGGGTTCTATCATGTCTCTTTCTCAGGTTTGAAAAACAAGAATGGAATGTTCTTTGCATAATGAAAAAAATAAGCTTATCAAGCCCACATTTTTAGTAGTCAGAGTGTTTCTTTTTATTTCTGCCAGAACCAAGTTTTTCAGATGAATATTAAAACACTAGTTTTAAAGTCTGACAAATATAACTGATCACTATTAAATGAAGCATAAAATATTGTTCCCTGAAATTATCCTGGGGCAGCAAGAGAGGAAATAATTCAATGGCACAGTTGGGTAAGATAAGCTTATATTCACTTCCTGATACCTAGTATTTTAATATTTTATATATGCCTGGAGGTTGCATAAACACACACTTTTATAAATCACAAATGTAAAATAAATATATCATATATATATATATATATATATATATATAACTATATGTATACATATATATATACACATACATGCACACACACACATGCATATATATATATGCATATCAGAATACACACACACATACACACACACACACACATATATATATACGTATCAGAATATTCTTGTAACTAAATAGTAATTTCATCTCTCTTACAGTATAAGTATATATATTATATATATGTGTATATATATATATAATATATATAAGCAATATATATATAAGTATATATATGTGTATATATATATATTGCTTACACTGTAACAGAGATGAAATAACTATTTACTTAAAAGAATGCTCTGATTTTTTAATCATAATGTGCCTTTCCTTTCAGATGCCAATAAAAAGAATACCTCCTACAAGAAAAAGTCTAAATATGTCCACCAATTATGCCTAGGATGGGAATTTATAGTAGAATGTTAAAAATACATGAATGGATACCCTTGTGAGAGCACAAACCAATTACACTAAATTGTATATCATTTAAAATGATTTTAAAAAGCCTTTTACTGGAGCTTGCTTGCAGCTAGGGATATAATTTGAATACCTGGGAAATCAATATCTGCTTTATTCTGTGATTTCAGCCATATAATTGAGGGCTCAGACACACAGAGAGCCACTGGGCTTCTTGTGCAAACAGCAAGTCCCACTCACTGTACTGCTGCTCTGGGGCTGCTGGACCTCAGCTTGGAATTACCAAAAACTTTTAAATGTACTATCTTTCAGAGGAGCCTGTCAGAATAATTATTCACAGGAAGGACAAAATTCTAAAAATATCAGAATTGACACTTCATACTGAGGCAAGAAGAAAGAACTGTTTGAAGGTAAACTGATAAGGTAAAGGGAAGGATTGGGAGGACCGTTCTTTCCAGGGCCTGGCAGTCACACCTACCTGCTTCTTGCAGCCTTTTAGGTGCACCATGGAGCATTTAGCTTCATTCTTCACTAGATCATCAGGGATGGTGCTTTGCAATTACTGCTAAAATCTTAGACTTTTTTCTCTTTCTGTCCAACTCTCATATCTTTTCCTGAAAACACTCCCTCTAATTACAGCAAAAATTTCCAAATGAGAATGGGTGCCCCATTTCAGGCTGAATCATTCTATCCTACAGCTCTCATCCAAAATTGCAAGGATCACACACATGGATGCTCAGCAGGGCAAGTAGGTGTGGTAGAAGCAACCAGTCAGTCAGGAACTGTGGATTTATACTAAGCATAAGGGTTGGACTAAAGTGAGGGCTGGGCAGTGGTGTGACAAAGAGAAAATTCCCAGTATGAGGAAAGACACTGTTTCTTACTTACATTCAATGTTTAGTTGGCTTTTCACATGGAAGAAATTGGTCCCTACTTTTTTTCAACAAAAAGCTGAAATTTTATAGATTACTATAGAATAATTCAGCTAGAAAATGTCAAATATCATGAAAATATTGATATTAGGGATAAATTTCCTAATAAATTTATATGTAAAATATTTTGAGGATTAGACATATAAAGTAATTATAAATCATAATTACTATCATAGACACATTTATAGTAAAACAGTTTGGAATAATAATAAACATATTTAATACACACTAAAAAGTACTAAAATATTACAAAGTGAAATATTCCAATATCTTTATTTTAACTTCTTGTTGAAAGAAAATGATCCATTGCTTTAATAGAAATACATCTACAGACTGCCCCCCACACACAAATTATGACCGTGTGCATGTATACATTACTATGTAATGGAATCATTGAGTAACTTCTGATTTTTTTTTTTCACTGAACTTAATGTCAGGGTGATGTTATAAAGAAATAATGATTTTCCTTAATTAGGTAAAAGAAAGATATATACATTACACTGTCAGTTAAATCAGTAGAAGTAGCTACTGTATTTTAAGCAATAATCAAGAGACCACATTTTTCTAAAGGAATAGTTGTTCTAAGTCGTTTCCATTGTTGCAGTTTTGTCTTTATATATTAGCTCTATTTCCCTACAGCATGAGATGTGCTTTTATTTATCTATTTTTTAAATATCTCAAAAATCAGCACTCATTGTGAAGGAATAAGTGGCAGGTATTGTTCATTTTTACCATTTCTAGTCTGTAAATCCTGTGCCAACTTTTTACTTCAAAGATAATGGACTTCAAAGATAATGTAAAGAATTAGGCTCATGTGAGGAATTTTGTTACAATGTGCTAAATTTATGCAACTTATGACATATGAATACAGGAGACCATATCACTAAATAGTTTTCTCTTGAACAATTTTATTTACTAGAAGGTTTTTGATGCTTACCTACAAGTATCAGATTGTTACCATGATCATAGTACTTGAGCCATTGCTTCTCTCTTATGCATAGGTCAGTGCTGTCCTTGCACACAAGATTCAAATAATCATGAAGAAACACATTTTTTACAAGATATCTTTTCTGATAATAAAGACCAATCTAAATTTGTCTATAATTAGTTCTTCATGTCATATTCCCAACATACACTATATACTCAATCTATGATAAACATATACTCAAATATAATATGAATATAGAGTTCTCCAGTGAAATATTCCAAACGGTCTTGTCTTCAAGTCGATAAAATTGATCATATTTTCTTCTTTTATTCCTTTCTGGCATATAATTTTCTTCACTCATCATTCATTCAAAAATATTAACCTACAGTATACATTTCATCAATTATAATCTTTTGGTTTCAACTTTTCATTCAAAACTGTCTTATGTTTGTGAATTTAGGTGGGTTATAAAGGTTGCTTTTCACTATTGAAGCCAAAATATCCGGTATCCTTAGGTTAAATTTTCCATAGAGTGATAACAGAGCAACCTGAATCAGCCAAGCTGTCCACAGACATCCTGGCAAAGGCATCTGGCTTCTCCACACAAAAGTAGCCTTAAGGGAAACAGAGCCCCACAGTTGTTTATATGACAAGAGCACATTGCTAAGTTGTTCCATCTAATGCCAACTGGGGTCAGTAATAGTACTCTAAACAGACCAGCCTAAGGTGAAGTGGGAGGAATTTATAGGTAGCCTTAAGAATAAAGAGTAGCCTTTGTTACAGTTTACATTTTTCAATTCTTCAATTGCACCAGTCTTTCTGTGATCTCTCTGATAAATTTCAATAAACGTATTTTCTAATTAAAAAAATCAAAACCAGCTTGCCCATTACAAACCAATAAAACTCAGAAAACCACATGCAAGTAATGGAATTAGTGTGGCAAGTTACCAGAGACACTGCCATTGCTACTTTTTTAATCTTTCTGTTTATTATTAAATGAAAGTAACATAGCTTGCTTTCACTTGCTCTCTCATTTTTTCCTTCCTGATTAAATAAATGCTTAAGCTCTGTGTCATAATTAAGATTTCAAATATTTATGTTGTCTCATTACACAAACACTGACATGTAAATAAAACCGTTGTTTGATGAAATAAGAAAATAGGAATTAATACATACACACTATTCTACTGGGGGAGGACACAACATGCTGAGATTTGGTGACTCTGTAAATCATTTTAGGGAAGACAAGTCATGTGTGTGTTGGGATACCTCCCTCAAAATAGACCCACTCTACATTAGGGATACTGTTTGGAAGACTTCCTATGCATTTTGGTGATTTGGGTATGAAGTGTTCCTCATAGTCTCGTGTTCTTGATGAAGCCTTTTACTGGCATCCCGACCCAGTGAAGCCTTTGGGAGGTGGGTGGATCCTTGCTGGAGGAGATGTGTCACTGAGGTCATATCTTAAGATTTTATACTGTAGTCCCATTTGCCAGTGCTAGAGAGGTCATTACTGCAAGTTCCTCTCAGCAGATGTAACAATATGTGACATTCTGCTGTCTGCTTTTGCCATGCTTTCCCCTGACATAATGAAGCCTCTGCTCAATCTATAAGCCAAAATAAACCATTCACTTCCATAAACTAATTCTGATGGGGTGTTTTGTATAAGCAATGGGATGCTAACTGTAACAGGTATCATATAACATGTGTAAGTACTCAGAAACTGACTAGTTAATTCAAACAATAAAGTATTCTCCATACGATCTAGTGGAACAGTTGTGTGAGCTGATCCAAGCTTCAGCACAGGACGCTTTATAAAAAACAAAAATCTTTCCGTTTTCTCAAGTCCGCCTCAATTTCTTTTTTGAGTGTTTTTATGTTTTCATTGTATAGATCTTTCACTTCCTTGGATAACGTTATTCCAAGGTATTTTATTTTATTTTTTTTGTTGTTGTTGCAATTGAAAATGGGACTATGTCCCTTATTTCTTTTTCTGTATCTTTGTCCTTTGCATAAAGGAAGGCTACTGATTTTTGTGCATTGATTTTGTATCCTGCTACTTTGCTATAGGAGTGAATCACTTTCAGGAGTTTGGGGATGGAGTCTCTCGGGTCTCTTACATATATAATCATGTCATCAGCGAATAAAGCTAACTTAACTTCTTCCTTTCCAAATTGTATCCCTTTTATTTCCTTCTCCTGTCTTATTGGTTGAACCTGGAACAGATCATTCTCAGTGAACTTACCCAATCACAGAAAAAAAATCGCCACATAGTCTCACTCATCTACAGCACCTAACCTGAATCTACCCAAGATACTTACATACCCAGCAAGCATCTCCTAGACTAGACACTAGGATGGGAGGGGAGGGAGGGGAGGGCATCAAAGGGGTGGGAAACACAAATCTAGACCAAAACGGCAAAGGTACCATAATCTTCTACTTACTAAAAGACAGTCCAAATGGCTGATCCTTCACCAGGCCCTTACAGGGAACACCTGAACCACAAGACACTGGAGAGGGTAAGATCAAGACTAACCTTAATCTTCTACATCTTCCCTCCCTCACTTCCCCTCTCCCCCGCTCTCTCTCTCTCTCTTGTCTCTAACTCTTGTATATTAGTTATCTTTTTCCTCATTTTCTTAGTGGGCACTGACCTGTAACTCCCAGATCCAGCATGGGGCTACCATCCACAATGAGCTTTTGATCAGAGAGACCTACAAGGTTTCCTAAAAGACAGACAGATTTCTGTCAGAGTACTCGATGACCCACCAAATGCTAGTGGTAAGACCCTACTGCTGAAGACACCTTATGTGATTGACATGCAAATTAGAATGGCATGGCTGGAAGTTGGAAGAGAGTCAGTCCCCAGACAGTCAGCGCGTCTAGTGCCAGAAGGTGCTACATGGGCGACTGGGGGAAAATAACCAATATCTGTCGAAGCAATGCATGGTCTAACCTACTTAGCAGCAAATAACTTGGTGTGATGCCCACACAAGTGCAGTGGTGGCACAAAGCCATGGTGGGGAACCAACTGCTCTCAATTCAGCTAACTAATCCCCTCACTGGTATGGGACCCATAGCTGGAGCTGGGAAACAAGTCAGAACCATATCCAAACATAAGTCCACTCTCCAATATCAAGCTACCATCAATTGTGGGCTACAAGGGGGCCTACACCTATTAAATTCTCTATAAAAAAAAAAAGCAAGGGTTATCTCATTTGTCCTGGTGCTAACTTACTCTCCATTGGAGAATCTGATTCTCTTTTTCAGATAGATGTAGATCCTAAGGAGAGAGCCACCCCATCATACCTCAAAAGGGCCCCGGCTGAAACTAAGAAAAATTGGAGAAACAAGCAAGGGGGCTGTTTTCCTGGTGAACTGGATACCAGCACAAGGGGGAAGGAGATCAGCACAGAGAAAAATCAACTCCTCCCAAATCAGAGAGCCAGAGCCTCAGAGGCCCCCAACACCTCATCACTGAAGCAGACCAAAAATGAACCCAACATGGCTCAGGAAAGTTTTGCGGAAGAGAGGGTAGAAAGAATATCAGAGCCACATATTGGGTCATGATATGCAGAGACATTTAGCTTACCCATAACTGTGAGCTAACTCCACAATGCATGACCCGTATACCTCAAGAAGCAGGGGCCAAGGGGAAGAGATAGGTCACGGATGAGCCTAATAATGGTACCAAACTGACTATATTTGCTGAATACAAAACTGACTAATAAAGAACAGGAAAAAAAAATCTTGACAAAATTCTCAAGCACTCAAACAATCTTAGGCTTTCGTTCATGAGTCCTTTCTTATATCTATTATATTTTCACCTTTTTAATAAAGAAGTGCTAGGCCATTGGAAACCAAGTAGGTATGTTTGAATTCAAATAAAATTTGTTCTTTCACAGAAATGACTTCAGTTTTTTCTTAGTATTTAGTAATGGAAGATATTACTGCAATAATGGTAATACAATTCTGGCTTAGTGTAATTTAAGGTTGTTCCTAGTTGTGCATAAATGCTGGCCACTTGCACATTATGACAATTGTTTAAATATGTAATGTTGAATTTAGGTTTAAAAAAGCTGGATATCCATGTCCTCACAGTGCCTGACACTACCTACACAAGACCATCATAATAGGAGAAAAAGATGATGACATCAAAATAAAAGACAGACTGATTGAAAGGGGGAGGGGATGTGATGGAGACTGGAGTTTCAAAGGGGAAAGTCGGGGGAGGAAGGGAATTACCATGGTACATTGTTTATAATTATGGAAGCTGTCAATAAAAATATTATATAAAAAGCTGGTAAACTGGGTCATTGGCATTTGCTTAAAACAAACAAACAAACAAACAACAACAACAACAACAAAAACAGAAGGTAGTGAGACCTGAAGAGATAAACTACACCTCACATTTAAGCCAAGCCACAGGTGAAACCGCAGAGGAATTGCAAAGACAAGCATGAGTGCTGCTTCCATGCTGAACCTGATAGTCTGCCCCAGAGTATAGGAGACAGACCCTGAGGATACTCAACACCTACCAAAACAGAGATCCAAAGGCTGCTAAGAGCTCTTCACTGAAGTAGTCTTAAAACTCACCCACCATAGCTCAGGGAATTTTGTAGAAGACGGGGCAGAAAGATTGTAAGAGCCACATGTTGAGACATCATGCCCACAGCCATTCCCTATCAACCCCCCCCCAAAAAAAAGAGGCCAGGGAAAAGGGAAAAGAGGGTACCAACATATGATGTATCCATATGAAATATGTTGCTAATAATGAAAAAAATAAAATAAATAAGCATGAGTATTTTTGATGCATTCTTTCAAGAATGGGGTTGCCAAATAAAATAGCAACATATCTATGGGGGAAATAGGCCACCAGTTGAAATTGCTATAGCTTAAGCATGAAGGCCTCTCAGGCTATATACACTGCTGAGTTAGACTCCCCAGACGCCAAGAAAACTGCTGACAGTTTCCATGCGTGTATATAGCTCCCTTCCTTCTGGGGTGAAGACTGAAGAATGGCTGGGGATTACTGGCAGATCTCAGTTTGGGTTGAGGAGAGACCTCGTCTCCAGGAAATAAGCAGATGAGTGATAAGAATGTGAGACCTGGGGTTCTCCTCTGGCCTGTGCATGCATGCATGTGGGGCACATGCATCTGCACACACATGTGCATATACCACATATCACACACACCCTTACTTACTCTTTACATGCATGCACACACGCAGACATACACATGCACACTCACACATACAATGTCTACTAGTTGGAATTCTGGCAGCATCATTTTAACAGTATATAATATTTTAGAACCCCACATACAATATAGGAATTCTGCTTAAATATTTTGCTTAAAACTCCAGTTTAAACTTACTTTCAAAGGGAATAGAAAAGCAGAGAAAGAGAAATTGAATATGACAAAATGAGGATCAAAAAGAGTAATGTGACAAAATGAGAAAAAAACTTCATTTTCTACAGAAAAATCAAACAGAAAAAATAAAACCAATGATCAATGGCAATTGTATGATAGTATAAGCTAGCATCATACCTGCCAACAAGAAGGAGGCCATGTTTTTTCATCCTCAGCAACACCCCACACAAAGCCTGCAATGACAATGCCAATATTTAAAGTAATTTGAATAGCATTAGTTCAAGCTATTGTGATTATAACATCTTCCTCTGATATTCTATAGCCTGATCTCTTTGTGTAATTATGAAGTAAAACCTTAAAATACCATTTAATTATTGAAACATTTTTTGTTTCATAGGTATATTTCTTTAATATAACTTTAACACATTTAAACTAATAATTTACAATTAATTTTAACACCTGCTGATGTGCAATAGGTTGAGAAAGCCAGGGTGATTGTATGCATGCCTAGAACTTCATACTTCAGAGTGAACACAAATGTCCATTACTGCACATAATACTTGACAGTAATACTTTAGAAAGGTAAAAGGTGATACAGGTCTATTTTAGATATGTTAATTAAGTTGAAGTTGTTCCTCACATAATTTGATAGTGTTAACTGACTGGTTCCTTCTTACAACTGGATCACAACATCATTTTTTAGACATGCTGAAAAACATATAAATTAGTAGATTTAGTAGATTAGTTTCTCATTTTATTCTAATGTTTTTTTTCCATGAGTTATGTATAAATGGCTTCAAGCAAGACAATAAGTTGATCATTTCAACTTTGTAATTTTCATTTGCCTAAAAATAAATTTAGTCTAAACTTTAAAAAGTGCTATGGTAAGATAATGATGTTAATCTAAAAATCAAAGTACATTAATAGCTACCAGATATGTCACTAAAATCTGCAAACATTATGCCATGATTTACTCTACCTCATATTTGGATCATCCTAGTGGGACTAGCTGCACAAATTAAAAAGATTTTAAAGTTCCAATGGATATGAGAATCATTTTGTGCTAACTACAAAATTGTTTGGAATTCTAAGCCTTAAACTAGTCTGGTTATATTTATTTCTACAAAAGTAGAAAAGAAGTCTGGAAATGTAGAGTTATGATTAATATGTACTATTTCATTGGGAAAATGGAGATAGTGGAAGGAATAAATAGGAGAATTTTAAGTAAAACTCCTGGTATGAATGCATAAGAAATTTTGATAAGTGGTATTTTGTGATTTTTCTATTATTGGAATATTAATATGCATATACTTTTGTTCTTTTGATAATTATATTCATTATTTCAAGACTGTACAAGGGAAATGCTTTCTCCTGAGTACTAGGTATTTCACTTGTCTGTTACATTTTATGCTTTCTGAGTTTGTTCCTCCTGTTTTCTTTTAGTCATTACTTTGAGTCTATACTTTAATTTGGGGTAAGTTAAATATATTTGTCCAATATCATCAATGATTGCTCTATGATTTATGCAGAATGAGAGAAAGTCAAATGAAGAAACTCAAATTTGAGCTGGCTCCTATATATGAAGTTCTTAGCACTTGGTATCTATAGAAGACTCATTATATTCCCACAGATATTAAAATCTGAGGGCATGCAACAATTAATAGGTAACAGTTAACAAGGCAGTATTGTTTGTATGGATACTATGCCATCCTCTCTAAACCTGACATCATCTCTATATTACTTATAATTCCTCAGATAATGTAATTGCTATACAAGTAAATACTTTACATTGGCCTTTAGTAAACTATGGCAAGAAAAAGGTTTTCATGATCAGTAACATTCCATAGTTTATGAATATTTTCAGTGTGGCAGATTGAACCAGTACCTGTATAACTGAGGCCTAGAGTTGGCCCTATGTTTTCATTACTGCAGACAGTGTACACACACACACACACATACCATACTCTGTAAAACTGCATAAGTGGTCTGAGACTTGAATTTAGAGTATCACTCATCTATAATTAGTAAAACAATCTATTGGTATGACATTTAGCTAAACTCCTAAACTGGTACTGAATATGACTAAGAACTCATTTTCACTTTTTCTTATAGAAATTGTCCAGAGAGAAATAAACATTTAGCAGTGATTATTCTCAAAGGATAACTTTTTAATAAAATCATCCTAAACTTGGTTATTATAGTATTATGAAAATTTTCAATTTTAGTTTTTAGAGAAACTGAAATAAAAAGAGTGATCAAATCTTTATGAATGCAAAAAAAAGATAGAGGTTAATCTTCTCATAGATGTCCCCATAGATTTTGATGGACAGTGTGAGTGCAAGGAAGGAAGATGATCAATTTAAAATCAGTTTCAATATATTTGTAGTATGAATTTGTTTTTAAATAAATCCTTTTCTTGAATTATTTTATCAGTCTTTAGAAAATCTATACAGCATTCAAATATTTCAATTTCTAAATTATAATACCTGCAGGCATGCATTTTTCAACATTTTATTAAATTCTGTATTATTTGAAAGAATTGAAAATAACATAATTTTTATGCAGTAATAATCCCCTTTCCTTTCCTCTCTCCCATGTCCTTTCCCATCTCCTCCATTCCCTTTGGCTTTTCCTTCCCCTTCTCCTCCTACTTATTTCCCTTCCTTTCTTCTACTAGTCTTTTCCCTTCACTCTCTTTTCTTTTTTCCTCCCTTATCCTTCTTTTTCTTTTTGTTTTTTGCACCTTTCTTTTCACTTTCTTCAACTTTTAGCTTTTTCTTTTTATTCCCTCTCTCCTATATTCCTACTTTCTTCTCTTCCTTTAATTTCTCTTCTTACATGTAGTTTTTTTTTTTTAATTTTATTTGTTTCCTTTTTGTATTTGTTGACTGAATGCGGGCTGTGGGTCCGGATGTGTCCTAGCTTCTCACTTCCATCCTAACAAACTTCTATGGTGCTGAGTCAGTCTTTTTCTTCAGATACTTAGATTAATTTTTTTAACTTTTTTATTAGCAACTTCTATGACAAACAATATATCCTAATCATACTCCCCTTCCACTACCTTCACTCTTTCCTTCCCAAATCTCCTTCCGACTGAGCACCTTCTAATTTCCAACTAGTCTTTCCTCCACATTGAATTTATTAATCTTTCTTCACTATTACATAGGACTTGTGTAGGTAGTGTCAGCCACTGTGAGGTCATGGACATCTAAGCCACATTGTATAGGTTCCCAGATAAAAGTCAAAGGACCCAGGTCCAATTCCCCATTTTCCACATAAGCCAGATGCACAAGGTGGTGCATGCATCTGGAGTTCATTTGCAGCAGCTGGAGGCCCTGGCACACCCATTCTCTCCCTCTTTCATGCTGCCTCTTTTTCTCCATCAAAAAATAAATAAATAAAGCTGGGCGTGGTGGCGCACGCCTTTAATCCCAGCACTTGGGAGGCAAGGGTAAGAGGATTGCCATGAGTTCAAGGCCACCCTGAGACGACATAGTGAATTCCAGGTCAGCCTGAACTAGAGTGAGACCCTACCTCGAAAAACAAAAACAAAAAACAAAACAAAAAATAAATAAATAAATAAATAAATAAAATGTTTTTTTAAATATATATATACATATATATTCATACATACAGTGATTTTTAATACAAAAACTATCCCCATAAAGTTATTCTAAGTATGCTAAAGTGTGTTCTACATTTGTTTTCAGAAACCTAATAACTAAAAAGTGGATATTTTTCCCTGTGGTAAGAAAGGAGTCATTCTGCTACAAATAAAAGAACATAAACTAACCATACAGACATTAGAGAAAAAAACTTATTTCATTATAGTAGTATTTTAATGATTACTTTCACTTGTTGGAAGAAAAGACAGCATATAGTCAACACAATTAATAGTGTAAGGACTGGCACATTGACTTAGTGGACACAGGTCCTTGGTTCAATCCCCAATAATGAGGAAAAAGAGGGAGAGAGAGAGAAAGAAATAGGAGAGAAGAAAAGAATAGGAGGGAGAAAAGAAAGGAATGGCAGAGGAAAGGAAAGAAAATATTTACTAGGTTTGCAAAAGAATATTTCCCTTCTTACGAATATAATGCTAGAAATAAAAATTTCAACATACAAAATGTATACTATAAATATAATGACAATGAAATTGTAGTAGGAGGATCATTGCTCCACAGATTGTGTAATTTGGGTGTATTTTAAAGTATAGTGTTAATATTTTCCATTGAATTTGTGGTGATTTGAATATAAAGTGTTCCTTATAAATAAATGCTTAAATATTTAATTCCCAGCTAGTGGTGCTATTGGGAAAGGTTATGAAACCTTTAGGTGATGGAAGTTTAGAAAGGAAGTGTGTCACAAGGGAAGAGCCTTGAGGTATTGCATTCCAGTTCCAACTTCCCAACCTGGCTTTCTTCTTTCTCCATGCTAATATGATGATGTGATTCCAGTTTCCTATTCCTGTCATATTTTCCCCACTATGATCAATCTACTCTCTGGAACTATAATCTGAAATAAAGCCTTTTCCTTCCAATTGGTCAGGTAGTTTGTCCCACCAACACAAATGTAATTGCTACAATACTAAAACAAAGCATAACTCAAGATTCTTTCTTGGTCAGTATTTTTAGTAAATTTTACTATATCACTACTATTTTAATTTAAAATTGTCCTTGTTTCAGGCAGGTAAGTCTTCTTTTCCCTCCTTTTTTCTGACTATTTCATGGCTATTGCCTTTGTCATCTTATTTTTTTTTCTCCCTGCTTGCTTGATGGACTGGTATGTGCTCAACTATCTACATCCTCCTAAATTTGCGAGGGTTGAAAACCTGTTCAATAGCTTAGACTTTATGATGAAAAAAGTTACTGTTGAAACCATCTAGTACTTATGTTATCCAGTATAAGTCCTGAGGTAACATAAATAAATTTGCATGTCTGTGCACCAGTAAAGTTTTGCTCACAAAATCATAGTATTCAATAAGGCTGAAGGACTGTAGTGTACAACAGATTGTTGAAATAACTATGGATTCCCTAATATAAGAGGGAAAGTATCTGACTCAAGGAATAGGTAAATTCTGGATGGATATGTACTAACATTATGTGAAGACTATAATCATTAAGGTATATGCTAAAAGACCATAAGGACATGCCCTCCTTTTCCAGAAATCCTTATTCATATGCATGTGCTGGATTATACCACAACAATTTATGAATACAAAGTGCACTGTTGAAATTTCATTGTTGTGTCTTTTGGTTTAAATACTATCACTAGTTTTTCTCTGCTTTAAATGACGTCCCTGAAGAAATTATCCAAATAAGAAATTAGAAAACTCCAGAGGACTTTCAGATAAGATGGCAGCATAAGAGTCACACCAAACCGGTCTAGGGAGGGATTTAAGCAAAACCACAACAAAATACCCTCTTCTTCTGAAAAGTTAAAGTGTATAGGTGGCCAAAGCACAGGAGCAGGGAAGACCAAGATGTAGAAAGGAGGAAACTGGTCAGAATCCTGCTGAGGCACCTGTGGCCCCAATTCATGTGTATCTGCATGCCCTGGCACTGAGCTGCAGGATAAGACCAAACAAAGGGATCTTCCAGTCATATCAGCCTCCATGAAAAGTCAAGAAACCTGAAGGGGAGAAAACAGAGACCAGCTGAGGAGTTGTTTAAGGGGATATAGGTGGGATCAGCTGAACAGTTCCAGTACAGATCCAGCCTTCCTGCACTCTCCCTTCGCCCCAACTGTCAGAAATGCAAACCTCTGGAGAAATCATTCAGCCCCTCGAATCAGGGCATCCAGCACAGCTACTCATTCAGCCCCTGGCATCAGAGCATCCAGCACAGCTGATCAGAGCTCCAGACCAGAGCACAACATGGAGGGATCTAGGTGGTCACTCAGCATTGGTGAGATTGGAAGCCACCCCAAAAATTAACAAGGCTGACTGACAAAATAGCAAGTACATAGGCCTACAATGGAGGTGTTATCATCTCTTTCCATGTTAGGGCATGTCATGGGTTACATATTCTTGGTTGGCTATGCCATTTTCAATTAAGCCGTATTTAGGGGTTGACTACTGTTGTCTGTGATACTTTCAGATTTATAGGGCCATTGTCTTTTTCTTAAGTCATTATTAGAGGCAGACCCAGGCTGACCTGGAACCCATTTGAGAATATAAGTCTCATCCTCCCATCCTCCCAACTGACAAGATTACTGGTGTAAAGCAACACACACTTTTAGGAATTTTGGCTTTATAAGTTTATCTGTAGGTTTTAATCCCAACATTTACATACTCTGAGCTGGTTTTTATTGGATGTGCATATTGCTCAGTTGAATTTGAGAATTTGTCAGCAAAATTTTCCACCCAGCCCACTAGAATACTTGAACAGCAGGCAAACCCAACCCCTAGGATTACTTCTGCAGTTGAGCTACACTTGGCAGCTTAAACTCCTACCCTGAAGGTACATAAATTTGGATTTCCATATCTAAGAACACTGAACATAATTAGAGAACCCAAGCATCAAAATCAACTCATGATGCAAAAATCCCTATATTATCATACAAGGAACATGAAGAATCAAAACAATGCAATCCCGCCAAAAATTATAAATCTAAATTATCATTCAAAATCTATAAACCCCAATGAGACTCTTTTAGATGAAATACCTGAGAAAGATTTAAAAAATGATTTTATCTATATTTGAAGACATCAAAGGAATCAGAAAGTAAACTCCTGAAAGAGAACACAGGAAACCAGCTTAATGAAATAAGGAGCTCATCACATGACATGAGTAAGGAAATAGAAATACTGAAGAAAAACCAGGAAGAACTAGTAGCACTTAAAAGCAAATAAAAACTCTGTGGAAAGTCTTACCAGTAGAATGGATGAATGTGAGAAGAGCATATCTAAACAAGAGCACCAGGTGGCAGATCTCATACAGTCCAACAAATAGAAGGACAAACTAATAGGAAGGTATGAATGGAAATTTCGAGACATGTGGGATACTATGGAAACATCAAACATAGGAATTCAGGGTATAGCAGAAAGAGAAGAATTTCACTCCAAAGGAATAGTAAGTGCAGTCAACAAAATTATAGAAGAAAATTTTCTCCAAATTGGGAAAGAAATGCCAATGTAGATAGATACAGGAAGCCTTTAGAATACCAAACAAACAAAACCTGGAAAGAACCTCTCCTCACCATGTTATAATTAAACTACTAAGCACACAGTCCAAAGACAATATATTGAAAGCTGTTAGAGAGACAAAGTAAGTCACCTAGAAAGGCAAACCCATCAGAATAACAGCAGATTATGCAGCACAAACTTTAAAAACCAGGAGGGCTTAGAATGATGTATTCCAAGTTCTGAAAGATAAAACTGTCAGCCAAGATAGAAGTAAGGACATTCCACAACAACAACAGGCTAAAGGAATTTATGACAACTAACCCAGCTCTATAGAAAATATTTGAAGGAATCATTCATACTGAAGAGAAAGCAAAGCACACACATGATGAAACAGAAACTAATAAATCATACTCAAATTACAGCTAAGACAAGAGTGTAAACAGAAAACAGGAAGCACTGCAAAATAGGAGGAATGGCAAGGATAAATATATGTCTTTCAATAATAACTCTTAATAACAATGGCCTCAATGCCCCAAAGAAAAGACACAGTCTTGCAGACTAGATTTAAAGTTGGGATCCTGATTTTTTTTTTTTTTTTGACACCAGGAAACCTATCTCTCAATAAAAGATAGATATTGTCTTAGGGTGAAAGGATGGGAAACAATATTTCAAGCAAATGGGTCTAGGTCAAAAGGAGGTGTTGTTATCCTAATATCTGACAGGATAGACTTCAAACCAAGATTAGTGAGGAAAGATAAAGAAGGTCACTTTACACTGGTAAAAGGAAAAGTCCAACAGGAGTACATTACAATCACAACATATATGCACCTTACATGTGGGTTCCCAGTTTCATCAAACAAACATTATTAGATGTAAGGTCACATATAAAAACAAACACAATTGTAGTGGGTGACTTCAATACCCCATTCTCATCAATTGACAGGTCATTCTGGTAAAAAAGTAAGCAGAGAGACATCTGGATTAAATGATGTCTTAAACAAGTGGACCTGACAGATATCTACAGAACATTCCATCCAAATGCTGAAGAATATACATTTTCCTCAGCATCACATGGAATATTCTCTAAAATAGACCATACATTAGGACCCAAAGCAAATCTCAACAAATACAGGAAAGTCAAAATAAACCCTTGTACTCTGTCTGAACACAATGGAAATAAACTTGAAATCAGCAAAAAGAAAAACTACAGAGCATACTAGAAATCCGTGGAAAATAAACAGTACATTCTGGAATGATGAATGGATCACTGAAGAAATCAAAAAAGGAAATCAGAAAATTCATAGAATGAAATGATAATGAGAATACAACATACCAAAACCTTTGGTACACAATGAAGGCAGTCTTAAAAGGGAAATTTATAGCTATAAGTGCCTATAGTAAGAAATTAGAGGGCTGGAGAGATAGCTTAGCAGTTAAGCACTTGCCTGTGAAGCCTAAGGATCCTGGTTTGAGGCTTGTTTCCCCAGGACCCACGTTAGCCAGATGCACAACGGGGCACAAGGGTCTGGAGTTCGTTTGCAGTGGCTGGAGGCCCTGGAGCACCCATTCTCTCTCTCTCTCTCTCTCTCTCTCTCTCTCTCGCTCGCTCGCTCGCTCGCTCTCGCTCTCGCTCTGCCTCTCTCTCTCTGCCCCTCTTTCTCTGTCACTTTCAAATAAATAAATAAAAATTTTTAAAAAAATATTTAAAGAAATTACAGAGCTCACAATTAAACAATTTAATGCTTCATCTTAAGGCTTTGGAAAAAGAAGAACAAGGCAAACCAAAAATCAGTAGATGGGAAGAAATGATAAGGATTAACACAGAAAATAATGGAAAAGAAACTAAAAAAAAAAAAAAAAAAAAATCCAAAGATTCATTGTAACAGAGTTTGGTTCTTGAAAAGATAAACAAGACTGATAAACCCTTAGAAAATATGAGCAGAAGAAAGAAAATTAATAAAATTAGAGATGAAAAAGGCATCTTTACAACAGACACCAAAGAAATTCAGAAAATCATAATGACATACTTTAAGAACCTTCACCAGGCCCTTAGAGGGAACACATGAATCACGAGGCCCTGGAGAGGGTATGGTGAAGACTGACCTTAATGTTCTCCTGTTTCTGTTTCTCTCTCCCTCTTCTCTCTTTTAAATATATCTCTTCCATATTACTTATCTTTTTCTTCCTTCTTTTCCTTGGCTCTGACCTGTAACTCCCAGTACTAGCATGTGGCTATCATCCCCAATGAGCTCTTGATCAGAGAGACCTACAAGGTTTCCCAAAAGAAGACATATTTCTGTCAGAGTACTTGAGGACCCACCAAAGATTAGAGGTCAGACCACACTGCTGAAGATACCATATGCTGTTGGTACATAACATGGAGTGACCTGGATGGAATCTGGAAGAGAGTCAGTCCTCAGACAGTTAGCTTGTCTAGTGCCAGAAGGTGCTACATGAGAAACTGGGGGGAAATGACCAATAGCTGTCCAAGAAAGTCACAGTCTAAGCTACTCAGCATCAAAAACCTGATGTGATGCTCACAGAAGTGCAATAGTGGCACACAGCCATGGTGGGAAACCAACTGCTCTTGATTTGGCTAGTGGATCTGCTCAGTGGAATGGAACCTATAGATAAGGCTGGGAAACAAGTCAGAATCATATTCCAAAATCAGCCCATTCTTTATTGTTAAGTTTGAAAATCTGAAAGAAACCAATGATTTCCTTTATTCATATGACCTACCAAAATTAAATGGAGATGAGATAAACCATTTAATTAGGCCTATAATAAGAACAGAGATCCAAGGAGTTATAAAATGTCCCAATTAAAAAAAAAAAAAATCCAGGCCCAGAGGGATTCACTGCTGAATTTTACCTGAAGTTCATGAAAGAATGAACACCTATCCTTCCCAAACTTTTCCATAAAATAGAAAAAGAAGCTATTTTACCAAACAACTTCTATGAAGCTAAAATAACCCTGATACCAAAACCAAAGAACAAAAAACTAAAATTACAGACCAATCTCCCTCATGAACATAGATGCAAAAATTCTCAACAAAATATTGGCAAACAGAATACAAGGATATATCAAAAAGATCATTCACCCTGACCAAGTAGAGTTTATCCCAGAGATGAAGGTATGGGTCACCATATATAAATCAGTAAATGTAATACACTACATAAATGGGATGAATAACCCAAATCACATGACCACCTCAATAGATGTAGAAAAGGCATTTGACAAAATCCAACATCCCTTCTTGGTAAAAGTCCTACAGAAACTGAGAATAGAGGGCCATATCTCAACATAATAAAGGCTATTTATGACTAACCTACAGCCAGTATAATACTAAATGGGGAAAAACTTGAAGATTTTCCACTAAACTCAGGAAGAAGACAAGGGTGTCCACTGTCCTCACTCTTTTTTAATATAGAACTGGAAGTCTTAGCTATAGCAGTATGCCATGAGAGATTCATAAAAGTGATAAAAATTGGAAAGTAAGAGATGAGATTATCATTATCTGCAGATAATATGATTCTATACATGAAGGACCCCAAAGACTCTACCAGCAAACTGCTAGAGCTGATAATTTTAGCAACGTAGCAGGATCCAAGATAAATAAATACACATACATTAACAGCAAACATGTGGAGGATGAAATCTAGGAATCACTCCCATTCACAATTGCCTCAAAAAACAAAAACAAAAACCCTGGAATGAATATAAACAGAGAAGTGATGGAACTCTACAATTAAAACTTTAAAATACTTGTGTGGTCATTTTGTGTCTGGAAGAATGCATTGTAAGGAGTTCTACCCTTCCTTTGGCTCTTACATTCTTTCTGCCACCTCTTCCACAATGGACCCTGAGCCTTGGAAGGTGTGATAGAGATGTTTCCATGCTGAGCACTCCCCTGTCACTTCTCACCACTATGGTGCCTTTTGAGTCATCCCAGAGGTCACTGCCATCTGAAAAGAGAAACTTCTCTGACCGAAAGTGAGAGTAGCATTAATATATGGGTATGAACATTAAGAGAAGTGCTTACTGGGCAGTTTGGTGAGCATAATATATGCATATATGACCTTGCAGTGCCTGGCACTACCTACACATAATAGGAAGAAAAGTTGATGACATTAAAATAGAAGAGACACTAATTGAGAGGGGGAGGGGATACGATGCAGAGTGGAGTTAATAAGAGGAAAGGTTGGGGGAAGGAAATGTCATGATTTATTGTTTATAATTATGGAAGTTGTCAATAAAATTTCTTTTAAATAAAAATAAAATTAAATAAAATAAAATAAAATAAATAAAATAAAATAAAATAAAATACTTATGTGGGAAACTGCATAAGACCCCATGAAATGGAAAAACATCCCATGTTCTTGAATTGGAAGAGTCAGTATCGTGAAGGTGTCAATCGTACCAAAAGCAATAAACACATTTAATGCAATCTCCATTAAAATTCCAATGGCATTCTTCCCAGAATAGAAAAAAGAATCCTAAAATTCATTTGGATGCACAAAAAAAAAAAAAAAGCCTCAAATAGCCAAAACAATTTTGAGCAATGAAAATTAGGCTGGCAGTATTACTACACCTGATTTTAAGCTATATTACAAAGCCACAGTAACAAAAACAACATGGTACTGGCAGAAAAACAGACACATAGATCAATGGAACAGAATATAGGACCCAGATGTTAAATCAGGGAGCTACAGTCATCTGATTTTGACAAAAATTCCAAAAAATTCACTGGGGGAAATACAGCTTTTTCAACAAATACTGCTGGGAAAACTGGATATCCATATGTGGAAGGATGAAAATAGATCCTTGTCTCCCTATATGCACAAAAATCAAGTCCAAATGGATCAGGGACCTTAATATCTGACCCGAAACTCTTAAGGTGCTAGAGGTAAAAGTCAGGGAAACCCATCAACATATTGGCATAGGCAATGACTTTCTAAATAAAAACCCAATTGTTCAAGAAATAAAACTACTAATCAACATCTAGATCTCATGAAGTTACAAATACTTTGTACATCAAAGGACACTGTGAATAGAGCAAAGAAACAACCTACAGAATGGGAGAAAATCCTTGCCAGCTCTACTTCTGGCAGAGGATAAATATCCAGACTGTACAAACAACTCAAAAACAAATCAATAAGAAATCAAACAACCCAATTAAAAAATGGGCTTTCGCCCTAAATAGAGAGTTCTCAAAAGAAGAAATACAGATGCATATAAATATATAAAAAAGTGTTCCACATCTGTAGCCATCAGTGAAATGAAAATTAAAACTACTTTGTGATTCCATCTCACTCCTGTAAGAATGACTATCTTCAAGAAACCAAATGACAATAAGTGTTGGAGAGGATGCAGAACAAGGGGACCCCTTCTACACTGTTGGTGAGACCAGATGGCTTCTCAGCTGAATTCTGGCAAACCTTCATGGAAGAACTCAAACCAATCTTCCTCAAACTGTGCCACACAGTTGGAGGACAGGGAAAGCTACCCAACTCCTTTTATGAAGCTAGCATCACCCTAATTCCAAAGCCAGTCAGAGATGCCACAAGAAAAGAAAACTATCTGCCTATTTCCCTGATGAACGTAGAAGCAAAGATCCTGAACACACTCCTCGCAAACCAAAGCCAACAACACATCAAAAACATTATCCACCTTGAAACAAGTGTGGTTCATCCCAGGAACACAGGGATAGTTCAATGCACAGAAATCTGCCAATGTAATACACCACATAAACAAGGTTAAACACAAAAACCACATGATCATTTCAATAGATGCAGAAAAAGCCTTTGAGAAGATACAACATCACTTCATGATCAAAACATGCGAGATAATTGGCATCGTTGGCTCATGTCTTAACATAATAAAGGTAATATACAAAGCTCTGAAGGTCCAAATAATACTTAATGGAGAGAGACTGGAGGAATTCCCACTAAGATCAGGAACAAGACAGGGTTGTCCCCTCTCACCTCTGCTTTTCAATATAGTACTTGAAGTCCTAGCTCAAGCAATAAGACAGGAGAGGGAAATGAAAGGGATACAATTTGGAAAGGAAGAAGTTAAGTTATCTCTTTTCACTGATGACATGCTTGTATGCGTAAGAGACCCAAGAGACTCCATCCCCAAACTCCTGACGGTGATGACTCCTATAGCAAAGTAGCAGGATACAAAATCAATGTACAAAAATCAGTAGCCTTTCTATATGCAAATGACAAAGATACAGAGAAAGAAATAAGGGACATGGTCCCATCTTCAATAGCAACAAAAAAATAAAATAAAATACCTTGGAATAATGTTAACCAAGGAAGTGAAAGATCTATACAACAAAAACATTAAAAAAACACTCAGAAAACAAATTGAGGAGGACTTGAGATAATGGAAAGACCTCCCATGTCCCTGGATAGGCAGAATTAACATTGTGAATATGTCAATCCTACCAAAGGTAATACATAGATTTCATGCAAATCCAATTAAAATCCCTACAGTGTTCTTCACAGAGTTAGAAAAAATGATCTCAAATTCCATATGGAAAGGCAGAAGGCCTCGCATATCCAGACATACCTTCAGCAAAAGAAATACCTCTGTATACATCACCATATCTGATCGAAAGTTATATTACAAAGCCATGGTAATAAAAACAGGATGGTACTGGCATAAAAACAGGAGTATAGACCAATGGCATAGACTTGAAGACCCAGACTTTGGGTTCAGCAACTACAGCTACTTGACATTCGACAAAGGCCCTAACAATATAGGCTGGAAAAAAAGACAGCGTCTTCAACAAATGGTGCTGGACAAACTGGATAATCATATGCAGGAAACTGAAACTTGATCCACATATTTTGCCATGCACTACACTCAAGTCCAAATAGATCAAAGACCTCAATATAAGACCAAAAACTTGACTACTCCTGGAAGAAAATTTAGAAAGTACTTTCCATGATATAGGAATGGAAAAATACTTCCTGAACAAAACCCCAGTAGCTTACAATTTTAAACAGTCACTCAACCAATGGGATCACATGAAGCTCTAGAGTTTCTTTACAGACAAGCATACAATAAGCAAAGCCAACAGATTAGCCACAGAATGGGAGAAAATATTTGTGGGTTATCCAACTGACAGAGGCCTAATCTCTAGAATCTGCAAAGAACTCAAAAACCTAAACAGTAAAATGTCAAACACCCCACTCACAAAATGGGGCAAAGAGCTGAACAGGCAGTTCACAGAGGAAGAAATACAAATGGCAAACACACACTTAAGAAAATGTTCATCATTCCTGATCATCAGGGAAATGCAAATTAAAACAACTATGAGATTCCATCTTACCTCAATAAGGATAGCAAACATCAAAAAATCAAATGAAAATAAATGCTGGCGAGGATGTGGAGGAATAGGAACACTCATCCACTGTTGCTGGGAATGTAAGATGGAACAACCACTTTGGAAAGCAATCTGGAGACTCCTGAAAAAGCTGACTATAGAGATACCAACAGACCCAGTTATTCCCTTACTGGGCATCTACCCTAAAACCTTCAAACCACAGGCCAGAGAGATTTTCTCAGGAAGTCTTTCTCCAGTCATATATCATGGAGTGTGCTTCCTATTTTTTCTTCTAGTAGTTGAAGTGTTTGATGTCTTATATTGAGGGCTTTTTTTACATTTGGACTTGGCTTTTTTGTATGGCAAAATGAGTTGTACTAATTTCATCCAATTTGTCCAACACCATTTTTTGAACATACTGTCTTTTGCTCCAGTTTACAATATTGGTACCTATGATAAAGATCAAGCAGTTGTAGGTGTTTCCCCTAAAATCTGGGTATTCAATTCTGTTTCATTGGTCTATATTTCTGTTTTTATTCTGGTACCGTGCTGGTTTTTTTTTTTTTTTTTTTTTTTTTTTTACTGTGGCTTTGTAGTATAGCTTTATATCACGTATGGCAAGACCACCAAAGGTGTTTGTTTTGCTGAGGATATGTTTGGATATCTGAGGACTTCTGCTATTCCATATGGATTTATAAACAATATTTTTCAGTCTCAGTGAAGAATGATGATGGTATTTTTATTGGTATTGCATTATATCTGTATATTGCTTTTGGTAGAATTGCCATTTTCACATTAATTCCACCTATCCAGGAACATTGGAGGTCCTTCCATCTTCTTAAGTCCTCCTCTCTTTCTTTTTTGAGTGTTTTAATATTTTCATTATATAGTTCCTTCACATCCTTTGTTAGTGTTATTCCAAAGTTTTTAATTATGTTGTTGTTGCTAAAAATGGGACAGTTTCACTGATTTCTTTCTCTGTACATTTGTTCTTTGCACATAGAAATGCTACTTATTTTTGTGCATTGATTTATTGATTTTTTTATCCTGACACTTTGCTGAAGGTATTTATCACCTTTAGAAGGTTTGGGATTGAGACTATTGGGTAATATATATGTATGTGATCATGACATCTGAAAATAGGGCTAACATGACTTCTTCCTTTCCAATTTGAATCCCTTTTATTTCTTTCTCCTTTCTTATTGTTTGGGCTAGTACTTCTAGTACTATGTTGAAGAGCAGTGGTGACAGTGGGCACCCCTGTCTTGTTCCCAATCTTAGTGATTATTCCTTGAGTTTTTCTCCATTAAGAATTATTTGTGATTTAAGAGCTTTATATATAGAATTTATTGTGTTGAGAAATAAACCCTCCATGCCTATTCTTTCCAGTGTTTCGATTATTAAGTGGTGTTATATTTTGTCAAAGGCCTTCTCTGCATCAATTGAGATGATCATGTGGTTTTTATCATTCAGTTAATTTATGTGGTGTATTACATTGACCAATTTCCATATCTTAAACCATCCCTCCATCCCAGAGATGAAGCCTACTTGGTCAAGTTGGATAATGTTTTTAATGTGTTCTTGAATTCAGTTTGCAAGAATTTTGTTCAGGATCTTTGCATCTAAGTTCATTAGGGATATAGGCTTACAATTTTTTTTTTTTTTGCTTGTTACATGTCTGTCTGGTTTTGGTATTGGGGTGATGATCATCTCATAAGAGATGTCAGCGAGGATTCTCTGGTCTCTGATTATGTGGAACAATTTGAGAAAATTGGTTTCAGCTCTTCTAAGAAGGTTTAATATAATTCAGCTAAGAAGCCATCTGGTCCTGGACTTTTCTTTTGGGGGAGGTTTTTCATTACCTTTTCAATCTCCATGGATGTGATAGGTTTGTTTAGGATAATAATCTGCTCTGAGTTTATTTTTGATAGGTGGTATGTGTCTAGGAATTCATCCATTTCTTCCAGAATATTTAATTTTGTGGAATAGAGGTTTTGGAAATATGCCCTGATGATTCTCCCAATTTCACTGATGTATGTTGTGATCTCTCCTTCATTTTTGATTTTGTTAATCTGAAACTTCTCTTTTTTGTGCTTGATTACTTTGGCTAGGGGTTTGCCAATCTTGTTTATTTTTTAGAAGAACCAGCTGTTTTTTTTTTGTGAAGTTTTAAATTCTTTTCTTAGTTTCTAATTCATTAATTTCTGCTCTAATATTGGTTATGTCTTTTCATGTGGAGCTCTTTGGGTTGGATACTTCTAGTTTTTCCAGTGCCTTTAGATGGACAGTCGGGTTACTGATTTGTGATCTCTCTGCTTTTGTAACAAAGACTTTTAGGACTATGAATTTTCCCTTTATGACTGCCTTCATTGAGTCCCATAACGTTTGGTAGGTTGTGTTTTCATTATCACTCAAATCTAGGAATTTTACAGTTTCTTTTTTTTACTTCTTGTTTAAAAGTGCATTGTTTAGTCTCCAGGAGTTAGTGGAATTCTTGATGTGTTTCTTGTTAATTTCTAGCTTTAAAGCATTGTGATCTGACATGGTGCAGGAAGTTACTTCAGTTTTCCTGAATTTATGAAGGAATGCTTTATGGCCCAATATATGGTAAATTTTAGAGAAGGTTCCATGGGCTGCTGAAAAGAATGCGTATTCTGTAAAGTTGGGGTGTAAAGTTCTGTAGATATCCATTAGGTCTAGTTGATTTATGATATTGTTGAGCTTTATTATTTCCCTGTTGATTTTCTACTTGGATTATCTGTCTATTGATGATAGTGTAGTACTGAAGTCCCCAACTATGATGGTGTTGGTTTTTATTTCTGCTTTGTCATTGAGTAGGTATTTTTTAAGATTTTATTTTTATTTATGTATTTGAGAGAGAAAGAGACAGAGAGATGGAAAGAGAGAATGGGTGCACCAGGGCCTCCAGCCACTGCAAAAAATCTCTAGACACATACGCCCCCTTGTGCATCTGGCTTACATGGGTCCTGGGAAATTGAACCAAGGTCCTTTTGCTTTGCAAGCAAATGCCTTAACCACTAAGCAATCTCTCCAGCCCATTGAGTAGATTTTGTTTTATAAACTGTGGTGCTCCTAAATTTGGGGCATATATATTTATCATTGTGATGTGCTCATGTTAGATAATTCCCTTGATGAGTAACAAGTTGTCTTGTTTGATCATTTTGATTACTTTTCATTTGAAGTCTGTTTTATCAGGTATTGGCATAGCCAACACACACTTGTTTTTTATTTCCGTTTGCTTGGAATATCATTTTCCAACCTTTCACCCTGAGGAGGTGTCTATCTTTACTGGTAAGGTGGGTTTCTTAAAGACAACAGATAGAGAGTTCCAGTTTTTTGATCCATACTGATAGCCTGTGTCTTTTGATGGGTGAGTTAAGACCATTAATATTTAATGTTAATACTGTGAGGTTTGAATTAACCCCTGCCATGATGAAGTGTTTTATGGGCTAGGGTGCTTACCTGTGTTATGTACTGTTTCGAGCCTGGTCTATTTTGGTTATTGTGATTTCTTGCTGGCTCCTGAGATTGGTTTTTTGATTATTCTGTGTGGAGTATTCCTTCACGTATCCTTTGTAGGTTTGGTTTTGCGTTCATATAATTATAGAGTTGAATTTTCATGTAGAGTTTTTCTTTCACCATCTATTATGAGGGATACTTTTGCTTGGTAAAGTAGCTTGAGTTAGAAGTCCTAGTTTTCCAGGCTTTGAAGTGTTCCTTTCCTGCCCCTTCGGGCTTTCATGTTTTTGATTGAGAAATCTGATGTTATCCTAATGGGATTGCTTTTGTACATTGTGAATTGCTTCTCTCTTGCTTCTTTTAACACACTCTCTTTGCTTTTATTGTTTAGTGCTTTAACTATGATTTGTCTTGGAGAGATTCTTCTTTGGTCCTGACTGTTTGGTGTTCTGTGGACTTCTTGTATCTGGATGGGCCTCACTTTTGCAAGATTCAGATTATTTCCCTCAATAATTTTGTTGAGTATGTTTTCTGTGCCTTTGGCTTGGATTTCCTCTCCTTCTGGTATGCCCATGATCCAGGTGTTTGGTCGTTTTAGAGTGTCCCACAGTTTCCTTGCATTCTGTTCACTTGATTTTTTGAACTTAGTAAAGTTTTTGGCCTCCCCATCAATTTATTCTGTCTTATTTTCCAGGTCAGAGGTTCTGTCTTCCACATTAGCAACTCTGTTGGCGAGTGGTTCCAGTGAGGTTTTTATAAATTCTATTTGATTTTTGTTTTCTGTTGTATTGTTTTGTATAATGTCCATCTCATTTTTGAGGTATGATTTCAATTCAAATTCTGATTTTCTTGCTGCCAATTGTAGCTAATTCTTGCATTTGATCAAGTCTTAATTAAGCTTAATCAGCCAATTGTTGAGGTCTTCCATTTCTTGTTTTACCTTCCATTTATTCATATCTCTTTTAGAGGATTCTAATGTTTTCTTCCATAAATTGAAGCCAACTGTCAAAAGCTGAATACTCTAGGAGATGATTCTGTTCAATTTCATTGATATGATTGTTGGTTCTTTGATAGTTTGCTTCAAGTTCAACAACTTTTATTTTTAAATCAGCATCTCATTGGTTGATGTGTCTTCATTTTGAGAATGAATTTCTGTGGATTTCTCTATGATTTCACTGGAGGCTTCCATAGTAGGGCTAGGCATCCTTGGTGGAGATCTTTCTGTTTTCTGACTTTTGTTGGCTTTTTTTTGAATTGTTGTCTATCCATTTTAGGAAGACTATTTTATTGAGGAGGAAACAAGTTTGTGTCCTTTTGTCTGTTCATCCTCTGACTCAGATGAACAGGGATATTGCTACTTAGTGTCCAGTCAAGACAGCAGAGCAAAAGGCCTGATTCCACGGCTCACACAGGGGCCAGGCCTCTCCAAGCAAGGCACAATGGGACCTACCAGTACCAGGGGGTCTAGGAGCAGTAAGGGAACAGGGACTTGGCCTATTTCATGCTGAGCCCTTCAGGACATGAACCAGTGCAGTCAACATAGGCGGGGGAGGTGGGAAGAGGCCAGGTACAGGGTTCTAGCCTACCTACTCCAGAGGGCCCTGGCATCCCACACACTGATGTGGAAGGAACTCATACCTGGGCTTTGGAACGGGACTAGAAATGGGTTGAGCCTACTCACTCCAGATAGCAACACCTGCCCACACATGACTGTACAAGGAACTCAGACCCAGGCTATGGGAGGTGACCAGAATGGGTCCGACCTACTCACTCCAGACCACAGTGCCCAGTCAGACACTGACCATGTAGGTAACTCCTACAACAATATTATTATTAAAAGATAAATAGGATACCCCCCCCAAGGGACCCAATTGGCAGTCTTGGAGAAGATTTCCAATTTCTTATCCCTTCAGGGTCAGAACTCATCACATGTCTGTCAGAGTTATTGGTAATCTTAACCAGGAATGAGCACACTCTCTTTGTGTCTGGAATTTTTGTTGAGTTTTATCTTACAGGCACAATTAATCAAACCGTTGACCATGATATTGAACACATCCTATAGCCCTCCTTTCTGCTAAGGGAGTTAAGCTCATATCACAGGACTCAAAATTCCAATCCTCTAGTTGTATAGTTGTAATTTTTTTTCCCTCTAGTGTATCCATCCTCTGTCGTAAAGCTATTTAGAGGTCACTCACATGTTACCTCACTAAGAGAAGCTCAAGTCTGATTTTATTAGTCTACTGTGAATGACAAAATATTTGAAAACTGTGGCTGTTGAGTTGCTCAGTGGTTAAGGCACTTGCTTGCAAAGTTTCATGGCTAAGGTTCAACTCTCTAGAAGCCATGTAAAGCCAGATGCACAAAGTGGCACTTGCATGTGAAATTTGTTTTCAGTGGTAGAAAACCTTAGCTCACCCATTTTCTTTCTCTCTCTCTCATAAGTAATTTTTTTAAAAAAATATTGAAAACTGGGAAAGTCAAAAAGATCATATCACAGGTACTAGATAGAATATTAAAAATATTTTTGTTTGCCAAAAGTTTTGCTAATATTTTGCTTTACTTTTTTAGAGTAAACCATTGAAAGAAAATATTATACGCCAATATGTCCATGCATCTTAACTATACTCTCAATTTCAGTCAGACAAAATGAAAGTTCAGTGGGTGTTTTGGAATAGCCTGTTATTGCTATCATATTAATGGGGAGGTAACACACTAATTTATTACAATGTCAGTAACTTCTAACTTTGGAATTACTCTTTTGTGTGTTGCCTAATTGAGTGTGGTCAAAGGAGAAAGCTAAGCTCACTTACTGCAGCCCATGTTCATAACCCTCTGACCAGGATAAAGCTGCAAATACTAGTCTCAGTAATTACAGACTCATTTTAAGAAGAAAAAAGTCTTTTAGCTCCTATAATCCCTGTAGAGTCATAAAACTGATTGCTCTGATATTAGAAAAAGTAGTTCCACCCTTTCCCCAGAATTAATGACTATTTCAAAGAATTACTTTTTTTTTTCTTTTTTTCTTTATTAGTTAGTTTTGTATTCAGCAAATACAGTCAGTTTGGTACCATTATTAGGACCATCCATGACCTACCACCTCCCCTTGGCCCCTCCTTGTTGAGGTATATGGGTCCTGCATTGTACAGTTAGCCCTCAGTTATGGGTAAGATAAATGTCTCTGCATATCATGACCCAACATGTGGCTCTGACATTCTTTCCACCCCCTCTTCCGCAAAATTTCCCTGAGCCACGTTGGGTTCATTTTTGGTGTGCTTCAGTGATGAGGTTTTGGGGGCCTCTGAGGCTCTGGCTCTCTGATGTGGTAGGAGTTGATTTTTCTCTGTGTTGGTTCCCTTCCCCCTTGTGCTGGTATACAGTTCGTCAGGAAAACAGCACCCTTGCTTGTTTTGCCAATTTTTCTTAGTTTCAGCTGGGGCCCTTTAGAGGTATGATGGGGTGGCTTTCTCCTTAGGATCTACATCTATCTGAAAAAGAGAAGCAGATTCTCCAATGGAGAGTAAGTTAGCACCAGGACAAAAGATATCACCCTTACTTTTTTTATAGAGAATGTAATAGGTGTAGGCCCTCTTGTAGCCCACGATTGATGGTATCTTGATAATGGAGAGTGGGTTTATGTTTGGATATAAGCTCCAGCTATGGGTCCCATACCAGTGAGGGGATCAGTTAGCCAAATTAAGAGCAGTTGGTTCCCCACCATGGGTGTGGGCCACTATTGCACTTGTGTGGGCATCACAAGTTATTTGCTGCTAAGTAGGTTAGACCATGAGTTGCTTGGACAGATATTGGTCATTTTCTCCCAGTCGCCCATGTAGCACCTTCTGGCACTAGACGCATGAACTGTCTGGGGACTGACTCTCTTCCAACTTCCAGCCATACCATTCTATTTTGCATGTCAACCACATAAGGTGTCTTCAACTGTAGGGTATTACCACTAACCTTTGGTGGGTCATCAAGTACTGTGTCAGAAATCTGTCTGTCTTTTAGGATATCTTGTAGGTCTCTCTGATCAAAAGCTCATTGTGGATGATAGCCACATGCTGGTACTGGGAGTTACATGTCAGTGCCCACTTAGAAACTGAGGAAAAAGATAACTAATATACAAGAGTTAGAGAGAAGAGAGAGAGAGAGAGAGAGAGAGAGAGAGATTCACTTAAAGTGAATCAGGAAAGACTGTTATTAGCACAAAATATAAGAAGTTATTCTGAAATGTTAACTCCTATTACATTTTTAAATATGAAAATGCATAAATATTTGTTGAATATATACCCCTCTATGTGTGTATGAGTGTGTGTGTGTGTGTGTGTGTGTGTGTGTATTTCATGGTGTTAGGGAAACAACAGAATGTGAAAAGTTATATCATAAAATTTTAAACTACTTTTGTCTCACTAGTTTTGCAAAAATAAATAAAGAAATAAAGTTTGTAAGATCCCAGCAGTAGTCATTTGTTATTAAAAGGTAAAAAAAAAAAAATAGATTATATCAGATAATCCATATTACTTCAATTGATGAAGTTATTGTATTCCAATGGTTTAAAATCATTCTCTTATTTTGTATAATGATGTTTCAAATTCCAGTGATCATGGACTCAGAAAACTCAATAGTTGTGGTGGTTTGATTCAGGTGCCCTCCATATATTTCAGTGTTCTGAATTCTAGGTTCCCAACTGATGGAGATTTGGGAATTAACACCTCTTGGAAGCAGTGTATTGTTGGGAGCTGGCTTATGAGTATTATAGCCAGTTTCTCCTGGACAATATTTGGCATACTCTCCTGTTTCTGTTGTCCATCTGATGTTGGCTGGGGGGTGATGACCCCCCTCTGATCATGCCATAATTTTCTCTGCCTTAATGGAGCTTCCCCTCGAGTCTGTAAGCCAAAATAAACCTTTTACCCACAAACTGCTCTTGTCCAGGTGATTTCTTCTAGCATCACATACGTGACTGCAACAGTAATGTTGGTTCTGAGAATTGGGTTGCTGCTAGACACTTGTCAGTGTGACTTTGGCCTTTTGGAATTGATTTGCAAGAGGAATGTGGGAAGATTTGAAACCTTGGCCTAAGAGATGCCTTGCTGTGCCATAAGTACAGCTTGATGATCTATTCTGGTCAGACTTGAAAGACTTGAATGCAGTAAGAGCTTTGGACTGTGAGGTTTGATTTGTGAGAGTGTGAAAGAGCTTGGACTGGACTGGACTATAAGCAGTTTATGTTAAGAGACTTGTTGTTATGCCCCTGTCCTGAGAACTTGTGCAGGGTTGCTTTGCATAGAAATGGACTGGTGTGAGCAGAGGAATATGGCACAGAAATGAAATCTTTGGGCTGAAACTTCTGTCTGTTCAGCTACCCTTATATGAGATTACAACCTTTGAGAATGGGCCACCTGTCCTGCACTGGGGCAAGAGGAAGAATGTAGAATCTTTTGAAGGGGCCTGAGTGATCAAGGAGTGTCCTGTTCTTCAGTCAGTTTTATCAGCCCCAATTAACAAATTGGCACCCTACCTGGTATTGTAGAATATAAGAAATGCAGGAAAGAGAGAGTCATTGATTTTGTAAAGTGGTCTTTTGTTTTGGGAACTGCTATGGGCAGTGTGAAGCAGGTTTGCTGGATTCCTGCATGGAGACCCAGTGGAGTTCATGAAGATGGACTGTGGGTTGCTTTGGAGACTCAGTGGAGATGCCAGGACCACAAGACAGCTGTTAAGGAGCGTTGCCAGATCCAGATGAAGTTTTCCAGAACTGTGAGTAGCCTTAGCTGGGGGGACTGAATTATAACCCCAGATAAATTTCCATGTGACTTCATTGTTCAGAATATTCATCAACATTGCAATGATATTTGAATTGCTACATTTCCTTTAAGGTAACCAATAATATAACCTTAAGAAATAGTAAATTACCCCAAATGGCAATGGTACCATAAAATTTTATTTCCTAAAAAGCAGACCAAATGGCTGAACCTTCATCAGACCCTTAGAGGGAACACCTGAACCACAAGACACTGGAGAGGATATGATGAAGACTAACCTTAATCTTCTACAGCTTCTCTCTCTCTCTCTCTCTCTCTCTCTCTCTCTACATATATATATATATATATATATATATATATATATATATATATATGTATGTATCTATCTATCTCTTCTCTCTAACTCTTGTATATTAGTTATCTTTTTCCTCATTTCCTTAGTGGACACTGACCTGTAACTCCCAGAACCAGCATTGGGCTACAATCCACAATGAGTTTTTGATCAGAGAGACATACAAGATTTCCTAAAAGAAAGACAGATTTCTGTCAGAGTACTTGATGACCCACCAAACATTAGTGGTAAGACGCTACTGCTGAAGACACCTTATGTGGTGGACACGTAAAATGGAATGGCATGGCTGGAAGCTGGAAGAGAGTCAGTTCCCAGACAGTCAGCGCATCCAGTGCCAGAAGGTGCTACATGGGCAACTGGGGGAAAATGACCAATATCTTTCCAAGCAACTCATGGTCTAACCTACTTAGCAGCAAATAACTGCTTGTGATGCCCACACAAGTGTGATAGTGGCACATAGCCATGGTGGGGAACCAACTGCTCTTGATTTGGCTAACTGATCCCCTCAGTGGTACAGAACCCATAGCTGAAGCTGGGAAACAGATGTAGATCCTAAGGAGAGAGCCACCCCATCATACCTCAAAAGGGCCCTGGCTGAAACTAAGAAAAATTGGCAAAACAAGCAATCATGATGGTTTCCTGGTGAACTGGGTGCCAGTACAAGGGTGAAGGAGATTGACACAGAGAAAAATCAACTCCTACCAAATCAAAGATCCAGAGACCCAGAGGCCCCCATCACCTCATCACTGAAGCAGACCAAAAATGAACCCAACATGGCTCAGGGAAATTTTGTGGAAGAGGGGGCAGAAAGAATGTCAGAGCCACACGTTGGGTCATGATATGCAGAGACATTTATCTTACCCATAATTGTGGGTTAACTCCACAATGCATGGCTCATATACCTCAACAAGGAGAGGCCAAGGGGAGGGGGTATGTCACGATGAGTCTAATAATGGTACTGAACTGACTGTATTTGCTGAATATAAAACTAATTAATAAAAAATTTAAAAAAAATGAAAAGTAAATTACATGGTAAAGACAATGAAAATGAAACATTTCACAAATTTTATCTATTGTTCCAGAGGTTACATGGTTCTCTGGCCTACATGTCACTCTATGTCTCCTTGCAATTAAGTAAAATATTTTTTTTTAAGTTAGAGGTAAATAAAGGAGCTATTTTGGGTATATTAAATTTACTGTTAATCTTTTTGCTTATTTATTTATTTATTGTAGCACAGGGCATCAAATAAAAGATTCATTTGTTTAGTAGACAAGTGTTCTACCATTGAACTACAGTCCCTTTTCTTTTTGAAATATATTTTATTTATTTATTTGAAAGAAAGTGAGAAAGAGAGAGAGATAGAGAGAGGGAGAGAGAGAGAGAGAGAGGAGAATGGGCATGACAGGACCTCCAGCCAATGTGTCCTCTTGTGCATCTGCCTTATGTAGGTCCTGAAGAGTCAAACCTGGATCCTTTGGCTTTGCAGGCAAATGCCTTAACCACTAAGAAATCTCTCTAGCCCTAACGTCCCTTTTTCTATTTAATTTTTAACACTTTTTGGACATCCAAGAAGAAATTCATGTTAGTCAGTTAGCTACTTAAGATAGATGCTTAGCACGTGATTAAATTAGAAATATTAATTGTGGTGTCACAATCACATAAATGATACATAAAACAGACCAAAAATAGGTTTCTATGGAGACAGAATAGAACAGGTAGGAAGAAGAGGATATATGAACAGAAGAGTATTACTATGGGTATAAAATGTCTTTGTGTGGAATGAAAAGGTGATCTTCAATTACACCAAATTTTTTTAATAACTAACAAACCCTTGTTATACATACTTTAGTGTACCTTGTCAGTACAAAAACTCCAAATGAAGTCAATAAAAACTTGAAACAGAAATTTAGAAACAGTCATTTATTTAAAATAATCCAGTACAAAATAAATATATGTGGTTGTAGGTCAAAGGAGGCTATTTTTAATAGATAGAAGAGCAGACGGTGAACATAAGTTTTGCTATATGACATAATTATCCACTAGACATTCAAAGTATGCAATTTATTGCCACTCATTAAAATACACTGGATCAAATTAGTTCAATTAGCTTTAGAACCTGCATATGATTTGATCATAGTCCAGGTTGATAACTTGATCCCAAACACAGACAATAGAAAGACCACTGCACAGTTTAGTTAGTTGGTTTAAAATGGGATTTCAGTAAATCCTTAAGATGAACATGCTCCAAATTTAGGAGGAGAAAACACAAAATACTGGAAAGGACACACACCCACCCCCCCTCCACACACATACACACACACACACACAGAGAGAGAGAGAGAGAGAGAGAGAGAGAAAGAGAGAGGGCAAGTTCTTACTGTAAGAATTTGTGTTTTCAAAGACAGTTGTCTTACCAATCCAGAACTAAGTCTTTGAAACAGTGAGCTAACACTGACCACACATGTTGCCATCAGCAAAAGAACAAAATGTGATCAAGGTAAAACCAACATTATTGTCTTAAGCCATTTCATTTCAGAAGAACCAACATTTGCAAGTCTTGAATTAAGACAGGATAGCAGTATTAAAATTAAGTATACAATGGAAACTATTTGATTGCTTGAAATCTTAGTGAACATGATGTTCTCCTATGTTTAATAAATAATTCACTTGTGCTGAAGATGAGAAAAAAATCTGTATATTTCTAATTACATTGGGAATTAAAAAATAAATTCTGGCTCCCTATCCACTTTCCAGTGAATTTCTTAAAAGAAAACTTTCAAGTGAAGCCTGGCATTTGTTCTATAAAGTTGACAAATGTAATAGTACTTTCAGAGCATTTGTGAAGGACTTCTTGCCTGAGATTTGACATTACAAAGATGAAACTGTATTTATATAATCAACAAAATATTATTAAAACTATAATCAAGAAAAATGAGCTGTCACCAGACAATCTGGAACACCACTTTTTAACAAATAGTATTTGATTAAACTAAGTGAAACAATATACTATTAAAATGTTGGTGTAAAGCTATAGTACATACATGTGTTTACTCTACCACAATAAGAAACAATGTCTGTTTGAGCAAGTTTGAGAAGAATTCTGGAGCGTGTGCTATGTTTCTTTTAAGCTCTAATAAATACATTTTCATATGTTAACAGTTTAGATAGTAAAAAAGAAAATAAATAACCAATACTCAGAGTGAAAGTATAGATTTCATTTTTAGTAATTAACTCAGATAATGTTTCTCTTTAGAAGACATGGAACTAGCAAAATGAAAAAAAAAATCAATTAGAAGTTCTTTTTCCATTGAAGTCATGGAAAAGGCCATATATATTTAATAAGGAAAGAGGAAGAAGATGTATTTATACAGCAAGAAAATTCTATACTGCATCAGAGTATATACCTAAAAGGAAGCATTAAGATAAACATTTAAGCTGGGCATGGTGGCACACGCCTTTAATCACAGAACTCAGGAGGCAGACGTAGGATGATTGCCATGAGTTCAAGGCCACCCTGAGACTACATTGTGAATTCCAGGTCAGCCTGAGCTACAGCGAGACCCTACCTCAACCCCTCCCCCCCAAAAAGGTAAACATTTAACTAAATATATTATGTAAAAACATAACCATTACATTTCTATTTATGTAAGAACAGTTTACCAAAGTATGATATGTATAAAATATTATTTTACAATACTCCTTACGATACTCATTGATCAAGCAGTATAGTTATCTGCATGTCACAAACAATTCAAATTTAGCCAGGTGTCACATGTCTGTAATCCCCGAATTTAGAGGTTGAGACAAGATAAAAAGTTCAAAACCAACCTGGGCTACAAAGTAAGAAGTTAAAACAACAACAATGAAAAGACAAAGAAGTAGTTTTAGGATACTAATTAAATCCTTAAATTGAAATTATTCTATTATGTTGCTTAATTTTAAAATTAGAATGAGACCAGGGATTTCTGGGACTACTTGAGAGACCAGGATGGGAGGGTTGTTTGAGAACAGGATTTTGAGATGCTCTGGTCAACATAAGAATATCCCATCATATATGAATGAACTAATACAGAAAGTGTGTGTTTGCCATTTGTGTTTCTTCCTCTGATAACTCCCTATTTAGTTCTCTGCCCCATTTTGTGAGTGGGTTGTTTGACTTTTTATTGTTTAGGTTTTGGAGTTCTTTGTAGATTCTAGAAATTAGGCTTCTGTCCAATATGCATCTGGCAAAGATTTTCTCCCATTCTGTGGGAAATTTATTGGCTGTGCTTATTGTTTGTTTGTCTGTGAAAAAGCTTTTCAGCTTCCTGAGATCCCAATAGTTGAGAGATTGTTTAATTTCCTGAGCTCCTGGGGTTTTGTTCAGGAAATCTTTTCCCACTCCTACGTCATAGAAAGTTCCTCCTACTTTTTCTTCCAGTAATAGCAGAGTTTTCAGTCTTACATTGATGTCTTTGATCCATTTGGACTTGATTTTTGTGCATGGTGAAATGTGTGGATCAAGTTTCATTTTTCTGCATATGGTGATCCAGTTTGTCCAGCACCATTTGTTGAAGATGTTGTCTTTTTGCCAGTCTACATTGTTAGGGTCTTTGTCAAATGTCAAGTAGCTGTAGTTACTTGACCCAAGCTCTGGGTCCTTGATTCTGTTCCACTCGTCTATGTTCTTGTTTTTATGCCAGTACCATGCAGTTTTTATTACTATGACTTTGTAGTATAGCTTTAGATAAGGTATGGTGATGTCTCCAGAGGTGTTTCTTTTCCTGAGGATATGCTTGTATATCCAAGGCCTTCTGCAATTCCATATGAATTTTGAGATCATTTTTTCTATCTCTGTGAAGAAAGATGTTGGGATTTTTATTAGTATTGCTTAGATGCATATAGAAAATGATGCAAGGATATAAAACAATTAAATACAAAATTATATTGCTTTGTTTTATTAAATTGTATAGCAAATACCCAAAATAGTTTATAAATCAGACATTTATAAATCAGATAAATCTAATTACAGAATAACGTTACACTGAACATTTGATGAAGATAATGCCATAAAAGTTACTGCCATGTTAAGAGTAAGTAAAACAACATCTGATTTAATTTCTAGCAAAATTATTTTGTCTTTTAATTTTTTTCAATAGTATTCACTTCTCATGACTTCATAAGTAACCAGATAACACATGATGTAAAAATATGAATATGTTCTGAGACAAGTTTGTCAGATGGGACATTATCTACATGTTCTCAAGTACAAGCAATAAATAATCAGTTTTCAAATAATACACACTTCCTAAATTTCCATTGACTATTTTTCATTAATGTTAAAATGTTGTAATAAATTGACCACCATAATGACTAATGTATGAAATAGAGCCTAAAATATATAATTGATGATAAGTGAGTGCATAATGGTGTATTTTTAAAAGTAAAGATTAAGGAATAACTACTTGCCAAAAATAACACTCCAAATCTTGTTTCTTTCTGAAATGCACTATGTACATGGGCTAAATTAAGTATTCATATGAAAGAACTCTAGGGCTGGAGAGATGGCTTAGCAGTTAAGTGCTTGCCTGTGAAGCCTAAGGATCCCGGTTCAAGGCTCAATTCCCCAGGACCCACGTTAGCCAGATGCACAAGGGGGTGCATGCATCTGGAGTTCGTTTACAGGGGCTGGAAGCTCTGGCGTGCCCATTCTCTCTCTCTCTCTCTCTCTCTGTCTCTCTCTCCCTCCCTCCCTCCCTCCTTCTCTCTGTCACTCTCAAATAAATAAATAAACAAAAAAGTAAAAGAAAGAACTCTAGTTGCCATATGTTGATGAACAAGAACCCATCTTTGCAGAAGGCTTGATGTATCACAGAAACGTTAACATGATTAGACAATCACTTTCTCTGAAATAAATGAAAAATGAGTGAATCACATGTGGGTGTCTACTCAACATAAACAGAAGGTACGATCTGATTGCTGAAGACATCACCATAAAACCAAGCTATAACACAACGAGTTTCCTCCTCCCTGCTGGTTATCTGTCATGGTGCTAGATAATGTTATGCAGGCTTCTGGGGGCGAAAGGTGTCATCAACAATCTTAAGCAGTGTATCCTGCAAGCTACACAATCAACCAGCTAGGTGAGATTTTCCCGTAAGTGAAAGAGTGGCATGTAACTGTGAAGCTCTAAGGAAGGGAATTCATGCCTAGCCAAAAGCCTATATTGGGAAAGTTAGAAATCCTAGGAAAGTAAGCTAGTACTGTTTGACTAAATAGATATGTTGTACCCATGTACCCACAAAGTTGCCCTCTAAATATTTATAATAAGCATCCCATCAAAGTGCTGTGAATAAGTTCCTGTTTAGTAGTTGGCACTCAATAATAATTTTTCATTGTGCTTTCCGAGGCTCAGAGAATACTATGGAAGAAGGGTAAGAAAGAACGCAGCTACCACAACATAGGAAGGGATACTTTGGAACAATATCATTTGGACATCAAGTGGCCATTACATCGTGATGTCACAGCTGCTGTTGTTACCTCAAATAGACCTGCACAATAAAAGAAAATAGTAATAATAATGAAACATAAAAGCCATCAAAATAGAAGAGTGACTACTTGGAAAGAAGAGGGGGTTCAATTGAAGGAAGTGGCAGACACAAAATAAAGTAATGCAAAAGAAATTATGATCAAATTACATCATGTTCATTTATAAAAATTTCTAATAAAAAGTTAAAAATAAAAATTTTGCATAAGAAATCTTCAGAATTTAACACTATCATTGAACATTAATATTCTGAAAAATTTAATATGCAAAATATCATCAGTTGTGGGCAGACAACATAATGGATAAAAGTTATTATAAAAATAATGTGACTAATGACTTTCAAAGCAGTATACTTTGGACTAGATCAGAAGTATATGTTGGCCTGGGGACATGGCTCATTGATTTAAAGACACTTGTTTGCAAGTCTGTCAGCCTGAGTTCAATTCACCAGTACCCACATAAAGCCAGATGCAAAAAGAGATGCATTCATTTGGAGTTAGTCTGCAGCATTAGAAGACCTTGGCATGTCATCTTCTCATATTCTCTCTCAATCTCCTTGCCAATAAAAAGTAAACATTTTTCAAGTATATGATGTCTTAAATAACTGAGATAGTCATTAAGTAAATTTAATGTTTAATGAAGATAAGAGAAAAAATTCACTGTATATACTGGTATACCTGTCTGTTTAAAAAATAATAATAATTGTTCAAACTGGCCGTGGTCATGACACACACCTTTAATTCCAGCACTTGGGAGGTAGAAGTAGGAGGATAGCTGTGAGTTTAAGGATAGCCTTAGACAACAGAGTGAACTTCAGGTAAGCCTACATTAATGGAACCTTAACTCCAAAAGAAATAATAATGACAGCAATAGTAATAATTCTTTAGCAATACAAAAAAAATTCAGCCTAATAGAATATTAGGGTTTAATTTATATGTTTTCTTACAAAAGTAATATTTATTGACATATTTGCAAAATTCTATGTCCTTCAAAATTTCCAGAAATAGATACTTAGGTAACTTATTAACTTAGGTAACAATTATGGCTAATTTTTAATTGTATACATGTATTGAATATGTATGTATTGCGAAGTGAATACGTTGATCTTATTACTGTATTCATCTTCTCACATTTATATTTTGTAGTGAAGACATTTAAAACTTTTCACAGTTAATTTTAAGACTACAATTCATCATTGTTAGCTATATTCACCACATAGTACAATATTAAATAATTTCTAGTCTAAGTGGTGCCATGGTAGTGTATTATGCATTTATTTCATTTTGGTACATTTTTTAAATAGTTTTTTTGAGGGGTAGGGTCTCCCTAGCCAGGCCTACCTGGAATTCACTATGTAGTCTCAGGTGGCCTTGAACTCACAGTAATCCTCCTACCTCTGCCTCATGAGTGCTGGGATTAAAGGTGTGTACCACCATGCCCAGCTTTATTTTGGTATTTATTTTATTTAGAATGAATGAAAATAAAACATGACTACTTAAAATAAATATATATATATATTGATTGAAGGCTGGGCGTGGTGCTGCATGACTTTAAAAATCCCAGCACACAGGAGGCAGAGGTAGGAGGATCACAATGAGTTCGAGACCACCCTGAGACTACATAGTGAATTCCAGGTAGGCCTGAGCTAGAGTGAGACCCTACTTTGAAAAAACAAAACAAAATATTGATTTAGAATTGAAATGTAAATAGAATTTGAATTAGCATATATATTTTCTATCTTCTTTCTACCATACTTCTTTGATTTATTAGGGTAAAATTTACAAAATTCTTTTCAATCTTAAAAACAAAACTTTAAACTTGAAGGGTACAACTTCATATAATGTACCTTATTTAAGTGTTTACTATATTGTTCTCCATTCTTCTTTGAGATCTTTATAATATGCATTATGCCCTTCTGATTTAAAAATTGTTGAGCCAATTTAATTTTGAGGTTCAAAGACTAACTGGGATTCAAGTTTAATAAAGGGTTTTTCTCTCAGGCTTAAAAAAGTTTTGATTTGCATTTACTTTAGTTACTTGTAAAATTCTCATTGAAAACCATCCTGTGGGCTATTGAAACAAACTTTGCTGGATAATAAATAAGCATATGACTTTAAAAATTAAACAAAGCAAAACCATAAATTATGAACTAAATTTCCCATGAGCAACTTCAATCAGGTCCTAGCTGTTCTGAACCAAGGACAATTGTGTAATAGTCATACTGCATATTGTATTTAATATTGAATATATTGATAATAAGGTGTCTGTCACTAAAAAAATTAACAAGGTTTCCTGAGAGTACTAACAGTCATTAAATTTCTATTCTACTTCTTATGTAAAATAAATACACAAACTTCTTGCAATTCTAAGCATCTGATCCTACACCAGGAACAGTTAATGTGATGTGTATAAGATACAGGGGTAGAAAAATTCCAGTTGACATGCTTTCTAACAGCTTTCACAGGTCATCATACAAAGGCTATAATGTGGAAACAACATGCACAGTAATCATTGTGAACAAAGCCATCACATATTCCAGCCTCTAAGGCTTTGTTTAACATCAGTATCCAAAACGGAATTGTCCTATTTGCCAACATGGGAGTGCTTCCAGACACAAAATCACTGACTTCAGACTTTCTAACTACTTAAAGTGTCCTAAACAGAAATCCATAACAAGTCATACAACCTATTATCATTTGTAAAAAAATAATATTTTACTTAGATAATTGTATTTTTATCCTAATCTTTATAAATTGAAAGAAGTTTGCATGGACAATTAAATAAATGAAGGTATGATACTAAAAGGAATGGTAGAATAATATATCAGAATTTATTAATTACATTAGTGTTTATTTTAACCAATTATAATTTTATATGGAAAAGCAAATCAATGAGTATATTTCAAATGATCTCAATGTTTTTCTATACTTAGACTTTTTTAGTAAATCTTATAATAATGAAATTCAAAAAACCAACTTTTCATAACATTATCATAAATTAGAGTTAAGACATTGCTAATAACTTCTCTGATCAATAGCCAAAATTTGCCACTAGAACAAAAATCATAATTATTTTAATCTATAACTGGCAATTTATTGGAAATTCGTTGGCCACATTGACATGGAGGTAGAAAATTATAGGTCCTATTTTCAAATGTTCTAGTTAATTAAAAAATAAAAATGCTTATTCTAGGTATGTCACTGGACATGACCGTGATTTTAGTTAACAAATGTGTCTTCTTAGGGTTGGCGATATAACACAGTTGATAGCATGCCTATCTAGAATGCACAAAACCCTGGTTTCTATCCCCAGCCCCACAGAAAGTGGGTATAATGGACCATATCCTACCTTTCAGGAGGTAGAGACTGGAGGATGAAACGTTCAAGCTCATCCCTGGCTATATAGCAAGTTTGAGGATAGCCAGGGATACATGAGGTGCTGTCTCAAAAACATGTGTCTGAGTACATAAGCAGGTTCAATTTACATGAACCTGACTGGAGGGTATTGAATAATGTGTGCTCTCTTCCCAGGGTTCACAGAGAGTACTATAAATGTCAAAGTGAGGCCAAGCCCATTCCCTTTATTGCTTTATCACTAAAATGTTTACATTATTGTATTTCAATGGTTGATTTTACAATCCAGAGAAAATGTTTCCTTAATGATATGTTGTGTCATTCATCACCAATTTACTAGATCTTAGTTCAGGACTTGAAAAATACCTGATTAATAATCAATTTCTGCTGAATGTAGTTCCACAGACTATAAAGAAATGAAGAGTGGCTTGCTTTTTTCTGGGAGAGACCCAGTTTGAAAGTATCCTACCTGTTCTACCCCTTCAAATCTCTTAATGAATTGGGAAATCTAATTTATTATTGCTGACTTCCTATTTGTTGTGTTCAAATTATCATTGAGATGGCCCAACCACAGGATTGTCCTGAGGAAGGATTGTGATGATAGTAACGATGACTACTTTTACTGCTTACCTTTATTGAGTGCCTTAGTAAGAAACATCTAGTCCCAAGTACTATTGAGAAACTCTGTTCTAAAGAGTGTTAGGTATACAGTTTTATGCAATCTGACACAACCCCATAAGATAACTGATTATTTCTCAATATTACAGGTAAACAAAGGAATAATGTCTCTTACAAGGAGCCAAGTAAAGATTAAATGTCAAAACGTGAATCGAAAAATGGACTGTGTGAACACTGCAGTTTGAGCCTAGGACCTTCTGTACTTTGCAAAGAACCTACATTTACTGCATTATCAGTAATATTTTAATTTTTTAAACAAAATAGTAACATTTGAATTGCTATTCATTATAAGAATACTTTTTTGCAGAAAATGCAGAACTGTATTTGGTTTGAAATTGCTAATGAGTGTGTCTCTTACACACGAATGCATATTCTTAAGCCTTCACAGTCTCCCACTTCTGCAAGCTGTCAAACAGTAAGTGGATGTGAACAGCTAAAGGAAAATATTCCCTACATAACTGGAATGACTTTTCTATTAAAAGAAATCATGTGTGACTCATGGCACACATCTACCATATGGCTTACTACAACATATCTATTCCTTTAACTCCTTCCCACAACCACAAACCAAATTTTACAGGAATTCTTAATCTAAAATGATCTTGTCTTTCATTAGAAATTTGACATTTGAAAATATAAAATATCAAGTGTTACTTCTCTCTAATTTCTAAAAAATGGCTTGAACCTAGACAGGCACCTGATTTACAGAAAAACAGAGGCTCTGGCCAGCTGGAAAGGACAGAAAGAGTCAAGGTTTCCAAAAATATAAGTTTCTCCCATTTCAACAGTTCCAAACCACACTCACTTAAAAGCAGACCACAAACAACAACAAACAACAAACAACAACAACAACAACAACAACAACAACAACAAAGCCTTGACTGTTTCTGTGCAGAACCTGAGAAATAATCTGTGGTAGTCACAGGGTGATGGCTAGAGGCAGCCACATGCTCAAGAACTCTGTTCCATGTTTTTGGCTATTAAAAAAATCTATAAACCAATTTTCAGACTGTGTTAAAAGTAGTTTTACTGGGACAAGAAAAAATAGGCCTTTGATGTTTGATATTCAAAATTAAACATTTGGTTTTTATATCTGCCTTTTCTTGTATTATTATACCATAACTGTCACTGAACTTGGAATCCCACATTACTTTAGCTAGCATTCCTGTCTCCCTTCAGCTACTTAGGTTATTAGTCACAAGTGCCATTTGACATTAAAAAAGATTTTAAAAAGAAATTAATTCACACTTTATTTTCTATAGGCATACATTTACTTTTTGGAGTTAGAATCTCTGGTAGACACTAAGCTAATATACGTGGGTGCAAGTCTTCTGAAAAATACCTGCAATTAAGTTTTCATAAACAATCAAAAATTTTAAATGGGTATCTCATGTATTTGTTCTTACTAGCAACAACTAGTATGTTATAAGAAGAATAAAATATTGAATGGGTTGGTTTGGAGACAATGTGTATTTGTTTTCCAAAAAAAAACTTTTTTCTAGTCATAATTGCTTCCCTTGCTAATACTAGGGAGTTCAGGATTAATATTAATACACATTGAGATGTGTTGTTTGCCATCTGAATTAGATGGATGCTTGTATGTCCGAGCATGGTAGATGCACACATACATGGAAACAGTTTCTTCTCTACATGCAAATCTGAAAAAAATTTCTGTAAGACTGAAAAGTTCCTTTCTATAGTCATATCCAATGTCATGTGGAAAGACGTTCAGAAGTCCTTTATTTTTTATATTCATCATTCCTCTTAGCTACTACACATGCATGTATAAAGAGTATGTTGGCTGGCTACATAATTGGACTGTTAAAGCTCCTTTAAAACATATTCCAGAGCATTATTTTTATGCTGCATGAAATGAACTGATAATGTTGATATGCACTCGTGTAATAGTTGGGGTGCCTTGATATGCATATCATTTGTGACTTTATTACCATAACCAAGCTAATTGACACATACCTATCAAATTACTAGAGAGATACTAAAGATTTGATATGTTGGCTATTAATTATTAAGTATTATTCACTTCTCCTAAGTATTATTTAAGTAATAGTTTACTTACTATTAAATATTGTCATAAGCCGGGCGTGGTGGCGCACGCCTTTAATCCCAGCACTCAGGAGGCAGAGGTAGGGGGATTGCCGTGAGTTCGAGGCCACCCTGAGACTCCATAGTGAATTCCAGGTCAGCCTGGGCTAGAGTGAGACCCTACCTCGAAAAACCAAAAATATATATATATATATATTGTCATTAATCTACAAATTAGGTTTCCAGAATGTTACCTTTTAACTGAACAAGTTTAGAGTTTGACAGATTTTTTTTTTTAATATCTCCCAACCTCAAGTCATTCAAAAAGAAAAATTGAAGTTACCACTGGTCTTTTTTATCAAAGCTCCAATTTATTAAATATAAAAATTGTGTGAAAATATTTATTTAAAATAAACCTTCAAATATTAGCAGTTTTACTGAACTTAATGCAATAATACACCTGAAAGAAGTATAAAGAACTATGTATTTGGAGAAAGCATTTACAAATTATGCATCTGAACAGGACAATGTCCAAAATATATAATAAATGCTAAAAATTTAATAGTAAAAGCAAAAATCCCAATTAAAAACAACAGGGTACATGTGTAAATAGTTGTTTTAGTTACCTTCTTGTTGTTAGAACAAAACACCTGAACAAAAGCATCTGATGGAAGGAAAGTTTTTACTTTAGCTTTTATTTTGGTCTCAAGAGGAAGTTTCAGGGTAGCAGGGGAAAGCGTGGCATAGCTGAGACTGGACATCACCTCTGCTATGGTAGGTGGAAGACAACAGTAGGGGAGTTAGCCAAGTGCTGGGAAAGAGAAACAGGGTTATATAACACCCTTAAGCTCTCCAGCAGAAACACACCTCCTCAGCAAGGATTCACCTCCTAAATTGCCTCCAGTTAGCGACCAAGCATTCATATCGTATGGGTTTATGGGGGACATCTATTTCAAATCACCACAATAGATATTTCTCAAGAAATACAAATGACCAGCAGGAAAAAAAAAAAAATAACTGCTTAAAAGTACAACTCATGAGGAGAAAATCAAAACCATAATGAGATTTTTATTTCATTCCTTAGTAATATGTAATAATAAAATCTTAAAGATGATATAGGTACTTAGAATGTGAGAAAGGGCAAACCTTTACTCTGTTGGTGAGAATTTTTATTAGCTAATACAAGAAAAGTCATACAGACATTTCTCAATTTTTTTAAAATGATCTAACAATCCAACTTGTGGGTATAAATGTAAAGGAAAGGAATCTATCTTTCAAGAAGATATTTATTCCTCCATGTTCATAGCAGCACTATTCATAATAGCCACTAAATGAAAGCAAACTAAATGAGCAATCTATAGAGTCATGTAGAAATAGCATAGTACTGATGCATTTTATTTACAGATGAATGAAATTCCTTTGTGTTATTTTTATTATCCAGTTATCTTCATGCAGACATCTTGAAAATATACATTTGCTCATTATTGTAAATAGAGCAGAAATAAAAATGTGTGGGCAAGTATCTTTGTGGTAGAATATAGATTCCTTTGGGTATAAGCCCAAGAATGGCATTCGACCAGAATGCTAATTAACAGAGAGTAAGATGGGAGGATACGTAAGGGCAATACTCAGTTACAGTTAAATAAAACTAAGGAAGAAGAAGTTCTTAGGTGATACTGTATTGCAAGATGATGTAATGGTAACAATAATGTATTGAGCATTGCAAAAATTATCAGAAAGAAATTTGAAAATTTGTGAATAGAGCATTCAGAACTATTTGAAGATATAGTTTAGTGACTTAAACAATACAAAATCTGCCACATACATAAAAACATTACTGCTATTTCATTAATACATATGATTTTTGTGGTTTATGAATCAGTTAAAAATAAATTGAAAATAAGTTTGAAAGAAAATTATTAAGTAGTAACATTCTGCACATGGGAGTTGATTGTATGCATCATCCAGAGTATGATTCCCAGGATAAACATGAAAATGTGATTCTCTTTGAGCATAAAATGTAATAGATGTACCCTCCAGAGTCTCTAAAATAGCATGTTTGCAACTCTACTTGAAAGGTTCACAAGGATTAATGAGTCCATTGTTTGACTTGTTGGAGATATAAGCATATGGCTTTGTGGCTATGTTAACCTCTGGCTTGTTCATAGTGAATAAAGCCCATTAAGAATCCTAGTTTTGTATTGTATTTAGGAAATTATTTCATGTATTTGACACTTTTTAAAAAATGGATTGCTATATAATAGAAGAAATTACAAGATATATTTTAAACGATAACTGGTGAACTTAAAACTATTATCTCCTCTAATCTCCTAATCTGAAAAAAATAGTGCTAACATTATAGCAGAAAAAGCACTTGTGTAGTATGCTAACATAATGTTTTCTAATGTTCAATTCAATCTTATTTTTAGGCATATATAAGATACGTAAAAGTAAGAGAAAAAACTGGGTGAATTTTTTTCTGTTATGCATTTTTTTTAAAAATGAATACATCCATCAAACCAACAATCAGAGCTACAAAGATAATTCTATCAACAACCTAGAAACTGATACCCAAAATTCAGGTGAAAATAAGCACTTACATGACATCCATAGTTTTATTCAGCAGACATATAATTTTACACAGCAGAATCAGGGAATGTAAGCATTTTCTCCATTGTCTATCATCCAAATAGTATAATTGTGAGGTCAACTGTTTCTCTAAAATATTTTCATTTTTATGTCTGTGTTGTTTTCCTCCATGATGAATAGACTACAAATTCCCCACTTACTACTAATAAACCTTAGGAAATTTCCTAAATAAGGCTAAATTTAACAATGTCTCCTTGATAATTTTGGAGGGTGCATTGAAACACATATGCACCTAAACTGGGTGATCATAACATAGAAAATAGGTTAGAAGTATTGGGCCAATGAGTATCATAAAATTAAGTAAAAATGGCATTTCTGAGACATTTAGAACCAAGTACTCTGCAGTAGATACTTTGACATTTCCCAAGACCTGGTGTGTGTGGAATTTTACTGTCACTACCCCTTTGAAAACTTATAATATATCCAGTGCTTTTTTTATTAATTATTTTTGTACTCAGTGAATACAGTCAATTTGGTACCATTGTTAGGCTCATCCAGGTCCTACACCCTCCCACTGGCCCCTCCTTGTTGAGGTATATGGGACATATAACTCATATATATGGGACATTCTGGAGTTACCCACAGTTATGAGTAGGATAAATGTCTCTGCATATCATGACCCAACATGTGGTTCTGACATTCTTTCCACCCCCTCTTCTGCACATTTTTCCTGAGCCATGTTGGGTTCATTTCTGGCCTGCTTCAGTGATGAGGTGTTGGGGGCCTCTGGGTCTCTGGATCTCTGATTTCGTAGGAGCTGTTTTTTCTCTGTGTTGATCTCCTTCACCCTTGTGCTGGTACCCAGTTCACCAAGAAAACAGCCCCCTTGCTTGTTTCACCAATTGTTCTTAGTTTCAGCCAGGGCCCTTTTGAGGTATGATGGAGTGTCTCTCTCCGTAGGATCTACATCTATCTGAAAAAGAGAAGCAGATTCTCCAACGGAGAGTAAGTTAGCACCAGACAAATGAGATAACCCTTACTTTTTTATAGAGAATTTAGTAGGTGTAGGCCCTCTTGTAGCCCATGATTGACGGTAGCTTGATAATGCAGAGTGGGCTTATGTTTGGATATGGTTCTGGCATGTTTCCCAGCTCCAGCTATGGGTCCCATACCATTGAGGGGATCAGTTAGCCGAATCAAGAGCAGTTGGTTTCCCATCATGGCTGTGTGCCACTATTGCACTTGTGTGAGCATCACAACAAGTTATTTGCTGCTACGTAGCTTAGGCCATGAGTTTTTGGACAGATATTGGTCATTTTTCCCAAGTCGCCCATGTAGCACCTTCTGGCACTAGACACGCTGACTGTCTGGGGACTGACTGTCTTCCAGCTTCCAGCCATGCCATTCCAATAGGTCTCTGTTTCTCTTCTGTGTTCTACTTGAAGTGATTTTCTTTAAACTTTGCAAGCAATCAACCTTTGGACTCCTTGATTTTATCTATGATCATATTCTCTACTTTGTAGGTTTGAACCTTTTCTGTTTTTCTTTCCTTCATGCTCTGAATTTAGCTTCTTTTTCTTTCTTTTTTGTGTGTTTGTATATATCTACACATGTGTGAAGGAATGCATTTGCATGTGAATATAAGTGAACTTGCACAGCCTTGGGAGTAATATTCTGGAACACTGGCCACGAGCTTACTAATTAAGCTAGACTGGCCTAGTGAGCTCTAGGGATTCTCCTATCTGCAGTTGTTCAATGCTGGCATTATAGGAATATGACACCACACTTCAAGGGTGATGATCTCGATACATGGGTCAAATTTAAGGCCTAATGTATGCAAAGCATCATTGATGAAGCTATCTCCCTTGCCTCTTATTCTGTTTGTTTAGTTTTTAAATTTGCTGTATTTCTCTTTTGTAAGAACTGGACTCTACTTCTGTTAGTTTCCTCTTTATATAATGCTTTAGCTGCATCCTGAAAGTTTGAACAGGTGGTCTGTTCATTTTTATTCTTATAATTGATTTCTGTTTTGACTACTTTTTTAAAATCTACTAGTCCTTTAGCTCAATGTGGAAAACAGGCACAGTTAAAGTTCTGTTCGGTAAATTTCCCTAACATATCTCTGTTTCTTATGTCTAATTTCCTTCTATTATGGTAAGAGACTTAAAAACTTTATACCTCAAAAGGGCCCCAGCTGAAACTAAGAATAATTGGCGAAACAAGCAAGGGTGCTGTTTTCTTGGTAAACCTGATACCAGCACAGGGGGGAAGGAGATATACACAGAGAACAATCAACTCCTACCAAATCAGATATCCAGAGACACCAAGGCTCTGAACACCTCATCACTGAAGCAGACCTAAAATGAACTCAACATGGCTCAGGGAAATTTTGAGTAAGAGGGGATGGAAAGAATGCAGAGCCACAAGTTGGGTCATGATAGGCAGAGACATTTCCTCCAACCCATAACTGAGGGCTAACTCCACAATTCATGACCCATATACCTCAACAAGGACGGGCCAAGGGGAGGAGGAAGGGCATGGAGGAGGATAACAATGGTACCAACTTGATTGTATTCACTGAGTACAAAACTAGTTAATAAAAAAAAAAAAAACTTTGGGAAAGGGTCTTTAATAAATTTTGAATTTGTCTTTGCAGAGGGTCAAATAAGTAGTTGCAGTTTCATTCTAAGGTATTTAAGAAAGTCAGTCTGGCAAGTAACTCACCAAACATGGGCATCACTAGGCACACATGGTGATGCACATAGACTTTATCAGATTTGTTTAGAAAAATTACTGTTTAAACAACACAACTAAAATAAATTATAAAAATGAAACCTGCTCAGGGCTAAGGTGTTTTCCATGAATTTCATATTGTCACACTAAGATTTCCTTAAATACAGTTATTGTCATCAAAATCTGGTCTTGCTGCAGTGTTCTGTGTATGTCCAGAGATTTGCCTCAGTATCTTGGCAGCCAGGTCACAATTGCACTGTCTTTTACTTCCTTTTCCTGTAGATTCTCTAAGTGAGCCCCGACTGTTGGCAAACAGGTACAGACACTGAGAAGACACAATATCCAATAAATTCTGTGCCTTCTAGATCAGTATGAATATACTGGAGCTTTTCTAGGCTTTCTGGGCACACTTTGTTCACAGATTTCCCTTTCAGATGTTATGGTTAGTATATATTTGCCACAAATGTGGTCAGATACTCAAGTAGCCACAGTGTTGAATATTTTCTACTTATAATTTTTATGAACCCTTTTGTCCACTGGACCAATGAGTCAGGTTAAATAAGTGCCATCTGACAAGGCTGGGTCTTTTATTGAACCACAAAACAGATCAAATATGGACAGTGCTTTGCTAATGAGACATTGAGAGAATCCCAGCAGTTCTTGTCTCTCTAGTGGCCACCAGGCAGCAGTTTCAACCATGAATGAAAGTGGGTTGTGACATTTCACTGTAATGGAGAGCTGTAAGGAGATGATAGGATCAAGTTAAGTTAAAGCACTTAACAAAACTTTCTATTCTAATTTACATCATTTTTCCATATCAAAAGTTTTTCTATATTGTCCAAAAACATGGTTAATAAGCTGAGTTCTGAAAACTCTTTACTTGATATTTTGCTAGTTTATTAATTTGTACAGAAAGAATATCCCAGCAATCCTTACCTGCATATAAAATTATAAGTTACAGAATTTTTGTTATTGTAACTTTTTTAAAATTTATTCTTTTATTGACTACTTCTATACTTACAGACAATAAACCATGATATTTCACTCCCTTCACATGTATGAGAGAACATGGACTTTTGGCTTTCTGGGCCTGAGTTACCTCACTTAGTATAAAGCTTTCCATGCATTTCCCTGCAAATTTAATTATTTCATTTTTCTTTACTGCTGAATAGAACTCCATTGTGTAGATGTACATCTTTATTATCCATTCATCTGTGGATGGACATCTACGCTGGTTCCATTTTGTAGCTATTGGGAATAGAGCAGCAATAAACATGGTTGTGCAAGTATCTCTTAGGTAGTGAGAAGAGTCATTAGGAAATACACCTATAGGAGTGATATAGCTGGATCATATGGCAAACCTATTTTTAGCTGTCTCAAGAACCTCCACGCTGATTTCCACTATGACTGTACCAGATTGCATTCCCACCAACAGTGCAGAAGGGTTCCCCTTTTACCACAACCTAAACATTTATTGGCATTTGTTTTATTTTTTTTTTTCTTTATTAGTTAGTTTTGTATTCAGCAAATACAGTCAGTTTGGTACCATTATTAGGCTCATCCGTGACCTACCCCCTCCCCTTGGCCCCTGCTTATTGAGGTATATGGGTCATGCGTTGTGAGTTAGCCCAGAGTTATGGGTAAGATAAATGTCTCTGCATATCATGACCCAACATGTGGCTCTGACATTCTTTCCGCCCCCTCTTCCGCAAAATTTCCCTGAGCCACGTTGGGTTCATTTTTGGTCTGCTTCAGTGATGAGGTGTTTGGGGCCTCTGAGGCTCTGGATCTCTGATTTGGTAGGAGTTGATTTTTCTCTGTGCTGATCTCCTTCCCCCTTGTGCTGGTATCCCATTCATCAGGAAAACAGCCCCCTTGCTTGTTTCTCCAATTTTTCTTAGTTTCAGCCTGGGCCCTTTGGAGGTATGATGGGGTGGCTCTCACTTTAGGATCTACATCTACCTGAAAAAGAGAAGGAGATTCTCCAACGGTGAGTAAGTTAGCATCAGGACAAATGAGATAACCTTTTTTTTTTTTTTAATAGAGAATTTAATAGGTGTAGGCCCTCTTATAGCCCACAATTGATGGTAGCTTGATATTGGAGAGTGGGCTTATGTTTGGATATGGATCTGACTTGTTTCCCAGCTCCAGCTATAGGTCCCATACCAGTGAGGGGATCAGTTAGCCAAATTGAGAGCAGTTGGTTCCCCACCATGGCTGTGTGCCACCACTGCACTTGTGTGGGCATCACAACAAGTTATTTGCTGCTAAGTAGGTTAGGCCATGAGTTTTTTGGACAGATATTGGTCATTTTCCCCCAGTCGCCCATGTAGCACCTTCTGGCACTAGATGCGCTGACTGTCTGGGGACTGACTCTCTTCCAACTCCCAGCCATGCAATTCTAATTTGCATGTCAATCACATAAGGTGTCTTCAGCAGTAGGGTCTTACCACTAGCCTTTGGTGGGTCATCAAGTACTCTGACAGAAATCTGTCTGTCTTTTAGGAAACCTTGTAGGTCTCTCTGATCAAAAGCTCATTGTGGATGATAGCCCAATGCTGGTACTGGGAGTTACAGGTCAGTGCCCACTAAGAAAATGAGGAAAAAGATAACTAATATACAAGAGTTAGAGACAAGAGAGAGAGAGAGAGAGAGAGAGAGAGTGAGGGAGAGGGGAAGTGAGGGAGGGAAGATGTAGAAGATTAAGATTAGTCTTGATCTTACCCTCTCCAACGTCTTGTGGTTCAGGTGTTCCCTGTAGGGGCCTGGTGAAGGATCAGCCATTTGGTCTGTCTTTTAGTAAGTAGAAAATTATGGTACCATTGCTGTTTGTGTCTAGATTTGTGTTTCCCACCACTTTGATGCCCTCCCCTCCCTCCCCTTCCATCCTAGTGTCTAGTCTAGGAGATGCTTGCTGGGTGTGTAAGGTATCTTGGGTAGATTCAGGTTAGGTGCTGTAGATGAGTGAGACTGTGGCGGTTTTTTTTCTGTGACTGGGTAAGTTCACTGAGAATGATCTGTTCCAGGTTCAACCATTTTTTTCTTGATGGTAGCCATTCTGACAGGAAAGAGATGGAATCTCAAGGTAGTTTTAATTTGTATTTCCCTGATAGCTAAGGATGTAGAACATTTTTTAGATGTTTATATTCCATCTATATTTCTTCTGGTGAGAGCTCTCTATTTAGTTCCATAGCCCATTTTTTAATTGGGTTGTTTGATTTCTTATTGTTCTGTTTTTTGAGTTCTTTTTATATTCTGGATATTAATACTCTGTCAGATGTGTAAATGGCAAAGATTTTCTCCCATTCTGTAGGTTGTCTCTTTGCTCTATTCACAGTGTCCTTTGCTGTACAAAAGCTTTGTAATTTCATAGGATCCCAGTGGTTGATTAGTGGTTTTATTTCCTGAGCAATTGGGTTATATTCAGAAAGTCATTACCTATGCCAATATGTTGAAGGGTTTCCCCTAGCTTTTCCACTAGCAATTTCAGAGTTTCAGGTCTGATATTAAGGTCCCTGATCCACTTGGATTTGATTCTTGTGTATGGGGAAAGACAAGTATCTATTTTCATCTTTCTACATATAGATTTCCAGTTTTCCCAGCACCACTTGTTGAAGAGGCGGTCTTTTCTCCAATGAATATTTTTGGCATTTTTGTCAAAAATCAGGGGGCTGTAGATGCCTGGATTAACATCTGGGTCCTCTATCCTGTTCCATTGATCTACATGTCTGTCTTTGTGCCAATACCATGCTTTTTGTAACTGTGGCTTTGTAATATAGCTTAAAATTGGGTATGGTGATACCACCAGCCTTATTTTTGTTGCTCACAATAGTTTTGGCTATTCAAGGTTTTTTTTGCTTCCAAATGAAATTTTGGATTTTTTTTTCTGTTCCTGTGAAGAATGCCGCTGGAATTTTAATGGGGATTGCATTAAATGTGCAGATTGCTTTTGGTACGATGACATTTTCACAATATTGATTCTTCCAATCCAAGAACATTGGGAATTGTTCACCCTCATGACAAAGATAAGCTTCTTTATTTACTCTGTCTATGGATTTCAGTATTTTACAGAATTACCCTTTCAGACACACTCTGAAATAATATTTTACCAAATATGTAGCTTCCTGCATGCTGATTGAATGTAGAAATAAAATTAAGCACCTTAGTAGCACAAAACAAACAAAAGATACCAAATTAGTACACCATTGTATATTCAGGAAAATAGTTATTACTCATCACTCTTCCTTCCTCAAAATGATAAACTTCTGGTTAAAAAAAGATTTGAGTTTATCATACTAAAAACTCAGTTGTCATGATAATTTATATAATATCTTTCTAAACAGAAGAGATAATAGGCATGATTTGTATTTGTGAAAAAGTGGCATTTTTTATTAGATATGGACTTATTTTGCATGTAAGTAACACATGTTTGTACCATCCTTTCCCTCATCCCTGCCCCTTTTATGAAGAGGCCTTCCTTGTGGGGGATGAAGGTCAACCCCATGGGGATTGTGTGGAAGAGGCAATGTCTCTGTGCAAACTGTCCCAAATTGTGGCTCTAACAATCTTTCTGCTTCCTCTTCTGCAAAATTCCCTGAGACATGCTGGGAGCATTTTAAGTCTACTTCAGTGATGGGCACAGAGGAGCCTTTGAATCTTTGGTTTGGTAGGTGTTCAATGTCCTTACTGTCTCCTTCACCCTTGCACTGATATAAGCTTTACTAAGAAAGCAGCACTCTTGCTCATTTCCCCAATTCCTCTGTGGTTTCAGCTGGGGTGGGAGTGGAATGGACTGAGCAGTTTATCTCCTCAGGTCCAGCTCCCCTCTGAAAAAGAGAATCAGACTCTCCAAGAGACAATGAAGTCAGCACCAGTTAGATGGGACAACCATTATTAATTTAGAGAGAATTAAAAAAGCAGTAGACTATCTTATAATCTAAGGTTAGTGGGCGCTTGACAGTGAAAAGCAGAATCATTATCTGGATATGATTCTGAATTGTTTCACAGTTCCAGATATGGTTTCCTTTCCACTGAGAATATCTGTTAGCCAATTCAAGAGCAGTTGGTCACCCACAATGGCTATGTGTGCACTTGTATGAGCATCACATCAGGTTGTTTGCACCTGAGTTGCTTAGACTTTGAGTTGTTTGGATAGATGTTGGCCAGTTGTTGGATAGATGTTTCCCCCAGTAGCTCAAGTGGTGATTTTTAAACAAAACACTGAAATACAATCAAACATATCCCATAGTTCCTTTTAAGAAATTCCAATCAACCAACACACACAAAAAAATAAGGCATATGATGATGAAGGAGCAATATATAAGAAAAAATTCAGGAAATAACTACCCAATATTAAATCATACAGGCAAACAAAACAACAGTGAAATATAAATTAAATATTCTTCAACAAATTAGTTTGATTAAGCAAAAATAAATGTAACAACAAAAATCATGGATCAAATTAGCTTTCCACAAAAATATCTATATTTGCTGACATATTTATCCATATCTATACAGTTTGTTTTTCTTCAAGGTTCTGTTGACTATTTTAAGTTATTACCTTTTACAGTAATTTTTAAATCAGCTTGTTTATTGCCTATATTAATATGTTCTATTTCAATTTCAGAACAATCTGGGAAGAGTTTCCACTCAACAGTAGTAAACCTTTACATCCATTAACAGCACATGTCCTTTTATATTTTCTTTAATTTCCACTTAAAATTCTTTAGAATTTCCTGACCTAAACTTATGTCAATAAATGTACTCTTTCATCTTCATTCTTTGTGTTATTGCAATGGGTCTATTGCATAATATTGGATTTTAAATGGTAATTACATATTGATCTCTTTTTAAGTGACTGTGTTCAAATAACTGTTCCTAACAGATTTTTCTATTTCTAGGTCTTTCATCCACAATATACATTCAATATAATATTGACAGACAATGAAACCAGTTTTACTTTCATCTACTGTTAATTTTTCATTATTTTCTTGTTGTACTGGCAGTACAATATTTAATAATACTGTAGGTGACTGGGGTGTTAATATAATTATTACAAACCACTATTATATATATATTACATGGTGTGAGTTCATGGGTGTAACAGATTTATAATAGCCAGATCAAATGTTTAATTTTATACATTGTAATATAAATGTAAACTTTATCTTATAGTCTAAAATACATTATTTTTGAATATAATTGAAAATTTAAAAATCCAATTAAAGGGTAGTGCCACTCCACAACAGAACCGATGCACAGGATCAGTGTGCATATGAAGTGCCCAACATATTCAGAAACAATAAATATTTCATCATAGTGAAAAATATCCAGAAAAATCTATGATTAAAAACATTCAAAACCCGAAATGTCAACCAGAATATGTAGCACTTCTAACTATCTACATTTTAATTAATAAAAATATAAAATATTTGACTACTGTGTAAAAGTTATTTAACACTCTCTTATGAAGATACTTCAACATATGAATTAGATGTTCCGCTCATGAATTTATCTCAATGAAATTAAAACAAAATTCACAAAAAGTCTTAAAAATCATGACCCTAGTGGTTTTCTTCATAATAGTCAAAAATTGAAAGTGTTCATTATGAAACATTTCTGTAAAAAATGCTTTGAACTATCATCATAGTGAAATACTTTTATTTATTTACTTATTATTTATTTATTTATTTATTTGACAGCGACAGAGAGAGAAAGAGGCAGATAGAGAGAGAGAATGGAGGCACCAGGGCCTCCAGCCACTGCAAATGAACTCCAGACTCGTGCGCCCCCCTCTGCATCTGGCTAACGTGGGTCCTGGGGAATCGAGCCTCAAACGGGGGTCTTTAGGCTTCACAGGCAAGTGCTTAACTGCTAAGCCATCTCTCCAGCCCATGAAATACTTTTAATAATTAAAATAAATAAACAATTTTTGTAATCAAGAAAAGGGTTAACTTCTCAAAAATTATGCAGCACATGCACAGAGCTTAATTCAATAATTTAATTAACAAGAATTTCCAGAGTAGATTAAAGCTAAAGTAAGGAAGCAAAGAAGAGTGTCTCACTGTCTACCTGACACTAAGTTTTAGTTAAGAATAAATCAATGTGGGGCTGGGATATGGCTCAACATCTAAAGGTGCTTGCTTGCAACACCTGAGGGGTTTGGTTAAATTCCACAGGTAAAGCCAGACACACAAAGTGACATGTGCATCTGGAGTTCATTTGCAGCAGCAGGAGGACATGGTGTGTCCTTGTATTGTCTCTTTGCCTTGTTGTGTCTGCTTCAAGTAAACAAATAGAAAAATATTTTTATAGGAATAATTCAGTATGGAGAAGTCCACCATATAAACACGGTGGATTATAGAAAAAGATGAACCTCAGACTCACTAATGAATTCTCTCCAAATAATACAAAAAAGTAGCAACTGAAAATAAAGGAGATTTGGTTTAAGTAGTAAACTTAAAAATTATTAAAGTATTATTAAATGTAAATTTCTTATTGTTATTCATTACAGCAATGTGATATGTGTTTGGTTTGTACAATCTAATTTTTCCAGTAGGCTTAAACATCTGCTAAAATATGTCTCAATTAGGTACAGGTTTTAAGATAGTTTATAGTGATTGTCAATTTGAAGTGACCCAGAGTGAGGGATTATTTTATTAGACTAATTAGGGCAGTGGAGGAAGACTCACCTTAACTGTAGGTAGCAGCATTCCACTGGCTGGGATCCTGCCCTGTGTAGAAAGGAGAGGGCATGGCTGGGAGTGGTCATCCATGGTTCTTTGCCTCCTCACTGTGGGCTAAATGAAACTATCTCTACTTGAAGTTTCTGCTAACACACTTTCCCCAAGATGACATACTATGACTTGTAACTACAAGCCAAAATAAATCATCCCCCTCTTAAACTGATTTCTTGCCAAGTATTTTGTCCCAAGAATGAGAAAATAACCAATAGAAGTATATTTCCTCTTAAATACATGGCAATGAAGTAAATACAAAAACTCAGCATGTCTGTTGAGCATAGTTTTTCATAGTTACTTTAAGGGCTTCACAGGCAAATAGGCAAGTGAAGACATGAAATTTGACCAGATTTGATGACTCTTAAATACAGAAACTCTAGAGCACAAGGCATACTCCAGATCTTTTCTATACTCTCAATATCAAACCACACCAAAATTCATATGAGAAAATTCTCCTCTCCACATGATGACATTAAGCAGTAGGGTCTTTGAGCTGTGTGATAGTTTGAATGTGTGTTCACCAATAAGCTCAGGGGTTTTTATTAAAAAGCATGTTTTAAGCCTTCTGATTGGAGGAGGTGTCATTGGGGTTGGACCCTGGGGTCTAGTCCTAAGGTGGAACCAGAGGCAATGTTCATTTACAAGAATAGCCTACAAGAATTGAAGAATTCATATTTTTAACACCCACCTTTGATATGCAGTTTGTGCCACAAATTCTAAAATCAAATTAAAATACAAGGCATGAAACTAGAATAAAATATACAATAAATGTATTAGAATATTAGAATGACAATGAGTTTTTAGATAAGATTCTAAAAACACAAGAAACAAATGCAAAAGTAGGAAAAATTTGGATTATATCAAACTAAAATACTTCTATACAGCCAGGGTGACCAGAAAGAGAGGTCAGGCAGAACATTCAAAAGAGAAGGAAAATATGTGTAGACATCTGACAATAGATTGATAATATAGAATATTTAAGAAACTCCAAAAACTTAAGAGCAAATAAATATATCACATTCTATACTTAAAAACTAAGTGACTGATCTAAGCAGACATTTCTCAATAGTGGACATAAGGTGACCAATAGGTACATGAAGAAAAATTTAAGAGTTCCTAATTATTAACAAAACAAAAATCAAAACCTCAATGAGGTATATCATGGGTTCATACCATGATAAATCAAGTAATTCAAAAAGGAATGACAAATGCACACATTTGCCATGTAAACAGAATGGAAGAGGGGTAGAAATAAGAGGGAGGAGGAAAATGGGGTAGATAGGAACAATTAACTAAATAAATTGTTTGAAAATATCATTATACTAAAACTCTGTATGCAAGCTAAAAATTAAAATTATAAATCATTAGTAATCATTACAACTAAAGGTTAATAAGTATAAATCAGGATCCCCTGCTCCAAAGGGTACATGCCAGAGTGAGTATGCCATATCTCCCTGGTTTCCCCCACCTCCTCCCAGTTCCCTGGTCCTGGTAGTTTCTCCTGCTGCTGTCTTGGGGATGTCTACACCCTGCCAGCTTGCTGCACAAGCAGGCCCCTTACACTGCCTTCCTGATTGAAGGGTCTCATGTCCACAATTCCTGGATCCCCTGCTCCGGGGCTTGTATGCATGGATTCCCCTGGTCCCCTGCTCCTGTCATGAGGCTGCTTGGACCCTGCAAGCTTGCTGTGGTAGCAGGCCCCTTGTTCTGCCTTCTTGATTGAATGGCCCCTGTGCCCCAATTCCTGGATCCCGGCTCTGGAGAGTTCTAAGCAAAGTGTGTAGAACAGAGCTCCTGGCTGGTTCCCTACCTCCTAGATCCCTAGTCTTGGTACCATTGCTTCTGGGTTGGGGAGGCCTGGTCCCTGTGTGCTGTGGAAGCAGGTCTTGTGTTCTGGTTTCTTGATTGACTATCCTTTGGGTACCCAAATCCCTGAGTCAGAGGGTGCACAGGCCACTGTAGGAGCTCTCCAGATTCCTGGCTCCTGGTTTCCTAACCCGTGATCTCCCTGTGTTGAAGAGGAAGTGCAAGTGGAGTGCGTAGGCCATCTCCCAGTTCCCCAGATACATTTGAAGTACCTGCAACCTCCATACTTTTTGCATATGCATTATAACCCCCATCACACACCAACCTGGTTCACATTAAGATCCTACAAGGACAAATACTTGCCTCCTGCTCAATAGAATAAAACCTTTCCCCAAGACAGGTAGACCACAAAAAGGAAAAGGCAGAAAACTGAGAGCTCTCTACCAAGGATGCCTAGTCCCACAATGGAAGCCTCCAATGAAATCATAGAGAAATAATCAGAAATTCAATCCTAAAAGAAAACAAAACAACCAATGTGATCCTGACCAAAGAACGGCTGAACTGGGAAAAAAAAAAAAAAAAAAAAAAAAAAAACATCAAAAATCACATCAACCAAATTGAGCATAATCGATTCTTAGAGCATTCAGCTTCTGACAGTAGCCTTAACATAATTGTAGAAGATGTCAGAAGCCTCAAAAGACAGATAAATGATTTGAAAGTGAGTCAACAAGTGGAAGATCTCATTGCCCAGCTGATTAAACTTAATGAAGACTTGATCAAATTCAAGAATGAATTCCAGGAAGCATCAAGAAAATCAGAACTTGAACTGAAATGGTACCTCAAAATAAATAAATAAATAAATAAATAAATAAATAAATAAGATGGACACAATAATACAACAGAAAACAAAAACCAAATAGAAGCCCGGCGTGGTGGCACACATCTCTAATCTCAGCACTCAAGAGACAGAGGTAGGAGGATCGCTGTGAGTTTGAGGCCACCCTGAGACTACATAGTGAATTCCAGGTCAGCCTGGGCTAGAGTGAGACCCTACGTCAACAAACCAAAAAAAAAAAAAAAAAAAAATTAAATCAGAAATGTAAAAAGGAGAGGTCACAACAGACATCAATGAAATTGGAAGAAGCATCAGGGCATACTTCCAAAACCTGTATTCCATAAAACTGGGTTATCTTGAAGAAATGGATGAATTTTTAGCCACATAACAGTTACCAAAACAACAAAATTCAGAGCAGATTAATCTCCTAAGCAAACTTATCACATCCATGGAGATTGTAAACTTATTAACAACCCTCCCCCAAAAGAAAAGTCCAGGACTGGATGGTATCTCAGGCAATTTCAATCAAACATTCATTGAAGAATTGAAACCAATTCTCCTAAAACTGTTTCACATAATTGCAGAGTAGGGAATCCTCCCCATCTGCATTTATGAAGCTACCATCACACTAATACCAAAATGAGAAAGAGATATAGCGATAAAAGAAAACTATCGGCCTACATACCTGATGAATTTAGATGCAAGATCCTGAACAAAATCCTCACAAACCAAATATAACAACACATCAAAAGCAATATCCACCTTAATCAAGTAGGCTTCATCACAAGGATGCAGGGATGGTACAACATAGGAAAATCAGTCAACAAAATACACCTCATAAATAAAGTTAAACTTAAGAACCATATGATCATCTCAATTGATGCAGAAAAGTCTTTTGTCAAAACACAACACCACTCCATGATCAAAACTCTTGAAACAGGAATGGAGGTTTTATATCTCAACACAATAAAGGCTCTATATAAAGCAACTAAAGCCCAAATAATACTTAATGGGGAAAGACTCATGGAGTAACCATTGAGATCAGGAATAAGACAGGGATGCCCACTCTCACCAATGCTCTTCAACATAGTACTAGAAGTACTAGCCCAAGCAATAAGACAGGAGAAAGACATAAACGGGACTCAAATTGGAAAGGAAGAAGTCAAGTTAGTCCTATTTGCAGATGACATGATCCCATACATAAGTGACCCAGAAGTCTCCATCTCAAAACTTCTAAAGGGGATTAATTTCTTCAATAAAGTGGCAGGTTACAAATTCAATGCACAAAATCAGTAGCCTTTCTATATGCAAAGACAAACTTACAGAGAAAGAAATCAGTGAGGCTATTCCATTTTCAATAGCAACAACAACAACAAAATTAAATACCTTATAACAACACTAACCAACTATGTGAAAAACCTATATAATGAAAACACTTAAAAATTCAAGAATAAAATTGAGGAGGACATGAGCAGATGAAAACACCTCCCATACTTCTGCATAGGAAGAATTAATACTGAGAAATTGGCAATTCTAACAAAAGTAATATACAGATTTAATGCAATAGCAATACCAATAAAAATATCAGCATTATTTTTCACATAGATAAAATAAATGATGTCAAACTTCATATAGAATATCAGCAGGCCTCAGGTATTCAAACATGTCCTCAGCAAAAAGATAAAATACACCTCAAAAACAAACAAGCAAATAAACACCTCTAGAAGTATCAGCATACCTGATCTAAAGCTATATTACAAAGCCATAGTAACAAAAACAGCATGATAATGGCATAAAATTGGAAATATAGATGAGTGAAACAAATTTGAAGACCAGGACCTTAGGTCATATAACTAAAGTTACTTAAACTTTGACAAAGGTGCCAATAATGTCGTCTGGAGAAAAGACAGTATCTTCAAACAATGGTGTTGGACAAGTTGTATAACCACATGTAGAAAAATGAAACTTGACCCACTCATCTCTCCAAACACAAAAATCAATTCAAAATGGATTAAAAACCTCAATATAAGACCTGAAACTGTTGTCCTACTGGGAGAAAAAATATGAGGAACTCTCCATGATATAGGAGTGGGGAAAGACTTCCCTGAACAAAACTCTAGGAGCCCAGGAAATTAAATAATCACTCAACCAATGAGATGTCATGAAGCTTACAATCTTTTGCACAGACTAACATACCATAAGTAGAACCAATAGATTATCCATTGAATGGGAGTAAAAATCTTTGCCAACTCTATCACTGACAGAAGCCTAATATCTAGAATCTACAAAGAACTCAGAAAACTAAATAATAAAAAAATCAACCAACCCACTCCAAAAGTGGGGCAGAGAACTGAATAGGCAGTTCTCAGAGGAAGAAATACAAATGGTTAACACACACTTAAAAAAATGTTCAGCATCCATAACTATTGGGAAAATTCAAATCAAAACAACTATGAGATTCCACCTTACTCCAGTAATAATAACAATAATTAAAATAGCTAACAACATAAGTTGGTGAGGATATGGTGGGAATGTAAACTTGTACAACTACTATGAAAATCAATATAGAGATTCCTGAAAAGGATGAATGAAGTGCTACGAACAGACCCAGTTATTCCCTTACTGGGTATTTATCCTAAATGCCCCATGCATAGCTAGAGATATTTGCTCAATCATATTTATCGCTTCTCAATTCATTATAGCTAAGGACTGGAAATTATTCCAGGTGCCCATTACTGGGCAAATGGATAATGATGTTTTGGTATATTTACACAATGGAATTCTACTCAGCAATAAGAAAAAATAATACAATGAAATTTGTAGAAAAATGGACAGACTTGTAACAGAACATACTCAGTGAACTCACACAATCACAGAAAGACTAATGCCACATGGTGTCACTTATCTGCAGTTTCTTATCTGGACCTGTTTGAGTTGTTGACATACCTGACAGGCAACTCAAGGCCCAGACAATAGGGATGGAAAGCTTTGGAGGGAGAGGAAAGGGAGGGGAGAAAAACAAACACAAACCTAAATCCAAAATGATCTGGTACCACAAAAACCTTTACCCTTAAAGATAGCATAAAAGATATAACATTCAAAAGAAGTAAGGGGGGAATCACCTGAAATGTAGGACCATGGAGAAGGTAGGATGAAGCCTAAGATTAAAGATTTTTTGTTCTGTCTCTGGCCCATAATTTCCAATACCAGAGATTGGTTGCTACCCACATTGAGCTGTTGATCAGAGAGACCTATGAGGTCCCCAAATCAAGACATCTCTCTGTCAAAGCATTTGATTACCTGCTTGAGGAAACAGATAAGACCCTATTGCTAAAAACATCTTATGCTGATGACACAGCATGGAAATACCTTGCTGGAATCCAAAAGAGAGCCAGTCCCGAGAAAGTTAGCCTATCTAGTGCTGAAAAGCACCACATGAGCTACTGAGGGAAAGCAGCCAACAATGGTCTGAGCAACCAGAGGTCTAATCCACTTAGAAGCAGACACTCTGACAGGGTGTACATCCCAGTGCAATAGTGGCACACAGCCCCATAGAGTAACTCTTAGCTTTCTGATTGTCTGAAATGCCCTCAGAGTAAAGGAACCCATATCTGGAATTGGAAGCCAGATCAGAATCCCATGGGGGCAAAGATGGCTCTCTCCATTGTCAAGCTCTCACTAGTCTTTGGCTAAAAGAGGGCTTACATACATCAAATTATCCCTACATTGATAATGCTTATCCAATATAAAATATGCTGACTTCATTCTTCATTGGATAATGTGTTCTTCTTTATTAGAAGGTAGCAATACCAGAGGTGATAAACTACCCCTCACACTTCTTCCAAGACTTATCTGAAGCCACAGAGGTATTGGGGAGATAAACATGGGTGCTGCTTCTATACTAAACCTGATAATCAGTGCCAGGCTGTAGGAGACAGACATTGAGGATACTCAACACCTACCACAGCAGAGATCCAGAGGTTCCTAAGAGCTCATCATTGAAGTAGGCTTAAAACTCACCCATGGCTCAGGGAATTTTGTGGAGGAGGGGGCAGAAATATTGTAAGAGCCATAGGCTGAGACATCATGCCCACAGGCATTCCCTCCCCCACCAAAAAAAAAAAATAACTGACTCCTGCTCTCACAATGCATAAACCACAACCCCATGAGGAATATCTGCAACCCTACTGAGGAAGGCCCCAATAGAAAGGTGGCAGGGACAAGGGAAAAGAGGGTACCAACACATTATTTATCCATATGAAATATATTGCTAACAATAATACTAATGTATAAGTAAACAAAAAGTTATTGACCAGGGACTAGAGAGCTGACTCAGCAGTTAAGCAATTGCCTGCAAAGCCCAACAACCCACGTTTGATTCCTTAGTACCTAACAAAGCCAATTGCACAAAATGGCACATGCATTTGGATTTTGATTACAGTTGCTGTAGGCCCTGGTGTACCCATTCTCCCTGTCTGTCTCTCTACTGTCTATCTCTGTCAGCTTAAAAAGAAATAAACAGAAATATATTTTAAGAGAATTTGAAATCATGTTTCATAGGATTTAAATGAGGTACACATACTAAAACTGTAATTTGGAACATCTAATACATTATAATCTGTAATTATAATTGAAGTCTTGTTATATTTCCAAAACTTATGTACATTGATTTTTGCATACATTAGACTGTATTTTGTTGGAGTTAGCACCCTTCTGATAAAGATATAACACTTTTATAAATATTTAACTCCCTTTTTAATTATAATCTTATGGGACCACAGGATTTTGCTTACCAAATGTATCATTTTACTAATGTTTGTAGCTTGAAAACTAATAATGCATACTTTCTACAGAAAATTTGCTAAGAATTGTCTTTTGCACAATCAGAATGGGAAATTACTGCATTTTACTCAAATATCTATTCAAATTTTTAATATCTACTGTTATTAATAAACATAACAATTTTAAGTACAAAGTTATGTGCAGTGAAATGATCTCCTGTCAACTGAAATTTGAAAGTATTTATAAATCTATTTGTTAAAATTTTGTAAATTTTGTATGTCCTAGATATTACTCTTCTATCAGATATATTGCTGACAAAGATTTTTTCCCATTCTGTAGGTTGCCTCTTTGCTTTATTCACAGTGTCCTTTGCTGTACAAAATCTTTTTAGTTTCATGAGGTCCCAGTGGTTAATCTGTGGTTTTATTGCCTGAGCAATTGGGGTTATATTCAGAAAGTCTTTGCCAAGACCAATATGTTGAAGGGTTTCCCCTACTTTTTCCTCTAGCAATTTCAGAGTTTCAGGTCTGATGTTAAGGTCTTTAGTCCATTTAGACTTAATTCTTGTTCATGGAGAGAGAGAAGATTATATTTTCATCCTTCTACAAATACATATCCAGTTTTTCCAGCACCATTTGCTGAAGAGGCTGTCTTTTCTCCAATGAGTATTTTTGGCATTTTTATTGAATATCAGGTGGCTATAGATACCTGCACTTATATCTGGGTCCTCTATTCTGTTCCATTGATCTACATATCTACTTTTGTGCCAGTACCATACTGTTTTTGTTAGTATGGCTCTGTAGTATAGTTTAAAATCAGGTATGGTGATACCACCAGCCTTATTTTTGTTGCTCAGTATTATTTTAGAAATTCAAGGTTTTTTGTGATTCCAAATGAATTTTTGGGTTGTTTTTTCTATTTCCATGAAGAATGCCTTTGGAATTTTCATGGGGATTGCATTAAATGTGTAGATTGCTTTTGGTAAGATTGCTATTTTCACAATATTGATTCTTCAAATCCAGGAACAAGGGATGTTTTGCAATTTCCTAGTGTCTTCTCCAATTTCTTGCTTGAGTGTTTTATAGTTTTCATTGCAGAGATTCTTTACTTCCTTGATTAGGTTTATTCCAAGGTACTTTATTTTCTTTGATGCAAGTGTGAATGGTAGTGATTCCCTGATTTCATCCTCTGTGTGTTTGTTGTTAGCATATAGGAATGCTACTGATTTCTGTGTATTTATTTTGTATCCTGCTACATGGCTGTAGCTGTTTATCAGTTCTAACAGCTTGCTGGTAGAGTCTTTAGCTAAATAACAAGAAATCAAACAAGCCAATTAAAAAATTTGCTATGGATCTAAATAGAGAGTTCTCAAAAGAAGAAATATGGATGGTGCATAAGCATCTAAAAAAAAAAAGTTCTACATCCCTAGTCATCATTGAAATGCAGATTAAAACTACATTGAGATTCCATCTCACTCCTGTCAGATTGGCTACCATCATGTAAACAAATGATCATAAATGCTGGCGAGGTTGTGGAAAAAGAGGTACCCTTCGACACTGTTGGTGGGAATGCAATCTGGTCCAGCAATTGCGGAAATCAGTGTGGAGGTTCCTAAAACAGCTAAAAATTGGTCTACCATATGACCCAGCTTATAGCACTCCTAGGCATCTATACTAAGGACTCATGCCATTTCCTTAGAAGTACATGCTCAACCATGTTTATTGCCACTCAATTCATAATAGCTGGGAAATGGAACCAGCCTAGATGTCCCTCAACTGATGAGTGGATAATGAAGATGTGGCACATTTATACAATGGAGTTCTACTCAGCGGTAAAGAAAAATGAAGTTATGAAATTTACAGGAAAATGGATGGATCTGGAATGGATTATACTAAGTTGTTGGCCTCTGAAAGGCCCAGGTGTGAGGCCTAGTGGAACTTCCTGAGCCTAGCTGAAGTTTGGTGATCTGCCTCTGGCCAGGCGTGACTCAGTAAGACGCCTAATGGCTTCTTGCCTGCTACTTCCGCATGGGATTTAGAATTATCATCTCAATAGTCACAGTTTACTATTGGCCCTTACCTTTCCCCACCATCCTAAAATCCCCGCCTTCGTCCCTAACATTATATAGGCAAGTGTTCATAGCAATAAATCGAGTTCCTGCTTCGACAAGACTCCCGACTCAGTGTGGTTTTTCTCCGGTGGCCAGGAGAGGTCTGAGTCGTCAGACGCTCATCTCCTCCTCAACCCCTCGGGAGGAACCAGCGGGCCTGGTCCTTCCCTCGGCACTACCTGCCCCCGCCGGCGGAGCCCGGCATCTGGTGCCCAATGTGGGGCTCTCGGAGCCCGGCATCTGGCGCCTAACGTGCGGCTCTCGGAGTCCGGCAGACTAGTGCCCCCTGAGAGATATTCGTTGAGGAGGTCAATCGGTGTACATATGCGGGTGAGCGTACCCCCATAAGTTATGAGGTAGTCTTTATATTTAATGTGCTAAAGTTTGCTTCTATAACCTGTACTTGTTGATCAACATCTCTTTGTTCCTTTTCTCTTCCCTTTCACTCTCGATTTGCCGGCAAGCTGCATCTGCGAGTTTTGTATTTCTGAAGGCTTGTGCTTCTCTCTCTCTCTCTGCTTGGGCATGTGAAGGCAGGCCAACTTTTTCTGCCATTATGGAACTTCCCCTGGATCTGTTAGCTTCAATAAATATCCCTTCCTTCATAACTGTACCTGGTCTGGAAGTTTATCTCAGCGAACCTAAAGCTGTCTGATACAGACTGAGGAGGGGACTGAGATGAACCTGACCATGTGGATGTTGATCTTTTGGAACCTTTGTTTTGGAAGAATAGGCATGGACTTGGTGCTTCCAACTGAAGGTGTCTACTGGAGTGGTAAGCCAAATTTGATGGACTATTCTAATAAGAGTCTTAAAATGCTAAGTGCAGATAAGATTAAACTTCGAGGCTTGGCTTATGAGCTTTCTAAGAGGAAAAAAAAGACTACAGGGGACTTTGTTGGAACTGGGCTACTGGCGTAAGGGCTGGCTGTGTCCTGCTGCCCAGGCTCAGAGAGTTTAGTCAAGGTTAAATTTGTAATGGACTAATGTACTTGGCTAGAGATATTGGACTGAGAGATTTAAGATTTTTTGGTTTTTTGTTTTGGTTTCTCGAGGTAGGGTTTCATTCTAGCCCAGGCTGACCTGGAATTTCCTATGGAGTCTCAGGGTGGCCTAAAACTCATGGTAATCCTCCTACCTCCGCCTCCCGAGTGCTGGGATTAAAGGCGTGCACCACCACGCCCGGCTGAGATTTAAGATTTTAAGCTGGAAAACCTCAAACAAGTTAAAATTACAGGCACAAAGACTGGCTTTAGATTAGAAATGTTTAACATGTTTGGTTTTACAGGTCTCAATACCTTAAATTGGTCAAGACTCTGGGGACCTTTAAAATTAAACTTAGTACAATGTATAATATGTGATGGTTATAAATCTACTGGGAGCCAGGGTGGAATGTGGTAATTAAAAAAAAAAAAATAGATGGCCCCCCTCCTGGCCGCTTGTGCCTGGCCCTCCCCTACTGGGAGTTGGCAGGCAGTCCACCTCCTGGGAGACTGCCATGTGGCGCCCTTGGACTGATCCAGGTGGGGGCAGGGGAAAAATCCGCCCTCTTGTGGTGATGACTGGGCTCACTGATATTTTTCTTTCAGCAGATACCTTTTCGCGTGCCTGCTGGGTGTTGACACATGCCGGGAAAAATCTAAACATGCCATTAGTCATATACTTCAATATTTTGCCACTCTCAGGCTTCCTGATCAAATTAAAACAGATAATGCCCCCTGCTTCTTAAGCAAGGCTTTTGTAGATTTTCTCCAGACCTGGAAAATCTCACATTCCACAGGCATCCCATACAACCCTCGAGGGCAAACTATTGTTGACCAAACACTTAAATCACAATTACAAAAACAAAAGAGGGAATCACTACCCCCCCCCCATCAGCTAAAGAAAGCATTATTCACCTTAAATATTTTAAATTTTTTCTAGAAATGGCCCATTGACTGGGGCCTGGAGAGGACCAGACCCACTCCTCACAGCAGGGAAAGGGTTTAAATGTGTCTTCCCTCAAGATAAGAAAAGAAACATTTGGCTTTAGGCTTGTACTTTTAATGTCTAATTATCCTTCATACTCACAGCTATAAAGTAGCTCCTGAGAAAGTTCACACTGTGCCTCCCTTTAAGATCTTGGGCTCGATCCTTACTCTAGATACAGTTTCACCTGTTAGACGCTCTACATGATGTGGTTACATATTTGGGAGACTAGGGTTGAAAGTTAAAACTCGTTTGGAGTGTCATGTAGATTTTCAATAGATTTGTGTTACTTCTAAAAAATATAATAACAGTCAACAGCATTGGAAAAATACATTTAAGGGGTATTTGACATAATGATAATATTTCCTTGGATCTCATTCAGTTACATTCAGAGATTTTGTCTTTGCAAAATAATCATCTTACTTTTGAAAACTACTGATGACTTAATATCTGCTTTTAAGTCTGCCTTGCCTGGATGGAATTCTCTCACTTCTTGGACAGGAAGCTTTGCTGCTACAGGTGTTTGTCTTTTGCTCATTCTGTGTCTGCTGCCCATACTCATTAAATGCCTTTTGAGATCCTTTATGGATATCCATACAGAAGAACATGTGATACAGCTACAGACCTGACCCGGGTTTCCTGAGACATTATCTTAAAGCCCCTGCAGAGGCTGGTAGTCAAAGAGGGGTAAGATTCCCTCGAGCTGGTCAACCTAAGACAGGGCATGAATGATGGAATTCATGTATCGATGACGGGTAAGGCCTAAATATCGTAGAGGACAACCTAAGATAGACACAGTCTTTCTGCACTGAGGCCCAGAAGGGCCCAGCTCATAAAAAATAAAAAAGGGAGAATTGTCAGATGCCATATGGCTGGCCTTGTATCCATAGCTCTGGCCCTTTGGGAGCAAGACTTTAGCACCTACATGTAAGCAAGATTATGTACATTCAGTGTCGGAAGCCATTTGGCTGGCTTTGATAGTCTTTTGTACTGAGAAGTGATTAAAGTACAAAAACTCTTGTAACAAAAAGGAGTTTTTTGATAGAAACTTACGTCTAGGGAGTGTCCCACACCTGAGGACTGTTTCTAAAATGGTCCTTCACCCTACTAAACTAAACAATTCCCTCCCTTGTGGAGGATTGCTGACTTTGCCTCCAATCTGGGCCTCTCTGGCTGCTTGCAGTACAGTTGCCCATACGACCTTAAAAAATTACTCAGCCACCTTCCCCATCCCCGTCCAGCTTTTCCCAATGTTTCCTCTGGGCATTTGGGCCCCATCTTCCCCTAATAACTCCAGTATAGATGTGAGATACATTCATCCTTCCTTCTGTACTTTTAACACAACTAAGCCCAGTGCTCAACGCTGCCCACCTTCTGGAATGGTTTATGTTTGTGGAGGCGGGATGGCCTATGACTTTCTGCCCACCAATTGGACGGGCCTTTGTGCCCCAGCCACCTTAATCCCAGATGTAGATATCATCCCTGGAAATGAGGCCCTCCCTATATCAGAGGGAGACCTATCTTCAACAACAGCTAGATTCCCTGGCTGGGGTAGTACCACAAAACAGGAGAGGACTAAACCTACTAATGGCCGAAAAAGGAGGCGTATGTTTGTTTTTACAGGAAAAATGCTGCTTTTACGCCAATAAATCAGGAATTGTCCAGGACAAGATTAAGGGGCTCCAGGAAGACTTGGAGAGGAGGCAGCGGGACCTCCAGGACAACCCGCTGTGGACAGGCTTATATGACTTCTTACCCTACCCTCTCCCTCTACTTGGGCCCCTCCCCCTCCTTCTCCTTATCCTCACTGTCAGGCCTTGTGTAATTAATAAGATTACACAATTTATTCACCAACGGCAAGAGGCAATAAAACTTCATAAGGTCAAAATACATTATCACAGGCTGGCAAATCAGGAATTAAGTTCCTCAGATGACCCACTGCCACCTCCTCTGCCCTCCATGTGACCAATGATGGGTAAGATCCCCATAGAGGGACAACCTAAGACAGGCCATGGAGTGGGTTCTCAGCGAGCTAAACACATGGTACCCAGCGACGGGTAAGATCTCCAGAGGGGTCAACCTAAGACAGGGGCCATGATGAATGCCCTGAGCTAAACACCTGGTGCCCAATGACAGTTAAGATCCCAGAGGGGGACAACCTAAGACAGGGACCATGGTGACTAATGCTTTTACAAAAACAAAAGGGGGAGATGTTGGCCTCTGAAAGGCCCAGGTGTGAGGCCTAGTGGAACTTCCTGAGCCTAGCTGAAGTTTGGTGATCTGCCTCTGGCCAGGCGTGACTCAGCAAGACGTCTAATGGCTTTTTGCCTGCTACTTCCGCATGGGATTTAGAATTATCATCTCAATAGTCACAGTTTACTATTGGCCCTTACCTTTCCCCACCATCCTAAAATCCCTGCCTTCATCCCCAACATTATATAGGCAAGTGTTCATAGCAATAAATCGAGTTCCTGCTTCGACAAGACTCCCGACTCAGTGTGGTTTTTCTCCGGTGGCCAGGAGAGGTCTGAGTCGTCGGACGCTCATCTCCTCCTCAACCCCTCGGGAGGAACCAGCAGGCCTGGTCCTTCCCTCGGCACTACCTGCCCCTGCTGGTGGAGCCCGGCATCTGGTGCCCAACGTGGGGCTCTCAGAGCCCGGCATCTGGTGCCCAACGTGGGGCTCTCGAAGCCCCGACACTAAGTTAGGTAACCCAGGCCCAGAAAGCCAAACACTGCATGTTTTCCCTCATATGTGGATCCTAGCTACAGATGATTGGACTTCTGTGTGAGATGGAAAAAACTCAGTAGCAGAGGCCAGTAAGTTAAAAAGGAGATATAAAGGGAAGAGAAAGGAAGGCAGGAAGGTCCTCAGTAGGATGGTATTGTATATATGTATGTAGAAGAATAGATTAATGGGGGTGAAAAGGCCCAAAATGAGGTCAGGGGAAGAGATTGAGTAAAGGAGAGGTGGAGGGAGGGCTAATCAAAATCTAAGAGGATGCAAATAAATCACATGGAATCCTCCGGTTTTGGACAGTGGAACACTCAGGTGCCATAGATCATTGTTAGAAAATTTTCAGTGCCACGGATGGGATACCTCCAGTGAGTTGTTGCCCAGGGAGGTCCCTGATGCCCCCAAAACATTATAGGCCATTGCCGAGGCCCTTGGTTTCCCACCAGGAATAGGTGGTAAGACCCTGTTGCTGAAGACTCCACATACTTGGGAGGCAAGGCCACTGAGAAATTCTGTTGGAACTGAGCTGATAACCTCCTCCATGTAGACCAGCTGAGAGAAAGCTGCAAGAAGCCATTCTACATGTAGTTCAATGGGAGAAAGAGATACCACCAGTGAAGATACTCAACAGTGGACACTGCAAGCCTTATAATTGGCCAGCCAGGCCAAATGAGCCAGCGGGTGCAATAGTGGCACATCTGTCATGGTGGAAACCAACTGCCCTCCAATTGCACTGGAGGCCCACTCCATGGGGGAGAATACATCCCTGATACTGAAAACTTGAAACAGGGGTAGTCATGAGCCCTAGGGGTGTAACATCTGCTGCTGTTTTGCTAAATGTATATACTATGCTTATCAAACTGCCCAGTAGGCACTTCTCTTACTGTTCATACCCTTATATTAATGCTACTCTCACTTTGGGTAGAGAGTCTTCTCTTTTCAGATGGCAGTGACTCAGAAGGTATCACAGTGCTGGAAAAAAGTGACTGGAATACTGAGTAACATCTTGATCACACGTTCCAAGGCTCAGGGTCTAATGTGGAAGAGGTGGCGGAAAGAATGTAAGAGCCAAAGGAAGGGCATGACTCCTTACAACGTCCTCCCTCCAGACATAAAATGGCCTGGATATCCATGACCTCATAGTGCCTGACACTACCTACACAAGGCCATCATAAGAGGAGGAAAAGATCACAACATCAAAATAAAAGAGAGACTGATTGAGATGGGGAGGGGTAATGATGGAGAATGGAATTTCAAAGGGGAAAGTGGGGGGATGGAGGGTAGTGCCATGGGATAATTTTTATAATCATGGAAAATGTTAATAAAAATTGAGAAAAGAAAAAAAATAAATAAAAAAAAGAAAAAATTTGTAAATTATGATCAATGCAATATTTAGTTGGTGAAATGGAAATATATCTAATTTTCTAGTTTAGTATTTTATTTATTTGAGAGAGAGAGAAAGAGATAGAAAGAGGCAGATAGAGAGAATTGGTACATAGCAGGTCCTCTAGCCACTGCAAACTAACTCCAGATGCATGTGCCACTTTGTGCATCTGGCTTTATGTGAGTACTGGGGAATTGGACCTAGGTTTTTTGGCTATGTCTGTAAGCTCCTTCAGCACTCAGCCCTCTCTCCAACCCTGTATCTAATTTTCAATGTGCTGGCTTAAATACTTTTTAAGATGCCCAAATAAAAAGAATTACATGTTCGTGAAGATTATGATAGTGCAATAAAATTTGTTTTCATGGTCTTATACCATGAAGAATTATAAATGATGAAGCACAAATTGGGCCACTTTTATTAACCTTCAGATAAAATAATCTTTGGGCTTCATGTGTTGAATTAGTAACATAATACGAAATATCTCATATGTTCATATTAACAAAACTTTGTTAGGATTTAAATGACATTGTTGTAAAGTCTAGCAGGGAACCCTGGGCTCTTCAGTGAGGCTCTGTGACTTCCCTCCCACAACAGGTACCCAGGGCATCACTGATGACTTCTCTCCTGTCCAGTCCCTCTTCTGTGTCACAGGGTTTCATTGGTAGAATTTCAAGAAAGTTCTATCACTCTGTGTTATGAAGGAAGCTTTTTTTTCTTAAATCTCTAAAAGCAACAACAACAAAAATACACATCATTTACTATATTATGGAATTATTTAATTCAAAACAGAACCAAAGAGATTTTATAGCAAATATTGCTAGAAATCAATACATTAAGCAGTGTTCATCTCAAGTTCAAATGCTATTTAGTGTTGAGTTTTCCAAATGAAAAGCAGGGGCTTTCAAGCCCGAGTTAAAATCTGGAGCTCTGTTTAAAGTCATACATCTGATTTGTTAGGCAAATGTGGGCAGTCAGTTATGTGGCCCTAACCTAAATCAAGTGCATTTTTCTTTCCTTCCCATCTGTAAAACATTATGTTAATAACACATGTTTATTTGTGAAATGCTTTGGTCTGCTGAGAGTTAAAAAAAAAAGTCACAAGTGCAAAACTGTTATTATTATATTTATTAATTGCTAAGGATGGCTTTGGTGCACCTTTGCTATTTAAAAATCATGCTTGCAGCTGTGGAAACATTATGTTAGCAAGAGCAATTATCCATGTTGGCTGGAGCAGAACACTCACAGGAACTTACAGGAAGAGCATCTTTTGGAGGAGGTATTAAGGACATGGTGAAAAAGGCAAATAAATTACAGTTATTATTTAAGTGATAACGATGAGTGAAGCTTACATATATATATATATATATATATATATATACATATATATATACATATAATAGCATATAATACATATTATAATAGTATATAATATATATTTTATATAGAGCCAGCATTATATATAATTGGAAACATGCTCATATTCATGATGGAGAAAGGACTGTGGCCTCTGTTTTGTTGCTATCACACTTTCAACTTCTCTACCTTCCCTCTGTCCATCCTCACACAGCATAACTTACCAATGTATTCTTTTTCTGTGAGCATGAGCATATTAAAATATTATATTTAACTAAAAAGGGGATAAAACTAAGACAATTATGACAAAAAGATTTGGTTGTAACAGGGACCTTGTGTCCTCTTCCTCTTCTATGCCTCTAAGCCTGCAGATTTGCTCAGCTTGGTACCAAACAAACTGATAGCCTTTTTTTTCTTTATTAATTTTATTTTTTCTTTTAGCAAATGCCTGTGTCCATGTGTTCATTTTTTTCTTGTACATTTTCTTCCTGTTGGGGACTGTTGTTAGCACTTTCTCCAAGATGCTCTGTGTGAACTCTATTTCCTTCTGCAATTGTGGTCCTCTTCATGGATGCAAGTACAAGCACAGCAGAGAGTGAGGTGAGAATGATGGTTGTAGTCACAGCATCTCCTATCCTAAATCCTGGCTTTCCTCATACAGCTGAACTTAAACTTCTCAGGAAACACCTTTACAGATTTGACAGTCAGTGCAGATGTGAGTATCACTGCAAATTGTTATAAATGGGAGAGTGAAAACCTGGAATAATCAAAGGGTGTCCTAATAAACTTAGTGTTCTTAAAAATCAATCTAATGTATTAAAAAAGACTTTAAAATTAATTGACCTACTATATATTATTACAATAAAAGTGAGCCTGTTCTGATAGCAATCTGAGATGTATACACTAAATAATAGGGAGAATATTAAATATTTAAACCAGGAAACATTAAAATTATAAAGTTCCTATGTAAAAGGTATCAGTCTACATTGTATCATAAAGAAGTCCTCCACAAAAAAAAAAAACAAGGTAGAAGAATTTAAACCAGCTAGAAGAAGTTATAATGTTTTCAGATACATGAAATAATCATACTTCTCCTCCTAAAATTGAAGCAGTGATTTTTATTGGTAAAACTTTACAAAAATTCTTCATGTGACCCTATGAAGGTACATTTTATCCTTGATAATGTAAATGAGATAAAGGGGTTTGGGAAATATGTCAATTTCAGAGGCTTAAAATGTTCTATTTTATTTTTATTTAAAACCATGCTTTACACATATTCTAATTCTTACAACCTTTTTTAATGACTATGAGTGGCATGTGCCCCAGACAGCCAGACAGTGTGTTCCTGTGAGCTTATCAGAACCTGTATTTGTGCATGGGTGTTTGTAGGTGGCTGGTAACACACAGATGTTTTACTAAAAACAGAAAGTATAATCCAATAACAGTGAATAAATACACTTCAACACCAGAGATAAGTGTATAAATAACAGGTATTGAAAGAAATGTATTGTTTGTATCATACAAACCTGAAAATAGCTGAGGGACCATTTAAATAATATTCAGGCCAGTTTAATGAGTTACACACTAAGATATGCAGTCTATTTTGGAGTAAAGAACTATGAAAAGGTTTGTTTTGAGTTGTTTATATTAGGTTCATATCCATATTTCTATGATGAACAGCCAAAGTCAATGCAAATTTTTTCTCTTACTGATATTTTTAAATGTTTCCAAAAATACTATTATATTTGGCAACTTGTTAAGTGAATTATGTAGATATGTATTAATGGAAGATTGATCACTCTTATTTTGTTTACTGAACTAAAATGTAAAGCTTGAATCTCTTGAACCATTTTTTAGCAAATACAGTTGAGGATGTCATCCATTTTTTTTTTGAATGACATGGTATTTTGAAATTAAAGTAATGTACTCACGCATGTGATCCATGTTGGGTGTATGTATCTCTTTTTATCATTTTGTCGACAACATCCTCATATAATAATCTTCTGGCTCAGTGACCTGAAGCTATAGATTTTTGGGCACATCAACACACTTTTCAATACTTTTCTTAGTATCATAACTAATATTCATTAAGAGACAAAAAATTATTCTAAGTTTATATTGAAGACTAAAGTTAGTTGGTGCAGTTTCCAAGGTTTTCTGGTTAGCAATAATTTTTTTTCTACATGCAGTTTTCAATAAGATGTACTTAAATTATATTTTAGAAAAAAAAAGGTCTTGAGTCAAGTTGCATAACAAAAAGACTTATGAAACATAGTGATTTAACATGGGAAGTTTTATATCCAGTAAATAAATATCCCACATATGAAAAATAGTTTCCTCATTATGTTTTAATTTCGCTCCACTCCTCTCCTGAGTGTTTGATAAGTTTATATAATGGGCTAAAAGTTGCATCAAGAGGATGATATAACCTGTAACAACAACAACAAAACTTCACAGGAAAGAAATTATAAGGGAAATTTAAAATAGATTCTCATTTAAAATAGCAAGCTTGATGTTATTACAATATATACAAATTAAAATAATAAATAAGATAATATCTCACTTTATTATGATGCATCCTTCATTTTGAGAAAGAGTAAGCATGCCCTTGTTCCCATTTATCTAACAGGTTCCCCACTTTCAAAAATACTGTAGATGATGACAGTCTTCTTCATTGTGAATTAAAAGTAATCTTAATGGTTCATTTTTGTTCATTGTTAACTTATGAAGCAGTTTAAGATGTTTTCTAGATTTGTGAATAAAAACAGGAGTGGAAGTTTTTAAAACATATGTTGTACTAATAATATTCTAATTACATCCTAATGGGTATAAATACTATTTTTCTCTGAAGCTATGGGTAAAGACCTGTTTTTACTTTCTCCAACTCCATGAATTTTGAAGGGATCCAGATCAGCATCTAACACGACAGGGGACCTTGGGGAAATGACTCAAGGTTTCAGCTACTCAGTCACTTTAGATGTAAACTGCTATGATTGAAATATGTGTTTCTTGAGTCACTGTCTTCTTTAATATTCTATTGGGAGTATGTGCTTTTGTGCCATACGTAATCAATGTTATAAGCATGGAAACAGCATACTGAGTTTTGCCCCAGATTGATTATAGGAAGTGCAATTCAGAAAGAACAGTCAAATTAGAAACCAAATGTGAACACATCACAACTACTTTGTAAAACCAGAACCAGGGCTGGAGAGATGGCTTAGCAGTTGTGGGCTTGTCTGTGAAGCCTAAGGACCCCTGTTCGAGGCTAGTTCCCCAGGACCCACGTTAGCCAGATGCACAAGGGGACACATGCATCTGGAGTTCATTTACAGTGGCTAGAGGCCCTGGCATGCCCATTCTCTCTCTCTCTCTCTCTCTCTCTCTCTCTCTCTCTCTCTCTCTCTCCCTCTTTCTCTCTCTGTCTCTCTCAAGTAAATAAATAAAAATGAACAAAAAAATAAAAAAAAAACAGAACCATACTTAACATGTGTTGTTTCTGTGTATGACCCCAAGTCATGAAAAACAACTGGCCTATTGGATAAAGTTTTAAACATAGACAGAATATATTCCTCTTTTTAATTAGATATTTTATCCCTTCTTTTGGCTATTAACAATGATCATAGTGATAGACTGATTTCAGTCTCAAACAGAATAATAAGTAAATAGTGATATTAACTTATTTCCTTTGGGTATAATTTTACCATTCATAGTTTACTTTTATTCTGATACATGCCTTGCTAAGTATTGTAATTATGCCCTTATTATATTTGTACTTCACTCCATCTCTAGGGATCGAAAAAAAGAGAAACTGTTAATAATTTCATAAGTATTGGCTCAATAACATCTATTAGACAATATGTTGTCAACAATAACTAATGAACCTCATTCCTAAACTGTTTTTTTGTTTTCTTTTTACATATTGAAACATGAAATTCTATGCTTTTATTAAAAGTATGCATTCTGAGGCTGAAGATATTGCTCATTGGCAGAGTGCTTTCATAGCCTTATAAGATGTTGGGTTCAATCTCCAAGAACATCAAAAACATATAAAATGTACCTCATCCCTGCAGCATTAAGTATAATCACGAACCACTGGCTATCCTACTTGTCTCACAAGGATAATTCTGTTTCAGACAAGTTCTACAGCTAAAAGTTCACTACTTACGTCCCTTCTCTGTCTTCTCTTACCCACCTGACTAGATGGTCTGCAGTTTTCTGTCAGCTCTCCAGTTGACTCTAATCCTGCTGAAATATTTTGATTAATCTGATTTCTGGTATGTTCTCCAGCACAGCCACTAAAAAGATGCAACCTGATCTAAAGTAAATTATAAATTTGATGTTTTAGAATACAAACAAAATACACTTACCATAAAAATTTTCAAAGAAACTAAATAAATTTTAGTATACAAAGACTAAATTACCAAAAGTCTCTATAACATTAGATTTATTAATCATATGTATCCATACTAATGGAAATATTTATTCAAATATTGTTTCATTAAAAATGAAAAAATAACCTAATATATATGCATCTACAGGTAATGTATGAATTTGTATATAAAGTATTGAATAAACAAACTGTTAGATATGTATCTTGTATTTCCTTTGATTTCTTTCAGTAAAATTGTTTTTAATTCCTTAGTTTATGAGTTTTCACATTTGTATCTCTTATTCTAAGTAATCCACATGTTGATATTTTTATATCAATGAATTATTTGACATTCTCGTAGCTGTACATGGACATTTCAGTTCAGCATGCACATGCACATGGAGATGAACCATTGGTACTTGTATTTCTATATGCCCAGCTCTAGTTTAACTTCCCTAGAGTGTTGACTCTTTGTAAAAATATCTAGTTTATAAAATTTTATAGTTCAGCCACTTCATTATGATATTTTATGGTTAATGTTATCTTCCTTTATTGGTGAATTCTTTTTTGTTTTTATTTATATTTATTTATTTGAGAGTGACAGATAGAGAGAAAGAGGCAGATATATATAGATAGAATGGGCACACCAGGGCATCCAGCCACTGCAAATGAACTCCAGATGCATGCAGCCCCTTGTGCATCTGGCTAATATGGGTCCTCTGGAACCCAGCCTCAAACCAGGGTCATTAGGCTTCACAGGCAAGCGCTTAACCGCTAAGCCATCTCTCCAGCCCTATTTGTGAATTCTTTATATAGTGTTATATTCTTATTGCTGAGTTTATTCTCAGTGGAAAATTGTACTTTATGAGATTGTAATGTATTCCCAAATTCAGTAGAAATCACCAGGATATGATTTTGCCCTATTTCTGCAACAAGAGTTTGATAATTTGTGTGTTAGTCTTTCAACTCTTAGATCCCAAGGCCTTGTGAACAGTGGCTTGCATCTGTGTGTGCATGTATGCTGCAGGTATGGAATTGCTAATGCTTGGAGAAGGCATTTCCCTAATTGCACACTTCTGCAAAGGGACAGGATTTCCTGAGTCAAAATCAAATCTTCATTGCTTCATGTAGCTTTGAAAGTGATTCATGTGGATTCTGTGAAAACAGCACAATTCTATTTTATAACGTTTAAAATGTTCTCTAAATATGGTACTGACCTAGGCTTCCAGAACACCGATTCCAGTTACTCTTTGCAGAAGTATAGCAGATGAAAGATTTAACTCAGTTGTGAGCTACTGAGTGAGATAGGCCACTGTTTTTAGGAAGTGGGCAGAAGGCATAAGACTCTTGGTTTAGAAGGAAAGGGTGGCTTATTGTTCATGACAGTAATAAAACACAGTAACAGCATTTTCTCAGGCTGATTCAACAGGCCACAACTACCACAACTACAACAGGAAACTCGAAAGAATGTCAGGTGACATCTGAACACAAACTGAGTGCTTTATAGGACTGGAACGTTAGCTCACGGATTCTGGCATCTTTTATACTGTGCAATGAGGGCTTCTGCCATTTTCCCATGGGACATTTCAAATTGCAGGGCTGGCACCAATTCTACCCCTTGCTACACAGGCAAAGCTTGCTTTCAGTGTTATGTGCCACACTTACATCCTTCCAGAGATGGAACAGAAGGACTAGTGTTGTCTCCTTTGAAGACACATCAAAACATAGGAAGCCCATAGGAAATTGTACCCAACATTCCATTAATTTCTTAACTTACAAAGATGACATTTTTTTCTCTTATTGCTCTGTCCTGTAACCATTTTGTAGTTAAATTTTAACCAGAAATTACAAGTTTTGACATGGGAAGTAATCACTAGGATATATTTGTATTTCCATGTTTTCTCATATGGTAACTTTCTTTTCATAAAAATTGGCAAATAAAAATCAATGTTAGGTTCAAAGTCATTTTCCCAAATCGCTTTCCATGTGCTGTATACAGCACTTGATTTTGCTTAAAATAATAAAAAAATATATTTTCAGATATAATGGATTTTTTTGAAACTGGCTACTTTTTCCTCAGTATATTTTAATATTATTCCTTCAATTTCAGATATTATACATCATCATTCTGATGGTATTTAATATGATACATCAATACATTAATTACAAGTTTAATATTAAACTTGTTGAAGTATCACATTTTATAGCTTTGAGTAAAGAATAATGAAATTGCCAACTATCTCTCAGAATGTGTGCTGTACATATTATGTAAACTATCTTCATTATTAACTTTAAAAGAAACAGACTGTGTTGCTCCACATCACAGATGCTGAAAACCCTCAGAAGTCACTAAGTCTTTATCTGGGTCCTTCTTCCTGGCATCCCCCATGGCCTGAAGCCATTCCTTCACTTTAAGTCACTGTCACCAGAAATTGCAACCCTGTCTTAGACTGCTGTCTTTCTAATCATGACCACCAACAAGTATCAGTAGTGTTATGAGTAATGAAATGAAACTCCGTCACTCCTATTTATTCTGACAGTTGTGAAGTATTTGTACAGAATTATTTAAACTTATTTTGAGAGGGAGGAAGAATGGGTGTGTCAGGTTCTTCAGCCACTGCGAATGAACACCAGATGTGTGTGTCACCTTGTGGCACATGTATGGCATTGCGTGCTTGGATCATTGTGCATCTGGCTGCATGGGACTTGGAGATTTGAACATGGGTTGCTAGACTTCACAGGCAAGCATCTTAAATGCTAAGCCATCTCTCCAACCCAGGTAAAAATATTTTTAAGGATATTTTGAAAGTGTATAAGTAAAATCTTAATATATCCAGGAAGATGATTAGGCCTTAGTAGCCATATGATAGTCATTAAAATGCGATGGTGTATTATAAATTTAATCCTAAGTTTTCTAAAGTTTCTAAACAAGTTTTCTTTGGAACTGCCTGTAGTTAGTAAATATGAACATAATATGAAAATATGAAATATTAAAATTAAGGATCATACTAAAAATATAATACTAGTTAATATTAAATATTAGAATCTGGGTCATACTAAAAGCATTTAGGTGTGAGTTGTACTTACAAAACTATTCTAAACTTTAACTGCATGGCATCCTCTTGATCATAGTTTGAATAACTTACATAAATAAAGGTTTTTTATAAGTTGTTATTGAAAACAAGGTTAACTGTGCATGGTGGGGCTTCCCTGTCATCTTTTTACCTGGGAAGCTGAGGGAGAAAGAGGATCACCAGGTTGAATATGACCAAGTAGACATAAAAAGATTGTATCAATAAATGAAGAAACAGGCACAAGAGAAAGGTGGAAATAACTTTAATTTCCTTTTATATTATCATTTAAGCATGCAAGGAATATTTTTTGGAATTTTAGATAAATTAAATTTCTTTTTCATGCAACTATTGAGCTATTAATCAGCTTCCTTTGCACCAGATTAGTTGCTGATGAAAATGGAATTTCATTCATGAAAATTCTCTCAAGCTTTCACAAGAAGCTCTCTAAACTCAGCACTATGTTCCCTTCTTCATTATATGAAATGTAATTATTGCATTAGACTTTTAAAAACTAATATAAAGCTTTGTTTCATGGTACAGTATTACTAGGAGATCAGTACAATTATGTTAATGATGCAATGGATGTTTTATCCTAACTGAATCATCTTAAAATACAAAATCTTTAAAGGGCTTGCCTCTGAGAGGTATATAGATACCATTTCATTTCCCCGTATTCTTGGTCAATCATTGTGTGTTTTCATCTTCTACTTTTGTGAATCAGCCAATAACTTTTTCTGTTTTAAGAATCATACTTTGATCAAAACAAGGTGCTGTGCATGTAGAAATTAATATACTCAGTTCATTACCTAATATTGCATTTTTAATTCTTAACAGTAATAAAAGATGCAGCACTGAGTTCATTAATTAATCTCTGGTACCTCTCACAGCACAAGATAGCACTCTCTGGCTGTGGCATTTTTCACTAACTGAAAGTCATCTTGATTGCTTCCAAGATTTGGCAATTAGAAATAAGATGCATAAGTTTTGTAGTGATATGCTTTCAACTCATTACTGCATAGCAACAGTGAATTCGGTATACTGCATAGTAATAGTATATTCAATTTCTAAGAACCTGGTAAATAACCTTCCAAAGTGCTTTGCTTTTTATCAAAATTAGGTAATTTTGACATGCTTTCATAAAAAAATTATATAAAACTTTCTAAATCTCTGCACCCTTGTAGGCATTTGGTGTTCTCCATATTTTGGATTTTATCATTCTTGGTAGTGCTAATGGTATTACTTCACTTTTCTTTACCTGCAATGACAAATGATTGTGAACATCTGTTAATAGGTTCACTACTAATATATAATCTTTTGTGAGGTGTCCTTTCAAATATTTTCTTAGTTTTTAATTACAGTAGGCATTTCTTTATTGAATTTTAAGAGCATTTATTTTAATTAACATTTTTATAGATATGTCTTATATAAATATTTTTTTTCCTATTATGTGGCTTTTCTTCTCATCCTCTTTACATGTTTAAAACAAGGAAGTTTTTGCTTTTTATTTCATTTTGTTTAGGAAAAAATACTGTTGATTTAGTTGACTTGAATTGCTTTCTAATTAAAAGATTTCCATTTATTAATTATTTTTGTATCTCATCACGTAGTATATCAAGAAATTTTTTTTGCTATAAAAGTTTTGTGCTACCACTATTTATATTTTAATTAATTAATTTTAATTAGAATAATGCCACCATTCCAACATTATTTTTAAATGTTTAAAAGACTAGCCTTTTTATTTTATTTATTTGATACAGAGAAAGAGGCAGAGAGAGAGAAAAAGAGAGAGGAAGAGAATGGGCACACCAGGCCTTTCAGCCACTGGAAATGAACTCCAGGTGTATGCGCCCCCTTGTGCATCTGGCTTATGCGGGTCCTGGAAAATCGAACCAGGATCCTTTGGCTTTGCGGGCAAATATCTTACCCTCTAAGCCATCTCTCCAGCCCAAGACTAGCCTGTTAAATAAATAAATTGTCCTCAATCTTTGTCAAGGAAGTGTTACCCACAAGTAATTTTTATAATGTCTATTTTAGGCCGTATGTTCAATAATGACGATTCTCATCTTTCTTTTGAATTTTATTTTATTTTATTTTCTAAAGGCTTATTTTTATTCTAATTTTTTTCCCTAACTTATTTTTTATAATAGTAACATCCTTACCTCATTGCAGAAAGTATGGATTTGATTAATACCTGTAATATTATATCTATAACCCTCTACATTTAGCACATCTATTGCCCAATCAGAGTAGGATAGTGAACTGTAGAATATTACAATTCATCTTCATTGTCAACTTGACAGCATTTAGAATCACCTAGAACACATATCTCTGTGAGAATCTATGAAGGTGTTTCTACAGAGGTTTAACTAAGAGAAGAGTCATCTTATTGGCACCATCATATTGGTTAGAGTCTTAGTAAAATACTTAATAGTAACTGGAGTGGCTGGAGTCAGCATTCTAACTTACTGTTGGGATCTTAATAAAAATGTTAATAAAAAGTAAAAAGAAGAGAACAAGATGAGCTTCATCATTCCCTGCCATCAGCTTCCTGGTACACTGAGATGTGGAGAGTTCAAGCCGTAGTCTCCCATATCATGACTTCCTGCTAGCATAGATTATAACCCTGAAAACTGTGAGCGAAAATAATCCTTCCTTTCTAAAGTGCATTGTGCTTGTATATTTTCCTGATGTCTAATGTCACTGTCTGCTCACTTGGCTGCTTTCTTTCAATTCCAGTAATTATACACTTTACATTTTCCCAAACATGTGCAAAAATTTTGGTAGTTAAAATAGATGGAACACTAAAGCATAATTACAGAATCAAAATTGTAAAAACTTGTTTAAGGAAAATATAGAAAGCTGAAACATGAACCTTGCTAAACATTTTCCTAAGAAAGTGTGTAGCAAACATTGAAAATAACATTTACTGTAAATTCTACAGGACAGACTGCACTTGCTCTTCTGGTACAAAATATTCCTAACCAGGTCCAGAATTGCCCTTCCAAAAAGATCATTTCTCCTTGTAATTCTAAATATGACTAGGTCATGACCAATAGTAAAGTTAAAGCTTAAATACTACTGGACAGAATTATCTGCAAGGAGCCCTGTGGACATTAGAAAATATGTTTTGGCCTCTTCCATAGACAAGCTCTGCTCATCATTGGTTTAGGTAATCTTATAAATGAGCTGATTATTGATGAAAAGCTTTGGAGCAGGTGCTTATAAGTTTTAGTGACTAAATACATGTAAATATATTGTTGCTGGTTGCAAGTATAGTGTAGAAGGTAAACTCTAAGTACTGAATTGTTGAAGATGTGATGATGTGTTTATAGAAACAAGAAAGAGTTGATCATAGGTCTTCAGTGTAGTAATGGGAGATAAGAGATGTAAAGATGGCGAGAAGGCAGCTCTATCAAAAAGATGATGCAGGGCTGGAGAAATGGCTTAGTGGTTCAGCGCTTGCCTGTGAAGCCTAAGGACCCAGGTTTGAGGCTCAGTTCCCCAGGACCCACATTAGCCAGATGCACAAGGGGGTGCACACATCTGGAGTTTGTTTGCAGTGGCTGGAGGCCCTGATGTGCCCATTCTCTCTCTCTCTACCTCTCTCTCTCTCTCTCTTTCTCTCTCTGTGCCTTTCTCTCTCTGTTGCTCTCAAATAAATAAATAAAAATAAACAAAACTTTTTAAAAAGATGATGCATGAGAATTTTACAAAGGAAGGGAAATCAGCCATGGAGATAACCAAGGAAGTTTTGGAAGAAGAACCACACAAGCAAAGGCCCTTAAGAACATGTTTTGTATTCATGTCATCATCAGGGTAGAATCCTGGTATAGCTGAGTGGAGACAGTCGCAGTAGCAAAACTTAGAGAGGAAAAGAAGTAGGTCCAAGGAGCCTCATCAGCCACCGTAAACACTGGAAGGAAATGGAGTGGCACTAAAGAGTTTCTAGTGAAATAATTAATTGTATTTTTTTAAGTCCAATCACATTTTGTTTCAAACAAGCTATAGAGAAACAAGGAAGTAGTACAGAAGAAGAATGATTGGTTTATAAGCCTTTTCACTAATCCATACAAAAAAAGAGATGGTATATAGAGTCACCCCTTATAATATGGAGATATTAATTTCCAGATATATTTCTAGATATGATCAATGTATTTTCTGATATTTCAAAATGAAAGAGAGAAAGACAGAGGGAGAGGAAAGGAGGAAGGAGAGAGAGAGACAGAGAAAGTATACTCGTCTCTTTATTAGGAAGGGCACTGATCTTTTCTATAAGGCTACTCGCCATACAAGCATACCCATTTTTACACACTCTTGTCTGAGTCTGCAGCCATCTCTCATCTGTTCAGTTATCCTTTGCTCTGGAATTACTTGAAAGTTTGAATCTGATTTTTAGCTACTAACGTTCACAAGCATATTCTACTCATATTTTAAGATTAAACTTAAACTGTACCTCATACTTAATTGTTTCCATAGTCATAAGGATCTGATCCATGTCAGATGGCCCACGTTTGATCCTACAATTCCCATTTTATGTATATAATCAATATTTTTTCAACTTTTTGAATATGATATATTTGTTACATTGGATCATCTTTTTTCTTCATGCAAAATTAATGCAAAGACTACTTAATCAATTCAGTTTATGAGTAGTATGTGCCTTCTCTGGAATAGTACTGCTGAGATTATGACTGACGGTAATATTCCATAAAGATACATTTGTCATGTCTGAAAAATACTAATTCTTAAAATAAAATGTGTAATAGTCATTAATGAGTGATATCTTCTTAGTATACACATTTTGGAAAAAGTAAAACCTTACTTAAATCTATTGAGGTGCTTTAGGGGGAAAGCTAGAGAAGTATTCCTATGCCCTTCTCAAAAGTGAAGGATTGAATTATCATTTTGTGACCTCATTCCTTTCAGGAAAATGGCTCCATCACATATATTGATTGATTTAACTCTTTACACATGCTGTGACTTAGACACAGGCATCATCACTGATGATGTAACAAACACGCACATGATTTTTGTTTAATGTGTTTTGATCAGCTTCTGTAGCATTTGGCATGTTAATTTTTCTATATGTCCACTCAGTTTTGAAGTGCAAACACATTTGTAATGGATGGGACACACATTTTCATTATAAAAGAAAACATATTTAGAAAAGTCAGATTTATGCTTGAACTTTGAATTCATATGGAGTTACTTTTTGAGTAAAAAATAGGATCAAAATAAGTAAAAGATAAAGACAGGACTCCTAGAGTGGTTCTAACTGTGACAGTTTACTGTCCAGCTATTTTATTAGCATACAGACACAGAAAATTCCCAGAGGAAACAAACAAGCATTTTTGTATTTATCAAAAGAATGAATACTTCAGAATCCAGATGAAATGAATACATGAATGATTGGAAATTTTTGGCAGCTTATGTTTTATCATAGATATAAATTTATGGCTTAAAAAGACATGTTAACAGGGCATAGCCATGCACAACTTTAATCTGAGCATTCAGGAGACATAGGTAGGAGGATCATTGTGAGTTTGAGGCTAGCTTAAGACTGCATAGTAAATTCCAGGACAGCCTGGGCTAGAGCAAAACCCTACCTCAAAAAGAAAAAATGAAAAAAAAAAGAAAGATATACTATTCCCCTGGTTATGTACACAAAGTTGGTTTAACCACTACAAGTGTGTGTGTGTGTGTGTGTGTGTGTGTGTGTGTGTGTCATTGCCACCTTTTGGAATAGCCTGGAGTTAATAGTAAGTTATTTCTACCTTTCTAGTACCTTCCACCTAACAGAACTAATAGCAAGTTATAGCTTACCATTCTGTTTATTTGGTAAACCACCACATATCTCTTTGTGACTAAACTATTAATATCTACATTAAAACATGGTTCTAGTATTAATTTTCAAAATAGAAGGAACAATATAATAATTTGATTTGAAAGAAAAACTCTGCACTGGAATTATATTAATAAATTTAAATTGAAAGATGTGGAAATATGATTATGATATTACACATTGTTATGAATGAGTTAAGTCATGACAGTACATGGAAGTTCTGGTAACGTGAAAATACTGGTGAATATCATGACACAAGAAGCTGACTGAACAGGTTAGATGTTGATATTGAATCAAAAATAAACCATGTGACTAAGAACACAGCTTTGTTCTATACCTTATTTATGTCCAGGTTCTATCTACCTCTGAGGTTAAAGGTGCTGAAAAGCCGGTTTCATCTGCCAAAGAGTTTACAAGTGTTGTGCGTGAGTTTGTGTATGTGTGTGTGTTAATATATGTTTTATGTGTGACAGATACAGAAATTGTGAATGGTAACAATATAGTAATATTTAATTGTCAACAATATTCTAATTTATTTATTTCATAATCATATACAAGTTTTTACATTTAAAAATAAACCAAAAGCCTAATTTCCCCTTAACCTCCATCTGCTACCTGGTATTCTCTATAGTTTTAGCTTTGTGTTCATATAATCACATAGGTGGCTTTTACCATGAAAAGTTTTCCTTTTACCATCTATTATGAGGGATACTTTCTCTGGGTACTGTAGTTAAGGATGGAAGCCATAGTTTGTTAGACTTTGAAGTGTTCCATTCCAGGTCCTTCGGGCTTTCAGGGTTTCCATTGTGAAATTTGAGCTAATTATGATGGGATTGCCTTTGTATGTAATATGTTGTTCCTCTATATCTGTTTTTAGCACTCTCATTGTTTTTGTTGTTTAGAGTTTTAACAGTGATGTGCCTCAGAGAGTTTCTTCTTTGGTCCAGTCTGTTTGGAGTTCAGTGAGCTTCTTGTATCTGGATGTGATTCCTTTTGATGGGGTATGAAAGTTTTCTTCATTAATTTTGTGGAGTAAGTTCTCCATGCCTTTGACTTAAGTTTCTTCCCATTGTGGAATAGACATGATCTGAATGGTAGAACAGGTTAGGATATCCTACAGTTTCCTCATGTTCTGTTCACAATATTTTTTGTATTTATCAAAATTTTTGGACTCCTGACCTGTTTTTTCTGTCTTGTTATTTAACATTTTTCTTCATGGTATCTAGATGTTTTCACTAGTTCAATTTGGTTTGTATCATTTGGTGCCTTTTTCTGTAGCTTTTCCACCCCTTTGTTGAGTTATAATGTCAGGTCATGTTTTGATTTCCTTAATGTGCAGATCTGCAGCAAGAGAGTCGAACAGACCCCGAAGGAGGGAGTGAGAATGAATCTGAGACAAGAACACAAGGGATGCAGCCAAGACAAGTTCTGATCAAGGCTCAAGTTTATTCAGGCAGTCACAAGCTTATATACAGAAAATAAAACTTTCCCGTCAATGCCTACGTGTCTAAAGTCAACTTCACCGAGGCTGTACAATAATGCCTCTGTGCCTAAAGTCTCAAGAAAAGAGGTCAAGGAACAGCTGCAGCTCCTGACATCTCCCCCTTCTTTATTTATTAAAAAAGTGGCTGTGCCTGTCTTAGGTTGTCAGAGGCAGAAGAACATCCTTACCTGTCATAGGACAAACGTATTATCCTTCAATACGTGCCCTGTCTTAGGTTGGATGCCTCCTCGCCTGTTCTTACCTGTCTCTGGCTACCAGCCAGATAAAATTCTGGGAGGATTAGGATAAAGTCTGGGGGAGCCAAGGATGTGCTCTATAGTACATACCTGGGACCTCTGCACAAACATTCACAATAGATTTCATTAGACACTTGAAGAAAACATGCAATAGGCATAAGAGAAGCAGAAGGGAAACTCCCACAGCTGCAAAGCTGCCTATCCTGGAACTTAAAAAGTTCCAACTAGGCAAAACAGACTTAATTGCAGTAAGTAAATCATTAGCAGCCTTAGTGGCATCAAAATTAAGATGACTGTTCTCTATAGCTAGAATTTCTGAGTATAAATTAACCAAATCTAATAAAATGTTATCATGGTGCCAAATTCCTTCAAAGTGCATTTTGACCTTTACCCAATTTTCATAACTAGCATTGTAAGTTTTAGAGGTGATGCAAATCCGTTGGTAATCTGCATGGCATTCCAATCGAGCTCTAAGCTTTATTCCTTGAATTTGCTCTCCCAAATAGGTCACTACATCAAACAAAGCATCTATTTTTTCTTCTAACTTCTTGTCTATGGTTACTTGAGTTCCCAAAGGAACAGAAACATTCTTAGCTAGAAAAGTGTGCAGTATAAACTTCTTGTGTAAGCAACAGCAGCAGTAGTAATAGAAGCTAATAATGTAATAAATGCAACAATCCCAGCAATAACTAAACCTACAACTCTCTTTTGTCTACTTAAACTATTTTTAACCTCCCCTAGAATTTGAATACCCTTGTCAGAATACCAAGGCTTTGAAAGATTAACAGGAATCATAACAAATGCAGGTTGTTTGACAATCATTACAGTTTCAGAATCATGAGAAATACAATTGGACAGACTACAATTATCACAGGTAACATAAAACATTCTTTCAGACCCGTGATACCAAGCAATATTCACATTTCATAGCATCAGGTCATAAGGTAGTGTAACAGGCCATAACAGTTCCCTTTGGGAGACTATTTGAATTATTGCTGGAAGATGTAACCTTGATACCTCCCATAGCAGCAGCAATTTTCCACACTTAAGTTTGCTGATGTCCATTGTCTGACCACCACAATCCTGAGGACAGTCCAGTACACTTCGCTGTAAGCAAGATGTAGATGACACCATATCATCAGGATCAGCTGCCGGGCTCCGCCGGCGGGGGCAGGTAGTGCCGAGGGAAGGACCAGGCCCGCTGGTTCCTCCCGAGGGGCTGAGGAGGAGATGAGCGTCCGACGACTCAGACCTCTCCTGGCCACCGGAGAAAAACCACACTGAGTCAGGAGTCTTGTCGAAGCAGGAACTCGATTTATTGCTATGAACAGTTGCCTATATAATGTTGGGGATGAAGGCGGGGATTCTAGGATGGTGGGGAAAGGTAAGGGCCAATAGTAAACTGTGACTATTGAAATGATAATTCTAACTCCCATGTGGAGGTAGCAGGTAAGAAGCCATTAGGCGTCTTGCTGAGTCATGTCTGGCCAGAGGCAGATCACCAAACTTTAGCTAGGCTCAGGAAGTTCCACTAGGCCTCACACCTGAGCCTTTCAGAGGCCAACATCTCCCCCTTTTGTTTTTGTAAGAGCATTAGTCACCATGGCCCCTGTCTTAGGTTGTCCCCCTCTGGGGGTCTTAACCGTCATTGGGTACCAGGTGTTTAGCTCAGAGCATTCATCATGGCCCCTGTCTTAGGTTGTCCCCCTCTGGGGATCTTACCCGTCACTGGGTACCATGTGTTTAGCTCGGTGATAACCCACCCCATGGCCTGTCTTAGGTTGTCCCCCTATGGGGATCTTACCCGTCATTGGTCACATGGAGGGCAGAGGAGGTGGCAGTGGGTCATCTGAGGAACTTAATTCCTGAGTTGCCAGCCTGTGATAATGTATTTCGACCTGATGAGGTTTTATTGCCTCTAGCCATTGGTGAATAAATTGTGTAATCTTAATTACACAAGGCCTGACAGTGAGGAGAAGGAGAAGGAGGGGGAGGGGCCCAAGTAGAGGCAGAAGGTAGGGTAAGAAGTCATATAAGCCCGTCCACAGCAGGTTGTCCTGGAGGTCCCGCTGCCTCCTCTCCAAGTCTTCCTGGAGCCTCTTAATCTTGTCCTGGATGATTCCTGATTTATTGGCGTAAAAGCAGCATTTTTCCTGTAAAAACAAACATATGCCTCCTTTTTCGGCCATTAGTAGGTTTAGTCCTCTCCTGTTTTGTGGGACTACCTCAGCCAGGGAATCTAGCTGTTGTTGAAGATAGGTCTCCCTCTGATATAGGGAGGGTCTCATTTCCAGGGATGATATCTACATCTGGGATTAAGGTGGCTGGGGCACAAAGGCCTGTCCAATTGGTGGGCAGAAAGTCATAGGCCATCCCGCCTCCACAAACATAAACCATTCCAGAAGGGAATGGGCACCATTGACCATTGGGATCAGCTGTGATAAAGGAAAGAAGGAAGGATGAATGTATCCCACATCTATACTGAAATTATTAGGGGAAGGCGGGGCCCAAATGCAAGTTCCAGGGGAAACATTGGGAAAAGCTGTACGGGAATGGGGAAGGTGGCTGAGTAATATTTTAAGGTCGTACAGGCAACTGTACTGCAAGCAGCCAGAGAGGCCCAGATTGGAGGCAAAGCCAGCAATCCTCCACAAGGGAGGGAATTGTTTAGTTTAGTAGGGTGAAGGACCGTTTTAGGAACAGTCCTCAGGGGTGGGACACTCCCTAGAGAAGTGATTGTCAGTGTCCTCTTGTTGGGACAAATATTTTAGGTCTCTCGCTGGTACCCAAATGGGTCTTTTTTCATCTTGAGGGAAGACACATCCAAACCCTCTCCCTGCTGTGAGGAGCGGATCAGGCCCTCTCCAGGCCCCAGTCAATGGGTCCCTCCATCTTACCCAGATAGAACTGTAGGTAATGGATGAGGACCAATGTTTTTGAAAAGGGGAGAGTTGTTTATCTTCTTTAGAAAAGTTTAAAATATTTAGGGTAAATAATGCCTTTTTTAGTTGGTCATGTGGGGGTAAGGATTCCCCCTTTTGTTTTTGTAATTGAGACTTGAGAGTCTGATTATATCTTTCAATGATAGCTTGGCCCCGGGGGTTGTATGGGATGCCTGTAGAATGTGAAATTTTCCAGTTCTGGAGAAAATCTACAAAGGCCTTGCTTACGAAGCAGGGGCCATTATCTGTTTTAATTTGATCAGGCAGCCCAAGAGTGGCAAAACATTGAAGCATATGACTAATGGCATGTTTAGATTTTTCCCCAGCATGTGCCGATGCCCAGCAGGCACGGGAAAAGGTATCAACTGAAAGAAAAATATATTTAAGTTTTCCAAATGGAGAATAGTGTGTGACATCAATTTGCCACAGATGATTAGGGTGGAGCCCTCTAGGATTGCTTCCTGTAGTTTGAAGTGGGGGTACTTGGAGGAAAGGCTGACAGGACTTACAAGTCTGGACAATTTTTTTAAGGTCCTTGACTGGTACCTGTGGAAACCTGTGCTTGAGACCTCTCCAGTTGACATGGGTCAATAAGTGGAAGCGTGTAGCTTCTGTAATAGTATTACACTGAGGCATAGAAGCCATTTTGTCAGCCAAATTGTTTCCTTGAGAAAGAAATCCCGGTAAGTTTTGATGACCCCTGAGATGTTGAAGAAAAATGGGGTTAATTCTTTGTTTGAGTAGGGAACGAGCTTGAATAATCAGAGGAGATATAGGGTTGGAGTCCAGTCTAATATGGGCCTCAACCAGGTTGGGTAATAAATTAACAACATAAAGGCTGTCAGAAAATAAGTTAAATGGCTCTTGAATAGTGTCCAAAGCTAGAACGACAGCAAATAGTTCTTTGAATTGTGCTGACCCCTCAACCTCATGAGAGACTGACTTTATGGGCATAGGCTCTTTTTCCTGTTTTAAGGGAGGGTAAACGACTAGGGAAGCCCCCAGGTGCCCTCCATCGGTAAACACGGTAAGAAAGTCAGGGTTAGGTTGAGACAGAAAAAGCCTGGGGGGCTTCCATTCTAATCTGGAGAAAGAACTCATCCCTTTGTGGGGGCCATAATGGCAATCAATTTTACCTAGAAACCCCTCAAGAGCCGTAGCAACTCTATTATTATTTCTCTGAAGCCAGGTGAAATCTGTTATCTTAAAGGGGGTGACAATAAGGTGAGGTTCTGTGCCAAACAACTGGACAGAGGTGTCTCTGCCCTTGATAATGCAATCAGCAACCTGGTTGGTTATAGAATAAACTCTGGGGACCCCACCGATTGAGAGGTGGACCCATTGGATGGGTTCACCTTCCTGGGCCAACAGGGCAGTGCATAATGTTTCCCCAGAGAAAATGTAGAGGGAGATGGGCAAATCAGGATTGAACCTCTTTAGGGTCACAGTATTTATAGCCTGTTGTACCTTACGAAAAATTTGTTGATGACAAGGGGACAAAATTACCTGAGAGGAGAAGTTAAGGTCCTTTAGGAGGTCAAATAAAGGGGACAGCTCTTCAGTAGTTATGGGTATCCAAAGCCTCATCCAATTAATTTCTCCCAAAAGCTTCTGGAGTTGAGGCAAGGTGTAAGAATCCTGAATATAAAGTTGTGGTTTAACAGGTGAAACTGTATCTAGGGTAAGGATCGAGCCCAAGATCTTAAAGGGAGGCACAGTTTGAACTTTTTCCAGAGCTACTTTAAAGCCGTGAGTATGTAGGATAGTTAGACATTGGTGGGTAAGGTCCTGGAGTGTGGAGGAATCTAGGCACCCAAGAATAATATCATCCATGTAAATATAAATCAGGGTATCAGGGAGATTGATAAGAGAAGAGAAAATGGATGACAGGTAATATTGACAAATGGGTGGGCTATTTGCCATGCCCTGAGGTAAGACAGTCCATTCAAATCTCCTATCTGGGCCACAAAAATTAACAGCGGGTACAGAGAATGCAAATTTTTCCATGTCTCCTGGATGGAGAGGGATAGAGAAGAAGCAATCTTTAATGTCAATGATAGTAATATGGTATATATTGGGAATAGCTGGGATCCATGGGAGTCCCCTCTGGGGAGTTCCGAAGGGGATCATGCTGTTCATTGATCTTTCTTAAATCATGTTAAAATCTCCAGGACCCATTAGGCTTTTTTATGACAAAGACAGGAGAGTTCCAGGGACTAGTGGAGGGACGAATATGTCCGGCCTCCAACTGTTGATCAATAAGTATGTGGAGTTGGTGTAACTTAGAAGAAGGGAGAGGCCACTGCTCAACCCATACAGGATCCCCCGGTCTCCACTGGATTTTAAATGGGGGGGGGCTGGGCAGTGGCCCTTAGAATTGGGGGTGTTTATTGGAGTACTTTTGTCTGAGTTGCTCAAAGTAAGGGTCATCTCTATAATTGGGATGATATTCCCTCCCTTCCTCAGACTGTTGTTGATATTCTTTTTTATCTAACAAATCATTATAAAAGGCCTTTTGGTCAGTAGTGATGAAAGCCTCGGCATCTCCAAGGATGTCTTGCCCCAGTAAGTTAGCAGTGAGCCCAGTCACCACGAGAGGGCGGACTTTTCCCCTGTCCCCACCTGGGTCAGTCCAAGGGAGCCACGTGGCAGTCTCCCAGGAGGTGGATTGCCCGCCTATTCCCAGTAGGGGAGGGCCGGGCACAAGCTGCCAGGAGGGGGGCACTTCCTCCTTTCTCAGGACCGTTCGGTCTGCTGCAGTGTCGATGAGAAGTTTGAATTTTTTATTGCCAATATTCAAAATAATTTTGGGTCTAAGGCCGGGGACCAGGGGGACGGTCCAATAGGCTTTGATGGTCTCTTTCCCCTTATTTAACGGGGCTGGGGGAAGCCCCTGGAGGAGTTTAAAGGCTTTCCCTGTATGTTAAACTTCCATTTACATTCCTTAGCCCAATGAAACCCTTTATTGCACTTAGGGCAAAGGGTGTGAGGGGCGTTGGTCGTCCCCCCAGAGTGCGGAGGAGGCTTTGTCCTGTTGGGGCACTCCTTTTTAAAGTGGCCCTCGTCCCCACATCCAAAACATGTCAAGTTTTTAGAATTTAACTGTAATGTACAGATCGTGTTGGCCAAATCTCTCTGTTTATTTTCCTGAAGGGCGGCAGCCATGGCCCTAGCCTGATGGGAGATAGTGCCAACGTCCTTGGTGGCTACAATCCATCTACTCATGGAGTTGTCCTTGAGACCCGCACAGGCGAGGCGGTGATCAGCCGTCATCCCTTCCCAGACCAACAACTTAGTAAACTGATCCCGTAATGCCCCTGGGGAAATTTTCTTTGGAGACTTTTTTCCACCCTATCTATAAATGTAGCCAAATCCTCAGATGGTTTTTGAGTAATAAAGGGGAGTTTCAGAGGGTCCCTCATTAAGCTTTTTCCATGCCGCCAAGCCCAGTGCCCTGACCTGGTCCCTATATGGGTCAGGTATAGCCGCCTGTTGAGTGCCTGTAGCATATTGATCAGAGGTACCAGAGAGCATCCCAAAAGTTATCGGCACAGGGGGCTGTTGATTTTGGTTTCGTTCTGCCTGTGCATGGCATTCATCTCTAAAAAAGGCACACCACTTAATGTATAGGGGACCTGACAAGACAGCCCTGACTAGATTTTTCCAATCTTGGGTTGTACAAAGTTGATGGGCAAGTCCCTGTAACAGGGTCTCAGCCCAAGGAGAGTTGGGTCCATCCTCCGAGACCGCTTTTTTAAGCTCCTTAAGGTCCTGAGCTTCCCACGGATACCAGGCAGCAGGGCGATTGCCCCCAGGATTTAGATTGACGGGAAATAAAAAAGTAGCTTTATTTTTTGACGGCTTGGCTGCCGAATATGAAGGAGGGGCTGAAGGGGTCTCTGCAGCCGAATATGAAGGAGGGGCCGAGGGGGTCCAGAAAGGGTTAGTTGATGGAGGAGGCCCCCGGAAGGCCAGGGAGCATTCTCAAAGGGATCGAGTGAGGAGCATAAAGATGTATCCTTTTGGGGTTTTTTTAAAGCTGTATCTCCAGGAGGAGTAGCTGGATCAGGCTGTATATTATCTTTTTCTTCTGTCTTTTGTTTATGTTTGGTTGGCCTTGGAGGGAAGCAGGCCTTGAGGGCTGAGATCATAGGGAGGACCCCTGAGGGGGGTATTTGACCCTTCTCCACATGTGCCCGACAAACAAGGGCCTCTACCCTATCCCACGTGTCCCAATCAAAGAGATTTCCTTCCGGCAGCCATGGCGCCAGTTTGAGAAGGCAATCCCAGGTCTGTTGAGCCTGATTATCAGTCAAATTAAGCCCTCTACTCTTTAGGAGTGCCCTGAGAGATTCTAAGGCAGGATTGGATTTACAGTTAGACTGTCCCTCATTATAAAGTTGAGAGAAAAATGTCCATAAAATTAGGGCAATAGCAACCCACATACACATGAGTACAATACAACCGCAAGGATCCAAAAGATAGGTAAACATGCTGTACAAAAGCCGCAGATGTAGCTTGTCTGCAAACTAAAAGTGAAAGGAAAGAGAAAGAGAACAAAGAGATGTTGATCAACAAGTACAGGTTATAGAAGCAAAGTTTAGCGCATTAAATATAAAGACTACTTATGAGGGTACGCTCACCCGCATATGTACACCGATTGACATCCTCAACGAATGTCTCTCAGGGGGCACTAGTCTGCCGGATTCCAAGAGCCGCACGTTAGGCACCAGATGCCGGGCTTCGAGAGCCCCACGTTGGGCACCAGATGCCAGGCTCCGAGAGCCCCACGTTGGGCAACAGATGCCGGGCTCCACCGGCGGGGGCAGGTAGTGCCGAGGGAAGGACCAGGCCCGCTGGTTCCTCCCAAGGGGCTGAGGAGGAGATGAGCGTCCGATGACTCAGATCTCTCCTGGCCACCGGAGAAAAACCACACTGAGTCGGGAGTCTTGTCGAAGCAGGAACTCGATTTATTGCTATGAACAGTTGCCTATATAATGTTGGGGATGAAGGCGGGGATTCTAGGATGGTGGGGAAAGGTAAGGGCCAATAGTAAACTGTGACTATTGAAATGATAATTCTAACTCCCATGTGGAGGTAGCAGGTAAGAAGCCATTAGGCGTCTTGCTGAGTCATGTCTGGCCAGAGGCAGATCACCAAACTTCAGCTAGGCTCAGGAAGTTCCACTAGGCCTCACACCTGAGCCTTTCAGAGGCCAACAATCAGCAGTGTACTCTTGTTTGATCTCATGGCCTGTATACCGGACCAAACATTTTGGCAACCATCTGGATCCATTTTTTTTTTTTTTCTGTGAAAAAACACAAACAGATCCTCATACCCATATTAATACAGGGTCAGGTCCACTCCATTTGTTGGTCAATGGATCTTTCCACATTACTTTAGCATAGTTAGTCTTGGTTTGTGCATGCCAAAAATGGTCAGCAGCAGAAAATCCTTTTGCATCCAAAAGTAAAAAAAAATTAAAATAATTTAACCATCTTGCTACTGATCCCTGTGTCATTTCCCCCTTTTTTGTTTTTTGTAACCAGGTTTTTAATGTTCCATTTGTTCGGTCAATGATACCTTGCTAACACGCTCAATATTAAAAGAAGAACAAAAATGCTTAAGCCCTGCAAATGTATAACCCGGACCATTATCTGTTTTCAGTTGTTTAGGGACTCCTAAAATATTAAAAGAATGAAGATAATGAGCAATAACATGTTTAGTAGCTTCTCCCATCTGAGCAGAAGCACAAATGAAACCAGAATTTTTTTTTTTTTTTTTTTCGTATGCAACAGCAAAGAGCTTTATATTTGGCTTAAGTGGCTTAAGCTCAGACTTTTGACTTCACCAACACAGTGGATCCTTACAAGAGCCCTGAGCAGCAGGGGGGCAGGTATTTTATAGGGATTTGAACAAAGAAGTAGGGAGAAGTAGGGGAATGGTTACATGATTGGTTGATTTACGCAGTTACTGCACTTGTATTTTTCTGATAGGCTTAGGATGCTGGTGGGTAAAGCTAATGGGCAGGGGACTAGGAGCATTCCAAGCAGATTAGGTAACCTTTATTGTGATTGGCTATGTATATGTGAGGAACTTTAAACAAACATATTTTAAGCAAACTTTATCTATGACCACAGGAAGACATGGTGCAGACAGTCTGTTCCCACTTATCAGGAAATTGACCTTGCTGGGAAGCAGAAATTTAGGCCTGTTGATGATTCTGAGGCTTATTATGGCTTCCTGAGTCCTTCACTCCCCCCTCTACTAGTAACTTAAGAGGACCCAATCTTGGGTCCTTATCAGGGGAAAGGTTGTAAAGGATGGTACTGGGTACTTAGCACCATGAGTTGTACTGCATTAATTCATTCCCTGACAAAAGAGATCAGTTTATTGATTATGCAGGGTCCAAGGGTTAGTAACAACAATAATAGAACCAGGGGTCCAGGTAGAGCTGAAATCAAGGTTGTTAGCCATGGGGACCAATCAATCATAGATTCATATCAATTTTGATTCTGCTGACTAGCTTTAGCCCTTTCCTCTAGTTTCTTTTTTCTTTTTTTTTTCTTTATTAGTTAGTTTTGTACTCAGCAAATACAGTCAGTTTGGTACCATTATTAGGCTCATCCGTGACCTACCCCCTTCCCTTGGCCCCTCCTTGTTGAGGTATATGGGTCATGCATTGTGGAGTTAGCCCACAGTTATGGGTAAGATAAATGTCTCTGCATATCATGACCCAACATGTGGCTCTGACATCCTTTCCTCCCCCTCTTCCTCAAAATTTCCCTGAGCATGCTGGGTTCATTTTTGGTCTGCTGCAGTGATGAGGTGTTGACAGCCTCTAAAGCTCTGGCTCTCTGATTTGGTAGGAGTTGATTTTTATCTGTGTAGATCTCCTTCCCCCTTCTGCTGGTATCTGGTTCATCTGGAAAACAGCACCCTTGCTTGTCTCGACAATTTTTCTTAGTTTCAGCCGAGGCCCTTTTGAGGTATGATGGGGTGGCTCCCTCCTTAGGATCTACATCTATCTGAAAAACAGAAGCAGATACTCCAACGCAGAGTAAGTTAGCACCAGGACAAATGAGATCACCCTTGCTTTTTTTATACAGAATTTTATAGGTGTAGGCCCTGTTGTAGCCCATGCTTGGTGGTAGCTTGATATTGGCGATTGGGCTTATGTTTGGATATGGCTCTGACTTGTTTCCCAGCTCCAGCTATGGGTCCCATACCACTAAGGAGATCAGTTAGCCAAATTAAGAACAGTTGGCTCCCCACCATGGGTGTGTGCCACTATTGGACTTGGTTGGGCATCACAACAAGTTATTTGCTGCTAAGTAGGTTAGACCATGAGTTGCTTGGATATATATTGGTCATTCTCCCCCAGTCGCCCATGTAGCACCTTCTGGCACTAGACACGCTGACTGTCTGGGGACTGACTCTCTTCCAACTTCCAGCCATGCCATTCTAATTTGCATGTCAATCACATAAGGTGTCTTCAGCAGTAGGGTCCTGCCACTCACCTTTGGAGGGTCATCAAGTACTCTGACAGAAATCTGTCTGTCTTTTAGGAAACCTTGTAGGTCTCTCTGATCAAAAGCTCATTGTGGATGATAGCCCAATGCTGATACTGGGAGTTACAGGTCAGTGCCCTCTAAGACAATGAGGAAAAAGATAACTAATATACAAGAGTTAGAGAGAAGAGAGAGGAGAGGGAGGGAGGGAAGATGTAGAGGATTAAGATTAGTCTTGATCCTACCCTCTCCAGTGTCTTGTGGTTCAGGTGTTCCCTGTAAGGGCCTGGTGAGGGATCCGTCATTTGAACTGACTTTTAGTAACTAGAATTTTATGGTACCATTGCCATTTGGGTCTAGATTTGTGTTCCCACCCCTTTGATACCCTCTCCTCCCTCCCCTTCCATCCTAGTGTCTAGTACATGAGATGCCTGCTGGATATGTAAGGTATCTTGGGTAGATTCAGGTTAGGTGCTGTAGATGAGTGAGACTATGTGGCGATTTTCTTTTGGTGATTGGGTAAGTTCACTGAGAATGATCTGTTCCTGGTTCAACCATTTTTCCTCAAATTTCATTGTGTCATTTTTTCTTACTCCTGTATAGAATTCCATTGTGTAGATATACCAAATCTTAGTTATCCATTCTTCTAGTGATGGACATCTGGGTTGATTCAAGCTCTTAGCTATTACAAATTGAACCACTATAATCATGGTTGAGCAAATCTCTCTAGCCTGTGTTTTGAAGATTTAGGGTAGATGCCCAGTAAGGCAATAACCGGGTCTGTTGGTATCTGTATAGTCAGCTTTTTCAGAAGTCTCGATATTACTTTCCAAACTGGTTGTACCATCCTACATTCCCACCAACAGTGGATGACTGTTCCTACTTCTCCACATCCTCGCCAGCATTTATTTTTTTTCTAAAAATGCTCATCATCAATTCTATATTTGTAAATTTGAATTGAGCAAATATGATTTTCTTCACATGCATTTTTTACATCATAATATGTGCAAAATTTTTGCAGAGTTTTTTTTTTTTTCTTTATTAGTTAGTTTTGTATTCAGTAAACACAGTCAGTTTTGTACCATTCTTAGGTTCATCTGTGACCTATCCCCTCCCCTTGGCCCCTCCTTGTTGAGGTATACAGGTCATGCATTGTGGAGTTAGTCCACAGTTATGGGTAAGCTAACTGTCTCTGCATATCATGACCCAACACGTGGCTCTGACATTCTTTCCGCCCCCTCTTCCGCAAAATTTCCCTAAGCCATGTTGGGTTCATTTTTGCTCTGCTTCAGTAATGAGGGGTTGGGGGCCTCCAAGGCTCTGGCTCTCTGATTTGGTAGGAGTTGATTTTTCTCTGTGCTGAACTCCTTCCCCTGTGTGCTGGTATCTGGTTCATCAGGAAAACAGCCCCCTTGCTAGTTTCTCCAATTTTTCTTAGTTTCAGCCAGGGCCCTTTTGAGGTATTATGGGGTGGCGCTCTCCTTAGGATCTACATCTATCTGAAAAACAGAAGCAGATCCTCCAATGCAGAGTAAGTTAGCACTAGGACAATTGAGATAACCCTTGCTTTTTTTTAATAGAGAATTTAATAGGTGTAGGCCCTCTTGTAGCCCACGATTGATGGTAGCTTGATATTGGAGAGTGGCCTTATGTTTGGATATGGTTCGGGCTTGTTTCCCAGCTCCAGCTATGGGTCCCATACCAGTGAAGAGATCAGTTAGCCAAATTGAGAGCAGTTGGTTCCCCACCATGGCTGTGTGCCACCACTGCACTTGTGTGAGTATCACATCAAGTTATTTGCTACTAAGTAGATTAGACCATGCGTTGCTTCGACAGATATTGGTCATTTTCCCCCTGTCGCCAATGTAGCACCTTCGGGCACTGGACGCGCTGACTCTCTGGGGACTGACTCTCTTCCAACTTCCAGCCATGCCATTCTAATTTGCATGTCAATCACATAAGGTGTCTTCAGCAGTAGCGTCTTACCACTAGACTTTGTTGGGTCATCAAGTACTCTGACAGAAATCTGTCTGTCTTTTAGGAAATCTTGTAGGTCTCTCTGATCAAAAGCTCATTGTGGATGATAGCCCCATGCTGGTTCTGGGAGTTACAGGTCAGTGCCCACTAAGAAAATGATGAAAAAGATAACTAATATACAAGAGTTAGAGATAAGAGAGAGAGAGAGAGAGAGAGAGAGAGAGCGAGAGGGGAAGTGAGGGAGGGAAGATGCAGAAGATTAAGATTAGTCTTGATCTTACCCTCTCCAATGTCTTGTGGTTCAGGTGTTCCCTGTAAGGGCCTGGTGAAGGATCAGCCATTTGGTCTGTCTTTTAGTAAGTAGAAAATTATGGTACCATTGCCGTTGGGGTCTAGATTTGTGTTTCTCACCCCTTTAGTGTCCTCCCCTCCTTCCCCTTCCATCTTAGTGTCTAGTCTAGGAGGTGCTTGCTGGGTATGTAAGGTATCTTGAGTAGATTCAGGTTAGGTGCTGTAGATGAGTGAGCTATGTGGCGATTTTCTTTCTGTGATTGGGTAAGTTCACTGAGAATGATCTGTTCCAGGTTCAACCATATTTCCTCAAATTTCATTATGTCATTTTTTCTTACTGCTGTATAGAATTCCATTGTGTAGATATACCACATCTTAGTTATCCATTCTTCTAATGATGGACATCTGGGTTGATTCCAGCTCTTCGCTATTACAAATTGAGCCACTATAAACATGGTTGAGCAAATCTCTCTAGCCTGTGATTTGAAGGTTTTAGGGTAGATGCCCAGGAAGGGAATAACTGGGTCTTTTGTTATCTCTATACTCAGCTTTTTCAGCAGTCTCCATGTTGCTTTCCAAAGTGGTTGTACCATCCTACATTCCCAGCAACAGTGGATGAGTGTTCCTACTTCTCCACATCCTCACCAGCAATTATTTTTATTTGATTTTTTGATGTTTGCTATCCTTATTGGGGTAAGGTGGAATCTCATAGTTGTTTTAATTTGCATATCTCTGATGATTAGGGATGATGAACATTTTCTTAAGTGTGTGTTTGCCATTTCTATTTCTTCCTCTGTGAACTGCCTGTTCCGCTCTTTGCCCCATTTTGTGAGTGGTGTGTTTGACTTCTTACTGTTTAGAGTTTTCGTTCTTTTTACATTCTAGGGATTAGGCCACTATCAGTTGGATAATCTGTGGGTAATCTATTGCCTTTGCTTGTTGTATGCTTGTCTGTAAAGAAACTCTTCAGCTTCATGTGATCCCATTGGTTGAGTGATGGTTTAAGTTCATGAGGTACTGGGGTTTTGTTCAGGAAGTCTTTTTCCATTCCTATATCATGGAAAGTATTTCCTAAATTTTCTTCCAGCAGTATTCGAGTTTCTTGTCTTACATTGAGATCTTTGATCCATTTGGACTGGAGTGTAGTGCATGGTGAAATGTGTGGGTCCAATTTCAGTTTCCTGCATATGGTTGTCCAGTTTGTCCAGCACCATTTGTTTAAGATGCTGTCTTTTTTCCAGACTATATTTTTTGGGCCTTTATCGAATATCAAGTAGCTATCGTTGCTTGACCCAAAGTCTGCGTCCTCAAGTCTATTCCATTGATCTATGCTCCTGTTTTTGTGCCAGTACCATGCTGTTTTTATTACTATGGCTTTGTAATATAGCTTTAGATCAGGTATGGTGATGCCTCCAGAGGTATTTCTTTTGCTGTGGATATGTTTGGATATGCAAGGCCTTCTGCCTTTCCATATGAAATTTGAGATCATTTTTTCTATCTCTGTGAAGAACACTGCAGGGATTTTAAATGGAATTGCATTAAATCTTTATATTGCCTTTGGTAGGATTGTCATCTTCCCAATGTTAATCTGCCAATCCAGGAGCATGGCAGGTCTTTCCATTTTCTCAGCCCCTCCTCAATTTCATTTTTTAGTGTTTTTATGTTTTCTTTGTATAGATCATTCACTTCCTTGGTTAACATTATTCCAAGGTATTTTGTTGTTGTTGTTGTTGCTATTGAAAATGGGACTATGTCCCTTATTTATTTCTCTGTATCTTTGTCATTTGCATATAGGAAGGCTATTGATTTCTGTTCATTGATTTTGTATCCTGCTACTTTGCCATAGGAGTTAATCACCTTCAGGAGTTTGGGGATGGAGTCCCTCGGGTCTCTTACATATACAATCATGTCATCAGCGAATAAAGCTATCTTAACTTCTTCCTTTCCAAATTTTATCCCCTTTGTTTCCTTCTCCTGTCTTATTGCTTGAGCTAGGGCTTCCAGTACTATATTGAAAAGCAGAGGCGAGAGCAGACAACCCTGTCTTGTTCCTGATCTTAGTGGAATTCCTCCAGTCTCTCTCCATTAAGTATTATTTGGGCCTTCAGAGCTTTGTATATTGCCTTTATTAGGTTAAGATATGAACCAACCATGCCAATTCTCTCCAATGTTTTGATCATGAAGTGATGTTGTATGTTGTCAAAGGCCTCTTCTGCATCTATTGAAATGATCATGTGGTTTTTGTGTTTAACCTTGTTTATGTGGTGTATTACATTGACAGATTTCCGTATGTTGAAACAGCCCTGTGTTCCTGGGATGAATCCAACTTGGTCAAGGTGGATAATGCTTTTGATGTGTTCTTGGATTTTGTTTGCGAGGATTTTGTTCAGGATATTTGCATCTATATTCATCAGGGAAATAAGCTGGTAGTTTTCTTTTCTTGTGGCATCGGTGCCTGGCTTTGGAATTAGGGTGATGCTAGCTTCCTAAAAGGAGTTGGGTAGCTTTCCCTGTTTGCCAATTGTGTGGAACAATTTGAGGAAGATTGGTTTGAGTTCTTCCATGAAGGTTTGATAGAATTCAGCTGAGGTGCCATCTGGTCCTGGACTCTTCTATTTTGGGAAGTTTTTTTTATTACTTTTTCAACCTCCATGAGTTTGATAGGTTGATTGAGGTGATTAATCTGCTCTGTGTTTAGCTTTAGTAGATGGTATGCGTCCAGGAATTTACCCATCTCCTCCAAATTATCCAGTTTTTTGGAGTAGAGGTTTATGAAATAAGTCCTGATGATTCTCCCAATTTCATTTATGTCTGTTGTGATCTGTCCTTTTTCATTTTGAATTTTGTTAATTTGAAGCTTCTCCTTTTTTTGCTTGATCACATTGGCCAGGCATTTGTCAAGCTTGTTTAATTTTTCAAAGAACCTGCTCTTTGTTTTGTCAGTTGCCTTAATTGTTTTGTTGGTTTCCAATTCATTAATTTCTGCACTGACTTTAATTATTTCTTTCCTTCTGGAGCTCTTTGGGATGGATTTTTCTTGTTTTTCCAGTGTCTTTAGGTGGATGGTTAGGTTATTGATTTGGGAACTTTCTGTCTTTTTTAGAAAGGCATTGAGTGCTATGAATTTTCCCCTGAGGACTGCCTTCATTGTGTCCCATAAGTTTTGGTACAATGTGCTCTCATTGTCATTCAATTCCAGAAATTTTGCAATTTCATTTTTTATTTCATCCACTATCCTTTTATTGTTTAAAAGTGTGCTGTTCTGTTTCCAGGTGCCGTTGGGATTCTTGGTGGTTCTTTTGTTGTTGATTTCTAGCCATATAGCATTGTGATCTGATATCATGCAGGGAATTATGTCAATCTTCCTAAATATGTGGAGGCAGTCTTTGTGACCCAGTATATTGTCTATTTTATAGAATGTTCCATGGGCTGCTGAGAAGAATGTGTAATCTGTGGATTTGGGATGCAAAGTTCTGTAGATGTCCATTAGGTCTAAGTGATGTATCATTTTGTTGAGCTCTCTTCCTTCCCTGTTGAGTTTCTGTTTGGATGATCTGTTACCGATAATGGTGTATTGAAGTCACCAGTTGTGATGGTGTTGGTGGTTAATTCTGTTTCATTGTCAAGTAGGTTTTGGTGTATGAACTGTGGTGTCCCTGTGTTTGGTGCATACAGATTTATGATTATAATATCCTCTTGATGGATCGTTCCTTTGATAAGTAGGAAGTAGCCTTCTTTGTCTTTTATGATTATTTTTGGTTTGAAGTCTATTTTATCCAATATTAATATAGCTATGTCTGCTTGTTTCTTATTCCTAGTTGTTTGGAATATTATTTTCCACCCTTTCACCCTGAGGAGGTGTCTGTCTTTATTGATGAGGTGGGTTTCTTGAAGGCAACAGATTGAGGGGTCTAAAATTTTTGATCTACCCTGTTAGCTTGTGTCTCTTGATGGGTGAATTAAGACCATTAATATTTAGGGCAATGACTGTGAGATTTTATTGGATCCCTGCCATATTGTGATGGTAAATGTGGGGTGGTATTTTCATGGAGTTTGAAGTTTTTTGTGCCCACTCTGTGTTTGGTTGTTGTGATCTGCTTCTTGTAGGCAATTGAGTTTGATTATTTGTTTCTTCTCTGTGGAGAATTTCCTGAAATACTCTCTGTACTTTTCGTTTTGTGTTCATATAATTGTATAGCTGAGTTTTGTCATAGAATTTTTTTCTTTCACAATCTATTATGAGGGATACTTTTGCTGGGTTGAGTAGTTTGGGTTGGAAGCCATAGGTTCTTAGACTTTGCAGTGTTCCATTCCAGGCCCTTCTAGCTTTCATAGTTTCCATTGGGAAATCTGAAGTAATTCTGATGGGGTTACCTTTGAAAGTGGTGTGCTATTTTTCCCTAGCTGTTTTTAGGATTTTCTCTTTGGTGTCAATGTTTAGAGTCTTAATGATAATATGTCTTGGAGAGTTTCTCCTTTGGTCCAGTCTGTTTGGAGTTCAATTGACTTCTTGTATCTTTATGGGCCTTTCTTTTAAGAGACTGGGGAAGTTTTCTTCAATTATTTTGTTAAATAAGTTCTCCATGCCTTTGGTCTGAATTTCTTCTCCTTCTGGTATTCCAATGATCCTGCTATTAGGACGTTTGAGTGCACCCCACAATTCCCTCATGTTCTGTTCACTTGAACTTTTGAACTTACTGAAATTTTTGAACTCTCTAACTGTTTCTTCCATCTTGTCTTCCAGATCAGAGTTTCTATCCTTCACTTGGCTGACTCTATTCTTGAGAGCTTCTATGGAGTTTTGGACTTGTTCAATTAAGTTTGCATTTTCTATTACTTTTCTATGTATAATTTCCATCCCTCTGTCAAGCTCCCTTTTCACATCATTTTCTGATTTTCTTGATGATTCTTGGAATTCCTCCTTGCCTTTCTTTACGTCCTCATTTATCACGGCCAGCTGATTTTTAAGGTCTTTTTTTTTTTTTTCACTCTCCCTCAAATCTCTTAATCTCTTTGAACTTCTTCCAATTTCTTATATATCAGTTCTATTTTAGTGATTGCAGCATCCACATGATTATTGGTCCTTTGTTGCTTTCCTGAAATTTCTACCAGTAGGTTGGTCTGGGTTGCATTGCTCATTGCTTCAATTTGGTGTTCTGATCCTAATGGTTCTTCTATGTTTTGGTTAGATGTATTCATTGTAGGACTGGGTGATCTAACAGGATTTTCTTGCATTTGATTTTCCATGTTATTTCTTTTGCTCTGTGGTCTGCCCATGACAGTTATGGGCATGTAGATGGACGTATCAGCCTGTGCTCAAGCACAATGGGAATCTGAGGCAGCCCGGGGAAGTTGCCAAGCAGCCTGGGCTTTGGCTCTCACTTGCCAAAGCCACCTATCTACTGCCTTGCAGGAGTGCCATAGTTGCCTGAATTCTCAAGTGGTAATGTGACAAAGCTTCCTGTGTTTGAGCTAGGAGTGACACTAAGACTCCAAGCACTGAAGCAGCCCAAACTCTGGCTAGGAACACTGGGACTCGGAAGCAGTCTGCGCTCCCCCACCACAGGGCAATGGTGGATGGCAGGCATGGCAGACATGTAGGGGATGGCACCTGAGCTGGCGCAAGTGAGAGACACAGTCTGAGCTTGTGTGGCATTTGCTGTGGGACTGGGCTCACTCAGTAAATGGGCAAGTGGACGAGTGTGCAGAGCAGTCTAAGCTTCCGCAGGCAGGGATCGATCGGCATGTGGTGGCAGCAGTGGTGCTGTTAGACACAGCAGTTAGTTGGGAGGAGGGGTGGGCCCCACACGCGAGGGGTTTCCCTGTTTCCCCCACCTCTGTGCCCTCCCCCTTGACAATCTATTGGAGATTTCTCTCCTCCAAAAGCCCCAGTGAACCCTTGATATCTTGCCTTTCTTTCCCCAGGATTTGCAGTGCAGCTAGGTGTTGGCCATCTTGTCTGGAAGTCCCTTTCCTCTAGTTTCTTGTGGACTAAGGCTAAGCTATCTCTAATGATACCCGAGTTGTTTATATAAAAACAGCATTGCTCTCCCAGTGCTTGACATAGTCCTCCTTGTTGTAGGAAGAGTAGATCTAATCCTCTTTTATTTCTCCCTCTCATGAGAAGACACTCTAACTGCTTTAGGGGACTGGGTCGAAGACATCAGATCATTTACTATTTCCTGCTGAATGGGACATGCAGTGATGACTTCATGCAGTTAGAGAGCCTCTCCCAGAGAGGAGAACTATTTCAATGGTCCCTGGAGTATAGGAAGATAGTCTTGGAAGAGAACATTGGGGAGAAAGAATAAAAATAAGGAGTTAGACTTCCGGTCAAGATGGCAGCATAGGAACCACGCCTAAGCAGCCTAGGGGAGAAAAAGCCAAAGAAAACTCAGCAAAATACACACCTTTACTAAAAAGGGAGGGGTATAAGAGATTAAAACAGCAGTGGAGAAGTAGGAGAGATCCAGAGCCCACACGGGCAGGCTGAAGCAGCTCCAGCAGTGGCAGCTCAGGATCCGGTAGTGGCGACTCAGGCTCCAGCAGAGGCGGCTCGGGCTCTGGAAGTGGCAACTCGGGCTCCAGCGGCGGCGGCTCAGGCTCTGGAAGCGGCGACTCGGGCTCTGGCAGCTGCGACTTGGGCTCCGGCAGCGGCGGCTCAGGCTCCAGCAGGGGAAGCAGTGGTGGAAGCCGTGACTCCAGCTCCACAAACAACATCAGCTGCTCCGGTACCAGCCACAGAAGCTTCAGCGGCGGTGAATCCAGCAGCGGAGGCTCCAGCAGCTTCAGCGGCAGAGGCGGATTCCGCAGCAGCAGCGCCAGCGGATCAGAGGCAGTGGACCCAGAAGTGGCAGCTTCAGCGGATAAGTGGGGGAGGATCCAGCAGTGGCAGCTCCAGTAGCGGATCCAGCAGCAGTGGTCCCAGCAGCATCAGCTCCAGTGGCAGCAGCGGGGATCCAGCAGCGGCAGCTCCAGAGGCAGCAGCGGGGATCCAGCAGCAGGGGTGCCAATCTGCAGGTCCACAGTTGCCAGGCTTGGTTTGCCCCACAGGAAAAGCCAGTACCCAGTTCCAGAAAGCAGAACAGTGGCCCAACGTCCCAGCCAGCAAATTGACTGAGACCAAAAGCATCCAAAAAGGTAACTGGGATTGAACCAGGGAAGGGTCTCACTTGGTCACAAGCTGACTTGGATCCCTCAACAGACCGGAAATCTTAACCTCTTTGTTGACAGAGGATCTGGTTCTTATGATACCTAATCTTGCATAAATGCTCGGTGCTGTTCTTGACTGAATGTGTATAGGGTTTAGTTAAACTTTAGAATCTACCTGTATTTTATTCCACTCAACCTATTTCATTACTCCCATAGCAGGCAAACTCAACCCCTAGGAACACGTGTCTAGATACTCTGAGAGTGGTAAGAGCCACACCTAACATCTTAATCTCCTACATTGAAGATTTACAACATCAGATCAATTGATACAGCAAAGAATACCCAGCTAACTGGAAAATCTAAGCAGTAACTTAATCCAAGATACAAAAATATATACATTATAACACAAGAAACACCAAAAACCAAGGCAATATAAATCCACCAAAAAGCATCAATGCATCAGAAATGACCTCTAGTGAGAACGAGTTAGAGGAAATGCCTGAGAAAGATTTCAAAAGAATGATTGTAAATATGTTCAATGAACTCAAAGAAGAAATCAAAGGAATCAGAGAAGATACAGGACACCAATATAACGAAATAAAGAAATCAATACAAGACATAAATAAGGAAATAGAAATAATGAAGAAAAACCAGTCAGAATTACTAGCAATTAAGAACACAGTTAATGAAATAAAAAACTCTGTAGAAAATCTCACCAGTAGAATGGATGAAGGAGAGGACAGAATATCCAAGCTAGAAGACCAGGTGGCAGATCTAATACAATCCAACAAACAGAAAGACAAACTAATAGAAAAGTATGAATGGGAATTTCAAGATATTCGGGACACTATGAAAAGATCAAATATAAGAATTCAGGGTATAGTAGAAGGAGAAGAATTTCACTCCAAAGGCAAATTATATAAGAAAACTTCCCCCAAATTGGGAAAGAGGTGCCAATGCAGATACAGGAAGCCTTTAGAACACCAGCCAGACAAAACCTGGAAAGAAACTCTCCTCGCCATATTATAATCAAACTACCAAATACACAATCCAAAGAAAAAATATTGAAAGCAGTTAGAGAAAAAAAACAAGTTACCTACAAAGGCAAGCCCATCAGGATTACAGCAGATTACTCAACACAAACTTTCAAATCCAGAAGGGCTTGGAGTGATGTACTCCAAATTCTGAAAGATAACAACTGTCAACCAAGGCTACTTTATCCTGCAAAATTATCCATTCAAATAGATGGAGAAATAAGGACATTCCATAACAAAAGCAGACTAAAGGAGTATTTGAAGACAAAACCAGCTCTACAGAAAATACTTGAAAGAATCCTCCATGCCGAAGAGAAGGAAAAACACACATATAAGGAACCTGGAAAACAACAAGCAATACTCAAATACTAGTTAATATAAGAGAGCAAAGGTAGAACCAGAACCACAACATAAAAATGGCAAGCATAAATACACACCTTTCAATAATATCTCTTAATATCAATGGTCTCAATGCCCCAACCAAAAGACATAGGTTTGCAGACTGGGTTAAAAAGCAGGACCCTACATTTTGTTGTCTCCAAGAAACTCACCTTTCTACAAAGGATGGACATTATCTTTGGGTGAAAGGTTGGAAAATGGTGTTTCAAGCAAATGGACCCAGAAAACAAGCAGGGGTTGCTATCCTAATATCAGACAAGGCAGACTTCACTCCAACATTAGTCAAGAAAGATAAGGAAGGTCACTTTATATTGATTAAGGGCACACTCCAACAGGAGGACATTACAATCCTAAACATATATGCACCTAACATGGGGCCTCCCAAATTCATCAAACAAACACTGTTAGAACTAAGGTCACAGATAACACCAAACACAGTGGTAGTGGGTGACTTTAACACCCCACTCTCATCAATTGACAGGTCATCCCGGGAAAAAATAAACAGAGAGGCATCTGGACTAAATGAGGTCATAGAAGGAATGGAGCTAACAGATATATACAGGACATTTCATCCAAATGCTGCAGAATATACATTCTGTTCAGCAGCACATGGATCATTCTCTAAAATAGACCATATATTAGGACACAAAGCAAATCTTAACAAATTCAGGAAAATTGAAATAGTTCCTTGCATTCTATCTGGCCACAATGGAATCAAACTACAAATCAATAGCAAGAAAGGATATAGAGCATACACAAAATCATGGAAACTAAACAATACACTACTAAATGATGAAAGGGTCAATGAAGAAATCAAGAAGGAAATCAAAAAATTTATAGAGTCAAACAATAATGAGAACACAACATACCAAAATCTCTGGGACACAATGAAGGCAGTTCTAAGAGGTAAATTTATAGCGTTAAGTGCCTATATTAAGAAATTAGAAAGGTCGCAAGTAAATGACCTAATGCCTCACCTTAAAGCCTTGGAAAAAGAAGAACAAGGCAAACCAAAAATCAGTAGACGGGAAGAAATAATAAAGATTAGGGCAGAAATTAATGAAATAGAAACCAAAAGAACAATCCAAAGAATTAATGAAACAAAGAGCTGGTTCTTTGTAAGGATAAACAAGATTGATAAACCCTTAGCAAATCTGACCAAAAGAAAGAGAGAAGAGACACAAATCAATAAAATTAGAGATGAAAAAGGTAACATCACGACAGATGCCAGAGAAATTCAAAAAATCATAGGGACATATTATAAAAGCATATACTCCACAAAGTATGAAAATCTGAAAGAAATGGATGATTTCCTTGATTTACATGACCTACCTAAATTAAATCAAGACGAGATTAATCACTTAAATAGACCTATAACAAGCATGGAGATCCTAACAGTTGTCAAAAATCTCCCAACTAAAAAAAGCCCAGTCCCAGATGGATTCACAGCTGAATTTTACCAGACCTTCAGGGAAGAGCTAACACCATTGCTTCTTAAGCTTTTCCATGAAATAGAAAAAGAAGGAATTCTACCAAACTCCTTCTATGAAGCCAGCATCACTCTGATACCAAAGCCAGGTAAAGATAGAACAAAAAAAGAAAATTACAGACCAATCTCCCTCATGAACATAGATGCAAAAATTCACAACAAAATATTGGCAAACAGAATACAAGAACATATCAGAAAGGTCATTCACCCTGACCAAGTCGGCTTTATCCCAGAGATGCAGGGATGGTTCAACATATGCAAATCTATAAATGTTATACATTATATAAATGGGTTGAAGGACAAAAATCACATGATCATCTCATTAGACACAGAGAAAGCATTTGACAAAATCCAACATCCCTTCATGATAAAAGTCCTACAGAGACTGTGAATAGAAGGAACATATCTCAATATAATAAAGGCTATTTATGATAAGCCTACAGCTAACATATTACTAAATGGGGAAAAACTGGAAGCTTTTCCACTAAAATCAGGAACAAGACAAGGGTGTCCACTGTCCCCACTTTTATTTAATGTAGTTCTGGAAGTCTTAGCCATAGCAATAAGGCAAGAGAAACACATAAAAGTGATACAAATTGGAAAGGAAGAGGTCAAGTTATCGTTATTTGCAGATGACATGATTCTATATATAAAGGACCCTAAAGACTCTACTAGCACACTGTTAGAGCTGATAAAAACCTACAGCCATGTATCAGGATACAAAATAATTACACAGAAATCAGTAGCCTTCATATATGCACAACAAACACACAGAGGATGAGATCAGAGAATCACTCCCATTCACAATTGCATCAAAAATAAATAAATAAATAAATAAAGTACCTTGGAATAAACCTAACCAAGGAAGTAAAGAATCTCTACAATGAGAACTTTAAAACACTCAAGCCAGAAATTGCAGAAGACACTAGGAAGTGGAAAAACATCCCTTGTTCCTGGATTGGAAGAATCAATATTGTGAAAATGGCAATCTTACCAAAAGCAATCGACACATTTAATGCAATCCCCATCAAAATTCAAAAGGCATTCTTCATGTAAATAGAAAAAACAATCCAAAAATTCATTTGGAATCACTAAAAACCTCGAATATCTAAAATAATACTGAGCAACAAAAATAAGGCTGGAGGTATCACTATACCTGATTTTAACCTATACTACAGAGCCATAGTAACAAAAACAGCATGGTACTGGCACAAAAGCAGACTTGTAGATCAATGGAACAGAATAGAGGACCCAAATGTAACCCCATGTAGCTATAGCCACCTGATATTCGATAAAAATGCCAAAAATACTCATTGGAGAAAAGACAGCCTCTTCAGCAAATGGTGTTGGGAAAACTGGATATATATCTGTAGAAGGATGAAAATAGGTTCTTCTCTTTCTCCATGCACAAGAATTAAGTCTGAATGGATTAAAGACCTTAACATCAGACCTGAAACTCTAAAACTGCTAGAGGAAAAAGTAGGGGAAACCCTTCAACATATTGGTCTTGGCAAAGACTTTCTGAATACAACCCCAATTGCTCAGGCAATAAAACCACAGATTAACCACTGGGACCTAATGAAAATACAAAGATTTTGCACTGCAAAGGACACGTTGAAGAACGCACAGAGGCAACCTACAGAATGGGAAAAAAATCTTCAGCAGCTATATATCTGATAGAGGATTAATATCTAGGATATACAAAGAACTCAAGAAGTTAAATAATAAGGAATCAAACAAACCAATCAAAAAATGGGCAATGGAGCTAAATAGAGAATTCTCAAAGGAAGAGATACGAATGGCATATACGCATCTAAAAAAATGTTCTACATCCCTAGTCATCAGGGAAATGCAGATTAAGACTACATTGAGATTCAATCTCACTCCTGTCAGAGTGGCTACCATCATGAAAACAAATGATCATAAATGTTGGCGAGGATGTGGAAAAAGAGGAATCCTTCTACACTGTTGGTGGGAATGCAATCTGGTCCAGCCATTGTGGAAATCAGTGTGGAGGTTCCTAAAACAGCTAAAGATTGATCTACCATATTTCCCAGCTATAGCACTCCTAGGCATATATCCTAAGGACTCATCTCATTTCCTTAGAAGTACATGCTCAACCATGTTTATTGCTGCTCAATTTATAATAGCTGGTGGATGGAACCAGCCTAGATGTCCCTCAACTGATGAGTGGATAATGAAGATATGGCACATTTATACAATGGAGTTTTACTCAGCAGTAAAGAAAAATGAAGTTATGAAATTTGCAGAAAAGTGGATGGATCTGGAAAGAATTATACTAAGTGAGGTAACCCAGGCCCAGAAAGCCAAGCGTCACATGTTCTCCCTCATATGTGGATCTTAGCTACAGATGACTGGGCTTCTGTGCGAGAAGGAAAAAACTCAGTAGCAGAGGCCAGTAAGTTAAAAAAGGAGATAGAAAGGGAAGAGAAAGAAAGGGACGAGGGCTTTTATTAGGTTGGTATTGTATATATGTTAGTAGAAAGATTGAGATGGGGAGGGGATATGATGGAGAATGGAATTTCAAAGGGGAAAGGGGGGAGGGTAATACCATGGGATATTTTTTATAATCATGGAAAATATTAATAAAAATTGAGAAAATTAAAAAATAATTAAATAAAAAAAATAAGCAGTTAATGAGAAGTGGGCACACAGCAAACTGGTCTTTTTGGAGGTCGAGGGAATTCAGGTAGACAGGCTTGTATTGTTTCAGGACCATCTGAGGATGAGCTGGCTGAGATTTTCTTCCAGAATTGTTCATTAAATGGCACAGTAGTATTCAACATGACTTGTAAAACAGATGAGATATTAGCAGAGTTATCAGAAACATATACACAACATTTAATCTTGATAATAAAGAGCTATTGGGTGTCATTAAAGGCTGTACAAATATATTTTTTTGTCTCAGAACTTACATATTTTAGATTTGAAAATAACCCTTTGAATATCTATAGTTGTTTTTATTCATTATAGAATTAGAACTATGGGGAAAAGATGTCTTAATGTTTGTTTCCCCTCTTGGAAAGCTCTTATGTTACTTAATAGGTCATTTATATATTTAAGGTATTTTTTTTTTATATTTGGTTATACACTTCTCTCTGAGTGTTTAAGACTGTGCAGATAGCCAAAATTTAATTAAGGATTAATTTTGGAGGTCATTAATGGCTCTCCAAAGAGACTTTAGGGAACCAGAAGTAGCCCCATAGCTTACTGGTGTTTTCTGTCTGTTAGGATGAGTCAGGGCTGTGCTGGCCAAGTAATTTTCCCTTCTTTGGGAAATCAGGGTCTGATTGCTCCTCAATTGTGACTCTTCTGTTTCTGACTGTACACCAATTTTGTTTGAGACTCCATATCCTCCCTGCTCAGGAAGACAGATGACTTACCAGTGGGCCAGTGTAGAAGTGTCCCATCATCTCCAGTGGCCTTATGACCTGATAGCACAGGCCACAATATTGACACTTTTTACTCCGATGATTCCATTGGCTTTGGCTTCTATGTAGGTGATTAAACACAGTTAGAAAGGAAATTACACCAGCCTGGATGTATGTACATATGGAGCACATTTAATTACTGAAATAGACTTAGTTAAAGAATGGCACAAGGGCTTCTAAAATCATTTTGTCAATTTTAAAAAAAAATTGTTGTACTGTGGCAGAATAAGCCTTATATCTGAGGTATAGAAAGTAGGCATATTTTATATTTAAAAATTTTTTTGTTATTTTTATTTATTTACTTCAGAGTGACAGAGAGAGAGAGAAAGAAAGAGGCAGATAGAGAGAGGGAGAGAGAATGGGCGTGCCAGGGTCTCCAGCCACTGCAAATGAATTCCAGACGTGTGTGCCCCCTTGTGTATGTGGCTAATGTGGGTCCTGGGGTGTTGAGCCTCGATCCGCAGTCCTTAGGCATCACAGGCAAGCGCTTAACCACTAAGCCATCTCTCCAGCCCACATTTTATATCTTAAATATCTAACATTTATGAATATAGGCAGAACCTGTTATCAGTCTTGAAAACAGTACCAATTGATTTACAAATTAACTAATTTAACCTAGAAATTGTCAGCAAAGGACTAGTAAAACAGTATAAAGTCTTAGCATCTGTGTGAAAACTTCTTTGATTAGGTCAGATACCTGTGTAGGTGCAAATTACCCAGAGAACATTGGAAACAGAGCCATGGAGCTTGAATATTGTTTGAGCATGAGGCCGTACCCTAAAGTAGGGAATATGTCTTAAGAGTTAATTTTGTTATAAGCACTGGACTTCAGATGCCAAAATTGAGACAGTTACTTTACATACAATAGAGTAGAATCTGGTCTTTTCTGAGCCAAAACAGCTAGCTAAATATTAATATAACTCTTGATAAATCTTTTTGAAAAAAAAAAAGCATTATTTGACAACCAATGATTTTGGCTTAAACTTGATAGCTATTGATTTCATGTACCACAAATCAATTCATCTCACCACATCATTAACCATCTTTCTTATAAGGCTATTGAAAAAAATTACACCAAATTGATTAATTCTCTTACTAACAAGAAAGTAGTCTTAATATATTTTTGTCATTAGTACCAATAACACATGAGAGTCGAACAGACCCCGAAGGAGGGAGTGGGAATGAATCTGAGACAAGAACACAAGGAATGGAGCCAAGACAAGTTCTGATCAAGGCTCAAGTTTATTCAGGCAGACACAAGCTTATATATAGAAAATAAAACTTTCTCAACAATGCCTACATGTCTAAAGTCAACTTCACCAAGGCCATATGATAATGCCTCTGTGTCTAAAGTCTGCTTCACCAAGGCCGTACGATAATGCCTCTGTGTCTAAAGTCTGCTTCACCAAGGCCGTACGATAATGCCTCTGTGCCTAAAGTCTGCTTCACCAAGGCCGTACGATAATGCCTCTGTGCCTAAAGTCTCAAGAAAAGAGGTCAAGGAACAGCTACAGCTCCCGACACTTAATGCTTCTTGGAATTCATTCTTGCATTTACTAATTTCTTCATTAAGCTTAGCCACATGGATATTGAGATACTCAGTGCATTTATTTCTCTTTTGACTCTTTTGGTTTTCCTCTAGTATTTCAAGCCTAGTGAAGACAGCTAAGTGGGATTCATTGATGTGATTTGTTTGTTTGTTTGTTTTTTGCTACCAGTTCTGCCTTTTGCTTGGTCAGCGTCACATATCTTATGTTTGAATTTTGCAGTTCTATTCCTGTTGCCTCATCTATGCTTTCATTGGATACTTCCATTGTGGGATTAGGCCACCTTGTTAGAGATCTCTTAGTTTGTTGTTTAGTGTTGTTTTTGCTGTGTTGTGGTCTACACATATCAGTGTGAGAGTCTTATTTAATTAAGGAGGAAGTAAGAGTTATCCCTTGTAGTGTCTTCAGTGAGTTTTCCATTTTGTTTGAATAGAATAGGCCTATGATAGCTTTGTATTTTGGGATTTGCAAGTTGCAGAAGGTGTAGTGTACCAGCAGCTCTTGACTGGTGCTTACTACCAAAAGGGGGTTTGGATGTCTGGGAACGCTTTGACCTGGTCACAGTTGTGTCTTGCCTGTGGCTTATGGGCTATATCATTTGCCCTTTATCACCTACTGTACCCAGATGGGCAAGCTATGGAGGACTCACTGGTTGTCCAAGCAGGTAATTACCTGATATTTTTGTATACTACTTCTGAGGCTGAGGTGATGGCCCAGATATTCAGTGGGAGTGGAGCATGGAGTTGGAGAGATGAAGGGGATTGCTGGGTGCCAGAGCCTAGGCCAGACAAGGGAGTTGAATGTTGTGGGAAGACAGGGGGACATACCAAGGGGCACACACCAGGGTGCCTGTAGGAAGCAGCAGTTTTGAAGGGTCTGTGATCATGGAGGCAAGGCAGCCTGCAAGTCAGCCCACAAAAGAGGTGAAACAGGGAAGAGTGGGCAGACAGTGGGGGAGCCTATGGAAGTGCAGGAGACAAGGGAGCTGGAGTGGGTCATACTATAAAGTTGCAGAGCCTGTGGAAATGTGAGAGACAGGGGAGTGCAAGTGGGGCATGGCTCAGTTGGAGAAGCCTGTGGGAGCACAGGAGACTGGGAGCAGTAGAGGGTCATGGACTCAGTCAGCAGAACCCATGGGCCATCAGAGCCTGTGGGAGCACAGTGGGATAACTGGGCTCCTTTGGAAATACAGCAGGGGACCGGAAGCCCATGGGCCTCAGAAGGAAGCAGTAGTCAGGGTCGACAGGCAGGCAGTGGAAAACCTGGTGGGAAGCCAGGAATGCCATGGCTAGGCAAGTGCTTGAGGGGATCTGAAGGTCTAGTGGGCTACCTGAGAACCTGGGAATCACAAGATTCCCTACTGTGCCACTCAGTGCCCACTCACTAGAGGTCTGCTAGGATCTACTCACTCTGGATCCACACAGATCTTGCTTAACATTACCCCAGGAGCTGAAGTGTGGTTAGGAGGCTGCCATGTTGTCCAGGAGTCTCCTGTTCAGTTTTTCTAAGGTAGGTTCTCACACTAGTCCAGACTTACCATATAGGATCTATATTTGAGAGAAAAAAAATGTTAGTTTTGTCTTTTTGGGCCTGGTTTACCTCACTTGCTGTAATCTTTTACAATTCCATCCATTTTCCTGCCTGCAAAATCCCACTGTGTATATGAATTTATGTAGTCCCACGCTGGTCTTGAGTTTACAGTGATCTCTGTCTCCAAAGTGCTGATATTAAAGGTGTGAACCACCATGCCAGGCAATGCTACTCATTTTTTAAAAAAATGTTATTTATTTGAGAGCGACAGACAGAGAGAGAAAGAAATAGAGAGAGAGAGAGAGAGAATCAGCACACCAGGGCCTCCAGCCACTGCAAATGAACTCTAGATGCATGCACCACCTTGTGCATCTGGCTTATGTGGGCCATGGGGAATCGAGCCTTGAACCAAGGTCCTTAGGCTTCACAGGCAAGCACTTAATTGCTAAGCCATCTTTCCAGCCCCAATGCTACTCATTTTTATGTGTGATATTTTATTGTGCAAATTTATTGAATGTGTTTATTAAATTTGAGAATTTTCTACTAGAGTTTGGAGGATCACTTAGGTATATAAAAATGTCACCTACAATCAATCAGAATTATTTTCATTTCAATCTTTCCTATTTTTATATCTTTTATGTCCTCTTTTTATCTTATGACTTTATCTATGGCTTTAGAATTAAAAATGACTGAAAATAATGGAAAGCTTTTTCTCATTCTTGAGTTTAAATGAAATATTTACAGTTTTCCCCCTTCATAACCTATATGTGTGTCATATATGTAATTTGTTGTTTTTCTGTATATCCCACTTATTTCCAGTTTCCCCAAAAAGTTCATCATGAAGAAATGTTGAAAGTTGTCAACTGTGTACTACGCATCTGTGGAGAAATGATCGTATACCCCTCCTTATATTGCATTATATGGTGATTTATAATTATTGATTTGCATATGTTAAACCAACCTTGCATTTTTGGGATGAAAACAATTTGGTCATAATTTATAATCTTTGTGACATATTGTTCAATTCTGTTTGAAGTATTTTGATAAGAATTTTCTAAATATGTTCCTTGGGAAAATTGGTCAATATATTTTTATTTTTTGTTGTGTCTTTATCTAGTTTCAGCATAAGGATACTATAGTCTTCATAGAATTAAGATAATAATGTTATATTTTATTGATTAAAAAATACTTTTGGGAATTGTTGCTATGAGATTCTCCTTAAAAGTTTTATATAATTCAGCAATAGATTCATCTTGTCTTATTTTTTTTTGTTGCTGTTGCTATTTTTGTTGTTGGTGGTTGTTTAGAGATCTTAACATAGTAAGACAGAAAATCCCAAATTTCATAGTAATACGAATAACACCACCAATCACAGCATCATTAGTAAAATGAAAGGACAGACATAAATGACCTCAACTCACCAATAAAAAATGTACAGGCTTAAAAAGCAAAGTGTAACTATCTACTCTTCCATGATACTTATCTAGAAACTACATCCACAAACTGATCATGAAATGATGGACTTCAAACTGCAAAACAAATGGAAACTGTAACCAAGCAGACATAGTGATTCTTATATCTGATTAAGTAGATTTCAAACCAAAGCTAGTAGAAAGAAAGGGTCACTACAATTAATAAAAGGAACATTATGTCAAGAAGACATACAAGTGTATGTGTTTATTCAAAAATAATGTGGGTGTCATAGAAGGTGACATGTGTCCTGCAGCAATACTAGTGGGAGACTTCAATACCCCAGTCACATATTTAGATAGGCCCTATAAACTAAAAATTAGTAAAGATACAGGAGAGGTAAATTATTCCACAGACCAGCTGGATTTAACAGATATCCATAGACCATTCTTTCCAAGAGATAGGGAATACACATTCTTCTTGGAAGCACATGGAAACTTTTCCAAAAATTACCACATCCTACATCACAAAGCAAGCCTTAAGGGGCAAAAAGATCAAGAAAATTATGTTTCCTATCAGAATACTGTGGTTTAAAACTGGAAATCAATAGTAAAAGAAACTTCATTGACTATACAAATATTTGGTGACTGAACAATACACTACTAAATGAATAGCTGATAATTGAAGAAATTAGGGTGGAAATTATTTTTTTTAGTTCCAGAAATTAAATGAACTGATAACAACCTTCAGTTCTTCTGAGATACCCTCAAGGCAGTTCTATGTGGTAAGTGTGCAGTTATTAGTACTCACATTAAAAATTCAGAAGTCTCGGGCTGGAGAGATGGCTTATAAGGTGCTTGCCTGCAATGCCAAAGGACCTTGGTTCAATTCCCCAGAACCCACATAAGCCAGATGCACAAGGCTGCACATGCATCTGGAGTTTGTTTACAGGGCTAGAGGCCCTGGCACACCCATTCTCTTTCTCTCTCTACCTGCTTATTTCTGTATCTATCTCTCTCTCAAATAAATGTTTTAAAAAAATTCAAAAAATTTAAAAAAAGTTCAGAACTCTCAGGTTGTAATGCAACTTAAGATGCTAGAAAAACATAAGCCAATCTATACTCAGTACATGGCAAGAAATAATCAAGATTAGGTCAGAAGTTAATTTGATAGGGCCAAATTTACAATAAGTGTGAATGCATGCATGTGAAATCACTCACATATATGCATGTATTGAGACATAGGGATTCTTAGCTAATTGATAAGGATTTATTTATAAAAAGGATTTGGAAAACTGACTTTCTTTGCTTATAAATTTGTGTGACATTAGCATTTTATTAAATTAAGTATAAAATATATGGAAATGCTAAAAGCACATTATAATAAAGCATACTTCTTAATTTACATGAATTTATCATAATATGGTTACATTTTATATTCTTTTATTCATATATACACCACATAGAACCAAACTCAGTAAAATATTGGAAGAACATCAAAATATTAGTAATAATTATCTATAGTTTAATGTAATTATATAGTTTAACTTTTAATAAAAACATATTAATGTAATACAGAAGCAATATATTATTTCATAATTAAAATAAAAACCAATAACAGTAAACTTAATAAAGAAAAATGGAGGGGGGAAAGAAAAATAGAGGCAAGGAGTACTGCCCTCTTCTGTATATCAACAAAGCAGCTTCCTTACTCATCTAAGCTTGTATTGGGGTGGAACTGGGTATCTCTAGTAGAAAGTTTGTCTGATTCATTTAATGCCTATGGTTTGATCCTCATCAGCTACAAAAGATGTGTGACAGTAATGCTATTCTTATCATAAACTAAGCTTCTTAGCATTGCTGTGTGGATCCGTTCAAATTTGTATATATGCATTTAAATTCTAGGAATGGTCTTCTCTTTGGCATAAAACTCAAGATACACATTTCCTACAATACTATTTTCTCAAAGAAAAAACATGAAAACCTAAATATCCTGTTTGGAAAACACAGAAAATGGCCTCAGGCTACTGCAGAGAAATTACAGTTCTTCATGAAACAGGGCCTACTTACTGACCCTTTTGACCGTGTATTCTCATCTACTGCCTTATTGGTGGTGTTCCAATTCTTTTCTTTAGTCTTTCTACACTTCAAAGTTTCTTTTCTTTTCTTTCTTTTTTTTTTTTTTGCTTTTTCTTTTTACAGGTCCCACCAAAAGGACCCACTTCAAAGTTTTGATTGGTAGAAAGCTTACAAACTTGAGAAGTTTTGTCCTTATTTTGACTTATTCACCAAACATAATTAGAATTTCCCTATTCCTTGCCTACTCTGCAAACAATGCAGCTTAGAAATGGACCGTAATCCTAGGACCTAGAGGGTATGCACAAACCCAATATTGATGGTGCTATAGTCAGCATAGTATTTTCTTCCTCTCATTTCTAACATGGAATCCTTCCCCTTACAACCTAAAGCATGATACTGGGCCTAAAATCCGGCCTTATCATTACCAGATAAGAAACTTGCTTATCCCAATTGAGTCCAAAGTATTAAGAATTTCTAAGACTTTGTCTCCAGGGCATTGCCTCTGTGTACCCCCCAAAAATGTGACTTTCAAAATGTTGAAAAAGACTATGTTCTTTCAAACCCCTGCAATGATTGCCCATCATACCCCTTTTTGAGCACCATATTGTATTATTTTTTAAGAATTTGAAACAGGATGACCTATAAAACTCCATCTGCTATTCTGTGTTTAATAAAATGTTGTTTATTTCTATAATATGAAACCTGAAAGAACTTATATCTTCTCTAATATTTTAATAAAAAAAACAAGCAAAAAATGGTCATTCCTAATTTTTCTACTAGAATGTGCTACCAGATGAGCAGAGTAGCCACTCAGCTAAACACATCACTTTGTATTTTGAAGTGTTGATTCCACTGTTTTTCCCTTTGGTTAAACTCTTGATTCGCTCGGGGCAAAGATGATATCAACACTTTTCCTCACATATACTTAGATCCTTTGATTCAAGTTATTCTAGAAAAGAATGACTAAAGGCATTTCCATGTTTTTTGTTTTATTCTGGGGAAAGTTCTTTCAGTGATAGTTTATTTTATTACATGCAATTTTTTCCGGGTCCATCTGAAAATAAATAGAACTACCTACATGCATCTATATGTGAGATCCTTAACTATATTTATAGGTCAGGTTTATAATCATTGGTTTACTTTTTACAAAGCATGAAACATTTTTCTCCTAGATCTCAAAGTAGAGTTGAAATGATTTAATTAAAATCTTGTTAGCTATGAGACTCCAAGGATAAGCCTTTCATTTTAAAATGAGAACTTAGATACTTCTGTTTCTACTTCACAAAGTGTTACTTCAGAACTATAGACTATTAGTAATCAAAACTTAGTATTAAAATCTTTTGCTATTCATGCTTATATGCACTTGGAAGGTGTGTTGATGGGATTGGTTGAGCGGCTTGATGATCTGACAACATTTTCAGTATTATAATACCAGCCCTAATCCAAAAATGTATATATATATATATATATATTAGAGATCATGTGTATTACATATGTATTACAGCTTCTGATATATTTGTAATACCTATAATTTTGATTTTCAGGTATTCTATTTCCTTTTTTTTTATTTTTTTTTTATTTTTTTTTATTAGTCAGTTCTGTATTCAGCAAATACAGTCAGTTTGGTACCATTATTAGGCTCATCCGTGACCTACCCCCTCCCCTTGGCCCCTCCTTGTTGAGGTATACGGGTCATGCATTGTGGAGTTAGCCCACAGTTATGGGTAAGCTAAATGTCTCTGCATATCATGACCCAACATGTGACTCTGACATTCTTTCCGCCCCCTCTTCCGCAAAATTTCCCTGAGCCATGTTGGGTTCATTTTTGGTCTGCTTCAGTGATGAGGTGTTGAGGGCCTCTGAGGCTCTGGCTCTCTGATTTGGGAGGAGTTGATTTTTCTCTATGCTGATCTCCTTTCCCCTTGTGCTGGTGTCCGGTTCATCAGGAAAACAGCCCCCTTGCTTGTTTCTCGAAGTTTTCTTAGTTTCAGCCGGGGCCCTTTTGAGGTATGATGGGGTGGCTCTCTCCTTAGGGTCTACATCTATCTGAAAAAGAGAAGCAGATTCTCCAACGGAGAGTAAGTTAGCACCAGGACAAATGAGATAACCCTTACTTTTTTTTTTTTTTTTTATAGGGAATTTAATGGGTGTAGGCCCTCTTGTAGCCCACAATTGATAGTAGCTTGACACTGGAGAGTGGGCTTATGTTTGGATATGGTTCTGACTTGTTTCCCAGCTCCAGCTATGGGTCCCATACCAGTGAGGGGATCAGTTAGCCAAATTGAGAGCAGTTGCTTCCCCACCATGGCTGTGTGCCACCACTGCACTTGTGTGGACATCACAATAAGTTATTTGCTGCTAAGTAGGTTAGACCATGCGTTGCTTCAATAGATATTGGTCAATTTCCCCCAGTCGCCCATGTAGCACCTTCTGGCACTAGACGCGCTGACTGTCTGGGGACTGACTCTCATCCAACTTCCAGCCATGCCATTCTAATTTGCATGTCAATCACATAAGGTATCTTCAGCAGTAGGGTCTTACCACTAACCTTTGGTGGGTCATCAAGTACTCTGACAGAAATCTGTCTGTCTTTTAGGAAACCTTGTAGGTCTCTCTGATCAAAAGCTCATTGTGGATGATAGCCCCATGCTGGTTCTGGGAGTTACAGGTCAGTGCCCACTAAGAAAATGAGGAAAAAGATAACTAATATACAAGAGTTAGAGATAAGAGAGAGAGAGACAGGGAGAGGGGAAGTGAGGGAGGGAAGATGTAGGAGACTAAGGTTAGTCTTAATCTTACCCTCTCCAGTGTCTTGTGGTTCAGGTGTTCCCTGTAAGGGCCTGGTGAAGGATCAGCCATTTGGTCTATCTTTTAGTGAGTAGAAGATTATGGTACCATTGCCGTTAGGGTCTAGATTTGTGTTTCCCACCCCTTTGATGCCCTCCCCTCCCTCCCCTTCCATCCTAGTGTCTAATCTAGGAGATGCTTGCTGGGTATGTAAGGTATCTTCAGTAGATTCAGGTTAGGTGCTGTAGATGAGTGAGACTATGTGGCGATTTTTTTTCTGTGATTGGGTAAGTTCACTGAGAATGATCTGTTCCAGGTTCAACCATTTTTCCTCAAATTTCATTGTGTCATTTTTTCTTACTGCTGTATAGAATTCCATTGTGTAGATATACCACATCTTAGTTATCCATTCTTCTAGTGATGGACATCTGGGTTGATTCCAGCTCTTAGCTATTACAAATTGAGCCGCTATAAACATGGTTGAGCAAATCTCTTTAGTCTGTGGTTTGAAGGTTTTAGGGTAGATGCCCAGTAAGGGAATAACTGGGTCTGTTGGTATCTCTATACTCAGCTTTTTCAGAAGTCTCCATATTGCTTTCCAAAGTGGTTGTACCATCCTACATTCCCACCAACAGTGGATGAGTGTTCCTACTTCTCCACATCCTCGCCAGCATTTATTTTTATTTGATTTTTTGATGCTTGCTATCCTTATTGGGGTAAGGTGGAATCTCATAGTTGTTTTAATTTGCATTTCTCTGATGATTAGGGATGATGAACATTTTCTTAAGTGTATGTTTGCCATTTCTATTTCTTCCTCTGTGAACTGCCTGTTCAGCTCTTTGCCCCATCTTGTGAGTGGGGTGTTTGACTTCTTACTGTTTAGAATTTTGAGTTCTTTGTAGATTCTAGAGATTAGCCCTCTATCAGTTGGATAACCCACAAATATTTTCTCCCATTCTGTGGGTAATCTATTGGCTTTGCTAATTGTATGCTTGTCTGTAAAGAAACTCCTCAGCTTCATGTGGTCCCATTGGTTGAGTGATGGTTTAAGTTCATGAGCTACTGGGGTTTTGTTCAAGACATGATCAAACAATAGCTTTAAGGGCCTGTCTCAAGTGCCATCAGGCAGCCAGTACCTGGCAGAGCTAAAACTAGAACAGGCTGCAGGTTCTTATCTGTGATCCCAAGGTAGATTTTTCCTGTGTTCAGAACATATGTGGGTTAACCACACAATTCCAGAATCCTGAAACATCTGCTACTTGGGATCTGCAACCATGAGCTATTCATATGCTGAGGAATTTTGCATCTCTTTGCCAAAGTGTCAGCTTGTACACTTGACATATACAAGTTACTTGGCACATTATTCTCCCAAAAAGGCTGAGAAGGCTATCCATATTTAATACAAGTTAGTCAATTCTTTATACTCATGTACTTATGTTAATAGAGACATTGCATTCAAATCAGATTTTATGACTTTTTCAAGCCATCGACAAAACAGGATTCATTTAAAGCTCAATTTTACTTGTTTGTGATCCACTTGTCTCTGCATCCTGAAACCTGGGATTCTTTAATGTGTGCAAAGTGAGCATTTAGGTAAATAGGAACCACATTTGAAAGGGATTGGGGCAAACAAACTTAATAAAATTAAGTCTTGTCAGAGGATTCTGGAGATTTGAGAAATAAATTTAGCTGTATTTTCCTCCTCTTTTAACCAAAATCAACTAATTTGCCTATTGAGTATTCTGTAGTTATGCTTCATTTGACCCAAGTACACTTAACTCTTATTTTAATATTTTTGGTTGTAAGTAGAGAATAACCTTCAAAGGGTGATTGCAGAGAGAAAAATGAGAATGTATGACAGTGATCAACAAGCTAAATTGTTGCAATAAATATGTGATTCAGTTAGTTTCTTATTTTGAGGAATGGATATTCACCTAGAAGTGACTTATGGAAGGAGAAAAATGTTTATAATGCAACATACATATGATTGAAGAGGGTAGAGTTCAACATGGCAGAGAAGGCACAAGAGGCTCCATGGGACAGAAAGACATTGTCAGGATGACTGCCATCACAGCCGACAGTCCAGCTGTACTGAACGATGAAACATCAAGTCTCACCCCATTTTCATACCTAGTTACATATTATGTATCAAGCCTTCATCTCCTAAAGATTCCACAGACTTCCCAAACATTACCTCTTTTCTGGAAACCAAGTATTCAAACCCATGAGCCTGTGTAGGGCATACACACACACACACACACACACACACACACACACACACACATATATATATAGTGTCATCTTTATATAACATCATATATATAATGTCATCTCTTAGAAGACCCCTTGAGTGGATTGATCAATTAGCCACAATAGAATTCAGTGTTTAAACAGGAAAGGGTGGGGGGTGCTGGGGGATGGCTTAGTGGTTAATGTGCTTGCTACAAAGCCTAAGGACCCAGGTATGATTCCCCAGTACTCTGGTAAGTCAGATGCACAAAGTGGCACATGTGTCTGGAGTTCATTTGTATTGGCTAGAGGACGTGGTGCACCCATCCTTTCTCTTTCTGCCTCTCTATCTCTCTTAAATAAATAAACAATATTAAAAAAGGAAAGGAATTTCAAAGGGGAAAGGGGGGAGGGTAATACCATGGGATTTTTTTTGTTATCATGGAAAATATTAATAAAAATGGAGAAAATAAATAAATAAATAAATAAATAAACAAAAAAAAAAAAGGAAAGGGAGAGATTTTCCAATGTTAGAAATCTGTATTTGCATTGTTTCTGTGTATATTCTTTCAAAAAGTCTAGGTCTTCCTTTAAGTTTGACAAAGTTAAAAAGTTCTAAAAGTACAAGCAGACGTGTGTGTGAGAGAGAGTGTGTGTGTGTGTATGTGTGTGTGTGTGTTTGTGTCTAACATAATGGAAGCAGACATATAATATGTGTGTGTATATTTTACCTTGAGGAATGATCGAAGAAATGCTTCCCACTTGGGCTCCTCCTCATTTTTTTCTTTTAAACAAATGTTGTATTTTCTCTTTCAGATTACTGGGATGGAAGAAATCTGGAAAATGACTGGGAGGTGTCTTGACGATAAAGTTGAAGAGGAACTTGTGACTGACTGCTTCATGAGAGATGCATCATGGAAACAATCTTAGATAATATTATCATAAAAGCAATAAAGAAAGAAAATCACCCTTGTAAACCATACACAGATTTGGTTAAATTGTTTAGAGAAGACAGGATAAAGCTAACTAACATAGCAATAATTCCATTATGTTAGTAAAGATACTTGCTTTCAGAAAATTTGAAATTCTATTAAGTCCCAATGGTTCCCTAAAAATTAAAACATTTGCTGAAATTAAGTAAATGAGAAATTAGCTGTCAATAAAAAAGTCATGCAAATATTTCGTAGGCCTCATTGATGTATTGATATACCTATAATGCTTGTAACATTTCATTACATCAAGATTATTTAAAAATTTTATAAAATATCATTAATTTAATAGGATTACACTTCAATGTAAATGGAACCAGTGTTTTCTCTCAAATTTTGAAAGAAGTACTCATACTAATTGTTATTCGTTGCTCTGTTTTTTATGTATTCATAGAAATTTGCATCTTTTTATATAAGAATATTTCTAGAAAATACAATTATCTCCCTATTTTACAAATAAGGCAATTTAGGTTCTAAGAAGATAAGCAGCTTGCCCAAGGTTTGACACAATATTGTTCAGGATGAGCAAAATGATCCTGCAAGTCATGGGCGTTACTTATGTTCATCTCTCACTAGGATTAGACATCAGAATATGAAGAACATGTGCTGGCTGGTTAATGATGCATATGCTCCTTGGCCTTGCTCATGGGCCCAAGATGAAGCCTCCATTTTTAAACAGCACCTTCCTCTGTTGTTTGATCAAAAAGAAACAAACATTTCCAGCTTTGTTGTTTGCAGTCCCCTAAGTGTCTACTACTACCTCCATAGAGAAGCTTCTCTGGCAGTGAGAGAAGCAATCATATTATCTCTGCCTCCTTCTTTGCAATGTTCTCTGAGCCCTGATGAGTGTGATAGAGATGACACTTCTAGTGCCAAGTACTGGGCTTTCTCTTGTCATCGTGATAAGTCTTGGGTCTCCCCAGAGAGGATGGAAGAGGACAAAAGGAATGATGCATCAGAACAGAAGGACTTCGAGGAAAGAGGAAGTTGCTCAGTGGAACAGGAATATGGGAAGTAGGACACAAAAGGACAATAGGATGAGAATATGATCAAATTACAGTATAATTATATATTAAAATTCTCAATTAAATTGTTTTTAAAGGAACAAACACAGAAATCATGAACCTAAAACTACAGTTTCTTCCTGGGAACGTTTTTCTAACAATTCCTGGACAAAGTAAGTCACAGTAGCAGACCAACTTCTCAATAAGAAAGTGCTATCTACTACATGCATGTATGAAGGAAAACAAAATGAAGGTTTGTGAGCAATCTTACTATCTCAGAACATAAGTAGCAAATTGTGAAGGTATGTTGTAAAGTCAGGTACTTTGGTCATAATTTTAGGTCTGTTTTCCAACTGAATTCTGCTTAGTCAACAAAATTTTCGCTGCAAAGGGGTGTGTGGTAGGTTGATTCAGGTGTCCTCATAAACTTAGGTGCTCTGAATGCTAGGTTCCCACCTGATGGAGACTTGAGAATTAACACCTCCTGGAGGCAGTGCATTATTGGAGGTTGGTTTATGGGTATTATAACCAGATTACCCTTATCACTGGCAGAATCTTCTGTTGCTGCTGCCCATCTGATGTTGGGCAGAAGGTGATGCCATCATGCCATCATGCCATCATGGAGCTTCCTCTTGAGTCTGTAAGCCAAAATAAACCTTGATTTCCCACAAGCTCTTGGTCAGTTGTTTCCTGCCAGCAATGCAAACCTTATGGCAACAGGAAAGTTGGTACCAGAAGAGTGAGATTTTTGCTGGCTGAAACCTGAGTGTGTGGCTTTGGCCTCTTGCAGCTGATTGTCAAGAGGAGTGTGGAAGGACTTGAAACCTTGGCTTAAGAGATGCCTTTCAGAGTTGTAAGTACAGCTTGATGGACTGCTCTGGTCAGAATTAAAAGACCTGAATGCAGTAAGAACTAAGGACTGTGAGGTTTGGCTTAATGAGTGTGAGGAAGAGATTTGCCTTCATTGGGCTAAAAGCAGTTTGCGTGAGAGGCTTGCTGTTTTGCCAGTGTCCGGAGAATTTGTGCAGGGTTGCATTGCATAGAAATGGAATGCTGTAGTAGATTGATATGGCACAGAAAAAAAATGAAATTTTTGAGCCAAAATGACTTCCTGTTCAGCTGCAATTATATGAAAGATTACAACCATTGAGATTGGGCTAGCTGACCTGCAATGGGACAACAGAAAAAATGCAGTCTTTTGAAGGGCTTGAATGCTGAATGCATGTCATGTTCATTAAAATCTGCTTTACTTTCCCCTGGATTAACAAATTGGCACCCCACCTTGTATTACAGAATATGAGAAATGAAGGAAAGAGAGGGTCATTAAATTTGCCACACAGTATAGTTCTTTTGGAAATGGCCATGAACAATGAGAAGCAGGATTGCCTGCATTGGGACCCAATGGAGCAGGGAGGATGGACTGTGGGTTGCAGGTGAGACCCAGTGGATATGCCAGAACCACAAGATGGGTGCTAAGGAGAGCTTCCAGCCCATATGGAGTTTTCCAGGACTTTGAGTAGCCTACCTGATGGGGCAGAATTGGAACTCTAGTGACTTGTTACTGGTTAGAATTATTGGGCTTGGAGACTTATCACTGACTAAAGTTGTTGGACTTGTAGCTGCAGAGTTTGATGTTTGCCCAGGTGGTTTTAAATCCTGTACTGGTTGACTATTTCTTTGTTATGCCCTATGCCATCTTTGCAGTGTGAATATTTATTCTGTACCATTATGGCTTTATTTTTAGTTTTTTTTTTTTTTTTTTTTTTTTTGGAGGAAGTGTGGGTATTGTGGCTCAGTTTAAAGACCTTGGACTATGAGGATATTTGAACATCATTAGGATTGATAAAAAGCAATGGAAACTTTTAAAGTTGGACTGAATGTGTTTTACAACATGTATGTTCATCAGTTTATGGGGACCAGGGCCAAGATTGTGGTGGTTTGATTGAGGTATCTCCCATAAACGTAGGTGTTTTATGGAGTCTTGGGAATTAACACCTCCTGGAAGCAGTGCATTGTTGGGGGTGGGCTTGTGAGTATTATAGCCAGTTTCTCCTTGCCAGGGTTTGGCACACCCTCCTGTTGCTGTTTTCCATCTGATGTTGGGCAGGAGGAGATGTCCACCCTCTGCTCATGCCATCATTTCCTCTTGCCATCATGGAGATCATGGAGCTTCACCTTGAGTCTGTAAGCCAAAATACCCTCCCCACCACCACCACCACACACACAAATAGCTCTTGGTCAGGTGTTTCCTGCCAGCAATATAAACCTGACTCCAACAGGGTTGTATTTGCACAAGTATTCAGGAAATGTCACTCTGTGAGACTGTGACTGTGATTGGAAACATGGTAGAAAGTAACTACATCTAACAGGATTTCAGACTGGTCCTTGTTAGGGACATTTTTTATTCCTGCCAAATTCTAAAGTGACAATAATAAAAGTGAGCTTTTATATTGCAGAAATCTATGTACTGTTTAACATAGAAAATGTGATTTCTGAATCTGCCCATAAGACCCAATTTTGGTTTACATCTTTCTATTAAATAGATGCACAATAAGGTCACCTTCTTCATCTTCCCAATCCTTTTGATAACTATGTAAAATTAAAGGCCATCATCAAAATATTGATAGCAAATTTATCCATCACACAAATATCCCTCATGTGACTTTTTTATCCCTATTTTTCTGATTCTATGCTTTCTTGTTATTTGCCATGCTAATTTAATATGGTACAGGTATTACTTTAATAAATAAATATAAACGTAACAAAAATTATCTTAATTTCAAAGCTCACATACCCGTCTTCAATGTGTTTAGTTCAGTGTTTTCAGTAAATACAGAATTAGCCTGATTAGGAAGCACAGCTCTTCCCTTGATTCAAGAATACTTGGGTATGTTATTCACCTATTCAAGTCTTATTCCTTTATCCACAAAGGGAACATAATAGAACTTTTTGCCTCATACACTAGGAAGGGGACCTCCACACACATGCTTGTCAAATGTTTAGCATGGTAAGTGCTCTTTTGTGTTCTATTACAGTAGAGATGAAAACAAATAACTAAAGACTATTGATTTTTGGGGGGATAATGCATTGACACAGTTTTTAAAATTTATACTGGAAAAGAAATGTCCCAAACACAGTGACAGTACTCTGGTGTAAGCAGCAATACATTTGCATTGATTGTCTCCATACTTAGAGTATTTAAATATATTGTTAATAAAGTTGGTCATGATTCTACCAAGTATCTATTTACAATGAGTTTTCTAGCATGATGGTCAGATTATCATTGCTTATTTTATTCAAAATGTACTCATTCAATATTTTTTTCCCAAAGAACTCAAATCTCTATAAGATAACTTTTCAAGCCTAGTGGTATGGACATACAGCTCTCCTGGTGGCCAGCCTGAATTTGGGATGGATTGCTAGAAGGAAAGATTACCTACTCTGAATGTTGCATAGGCGGACTATATTAAGGCAAATATGATACCACAGAAGAGAATGGCTATAAAAAAATAGTTCATTTCAGTTTCTGCTTGTTTGCCAAGCACATGGGCAAAATGAAGTCTATTAGCCTCAAGGCATCAGCTTATCCTACAGAACCAGCAAAAAACAATTCCACAGTATGTATTAAATCCAACAACAAAACAAAATTAACCTTTTTTCCATATTATTGCCTTATTTCAGAAACCTTTTGAAGGTGTGCTGGTTGTGAACATATATTGCTAGGAGGAATTCAGTATTATAAAAAGAACATAATTTTCCTAAAATAATTTACCTTATTAACTCAGAAAAAATATTTAAGGAAAAATATAATATGAATCTTTTAGATCACATGTCTTAAAACATAGGATGATTTCCTCAAAGGAAAAAGAAAACTATTTTTTTAATTTGTGTGACTATACTATTTTGTGAAAATCCAGGACATAGTCAGTGCTCAACATTTATTCACTGTTTAAGAAATCTTTTTAGGTGACACTTTATTTTCATTATGACACAAAGGCTGTCTTGATGAATATGCAGTTTATTTGTGATATTGTACCATAAAGGTCACCATAACAAGGCAGTGGAAAAGATATGTATACAAGAATTTAAAGATAGCTTTATTCATTTCACAAAGGTAAACACCAAATGCCACATAACTGTCTGCTTTTAATTAGCTTGTCAAAAGGTTTTGACAAAGACCTCTGGTGGATTCCTAAGCAAACCTGGATGCAGATGACTTCTACTGAGTCATTTATTGTCTCTCATAGATTCTAATAGAATTGATCTAATCATGCTCACTCTTCAATTATCAGCTCTTTTGTTTGTATTTAAATCCACCTGGTTGTGGAGATAGGAATGGTTCTACTTCTGGTTTGATATAGTTATTCTCGGTTTGAACAAACACTTTATATCTGTCCAGATATTTTTATTTGTGTCAGAGTATAACATTTTGGGTGTTTCTAATTTCTGTTCTCTACCTTGGTTTGGGGTAAAAGGTTATAATGGCTTCATCTCCCTTTCACATGTCTTAGTATAAACATATGAAATATATGTACTTCTTTGAAAAAAGAAATGCAAGACAATACCTGTCTATTATCCAGTTTACTTGATGTTCTTTTTCTCATACATATTTCCATCCCACTAATCTTCTTGAAAAATAATAGTGAAACGTTTCTGAACAAGATATCTATAGGATGATGTAATGTGATACAAATAAACTGTCATAACCACAGTATCAATGAATTAACTCAATGAAACAGCCAATAAAATAATGAAAGCAAAATGCAAGCAACAAAGCCCTTTAAAAGCCTCAAAAGAAACTAAATTAAAATATTTTTATTTATTTATTTGACAGAGAAAGAGGGAGAGAGAGAGAGAAAGCATGGCAGGGCCTCCAACCATTGCAAACAAACTCCAGACACGTGTGCCCCCTTGTGCATCTGGCTAATGTGGGTCCTGGGGAATTGAACCTGGGTCCTTTTGCAGGCGAACACCTTAACTGCTAAGCAATCCCTCTTCCCCTATTTATTTATTTTAAAAAATTTATTTTTATTTATTGATTAGCAACAGGGCTGGAGGGATGGCTTATCAGTTAAGGTGTTTGCCTGCAAAGCCAAAGGATCCAGGTTCGATTCCCCAGGACCCACATTAGCCAGATGCAGAAGTGGGCACATGCCTCTGGAGTTCGTTTGTAGTGGATGGAAGCCCTGGTTTTCCCTCTCTCTCTCTGTCTCTCTCCCCCCTCTCTCTTTTTCTCTGTCAAAGAAATAAGTAAATTAATTAATTAAAAAATAAAAATGTTGATTAGCAACATAGAGAGAGGAAGAGAGAGAGAGAGAGAGAGAGGGTGAGAATGTGTGCACTAGGGCCTCTAGCCACTACAAATGAACTCCACACGCATACACCACTATATGCATCTGGCTTACATGGGACCTGGAAAATTAAACTTTGGTCCTTAGGCTTTGTAGGCATGTACCTTAACTGCTAAACCATCTCTCCAGCTCCACTGGGATTATTTCTAGCTGCCACAGGTCGCATCCCAGCCATGGTAGAATGGGAAACTCCTAGGTAATCACAACTTAGGCTTTATTTCTGGTAAAAATGTACTTTTCTCTCTGGGCCACATTACTCTTAAAAAATAATAAAACAGGGCTGGAGGGATGGATTAGCGGTTAATGCATTTGCCTGCAAAGCCAAAGGACCCAGGCTCAATTCCCCAGGACCCATGTTAGCCAGATGCAAAAGGGGGCACATATGTCTGGAGTTTGTTTGCAGTGGCTGGAGGCCCTGCATGCGCATTCTCTCTCTCTCTCCCTCCTTCTCTGTGAAATGAATAAATAAATAAAAATAATAAAATATTAATATAAAGTAATAACTATATTAATACAACTATATATATATGAAATAATACATATACAACTATATATATATATATATATATATATATATATATATATATATACACACACACACACACACACACACACACAAATTAATATAGCATCAATAATTGTCGCAGTTACATTCTCTTTGCTGGAAGAAACATCTTATCAGAAATAGTTTATGGAAGGAAAGGATTTATTTCAGACTTACAGATTTGAGGGAAAGTTTCATCATAGCTAAAGAAGCTGGCTCACTTCATACATCCACAGCAGAGAGGCCAAACTAACAACCAGAGCTCAGCACTGGAAATTTCTATATGAACTACTGGAGGAAAGTGGCCAGCAATGGTCTGAGCAATCAGAGGTCTTAGCCACACAGAAGCACACACCCTGACAGGAGGTACATGTCAGTGCAATAGTGGCACACAGCCTCAGTGGGTAACCAATAACTTTCTGATTGACTAACAGATCTGTCCAGTATAAATGAACACATATCTGGAATTGGTAACTAGACCAGAATCCTATGGAGACAAAGATTATGCTCTCCAGTGTCAAGCTCTCACTAGTCTGTAGCTAAAAGAGGGGTTACATACATCAAATTCTCCCTGAAATAATAGTGTTTATCCCATTTAAACTATGCTGACTTCACTCTCCATTGGACAATCTGTTCTTTTCCATAGGGTAGCAAGACTAGAGGAGATAAACTACCCCTCACACTTCAGCCAAGCCACAGGTGAAACCACAAGGGAACTGGGGAGAGGAACCTAAGTGCTGCTTCCATGCTGAACCTGATAATCAGTGCCAGGATGTAGGAGACAGACCCTGAGGATACTCAAAACCTACCACAGCAGAGATCCAGAGACTCCTAAAACCTCATCACTGAAGTAGACTTGAAACTCACCCACCATGGCTCAGGGAATTTTGAGGAAGAGGGGGCAGAAAGATTGTAAGAGCCACTGGTTGAGACAACATGCCTAGAGTCATTCCCTCCCCCCTAAAAATAACTGACTGCTGCTTTCACAATGCACAAACCACAACCCCATGTGGAATGCCTGTAACCCCGCTGAGGAGTGTCTCCAGTGGAATGGGGGCAGGGATGAGAGAAAAGAGTGTACCAACAAATGAATTATCCATATGAAATATGTTAATAATAATAATTAAAAATAGAAATGAATAAAAAATAAATAAATAAATTAAGACCGAATAGTATATAAATACATGCCAATGTAAAATAAGGGTATGACAGATTCTACTGAGGTGCATACATTAAAATCACCTCTCCTGGATAACAAAGAAAACATTTGAGTTTGCATCTTGATCCTCCATTAGGAGCACTATTTATGCCTTATGTATAAAAGTTATGTATAAAAGTCAGTATGAAAGATGAAAAGAAAATCATAAAGTTTGGTGTGAGCCACTATATACTAAGAAGGAAACTGTGCATATGATCACAAAAATAACAATAGTTCCTTTTTTCCGAATTCAAAACACCCCTCATTCTCCTGATACATTAGAAATGAAAATTTCTGTATTGTTGATAAACAATAAAGCTATACTTCACAGATAGAAATTTGTCTTATCTGCCTTACCACCTGAATTTCAGAAATGCATGACATCTTCACACTTAAAGAACATTCAGAAAAAATGGCATGTGGTTAATAATAAATACTATTAACTGAAAATGTGAGTGTATGTAAGGGAATGCATATTATTGTTTAGCTTATTCAATTATTTTTCTAATTCATCAAGATATCTACTGTTGAGTTTACACTGTGTAGCAGATTCCTCTACTTGAGTATTTTCTCTTAAAGAGAGGAAGGAGGCTCTTATTCACAAAGTCAAAGTCTGAGAAACCTGAAACATAAAGATAATTCAACCATTCCCTGAGGTTATATTAATTAGAAACTGAAACATTCTTTGGGGGGGGGGAGGAAGAAAGGAAGTTCCAGGTAGTCATGAAGTCAATGAGTCTAGGAAAGGATTACAAGACCTCACCTCAAGTCTATATAAAGGGGAAGCAATTTCTTGAAGATGAGACTGTTCTATTGTTATGCCTGCAATTGACGGAGAGTGCTTGAGAATCTCTAACCAGCTGAGCAGCCTGCAGGTTGTGCAGTGGGCTCCAGGCAGCCTCTGTGAGTCATTGCCAATGGTTATATGGGCTTTTTATTGTGATGAAGCTGCCTATGAGTCAAACCAGGTATGGGAAGATGCTATCCAAACTGGGATGAGAATTCTCAATGTTATGGCTGCTTTGGGGTTTCTATTGCTCCTGCAAGCAACTCTTCACCCGGCTCTCAACCAAACTGGTTTTTGTGTAATGGTTCTTTTGTCTGCCACCTGTTCCCTATCGGCAGTGAAGAGTAGTGTGCACCACCCCAGGGGCAATGTTTCCTGCGACTGTTTGAATGTGGCATTTCTCCCACAATCTCATTTTTGAACACTTTGTTTCCAGTTGATGGTAACATTTTGGAAATGGTGGAACCTTTTGGACCTAGGGTCTAAGGTTTCCATAGCATGATGGACAAACCTTCTCAAACTTGGGTTATTCTGTTCTGGATTTTTCTTTCCTTATTTCTGCCAAGCATTTTGTCACAGTAATGAAAAACTAGCTGCAATCTATCTAAAATCATTCTTTGGAAAATCTTGTACATATGCACATACACACATGCACACACATGGTATATTCTCTCTCTAAATATATAAATTTTATAGTGCATGAATAGAAGATATGCAGTGATACATGATATTCCCCTTTAAGAGTATTACAAAATTTATTTCTCAATATCATATACACACAAGATGCAATGTATATTAAATTCTCCTTGTGTGAGAACTTAAGCAAATGTCTACTGATCAGTAGATTTTTAACATTGAAAAAGAATATAATTTTAGAAAGTCTCATTGCTAAGTCTAATGCTAAAGTCTCTGTCCTTGAATTTTTTATAAACATTGGGAATAGAAAGATAGTAATCAGATAACTATTTAACAATGGGATTATTTGTAGACATGACCTTTTCCACAGTTGAAGCCCAAATTTACTCAGCACATGAGATGTTCTTTTTGATTATGTTAGGAAGGAAGTTGGCATGAGCTTACCTGCTCCTTTGAAAGTTACAGTATGGGAAACATTAGATCTCAGATGTGAACATAAGCACTTTGAGTCCACATATATGAACAGACTAATGGATTGTAAATTCCAACTCACCTGTACCACAGTCATAGTTAATAGTAAATGTTTAATAGATTTTATCAGTTCATTGTATTTTCATTTATATACCTATTCTTAAAATTTTGTATCATCAGATGTGAAGGAACTATATAGTGAAAACATAAAAACACTCAAGAAAGAAATAGAGGAAGACTTAAGAGGATGGAAGGACCTCCCATGTTCCTGGATAGGAAAAATTAGTATTGTGAAAATAGCAATTCTACCAAAAGCATTATACAGATTTAATGTAATACCAATAAAAATACCAGTATCATTTTTCACTGAGACTGGAACAATGATCTCAAAATTGATATGGAATGGCAGAAGGCCTTGGATATCCAAACAGGTCCTCAGCAAAAGAAACACTTTGGGTAGTCTCACTATAACTGATGGGAAGTTATATTACAAAGCCATAGTGACAAAAACAACATGGTACTGGAATAAAAACAGAAACATAGACCAATAGAAAAGAATTGAAGACCCAGACATTAGGGCAAGCAACTACAGCTACTTGATCTTTGACAAAGGTGCCAATAATGAAGATTGTAGAAAAGACAGCATCTTCAACAAATGGTGTTGGATAAATTGGATGACTATATGTAGAAAAATTAAATTAGACACACTCATTTTCTCATACACAAAAATCAAGTCTAAATGCATTAAAGACCTCAATATAAGACCTGAAACTCTTCAACTACTGGGGGGGGGGGGCATAGGAAGTACTCTCCACAATATAGGACTAGGAAAAGACTTCCTGAACAAAACCCAGAAGCCAAGGAAATTAAACAAGCACTCAACCAGCGGGATCTCATGAGCCTTTAAAGCTTTTGCAGAAACATGCCATAAGCAGAGTCAATAGATTGCCCACTGAATGGGAGAAAATCTTTGCAAGCTATGCCACTGACAGAAGCCTTATATCTAGAATATACAAAGAACTCAAAAAACTGAACAATAAAAAATCAAACAACCCACTCCAAAAGTGGGGAAGAGAACTAAATAGGGAGTTCTCAGAGGAAGAATTACAAATGGCCAGCACACACTTAAGATAATGTTCAACATCCCTAACCATTAGGGAAATGCAAATTGAAACAACTATGAGATTCCACCTTACCCCAGTAAGGATAACAAACATTAAAAAATCAAATGAGAACAAATTTTGGTGAGGCTGAGGGGAAATAGCAACACTCATTCACTTTTGGTGAGAATGTAAGCTGGTACAACCACTGTGGAAATCAATAGGGAGACTCCTGAAAAGAAAGGATGAATAGGTATTTACCAGCAGACCCTTTATTCCCTTACTGAACATTTACCCTAAAAGCTCCACATCCCAGTTCAGAAATATTTGCTCAACCATGTTTATAGCTGCTCAATTCATAATAGCTAAAAGCTGGAATCATCCATCATTGGATGAATGGATAACCAAGATGTGGTATATCTACATGATGGAATTGTAAACAGCAGTAAGGAAAAATGACACAATGAAATTAGAAGAAAAATAGTTGATCCTGGAACAGATCATTCTAAGTGAACTCACACAATCAAAGAAAGACAACCATCACATGATCTCACTCATCTGCAGTTCCTAACCTGGATCAGATCAAGTTGCTGACATAACTGAATAGCATCTCAAGGCTTGGACAATAGGGAGGGTAGGGCTTGGGGGAAGGGAAATGAGGAGAGAACACAAAATCTGAAACCAAATTGAACTGCTACCATAGAATTCTATATCCTGGAAATCAGACTAAAAGGTAGATCCCTCAAGTGGACCTTAGAGGGATCACCTAAATCAAAGAGCCTTGGAGAGAGTGAGATGAAACCTAACCTCAAATTTCTCCTGTTTCTCTTTCTTCTCTGGCTTTTTCTTTTTTCTTTTCCCTTGGTGCTAGCCTGTAATTCCCTGTACCAGGATGTGGTCTACATGCACAATTAGCTGTTGGTCAGAGAGACCTACTAGATCTCCCAAAACAAACAAGACAGATTTCTGTCAGAGCACTTGATTACCCACCAGAGGTTAATGGTAAGACCCTACTGCTGAAGACACCAAATTCTGTTGGCATGGGCCATGGAGAGACCTGGTTGGAATCTGGAGGAGAATCAGTCCTCAGATAATTAGTCCATCTAGTGCTGGAAGGTGCTACATGAGCTATTGGGGGAATGTGGCCAACATCTGTTCAAGCAACTCAAAGTCTAAGCAACTCAGAAGCAAACAACCTGATGTGATACTCACACAAGTGCAATAGTGGTACACAGCCATGGTGGGTAACAAACTGCTATTGGACTTGCTGACAGATCTGCTCATTGGAAAGGAAACCATATTTGGAACTGTGAAAAAAATTCAGAATCATATCCAGATAATGATTCTGCTTTTCCATTGTTGAACTCCCACTAACATTAGACTACAAAAGTGTCTAAACCCTTTTAATTCTCTCTAAATTAATAATGGTTGTCCCATTTAACTGGTGCTAATTTCTCTCTCTGCCGGAGAATCTGATTCTCTTTTTCAGATGGGAACTGGACTTGAGGAGATAAAGGATCCAGTGCCCTCCACCTTGGCCCCAGATGAAACCACAGAGGAGCTGGGGAAATGAACAAGAATCCTGCTCTCTTAGTTAAGCAGATATCAACACAAGGGTGATGAAGAAATATAGTGAGGACACTCAACCTCTACCAAACTAGATATCTAGATGCTCCTAAATGACCTGCACTGAAGTAGATTTAAAATACTCCCAGCATGTCTCTGGTAATTTTGAGGAAGTGAGGGTGGAAAGATTGTTAGAGCCACAAGTTGGGAAATTTTGCACAGAGACATTGCCTCTCCCCCATAACTGACTTCTGCCCCTTTAATACATGACCAATAACCCCATGAGGTTGACCTGCATACTGAATGAGGAAGGCCTTTTCAGGAAAGGGGCAGGAATGTGGGAAAGGATGATACCAACATGTGATGTTTACATACAAAATATGTTCATATCTAATAATAAAAATAAAAAAATAAAAAATTGTGCATACCACAGAGATATCTACATGTAAAAATATTAATGAATTTAGCAATAAAAAATTTGTATCAGCAGAAATCATGCCAAAAAACACACATTTTCTTGACCAATATCTACCCTCAGACTTAAATGATCATCAGTTTCAAGATCAGCAAAATGAAATTTTAATTTTTAACCTATGTACATTAAAATAATTGATTTATTATATATATATATGTATGTATATGTATATATATGTATATATATATATATATGTGTGTGTGTGTGTGTGTTAAATTGTTAAATTTTATTTATTTACTTGCAAGCAGAGACAGAGAGAGAGAGAGAGAGAGAGAGAGAGAGAGAGAGAGAGAAAGATAATGGGCATGCCATGGCCTCTAGCCACTATAAACAAATTCCAGATGCATGTTCCCCTACTGATCTGGCTTACCTGTGTCCTGGGGAATTGAACCTGGGTCCTTTGGTTCATATGCAATTCCTTATCCTCAAGCCATTTCTAAGTCATATATATGCTTTTATGCAGAACATATTAGTCCTCACATTTTTCAATTTGATCCAGCTTCTTTTGTTTCCATGGTTAGCAAGAATGTGATAACACTACCACAATTAAATGTCTTGTGACATCGTGTGAAGATACATGCTTTTGCCTTAAATTGATTTTGTATTAACATTCATTAAATGTAATAATATTTATTATTTTATATATAGTTTTTATTTAGCAAATTTCACCACTTGTGTATTAGAATTATTTTTAATGAAAATATAAATGCATTTCTAGGTCATGTCTTAGAATATGGAAATATTTGAGAGGAAAATTCTATGTTTAGACAATTTGGAGTGAATTCATTCAAACAGTAGGAATTTTTCTCATTTTAAAACCATATTTTTGTATTCTGAAGCTAGGTCTTGGAAATAAAATACACTGTGAGTTTCTCAGGGCTGAGAGCAAATGGAACTTTTCTGTACTAAACTCAGTGATTTCAGGAACAGACACCTCCTCTGGTTGTTACATTTTTATTTTTTTTTCTTGTTGTTTGAAAGTGCCTTTTTTCCCATCTCATGCACTAAGCATTTAATCCTGGATGCTATTTGCAGACACTGTCTCTCCATGAATAACTGCTTCAGTGAGGTCAGGACCTTTTGTGTTCAACTTGTAGTCAGTGTTACAACTGAATGGCAGCCCTCTTAGATCATGCTTCTGGGTGAGGCGGGGGAAGAAAAATAAGAAGAATGAGCCTCAAATCATCTCCATTCTATACAACATTATTTGTGTCAAGAAAGTTTCAGTCATAACGAAACAAGGTAAATTGAAGATGACAAATTTTTCTGTGTTTTCTAGGCAATAATCAACAAGTGTTTTATTCTGCCGTATATTGGCTTGCATCTACCCTACATATTTTATTTATGTTCTCATTTACTTCTAAATAACTAGACCTACCTTTAAATTTAAAAATATAGAGTATAGAGCCTTGGGGCATGTTTAAAATACAAGGAAATAAATAGGTACTCTTACAAAAATGGTGTATAAAATCACAAAGGAGCCCAATTTTCTTTGTACAACAAAGAGTGAGAAAATGGCCCTTGAGCCCAAAGAAATGAACTGAAGTTTTAACCACTGTGTGCCAAATGTGTGGTTTCATGAAAATGATAGTGGTGTACAGAACAGCTGTGCAGTAGGTATATACGGACAAAGAACCTGATGGACATGAGATAAGGATTTATTCAATTCCTATTATTTTTATTTTATTATTACTGCTATTATTATAATCACTTTAATTATGAAAGTGGTTCAAGAAAACTCCTAGTTTGATTAATAATTTTTGAAAAAACCTTGATCTCTTAATTAATTTCTCATAATAATAATAGGCTACTTTTTATTGAGTTATAATGTAAAGACTCATAATTGACCAAACAAATGTAATAGATCGTCATGGCCAAATATAGCATATGGTCAATCTCTGGATGACGTTATGCCTTTTGGACAGGAAGGTATATTCAGGAATAAGAGAATTTTAGGAGACTAACTTGTCTTGAAAACTGCTGTAATATTCAGGAGAATAATATGAAGGTTACGGTACTGCCAAATCTATTGTTAAGACAAGAAGACAATGTAAATGTGCCTATTATTATAATTACTTTTCTATTTATTTAGCTACTCTGCAAAATCCTTCAATATTTAAATTATTCTGTCAATTATGAATATCTCATATTTTAATATATAACTTTTATATATTGTCATAATTTAACACCTTGTATAATATTCAAATTCACAAAATGCATCTATTAAAATTCTGCTTTTTTAATAAAAGGCATTTTATTAAAAAATTCAGTTTATTAAAATGTTAGCAGGATTGTTATGAATTGGATGTGAAATGTTTCCAGTCCTAGAAACCAGAGGTTTGTGATCATGGAATGAAATGAATTCTCTGAAATCATGAGGAATTTCCTCATAAGTGACAGAAAGTTGACTATCATAAACAGTGTTGTATTGATGCAATTATATTAAGAAACTACTACTCCTACATATTTTGGATTAGGCAGGGAAGGGTAGCATATGCTAAAGTCTAGCAATTAGGAAGCGTGGCACTAGAAAGGTTTTTCTTTGAAATTAAAATTAGATATTTGTACTAATTATTTAAGCATGCAAAATAAAATTGAGGCTATAATTATGAAATTAGAAAATTTCATGAACCTAAATGCATATTCTTTCTGACAATAGTAAATAGAAAATCAATATAGAAACTTTTTGTACTCTTGTTCATAGCAGAAAGTTCTAATATCCTTATAAGACTTTATATAATTTTTCATTTTATGGTTATCCTGGTAAGGATTATCTATATAATACTTACAGTATTGTCACCATTTATTAAAGTCTTGATTGAATAACAATTGCTACTATGATATTCTTGATGTGTCATCTATAATATCTTGTATCTTCTAAGAAAGAAGTTCATAATAAAGACAGAACAAGCTTCACTTTCATGTCTGTTTCTAGGATCAGAGTCTTGCAGGTGTTCATGACCAGAATTTCAAACATCTTCAGATTCCATGTAACAGATCACCCCAGATGCCAATGAACAGGAGGAAACTGATAACAGTGAAGGGAGTTTTATAGCAATGTAGGAAGCAAAGGTCTATGCTACTATACGTAGATATTTATTTTTAATCGCCTTAGGTAATTCTCTTGAACCACAGGAAACTATTTTTTTGATAATTAATATTGCTTTCAACTTTATGTAAGACTCTTTCTTAAGTAATTCTCCCAAAATGGAAAAGATTTAAAATTAATTAATGTCTTAATATAGTATAAATACCACGTTTATACCCCTACTTTGGATGATTGTTGGAATAAATTAAGAGGAAACATTCAAACCCAATAAAAAAGAATGGCAATAAAGTAAAATAAGTAAAGCTTATTCATTTTTGCATATATTTAAATACATATAGTGAGAGATAGATGGATAGAGAAAGGGAGATTCTGTTCTGAATATTAATAATGATACCCACTCAGTCTATCCTATTTGAAAACTAAATAAAGAATGTAAATAAGTGGGGAGGTAATGTAGGTGAGATAGCTTATTGTACAAGCATGAGGACTGAAGTTTGATCCCTAGCAGCCATGTACCAAGCCTGGTGTTATTACACATGCCTATATTCCACCACTGGTGGTGGGGGTAGAAACAGGAGGATCACTGGGTCATCCAGTATCACCAAATAAGAGGAACTCCAGGTTCAGTGATAGACTGACTCGGGGAAATAAAGTGGAAGAAGGATAGAGTGAAAACCTGACATCATCCTCTTCATCTGTGCACACACATGCAGACATCACATACCAATAATAATAATGATGAAAATGACAAAAATATTTAAAAACCAGTGTAGTATACTGTATGGTGGTTTAGCCAATTCAATGCCTTGGTCGTTGGAGAAGAGTCCTGGAAAAAAATTTTAGTCCCTCTGTACTTACAATATTATTCAGGGTAACCTCAAACTCATGCGATCATCCTACCTCTGCTTCCCAAGGGCTGGGATTAAACACATGCACCACCACACTTAGCCTGATATTCACCTTTTATGCGCACAGTAAGATGTCCCAATGCTGTATGTCCTCACAACTCTGCATTTTCATGTTCCTTTTCTTTCTCCTGGAAGATAATATAGCCTTTGTCTTTCTGTTTCATTTTTACTCTTCCTCCACATTTTCAAATGGGTATCACCTAAATTAAACTTTCAAACTACTGTTGTATATCTATAATATTAGCCTCAAATTGCAATAGGTACTTGTGGGAAAAAAAGGAAAGCATAGTGAGATGCAATCTTTCTGTCCAAAATATTTTCCTTGTGTGACCATCAGAAATCTTGAAGTAGAATTTTTATGATGCCTATACAATGTCCCAGCCCACAGTTAAGGAAAATAAATAAATCAATATGCTAAGAGCAAGGTGTCTGATAATGATAACAGGGTTGTTAATATTGCATTAAGAAGGGGGAGATCACCAGACCTTCATGAGCACCCTGCCTCCTCCTGCCCTCCAGCTGCCTGTGGTCTTGGAGGTTCTAAAGTATGAGGTGGAAGGAAGCATGCTGGTTGGTATACAGTGATGACGCTTTTGTGAGCCACCTCTGTTGCTGGAGTGGTAGTTTTCAGTAATGCTGCTACCTCTGAGTTACTCATGCTCCTAGAGGAACCCATTGCCTATGCACCAATAAATCCAGTAATTCAAGGTCACAGCAAGCCAGACTTGGATGTAAACCTTTCTTCCATTTGTCAATACATTTTATGTGGTGACTGGATGTTTCATTACACCTTACCAGGAAAGCCACTCATAGGAAATTCATGACCATGTGGCATGGATCATGGCTTCTCAAACTGTTTTCACTAACACATATTTTACCAAAGAAATCTTTGCATCAACCCAGGAACAAAGAATATGTGACAGGTATGCAAACCAAACATTTAATGATAATAGATCATATGTTATATAAAGCAATTCCTTAGAATTACAATTTTACCATTTATTAAAGATGAAAGTGAATTTGCATACTAATGGATAGATGGACATTTTATTTTTATTTTTAATTTTTTTCACCAAGTTTACAAATTTTAATAAACCCCAGATGTTCTTAGCAGTATATGAGATGACATAGTGGATACTGAAAACATCTGGCTGCAGCAGATATGAGTGTCTACATCAGCTGGGCAGTCAGCAACACATATGGGCCATTTTGACTTTTTTTAGCATATATATATATATATATGTATATGTATATATATATATATATATATATATATATATACATATACATATATATACTATGATATATATATTATTGACAACTTCTATACTTACAGACAGTAAACCATAGTATTCCCCTCCCCCTGCTTTCCCCTTCGTAACTCTGCTCTCCATCATATCTCCTCCCTCTCTCCATTAGTCTCTCTTTTAACTTGATGTCATCATCTTTTTCTCCTATTATGAGAGTCTTGTATAGGTATTGCTAGGCATTGTGAGGTCTTGGATATTGAGGCTAATTTCTGTCTGGACAGTTGTATGTAAAGAGTGGAACCCTTCCTTTGTCTCTTACATTCTTTTGGCCACCTCTACCACAACTGACCTTGAGCCATGGAGGGTGTGAGATGTTTCAATGCTGGACATTCCTCCATCTCTTATTCTCAGCATTAAGTTGCCTTGTGGATCATCCCTGTGGTCATTGCCATCTGAAAAGAGAAGGTTCTCTAACCAGAAGTGAAAGTAGCATTAATATATGAGTATGAACATTAAGTGTAGTGCTTTCTGGACAATTCGGTAACAGTAATATGTGCATTTATCCAGACAAGAGCAGGCTTTATATCCCTAAGGCTCATGACCTCCCCTGCCATAGGATCTTGATTAGGTTTTCACTACCAGGCATGTATTCCCTTCCATAGGGCAGGCCTTCAGTCCAATTAGAAAGAAATTGGTTTCCCCCAGAGCAGACATGCAACTGTTGCACTCGTTCAGTCATTTGGCCTATCTGGCCTAATTTGAGGCTTCCAGTGTCCCCTGTTTTCACTGCTGATGACTTCTATCACACATAAGTCTACACACAGTGCAGTGCAGCTTTTTCCAGATTTCGGCTGGCTGGGCTACAGAGAGAAGGTTTTGTGCTTGTAATACTGCTTTTTTAATCTCTAATCTTATTAATTTTTATGGCTTCTCTCTTTCTTCTGGACAAATTTGCTAAGGGTTTATCAATCTTGTTTATCTTTTCAAAAATCCTACTCTTTGTTTCATTGATTCTTTGAATTTTTTTTTTGTTTTTGTTGTTGTTTCTATTTCATTAATTTCTGCCCTAATCATTATTTCTTCTTCTCGTCTACTGATTTTTCATTTGTCTTATTCTAGCTTTTCCAAGGTCTTAAGGCGAAGCATTAAATAGTTTATTTGTGAACTCTCTAATTTTTTAATATAGGCACTTGGAGCTAAAAATTTTCCTCTTAGGACTGCCTTCATTGTGTCCCAAAAGATTTGGTATTTTGTATTATCATAACCATTTCATACTATGAATTTATTGATATCCTTTCCGATTTCTTCAATGACCCACTGAACATTCAATAGAGTACTGTTTAGTCTCCATCAATTTCTGTGTGCTCTGTAGCTTTTCTTGTTGCTAATTTGTAGTTCATTTCCATTGTGGTCAGATAGAGTACAAGGGATTATTTCAATTTTCCTGTATTTGTTGAGATATGCTTTCTGTCCTAATATATGGTCTATTTCAGAGAATGTTCCATGTGCTATGGAGAAAAATGTATATTCTGCAGCCTTTGGATGGAATGTCCTGCAGATATCTGTTAGGTCTATTTGTTCCATGACATCATTTAGTCCATATGTCTCTCTGTTTATTTTTTGCCAGGGTGACCTATCCATTGATGAGAGGGGGTATTGAAGTCACCCACTACAATTGTGTTTGATTGTATCTGTGACTTTTAGTCTTACAGTGTTTCATGAAACTGGGAGCCCCCATGTTAGGCACATATATGTTTAGGATTATAAGGTTCTCCAGTTGGAGTGTTCTTTTAATCATTATAAAGTGACCTTCTTTACGTTTCCTCACTAATGTTGGTTTGAAGTCTATCCTGTCAGATGTTAGGATAGCAACCCCTGCTTGTTTCCTAGGCCCATTTGCTTGAAATACTGTTTTCCATCATTTCACCCTAAGACAGTGCCTATTATTTATTGAGAGATGAGTTTCCTGGAGGCAACAAGTGGCAGGATCCTGACTTTTAATCCAATCTGCAAGCCTGTGTCTTTTGGTTGGTACATTGAGGCCATTGATTGAAAGGTGTGTATTTATTCTTACCATTATTATTTTGTAGTGTTTCCTGTTTTCCCTTTACTCATTTGTGTTAACTGTTATTTGAGTGTGGTTCATTTTTTTCTTTTTTTCTTATTTCCTCCTGTGTTTGTTTTGCTTTCTCTTCAGCATTAAGAATTCCTCCAAGGATTTTCTGTAGCACTGGTTTAGTTGCCATAAATTCCTGTAGCCTGTTTTTGTAGTGGAATGTCCTTATTTTTCCATCAATTTGGATAGATAGCTTTGCAGGATAAAGTAATCTTTGTTGACAGATTTTATCTTTCAGAACTTGGAATACATCATTCCAAGCCCTTCTGGCTTTTAAAGTTTGTTTTGAGTAATTTGCAGTTATTCTGATGGGCCTGCTTTGTAGGTAATTTGCTTTTTCTCTCTAACTGCTTTCTATATATTTTCTGTGGTTTCTGTGTTTAGTAGTTTAATTATAACATGGCAAGGAGAGGTTCTTTCCAGGTTTTGTCTGTTTGGTGTTCTAAAAGCTTCTTGTAAGTGCATTGGCATTACTTTCCAAATTTGTAATTTGTGGAAAATTTTGTTCTATGATTTGGTTGAAAACACCTACTAAACCTGAGGATTGAAGTTCTTCTCCTTCTATTATACTCTGGACTCTTATGTTTAATCTTTTTGTAGTGTCCCAGATATCTTGAGATCACCATTCATACCTTGCTATTAGCTTGTTTTTCTCTTTCTTGGACTGTATTAGGTCTTCCACCTGATCTTCTAGTTTAGATATTCTGTTCTCTCCTTCATCATTCTACTGGTGAGACTTTCTACGGAGGGTTTTTTATTATTATTATTTCACTGACTGTATTCTTCAGAGCTAGGATTTCAACCTGGTTTTTCATCAGTATTTCTATTTCCTTACTCATGTCTTATAATGGACTTCTTATTTCATTAAGCTGGTTTCCTGTGCTCTCTTTCAGAAGTTTGTTTTCTTCTTTAATTCCTCTGTTTTCTCCTTTGAATTCCTTCATTTTTTCTCTGATTTCTTTGAGGATAGATACCATCATTTTCTTGAAATCTTTGTCAGGCATTTCTTCTAAAACAGTTTCATTGGCAATCATTTCTTATGGATTTACAGTTTTGGGTGGAATTGTATAGTCCTTATTCTTTGAGTTTCTTGTATTATAATGAAGCAACTTTTGCATCTTGAATTGATTTGATGCTTTGGATTTCTACTTATCTGCAGTGTTCCCAGATGTGGCAATCCACTTTTACATACCCACAGGGTATGAGATCAAAGTGCCAGGTGTAGCTTTTGTACCCCAATCCAGCCACAGAAGTAATCCTAGATGTTGAGTTTGCTTGCTAAGCAATTGTTCTAATGGACTAGGTGGAACAATTTACTGGCAAATTATAAACTTCAACTGAGCAACATACACAATCAATGGAAACCAGCACAAAGTAGGAAACTGTGGGGATTGAAACAAACAGATAGTCTTATAAAGGCAAATTCCCTAAGGGTGTGTGTTGTTGTATACACTTAATCTTATCAGCTGGAAGATAAAGATTTCTGTTCAGAATAGGGTTCCATGTCAACCTGGATCTGGATCAGACCCTACCACCAATAATGACAGAAGCAAAAGACAAAGGCCCTATAAGTATGAAAGCATCAAAGGTAACAATATTCAACCCCCAAATACATGTTATTTGAAAATGGTAAAGCCAAGAAAGAGTATGTAACCCATAACCTTCCCTGACAAGGGAAAGAGAAAAGAAATTACCTCTTCCAATGCAGGCCTATGTACCTGATTTTTTTTTTTTTTTTTTTTTTTTTTTTTTTTTTTTTACCTTTTGGAGTACCTTCCAATCTCACCAATGCTGAGTGCCCACCTTGATCCCTCAATCTTGTGCTGTGGAGCTGGAGCTCCGATCAGCTCTGTTGGCTGTGCTCTTACTGGGGGCTGAATGCTGGAGGTTCATGGTTGTGATGGTGGGGGATGGGAGAGTTCAGACTTCTGGAGTTACTCAAACAGTTCCACCTGGGTCCCTTTCAGTAGATCTTTAGTTGATCTCAGCTGTCTTTCCTTTAGATTTCTTAATTTTGCAAGAAGGCTGATGAAGTTGAAAAATCCCCTTGTTTGGTCTCTGCTGATGACACCACTTGGCGCACCTGGTGCAGCAGTGCCAAGGAGGGAGTGCAGATCACATGTATCATGGGGCTGCAAGCGCCTCAGTGGAACTCTGGCTGTTTTCCTCCTTTCTGGTGGATCTTGGTCTTTCCAGCTTCTCCTCTGTGTCTAAGAATAACCTATTTTCCTTTACTTTTCAGAAGAAGAGTGTATTTTCCTGGGGTTTTGTTTAAATCCCTCCCTAGGCTAGTTTGGCATGGCTCCTCTGCCACCATCTTACCTGGAAGTCTTGTTATTTTTATATAAAGAATTAAATCTTAGCAGAATGTTTGATGCCTTAGAATGTAGAGATTTCAATTTTTTAAAAAAATGATTGATATAATTTATCCTATAATTGCTAATGCTGAGAACTGATTCACATGAATATGTATATTCAGAATGACAATTTATCTTTATTTGTATGCATGTGTGGTGTGTGTGGTGTGTTTGTGTGCATGTTTATAAGTGTATGCATGCCTATGTGTGGAGATCAGAGGACAACCTCAACATGTCTGTCCTCTCTTTCTACCCTCTGATGAATGGTCTCCATATATGTATATGTGTGTGTGTGTGTACTCCAGACTGTCTTGCCTGTGATGATCTGAATTCTCCTGGTTCTTCATGTCTTTGCCATGGGCACATTATGATCACAGATACCTGTGCCACTTGGCATCTGGTTTTACATAGTTGCTAGGGCTAGCAAACTTGCAAGCAAGTACCTTGAACTATTGAGCCATCTCCATACTCCATTCATTTAGTGATGGTTTTCCACATGTGTAGTGTATTACATGTGGTGTATTATATGTGGAATATGCACTTGTGAATGCACATTTGCACTGTGTAGCACATGCAATGGTCAAAGGAGACTTTGGGCAACCTCTTCTATCACTCAGTGGTGTATTTCCTTGAGATCAGGTCTCTCCCTCAGCCAGAAACAAATGATTTCAGTTAGCAAGTCCATGGACTAGGCTACAAAGCTGTGTGTCTCCTGTTAGAGAGGTCTTCATGCTTAAGCTGTGATAAAGGTATAACATGCTGCATGAGTAAGCACTCTCAGAAATACAGCATATTCATTATGCATTTGATATTGAATTAAATTCTGGTCATTGTGCATTCAGAAAATGTTTACTCTTGCCACATTTTCATGATCCCCACATTCAGTTCTGTGACCCCATATGGAGTTATGACCAAGAGTTTATGAAGTTAGGGCATGAATTAAAAAGAATCTTGAAAAAATGTTCATGGGTAGAATAATAAATAGATGCATTAAATTTAATGAAAGTTTACTGCCCCTAACAAGGCTTTGGGTGAGTAGTTTAATAAGGTCAAAAGAATCTAAAATAATGTTACTTGAAGTATAGAAAAAATTGAGCAGATAAATGAAGAGGAAGTGTAGAGGCAACTGGGGAACAATAGGCTTTGTGAGCAAAAGTAAGCTGATGACAGAGAGACAGTACATCTTGGGGAGGATTTAGAATATTGGTAATAAGTCATTGAACCAAAAGAAAGTCTTCTTTTGTGGTGTATATAAAATTGATGGTATAAGCAGGCCTTTGTGTAAGAGCAGAGGAGGAAACCGTAGTCTAGTTCATGGATGGCATTGGATGTCAGTGCATTTAGTGGGCAATTTATTTCTTATGAATAAAAGACATATTTTAATATTCCAAGTCATGTGCTCCTAGACTTCTTTTTTTCCTATAATACCAGATGCATGGTACTATTAATGTATATTATTCCATGCTCATTTTTATTTACTATGTGTAGGTGTTTCAACACACTAACCTCAGTCATTTTGTTATACACTGATTATTCTTAACAGCCCTTCTGTAAACATCAAGTGAATTGGTGAGTATGTCTCCACAAATGAGCACAAGATCTGGTTGCTATGTCACAGTAGTGTTCAGTCACAGGAGTGTTGGGATCTTCAAGTCAAGGCTCATGACTTTACTTTTGTTGTGTGCCTCATATGATTATCTTATATATCTAAACACATAGAATTCAATAAGTGAATGCCACAACTTAAGGGCAAATGGCAAATGGTGACAATCCTACTTTTTAAACAGCTTTATTTTACCAGGAATGTCTTTATTCTCACAAATTTACCACTTGTAGTTCTATCTCATTTGGGAGAAAAAAGATAAATCATATAATAGTTTCTTCTCTTAAACCTTCAATATTACCATTTTTTATCAGCTTTCAAGATCTCCTCCATGCTCTAATGCTATTAAGGTAAAAATAGATGGCCATCATCACTTTCTTGAGTAGACTTGATATCATCTCATAGCCTATCTGCATAGATTACTCTTCTAGAATCTATTGACCTAATGCAGACATTAGATTAACCTTCAGGCAGACTTGATAGAATAAGCCTTTAAGAATGTATGGATGGATAAAGCAGGTATAAAAGCAAAGTTTATAAGCCAACACAAATGAGAATCACCCTAACTTATAAACAGACATGTTTCACCATCTTTTCTGGATAGTAAACACTCCAGAGACTATATGCTACATTTTCAAATTATTTTTTCAGTAGTTTTACAGTCCATCAGAGAGGCAACTGCCATGGTAGACTCTCTATAAGCTCCTCAAAAGAGTTAATTCACAGGAATCTGAGGCTGTAAATGTGCTCTTGAATATCACACTGGATAATTCCTTACCTCATTGCTTACCTAGCAGTACATAAAGTATAACAAAATAAAATAGCAAATTACCTTAAGAACCCTGTCAGGATAGAAATGGTCCAGTACATAATGGCTATTAAAATATCAAATAAAGTAGTATGAACTTATTTTCTATTCCTCCTAAAACTACATTTTAAAAACTCACACTAATAAACTAAGTGGTGCATTCATGACCACACAGTGAATACCGATAACCCTACTGAAGAGGCCCCACAGTGGAATGGGGGAGTAGAAGAGAGGGAACAAAAGATTGTGATCCAATGAGAATATGACTTATACACAATATGTTAATACTATAATGTTTAAATTAGTAAAAAAGAAATAAACAAATGAAGGGGTTATAATTGGGAAGGTGTGATTTTGAAGAAAAATTCCTTGGTTCTAGTTCATATTTGCCCACAAAATAATACACATTAACAGTGCCATGCATCAGGTATTAAACACAATTTGAAATAATGACTTTTTTCTACTTATAGTAGTAATTCATATATTACCATATTATTGTAAAAATTAATAATAATAATAATGATAAAATATACAGAAGAGAGAGGCAAGAGGATAAAGCATTCATTAGTTATTCTTGGCTACACATATAACAAGAAAAGATTAATAATAATTGACATATAGAAAATGAAAAATAAGACTTCTGGCCGAGATGGTGACCGCCTAACTGCACAGCACATCCCCAGGAAAGAAACTAAGACATTAAGGGTTCACTGGGTCTTTTAGGGAAGAAAAATCTCCAATAGATTGCCAGTGGGAGGACACAGAGGGGAAAAAACAGGGAATCTCTGAGTCCCTCACCTCAAGCCACCACCATACCCACAGTCCCACTTTCAGGAAACTCCCACACTTACTGTAAGAAAAGGATCCCAGGATAACATAGTTCCACTTGCCTCACTGCACAGGGGCAATCACCCTGCTACCCCTAACCACGAGTGACCTTGGCCAGGCTATGCCTGCTGGCATCATTGGAGATCAGGTTCCTTTGATCAATTTGCCCACCAAATGGTGCCACCGCTCAGATCACCACTTGTGGAAACTTAGCCTGCTACGCCCACTCACTCACTTACTGCTCTGGGCACCACATATTCAAACGCAAGCCCAGGCCCATTCCAACTCCCCAGGTGAGCTCAGCCAGTGGCTGTAGCTTATGCTAGCTCAGGTGCCATCCCCTCCCTGTCTGCCATGCCAGCTGACTGCCATTGTCCTGTTGCAGGGGAGCACAGAGTGCTTCAGGGTCCCAGTATTCGGCCACAGCAGAGTTTGGGCTGCTTCAGTGCTTGTTGCTTCTATGTCCCTCCTAGGAAGAGGGCAGGAAGTTTTAGCATATTACCACGTGAAAACTCAGGCAATTTTGGTGTCCCGGCCAGACAGGAGCTCAGGTGGCTTAGGCAAGCAAGGGCCAAAGCCTAGGTTGCTTGGCAACACCACAGGCTGCTTCAGATACCCATTGTGCTTGAGCCAAGGCTGATTCAACCACCTACATCCCCATACACTGTGATGGGCAGACCACAGCGTGAAAGAAATAACATGAACAATCAAATGCAAGAAAATCCAGTTAGATCACCCAGTCCTAAAATGAACATCTCTAATCAAAACATAGAAGAGTCATTCAGATCAGAACACCAAAATGAAGCTATGAGCAATGCAACCCTGACCAAGCTACTGGTAGAACTTACAGAAGACCAACAAAGGACTGATAATTATGTGGATGCTGCCATCACTAGTCTAGACTTAAAAGATAGGAAAATGGAAGGAATTCAAAGACAGTTAAGAGATATGAAGGAGAGTGAAAAAAAAAAAAAAGAGGAACTCAAAATCAGCTGGCAATGCTAAATGAAGTCATAAAGACATGCAAGGATGAATTCAAAGAAGAATCAAGAAAATCAGAAAATGATGTGAAAAGGGAGCTTGACAGAGGGATGAAAATTCTACATAGGAAAGTAGTAGAAAATGCAAACCTGATTGAACAAGTCCAAAACTCTCTAGAAGCTCTCAAGAATAGAGTTAGCCTTAGCCATGTGGAAGATGGAAATTCTGATCTGGAAGACAAAATGGAAGAAACAGTTAGAGAGTCCAAAAATTTCATTAAGTTCAACAGTTTCTGTCAACAGAACATGAGGGAATTGTGGGATACACTCAAACGTCCTGATATCAGGATCATTGGAATACCAGAAGGAGAAGAAATTCAGACAAAAGGCATGGAGAACTTATTTAACAAACTAATTGAAGAAAACTTCTCCAGTCTCTTAAAAGAAAGGCCCATAAACATACAAGAAGCCACCAGAACTCCAAACAGACTGGACCAAAGAAAAACTCTCCAAGACATATTGTCATTAAGACTCTAAACATTGACACCAAAGAGAAAATCCTAAAGGCAGCAAGGGAAAAACAGCACACCACTTTCAAAGGTACCCCCATCAGAATTACTCAAGACTTCTCAATGGAAACCCTGAAAGCAAGAAGGGCCTGGAATGAAACACTGAAAAGTCTAAGAACCTATGGCTTCCAACCCAAACTACTCTACTCAGCAAAAGTATCCCTCATAATAGATGGTGAAAGAAAAACTTCCCATGACAAAACTCAGCTTTACAAATACATGCACACAAACCTACAGAGAGTATTTCAGGAAATTCACCACAGAGAAGAAACAAAAAATCAACCTCAAATGCCTACAGGAAGCAGATCATAATAACCAAACACAGAGTAGGCACAAAAAAAAAAAATCCAAAGTCCATGAAAACAACAAACCACATATACCATCACAATGTGGCAGGGATCAAATCAAATCTCACAGTCATTTTCCTAAATATTAATGGCCTAATTCACCCATCAAGAGACACAAGCTAATAGGATGGATCAAAAAATTAGACCCCTCAACCTGTTGTCTTCAAGAAAGCCACCTCACCACTAAAGACAGAAACCTCCTCAGGGTGAAAGGGTGGAAAACAATATTCCAAGCAACTGGGAATAAGAAACAAGCATCAGAAAAGTGGATGGATCTGGAAAGAATTATACTAAGTGAGGTAACCCAGGCCCAGAAAGCCAAGCGCCACATGTTCTCCCTCATATGTGGATCTTAGCTAGAGATGATTGGGCTTCTGTGTGAGAAGGAAAAAACTCAGTAGCAGAGGCCAGTAAGTTAAAAAAGGAGATAGAAAGGGAAGAGAAAGAAAGGGAGGAGGGCTTTTATTAGGTTGGTATTGTATATATGTAAGTAGAAAGATTGAGATGGGGAGGGGATATGATGGAGAATGGAATTTCAAAGGGGAAAGGGGGGAGGGTAATACCATGGGATTTTTTTTGTTATCATGGAAAATATTAATAAAAATGGAGAAAAAAAAAAAAGAAAGAAACAAGCAGACATAGCTATATTAATATCGGATAAAATAGACTTCAAACCAAAACTAATCAAAAAAGACAAAGAAGGCCACTTCCTACTTATCAAGGGAATGATCCATCAAGAGGATATTACAATCATAAATCTGTATGCACCAAACACAGGGGCACCACAGTTCATACACCAAAACCTACTTGACAATAAAACAGAAATAACCACCAGCACCATCATAGCTGGGGACTTCAATACACTATTATCAGTAGTAGAGATATCATCCAAACAGAAACTCAACAGGGAAGGAAGAGAGCTCAACAAAACCATAGACCACTTAGACATAACAAACATCTACAGATCTTTCCATCCCAAATCCACAGACTACACATTCTTCTCAGCAGCCCATGGAACATTCTCTAAAGTAGACCATATACTGGGTCACAAAGCCTGCCTCCACATATTTAGGAAGATTGACATAATTCCCTGCATGATATCAGATGACAATGCTATAATGCTAGAACTTAACAACAAAAGTCCCACCAAGATTCCCAACGGCACACTTTTAAACAATAAATGGATAGTGGACAAAATAAAAAATGAAATTACAACATTTCTAGAATTGAATGACAATGAGAACACATCGTACCAAAACTTATGGGACACAATGTAATTGGTCCTCAGGGGGAAATTTGTAGCACTCAATGCCTTCAGTAAAAAGACAGAGAGATCCCAAATCAATAACCCAACCATCCACCTAAAGGCACTGGAAAAACAAGAAAAATCCAACCCAAAGACGTCCAAAAAAAAAAAAAAAAAGAAAGAAAGAAAGAATTAAAATCAGAGCATAAATTAATGAATTGGAAACTAAGAAAAAAATTAAGACAATTGACAGAAAAAAGAGCTGGATCTTTGAAAAAACTAAACAAGATTTGCAAAACCCTGGCCAATTTGATCAAGCAAACAAATGAGATGCTTCAAATTAACAAAATTCAAAATGAAAAAGGAGATCACAACAGACATTAGTGAAATTGAGAGAATCATCAGGACTTATTTCAAAAACCTCTACTCCACAAAACTGGAGAATGTGGAAGAGATGGATAAATTCCTGGATGCATACCATCTATAAAAGCTAAACTCAGAGCAGATGAATCCCCTAAATGAATCTATCACACTAACTGAGATTGAAAAAGTAATACAAACCCCCCTAAAAAGAAGAGCCCAGTACCAGATGGCTTCTTAGCTGAATTCTATCAAACCTTCATGAAGAACTCAAACCAATCTTCCTCAAACTGTGCCACACAATTGGGAAACAGGGAAAGCTATCCAACTCCTTTTATGAAACTAGTATGACCATAATTCCAAAACCAGGCAGAGATGCCACAAGAAAAGAAAACTACTGGCCTATTTCCCTGATGAACTTAGATGCAAAGATCCTGAACAAAATCCTCACAAACCGAATCCAACAACACATCAAAAGCATTATCCCCTTTCACTGAGTGGGATTCATCCCAGGAATACAGGGGTGGTTCAACATATGGAAATCTGCCAAGGTAATACACCACATAACATGGTTAAACACAAAAACCACATGATCATTTCGATAGATGCAGAAAATGCCTTTGAAAAGGTACATCACTTCATGATCAAAACAATGGAGAGAATTGGCATGGTTGGTTCATATCTTAACATAATACAGGCAAAATACAAATCTCCTAAGGCCCAAATAATACTTAATGGAGAGAGACTGGAGGAATTCCCATTAAGATCAGGACAAGACAGGGTTGTCCACTCTCACCTCTGCTCTTCAATATAGTACTGAAACTCCTAGCTCAAGCAATAAGACAGGAGCAGGAAATAAAAGGGATACAATTTCTAAAGGAATAAGGTAAGCTAGCTCTATTTGCTGATGACATGATTGTATATGTAAGAGACCTGAGAGACTCCATCCCAAAACTCCTGAAGATGATTAACTCCTATAGCAAAGTAGCAGGATATGAAATCAATGAGCAAAAATCTGTAGCCTTTCTATATGCAAATGACAAAGGTACAGAGAAGGAAATAAGGGACACGGTCCCATTTTCAATAGCAACAAAAACATAAAATACCATGGAATAACGTTAACCAAGGAAGTGAAACATCTATACAAAGAAAACAAAATAAATAAAAAAAACCACTCAAAAAACAAATTGAAGAGGACTTGAGAAAATGGAAAGACCTCCTAGGCTCCTGGATAGGCAGAATTAACACTGTGAAGATGGAAAACCTACCAAAGGCAATATACAGATTTAATGCAATTCCTATTAAAATCCCAACAGTGTTCTTCACAGAGGATAGAAAAAAATATTTCCAATTTCATATGGAAAGTCAGAAGGCCTTGCATATCCAAACATATCCTCAGCAAAAGAAATACCTCTGGAGGCATCACCATACCTGATCTAAAGCTGTATTACAAAGCCATAGTAATAAAAACAGCATGGTACTGGCATAAAAACAGGAGTATAGACCAATGGAATAGACTTGCGGACTGGACTTTGGGTCAAGCAACTGTAGCTACTTGATATTTGACAAAGGCCCTAATAATGTAGGCTGGACAAAAGACAGGATCTTCGACAAATGCTGCTGGACAAATTGGATTGGTAATCATATGCAGGAAACTGAACCTTGATCCACACATTTCGCCACGCAATACGCTCAAGTCCAAATGGATCAAAGACCTCAACATAAGACCAGAAACTCGAATACTACTGGAAGAAAATTTAGGAAGTACTTTCCATGATATAGGAATGGAAAAAGACTTCCTGAACAAAACCCCAGTAGCTCACAATCTTAAACAGTCACCCAACCAATGGGATCACATGAAGCTGAAGAGTTTTGTTACAGACAAACATACAATAAGCAAAGCCAATAGATTGCCCACAGAATGGGAGAAAATATTTGCTGGATATCCAACTGAAAGAGGCCTAATCTTTAGAATCTACAAAGAATTCAAAAATCTAAACAGTAAAAAGTCAAACTCCCCACTCACAAAATGGGGCAAGGAGCTCAACAGGCAGTTCATAGAGGAAGAAATACAATTGGCAATCACACACTTAAGCAAATGTTCATCATTCCTAATCATCAGGGAAATGCAACTTAAAACAACAATGAGATTCTACTTTACCCCAGTAAGGATAGCAAACATCAAAAAATCAAATGCAAATAAATGCTGGCAAGGATGTGGAGAAGTAGGAACACTCATCCACTGTTGGAGGGAATGTAAGATGGCACAACCACTTTGGAAAGCAATATGGACACTCCTGAAAAAGCTGACTGTAGAGATACCAACAGACCCAGTTATTCCCTTACTGGGCTTCTACCCTAATACCTTCAAACCACAGGCCAGAGTGATTTGCTCAAACATGGTGTAGCGGCTCAATTCATAATAGGTAAGAGCTGGAATCAACCTGAGTGTCCATCACTACAAGAGTGGATAACTAATATATGGTATATATACACAATGGAATTCTATACAGGTGTAAGAGAAAATGACACAATGGAATTTGAGGAAAAAATGGTTGAATCTGGAATAGATCATTCTCAGTGAACTTACCCAATCAGAGAAAACAAATCGCCACATAGTCTCACTCATCTACAGCACATAACCTGAATCTACCCAAGATGCCTTTCATACCCAGCAAGCATCTCATGGACTAGACAATAGGATGGGTGTGGAGGGAGGGAATGGCAACAGAGCGGGTGGGAAACACAAATCTAGACCCAAATGGCAATGATACCATAAAACACTACATACTAAAAAGGAGACCAAATGGCTGAAAGTTCACCAGGCCCTTAGAGGGGACACCTGAGCCACAAGATACAGGAGAGGGTATGATCAAGACTGATCTTAGTCTTCTACAGCTTCTCTCTCTCCCTCTCTCTCTCTCTTTCTGTGTCTCTCTCTCTTCTCTCTAACTCTTGTATATTATCTTTTTCTTCCTTTTCTTAGTGGGCACTGACCTATAACTCCCAGTACCAGCATGTGGCTGTCATCCACAATGAGCTTTTGATCAGAGTGACCTACAAGGTTTCCTAAAAGAAAGACAGATTTCTGTCAGAGTACTTGATAACCCACCAAATGTTAGTGGTAAGACCCTACTGCTGAAGACACCTTATGCGGTTGACACATAAAATGGAATGGCATGGCTGGAAGCTGAAACAGAGTCAGTCCCCAGACAGTCAGCACGTCTAGTGCCAGGCAGTGCTACATGGGTGACTGGGGGAAAATGACCAATATCTGCCCAAGCAACTCATGGTCTAACCTACTTAGCAGCAAATAACCTGTTGTGATGCTCACACAAGTGCAATAGTGGCACACAGCCATGGTGGGAAAACAACTGCTCTTGATTCAGCTAACTGATCCCCTCAGTGGTACGGGATCCATAGTTGGAGCTGGGAAACAAGTCAGAACCATATCTAAACATAAGCCCACTCTCCATTATCAAGCTAACACCAATTGTGGACTACAAGAGGGCCTACACCTATTAAGTTCTCTATTATAAAGTAAGGGTTATCTCATTTGTCTGGTGCTAACTTACTCTACTTTGGAGAATCTGCTTCTCTTTTGCAGATAGATGTAGATCCCAAGGAGAGAGCCACCCCATCATACCTCAAAAGAGCCCTGGCTGAAACTAAGAACAATTTGCGAAACAAGCAAGGGTGCTGTTTTCTTTGTGAGCCAGGTACCAGCACAAGGGTGAAAGAGATCAACACTGAGAAAAATCAACTCCTATCAAATCAGAGAGCCAAAGACCCAGAGGCCGTCTATACCTCATCACTGAAGCAGACCAAAAATGAACCCAACATGGCACATTGAAATTTTGAGGAAGATGGGGCGGAAAGAATGTCAGAGCTACATGTTGGGTCATGATATGCAGACATTTATCCTACCCAGAACTGTGGGCTAACTCCAGAATGCATGTCCCATATACCTCAACAAGGAGGGGCTAAGGGGAGGGGATAGGTAATGGATGAGCTTAATAATGGTACCAAATTGGCTGTATTTGATGAGTACAAAACTAATTAATTAAAAAAATAATAAAATAATAATTGACATATATACATATAAGAACAGTGTAGTGGATAACTGATATGACTTGGACCAAATCTGGGTGGGTTCAGGTGTTGATACATAATACCTATTACAAAGCATTAAGAGGATACAAGGTGAGCTAAGACGGGGTATAGCTCAACAGTAGGGCATGTTTCTAGCCTGGGGAAGGCCCAGGGTTTTATCCCAATACTAAGCACATGCATATATAAATATAATGTTGTCATTTGATTCAGGTGTCCCCCGTAAACTCAGGTGTTCTGAATACTAGGTTCACAGCTGATGGAGATTTGGTAATTAACACCTTCTGGAGGCAGGGTATTGTTGGGGGTGGGCTTATGGGTATTATAGCCAATTTCCCCTTGCCAGTGTTTGTGACACACTCTACTGTCCCTGTGGTCCACATGATGTTGTCCAAGAGGTTATGTCCACTCTTTGCTCATGCCATCATTTTCCCCTGCCATCATAGAGCTTTACCTCATGTCTATAGGCCAAATAATAATAAGTATGGAAAATAAATAATAATAATAAATAATTTAAAATATTATTATTATAGATGAGTGGGATGGCATTTGGTGGCCTGCTGTCCTGGGTCCACTTAGGCTGTGATTAGTGCAGGAGGAATCTGCAGCTGGGACTGTGGCAAGTATGACTGCTTGAGGGGCTAGGGGGACTAGTGGGCTATGTGAGTGCATGGGAATCAGTAGATTCCATACTTTCCTCCTCTGTGCCCTCCTACTGGAAGTCTACTAGGATCTGCAAATCCCTAAAAGCCACAGTGAACCCTAAAGGCCTTGCCTTTCCTTTCCCAGGAGGTGAGGCGTCGTTTTGCAGATGTCATCTTGACCAGAAGTCCAAGTGCTTCTTAATCCAATAAAGTTGGTGATGGATCACAATCACTATGGTTAGCAATATAGCTTCATGAGTTGTTCATTTTCCACAAGGCTGACATGTGAATAACACCAGTATCTCCCTCCTAGGGACCATCTTAAAAATTATTTTTTAGTAGTATGCAAGTAATGGATTTCATTATTACATTCTCATATATTGTTTTTGTTGACTTTTTAACCTGACTTTCCCTGTCTGAGGCCCTGCTTCTTTGGATGGTATACCCATAATGTCCTATGGATATGTGTCACATTATCCTCCTACTCAACTCCCCTTGTCCATGCTCTTGTTTTTCCTGAATTTACCCGTCTTACTCCCCTTTCCATGTTCATTTATGTCATGTCTATTTCTGTTGGAAGCCTTTTGTGAGGATTAAATTCATAAATCATATATGAAATATTTAGAATACAGTGTAATATTTATTAAATTTCTATTTTTTCTGTTATTATTAAACATCCCAAGAAAATAAAAATATCTAGTATATCATCTTTAAGCAAAACTTGTTTTTTATCTTAACATTCTAGCATAAACAAAAGTCATATATAATTGGCTTACTCAATGTATTATAACCAGTTGGCAACACAGTTATATTAAGAAAAAATTAAGTGTGTTATATGTTAATGCAACCTAATTTAGAATCAAGTATAGACAGAGGCAATATACATGCATGGCTGGAGGACGGCAGCTCTGTCTTCTTTACCATCCCTGCTTTTTTCAGGCTTGTCCTGTGGGTTTGGTGCTCTTAGTTCACCATCTGGACATGAAGAGTTGCTGACCCTGTGGAGGGGACACTTGGTTTTTAGGTAGTCATGTCTGGTTACCAGTATGTAAGCCCTCAGCAGCTAGCTGGCTTAATAAACACAAGAATTTCTTAGCTCAGAATGGCCTCAGACTCTAGTCAAGGATGATAGTGTGTATATGATCCTCCTGCCTCTACCTCTCAAGTGCTGGGAATACAGTATAGTGCTTTGGATACTGTGGTGGTTTCATTCAGGTGTCCTCCATAAATTTAGGTGTTCTGAATGCTAGGTTCCCAGCTGATGGAGATTTGGGAAGTAATGCCTCCTGGAAGCAGTGTATTGTTGGGGGCAGGCTTATGGATATTATAACCAATTTCCCCATACCAATGTTTGGCACACTCTCCTGTTGTTATTGTTCACCTGAGGTTGGCCAGGGGGTGATGTCCACCCTCTGTTCATGCTATCATTTTCCCTGCATTGTGGGGCTTCTCCTTGAGCCTGTAAGCCAAAATAAACCTCTTTTTCTCACAAGCTGCTCTTGGTTGGGTGATACTTACCAGCAATGCAAACGTGATTGCAACACTATAGTGGAACGAGGAATGGGGTTGCTGCTAGACACCTGACAGTGTGGCTTTGGCCATTTGGAGCTGATTTTCAACAGGAATGTTTAATGATTTGAAACTTTGGCCGAAGAGATGCCTTGCAATGCTGTAAGAACAGCTTAATCGACTATTTTCGTTGGAGATGAAAGACCTGAAGGCAGTAAGAGCTATGGACTATGAACTTTGGCTTATCAGGGTGAGAAAGAGCTTTGCCTGGACTGGGCTAGCAGTTTGTGTGGGAAGCTTGCTGTTATGCCTGGATCCTGAGAAGTCGTGCATGGGTGCTTTGCATAGAAAAGAACTGGTGTGAACAGAGGGATATAGGACAGAACAAAAAATCTTTGGGTGAACTGCTGCCTGTTCAGCTGTAATTGAGAGGTTACAACCTTTGAGATTGGGCCAGCTGACATGCACTGGGGCAACAGGAAAAATGTAGATTCTTCAGGGCCTGAATGCTCAGGGTATATCCTATTCTTCAAAGTCTGCTTTACCCCCCGCCCCCACTCGAATTAACAAATTCGCACCCTACCTGGTATTGTGGAGTATAAGAAATGCAGGAAAGAGAGGGTCATTGAGTTTGCAACACAGGCTTGTGTTTTGGAAATGGCCATGGGCATGTGAAGCATGTTCGCAGGTTGCCTGCATGGAGACCCAATGGGATCATGAGGATGAACCGTGAATTGCAGTGGAGATGCTGGGACCATGAGGTGGCTGTGAAGGAAAGCCACCAGCCCCGGATGAAATTTTCCAGAAATGTGAGTAGCCTAACTGGAAGGGGCGGAATTGGAACTCCAAAGACTTGTTGGTTAGGATTATTGGATTTGGAGACTTGTCATTGCCTAGAGTTGTTGGACTTGAAGCTACTGAGTTTTATGTTTGCCCTGGTTGTTTTAAATCTTGTATTGGTTGAATATTTCTTTGCTATGCCCAATGCCATCTTTTGCAGTGTGAATGTTTGTTCTGTGCCATTATGGGCTTTGTGTGTGTGTGTGGTGTGTGTGTGTGTGTTATGGCTCAGTTAAAAGATCTTGGATTATGGGGATATTTAAATATCATTAAAATTGATAAAAAAAAAAAGGGGACTTTTAAGGATGGACTGAATGCATTGCATTTTACATCATGAATGGTCAACAGTTTGTGGGGGCCAGGAGAGGAATGTGGTGGTTTGATTCAGGTGTACCCCATAAACTTAGATGTTCTGAATTCTAGGTTCCCAGCTGATGGAGATTTGGGAATTAATGCCTCCTGGAGACAGTGTATTGTTTGGGATGGACTATGGGCATTATATCCAGTTTCCCCTTGCCAGTGTTTGGCACACTTTCCTGTTGTTATTGTCTACCTTATGTTGGCCAGGGAGTGATGTCCACCCTCTGCTCATGCTATCATTTTCCCTGCCATTGTGGAGCTTCCTCTTGAGCCTGTAAGCCAAAAGAAACCTCTTTTTCCCACAAGCTGATCTTGGTTGGTTGATTTCTACCAGCAATGTGAACTTGACTGCAGCAGATGCCAATACGCTCTCTATATAATACACCCATTTTGGAACACTGTAACAAAAGTGTTTCCTATTTGTCTGGGTTCTGATAAAATAATATTTTCTGGCTTTCTGCTAGTTCTATTCAATTTTCTACATATGCCATACTTTGGTCCTGATTTCAGGCTTCAGAACCAGGTCACAATATTGGGTTTGGATTGTCATGGGCATCCTGAACTTTGTAGCCTATCCTCTAGATGGCATGGATGGGAAGCAAGCTCAACTCTAGCCAACTCTAGCACTCATTGATGAGCTATTTGACCATAGACTGGATGGTTGGTCATGTGTATACATTGTTGAAATGTGTATTCTCTCTTTGGACGAGGATCAACTGGTGTCCAAGTTTTTGTTCTTTAACTCCTGCCATGGGTGTTTTGTTGGTTTGTTTCAGGTGTCCCCCATAAATAGGCATTCTTAGTGTTAGGTTCCAAGCTGATGGAGATTTGGGAATTAACAACTCCTGGAGGCAGTGTCTGGTTGGGAGCAGGCTTATGGTTGTTATAGCCTGTTTCCCCCATGCCAGTGTTTGGCACACTCTCCTGTTGCTATTGTTCACCTTATGTTGGCCAGGGGGTGATGTCCTGTTGTTTTCCCTGCCATCGTGGAGCTTCCTCTTGAGCCTGTAAGCCAAAATAAACCTCTTTTTCCCACAAGCTGCTTTTGGTTGGGTGTTTCTTCCAGCAATGCAAACCTGACTGCAACAGGTGGTTTTGTTCACTTTTATCTGGTCTCACTGGGGAAAGTATAACATGGGGATTATTTTCTTACCATGGAGATGTGATCTCAGCCAGGTGACTCTGTTGTCATCATAGTGACTGCAGTTGTGGGAGTTGAGGCCTAGTATGAACCTTACCTATTTAATATATTATATAGAGAAATATTCACTGTAATGGTTATTGGTTGTCCATTGTGTGGGATTCTTCCAATGAGTTTATTAAACTTTTTTAGATGTTATAAAAATAATACCTAGAAGCACAATTCAATCTATGAAGCTATGGTTCCCTTATTTTCTCCATTTTGTGCTCTTCATTTTGTGCATAGTATGGATCTTTTAGTCACCTTCAGGTGTTTTAGAGTTACAACACAGAGTATTCTCCTTTATGGTTGGAACAGCCTTTGCTGGCCTTGCATGCCAGATGATTGTCTGTCAAATGAACAGCACAAGGTGCCCAACTTTGAATTGGTTGCTGCTTCCTTTCTTCTTCGTTGTCATAGCAGTGAGTTTAGGAGAAGTCTCTTACCTTGAGAGTGTTCTCCTGTATACATTAACAGCTGCCTTCACTCTGGCTCCCTTAGGGAGTAAGAATGGTGCAGGAGCTGAGTTTTCAGATTTACTCCTTCTTGCTGAGGAAGTCAAACTCAAATTGACTAGGAATGGAAGAAAAGAATATTGGTCTTTAGTCTTCAGAAAGAAGAACTATAGATACATACTTGTAAATATTTCATCAATCCCTATTGAACTAAACTAATCTGCTTGGCAGACATGGGATCTCTCTGTAGATGGTATGTAAATAGCCAGAATGAAACATGATCTGAACTTGTGGAATTATGGACTTAACTCTCAGCTTATTTATTTTTTAAAGTAATAAAACTATGTGGCATTTTAGTTATGTATGATGTACATTAGATCATCAAAATAGTCCTAGCTTCATGAATGTGGAGTGTTTTGCCTCATACAGTTCCAAAGTTGCTTTATTTTTATTTTTAAAATCCTAAATTAGCTCATGTGCACTAATAAAACTAGGATAACCACAATATGTTTCCATACACAATTTTTCTTTTTCTGTCCTTTTTTTTTTTGAGTTAGGGTCACATTCTAGCCCAGGCTGACCTAGAATTCACTCTGTAGTACCAGTCTCGCTTCAAACTTGCAGGGATCCTCCTACTTCTTTTGGGATTAAAGATGTGTGCCACCATGCCACCAGACTACGTATTTGGCATTTTATAAAGGAATTTTAGCTGTGGAAATTATGAACAGCCTAAATCTAATCTATACAAGAGATAAAAACAAGTCACTTTCAGCCAGAGATGCAATGACAACAGAACAGTATGTAGTTGCCAAATTTTGGTTTATCTTTCCTATGGAAATGCCTGTGTACTCTCCCGCTCAGAGATTGTTTAGTATCCTGAGTCTTTGTTATGAAGTAAACATTGATAAATGGTTTAAGCTTTCTTTTAAAGAGAAATATTCTATTATCTATGGCTACTCAGTAAAGAATGGTTGTGGTTAGTTTGTGGAGAAAACAGATCTAAGGAAGAGATAACAAGTCAGATCACACTTTGATCTCTAGCAAATTGAAGACTGCAAGGATACTTTCAGGGGCCTGGTCATCCTAACTGCCTAACAGAGCTACTTGATTCCCTCTCATTGTCCCCTCTCTTAAGAAGACACTGTAAGCTGGGCATGGTGGCGCACACCTTTAATCCCAGCACTTGGGAGGCATAGGTAGGAGGAACACTGTGAGTTCGAGGCCATCCTGAAAAAGGCTACATAGTTAATTCCAGGTCAGTCTGGGCTAGATCAAGACCCTACTTCAAAAAAGAAGAAGAAGGAGAAGAAGAAGAAGAAGAAGAAGAAGAAGAAGAGGAGGAGTAAGAGGAAGAGGAAGGAGGAAGAAGAGAAGGAGGAAGAAGGAAGAGAAGAAAGAAGACACTGTAACTGCTGTTAGAGGAAAGGCGGTGGTATGACTGGTTTATCAACAAGATTGTGAGACTTTCGGGATAGTGGTGAAGATGCTGATTGAAAAAGATCCTTCATTAGAAAAATCCATACAGTTTGCACTGAGAGAGAATTTACACGATATAGGTGAGAGGTGTGTGGAAGAACTCAAACATTTCATTGCAGAATATGATAGTTCTACTCAAGATTTTGGAGATCCTTTTTAGAAGAATTAGTGTTGATGCCAAAAAAGAAGTTTATGGATCCTTCCTTGGATTGTGTGAATCCTTAATATTTTGTGATGAAGAAAAATACTTTATTATAACTGGCCATTTCTCATATCAAATAAACATCTAAAGTAGTCTTTTTAAAATATCTGAATCAAAAATGTTTTCTACATGGACAGTCTGCTAATATATATTCATGCCCCTCTCTCTAAAACATGATGGTCATTTAAAGCTTGAAAAAGTAGTCCTGAGAGCAGCTTTCTGTCCTTAACATATGTTCTTTAGTCTTCCACAATATGGTCATTTGGTCACAAGTGTCATGTATAGTTAGAAATCATCCCACTTCAACATTAGTAGTCTGTTTGCATTTCATAATGAGTGATCCTGTGTGAGAATGTTAGCAGTTTGAATTGTGATTCTATAGATTTAGGCTTGCTTTTCTTAATGTAACTCATCACAATGTCAAGGTTTACCATCCTAATGAATTACTACTTTGGTATCTTAGAGAATATTTGCTTTGAGAAGAATTCTCAGTCAGTGATAAAACAGCACTTAAAATCTCTACAAAAGACCTCTGAGAATAAAATACTATTTTCCAAGTACATGAACTGAATGCATCTGTTCCACTAAAATACTCGTGAAACTTTGGAGCATGCTGTCTGATGTGTAGTTTTAAACATCGTAGATAAGATTTAGAAGATTGAAGAGGGTTTTAAGGTTAAGATTTCTCAGAAACCCTTCTGATCATTATAGGAAAACATTAAAATATGTAAGAATTTTTAATAGGCCCATACTCTGTATTAAAACTAACATGCTCATAGATTATTTTATTAATCTCTGTGATCTCAGTTCCTTGTTCTGTGGATCTTAAGAGGTTCTCAGTTCTTCAGAAGTATTCCTGAAAGAAAGAAAGAAAGAAAACAGAGAAGGCATTGAGGCCAGCATTGCTACCCCTTACCTCAAGAGTGAGCAAGTTACTTAGAAATCCTCAGCAACCAGTGGAGGAGTCCTCTCATTTCCTGGTCCTCTTCCAGCAGCACAGTGACATTGAGCCAAAATACATAATTTGTGACATTAGTGAGGAAACCTTAAAAATCATGCTTTTTATTAACTACCCAGTTTCATTATCTTCCTGTCCTTTATCCATTATCACTCTATTCTCACTTCAATTCCATCATTTAAAAAAAAATTGAGATAGAGTCTTACTATGTAGCTCAGGCTGGCCTCAAACTTTCCATGTAAGTTTCCACATTGACTTTGAATTTATGATTCTTTTGCCTGAGTACTAGAGTCGTAGGTATGAGCCATCATGTCCAGCCATCTGCCATTACGTTGTGGCTTCTGTTGATATTATCAAAAGAGCTACCCCAAAGTACATACAGATTATATGAAAAGTAGAAATAGAAGTATAAATAATTCTAATGGATCTGTAATGGATGCTTGAAATATGTATTAAGCTACTTCACAAATTAGAAACTAATTGAGGAAAAGATTTATTTTTTTAAGTTTCCTAAATGAGATCACTTGGAATTTTTATTTTTGCCTTTGATAAGTTATACATATCTAACTTTTCTAAAACATGATATTCTTCCTAAGTATAAACAGTGATTTACTTGCTACTCGTTTTTAGAGAGACTTAAAAAGATACTGCCATTATTTTTTCTTCTGAGGGTTTTTCTTTTCTTAAATATTCTAGTCCCAGGATTTAGTTCCTCTAATCAAGGTGTTACTACTTTAAATATAAAATTGGAGAAACTACCAGTTTGCCAAGTTGTTCACTTGGTAGAAATTCATAAGGAAGGAAATCTAATAGATACATTCAAATATCAGTTCAACATGCAGTTTCTTCCTGTTCCTTTTGCTCACATTACCACCAACACACAAAGCTGTTTATAGCTTGCCAACAGTCCTCTTCTCCTAGGTGTGACAGTGTTAAATATGTTTGTTTTGCTTTTGTTTGTTTTAAAGTCCAATTTTAGGATCAATAAATTCAGATGTGTACTAGAAAAAAAAAGAATGGTTGTAATCATAACTCGTCCTTTGGCATTTCCTCCACTTAGCTGCAAGTTGCTGGGATTTGGTGCCTATGGACTTTGATTTTAAGAATATATGAGACAGCTCTGATATTGTGATAATTGCTTGTGAAGAAAAAAGCCAAAGTATTTTGTGAGAGGAAATTTAAGTTTCAGTTAAGAATCTCAGACCTTCACTATCTCTTTCTCAACATGTCCATCTGTCCTTCTTTGCTTTCTCTTTGTCTTTTTTGGGGGTGAGAAACTATTATTTTTTTTTTATTTAATTCAGGATAAAGCAGAGAGAAATTCTCTGTTCCTCAACTTACCCACTTCCTCATTTGGAGAAAGATATATATGCTTTACTGAATATTTATTCCTTTAATATGACTTGGAATAATTTTTGAGATTTACTGACAACAAAAAAATCTCTTTATTGAATTGTGGTTTCATGTGTCACATCCTTTTATGAATGTGGATATTTTCTTCCTTTTTGATTTGTCTTCATTTAGTTTGGCAGTGGTGACATTTATGGTTTTATTTTCCACTAAATAAAGTTTATGCTTGAATGAAGAGTGTATCTTAAACCCTTAATTTATTTAGACAGGTTGAACTTGGATAAAAGAGGCACCATAGCATTGATATGTAATTAAATCTATAACCATTATTTATCTATAAATGTGGCTATTGTTAAATATTGCAGGTCATCTCTTTGTTGAATGTTGCTTTGTAAGAAAGAAAAATAACTAAGTTTAAATTATAATCAGTGTTATCCAGATAATTGGAAATCAGTCAATAAACTAGCTCATGATTCTGTATTCAGTTTTAAACAATTGTAAAGATGTAAATATTTGGTGACTTTTGGAGGCAAAAATGAAAATACGTGAGAAATCAATGAAGGAATATGGGTAATGATTCTGTGTTTCTTAATAAAGTGTTATCCTGGACAAAAAATAAAAAGAATCAAGTATAGTAAAGATAACTGTAATTAAGTACCTGCAATTGGATAACTTAATAGAGAAAAAAGGGCTTAACTTGGTTTGTACTTCTGGAGGTTCAAGTGGAGAGTCTTGTCTGCTTCTTATTGTAGGGGGTTCCAGGGTGTCACAGGGTATGGCTTGTAGGAGACAGGAAGCATATGTGACCTCTGGTCCTACTGTTAAAGTAAATGTAGCAGGATTCTATCATTAAGCTATACCAAGATTTCTTCATGTAATCCTAGTTACTTCTCAAAGAAAAGCCTGACTTGTGATCACTGTTATAGATTAAGAATAGATTCCCATCTGTTGCAATCAGGCTCACATTGCTGGCAGATATCACCTGACCAAGAGCAGCTTATGAGAAGAGAAAAAAATGTTTAATTTGGCTTACAGACTCCAGGGGAAGCTCCATGATGGCAGGGGAAAATGATAGCATGAACAGAGAGTGGACATCTCCTCCTAGCAAACATTAGATGGACAGCATGAACAGGAGAGTGTGCCCCAAACACTGGAAAAGGGAAACTGGCTATAATTCCCATAAGCCTGCCCCCAACAACACACTGCCTGCAGGAGGCATTAATTCCCAAATATCTATCAGCTGGGAACCTAGGATTCAGAACACCTAAGTTTATGGGGCACACCTCCAGATTCAAACCTCCACATTTTACCCCTGGCCTCCATAAACTGATAACCATCCACGATGTAAAATGCAATGCATTCAGTCCAACTTAAAAAAGAAAGCATAGTTTTTATCAATCCTAATGATGTTCAATTATTCCCATAGTGCAAGATATTTTAACTGAGCCTTAATATCACTCCCTCTCCCCCCGCCAAAAAACCGTGATAGCACAGAATAAGCACTCACAACTGAAAAAGCAGGAGTTTGGCACAACAAAGAAATATTCAACCAATGCAAGATTTAAAATAACTAGGGCAAGCATCAAACTCTGTACCTCCAAGTCCAACAACTCCTTCAATGCAAAATCTCCAAACCAGATAATTCTAACCAGCAACAGTTCTCTGGAGTTCCAATTCTGCATCTCCAGCTAGGCTACTCACAGTCCTGGAAAACTTCATCTGGGCCAGCAGTTCTCAGCAGCCATCTTGTGGTCCCAGCATCTCCACTGGGTCTGCATTGCAATCCAGGGTTCATCTGCATGGCTCCATCAGGCCTCTATGCAGGCATCCAGCAAACCTGCTTCACACTGCCCATGGCTGTTTCAAAAACACAAGATGTTGTTACAAATTCAATGTCCCTCTCTTTCCTTTATTTCTTATATACCACAATACCAGGTAGGGTGCCAATTTGTTAATCCAGAGGGGAATAAAGCAGATTTTGAAGAACAGGACACTCCTTTGGCATTCAGCCTCTTCAAAAGAGTCTGCATTCTTCCTGATGCATCAATGGTGATCATCTGGCCCAATCTCAAAGGTTTTAATCTCTCATATAATTGCAACTGAACAGGCAGAGGTTTCTTTCCAAAGATTTCATTTCTGTGCCCTATTCCTCTGCTAACACCAAGTCCATTTCTATGCAAAGCAACTCTGAACAATTTTTCCCCACCCTAGGCATTGCTGCCACCATGGAGCTATATGCATGTGTGAATGACTTCCACTCACTAGTGCCCCCCCCACACACACCATGCATGGACCCAGGACATCAGGCTAGCATCACCCCCCCCCCCCATGCTGCTGCTAGCAGGGAATTCCACACAGTGCTGCCCAGCCATGCGCAGACCAAGGTCAGCAGGTTAGCATTCCCCCCTCCCTAGTTTTTCACACTTTCCCCCTACCTAGGCTTTCCAGCCACAGGGGACCTGTATGTTCCCCAACCCCACATGTCACCTGTCACACAGCAGTCCCATTTAACCATCCTGCCTTGTCACAGGACTCTGCAGTTGCATCCATCCCCTGCTACAAGGTACCAAAAGATACACTGTTCCATCCCCTCACCCTTCAGGACCACAGAACCATGAAACCACAAACTCCCATCCCCCCCCCCCCCCAGCCCTTGAGCCCAGTTACAACAGTCTCCTTTGTCCCATTCCTCCTTACCCCTGTTCTCTCCCACCACCTGACTACACAGTCCCATAGCCCAAATCACCAATCAACAAGCCTCTCCATCGGGTCCTCAGGCCCCCAGCAGAGCCTCACTGGCTCCTTCCCTCTGAGCAGGTAGGCCCCATTGCCATCACAAGCCTACTTGAAGGAAACATAAAAGGAAGTAATCACTGAAGACATTTCAAGGGTAGGCTACAGCTTTCTCCTAAATTAAATAAGATGCCTACACTGTGATGGGCAGACTACAGTGCAAAATAAATAACTAGAAAAATCAAATGCAAGTAAATCCAACAAGATTGCCCAGTCACACAAGGGATGTCTCTAATGAAAATGTAGAAGAGACAAAGAGACAATAGTATCAGAACCCAAGAATGAAGATACATGCTATGCAACCCTGGCCAACCAAATAGTAGAATTTGCAGAAAATCAACAAAGGGCCAATAATTGTATGAATGCTATCCTTGCTAGATGAGACCTAATAGAAAAGAACCAGGAAGGGTTAAAAGATGGTTAAATAATCTGAAAGAGAGTGAGAAAAAAAGAGGAAATCAATAACCAGCTGACTAAGATCAATGAAGATATAAATAAATGCAAGGATGAATTCCAAGAAGCATGAAGAAAATCAGAAAATGACTTGAAAAGGGAGCTTCAGAGATGGATGGAAACTATACATAAAGCATGGTAGAAAATACAAACCAAATTGAACAAGTACAAAACTCTATAGAAGCTCTCAAGAATAGAATCAATCATGTGGAGGATAGAAATTCAGAACTGGAAGACAAAACAGAAGAAACAGTTCATGAGGCCAAAAGTTTCAATAAGTTCAGAAATTTTTGTGAACAGAACATGAGGGAACTGTGGGATACCCTTAAATGTCCCAACATTTAGGTCATGGGAACACCAGAAGGGGAAGAAATTCAGACCAAAGGCATGGAGCACTTATTCAACACAATTATCAAAGAAAAATTTCCCACTCTCTCAAAAGGTATTCCCATCAAGTTACAAGAATCTAACAGAAATCCAAACAGACTGGACCAAAGGAAGTTCTCTAAGACATATTATCATTAAGACTCTAAACATTGATTACAAAGAAAAATTCCCTAAAACAGCTAGGGAGAAACAACACATTATATATAAAGGTAACCCCATCAGAATTACTTCATACTTCTCAATGGAAACCCTGAAATCCAGAAGGGCCAGGAATGGAACACTGCAAAGTTTAAGAACTTATGGCTTCCAACCCAACCTACTCTACTCAGCAAAAGTATCGCTTATAATAGTTGGTGGAAGAAAACTTTTCATGATAAAACTCAGCTTTACAACTGTATGAAGACAAGCCGAACCTGCAGAGAACACATCAAAGAATTATTCACACAGAAGCATCAAATAACCAACCTCAAGTGCCTAAAAGAAGCATATCACAATAACCTAACTCAGAGAAGGCACAAAAAATTATAAAGTCCAAGAAAAGAGCAAACCACATAATCCACAGCAATATGGCAGGGATTAAATCAAACGTGACAGTTATTACCCTAAATAATAATGGCCTCAATTCACCCATAAAGAGACATAAGATAACAGGGTGGATCAGAAAATTAGATCACTCAATCTTCTGTCTTCAAAAAACCCACCTCACCACTAAAGTCATACATCTCCTCAGGGTGAAAGGATGGGCGATGATATTCCAAGCAAATGGAAATAAGAAACAAGCAGGCATATATATACTAATATCAGATAAAATACATTTCAAACCAAAAGTAATCAAAAAAATACAAAGAAGGCCACATCTTACTTAACCAACAAAAGGATATCACAATCATCAATCTCTCTCTCTCTCTCCCTTTTCTATCTCTTCTCTCTTTTTCTTTTATATTACCTGTCTTTGTCTTCCTTCTTTTCCCTTGGCACTAGCCTGTAACTCCCAGTACCAGCATATGGTTAACACTCACAATGAGCTATTGATCAGAGACCTACAAGGTTTCCCAAATGAAAACAGATTTGTGTTAGAGTTCTTGATGACCCACCAAAGGTTAAAGATAAGACCCTACTGCTGAAGACACCATATGCTATTAGTAAAGAACATGGAGAGACTTGGCTGGAATCTGGAAGAGAGTCAGTCCCCAGACAATTAGTTAATCTAGTGCCAGAAAGTGCTACATGAGTGACTGGGGGAAAATAACCAACATCTTTCCAAGCAACTCGTGGTCTAAGCTACTCAGAGGAAACAACCTGACATGATGTTCACACAAGTGCAGTAGTGGCACACAACTATGGTGTGTAACAACCTGCTTTGGATTTGGCTAATGAATCTGCTCAGTGGAATGGAACCCATAGCTGGAGCTGGGAAACAAGTCAGAACCATATCCAAAAAATAAGCCTACTCTCCAATATCAAAGTCCCACCAATCATGGCCTACAAGAGGGCCTACACCTATTAAATTCTCTCTGAAATAATAATTTTTCTGGTGATGACTTCACTCTGTTGGAGAATTTGCTTCTCTTTCTCAGATGGACTCAGAATGTGAGGAGACAATCAGCCCATAGGACCTCACCAGGACTCCAGCTGAAACCATAGAGTAATTGGGGAAATGAGCAAGAGTGCTGCTTTCTTGGTGAATCTGGCCCCAGGGTGAAGGAGATAGACACAGAGAATACTCCACTCTGACCAAACCATATATCCAGAGATACAGATGCTCCCAAGGCCTCGTTACTGAAGTAGACCTAAGTTGAACACAACATGGCTCAGGGAAATTTGTGGAAGAAGGGGAGGAAAGATTGTTAGAGCCAGAAGTTGGGACATTATGCACAGAGACATTGTCTATTCCCTATAACTGATGGCTACCCCCACAATGCATGACCCGCATTCCCCAAGGAGGATGGTCCCATCAGAAGGGGGAGGGCAGAGAGGAGACTAATCATGGTACCAACATGGCTGTATACACACTGTGTACATAACTAATAAAAAGATAAAAATAAAAATAAAATAATAAACACTTAGATATTAATAAGGCACGAGTTATTTGTCTAGATTTTCCTAGATGGAATTAACTAAGACAATAATGAGTCTTCCTGCCTGGGTGTCATCACACAAAGACTCAGGCACTGGCCTGAAGAAAGCAAGAAGAATAGAAAAAAGTGTTTCTGATTTATCCAGACTTGAGCATCTCCTGCTACCAGAGCAACAAGCTGCTCCTACCATGATGAGCCACAGTAAACTTTTCATCAAGTCCCTCTGTGTAAAGATTTGGCCACATCAACAGGAAAAGTGAAGAACCAACAAAATTGGTAGAAATAAGTGGAATTTTTGCTGTGTCCATGCAATTCATAGCCCTTTGGGACTAATTTGTTCCCTGTCCTCAAATTTAACCAGGTCCAGGCCCTTTTCCCCGCCATGATGAACTGTAAACAGTGACCCCAAACAGGTCCTTCCCTTTTGCTTCTTTTTGTCAGTATTTGATCAGAGTAATGAAAACAAAAATAACTAATGCAATGTATATCATTACTTTTGTTGTTTGAATTACAGATGAATTATACCTACATAGGTATAAAAGGGACAATTAATTACTACATTAACAAAGATGGCAAATAATTTTCAGTGCAATGCATTGATTTACACACACACACACACATACACACACAGTAATTTTGAATCTTAGTGGACCTAGATTTTATAAGATTTCCAATATATGGAAGTTGATTTTGGACATTTTCTTAGATTAGGGTTACTTCACCTGGCCACACTGATGAAAGAATACCCATCCTAATTTGTTTAATTTTTATTTACTATGTATTTTTTCCTATCAAGGATAGGTTGTAAGTTTGGTGAGGTCAGGTTTGCTTTGCTATCTACCTCTCAGATTATTGTCATGAACTATCCCTATGTAAACATGATGAGCAATACTGTTTCTTTTAAACAAATTAATGACCCATATTCAATTCTGCATGAATTTTTCTGCCCCCATACTTCCCTGACACACCAGAGTCACCAAAACACTGACAAGGAAGAATTATATTCCTCAGTTCCTGACAAACAGATATAACTTCCTACGCAAATTTCCATTGTTGATGGCTGAATGTCCAGTACACATCAAATCTGGACCAAAATTGACAGTGGTGGGACATGAAATTATGAACAAATAAACTTCACAAAATTCTATTTGATAATTCCTACATATGTTAAGTATTACTCAGGCTATTACAATGAACATACATTTGAGAGTGAAACAAAATTACCCATAAGCTGAAATAGTTCACATTTGTTCACATAAAATCTCAAAAATATTTTAGTCACTTTACAAATCATGCTCTTCTTGCATGTTTATATTATTTTATTTAAGTATACTCAAAACAGTATTTTTATGAGTTGGGCGTGTATGGAATTTGTTGCATTTTGGATCAATCAATTTGATTTTTTGAACTTGGGTATCACAGAAAATATGCTATGATTTGTTGAAATGAAATGGTTTATTCAATAGAGTTGTAGGCATAAGAAATAGCCTGAGAAGGTACACAAGTGATATGAAGAGCACAACAAAATTGACTTATTCTCAGCAAGTAACATTAATGAATAAATGGATAAATTGTGTTGATATTTTTTGTGATTATATTTGAAAAAATAACATACATATAAATGTAATATTTATATAGTAATATATTTAAACATTAAATAATCTTTTACTCAAGGTAACTTTGTTTTCACTCTAATTTTTTTTATTATAACCCACAAAACATTTTACTCCTGGAAACTCCAAACGAGGATAAGTACATGTTCTTATGTTTGAAATCTGCAATATTAAAAAATGTGGAATATGAAAATTGAGAATTTTTACCAAATGTGTAACTTCTACACAGCTCATCAAGCTGAAATAAAGGAAGGAAGGCCATGCCAGGAGTGAAATATATTGTACTCATAGTGATAAATAGCTAATGCTAAGAAGCACTAGAGAGGTAGAGCCATTAGAGAGATGGATAAAGCAATCAGTAAGTACAGGCGCTTATACCTACTAATGAGCAAACAGAAACAATCAAGAATACTAATATATCCCTCACATCAATGCTTTCTCAACAGTGACTTTTGACAGGTACAATCTGGCTCCCATATGCCTCTGGCTAAACCCTGGGGACAATTTTAGTTGAGATCACACACACATGTCTACAGATTTGCCTCCAAGATGATATGAACAACTGAACCAATGTGTTTAGCTCTTTCTGTTGTGCATACATCAGAACAAATCTCTGTACAAAAGAGGCAAATGAGGATACTTGTCTATGAAGGATTGTGTCACATAGCATGTGTAAGGAATGACACTTCTTTTTACTTACTGTGTGTGTGTGTTTTTTTTTTTCTACTGGCATGAAAATATTCGTGTTGTTTAAGTATCCAAATCACAAGGAACTAGACAAATCTCTCTTGGACTTGATGAGTTTTGTTTAGGTATTTTGGGAATGCCTTAGATCCCTAGTTCAATAAATAATGATGATATCAGTTTGCAAAACAAATCATAACTCTTTCTCTCTCAAACTCTCTCTTTCTATCTATCTATCTATCTATCTATCTATCTATCTATCTAGATAGATAGATAGACAAAGAGAGAGAGTTATGATTTGTGTGTATATATATATATATATATATATATATATATATATATATATGCACTTATACATATATGGTAATGAATATGGAATGTGAAGCCTTACTGCTTTACTGTCTTACTGACTAGCAGTATTGGCCACTTTGACATAAGACTGGAGAGATAAAAGAGAAATGTGGCATGTATTGAGTGCTGTGATGCATCAGATATTACACAGATAATTTATTTACCTTCCTTGCCATATTTGTATAAGTATTAATTTTTATAATTTATTTTAGAGGACAATGTGATGCAGAAGGAATCCAAATTATTCTAAGAATGTGTTATTGATCTGTGATAGATCAGAAGCTTAGTATTTTGTGAATCCTGATTTCAATTTCCAGCACTGCAAACACAACACCACCTTATCAAAATGTTCTCAGAGTTGTTTCTGTACAAGAGGTCTCTCTGCTAGACTCCTCTCTCTTCTCCCACCTTTTCTTCCTCCTTATGCTCTTTTTCCTCTTTTCTCTTTCTCTTACTCGGACCTTCTGATATTTTTGTGATATAACTACATAAGGCACTATGTAATTTTTAATCTTATCTAAAGTTCAAGTGTTTGACTTTCCATAAGAGAGTCAACGTTGGTTTTCCTTTGTACTTAATATACTCAAAATTATTCTCCTAATTCTTAGACATGGTAAGTTTTTTGTACACTTTCCAACTGCACTTCCAAATGATCATTAAACACTTACTTCCGGGTTTTGTTATATATTGCCTAGCACCCATGAATCCCTGGGGTTCATCATTAGAACATGTATGTAATCCCAACATTTACGATGTTGAGGCTGGAGGACCACAATATTTCCAGGTTATCCATAACCATGGCCTTATAAAGAACAGTGAAAAGAAGAGATGATTCAGAGGAAGAGATGTGACATAAAATGTTAGGTATAGGAGAAAGAGCAACAGTACAACAGAAGCCTTAGCTAGAGATTCTGCCTTAAAGAAATAATCACAAAAATTTGATGCTCAATATTTCCCTTTCACTAGACTTAAATTCCATTAACATTACTATCACTTCCTTCTCTTATAATTGTATGAAATTCAACTAAGTCTTATACTATTTCTTATTTATATAAATGTTTAGAACATGTGATATTAATTTTGATTGACTTTGAAGGAACATTGCCTCAAACATACTGGCCTGAAACAATAAAGACTTATTACTTCACATTTCTGGAAATTACATGTCAACAACACATCAAAGTGTTGACATGTATGTTTTCTCTAGAAGACATACGAGTGAACCTGGAATTTTATTATTTTCTCTTATGTTGAGATTTTGCTTTCCCAACCTCTACAGGCTGCTTACCTTCATTGGACCTGACCTGCTCCTGTATATTTAGAATCAGCTTCCACTTCTCTGCTAATCCTAGCACTAAGCATCACATCTCTTCCTCAGAATCAGATGCCCTTTCATTTTTTATTTTCTCAATTTTTATTAATATTTTCCATGATTATAAAAAATATCCCATGGTAGTACCCTCCCCCCACTAACCCCTTTGAAATTCCATTCTCTATCATATCCCCTCCCCATCTCAATCTTTCTACTTACATATATACAATACCAACCTAATAAATGCCCTCCTCCCTTCCTTTCTCTTCCCTTTCTACCTCCTTTTTAACTTACTGGCCTCTTCTACTGAGTTTTTTCCTTCTCACACAGAAGCCCAATCATCTGTAGCTAGGATCCACATATGAGGGAGAACATGTGGTGCTTGGCTTTCTGGGCCTGGGTTACCTCATTTAGTATAATCCTTTCCAGATCCATCCACTTTTCTGCAAATTTCATAACTTCATTTTTCTTTACCGGTGAGTAAAACTCCATTGTATAAATGTGCCATATCTTCATTATCCACTCATCAGTTGAGGGACATCTAGGCTGGATCCATTTCCCAGCTATTATAAATTGAGCAGCAATAAACATGGTTGAGCACGTACTTCTAAGGAAATGAGATGAGTCCTTAGGGTATATGCCTAGGAGTGCTATAGCTGGGTCATATGGTAGAACAATCTTTAGCTGTTTTATGAACTTCCACACTGATTTCCACAATGGCTGGACCAGATTGCATTCCCACCAACAGTGTAGAAGGGTTCCTCTTTTTCCACATCCCCACCAACATTTATGATCATTTGTTTTCATGATGTTAGCCAATCTGACAGGAGTGAGATGGAATCTCAATGTAGTTTTAATCTGCATTTCCCTGATGACTAGTGACATAGAACATTTTTTTTAGATGCTTATATGCCATTCGTATCTCTTCCTTCGAGAATTCTCTATTTAGCTCCATAGCCAATTTTTTGATTGGCTTGTTTGATTCCTTGTTATTTAACTTCTTGAGTTCTTTGTCTATCCTAGATATTAATCCTCTATCAGATATATAGCTGGCAAAGATTTTTTCCCATTCTGTAGGTTGCCTCTTTGATTTATTCACCGTGTCCTTTGCAGTGCAAAATCTTTGTATTTTCTTTCTTTTTTTTTTTTTTTTGAGAATTTATAGCAGCTTTTTTTTTTTTTTTTTGCTTTTGGTTTTGTTTTTGTTTTTGTTTTTGTTTTTCTTTTTTTTTTCTTTTTTTTTTTTATTTATTAGTCAGTTCTGTATTCAGCAAATACAGTCAGTTTGGTACCATTATTAGGCTCATCCGTGACCTACCCCCTCCCCTTGGCCCCTCCTTGTTGAGGTATACGGGTCATGCATTGTGGAGTTAGCCCACAGTTATGGCTAAGCTAAATGTCTCTGCATATCATGACCCAACATGTGACTCTGACATTCTTTCCGCCCCCTCTTCCGCAAAATTTCCCTGAGCCATGTTGGGTTCATTTTTGGTCTGCTTCAGTGATGAGGTGTTGAGGGCCTCTGAGGCTCTGGCTCTCTGATTTGGTAGGAGTTGATTTTTCTCTATGCTGATCTCCTTCCCCCTTGTGCTGGTGTCCGGTTCATCAGGAAAACAGCCCCCTTGCTTGTTTCTCGAAGTTTTCTTAGTTTCAGCCGGGGCCCTTTTGAGGTATGATGGGGTGGCTCTCTCCTTAGGGTCTACATCTATCTGAAAAAGAGAAGCAGATTCTCCAACGGAGAGTAAGTTAGCACCAGGACAAATGAGATAACCCTTACTTTTTTTTTTTTTATAGAGAATTTAATAGGTGTAGGCCCTCTTGTAGCCCACAATTGATAGTAGCTTGATACTGGAGAGTGGGCTTATGTTTGGATATGGTTCTGACTTGTTTCCCAGCTCCAGCTATGGGTCCCATACCAGTGAGGGGATCAGTTAGCCAAATTGAGAGCAGTTGGTTCCCCACCATGGCTGTGTGCCACCACTGCACTTGTGTGGGCATCACAATAAGTTATTTGCTGCTAAGTAGGTTAGACCATGCGTTGCTTCGATAGATATTGGTCAATTTCCCCCAGTCGCCCATGTAGCACCTTCTGGCACTAGACGCGCTGACTGTCTGGGGACTGACTCTCATCCAACTTCCAGCCATGCCATTCTAATTTGCATGTCAATCACATAAGGTATCTTCAGCAGTAGGGTCTTACCACTAACCTTTGGTGGGTCATCAAGTACTCTGACAGAAATCTGTCTGTCTTTTAGGAAACCTTGTAGGTCTCACTGATCAAAAGCTCATTGTGGATGATAGCCCCATGCTGGTTCTGGGAGTTACAGGTCAGTGCCCACTAAGAAAATGAGGAAAAAGAGAACTAATATACAAGAGTTAGAGATAAGAGAGAGAGAGAGACAGGGAGAGGGGAAGTGAGGGAGGGAAGATGTAGGAGATTAAGGTTAGTCTTAATCTTACCCTCTCCAGTGTCTTGTGGTTCAGGTGTTCCCTGTAAGGGCCTGGTGAAGGATCAACACAAATCTAGACCCAAACGGCAATGGTACCATAATCTTCTACTTACTAAAAGATAGACCAAATCTTTGTATTTTCATGAGGTCCCAGTGGTTAATCTGTGGTTTTATTGCCTGAGCAATTGGGGTTGTATTCAGAAAGTCTTTGCCAAGACCAATATGTTGAAGGGTTTCCCCTACTTTTTCCTCTAGCAGTTTAAGACTTTCAGGTCTGATGTTAAGGTCTTTAATCCATTTGGAATTAATCCTTGTGCATGGAGAGAGAGAAGAATCTATTTTCGTCCTTCTATGGATATATATACAGTTTTCCCAACACCATTTGCTGAAGAGGCTGTCTTTTCTCCAATGAGTATTTTTGGCATTTTTATCGAATATCAGGTGGCTATAGCTACCTGGAGTTACATTTGGGTCCTGTATTCTGTTCCATTGATCTACAAGTCTGCTTTTGTGCCAGTACCATGCTGTTTTTGTTACTATGGCTCTGTAGTATAGGTTAAAATCAGGCATGGTGATACCACCAGCCTTATTTTTGTTGCTCAGTATTATTTTAGATATTCGAGTTTTTTTGTGATTCCAAATGAATTTTTGGATTATTATTTCTAATTCCATGAAGAATGCAACTGGAATTTTGATGGGGATTGCATTAAATGTGTCAATTGCTTTTGGTAAGATTGCCATTTTCACAATATTGATTCTTCCAATCCAGGAACAAGGGATATTTTTCCACTTCCTAGTGTCTTCTGCAATTTCTTGCTTGAGTGTTGTAAAGTTCTTATTGTAGAGATTCTTTACTTCCTTGGTTAGATTTATTCCAAAGTACTTTATTTATTTATTTATTTATTTATTTATTTATTTATTTTTGATGCAATTGTGAATGGGAGTGATTCTCTGATTTCATGCTCTGTGTGTTTGTTGTGCATATATGAAGCTACCAATTTCTGTGTATTTATTTTGTATCCTGATACATGGCTGTAGGTTTTTATCAGCTCTAACAGTGTGCTAGTAGAGTCTTTAGGGTCCTTTATATATAGAATCATGTCATCTGCAAATAACGATAACTTGACCTCTTCCTTTCCAATTTGTATCACTTTTATGTGTTTCTCTTGCCTTATTGCTATGGCTAAGACTTCCAGAACTATATTAAATAAAAGTGGGAACAGTGGACACCCTTGTCTTGTTCCTGATTTTAGTGGAAAAGCTTCCAGTTTTTCCCCATTTAGTAATATGTTAGCTGTAGGCTTATCATAAATAGCCTTTATTATATTGAGATATGTTCCTTCTATTCACAGTCTCTGTAGGACTTTTATCATGAAGGGATGTTGGATTTTGTCAAATGCTTTCTCTGTGTCTAATGAGATGATCATGTGATTTTTGTCCTTCAACCCATTTATATAATGTATAACATTTATAGATTTGCATATGTTGAACCATCCCTGCATCTCTGGGATAAAGCCGACTTGGTCAGGGTGAATGACCTTTCTGATATGTTCTTGTATTCTGTTTGCCAATATTTTGTTGTGAATTTTTGCATCTATGTTCATGAGGGAGATTGGTCTGTAATTTTCTTTTTTTGTTCTATCTTTACCTGGCTTTGGTATCAGAGTGATGCTGGCTTCATAGAAGGAGTTTGGTAGAATTCCTTCTTTTTCTATTTCATGGAAAAGCTTAAGAAGCAATGGTGTTAGCTCTTCCCTGAAGGTCTGGTAAAATTCAGCTGTGAATCCATCTGGGCCTGGGCTTTTTTTAATTGGGAGATTTTTGATAACTGTTAGGATCTCCATGCTTGTTATAGGTCTATTTAAGTGATTAATCTCGTCTTGATTTAATTTAGGTAGGTCATGTAAATCAAGGAAATCATCCATTTCTTTCAGATTTTCATACTTTGTGGAGTATATGCTTTTATAATATGTCCCTATGATTTTTTGAATTTCTCTGGCATCTGTCGTGATGTTACCTTTTTCATCTCTAATTTTATTGATTTGTGTCTCTTCTCTCTTTCTTTTGGTCAGATTTGCTAAGGGTTTATCAATCTTGTTTATCCTTTCAAAGAACCAGCTCTTTGTTTCATTAATTCTTTGGATTGTTTTTTTGGTTTCTATTTCATTAATTTCTGCCCTAATCTTTATTATTTCTTCCTGTCTACTGATTTTTGGTTTGCCTTGTTCTTCTTTTTCCAAGGCTTTAAGGTGAAGCATTAGGTCATTTACTTGCGACCTTTCTAATTTCTTAATATAGGCACTTAAAGCTATAAATTTACCTCTTAGAACTGCCTTCATTGTGTCCCAGAGATTTTGGTATGTTGTGTTCTCATTATTGTTTGACTCTATAAATTTTTTGATTTCCTTCTTGATTTCTTCATTGACCCATTCATCATTTAGTAGTGTATTGTTTAGTTTCCATGATTTTGTGTATGCTCTATATCCTTTCTTGCTATTGATTTGTAGTTTGATTCCATTGTGGTCAGATAGAATGCAAGGAACTATTTCAATTTTCCTGAATTTGGTAAGATTTGCTTTGTGTCCTAATATATGGTCTATTTTAGAGAATGATCCATGTGCTGCTGAACAGAATGTATATTCTGCAGCATTTGGATGAAATGTCCTGTATATATCTGTTAGCTCCATTCCTTCTATGACCTCATTTAGTCCAGATGCCTCTCTGTTTATTTTTTCCCGGGATGACCTGTCAATTGATGAGAGTGGGGTGTTAAAGTCACCCACTACCACTGTGTTTGGTGTTATCTGTGACCTTAGTTCTAACAGTGTTTGTTTGATGAATTTGGGAGGCCCCATGTTAGGTGCATATATGTTTAGGATTGTAATGTCCTCCTGTTGGAGTGTGCCCTTAATCAATATAAAGTGACCTTCCTTATCTTTCTTGACTGATGTTGGAGTGAAGTCTGCCTTGTCTGATATTAGGATAGCAACCCCTGCTTGTTTTCTGGGTCCATTTGCTTGAAACACCATTTTCCAACCTTTCACCCTAAGATAATGTCCATCCTTTGTAGAAAGGTGAGTTTCTTGGAGACAACAAAATGTAGGGTCCTGCTTTTTAACCCAGTCTGCAAACCTATGTCTTTTGGTTGGGGCATTGAGGCCATTGATATTAAGAGATATTATTGAAAGTTGTGTATTTATGCTTGCCATTTTTATGTTGTGGTTCTGGTTCTACCTTTGCTCTCTTATATTAACTAGTATTTGAGTATTGCTTGTTGTTTTCCAGGTTCCTTATATGTGTGTTTTTCCTTCTCTTCGGCATGGAGGATTCTTTCAAGTATTTTCTGTAGAGCTGGTTTTGTCTTCAAATACTCCTTTAGTCAGCTTTTGTCATGGAATGTCCTTATTTCTCCATCTATTTGAATGGATAGCTTTGCAGGATAAAGTAGCCTTGGTTGACAGTTGTTATCTTTCAGAATTTGGAGTACATCACTCCAAGCCCTACTGGCTTTGAAAGTTTGTGTTGAGTAATCTGCTGTGATCCTGATGGGCTTGCCTTTGTAGGTATCTTGATTTTTTTCTCTAACTGCTTTCAATATTTTTTCTTTGGATTGTGTATTTGGTAGTTTGATTATAATATGGCGAGGAGAGGTTCTTTCCAGGTTTTGTCTGGCTGGTGTTCTAAAGGCTTTCTGTATCTGCATTGGCACCTCTTTCCCAATTTGGGGGAAGTTTTCTTCTATAATTTGTTGAAGACGCCTACTATGCCTTTGGAGTGAAATTCTTCTCCTTCTACTATACCCTGAATTCTTATATTTGATCTTTTCATAGTGTCCCGAATATCTTGAAATTCCCATTTATACTTTTGTATTAGTTTGTCTTTCTCTTTGTTGGATTGTATTAGAACTTCCACCTGGTCTTCTAGCTTAGATATTCTGTCCTCTCCTTCATCCATTCTACTGATGAGATTTTCTACAGAGTTTTTTATTTCATTAACTGTGTTCTTCATTGCTAGCAATTCTGACTGGTTTTTCTTTATTATTTCTATTTCCTTATTTATGTCTTGTATTGAGTTCTTTATTTCATTAAATTGGTGTCCTGTGTCTTCTTTGATTCCTTTGATTTCCTTTGATTCCTTTGATTTCCTCTTTGAGTTCATATTTACAATCATTCTTTTGAAATCTTTCTCCGGCATTTCCTCTAACTTGATTTCACTGGAGGTCATTTCTGATGCATTGATACTTTTTGGTGGATTTATATTGCCTTGGTTTTTGGTGTTTCTTGTGTTATAATGTATATATTTTTGCATCTTGAATTAAGTTACTGCTCAGATTTTCTAGTTAGCTGGGTATTCTTAGCTGTATCAAATGATCTGATGTTGCATATCTACAATGTAGGAGATTAAGATGTTAGGTGTGGCTCTTAACACTCTCAGAGTATCTAGACACGTGTTCCTAGGGGTTGAGTTTGCCTGATATGGGAGTATTCAAGTAGGTTGAGTGGAATAAAATACAGGTAGATTCTAAAATTTAACTAAACCCTGTACACATTCAGTCAAAAACAGCACCAAGTATTTATGCAATAGTAGGTATTATAAGAACCAGATCCTCTATCAACAAAGAGGTTAAGATTTCTGGTCTGTTGAGGGATCTAAGTCAGCTTGTGACCAAGTGAGACCCTTCCCTGGTTCAATCCCAGTTACCTTTTTGGATGCTTTTGGTCTCAGTCAAGTTGCTGGCTGGTACGTTGGGTCGCTGTTCTGTTTTCTGGAACTGGGTACTGGCTTTTCCTGTGGGGCAAACCAAGCCTGGCAACTGTGGCCCTGCAGACAGGCACCCCTGCTGCTGGATCCGCCACTGCTGTCACTGAAGCTGCCGCTGCTGGATCCGCCGTTGCTGCCGCTGCTGGATTTGCCACTGCTGAAGCCGCTGTAGCCGGTGCTGGAACCGCTGATGTTGCTGTTGGAGCTGGAGTCATGGCTTCCACCGCCGCTTCTGCTGCCGGAGCCCGAGCTGCTGCTGTTGGAGCCCGAGCCGCCGCTGCCATAGCTGCTTCGGCCTGCCTGTGTGGGCTCTGGATGGTCTGGATCTCTCCTACTTCTCTGCTGCTATTTTAATCTCTTATACACCTCCCTTTTTAGTAATGGTGTATATTTTGCTGGGTTTTCTTTGGCTTTTTCTCCCCTAGCCTGCTTTGGAGTGGTTCCTATGCCACCATCTTGATGGGAAGCCAATGCCCCTTCTTAAGTCGGCCATGTTCCAGGACATTTATGATGACATGGGACCCATCTAGCCAGTTCAGGGTAATCTTACTATCCTAAATCACAGTCATATATACAGAGTTTCTTTTGCCATATTTGTCAGTTTTCTATTATCAAACAAAGACTGAAGAAGGTCAACTTCATTAATATATTATTTGTTTTAATTTGGAGGCATCAAACATAAAAGAAATGTTAACAGCATTTGTCAGGTTGCTCTTGCTTAGACCACTTCATGAAAGATGACATATTGGTGAGAATGTTTAAAGGAGAGATTACATGCTGTGGCAGGTAGCCCAGGAGAAAGAAGGGGGTTATCTTGAAGTATAATACCAATATTCTTATGAAGAGTAACACAGCATCACAGAAGAACCAACATAATCCTGTTTTCAATGACTGTTTACTGAGCTCAAATTCTTTTTTATGATTGATTTTTTTTTTTATTAATTTTGTACTCATTAAATACAGTCAAGTTGGTTCCATTGTTAGCCTCCTCCCTGTCCTACCCCCTCTACATGGACCCTCTTTGTTGGGGTATATGTGTCATGCATTGTGGGGTTAGCAATCAGTTATGGGTAGGAAGAAAGGTCTCTATGTATCATCACCCAACATGTGGCGCTAACATTCTTCCTGCCCCCTCCTTGCAAATTTCCCTGAGCCATGTTGGGTTCATTTTAGGTCTGCTTCAGTGATGTCGTATTGGGAGCCTCTGTGTCTCTGGATGTCTGATATGGTAGGAGTTGATTGTACTCTGTGTCTATCTCCTTCACCCTTGTGCTGGTACCAGGTCCACCAAGAAAATAACACCCTTGCTTGTTTGGCCAATTATTCTTAGTTTCAGCTGGGGCCCTTTTGAGGTATGATGGGGTGGTTGTCTCCTTAGAATATGTGTCTATCTGGAGAGTAAAGTTAGCACCAGATAAATGAGATAGCCATTATTTTTTTGGGAAAATTTAATAGGTGTAGGCCCTCTTGTAGCCCATGATTGGTGGTAGCTTGAGAATGGAGAGCAGGCTCATTTTTAGATATGGTTCTGACTTGTTTCCCAGCTCCAGCTATGGGTTCTGTTTCACTGAGTGGATCAGTCAGCCAAATAAAGAGCAGTTGGTTTCCCACAATGGCTGTGCGCTACTATTGCACTTGTGTGAGCACCATGACAGGTTACTCACTGCTAAATAGGTTAAACCATGAGTTGCTTGGACAGATATTGGTCATTTTCCCCCAGTCACCCATGTAGCACCTTCTGGCACTAGACGTGCTAACTGTCTGGGGATTGACTGTCTTCCAGCTTCCAGCCATGTCACTCCATGTTACGTGCCAACAGCATATGGTGTCTTCAGCAGTAGGGTCTTACTGCTAACCTTTGGTGGGTCAAAGAAGTCTGTCATTCCTTTAGTAAACCTTGTAGGTCTCTCTGATCAAAAGCTCACTGTGGAGGATAACCACCTGCTGGTACTGGAGTTACAGGTCAGTGCCCACAAAGAGATGGAAGAAAAAGATACATAATATAAAAGAGTTAGAGAGAAGAGGGGGAGAGAGAGAAACAGTAGAAGATTAAGGTCAGTCATCATTATACCGTCTCCAGGGCCTTGTGATTCAAGTGTTCCCTCTAAGGGTCTGGTGAAGGTTCAAACATTTGGTCTATCTTTTAGGATGTAGAATTTTATGGTACCATTGATATTTGGGTCCAGTTTTGTGTCCCATGTCTCCTCCCTTACCTTCCCCTCCCTCCCAACCCACCCTATTGTCTGGCCCTTGAGATGCTTGCTAGGTATGTCAGCATCTTGGGTAGATTCAGGTTAGGAGGTATAGATGAGTGAGACTATGTGGCAACTATCTTTCCGTGATTGGGTGTGTTCATTGAGAATGATCTGTTCCAGATTTGGCCATTTTCCTTCAAATTTCATTGTGTCATTTTTCCTTAATGCTGTGTACAATTCCTTTGTGCCACATCTTAGTTATCTATTCCTCTAATGATGGACATCTGGGTTGATTCCAGCTTTAGCTATTACAAATTGAGCAGCTTTAACATGGTTGAGCAAATCTCTCTTAACTGAGGTGTGCAGCATTTAGGGTACATGCACAGTAAGGGAATAACTGGGTCTCTTGGTAACTCTATATTCATCTTTTCTAGGAGTCTTCATATTGCTTTCCAAATTGGTTGTACCATCTTACATTCCCACCAACAGTGGATGAGGGTTCATTTTCCTCCACATCATCACCAACGTTTATTTTCATTTGATTTTTTTAATGTTTGCAATCCTTACTGGTTTAAGGTAGAATCACATAATTGTTTTTATTTGCATTTCCCTGATGATTAGGGATCATGAACATTTTCTTACTTGTGTGTTTGCCATTTGTATTTCTTTCTCTGAGAATTGCCTGTCGAGTTCTTTGCCCCATTTTGTGAGTGGATTGTTTGACCTTTTATTGTTTAGGTTTTTGAGTTCTTTGTCAATTCTAGAGATTAAGCCTCTGCCAGTTGGATATTCAGCAATTATTTTCTCCCATTCTGTGGGTGATCTATTGGCTCTACTTATATATGTTTTTCTGTGAAGAAACTTTTCAGCTTCATGTGATCCCATTGGTTGAGTGATTGTTTAAGATCCTGTGCTACTGGGGTTTTGTTTAGGAAGTCTTTTCCCATCCCTAAATTGTGGAAAGTTCCTCCTACTTTTTCTTCCAGTAGTAACTGAGATTCTGGTCTTATATTGAGGTCTTTGATCCATTTGGACTTGAGTGTTGTGCATGGTTAGAAGTGCGGATCAAGTTTCAATTTCCTACATATGGTTATCCAGTTTGTCCAGCACCATTTGTTGAAGATGCTGTCTTTTTTTTTCAGCCTATATTGTTAGGGTCTTTGTCAAATATCAAGTAGCTGTAGTTGTTTGACCCAAAGTCCGGGTGCCCAGTTCTATTCCATTGCTCTCTAATCCTTTTTTTTTTTTTTTTGCCAGTTCCATGCTGCTTTTATTTCGATGGCTTTGTAATATAACTTTAGATCAGGTATGGTGATGCCTCCAGAGGTGTTTCTTTTTCTGATGATATGCTTGGATATCTGAGGCCTTCTGCCTTTCCATATGAATTTTCAGATCATTTTTTCTCTCTCAGTGAAGAATACTCTTGGGATTTTGATTGAAGTTTCATTGAATCTGTATATTGCCTTGGGTAGGATTGCCATTTTCACAATGTTAATTCTTCCTATCCAGGAGCCTGGGTGGTCTTTCCATTTTCTCAAGTCCTCCTCAATTTCTTTTTTGAGTATTTTTATGTCTTCATTGACTAGCTCTTTCACTTCCTTGGTTAATGTTATTCCAAGGTGTTTTATTATTTTTTGTTGCTATGGAAAATGGGACAATGTCACTTATTTCTTTCTCTTTCTCTTTGCATTTGCGTATAGAAAGGCTACTGATTTTTTTTGCATTGATTTTGTATCCTGCTACTTTGCTGAAGGAGTTAATCACCTTTAAGGTTCTTGGATCTCTTATGTCATCTGTGAATAGAGCTATCTTAACTTCTTCCTTTCTAAATTGTATTTTATTTTATTTATTTCTCCTGCCTTATTGCTTGATAAGCTCAAAATCTTAAAGCCCCTAGCACTTCTTAATATTGTCCAACTTAGTTATTGCATAAAGTAAGACATTATGTTAACTGAAAACAGTAATGTCCATGTTTAGTGACTATTTCTGGAAAATAAGACAGAAGAGAGATATAGGAGGACACTAAAAGTGTCATACTCTGGTCTCCACACATATGCACATGTGGCATATGAACTTTCACACACATATATACACTGCACCTACATACACATACACCACATAATACATAAACACACAATAAAATGAAGAGGAAGTAAGTTGAGCATCAACACTATGATAACCCTCAATAAGAGCATGGAGGGATCATCTGGTAAGAATGTCCCTTTAGAAATGGAGCTTAATCCTAAAATATTAGGCTCTGGCTTGTAACTCCCAGTACCAGAAATTGGTACCAACCCACATTGAACTGCTAATTAGAGAGAATTATGAGGTTTCTAAAACAAGAGTGACTTCTGTCAAAGCACTTGATTACCCACATAAGGTGAAAGGTAAGGTCCTATTGCTCCACATGCTGCCAACACAGAGCATCAAGATATCTGGGAAGCCAGCTCCCAGATGGTTATCCATACAGTTATGAAAAGGATTGCATGAACTACTGGGTGAAAATTGCCAACAATGTTGTGAGCAAACAGGGGACCCTGCTATACAGAAGAAACTAGCCTGGCAACATTTATACACCTGTGCAATAGTGACACACAGCCTAGATGGGTAACCAATGGCTTTCTGATTGGCAAAGTGATCTGCTTGTGGAACTGGGAACCAAGTCAGAATCCTATGGAAACCAAGATTACACACTCCAATGAGAAGCTCCCTGTAGCCTTCATCCAAAACAGAGTCTCTACCCATCAAAATATCTCTATATTAATAATGCTTATTCCCTTTAACCTGTGCTTATCTTACTCTCCATTGAAGAATATGTTTATTTTTCAAAAAGGAGTGAGAACCTAGGACAGCCAAAATCTATCAACAAGAGAATAGATAGGGGATTTCAAGCCAGCATATGAACCACCTCTAGCACAGCAGTTAAGACCCAAGTAAAAACACAAAGGAATTGGAGAGATGAACAAGAGTGTGTTTTCATGGTGAGCCTGACAACCTTTGCTGAGAGATTGTGACAGACACTGGGAAACTCAAAATTCACCAAAGCAGAAATCAAGAAGCTGCTGAGAGTTCAACACTTAAGTAGACTTAAAGCATACTCACCAAGGCTCAGGGAATTTTGTGCAAGAGGTGGGCAGAAAGACTGTAAGAGCCACAGTGTGGGAGGGACTATCAGAAGGCACTGGCCATGCCCCCCCAATGACTAACTGCTGCTCTCACAACCCATAACTCATAACTCCATGGTGAATACCAGCAATCCCACTAAAGAAGGTCCTCAATGGAGTGGGGACAGGGAAGAGGAAAATGATGGTACTAACATGTGACATGTTCATACAAAGTTTCTACTTAATAAGAAATAGGATTTTTTTATTTTGGTTATGAACAACTCCTGCATTTTTTTCTCAGTCAAGTTAGCTAATGCCATAATTTATGTATTCTTTGTCATCTATTTCACAGTGATAATTTTATCCATAAGTAGATTCTATTTTCTTTCTTCTACTTATAATTCTTTTTTCCCATATATTTTCTTTTCTTAACTTCTTTTACTTGCTATAATGACTTCTAATATTATATACAGAAATTTTGATAGGGAATATTATTTTCTTTCTGTTCCTAAGGGAATTGCAGTTATGTAGATTCAACATAAGTATGGTATTAACAGTCATTTTTCACAAATATATCTCATTATGTGATATTCTTTTCTAGTACCAGTGGAAGATAACTTTTATCATAAATGAACTGACAAAATGTTAGTTTTTCCATTTTTTATTTATGGAGATGATTACATTTCTTTTTATTCTAATAAAGAAAAAACTAAATGGATTTAAAATATAAGCTAGATTAGATATTGTCATTTGAAGGATCTTATATGTTTATATAAATGAGAAGTAATCTTTCCTATTTTTACTCATTATTTTTTCTTGAATTTTTTTCGTTTTGATTTTTATTTATTTATTTATTTATTTATTTATTTATTTATTTGAGAGCAACAGACAGAGAGAGAAAGAGGCAGATAGAGAGAGAGAATGGGCGTGCCAGGGCCTTCAGCCAATGCAAACAAACTCCAGACATGTGCACCCCATTGTGCATCTGGCTAACTTGGGTCCTGGGGAATCAAGCCTTGAACTAGGGTCCTTAGGCTTCACAGGCAAACACTTAACCACTAAACCATCTCTCCATTCCTTGAAATATTTTTGTCTGGTTCTAATACTAGGATAATTCTATCATCTTATGCATTTAAATATTTCTAATTTTCCTGTGCAATGGAAGATTTAAAAGTTGATGGTATACTTTCCTTAATGTTTTGTTAGAATTTACCCATAAGTCTTTTTGGGCCAGAGGTTTTTCTTTGGGGATGATGTATGTGTTTACTCAATGAATATATTTATTTTCAGGTTATTCACATGCATTGTAGTTTATGTGTTTAATAGAGTTTTTCAAGTTCCTTTAAGTTGTCAAACTGAAAGGCATTAACTTGTGATATTGCCCCATCATTATTCTTTTATATCATCTTATTTGTAGTGAGGCCCTGTGTATCATTCCTGACATCTTTGTACTCCTGCTTGTCCAATTGATTAGGCCAAAGGGTAATCACTCATTGATTCTTGCTATGAATCAAAATTGATCTCATTGACTCTTGAGCTTTTCCTAGTCATTTGTTTTTCTTCTTAAATGTATCATCTCCGTTACTCTGTGTTTAGTGTGCTTCCCTCTTACTACTGCAACTTATTAACATTAAAACTCATCATTGATACCAGATTGTATTTTTACAGAATGTGTAACTTTATAGAAATAAAGTTATTGTGTATATTTCTGAAGTACAGTGTGATGATTCAACATTTTTGCAGAATTTTAATCATAGTGATTAGCATTTCTATTTCAAAATAAATAATTTTAATTCATTTAATTGTGTTTGGAAATTAAATTCTTATAAAATTATTATTAAAACATCATAAACATTACAGGCCATTGCCAAGGCTCTTGGTTTCCCACCCAGAATAGATGGTAAAACCCTGTTGCTAAAGTTTTCACATACTTGGGCTGCAAGGTCACTGAGAAATCCTTCTGGAGCTGAGCTGAGAACCTTCTCCATGTAGAACAGCTTACAGAAAGCTGGAAAAAGCTATACTCCATGCAGTTCAATGGGAGAGAGAAAGGTGGAAATACTCAACAGTGGATACTGCAAGTCTTAAATTTGGCCACCCAGGCCAAATGAGCCAATGAGTGCAACAGTGGCATGTCTGTTTTGGGGGAAACCAACTGTTCTCTAATTAGACTGGAGGCCTGTTCCATGGGAGGGAATATATCTCTGACACTAAAAACCTACAACAGGGGTAGTCATGAGCCCTAGGGTATAATGTCTGCTGCTACCTGGATAAGTGTATATACGATGCTCAACAAACTTCCCGGTAAGCACTTCTCTTAATATTCATACCCACATATTAATGGCACTCCCACGTTTGGTTAGAGAAGGTTCTCTTTTCAGATGGCAGTGGCCTTGGGATGACATAGAAGGACCATGGTGCTGAGAAGAAGTGACAGAGGAATTCTCACCACTGAAATAGCTCTATCACATCTTCAAAGGTTCAGTGTCCATTATAAAAGACGTGGCAGAAAGAACGTAAGAGCCAAAGGAAGGGTAGGACTCCTTACAATGTGCTCCACCAGAAGAAAAATGGCCTGTATGTTCATGAACTCACCATGCCTGATACTACATACATAATACCATCGTAGTAGGAGGAAAATATCAAGACATCAAAATAAAAGAGAGACTGATTGAGGTGGGAGGGAATATGAAAGGGGAAAGTGGGGAGAGGGAGAGAATTACCATGGGTTATTGTCTACAATTATGGAAGTTGTAAATAAAAATAAATAAATTTTTAAAAATCATAAAGAATGGTCACTTTTCTGTGAGGCAAAATGTTAGTAATTTCTATGTCTCTGCAATGATGACCCAGCATCCCCCTACCCTCATTCCTGCCCTTTATAACTGTACTGAGAAGTATTTTAATCTACTATAAGATGAGGTTTTTCATTTCCCAGAGGTGAGTGAAAACATGTGGCATTTGTCATTCTGTGCTGACACATTCCATTTATTTTAATGTTATACAACTCCATCCATGCCATCACAATTGATAAAATTTCTTTCAGTGCATGGTGCTAACTGGATGATATATATTTTAATGTATTATATTTCTCATATAACAGTGAAAATTCTAACTGATTCTTTTTTATTGGTTCATTTGACTATAACTTGGTTTGCACTTAACTCTCAGATATCTAGGACTGTACTTCTCTATTCATTGCTTTTGCTTCTATCCTTTTTTCTTCTGACATAAATAATACTCTGAGGTAATTAAGTCTCATGAAAAACATTGAAACTCACTTTTTGGTACACAATATAGTCTGTCTGCATAAATGTTCCTTGAGTTCTCAGTCATTAAATATTGATTATAGTGTTCTATAAATTTCATTTAGACAAGTGGTTGTTTTTATTCAAATGTTCCATTTATTCTAATTTTTTCAGTGAAGTTGTTCTTTCAAGTACTATATAAGCATGTCAAGTTTCCAAATAACATGAAGATTTTCCCATAACTTCCTATATTTCAGTCGGTTTTTTACTTCATATATTGAAACTGTTATGCTTTAAATATAAGATTATATACCATACCAATTTTTTGTATTAGTTATGTACATACTTAGTTTGTGAACAGCACATGTTGGTACCATCCTTTCCCTTATCCCTCCCCCTTTTCCAAAGGGACCCTCCTTGTTGGGGATGCAGATCATCCCCATGGAGTTTGTGGGTCATGGATTGTGGGGGAAGCCCGTTCAGTTATGGGGAAGAGGCAATGTCTCTGTGCATGGTGTCCCAACTTGTGGCACTAACAATCTTTCCACCCCCTCTTCCTCAAAATTCCCTGAGCCATGTGGGGCACATTTTAAGTCTACTTCAGTGATGGGCTTTTAGGAGCTTCTAGATCTCTGGTTTGGTAGGTGTTAAGGGTCCTCAGTGTCTATCTTCTTCACTCTTGTGCTGATATCAGCTTCAGTGAGAAAGCAGCATTTTTTCTCATCTCTCCAATTCCTCTGTGGTTTCAGCTGGGGCCATGGGGAAGTAGGATAGGCCATTTCTCTCCTCAGGTTCCACTCACATCTGAAAAAGAGAAGCAGATTCTCCAATGGAGAGTGTAGTCAGCACAGATCAGAAGGACTAACCATTATTAGTTTAGAGAGAACTTAATGGGTGTAGACTCTCCTGTGGCCCAAGATTAGTGGTAGCTTGATACTGGAAAGCAAAATCATTCTCTGGATATGATTCTGACTATTTTGTCAGTTCCAGATATGGGTCCCTTTCCACTGAATGCATCTGTTAGCCAATCCAAGAGCAGTTGGTTACCCACCATGGCTGTGTACCACTACTGCACTGTGTGAGCATCACATCATGTTGTTTGCTCATGAGTTGCTTAGACCTGGAGTTGCTCAGACAGATGTTGGCATCTTTACCCCGGTAGCACATGTAGCACCTTCTAGCACTAGGTGGGCTAACTGTCTTGACATTGGCTATCAAATATCTCATTTGAGAGTTATTCTGACTTAACCATGGTAAAGTTTCTTTTATGTAATCCTTGTTTGAAGTTTTCATTTGTTTCTTTTCTCATGACTATGACAAAACACTTGGTGTAACAATTTAAAAGAAGGGAAGATTTATCTTGGTTCATGGTGTTAGGTTTCAGAGTTTTTCAATGTATGCTTGGCATAATGTGTGTGAAAAGAACATTACATCCTTGGAAGCACATGGTAGAGAAGGCTTACTTCTTGGATGGTGGTAAGCACAGATATTGGATACAGGGAGGTCCAAGGCAACATACAGGCCCAAGAACACCCACTTTTGCTGTGCCATATCTCTTACTTCTACCACCATCCAATAATGTGATTAAGTTATGAATCATTAATCAATCCATTGGTTTACTCCTCAGGTTCTAATTGTTTATAGAAAGCTTACAACAGACATAACTGAAAGAGTGTTATGTTTATCCCCTATTGATGTCTTCATCCAACCAACTTGATGATAAAAATTAACCACCTCGGGTCTATTTTGATTTTTGTGATGTGTGTAGAAGTACAACAGATTTATTATATTCATTATGTTTCTACCATCTTCTTCCCTCCCTTGTACTAACACTCTTTTTATGCTTTTGTATGTGGTAAACAACTAAGACAGCATGTAGTTATATATTGTTTTTTTATTTTATGATAGTCGTTGTTTGGAAGTGATTGGAAGAATTTGTTTTATGTAATGTAATTATTAATATTTCATACTCATGTCATCTTTGGAAGTTTTATTTTTGCCTCCTTGTTCTCTCTTGCTTACTTTGAATTTAAATTTTCTAAATAGTTCTAATTTGTTTGTTGAGTTTCTAAGAAGATTATGTGTTGTAAAAACGAGGAAACATTTGTTTCTGGAAATGAAATCTAGGACCATATTATGAAGTTCAATGAAATTTATGCTGGGGTGATAATAAATACCTCAGTTTAGTGGAACTGTAGATTGAAGGATAAAAGACATGAACATTAAATAACTGAGTTTGTTTCTGTTGGTTGTTGTGCAGGATAATTTTATGTTCTTATGTTTCCTGTTAGATGATGATTCCTTTTCTTTCTAGGGAATAAAATCCATGAAGAGAAAAGAACAGAAGGTAGCATGTATTCTAGACAAGAAAATCTAGTTACTTCAGTTTGGTGGTGTTGGTTTTGAAGTAATATGAGGGTAGAGATGTAAAGGGTACCATGTGAATTTAGACCAGATTCTTGGGATACAAGACTAAGATCACAGAATAGAAAGCAGTTACATTTTTTGGAAGCTTATGATTTTTCAGCATCAAGTATATAGATTAGACAAATTTTGAGCATGCATAGGAAGGAGGTGAACATGAAACTCTAAGAAAAAAGAAACATTTATTGGGAGAAAACAGAGCTGACAAAGGGAAAGTTTTAAAACTATACCATGTGTCTTTATTTATTTAGTTCTATTTCTTATTTTATTTTGGCATGTAAAGTATGTGTGCATGAGTGAGTGTGTGTACAGAGGATGTGTGGTGTTGTTTGCAGTGTGATATTTGAGTGATATGAACATGCATATGTCTAAAGATGCATGCACCTTGTGTACATGCAAGCAGAGGCCAGAGTAGTATGATGGTTGTCCTCTCTTCACTACTCTGTCCATTTCCTTAAGTCACAGTCTCTCACTCACTCCATAGCTCCCATTTTGTGTCCCACTCCATATAAGCAAGACTCAGTGATTCTCTGGTCTCCACCCTAACATAGGACTGGGCTTAAGGCTATTTATACATATGCTGTGAAATTGAACTCAGTCTGTGTCAGGCCCTCTTATGTCATCATGCTTGAGCAGCAACTGTATGAACCATTAAGCCATCTCTCCAGTCCCAATGTCAAGTGTGTTTATGAGAACCAGTATGAAAGGGAAAAATAAATTAAAGGACTGACTTAACATTATGAGCTATTGACATATCAAGCAGTACCAGTGAATTAGTGTATGAAGGAACCTGATTTAGTGAATTTAAAACTTTAAGTTTGGGACATAAATACTAGAGAATGATAGTTGAAAAGTAATTTCTAACTACAAAATGTAGATAGGAGTCTCCATCATGATTTCCCTCTCAAATTCCCCAGAATTCTTCACTCTTAGTTATATTACTGACTCCTGCTCTTCAAACTTGTGTTTCTACAACTAAAATCCCACACTCTTTGATTACAGACCTTTCATAACTTCCACAGTTCCTTCATCAGAGCAGTGCTAAGATTAGCTGAATATATGTAGGATGTGATTGTGCTCAGTACAGCATCTTAAAGGATATTCACAGACTATGGAATAATGTGTATGTCTTTACAAGTAATTTAATGACACTTGAGAAAATATTGAATGTGCTTATTCATTACTAACTTCCTTTGTACTGTGTGTTTGCTAATGCTAACTGAATGCAAAATATTTTTATGACTCTTCAAATTGAATGAGAATTGCATCATCCCGCTAATCATAGAACCTCAACACCAAAGTCAATCTAACTTTCCCTAAGAGCAGTTTATCTTTCCTTCCTTAATTTCTTAATCTTTCTATGAATCTCCTGTTGGCCACAAAGATAGGGATTACATTAAAAATACTGAATAAAATGGGCTGGAGAAATGGCTTAGCTGTTAAAGCACTTGCCTGCAAAGCCTAAAGACCCATGTTCTACTCTCCAGATCCCAGTAAGCCAGATGCACAAAGGTGAGGCAAGCACAAGATCACACATGCAAACTAGGTGGTGCAAGTGTCTAGAGTTCAATTGCAGTGGCTAAGACCCTGGTGTCCCAACACCCTCTCTCTCATGCTCTAAAATATATATTGAGTAAAGAACCTTAAGGATGAGAAAAAGGAGAGATTTAAAGGAACATGATGAGATGAACAACGATCAATATGACATCTATTACTAATGTCTTATTTGCAAAGAAGTTAAAGAAAATCTTCACACAAGTTTAAGATCAAGAAAAATCTTTGCTGTGAGTTTAAAAAACATAAAATAAGTGACCCATGAGATAAGAAGTTTATTGTGTTGGGAGAAAAGTTGATATTAAGAGTTAGAAATTTAGAATAGAGATCAAAGCACCAGAAACTCACGAGGCTCCTGAGGACAGCTCAGCAGGAAGGACACATTTATGTGTAGAGAACTCCAGGTAGGTCACCATATTAATAAAGCCATCCACCCAAGTCGAGGATATTTGGACATTTGTTAAAATTCCATTTCACATTTTAGGAATCAAAGTTTGGCATAAATGAAACTTTACTTAGGGGTTACTATATTGGCTCTGTTATTTAATGTCCTTCCCAGAGATATTACTCGACTTGTTCTATCTGATTTTCCTCTGTTATTTGTCTTTTAGTGTGTGATATGGTGTGTAATTTAGTGTGTGTAATACGCATGTGTGATGTTGGATGTATGTAGTATGTATACATGCAAGTGTGTGTCCCATCTCCTGTCTCTTTCCCCCAACACAGGTTACAGGTCTTGAGTGGCCACAGGTTTTTACTTGGGTGCTCAGAATTGAACTCCGATGGCCTCAAGCCATTTGGCATCCTCATGCTTGCACAACAAGCAATCTGAACTCCTGAGTCATTTCCCCAACACCTACCTCATTAGCCTATCTGTCAAAACAGTGCTAATGCTTTGTGATTAACCATGCCAATGTATTCTGATGAGACATTCTTGATGTAAAAATCAATAACTTCCATGTAGATCTGCTCATTAAGTTTTCCTTTATGTAACATGCACATTAAATACAAGGCAGGGATATGGACTAACTTTAAGAGGAAATAATGGCTTTGTTATTTTTAAACACTGTATTACTCAGGTGGAAGAAAATAAGTTTGTTTAACAAGATGAGATTGACTAAATCAATTCTGTGAAAACCCTATGTTTAAGTACCTTAATTAGGGGAACTTACAATGAAAGAAGTACAAAATAACAATATACTTAAAGAATGATAAGATGAAATAAGTGTAGAAAACTCACAATGACCACTACTCTCAAAGTATTGAAAACAGGAGTACATTGCCATTAATGGAGGAAATCACAATCTGCTTGCAGACAACTGTGATGGCTGTGCCTTCTGGTCTGTGTTAGGTGTCCTTCCCCAATGCCCTGCTTCCATATGTACTCTCACTTACCACCCAAGGTCTAGTTCTGTCTTTAGTCCCTTTACAAAGGCATGACTCACATTCAATCATTTCTATATTTTTTTACTTATACCAAAAACAAACTTTTCACTTCCCATTTCCTGTTCTTTCACTCAGCCATTTACTGTGACCCTGTTCTGCCTTGTGTGGCAGGCCAAGCTTCATCTGTGACAAAATTTAACTTTTTCCTCAATCTTTTCTTTATGCTAAAGCTCTTATTTAAAACTTCCTAAGAAACGTTTATTTCATCTACCAAAATTACTTAAAAGTTTCTGCATTCCAATATCATCTACAGTCATTGACATGTTTTTTTTTTTTTTGTTTTGTTTTTGTATTTCTTTCAGATGTAGCTGAAGGTAGGGTCCATGATTCTCCTTGAAACTAAATCAGTTACTTTTTCAGGGTGCTTTTATATTTATTTATTTATTGAAGAGAGACAAAAAGCGGGAGAAGCAGGAAGAGAGACAGAGAATGAGAATGAGGTGCTACGGCTTCTAGCAAAGGAACTCCAGATGCAGGTACCACCTTGCGCATCTGGCTTACATTGGTACTGGGGAATCAAACCTGTGTCCTTAGGCTTCACAGGCAAGCACCTTAATTACAAAGTCATCCCTCCAACCCAAAAATTATCCATTTAATGGCTTCTATTTTATACAATATTTAATGTTTTCTCTAAACTGAGTTAATAAAGTATACATAGATGAAAATTTATCAATTCTCTTATTCAATGGAGATTTATTCTTTTGACTGTACATTTAACCAGCAACTTGTTATATTAAATTATCCAAATATAGATTATTCTGTTCCTACATTTTTGATTCATTTCCTTGTTTTTATACCAAATATGTCACTAATATTTTGATTACTTGATATTGTAGAGTTATATCTTGTACGGTACATGCTTGGAAACTCAAGAGTCTAAGTTAAAAAGCTCACAAGATGAAGTAAGTCTGGGTTACATAATATGATTCCATATAAACAAAACAAAAACCACTAAATTAAATAAACAAAAAGAAAGAAATTCTAGTTTATTTGCTTAAAAATTGGATTTTTGTCCATTCCAAATTTATAAGAATTAAAAGAACATTTTAAATTTTGTTTCTGTCATAATGCAAATTTTGGTATTATAATCAAAAACATGTGTGACTTTGTTATATATTAGACTAATAATGAAGGAGGGTAGGAGAAAGCTGCTTCTTTAAGACAGTTTCAGTTAGAAATTGAGGCCCAGAGAGGACCAGGAGATGCCACCCACATGCCACCTCACCCTGGCATAAGAATGGAACTCTGAAAAAGTCCACCCTCCAAACTACAAACCAATTAGGTATCCCCTTGCATACCTGAATCTGACAAAAGAATACTTTTCCTTTTTTAATTTTTTTTTTATTTATTGACTGATGAGAGAGAGAGAGACACAGAGATAGAGGCAGAAAAAGAGAATGAAAATGGGCACATTCCAGGGCCTCTAGCCACTGCATATATATATATATATATATATATATATATATATATATATATATATCCAAAATAAAAAATTAAAATCTATCATTCAATCACAAAAACATATGCAATGTAATCAAAAACAATGACAAAAGGTGATTATATATTTTTTGCTATACAGCTAATTGTCCCATGAAAATATTCTTTTCATTATTTATTTAAGAAATTTAAAGTACAATGAGATGTAAAGTTTATTCCCACTTCACTGACAATAATTTAAAAAGTAGAAAATCAGAAATGTGAATGGGGATGAGAAAAAAATGGAAAGCTGATGGCAGACTTTGTGTGATTCCGTGATTATGGAATATACAGAATTGTTAATTCCATACATATAAAATGTAGACTGGTCATTGACAGAGAGTGAGGAATATGGGCCAATCATTTAATGGATAGGATTTTCAATAGGGCCATGGCAATGTTTTGGAATTCTACATTTATAGTGGTCACATGTCATTGTGAATATACTAAATGCAACTGACCTCTGTACAGTTAAATGGTTATTTCTGTATGACTCCACTTTAATGAAGTTAATGTCATGTCCAACACAAATAACTAGTTACAGCAGTTACTTTTATTCTAAACTTGGATGTTTTCCTCTTGGCATCAAAGGGGTGAGAAACACAAATCTAGACCCAAACGGCAATGGTACCATAAAATTCTATTTACTAAAAGACAGACCAAATGGCTGATCCTTCACCAGGCCCTTACAGGGAACACCTGAACCACAAGACACTGGAGAGGATAGGATCAAGACTAACCTTAATCTTCTACATCTTCCCTCCCTCCCTCTCCCTCTCCCTCTCTCTCTCTCTCTTCTCTCTAACTCTTGTATATTAGTTATCTTTTTCCTCATTTTCTTAGTGGGCACTGACCTGTAACTCCCAGTACTAGCATGGGGCTATGATCCACAATGAGTTTTTGAACAGAGAGACTTACAAGGTTTCCTAAACTATAGACAGATTTCTGTCAGAGTACTTGATGACCCACCAAAGGTTAGTGGTAAGACCCTACTGCTGAAGACACCTTATGTGGTTGACATGCAAAATACAATGGCATGGCTAGAAGTTGGAAGAGTCAGTCCCCAGACAGTCAGCGTGTCTAGTGCCAGAAGGTGCTACATGGGCGACTGGGGAAAATGACCAATATCAACCCCTCCAATTTCCCTAGGCTATCATATTGCCAGAAACTGAGAAGTACATGTCTTGTCATTTACTCATTTTTCATTTATTCATGCTGAAAATATTCTTTAGAGGATTACTATTTTAATTTTCAGAGCCTATTCCTGCACACATTTACAAAAATATTTATTTTCATTTTTTAATATTTATTATTTATTTATTTCCCAATATATCTTTATTTTTTTAAATGTAATTTTACATAACAGAATGAAATGGACTACTTATTTCCCTGCTGTTATCTGATTCTTCATTAATGCTCATTTCTCCATCAAGAGTTTTGCTCTCTGGAAGTTCCATCTAACCCTCCTATCATTCTCCCTTTTCTACACCTACATGTGTGACACTTCTACGGAAGCCAGTGAGTCTCCCTCCATCCAGTAACACGTATGCTAATGACATTGCAGCATTGAAAATATATGTAAAAAATATAAGCCTATTAGGAAATGATATATTTCCTATTTCATGATATATCTATATATCTTTAACACTAAAATTACTTCTGATAAGCAGGAGGTATAAATATGATGCATGTCTTAAGCTTAGTGGTGTGTATACCAGGCAATATTTAAATCTATGTTTACCTTAATTTAAGTTAGCGAAATACTGAGGCAACATGAAGCAATGAACAATTTTTAAAGAAAGTAACCAGATAGTTTATGGAACTTAATTAGTGATGAAATATGTCATTCAAATCCAATAATGGTAGTCCACATGGAAATAGCATGGGAAGTAAGAACAGAAAATCAATTAACCAATAGTCTATGCTCACAGGTAGGAAAAGCTTCCTGGGCTTGTGGTTAAGATACATCAGCACAACAAGAAAAGATAGCCTACCACAAGATGGATCACCTTCACCACATCTGCTACCAGATCTACCAGGGACCAGAGGTGATTGCAGAAGAAGTGGTAACACAAGAACTGCTCCCACTGCTAGCCTGAAAACCAAGTCACTGGGTGATGGCAACAGAGGGTGTTGTCATTCATGTTTCACCCAAACAGAGACTCAAAGGCTATAAGAATTCAACAGTAAAACTGATTTCTAACATGTCTCAGGGAAGGTTGAGGAAGAAGACACAGAAAGATTATAAGAGAAAAAGGGTGGGTGGGATTAGCCTTAGGCTCCGCCACTCCCCAAGGAGACTGGATGAGGCTTTTAGAACTATACAATAAGCACCAATAACTCAACTGATGAGGCTCCTTAGTAGAATGAGGATGGGGGAGAGGGGATATATGAGTATAATCTTTTTTTATAAAAAGTAATTCATTTTCTTTTAAAGAAACAGCTTTCTGTACAAGGGATGAGGTAACTTTAATGATTGAGGAAAAAAGAAACATACCAAAATATAAATATTGGGCTGGAGAGATGGCTTTGCAGTTAAGGAACTTGCTTACAAAGTCAAAGGACCCAGGTTTGACTCCCCAGGACCCACGTAAGCCAGATGCACAAGGGGGTGAATGCATCTGGAGTTCATTTGCAGTGGCTGGAGGCCCTGGTGCACCCATTCTCTCTCCCTACCTTCCTATTTCTGTATCTCTCTCTCAAATAAATAATAAATATTAAAAAATGAAAACAAATATTTTTTGTAAATGTGTGCAGGAATAGGCTCTGAAAATTTTAAGAAAAGGTACAGTCAAGTCAAATTTAGCTCAAAACTCTGACAAACGGAGCCAGGAGACTTTAGAATTTACCTGATATATATTCATATATCTTGCTTTGGAGTTTGCTCTTCTCCACCAGTGTACTGTCTAATGCAGATCACCAGGTTACATATATTTAGACTAGAGATAGTGCATTAGAGTTGAAGGAAGCAATTAATTTAAAAATTCATTGCCTTTGCACAGGGCATATTAGTAGATCATAAACTTGATCATGGAAATTAGTACCTTTTTAAACCATACTTACCACAAAGCAAACAATTATTTCTGTTAGTTCTTATGGTCAGAGTGGAAATGAGGAGAACAAGAACAAAATTTCATAACATTTATGACAGCCTTCTGCTGCTGGTGCTATAGATTAGAAGCACCACACTTTCTGACACAGTTTTGCACACAAGGATAGCAGTGGTCCTCAACCAGATTCTCTAGCCACTACACCTACTTTGTACTTAACACTTCGATGAGAAACATACTTCACAAAACATAACTTTAACACAAAGCTAGGTGATATTTTAAGCTCTGTTCATCAGAATGATATTTCTGATTCAAGCTATACATTTTTAAAATATTCATTCCTTTATTTATTTATGATAGATACAGAGAAAAAGAGAGAAACAGGAAGTGAAAATGGATCTCCAGGTCTTCTAGTGAATTCTTATGAGCTCCAGATGTATGCACCGCATTGTGCATCTAGCTTACGTGGGTGGGGGAAGTCAAATCTAGGTCTTTAGGCTTTGCAGGCAAGCACATTAAGTGCTAAGCCATATCTTCAGCCCCCTCAAGTTATACTTACAGTAAAAATCATTGTTTATTCCATAGCCCATTTTAAAAATATCCATACAGCAAGATACAGGGCCAAACTGATGATTCTGCCAGGAAAAATATGGGATATTATATCAATGCAATATTCAATCAAGCTATCAGCCAGTGTCAGCCTAATATCTCTTACATTACATCACTAAAATATAATAAACTGCATTTAGTTCCCTGAAAGATATGGGTGGTAGACATGAAAACGTTCTTCAATGGCCATATCAAGGGATATGGGCCAAAAGGGAGGTTAATAGTAACACAAACTCCAGACAGCACTAAAGACACATGAGGGGAGGCTGGCAAGAAAATTAGGTATAGATTTTACTTCTCTATATGAAACTATGAAAACAAATTTACCATCATTGTCCATGTGTATTCATGACCAGTTTTCTACTCTATACCTTATCTTTGTGTTTATAGACAGAAATAAAGCTCTCTTCATTTTAGAATTTAATGCATTGGATATTTTCCAGAGCATTATATATGACTTCTGTCACACCTGAGTATAAATTTACTTCATCATCAGAGTCAGCATATTAGAGTTTATGTATGATAGACAGAAGGTAGATAAAACTGATCCTCGGAGAATGATAACAAGACACATAGAAAATGGATATTCTTAAGGGTGAAAATTAGTGCAAATTTTATTGTGCTTTAAAAAATTAAAGTTACAAATAGAAGGTATTCTGTTTATTGAATGCATATTTTGAGAAATAATTGTTAATAATTATAATTAATTCTCTCATTTTCAAATGGACCACTTACCTGCATTTACCATTATCATATGTGAGCATGTTATTCTAAATTTAATAAAATTGCTTATAACTGTCTTTTCTCTCAAGAAACAAATTTGAATGAAATTTTAATAAAACTAGTCATTTATATAGATCCTAAGGTAAACTAAAGAAAAATCTCATTTTCCTTTAGATATATTTTATGTTTGATTTGGCTCAGATTCTTTAAAGATTAATTCTAACCCTGTTAGGTTGTTATTAGCATTTCAATTAATATATTTCTATCAACTGCAAGAAAGACTGGTTCTCATACTCTTTGTCAAGCAAACATTAAAAATATAATATATTTGATCCAAATATTTTTGAGCTAAATTTTAGTACATGACAATGAAATGTTGGCAAAATCTGTTTCCAAAATTCTGGCACAAAATTGCATTCACATTGTCTTCTGTAAACCACAGCTTGTGAGCATGCAAGGAGCCATTGCAATCTCACTGATTAAAAATTCCTTCCAGTTCTCTGCAATCTCTTTTTCATAGTTCAAAAGTAGATGTTCCCTCCTACTGCCTTTAATTGTGCATAAAGTATTAAACATTTTCAAATTTAGATTTTTAAAAAGTTTTAGAATAGTTATAATTTGGGCTGGAGAGATGGCTTAGCGGTTAAGCACTTGCCTGTGAAGCCTAAGGACCCCGGTTCGAGGCTCAATTCCCCAGGACCCACGTTAGCCAGATGCACAAGGGGGCGCACGCATCTGGAGTTCGTTTACAGAGGCTAGAAGCTCTGGCGCGCCCATGCTCTCTCTCTCTCTCTCTCTCTTTCTCTCTCTCTCTCTCTCTCTGCCTCCTTCTCTCTGTCGCTCTCAAATCAATAAATAAACAAAAAAAATTTAAAAAAAAAAAGAATAGTTATAATTTTACAGAAAATGGCAACGAAATTTAATAGAATTCTCATATACTTCATATCCAAATACTGTATCCATCTTGTTCACTCTAGTATAAGAAATCTGTCACAACTACTAAAAAATATTGACATATACTGTTCATTATCATCTATAACTCATTCAGATTTCTTGTTTCACCTGATGTTGCTAGTTTTTGTCTGAGATCTTTCACTCTGTATACTCATCAGAGTTTTGTCTTGGATGTACCACTTTTTCCTTAATAGAAAATACACTGATGATTTTTTTCTTATAGATTATTTTTATTTGTGTATAGTAGATAGTTACTTTCACTTTGAAAATAACCCGTTAACACTTTACATGTTATGTTACTCAACTTGTTCTAGATTATACTACTGAAGGTTCTTTCATTTGTCTCTTATGTCCTTCTGAAATTCATTCATCATTCTCTTATTGTTTTAGTTTTTTGATTTGTTTAGCAACTTAATTATTTTAGTTTAAAAATGGGAGCTTTTCAGTTTTAAGTAACGCAATGTAAAATTCTGATCTATATATACATTACAGAAAGTTTGAAGGAAGCTAGGAAACATCACCTTTACTACTCATAACTTTTCTGCTGTGAGAACATAAAAGTATTTTATAATCTGTGTATAAGATCATTCTATTTTAGCAATTTTTAAATATGCTATAAATTATTATTAACTGTATGCATATGCAGTGATTTACTAATCATTAGATCCAACTTCTCCTTTCTACTTTAAAATGTGTACCATTTGATCAATGTCCTCTTTCTCTCTCCTTCTCCTCTCAGGGCCTATTTCTATGAAATCAAGTTTTCAAAATATGATATGTAACTGAGATTAGGTGGAATTTCCCTTTGTGCTTCTTGATTATTTCACATTGCATGTTTTCAGCACTTTCTTAACTCTGGCACTATGGGATCACATTATACAAATTTAATGATAGAATCATTGACTTTTTTTTCTACATCCCTGGTTTTATTTATTGGAGAAATGAATTCAAAATCAAGTTTTTTTGGGGGCTGGAGAGATGGCTTAGCAGTTAAGCGCTTGCCTGTGAAGCCCAAGGACCCCGGTCCGAGGCTCGATTCCCCAGGACCCACGTTAGCTAGATGCACAAGAGGGCACACACGTCTGGAGTTTATTTGCACTGGCTGGAGGCCCTGGCATGCCCATTCTCTGTCTCTCCCCCCCCCCCTTTCTCTCTGTGTCTATCCTCTCAAATAAATAAATAAATCATGAACAAAAAACTTTTAAAAAAATCAAGTTTTGGATGCTGGTAGATTGCTACCTTATACAAACTTTTCTGCTGAAACAAAGGTATAAAATAATTTCTGTACATATGCCTGTAAGAAATAAAATATCTATAGTATGCTGTCTGTTCACTGTACTACCCAATTACAATTAATTCCTAGTGTTATATGCACCATTCAAAGAGCTACACAAGGTGACAGTCCTTTTTATACTATTCAGTGCTAAGAACAATGATCTGTATTTTATTATATTTTTAGTGGTAACTTGAAGAAAAACAAAGGATTTAACACAGTTTTTGAACAGAAAAAAGCTATGACACTTACACTTGTATTTGTTTTATATTGATTTAGGAAGCAGCGCTACAAATTTGAGGTCTTGCATATCTCTCCCATATTATATCACAGTATCTCTGTATCAGAAATCCTTTTATGACTGAACTTGTTATCTGTTCAACATCTCATAATACTGACACCAGTGTGATTGCCTATTTCAATTCTCATTTGATTTTTTATGCTCATACAGCTTAGAAAAACCCAGTTCTTTGAAATTATCTGAGGGAGGTTACATTCCATTTGCAGCTGCTCTCTAGCTGACACTTTGAGTCTCCAAATACCACTCACATTCCTTAACATGTGGACTCTTTCTCTTTCATAGTCAGCAAAGGAGACTCTCCTTCCTTGAATCCCTTTCCTGCTACCAATCTCTTTTCTTCTGTCAGAAAAAAAAAAAAAAAACTTGCTAGGAATTAATGCAATTAGATTGTGTTGTAGAAGATACTATTTTCCTTTCTAAAAGTCACTCATATTCTATCCATAAACAGAAGCCTGGCATAGAAATCCAATGTGTTTATAAAATCCATGAATTATAGGCCCATATAAACTATAGACACGTACCTTGGGGATTCATATTTTGAAAATTAAGTACAACAGTCATTACTGGCATAAAGAGAGAAAACAAATATTTAATGGGAAAGAGGGATGAGAAATGCCTAACACGTAGTATTCAAACACAAGGAACTCAGGATTAGTAAAGCAGGAGATTACATTCAGACTTTAGGAGTTGAAACTGTATATGATTCTTTGTGAACTGTGAATCCTCTCGTTCATATTAAATAGTTGGAATTTTTCTATAGATGGTAGATAGTTTAATCAAGTGAGTAGGAGAGTAAAATGTCTGATTCTGGTTAAAGTCTCCAGCAAGGGGGCAAAAGGGATCATAGTCTATAATATTATTCTGGAGTAAGATCAGTAAACAGATCTTTGCCATATTTGAAAATATCTAAAACAGAAAAATGGTGAAAACAGAGAGCAAGCTTGTTTACTCTTGAAAATGAAGACAGTGCTCAGAATCCCATCAGGTGTGCAAGTCATGGAAACACTGTTCATGGATATAGAAACAGAACCAAGAGTCTTGTTTGGGGGTCTATTAAGAGAAATTTGGATTTATGATTAGAAATTGCAAGGCATGTGAGAAGGTCTGTGAAAAATAAGACAACAAACATGGATTCATTAGTCATTCTGTAATATGTCTTCAGTGGAAACTTACATTTGCAGTTACTGAAGAATTCTGATGAAATTTCCTAAACAAAATGATAAACTCATGATGATGTCTAATAACAAAAAAATAAAGCCAGTAGAAAAGAAATACTTTTACAATTGTTTCATGGAAAAGTTCTTTAGACTTATAAGTTAGAAAAAGGTAAGATATTTATTAATGTTCAATGCTACAAGACCCTAATCTTATTCAAATTATTTAAGAATATATGCATTAATTCATATTATAGGTCTGTAGTGGTTTGATTCATGTGTTCCCCATAAACATAGGTGTCCTGAATTCTAGGTTCCCAGCTGATGGAGATTTGGGAATTAACACCTCCAGAAGGCAGATTATTGTTGGGGGTGGGCTTATGGGTGTTATATCCAGCTCCCTCTTGCTAGTGTTTGGCACACTCTCCTGTTGCTACTGCCTACCTTACTTTGGCCAGGGGCTGATGTTCAAGCTCTGCTCATGCCATTGCTTTCCCTTGCCATCATGGAACTTCCCATTGAGTCTGTAAGCCAAAATAAACACCTTTTTTCTTTTCTTTACCAAAAGCTACTCTTGGCTGGGTTATTTCTGACAGCAATGTGAACCTGACTGCAAGCAGTAATGTTGGTACTGAGAGTGAGGTCATTTGCTGCTAGATACCTGACTGTGTGGCTTTGGCCTTTTGGAGCTGATTTTCAAGAGGAATGTGGAAGGATTTTAAACCTTGGCCTAAGAGACACCTTACAGTGTTGTAAGTATAGATTCATGGATTATTCTGGTCAGAGTTGAAAGATTTGAATGCAGTAAGAACTATGGAGAGAGAGGTTTGGCTTATGAGAGTGAGAAAGAGCTTTGCCTGGACTAGGTTAGAGGCAGTTTGTGTAAGAGGCTTGTTGTTATGCCTGTGTCCTGAGAATTTGTTCAAGTATGCACTGTATAGAAATTGACTAGTGTGAGCAGAGGGATATAGCACAGAAATGAAATATTTGGCTGAAACTTCTACCCGTTCATTCATAATTGCACGAGAGATTGGGCAACCTTTGAGATTGGGCAAGCCGACCTGCACTGGGGCAACAGGAAGAATGTAGACTCTTTTAAGGGTCCTAAGTGTCCTGTTCTTCAAAGTCTGCTTTGTTCTTCCCTGGATTAACAAATTGGCACCCTACCTGGTATTGTGGAGTACAAGAAATGCAGGAAAGAGGGTCATTGTGTTTGCAATGTGGTCTTGTATTTTGGAAATGGCTATGGGCAGTGTGGCACAGGTTTGCTGGATGCCTGCATGGAGACCCAATGGAGCAGTGACCACAAGATTGTTACTAAGGAGAACAGCTGGCCCCAGATGTAGTTTGCCAGGACTGTGAATAGCCTAGCTGGAAGGGTAGACTTGGAACTCTAGAGAATTGTTGCTGGTTAGAATTATCAGACTTGGAGATTTGTCACTGGCTAGAATTGTTGGACTTGAAGCTACAGAGTTTGATGTTTGCCCTGGTTTTTTTAAATCTTGTATTGGCTGAATATTTATTTGCTATACCCAATGCCATCTTTTGCCATCTGAATATTTACACTATGCTATTATGGGTTTTGGGGAAAATTTTTGGTATTATGGCTCAGTTAATAGATCTTGGACTATGGGGATGTATGAATATGATTGGAATTGATAAAAACTATGGGAACTTTTAAAGTTGGATGAATGCATTGCATTTTACATCATGTATGGTTGTCAGTTTTGGAGGAGGCAGGGGAAGATTGTGGTGGTTTTCATTCAGGTGTCCCCCATAAACTTAGGTGTTCTGAGTGCTAGTTTCCCAGCTATTGGAGATTGTGGAATTAATGCCTCAGGAGGCAGTGTATTGCTGGGAGCGGGTTTATGGGTATTATAATCAGTTTCCCTTTGCCAGTGTTTGGCACACTCTCTGGTTGCTGTTGTCCCCTTATGTTGGCCAGAGGGTGATGTCCACCCTCTGCTCATGCCATCATTTTCCCCTGCCATCATGGAGCTTCCCCTCAAGTCTATAAGCCAAAATAAACCCTTTTTTTCACAAAAGCTGCTCTTGGTCATGTGATTTCTGCCAGCAATGTGAACCTGACTACAACAGTGTATTTCATTTCTTCCCTTTAATTCTGATAAAATCCCTATATTAAATTATGATTATGAAATTTGCTACCATCTTCTAGCCCACTGCTGTCCAATGTGGAACTAGTATATTAACTGAGAAGGACAAAAGACAGGTAGATAGAAGAGTAAAGCTAAATGCACAGTAAAATATGGGTGAGAAGACACTCTCCTTTTCAGCTGTCTTTCTTTTTCTCTTCATTCTGGAGCTGGCTGTACTTAACCAATGAAGCTTAAGAAACACTTCACACCACATTAAACAAAAGATCTCTACTGGTAAATTATCATGTTGGAACTGAAACATTTGTCATTTATTAGAATGGAATATACATCCACATAGAAAATTCATTTCTGTTTTTATCTGTAAATAAGCCTTCTCTGAGTGTGTAAGCATCTTCCAGTTGTACAGAGACTATACACATGACTGACAATTGCATGTCATCCTGAATAAACTTTTTCTACACTAAGTGAAAAGAGAAGTGGGCATATGGCAACTGTACATTTAATTTTAGCAGTCTGGAAAATTGATTTTCTTTGGTCTGACATTGTTTGGCTATCTCTATGGATCTGCCTATCTCATAGTAGTCAGATTGTTGTGCCACTTATGTTTAGATTTAGTTTGAGCTAAGGAAATGTTGTCATTTCCTGCTTCTAAGATATCTGCTGAGACATCTGGGTAGAGACATAGTCTGAATGGAAAGGTACAGCAAGGTGCATACACAATGAACAAAATAAATAAATAAATGAGTCCTTCTAAGTTTTAGACTGTAGACACAAAGTTTACAAAATGACTGCTAAAATGGAAGACTTTTGCCAGTTAATGGGGACCTGTGATGAGAAGAAGCAGCTGAACTATTTATGACATAATTGTTTGTCCACCCACAGCAATTTACACTCATTTTATTCTGCCGACTACACTTGCCTGAAGTTGAAAGGTCAAATGAGAAAGTCTCCTGTGTAGTATATGCTCTGTTTTCTTGATCTCTGTTCTTACTTTATAAAGTATTTCTTTACTTAGAGCAGTATCAGATTGGAACTTTAGACAAGTTACATAAGTAAAACTGAGAGAAAAACTGAGAGATGACTTTAAGTCATCATGCTATTGTCTTCAAGTTAAATAACATATCGGAAAAGATCTTGTGCTGGAGAGATAGCTTAGCAGTTAAGGCATTTGTCTACAAAACCAAAGGACCCAAGTTTGATTCCCCTGAACCCAAATAAGCCAGATGTACAAGGGTACGTGTGTCTGGAGTTTATTTGCAGAGGCCCTGGCATGTCCACTTTCTTTCTCTCTCTCTCTCTTTCTCAAATAAGTAAATAAAATATATTTTAGGAAAAGAAAAATATTTATATACTTCATAGTTTTTAAAGCCTGTTCATGAATATAACTCTGTTTTGTCATAAAGTGATATCTAGAGAATATAAGCGAAAACACTTCTTACTCCTGAGGTGAGAACTATTTAAGATTTACTGGGGAAACCCTGAGGTTCTTACTTGTTTCAGAGTAAGTAGATATGTAATTGGGCATTTACTTTGTGAGCCCTGATTATCAAGCTTCACTACCTTCTCTCCATCACCTACCCACTCCAATTGGTCCTGGGCAACAATAGTGTGTGTTTGAAAGCATGGCAGACAAATCCAGGCAGGAACAAGAACCTGATTTATGTTGTCACATCAACATGGAAGAAATAGAGACTGATGAGCACTACTGTTCAGTCAGCTCTCTCCTTTAAAAAAAAAAAAAAATAGACCGAGAGTATGTGAGAGAGAGACGGGGGAGGGAGAATTGGCTCACCAGGGCTTCAGCCACTACAATTGAACTTCAGATGCTTGTGCCATCTAGTGGGCATGTGCAACCTTGTGCTTCCGTCATCTTTGTGCATCTGGCTTACATGGGATCTGGAGAGTCAAACATGGGTCCTCAGGCTTCTCAGACAAGTGTCTTAACCACTAAGGGATCTCTTTAGCCCCAGTTCTCTCCTTTTATACAGTCCAGGAACCCGGTCATGGAATGATGTGTCTTCCAACCTTAATTAACTTGGTCAAGACAATCCCTCATAGACATGCATTCTATAGAATGGTGTTATCCATAGATAAGAGAATTTCCTACTTTAATGATTTTATTCTAGATAATCCCTCACATATGTGCACAGAAGATAACCAAATCTACATAACCGCTCATAGGTGATTTCATGTCCTTTTCAAGTTGAAATCAATACAAACCATGTATACGTATCTATATCAACATTATCTATATCTCTCTATATATTTATAAATAGAAACATATTTTCTGTAAATGTATATTTACACATGTATGTGTGCATCTATGCCATGTATATTGAAAATATATATTTGTGGTCCTGGGGATTGAACCCAGTGTCTCAGCTAGGAAATTTCTCTACCACTAAATTATATGCCCAACCTTCATTACTATTGTAATGTTGATACAAGTTCCCACTAAGTTTCCCAGATAGGCCTTGAACCCTTGAATAGTGCATAAAGGACTTGAAGCTCATGTCCTTCTGCCTCAGCCTTCAAAGTAGCCCCAATTAATGTTTTTCATAATTAGTTTACGTAGATATGATTTTTGGATGACATAATCTAATTTATCTCTCAAAGAAATGGACTTAAATTGATAAAGATGGAAATTTTGCTTCTCTTTTATAGAATTTGTATTAATCATATTGGTAAAGATTGCTTTTGGATTCTAACTGGCATATATTCAGTGAGTAACTTTTATATTACTATAACCAAAATAATACCTGCCTGATAGAACTTGAGTGAGGAAACATTTACCTTGTTTTTTGTTTTTTGGTGGGTTTTTCTTTTTTGATTTCTTTTTGTTTGTTTGTTTGTTTGTTTGTTTTGATTTGATTTGGTTTTTCAATGTAGGGTCTCACTCTAGCTCAGGCTGATCAGGAATTCACTATGCATTCTCAGGGTGGCCTCAGACTTACGGTGATCCTCCTACTTCTGCCTCCCAAGTGCTGAGATTAAAGGCATGTGCCACCATGCCTGGTTTTGTTTTTGGTTTTTTGAAGTAGGGTCTCATCTCACTTTAGCCGAGGCTGACTTGGAATTCACTCTCCAGTCTCAGGCTGGCCACAAACTCACAGTGAACCTCTTACCTCACTTCCCAAGTGCTGGGATTAAAGGCATGTGCCACCATGCCTGGGTGTTTTTTCAGACTCAATCCATCAAATTGGCAAGAGTATAAAAGAGTTGCTAGTTTCCCACTGTGTGAACAGCAGGAAGCCAAGATAGGGGAATGCTGGCTCTTTGCTAGTCAACTACCTTCAGAGTTAATTATTTCACCCTTTATGAAAATATCCTCAAAGACATACCCAGCAGGGTACCTCAACCTCCTTTGACTCTGAATCTAGTCAAATTGTCAGTAAGGATAGACCATCCCATTAGTGAACATTAAGAAGGATGTAACTCACAGCTTACATTGTTGAGGAAGTTCTGATATGCAGATACCATTTTAGAGAAAGGCAATTCCATTGGATAAATTAAATTCCATATGTAATGACATTTATATAGCAGAAGTTTTAGATGGTACATTCGAGATAGGGAAGACTACAGGTATTCTTAAAATTTGTTGAAAATAAGCATTACATGTAGATCAAAAACAATCTCACTTATCACTAATTCAAAAGGCAAGAACTCTATAATGCCTACGGTGTCAGAACTGTGAATAAATCTGTGACTGAGTAAAACTGTTGAAAGGAAACTGTGCAGAAGGGGTTGTAAAGACACAAAAAACAAATCCCAAGGAGAATAGGATAATTTTTTTTTCACTTGAAACAAGCCAAAAGGAAGTAATATGATGAGAAAAAGGGATAGATCAGGAACTACTTTACAAAATATGTCAACCTAGTGTGATAAATGATAGTAGAAGACATAATTGAACATATTTATCGGGTAAACTGTGATATTTCAACACTTTTATAGAACATGTGGTAATTGGCATTTACATCTCCTTATTTTATGTTATTATTAGAAGTTTTTATATCCTTTGTTCTGCATATTTATACAATTTATAACAGATTATTGTGGACTGTAGTTATCCCAATGTTCTATAGTCACTAGAATTTATTACAACTTGCTAACAATGTTTCATATCCATCATACAAGCTCCTATTATTCTCCTCCTTGCTTTTAGTACTTTGCAATCACTAGTACACAAACTGATTTAAAAAAATGAGCAAGTCGTCTCATAATGTTATCCTAGTTAGTCTTCAACTCCTGGGCTCAAATAATCTCTTAAGTGATAAAATCACAGACATGTGACATTTATGCTGGGTTACTAGAATTTTTTTCTATATCTACATATTAGAGACACTAAAAATGTCACTCTTTCATAACATCTGCCTTACTCATAATGTGCTCCAGTACCATTTATTTTCCAACAAATGTAAAAGTCACATTTTTATGGCTATATACTACTCTATTGAGTATATGTGCCATGTGTTTTCTTTTTAAATCAATTTATGAGCATTTTAACTATATCCATAACTAGCTGTAGTGAAAAAATGCAGCAACAAACCTATGATATGTCTCACATAGTGATATAATTTCCTTTGCTCTATACCTAAAAGTGGGAGGATTTGATCATATGATGGATTAATTTTGTTTCTATGCTGTTCTCCATAGTTACTGTACTTATTTACTTTAATACCAACTGCGGAATGATATGTAAACACATAAAATATCTCAATAAAATATTAATGGATATATACAAGTAATACCATGTAAATCTGGAAAGGATAGTGTAGAAAAATACGTAATTTCATTTTTATTCTTTTAAACTTCAGTCATCTCAATTTTTCTTTCTTTTTTTTTTCCTTTTTTCTTTATTAGTCAGTTTTGCATTCAGAAAATACAGTCAGTTTGGTACCATTATTAGGCTCATCCGTGACCTACCCCCTCCCCTTGGCCCCTCCTTGTTGAGGTATACGGGTCATGCATTGTGGAGTGAGCCCACAGTTATGGGTAAGCTAAATGTCTCTGCATATCATGACCCAACATGTGACTCTGACATTCTTTCCGCCCCCTCTTCCGCAAAATTTCCCTGAGCCATGTTGGGTTCATTTTTGGTCTGCTTCAGTGATGAGGTGTTGGGGGCCTCTGAGGCTCTGGCTCTCTGATTTGGTAGGAGTTGATTTTTCTCTGTGCTGATCTCCTTCCCCCTTGTGCTGGTATCCGGTTCATCAGGAAAACAGCCCCCTTGCTTGTTTCTCCAATTTTTCTTAGTTTCAGCCGGGGCCCTTTGGAGGTATGATGGGGTGGCTCTCTCCTTAGGATCTACATCTATCTGAAAAAGAGAAGGAGATTCTCCACCGTAGAGTAAGTTAGCACCAGAACAAATGAGATAACCCTTAATTTTTTTTTTTTTTTTAATAGAGAATTTAATACGTGTAGGCCCTCTTGTAGCCCACAATTGATGGTAGCTTGATATTGGAGAGTGGGCTTACGTTTGTATCTGGTTCTGACTTGTTTCCCAGCTCCAGCTATGGGTCCTATACCACTGAGGGGATCAGTTAGCCAAATTGAGAGCAGTTGGTTCCCCACCATGGCTGTGTGCCACCACTGCACTTGTGTGGGCATCACAACAAGTTATTTGCTGCTAAGTAGGTTAGACCATGCGTTGCTTCAACAGATATTGGTCATTTTCCCCCAGTCGCCCATGTAGCACCTTCTGGCACTAGACGCGCTGACTGTCTGGGGACTGACTCTCTTCCAACTTCTAGCCATGCCATTCTAATTTGCATGTCAATCACATAAGGTATCTTCAGCAGTAGGGTCTTACCACTAGCCTTTGGTGGGTCATCAAGTACTCTGACAGAAATCTGTCTGTCCTTTAGTAAACCTTGTAGGTCTCTCTGATCAAAAGCTCATTGTGGATGATAGCCCCATGCTGGATCTGGGAGTTACAGGTCAGTGCCCACTAAGAAAATGAGGAAAAAGATAAGTAATATACAAGAGTTAGAGATAAGAGAGAGAGAGACAGGGAGAGGGGAAGTGAGGGGGAGAAGATGTAGGAGATTAAGGTTAGTCTTAATCTTACCCTCTCCAGTGTCTTGTGGTTCAGGTGTTCCCTGTAAGGGTCTGGTGAAGGATCAGCCATTTGGTCTGTCTTTTAGTAAGTAGAAGATTATGGTACCATTGCAGTTTGGGTCTAGATTTGTGTTTCCTAGCCCTTTGATGCCCTCCCCCCCCCCCCTTCCATCCTAGTGTCTGGTCTAGGAGATGCTTGCTGGGTATGTAAGGTATCTTCGGTAGATTCAGGTTAGGTGCTGTAGATGAGTGAGACTATGTGGCGATTTTTTTTTTTCTGTGATTAGGTAAGTTCACTGAGAATGATCTGTTCCAGGTTCAACCATTTTTCCTCAAATTTCATTGTGTCATTTTTTCTTACTGCTGTATAGAATTCCATTGTGTAGATATACCACATCTTAGTTATCCATTCTTCTAGTGATGGACATCTGGGTTGATTCCAGCTCTTAGCTATTACAAATTGATCTGCTATAAACATGGTTGAGCAAATCTCTTTAGTCTGTTGTTTGAAGGTTTTAGGGTAGATGCCCAGTAAGGGAATAACTGGGTCTGTTGGTATCTCTATACTCAGCTTTTTCAGAAGTCTCCATATTGCTTTCCAAAGTGGTTGTACCATCCTACATCAATTCTAGATATTTTGAAAATGCATACATTAGAGAAGAAAATAATTTATTTAAGAAGGTATGATATTTGGATTTCATTATGTTGGCATCTATTTCTTTCTCTTCCCAAATGAATTTCTTCATCATTACACATCTCATCCTTTTTTGTAAAAAACTAAACACCACAAATTGAGCAACCAAAGTGAAGGAAACTATCTTCCATTTTTTAAAATAAGATTATTATAAAAATTCCTTTTAATTCCTTTTATGTTGTTTTTTCTTAATGTTGCTACAGTTTAGGCCATTATAAGTATCAATATGTCTTTTAGTATATGAAAATACTTTTTTTGAGACAGGGTCACATTAAATGGTCCAAACTGTCACAGAATTCATTATGTAGCTAGGGCTGGCCTTGAACTTGTAATAATCCTGTATCTGCTGCTTGCCAAGTACTAGGACAATAGATGTGTAGCAGATATATAGAATTATTTTACTTACCTTTTGGGCACGTGATCTTGTGTTGCATTGTGCAGTTCTGTTACTGAGATTACCATTAATTTGGAAACCATCCAATGTTATTGTTTAATCCCTTGCTTTTGCACTTAACCTTTGGAGACTATAGTTTACAAAATACCAACAGACACAATTTTAGTGAAAGGTGTTTGAATGCAGGCAATTTATTAACAAGATATATTTGTTTTCCATTAATGCTTATAATTTCCCAGCTTTGCCTAAGTGGAAAACACTGTGAAAGTAGATGGCATTTGATTTTAAAGGATGCCCTTGATTTTTTTAATGGAATTTACTGCAGAACTTTACAAACAACTGTTGAAGCAGCCAAGATAACTCAAAGTGCTATCATCTTGATGTGCCAAATGACTAATAGATTTTTAAAATTTGGCTGAACTGAATCAATCAGATTGATCACCACATGTCATTGATTTTTTTTTTTTTTTTGTAGGCTAAAAGCATTCATTACTTTCTACATAAAACATCTGCTATTGCAAATAAAACTTGTTTTGTGAATGGCAATGAGGACCATCAACCTATCATGAAGGGTACTTGCCCTGAAAGCCTTTGAATTCCATGAAGAGAAGGTGAGTCTGTGTTAAAGTTTAACTGAACATGGAGATGTGGAGGAAAGACTGATAGGAACAGACTACTGGCCATCTCAATCACCTTGCATTGTCTCAATCGGATCTAAATCAAGAGAGCAAACAAATTACAGAGACAAGAAAGAAGTAATATTACTCACTGAACTTGCTTCCAATGAGCATCAACCTCTGCCCCACCTTCTGAGATGGGCTTGAAAAGACCCCTTTATTTCAGTGATTCACCTCACAACAACAGATGGGGAGCTGCAATATCTTCCACTGTTACCTCTTGGTCTAAAGACTAGACATGAACTTACATGCATTTCCCAACTTCCCTGGGGACACTAGGATTATTGACTAGTCTTTGTTTTTCTGTCAGATTTATCTATGAAGTGAATCAGCTATGTTGAAATGTAAATTTTTCCAGACATATGTTTTTATATTTATGTTTATTTTATAACCTATCTATTCTATTGTTTTGTGGTTTTTTTTTTTTTTCGGTTTTTTGAGGTAGGGTCTCACTCTACCACATGCTGACCTGAAATTCACTCTGTACTCTAAGGGTAGCCTTGAACTCACAGTGATCCTCCTACCTCTGCCTCCTGAGTGCTGTGATTAAAGGCATGTGCCACCACACCTGGCCTATTGTAAAATGTAATATGCTTTTTGAAACACATTTTCAGTTTTTGATTCTAAGTGCATGCTTGACATAACACTTGATAACCATACAAAGCCAATATTAAGTCCCTCTCTTTTTCCCCCTTTCAGGAAGCTAACACTACTAGCAGTCTAGCATATCTGTTTCTATATTAAATTTGGTTTCTCCTTGAAGTTATTCAACAGTTATTGTAACTATAAGATACTAAATTTGTAATCCTTATTTTTATGTGGCTAGGAAAATACAAGATAGATGCTTTTGTGTAATCAAGTTTGAAAAATGAGCTATATATAATGATTCTTCTTGGGTAATTTATAAGAAAGGCTGGTACTGACATCTCAGAGACTGTGCATTCAGGTACCCACAGCTGCTGCTCTGAATAAAACATGGTACTGAAGCCTCCAGAAAGTGTTCTTCAGGAGAGACTGAGATCAGCCCAGGGGCCACTGCATTGGGGAGAAAATCATACACTGACAGCACATGGGTCTCACTCTTAAGTAAGCTACTAGTGATTTTGGTTTCCTCTCATCCTTTCTAGGTAAAATGTAAGTGCATGGGTAAATCGCCCACATATGTACACACTTCCATAGACATACACTTGCTCAGCTGAAACTTCTGTTGCCATATGTGGATATCCCAGGCCATAAGAAGCAATGAAATCAAATGAAAATGTTTCCCAATTCAGTAGTTTCTAACTGGTGACAATACAGGTTCTGTGTCCCTTGTGTTACTATGCCATGCTCCATAACCACTCTCATTTCTGACCTATCAAACCAAATAAAACAAAATACTTAAAATTGACAGCTTGAGAAACTAGTGCTACTACACAATGTCATGTCACTAAATATCTTTTTTTGTTGTTGCAGTTTCACAGAAGAGCTGCTAAATCCCTTCTGAAATGGTACATTGCCACCTGGGCAATCACTGTGTGGTTTCACCATAAAAGTACAGAAAATTCAAGTGCAGCTACTTCAAGTGCAGCTACTGACACAGTGTTTAACAGAGATAAGCATCATAAATTGTTATTAAATCTTTTGATATTAAAATGTCACTGCAACTCATGAGATTAATTTAATGTAATAAGAAATATTCCCAATAAAGAATAAAATGATTTCAAAATATGTCAGATTTAAAATATATGATAGTTTAGCAAGAAATAACACGATCTTTTATTGAAATGTATATTAATTTTAGGAAAAAAATGATAGCTTTAGCTTTAACATTTACAAAGAACTTACATTTGTTCTTCATTCTCTTCAACATCCATTGTCACAAGGTGTCAGGACCTAGCATGTTGCATCTCCTGGAATCTCATAGCAGTCATACAAAGTCTTAATATTCTCTGCTACTACTCAGTTTCCTGCTTGTCGAGAGTTCCTAAAACAGTTATTAAGTTGTGGAGCTTTCCTGTATCCCTAAACATTACACTAAATGGCAAAAATACTTTACTTATGCTATGGAAACCCATCACACAGAACACTCATGTAATGTTCAAAAATGGATGTTTTACTTCCTCCACTCTTATTCCACTAATCTTTCTCTTCCCTAAGCCTCATGAAACCAACTCTCTGACATGACTGTCTTTCTTTTTTTTTTTTTATTTATTAGTTAGTTTTGTATTCAGCAAGTACAGTCAGTTTGGTACCATTATTAGGCTCATCCGTGACCTACCCCCTCCCCTTAAGCCCTCCTTGTTGAGGTATATAGGTCATGCATTGTGGAGTTAGCCCACAGTTATGGGTAAGATAAATGTCTCTGCATATCATGACCCAACATGTGGCTCTGACATTCTTTCTGTCCCCTCTTCCGCAAAATTTCCTTTTGCCATGTTGGGTTCATTTTTGGTCTGCTTCAGTGATGAGGTGTTGGGGGCCTCTGAGGCTCTGGCTCTCTGATTTGGTAGGAGTTGATTGTACTCAATGAATACAGTCAAGTTGGTACCATTGTTAGCCTCCTTCCTGTCCTCCCCCCTCCACAGGGACCCTTCTTGTTGGGGTATATGGGTTGTGCATTGTGGGGTTAGCCATCAGTTATGGTTAGGAGGAAATATCTCTGTGTATCATGACCCAATGTGTGGCTCTGACATTCTTTCCACCCCCTCTTCAGCAAATGTCCCTGAACCATGTTGGGTTCATTTTAGGTCTGCTTCAGTGATGAGGTCTTGGGAGCCTCTGTGTCTCTGGATATATGGTTTGGTAGGAGTTGATTTTTCTCTGTGTCTATCTCCTTAGTCCTTGTGCTGGCTCCAGGTTCACCAAGAAAAGAGCACTCTTTCTTGCTTCCCCACTTATTCTTAGTTTCAGTTGGAGCCCTTTTGAGGTATGATGGGAGTGGTTCTCTCCTTAGGATCTGCATCTATTTGAAAAAGAGAAGCAGATTCTCCAACAGGCAGTAAAGTCCGCACATGATAAATGAGACAACCATTATTTTTTAGAGAGAATTTAATAGGTGTAGGCCCTCTTCTAGCCCATGATTGGTGGAAGCTTAATAATGGAGACTGGGCTGATTTTTGTATATAGTTCTGACTTGTTTCCCAGCTCTAGTTATGGATTCTGTTCCACTGAGCTGAGCAGTTAGCCAAATCAAGAGCAGTTAGTTTCCCACCCTGGCTGTATACCACTATTGCACTTGTGTGACCATCACATCAAGTTGTTTGCTGTTAAGTAGGTTAGACCATGAGTTGCTTTGACAGATATTGGTCATTTTCCCCCAGTCGCTCATGTAGCACCTTCTGGCACTAGATGGGCTGTCTGGGGATTGACTGTCTTCCAGCTTCCAGCTCCCAGCCATGTCACTTCATGTTATGTGTCAACAGCATGTGGTATCTTCAGCAGTAGGGTCTTACCACTAACCTTTGATGGGTCATCACATGCTCTGACAGAAATCTGTCTTCTATTGGGAAACCTCATAGGTCTCTCTGATCAAGAGCTCATTGTGGATGACAGCAACTTTCTGGTAGTGGGAGTTACAGGTCAGTGCCCATGAAGAGAAGGAAATAAAATATGTAATATAAAAGAGTTACAGAGAAGAGGGGGAGAGAGAGAGAGAAAGAGAAAGAGAGAGAGAGAGAGAGAGAGGGAAAGAAGAGAGGAAAACAGAAACAGGAGAAGATTAAGGTCAGTCTTCATTTTATCCTTCAGGGCCTTGTTACACAAGTGGGTGTTCCATCTAAGGGCCTGGTAAAGGTTCAACCATTTGGTCTGTCTTTTAGGGTGTATAATTTTATGGTACCATTGTCGTTTGGGTCCAGATTTGTGTCCCCCACTCCTCCCTTACCCTCCCCTCTTCCCCCACCCACCCTATTGTCCAGTCCTCAAGATACTTGCCAGGTATGTCAGCAACTGGGATAGATTCAGCTTAGGAGCTATACATGAGTGAGACTATGTGGAGATTATCTTTCTGTGGTTGGGGGAGTTCACTGAGAATGATCTGTTCCAGGTTGAACCATTTTTATTCAAATTTCATTGTGTCCTTTTTCCTTACTGCTGTGTAGAATTCCATCATGTAGATATACCACATCTTTGTTATCCATTCATCTAATGATGGACATCTGGGTTGATTCCGGCTTTTAGCTATTACAAATTGAGCAGCTACAAACATGTTTGAGCAAACATCTCTGGACTGAGGCATAGAGCTTTTAGGATACATGTCCAATAAGGGAATAACTAGGTCTGTTGATAACTCTATAGTCATCATTTTTAGGCTTCTCCATATTGCGTTCCAAAGAGGTTGTACTATCTTACATTCCAACCAAAAGTGGATTAGGGTTCTTATTTCTCTACATCATCACTAACATTTATTTTCATTTGATTTTTTAATGTTTGCCCTCCTTACTGGGGTAAGGTGGAATCTCATAGTTTTCATTTGCATTTCCCTTATGATTAGGGATCATGAACATTTTCTTAAGTGTGTGTTTGCCATTTGTATTTCTTCCTCTGAGAACTGCCTGTCCAGTTCTTTGCCCCATTATGTAAGTGGGTTGTTTGACTTTTTATTGTTTAGGTTTTTGAGTTCTTTGTAGATTCTAGAGATTAGGTCTCTGTCAGTTGGCTATTTAGCAAATATTTTCTCCCATTCTGTGGGTAATCTATTGGCTCTGCTTATATATGTTTTTCTGTGAAGAAACTTTTCAGCTTCATGTGATCCCATTGGTTGAGTGATTGTTTAAGATCCTGTGCTACTGGGGTTTTGTTCAGGAAGTATTTTCCCTATACTATAGGAAGTACATTCCTATATCATGGAAAGTTCCTCCTATTTTTTCCCTCCAGTAGTAGCCAAATTTCTCATCTTCTATTGAGGTCTTTGATCCATTTAGACTTAAGTGTTGTGCATGGTGAGATGTGTGGATGAAGTTTCAATTTTCTGCATATGGTTATCCAGTTTGTCCAGCACCATGATGCTGTCTTTTTTCTTTTCCTCCTTTGTCTATATTGTTAGGGTTTTTGTCAAATACCAAGTAGCTGTAGTTACTTGACCCAAGGTCTGGGTCCTTGATTCTATTCCATTGGTTTATTCTCCTGTTTTTATGCCAGTTCCATGCTGTTTTTATTTCGATGGCTTTGTAATATAGCTTTAGATCAGGTATGGTGATGCCTCCAGAGGTGTTTCTTTTTCTGAGGATATGCTTGGATATCTGAGGCCATCTGCCTTTCCATATGAATTTTCAGATCATTTTTTCTCTCTCAGTGAAGAATACTCTTGGGATTTTGATTGAAGTTTCATTGAATCTGTATATTGCCTTGGGTAGGATTGCCATTTTCACAATGTTAATTCTGCCTATCGAGGTGCATGGGAGGTCTTTCCATTTTCTCAAGTCCTCCTCAATTTCTTTTTTGAGTGTTTTTATGTTTTCATTTTATAGATCTTTCACTATGCCTTGGAATGACTGTCTTTCTATTGATAATGTTCTAAGTTTTCTGTCACTCTAGCTAGCTCTGTAGTCCAAGCTGTCAGTGGTCTGGTGCTCGTTCATGTGCTTTTGATGACATAGAACAGGGTAGAGAGTGAAGTTGGCAAGGCCAGCAAAATTGGTAAATGCAAAAGCAAACTCACAAAGAAGTCTGACTAAAGATGGATACTGGTGACTGAAATGAATGATGAGTTAATATTAATAATAAAACATGCACTCCTGGATGAGGCTTTCACATAATAATGAAGCATGCCAAGCATGTGGAATTACATGTGATAGAAGTGGCCCAGCTATCTGAATGGGCTAGAAAGTCCATACTTTGTGACATAAAAACCCGTCCTTTGCATTGTCTCAGCTGCTAAACTTCTCTGGTCCAGCCTGCTTCCTCCCACGGATGTGTTTTATCTCTCATAAATGGGCTGTATGTCTCTGCTCACATCCTTATTTGGGAACCCAAGGACCTAGAACCACTTTGAAGTTTTCACCTGAACCTTGATGTCAGCCTATATAAAGCATTATCAATATCCAAATCCTCTCTACATTCAATATTCTAACTCCTCCCTACCTGAATACCTGTATCTCAAAGTGTTTAAACACTTAGGATAGCATCTTGGTCTCACAAATTTTATGACAATAGTTCATAAGCATACCCTCAGCTATCTTAATTGATTCATACTTCTAAACTCCACATATCCACCCATTATTCCATATAATTGTTTCATCCTGCTGTCTCAAACCTATAAAATGTCTGCCATGTGCACAATTAATTTGCTTGGCCTCTGTTAACTTAGCCAGCTAAAGCAGTATGAGTTGCTCAGAGGCCAGTTCTAAGCTGGCCACATGCTGCCAGCAATCTTCCTTCCATCTTACTCCTACACTTGAGTTTTCCACTTACATGAATGTCTAGTCTGGAACCTTATCTTTTGACACTTTTTATCCTATTTAAGAACATGTCTATGGTTAAGGCTCCTTATCCTCATTTCACTAGTTTTTGTTTGCACTGAATTTCATATAGATGATGTAATTTTCAACAAATTTCATTCAGGATATGAAAAAAATGCTTTGCACATGTAAATTTATTTTTGATACAGGATGTCATCTGTTATATGACTATAAATGTTGCCCTTTTGAAGTTTATTTACCTATTTATTTGATGTAGGAATGTTTATTCAGTTATTTGTTGGACATTCAACTGATTTTAATATATTAGGATTTTTCTTACAAACACAAGTCTGCTTTAAGCATCTCTTACTTTTGTCAGGACTATATTAACAATACCATTCAGCTATTATAAGCTATTTCAGATTTATCTAAACATGTATAATATTTCTTTATTTATGTATGTACCTATGTGTTTGTAGGTGTATGTGTGCCCATGTGTGCAAGTGCATGTGGAGAACAAAAGACATGTTTCATTGTTATTTCACAGGTTTTGTCCACAATTTTTTGAGACAGGGTCTCTCATAGGCCTGGGACTAGCCAGGTAGGCTATACTGACTGTCAGATATCCACAGGGATCCACCTAACTCTGACTCCCCTTTACTAGGATTACAAATAAGATGCCACTACATCTCAGTTTTTACAAATGTGGATTCTAAGAATCACACTCAGGTCCTCAGGCTTGAAGGAAAGTTCTTTACTGACTGAGCTATCTTCCTTTATCTTCATTCCCTTTATATTCATCTCCCCATTAAATGTTTATAATTTTATTCATTATTTTGAGTTATAACTTCAGTGATTGTAATCTTCAGAAAATGGAAATCAAAGTGTTACTAGTGGGAAAAATCTCTTCTTCCTGATTTGAAGGATCATTTTTTTCATGATCTGTAATATTTTAATTTTGAGTTTTAACAATTTAATTTGTGAAATGGCAATAAATTTTATGAAGTGTTTTAGATACATGGCAGTCATTATACATTTTATTCTCCTTTAAGTCTGCCAGTATTCAGAGGTATGCAAAATAATGTGCTGACTTTGAATCACTCAGTATCACAGGGACAAATTGATGTTAGCCAGCTTTGTTATTGGGAAACACGTGCTTCCCTTCTGTCAATTTGTAGCATTGCAGGTAAAACAAACAATTTAAAAATGAACTCAGAAAGAAACTTGATGACCTGTGACTGAAATGTAAGATTGGGGAAAAGAACCAGTCAAGCTGTAAATCTCAGAGCTTGCCAAACAGAGGAAGATGGCTAAGAGGAAGAAAACTGTGGACTTTGCATTAGATATATCTGCTGACTGCTGAGCTACGGTGTCAGTGGTAAGAATACTCTTCAGAGAAAGAGTGAGAATATCTAGGTTGTCATTGCAAGCAGACTTAGGAGTAAGAAAAATGAGAATAGGAGAGAGGGAAACTAAAATTTTAATGGTGGAAAGATTGGTCAGTGGTTAAGGCACTTGCCTTCAAAGCCTAGTGACTGGGGTTCAATTACCCAGTACTCAGAGAAAGTACGATGCACAAAGTGGTACATGCATCTAGAGTTCATTTGTAGCAGCTGGAGGCCCTGGCATGCCCATTCTCTCTCTCTCTCTCTCTCTGTCTCTCTTCTCTCTATCACTCTCTGCTTGAAAATAAATAAAATAAAATAAAGATACACTTTCTGAATTAGAACTCAGAAAAGGCAGTAGGTTTAACAATACAGATCTGTAAGCAGCTGCAGGGAGCATTGGGAGCACATAAGTGCATATCTTATTAAGGGTATAGTTATTCCTCTCATCATTTTTAATATTTAGGTCTATCTTTTCTGATGAATATTTACCTATTAGGTGATCATTACAGAGTAGTTCAAAAGAATTAAACATAAATATATATAAATACATATCTATATATATTGATTTCTGTCTATCTATCTATCTATCTATCTATCTATCTATCTATCTATCTATATTACCTTGCTTTGATGAAGGAAGTACTTTTCACTTGATGGACCCCAACAAAGCTCTACTATGTCTGACTCCTTTCCATAGAGTACTTTATATATGAAGAAGGGACAATTCTGGTGTTTCCTCTCTCCTTTCATATGGTATATCAAATTCTAAGAACAACAGCTTTTGTATTTTCATGCCTTAAAGTTAGTGTGTTACCACGGAAATAGGAGATGGTGTCTAAATATGGTTCTACAGGGAGAATCCAGACTCATTGCCCTCCAAATTGGCTAATCCCTGACTAACTGTTTAACAAGTTTGACACTACATGTTAACATATTTATATTTTCAACTTTCTATATTAAAAAATACACAAGGACACATCATGGGGAGTAAATTGGTATACATTGTATTTGCTTGATATATATTGCCCCAGTGTGGGCTTATTACCTTGAATATACATGCTGCATGAGCATAGACTCAGTGCTCATTTCTATGTTTTTGCAGTGCGTAGAGAGTTTACATGCAGGAGAACCTAAGTATTAATCCTCAGAACCCATGGATGTTGTGGCTCATATCATAATCCTAAGACTCAAGAAACAGAGAAAGAATCCCTGGAACAAGCTGGCAGGCTAGGCTGGCCAAATTGGTGAGTTCTGCAGTCAATGAGAGATCCTATTTCAATAAATCAGGTGGAGAGTGGAAGAGGGAGACATGCAAACTCAACTTCTGACCTCCGTGCTTGTGCACACAGCATTGGTAGCACAACCACATACAAACATGCATTGACACACAAACATGCGTACATATACGTGCAGACATACATATATAAAAACTAACAGACATTTAGCTTACCCATAACTGTAGGCTAACTCCACAATGCATGACCCGTATACCTCAACAAGGAGGGGCCAAGGGGAGGGGGTAGGTCATGGATGAGCCTAATAATGGTACCAAACTGACTGTAAAAAAAAATAAATAAATAAAAATAAAAAAGGAAAAAAAAATGGAGATGTTTGGGCTGGAGAGATGGCTTAGAGGTTAAGCGCTTGCCTGTGAAGTGTAAGGACCCCGGTTCGAGACTCGATTCCCCAGGACCCACGTTAGCCAGATGCACAAGGGGGCGCAGACATCTGGAGTTTGTCTGCAGTGGCTGGAGGCCCTGGCGCGCCCATTCTCTCTCTCTCTCTCTCTCTGCCTCTTTCTCTCTCTGTCTGTTGCTCTCAAATAGATAAATAAAAATAAAAAATATTTTTAAAATAGAGATGTTTTATAGAAATATATTGAATAATTTAGGATTTCTTTCCATTTTTTGAACATTTGATAGAATTACTCTGTTAAGTAATGAATAAAAATAACTCCGATTTTTTTCTATTCATATTTTCTAAATTTACTTGTCAAGTTAATCAAAGTATTTATGAAACTTGCATAAAACATATCTATGGCACACGCCTTTAATCCCAGCACTTGGGAGGCAGAGGTAGGGGGATCACTGTGAGTTCAAAGCCACCCTGAGACTACATAGTGAATTCCAGGTCAGCCTGGGCCAGAGTAAAACCCTACCTTGAAAAACCAAAAAAAAAAAAAAAAAAAAAAAAAACCCTAATGCCTTCTAATTCTTTTTTATTATAATTTCCTTGATGAATACCCTTATTGAAATACAATACACATGTCATAGAACTCAACCATTTAAAGTGTACAACACCATCACTTTTCCTATATCCACAATGCTGTGCAAGTGTAACCACAATCACTACACATATGTCTACTCATTACTTCATGGGTATGTGAAATGTTTTCAGCTTGGGTCTTGTAGTAGACAGCCTCAGGTCACTGGGAAGGAATTTTATTTGAAGCTTACAGATCCAGGGGAAGTTCCATAATTGGCAGAAGGGGTTGGTCCACTTTCACAGGTCCAAGCAGAGAGAAAAGCCCTCACCAACACTATAAGTACACTCTAGAAACTACAGACAAAACTCAAGTACTATGTATATCTTTAGACTGGGATTCCAAATCCATCCTCATGCCTTAGGGCTAGACCCTAGGACCTGCATCAGTGACATATCCTACAGCCACCCAGCTAGAGGTTGAAATTACAAGTTTTAATAAAATCTTGAATGGATGTTGGGGAACATCCATTCAAACCACCACAGGTCTATTATAAATATTGCTTCTATTAACTGTTACATCCAGTTCCTTTGTAAATATATTTTATTTCCTTTGACTATAGTTATAATAAAACAATACTACCCATAACGTAGAAGTATGAAATATCTGAAATAACTGATAACAAGAAAACTTGGTAAAATCATTTCAGATAATAGTTAAATGGAAGTTTCAATGTAGTAATATAACCTTGAGAAGATAGCACTGAAGTCAGATATAAAGTGCTCTAAATATTACTTTAATAACACTATTCTCAGTTATAAAGAGAAATATAATGAGAAACCCCAAAACACAATTTTTCTTTTTCAAAATATCACCAACATTTGTGAAAAGAATATATAGTATGTTGTGGGGCTGGAGAGATGGCTTAGCAGTTAAGGTATTTGCCAGAAAATCCAAAGAACCAAGGTTCAATATTCTAGTATTCACATAAAGCCAGATGCATAAGGTGGCACATGTGTCTGGAATTTGTTTGCAGTGGCAAAAGGCTCTAGTGCACCCATTCTCTCTCTCTCTCTCTCTCTCTCTCCCTCCCTCCCTCCCTTCCTCCCTCCATATTTCTCTCTCAAATAAATAAATAAATTATATATTTTAACGAAAGAGAAAAGAGTAAGCTGTAATATACGAAACAAGTATGTTGTTTAACATTATAGGCAGAAATAGATATTAGAAGCAGAATTCTAAGCCAAAAAGCACATACTATCAAATTATAATAATTTCTTATGGCTACTGTATTAAATTGGTACAAATAGCTTAGAAAACAAAAATTATGTTCTAGAGATGAGAAATCAGATGTCAGTCTTACTGGATAACAACCCCAGTGTTGGGTTGGCCATATTCCTTGCAGAAGGGAGTCTACTTCCCCATACTTTCATGTCTACCTATTGCCAATATTATTGGTCCATGGCTTCTTCCACCCTTATTGCTAAAATTTACATTATCCCAAATCTTGCTCCCATCAAACCTGTGATTAGCTGCTTCTCATCTCCTTCTTTCACTCATCTCTTTCACTTAATACAGGTTCTTTGTAATCCTATCACTATGTTGCATATGAAAGACCTAGGCCTATTTATATTATCCACAGATATAATAATTTTCTCTTGGAGGAAGGTGAAGGAAGAAAGTGATATTTAATAGGTGGTCTAACATCCAATATTGTAAAGCAAATTAGGACTATGTCTGGTAACAATGATAAATCTTATTCAGTAAAATAATGTGATCAAACCATCTAACAATAATAATATCACATGTTTCTAAATTTAAGATTTATTTTTACCAACTCATAAATTGACATTAGGCTACAAATACTTAATTTTTTAATTCTTGAAATTAACAAAAACAAACCGAGAATGAACTATCATGCTACAGCACTGAATTATTTAACAAGCACAGCAAGACCAAATCCCCATTTGACCCACAGGGACAGAGACACATCTCAATTTACTCACAGTGGCTCATCTTCACAGTCTCATTCCATAACCCATACACTAGTTTATGTACATCTGCCTATAGACTCACTCATCTCCATTCTGGTACCCAGATTTGATTTGTTTTAATCATGCCAGAAGGAAGGAGATTAAAAGCCTCTACTTAAATGGAGGAGAATTTTCATTTAAAATGACAGCATCCAGCAATCTTCCCTCCCCCAATAAATTCAAGTCTCCACCAGTGTCTGTACTTATTGCTTCTGTGAGTCATTCACTTATCAATCTCTTAAATCATTTTGATTTTGAATATTTAAAAACACCACATGGAAACAAAACAAAAAAAGACTGATCATCTTGAAAAAATAGGCATCTTAGAAATATGTGCATATATATCAAATTATTACAAATTTATAGCACACTGATCAAATGCAGAAAGAATTCTCCTAAGTGTTAAAACAGTTGGAAAAGTTCTCCCCACCCCCAAGACCTACTTTTAAGTTCCTTTGATACAAGGTGGTGTAAAGTCAAGAAAGAACTTAAAACAAGCTTCACATTAATATTTGAAAAAGGGCACCCACTGTGTTTGATGTGGTGCCCTTTATGCAAATGATGTAGTCCATGAGAAATCCCACTAGGGAAGATACTGCTTTCTTCTTAGCATGCCCCCTTTTTATTGATGGATAATAATGAACTTCTCACACTCCCTTTGCAACCCCCCACCCCTCAAGCTATAAGGAAATTAAGATATTACTTGCTAACTGAAGATTTTTTTGTCAGTTACTAGGCTGCCTTTATTTTTATTATTATTATTGATACTTGGTGCCGGGGAAAAGATGCAAATTCTCAATTTCTGTATTAGAGCTGGCTTAATTTTGGTATAATGAATACAGTAATCTCTGAGAAAAACATACATAAAATTAGATATATTCACACAAAGTACTTCAAACATGACTACTGTTTATAAGAAATACGTCTTTGTGCACTGGGTGTCACAGAGCATCAGCTTAGTTGGAGAAGGGTTATAATTCATGGAGAAAGCCAATGCTCAGGGAACAATGTGGCCCACTGTGAACTTGTCAAACACCACTCTCAGGAAGGAGGAATGTTGACAGACACTAAGAACAGTTGTTGAGCTATGGCTGTAATTGACAAACTCACTTTGTTTCATATGGGGTTGATATACATTTTCAGTGACTATGTACACATGTTCAGGAATATTTTCAAAAACTGGAAGCTAGTCCTGCCTTGCTGTGCCCTTACTTAATAGCAATATGAGACTATCTAATGCCCCCATAGCACCACACACCCACACCAAATTTACTAAGAGAAAGCCTGGGTAACGTTTTGTTTATCACAGCTTGTTATGCATGCATGCATAAGTGAAGTAGTAAAGGAAATAGCAAAAATTCTTCACTGAGTACATCCAAAGCCTTTAAACACTCACTTTTCACTTGATCATGCCCAATCTGGACATTAAAGCTATGCTTACTGTCCCCATGCAGCAAATAAACAAATTTCTAGAGATATTTATGTAAATTATAAATATGAATATTAAATGCTGATACAATCCCATAGTCCTCTGACATAGCTTGAATTTCTCAGAACCACAAAACCTCTGTTTTGAGAAATTACAGTGAAGGAAATAAATTCATCCTGAAATCTGTCCAGCATCCTGTGTAATTTCTGGTTGTTGTTTGATTCAGGTGACTCCCATAAACTTAGGTGTTTTGGATGCTAGGTCCCCAGCTGATGGCAATTGGAAATTGAAACTCCTGGAGGGAGTGCATTGGTGGAGGCATGCTTACAGGTGTTATAGCCAGTTTCCCCACGCCAGTGTTTGGCACACTCTCCTGTTGCTACGGCCCACTTGATGTTGGCCAGGGGGTGATGTCCAACTTCTGCTCATGCCATTGTTTTCCCTGCCATTGTGGAGCTTCCTACTCAAGTCTGTAAGCCAAAATAAACCTCTTTTTCCTACAAGCTGCTCTTGGTTGGGTAATTTCTTCCAGCAGTGTGAACCTGACTGTACCAGTAAAGTGGTACCAAGGAGTATGATTGCTGCTAGACAGCTGACTGTGTGGCTTGGCCTTTGGAGCTGATGTTCAAGAGGAATGTGGAAATATTTCAAACCTTGGCCTAAGAGATGCCTTGCATTGCTGTAAATAGAGCTTGATGGACTATTCTGGTCAGAGTTGAAAGACCTGAATGCAATAAGAACTATGGACTGTGAGGTTTGGCTTATGAGGCTGAGAAAGCATTTTCCTTGGACTGAGCTAGCATTTTATGTGAGAAGCTTGATCTTATGCCCATGTCCTGAGAAATTGTGCAGGGTTGCTTTGCATAGAAATGAACTGGTGTGAGCAGAGGGATATGGCACAGAAAAAAAGAAAAGAAATCTTTGGCTGAACTGCTGCCCATTCAGCTGCAATTGAAAGATTACAACCTTTGAGATTGGGCTAGCTGATATGCACTGGGGCAACAGGAAGAATGTTGACTCTTTTGAAGAGGCCTGAGTGCTCAAGGAGTGTCCTGTTCTTCAAAGTCTGCTTTATTCCCCCCTGAATTAACAAATTGGCACCCTACCTGGGATTGTGGAGTATAAGAAATGCAGGAAAAGGGGGTTATTGAGTTTCCAACACGGTCTTGTGTTTTGGAAATGGCCATGGGCAGTGTGAAGCCAGTTTGCTGGATGCCCCATGGGGCCATGAGGATGAAGCATGGGTTGCAGTGGAGGACCAGTGGAGATGCCATGAGCACGAGATGGCTGTCAAGGAGAGATGCTGGCCCCAGATGAAGTGAGTAGCCTAGCTGGTGGGGTGGAATTGGAACTCCAGAGACTTATTGCTGGTTAGAATTATCAGACTTGGATATTTGTCACTGACTAGAGACATTGTACTTGAAGCTACAGAGTTTGATGTTTGCTGTAATTGTTTTAAATCTTGTATTGGCTGAACATTTCTTTGCTATGCCCAATGCCATCTTTTACAGTATGAATATTTATTCTGTACCATTATGGCTCAGTTAAAAGATCTTGGATTATACAAATGTTTGAACATTATTAGGATTGATAAAAACTTTGAGGACTTTTAAAGTTGGATGAGTGCATTATATTTTACATAATGCATGGTTATCAGTTTATGGGGGATGGGTCAAATGTGGTGGTTTGATTCAGGAGTCTCCCATAAACTTAGGTGTTCTGGATGCTAGGGTTCCCAGCTTATGGCAACTGGAAATTGGAGCCTCCTGGAGGTGGCATATTGTTGGGGGCATGCTAAAGGGTGTTATAGCCAGTTTCCCCATGTCAGTTTTTGGCACACTCTCCTGTTGCTATGGTCCACTTGATGTTGGCCAGGGGTTGATGTCCACCCTCTGCTCATGCCATTGTTTTCCCTGTCATCATGGAGCTTCCTATTTGAGACTGTAAGCCAAAATAAACCTTTGTGGATTTTTTGTTTTGTTTTATTTTTTTACCACAAGCTGCTCTAGATTGGGTGATTTCTACCAGCAGTGCGAACCTGACTACAACAATTCCTTCCCCATTAAAATAATGTAAGTTGTGACTTTGAACACTATGGCTGAAGAGAGAATCACAATATCCTGGCTCTTTTCTGAGTGTGTGAAATGTAACATAAACTTCATGGACAGTCCACCTTTACTCTAGGTATGTTCATGATAACTGTGTTATATTATATGACTGATTAAAATGCTTCTATGCCTACACCATAAGTTTTATCCCACCCTAGCTTCATGCTTTGACTCAGGTGACTATCTTAGTTTATGTAGGAATGTAGAATTGATCACATCAGATTCTAGATTATTTTCCCCTCTTGTACTAATTGTTTCATAGTTCTGTTAGGAAAACATCACTTTTACATTTATAGCACTTAATTTTAATGATATATAATTTTGACAAAATGTAAACTTTGTTTTGTTTTTATTTGAAAAATAGTCTGATGTAATAGGTTATCATTTTTTTCTGATGATGGATTATAATGTCATTGTTGACTTCTTAGGACAGCCATGAAATTTCTTATGAATTCTGTGATTTTAACCATTCTGCTTCCCTTGAAGTTTTATTGTTCTTACTTTTGTTATGGTATTTAGAAACTCTCTTCCTTAGGCCATTGCCTGTATAGAATAGCAGCATAACACCAAAGCTCTAAAACAAAGGATGCTGATGCAAGTTTAGAGATGGGATCCACAGAAGTTAAAAAGCCTATTTGAATATACTGTTCACCTTTTGTCAAAATAATTAATAATGATGATAATAATAATAAATCATGATATACCTACAAAGCCATGTGAATCATATTGATTTTTTTTTGGGGGGGGGGAAACCTTGGACAAAGGCCTTACTTTACTTCCTGAATAAAATTAACAGTTTACAGGCAAAGAAAAATGAACCTAAGGAAGTAAACATATTAATAATGATAGAAAGGATGTGCTGTCAAAACATGGACTCTAATGATGATTTGATATAATTACCATCACTTTGATATCTTTTAAATAATGATTTTTCATCATCTCTTCAAAGAAGGCCATGAATTTCAATGTGATGGATAAGAAAATTAGTGCCTCTAAACTGAAACTTGCATATGGTAGGTGCCAGTGGGCTGCTTGAGGGAAAGGCTAAACCAATTCACATAAAGTGTCATAGATGCCAGGCCTGACTTCAGCCAACTCACAGGTGTGTCTTAGAGACTAATCCTGACTTTAGCAGATAAGGTACTTGTTTCTGCACAGCAGCTTGTAATGGTTGCTTTAATAATCTTATCTTTCAGTACAAGCACAAAGTAGACACTTAAAGACTGAGCAGATAGAAAATCATATGTGTACATATTTTTAAATTTATTGTGCACCTGTCATTAACATGGTGGAGAGCATGCAGCTGCTTTTGGAAAACAAAGACAGAAGTCAGGAAACTAATAGACCAAAAATTTTATTTTTGTTGTTCTTAACTTGCCAAGTAACCAAAATATAAATATATAAGAAATATGGGATGCATCAATTTAAATGAAATATTATTAAGTTCTACTAGAGTTTATCTAACCTTTAACCTATCCTGCATATGATATGCCAAATGCCTGTTATTGGCAGCAAATATTCTATAATGTATGGATATTTAGTCTGTTATCATATAGAGACCAGCAGTCTTAATAAGTACCTAAAGCAAAGAATATCTCAAAGTTATATATTGTAGACATAGCTAAAGCATAGAATATTCTAAAATATAATATGTAAGAATAATATTTTTAAATTATATCTGCACTTATTAAATATAAAACAATGAAATTTTATATTTACTTTAGGACTAAATCTACATAATGAAAAATTATCAATCTTCACAAATGCCCATGAAACTTAGAATATTATCCTTAATTGTAGATATAGATGCTTGATAATTGTCAGAAACTGATTCCAGGAAATAATGATATACATCACTTTGGTCATGAATTCATTTGCCTTTAAAAATAAATTTGAGATACATTTATTCCTATTTTATTTGAAAAATAAAATAATTTGAGGTAATTATTGGATTAAGTAAAGTTGACAATCAAAAGTGTGATTTTCTCTCTCTCTCAAATAAATAAATAAAAATAAAATATTAAAAAGAGTTGATTTTTAATGCTTCTGTCTTGCTGCTTTATAAATTTATAATATGTAACTCATCAACTCATACAGTAAAAAAGAATCAAAACGACAATGTTAAAACATTTGTGTGCTGGAGGTAGAACTCAGGACCTAATGCTTTTGTAGGAAGTATTCTTATGTATTGAGCATATCCACAGCCAACTATGCTATCTTTATATTGGAGAATTGAGACCGTACCATTCAGACTTATTAATGAATAACATGCATTATTTCCTGCTATGTTGTTGGTGTTGCAGGGTTTGGTGTTTCCTGTTCCTGTCTTGCTGACGATTTTTCAAGTGTGTTGTATTTTTCCTTCAGACCTCCTGGATGTACTTATCTTTCTCTTTAATCTGAAAGATCCCTTGAGGCATCTGCTCTAGAGCTGGTGCAGTGCTTAGGAGATCTTTTCCCGTGATGTATCATGGAAAGTTTCTCTACTTTGGTTATAACAGTTTTGCTGGGTGTTGTAGTATGGTCTGGAAGGTGGTGTCCTTCAGAACATGAAAAACATCATCCCAAGCTTCTGAGCCTTTAAAAAAAATTCTACTCAGTAATCTGCTATTATTCAGAGGGGTCTGCTTTTATAAATAACATATTTATCTCTTGTTTTCAATATGTTTTCTTCGCTCTCTACAGTCAGATATTTCATTGTAACATGACGAAGGAGTGTCTTTGCTAGTCTTCTCTGTGTGATGTTGTAAATGCTCCCTCTGTCTGGATTGTTCTTTCTTTCTGTAATTTGGGAAAAGTTCTTGAAGACAAAATTGAGAAGTTGGAACATTCTAGTGATAACAATTATTACTCTCTGCCAATGATTCCTAGATTTTGTCTTTTCTTAGTATTCCAAATATTTTAAAATAACTTCACATATCTTTATTTTATGTTTGTCATTGCTAGAATGTTTCAATTTCTGTACATTGTCTTCAAGCTCAGACAGTCTGTCCTATCCTTGATCCATCCTATTGGGGAAGCTTTCCCAATATTTTTACTTGACTGACACTTTTATTTGAATTACTATGTTTTCATTTCCAATATTTTAGTTTTTTTCAGTAATTATAGTTCTTCTTTAAATTAATCTTTCATAACTTGTATCAGTTTTTTTAATTTCATTTGTTTTTTTTTTATTTTCTTAGTTCTTTTTTGTTTCACTGGACATACAATTATTCATTTGAATTCTTTTTATTTTATTTTTTTTAGTAATTAGTTTTGCATTCAGCAAATACAGTCAGTTTGGTACCATTATTAGGCTCATCCGTGACCTACCCCCTCCCCTTGGCCCCTCCTTGTTGAGGTATATGGGTCATGCATTGTGGAGTTAGCCCACAGTTATGGGTAAGATAAATGTCTATGCATATCATGACCCAACATGTGGCTCTGACATTCTTTCCGCCCACTCTTCCGCAAAATTTCCCTGAGACATATTGGGTTCACTTTTGGTCTGCTTCAGTAATAAGGTGTTGGGGGCATCTGGGACTCTGGCTCTCTGATTTGGTAGGAGTTGATTTTTCTCTGTGTTGATCTCCTCCCCCCTTGTGTTGGTATCCCATTCATCAGGAAAACAGTACCCTTGCTTGTTTCGCCAATTTTTCTTAGTTTCAGCAGGGGCCCTTTTGAGGTATGATGGGGAGGCTCTCTCCTTAGGATCTACACCTATCTGAAAAAGAGAAGCAGATTCTCCAACGGAGAGTAAGTTAGCACAAAGACAAAAGAAATAACCCTTACTTTTTTATAGAGAATTTAATAGGTGTAGGCCCTCTTGTAGCCCATGATTGATGGTAGCTTAATATTGGAGAGTGGGCTTATGTTTTGATATTGTTCAGACTTGTTTCTGACCTCCAGCTATGGGTCCCATACCACTGAGGGGATCAGTTAGGCAAATCAAGAGCAGTTTGTTCCCCACCATGACTGTGTGTATGCACTTGTGTGGGCATCACAACAGGTTATTTGCTGCTAAGTAGGTTAGACCATGAGTTGCTTGGACAGATATTGGTCATTTTCCCCCAGCCGCCCATGTAGCACCTTCTGGCACTAGACATGCTGACGGTCTGGGGACTGACTCTCTTTCAACTTCCAGCCATGCCGTTCCATTTTACATGTCAACCATATAAGATGTCTTCAGCAGTAGGGTCTTACCACTAACCTTTGGTGGGTCATCAAGTACTGTGACAGAAATCTGTCTTCCTTTTAGGAAACCTTGTAGGTCTCTCTGATCAAAAGCTCATTGTGGATGATAGCCACATGCTGGTACTGGGAGTTACAGGTCAGTGCCCACTAAGAAAAGGAAGAAAAAGATAACTAATATACAAAAGTTAGAGAGAAGAGAGAGAGAGAGAGAGAGTGAGAGAGAGAGAGGGAGGGAAGATGCAGAAGATTAAGGTTAGTCTTCATCATACCCTCTCCAGTGCCTTGTGGTTCAGGTTGAATTCTTGATCAGGGATTTCATCTAAGTCATTCTCATTGGATGCCATTTCTATAGGATTAGTAATTAAAGGAGTGTGTTGCTGGGACATGCTTAAGGGTCTTATAGCCAGTTTACCATGCCAGTAGTAGTTCATCTCAACAACTTGGTGTATCCTGCCAGGTGCTCTAGCAACGTGGGATGCCCAACCTCTTCTCTACTATCTTTTTTCCTGCAAGATTGCAGCTTCCCCTTGAGACAATGAGACCAAATAATTTCCTCCAATCAGATGCTCTTATCAAAAGTTTTATCCTAGAAACATGAATATAACTAAAATAATCTACAAAATCAATCCTAACACAAAGTTACAGTATAGACAGATAAAAATTAATTATATTGTCATATGGGAATGAACTCTACAATATTTCTTTTGGCTAATATAGTTTTTCTGAGAATGTCTCTGTAGAATTCCTTTTTTCTTTATGCTTTTGTCTTAATCCTGTTAACTAAATTAAACTTATGCTTTGAAATAACTGACAATCAAATAATCAGCCTGCTTAAAACAATGATAATTGGGTCCTATATCTGAGTTTTCCTATGCACCTGAACAACATAGATTACCAATTTTAACAAGAAATGCTGGACTTGCTAACATGATCTTAAGCTATGGGCCTTCTTTTCCCTCCTTGTTACCTGGCTGTACTCCTGGTCCAGAACAATGTACTCCTGGGTAAGATATATTGACAACTAAAAGCAGCAGGTGTTGAAAGCAACAAATTTCCAAAAATAATGTTGAAAAAAACAATAGGACTTGGAGTGATAACATCTATGAATGGTATGGTGTGTGTGTGTGTGTGTGTGTGTGTGTGTGTGTTTTCTGGGTCAACAGAGTTCATCAGTCCTTCTACTAAGTCCCTTTCTTTCAGCAAATGTGTAAGGAAGTTTTTGGAGACAAGGTTGATTGTTCCTCACTGAAATGATGCTGAGTTTCTGCTCATGCATCACTGTTTTTACTGAACAATAAATACAGCAGCTGAGTGCTTGCCTCAGCAGCAGTGGCAGCAGCCAAGGGAGCAGGCTCACTCTTGGGTAAATGCCATCAAGAGACGATATCTTTATTTCAGGGCACGTCTGCATTGCAAAGAACATACTTTGTATAATTTTCAATTATTTTAAATTTGCTTTAACTCTGTTATATGACTATATGAGTATCTGAATGCATTCTATTTTGAGGACAATAATGTGCACTTTAAAATATGTTTGGTGACACTTAATAATGTCTAACTTTCTTTCTAAAGGTTGTGTATATAGTAGTATTGTTATTGCAGTTGATGACAATATATTCTATGTTTAACTATATTTTAAGCTATATATTTCTTGGATTGTTTTCTTTGATTATACACTCAAATAAATTTTATTTCCTTATATTGTCCCTGAAGGGGTCAGCAAACAGGACTCTGGGGAAGTCAGCAAACAGATTGTGGATGCCAAAAGCATGCCTGGAAGTTACAAAGAGACTAGGACCTTGAACAAACAGATTGCCTAGGGAATACACACACCCTGTAACCTTGAGCAACCAAAAAAAAAAAAACAGCTTTCTGGTCCGAGATTATCTGAAAAAAAAAAAAAATAAATAAACAACAACAAAAAAAAAGCACTTGCTTCTCCCCCTTCCTCACCTCTTCCTTCCTCATTCTGCCTCCAGTATGGCCCTACCCCCACCCTAAATCCTTAAAAATCTTGTATGAAGCACCATCTTATCTCCAGGTCCACAGTGTTATTGGAACCTGAGGCATCCCTCTTAGGCCCTGGATCAAGCCTTTTTTGGCCATAGAGATTTCCTTCCATTTTGTTTTTCCAAACTTAAAAAAAAAAAGCTTCAAATCTTTTTTTTTTTTTTTCTTACAGAGCCAGAGCTAAAATGTATCAAATATGCTTAATTTATTTGTTTCCTGTAAAACAATCTTACAGTGAGTATTTGCACTTTTATTGGTTTTGTTTGTGTGTTTATGGTTGCACCAGAGAGTCTTCCATTGATGCAAAATCTTTTGGGGTTCAGGATGGGCCTACCAAGCTTGTGAACTACAATTTGGGGTCCTTGTTATATTTTAAGGAAGAACTGATAAGAAACAAACTCAACAAAAGTAAATTATGAATTATTGAGTTTATTTAGGATGAAATCACAACGTTAGTCTAGGAAAATGCTGGAGCACAGTCACAAGCATGCAGAAGAACAAAAACACACACAATGATGTGAAAGGAGTAGCATAGGTCATGGGATTCATTTAAGTGATCTGGAAGTCTAGGAAGAGGCTGTAACAGAAGCACAAGCATGTGAAAGACAGAAGCTTATATAGGGATGTGGTGGTTTAATTCAGGTACCCCCCCCCCATATACCTAAGTGGTCTGATTGCTAGGTTCCCAGCTGATGAAGATTTGATAATTAATACATCCAGGAAGCAGTGTATTGTTGGGGGGTGGGCTTATTGACAACATAGCCAGTTTTCCCTTGCCAGTGTTTGGCAAACTCTCCTGTGGCAGTTGTCCATTTGATGTTGGCCAGGAAGTGCTGTCCACCTTCTGCTCATGCTACCATTTTCCTCTGCCAACATGGAACTTCCTCTCAAGTATGTAAGGCAAAATAAACGTTTTTTCTTTTCCCCAAAACTGCTCTTGGTTGGGTGTTTTCTGCCAGCAATGTGTGTTAGGTCATTATAAAATGGAGTATACAAGGACAGCAGGATGGCAACAGACACACGGAAGTGGGTCATCCACATTCCTCAAGAAACTGCCCAGCCATTACCCATTCCTTTCCTAACAATGCTCCTGGTCTAGGTTTCCTGGCCCTTATCTCCCACCTGGCCACTTGTGGTCTCACACCCTATGGCTAATGTAAAGAACAAAGGAGTTCCCTTTCTCACCTTCCCCCAACTGAAGAGCTCTATAAAGTGCAGTATCTGTGGAATCTCAAGTTGACTGACTGCTCAACTCTCTGCTCTCTGCTCTTGAGAGTCAGTCCTGGCAGCTCTGCTTACCACCACCCCACCCCCCTCTCACCTCCTGGAATAAAAGTTTCCATCTTTGCCTCAGAGTGGTCTCTGTGGTCTTGGTCACTCCTGAGCTTTACATGTGAACCTGACTGCAATAATAAAGTTGGTACCAAGAGAAGAGTTGATGCTAGACACTTGACTGTGTAGCTTTGGCCTTTTGGAGATGATTTTCAAGAGGAACATGCAAGGATTTGAAACCTTGGCCTAGGAGTCTCCTTACTGTGCTATAAGTACAGCTTGATGGTCTATTCTGGTCAAACTCAGACCTGAATGCAGTAAGAAGTATGGACTGTGAGTTTTGTCTTATGAGGGTGAAAAAGAGGTTAGTTTGGACTGGGCTACAAATAGTTTGTGTGAGAGGTTTGCTGTTATGCCCATGTCCTGATAATTTGTGCAGTGTTGCAGTACATAGAAATGGACTGGTGTGTGCAGAGGGATATGGCACAGTAAAGAGCAATTACAACCTTTGAGATTGGGACAACAGGAAGAATGTAGACTTGTTTGAAGGGCACTGGATTATGAAGGAATGTCCTGTTCTTCAAAGTCTGCTTTATTCCCTTCTGGATTAACAAATTGGCATCCTACCTGGTATTATGGAGTACAAGAAATGCAGGAAACACAGGATTGTTGAATTTGCAACACCATCTTGTGTTTTGGAAATGACCATGAGCAGTGTGAAGCAGGTTTGAATACATGGAAACCCGATGGAGCTGTGAGGATGAACCGTGGGTAGCAGTGGAGACCCAGTGGAGATGCCCGAACCATGAGACAGCTGCTAAGGAGAGCTACTAGCCCAAGATGAAGTTTTCTAGGACTGTGAGTAGCCTAGCTGGAGGGGCGGAATTAGAACTCCACAGACGTTGCTGGGTAGGATTACCAGACTTGGAGACTTATCAGTGGCTAGAGCTGTTGGACTTGAAGCTACAGAGTTTGATGTTTGTACTGTTTAAATCTTGTATTGGTTGAATATTTCCTTGCTATGCCCAGTGCTATCTTTTGCAGTGTGAGTGTTTATTCTGTGCCATTATTTTATTTTTCTTGGGGGGGGCGTTATTTTTGGTATTATGACTCAGTTAAAATACTTTGGACAATGGGGTTCTTTGAACATCATTGGGAGTGATTAAAAGTGACAGGGACTTTTAAAGTTGAATGAATACATTATATTTTACATCATGTATGGTTATCAGTTAGTGGGGCCCAGGGGAAGAATATGGTGGTATGATTGAGGTGTCTTCCATAAATTGAGGTGTTCTGAATGCTACGTTCCCAGCTGATGGAGATTGGGGAATTAACACCTCTTGGAGGCGGTGTATTGTTGGTGGTGGGCTTATGGGTGTTATAGCCAGTTCCCCATGCTAGTGTTTGGCACACACTCCTATTCCTGTTGTTCACCCTATGTTGGCCAGGGGTTGATGTCTACCCTCTGCTCATGCTATCATTTTCCCTGCCATCACGGAGCTTCCCCTTGAGTCTGTAAGCCAAAATAAACTTTTTTTTTTTTTTCAAAAAAGCTAAAGCTGCTCTCAGAGCTGGACAGATGGCTTAGTGGTTGGGCCCTTGACTGTGAAGCCTAAGGACCCTGGTTCAAGGCTTGATTCCCCAGGACACATGTTAGCCAGATGCACACAAGGGGGCACATGCGTTTGGAGTTCGTTTGCAGTGGCTGGAGGCTTTGGCGCCCCCACTCGGTCTCTCTCTCTATTTGCCTTTCTTGCTCTGTCATTCTCAATTAAATGAAATAAAAAATAAAAAATAAATTTAAATTTTTATTTTTATTTATTTATTTGAGAGCAACAGACAGAGAGAGAAAGAGGCAGAGAGAGAGAGAGAGAGAGAGAGAGAGAGAGAGAATGGGTGCGCCAGGGCCTCCAGCCACTGCAAATGAACTCCAGACGTGAGCACCCCCTTGTGCATCTGGCTAACGTGGGTCCTGGGGAATCGAGCCTGGAACCGGGGTCCTTAGGCTACACAGGCAAGCGCTTAACCGCTAAGCCATCTCTCCAGCCCCAAAATATAAATTTAAAAAAGCTACTCTTGGTTGGGTGATTTCTGCCAGCAATATGCACCTGACTGAAACAAGGGAGATTTAGGAGAAAAGTTCACTCATGTGGAAAGCAAAGCATTCTCCCTGAGCCTCCTCATGGAAGAAAGTAAAGCGAGCAAATCTTGAAAGCTTAAGGAAGAATAGCATAGGGAAAGTATCAAAGCAATGACTAGGACATTCAGATGATAAGTAGGTAATAAAGAGAATCACATGCATAGTTACCATGATTTTGGAGAAATTACACAGGTAGCAGGCCCAGTGTTTAGAGGAAATGCCCACATGGTAGAACTAGAGTATAAAGAAAATATATACCTGATAGTCTCAGAGAGCAGAGGAAAATCACACATGCCATTAAAGTGAGAAGTTACCCCAAAGCATAGACCAGCTGCAAACAGAAAACTGCTCTCAGCTACCCACTTATGTGTCCAGATAGAGATCACAGGGCAGAGAGAGGAATAGAGATAAGCACAAGCAAGGACAAGCGTTTATAGTCGATTCAAAATGTATATGTCGGGCTGGAGAGATTGCTTAGTGGTTAAGGTACTTGCCTGTGAATCCTAAGGACCCAGGTTCGAATCCACAGTACCCACATCAGCCAGATACACAAAATGGCGCATGCATTTGGAGTTCATTTCCAGAGGCTAGAGGCCCTGACATACCCATTCTCTCTCTCTCTCCCTAGCCCTCTCTCTCTCTCTCTCTATCAAATAAATATTTTCTAACTTGTTTTTCCAAAAAGAAAATGTTTTATTTTGTAAGACTCAGGTATATAAGGGGTAGAACAGATCGGTTTGCAGATTCAATTGGCTTACCCCAAAGGCCAGCCCACCTAGGTAGTGTACTAGACTGTGGAGGCAGCAGGGTCACTCCAGACATTGTGGATGAAACTGGATCAGACATGAGTTCCATTCCAGTCAAGGCAGGGTGGCACCTTCTGGTTTTCTTTTTGTGCCTCTTTCTGTAACTGAAATTGCCAAAAAGAAGCTAGCTTTCTCCTGAGTCTCCTTCACCACTGAATTGGCTTAAGTAGGTGGCTTGGGAGTCAAACCTGGGCCAGGAGGCTGTACAAGCAAGCACCCTTAACTGCTGAGCCATCTCCTTAGCCACATATATTTTCCTCTTTGTCCTTACTCATTTTTTCTTTCTTAGTCACTAATGCTGAGTAGGATTTCTACTGTGATGTTGACTGTAAGTACTGATAATGGGTGTGGCATGTCTTGTGTTTTGTGTGTTTGCCTAGGTTATTTATGCACAAGCCTATATTCAGCCCAGATAAGCTCTGATAACAGATGTAGGAACTGATCCCACATCAAATTTTATGAACCAGTGAGGTTACTAACATTTTTTCCAGGAGAATAGGCCAGGGTTTATTTACAGGAACATAGGTGACACAAAAGCAACTCATCACCAAAAGTCCTACTCAAGGTGAAAGCTGAAACAAAATGTTTTGTAGCAAATTGAAACGTCTTCTCCAGGAAAGAGGTGGGGAGCTCAAATGACTGGGAAGTAAACAAACTTACAAGTCCCACAAAGCTTCTAAAACTTCAAAACTAAAAGAAAATCACAAAGCCTCTCCCCAAGCTTACATAAGCAGTAACAACACAAGTAAGAGAAAAGTAACTGGCAACTGCCTGAAAGTGATAAGGGAAGCTCCCGCAACACAGCCTCTGTGATTCCGCGCACTTGAGTAGGAATGCAACTGCTGACATAGGGGTGGGTGCCACATTCACAGACATTACAATATTCAACAACTCCCTGTCTGTCTAGAGGTGTAATTAGCAGCATGAAAGAGTATTTTCTGGTTACTGAAATTGACTATGATTATATAAAACTGTGTGCTTATGTGTATAGTGAGATAACATTGGGTTTATATCAGTTATTTTCATGAAGATCTTGGAAGTATCTCAATTTTTCCCAGGGATGTCCTAGTTTAGAGATGATGGATCTTGGAACAGTGGAAAGGGGTCTTATTTATATGTGTAGAGCAAGCCATGTGCACATCGGCATATGGCAGAGATCTTACTTGTGCCCAAGTTCCACAGAGTGATGTGAGGTCCAGATGAAAGGTAACGGTGCACTGGGACTGAGCCACAGTTTAGCACTGCAGAATGAGGACCAGTGTGAACCTGACAGCAAGTAGAGCACAAATGAGTCCTTCTGTCCATAGGATGAGCAGTTCATGGTTGCCACGTAGTAGTCACTTTGACATTTATTTGCTTGTGTGTTCTGGTAGAATTTCTTTATAAACAACCACTAGAGAATCACATTGTGGTATATTCTGCTAAAAAAGTATAGTTAAAAATATATATAGTAATAAATGACATTGAATATACTTTTTCAACATTCAGCTCACATTTTAAAAATCTGTGAGATTATCTTGTATTGCCTGTAAATATCTAATTCTATATGATTTAGGGATTAAAATTAAAGGAGTTCAGTCTGGAGAGATGGCTTAGCAGTTAAGGCGCATACCTGTGAAAGCTAAGGACCCAGGTCTGATTCTCCAGGTCCCACATAAGCCAGATGCACATGGTGGCACATGCATTTGGAGTTTGCTTGCAGTGGCTAGAAGCCCTGATGTGCCATTCTCTCTCTCTCTCCCTCTCTCTCTCTTTCTCTCCCTCCCTCTGTCTCTAATAAATAAATATTAAAAATTTAATCTTAAGAAAACAATTTAAGGAGTTGCTTAATCTCATAAAATGAGTTGGATTGTATTCTCCTTATTTCTATTTCCTAGAAGAAATTGACCTAAAATTGTAATCATACATTTATGTGAGCAAATTAATAGGTTAAATTTATTAGCACTTTTATGATAAACTTCTGATTAAAACTCTTTATAAATATTTTTTATCTATTTTTCTCTGTAAATTTGTTATAGTCTAAGGTTGGTGAATTGCAAGAATTATTTCTTAGGGAAATTTTCTTTTCTTACTTATTTAAGAATATTATTCAAAAAGAATGATATATATAGGCACAAGTGTGGAAAGCATGAATTTATAATGTAGCAAATATTTTATAAGGACATAATATTTGGTGGACTAACTTTCCTATCCAAATGTTGCATTTATTATCTACATTACTTGGATAATTATTTAATAAGAACTTTCTTTCCATTAACTTAGGTAGGTAAGCTTTATAAATGGGTTATATGAAGACTGCATAAATAGGAAAATCAGCCTAATTTTATATTCTTGAGGCACAATACAAAACCCAAAATTTATCTTTGACAGTGGGAGTAACATAAATGTATTAGTTTTTACTTTTTCAGAGATTCATTGAAATATGGTCTAGCTAGGAAAACTTATTTGTGAAGTTGAGCATGATAACACACGCCTAGAATCCAAGCACTTTGAAGGTTAAGCAGTAGGATCATGAGGTTGAAGTGAGCTAGAGCTAGATAATGGAAATTTGTCTCAATGATACTAAATAAAACAAAACAAATAAAGAAGATTAAATTAAAGAGCTATAACATTATTCACTTTTATCTTCTTTTTCTAAATGGATCAAAAATCCATTTAGCAGTACTTTAATGGAATGTGTAATGACCTATATGATATCCATTTATTCATATATTCATAATAGCAACTAAAAGAGGACATTGATATCAATTACAGATAACATAAATCAATAAAATGATTAAATTTTTCTTGATATTAGTATTTTTCTCTAGGTATGTAATAAAGCATTTTTTAAATTATAGAGAAACCTAGATCTAGAATCATATGATTCATAGTAAACACTTCCAATATCTACTGTCCCTACCATGTATAGCAATTACTGAAAAATGGCTGTATATCTTCATTCATTTGCATTAACACACATGTGAACACACATATTTATACGCACATAAATATTATACGCACATACATGCTCACTCATACACATACAGATATAAAAGCACATACATACATATATACACACATAGTCCATGAACATAAGAGAAAACTACTGTAAATTTAAAAAAAAATTATCTAACGTGTGAACATTATCACAGTAACTCTGGCTGATACACGTGGCCCTGTGAAAGCACATAGTAATGTATGCTAAATACTATGGCTTTCAGAGTATGGTTTAGAGTTGTTCTAACTAAAAGAAACCCTATAGAACTGGAGATACAGCTTAGCAGTTAAGGCACTTGCCTGCAAAGCCTAAGGACATGTTTGACTCTCCAGATCCCACATTAGCCAGATGCAAAAAGTTGAGGCAAGAGCAAGGTCACTAGGTGACACAAACATCTGGAGTTTGATTGTAGTGGCTGAGGCCTGCCAATTCTCTCTCTCTCTCTCTCTCTCTCTCTCTCTCGCTAAAAAGAATAAAAATTTTAAAAAAGAAAGAAACCCTATAGTTGTATATCTAGTTGTTCCAATTAGATTTTGTGTTCATAGAAAAAAAATTAAAATACTACTTGTCTGCTAATCATAGGACCATTCGCCTACCAACCAAGGAAGAGAATGCTTTTTTTCCCTAGAATCAGATGAAGCAGGCAATGTTCTCTTCTATAGCCTCAAAATATTTTCCTCTGAGTTGTTCCAGAGCACCAAAGTCTCAAACACAAAACCTTACAATTCTACTTCTCCCAGTTGGACTTCAACTGAAATAATTGACTTGCGCCCATCAGAAGAAAATGTTAATCTTCTTTTTTTGGATATACTGCAAGAGCGCTTCTTAGTTGATGCTGTACTTGCTGTCAGGGCACTCCTGGTAAAAAACATCTGCTCTTTCCAGTGCTTCATCTTGCTATTGTTGTTTAAATATATAGACTATTCCCAATTTATGATGATTCTACAATAGTCATAGAGACACCCATAAGGATGAGAGACAAGTGTCTCATGCTGTTACACATTAAAGCATGTTACCTGCCAGGTTCCTGTCCTTCTTGGTGCTTCTGGCTTCTCCTTGTGTTGTCCAGTTCCTGGTGGGCCCAGGACATGTTTGGTTTGTAGCAGCAAAACTATAATCTCTGTTTTACCTGCCTGGCTCTCATCCTCTCACTTAATCATAAAGGAAAAGCCAATCAGATGCAAGATGTCTCTAGGGACAAATTGGCCATTGGTGTGAATTTTACATGGGGAAATCTTTCACACAATTTGGGAGAAATTACTAAGAAAATTGTCATCTTTTTAGCTAACAAGCCACAGAGTCATGATAAAACTTTAAAAAATTTCAGCTGATCTCTCTATCTACAGAAAGTTTGTACTTCCTAAAACCAGCGTGGAAATTCTTCCTCCATCCCCTTTTCTTTCCAGTTAAAAAATTTCTCCTGAGAGGCTATATTCAATGTGCTATTTCTAGAACCACTGAGACTAAATCTTTTGTGTCAATTGTCATTTAAATTCATGCCCTCTCAACTTTGCCTTGGTGTAAAAGCAGTATGAAGTCAGTGAAAACAAAGCTGAACATCAAATCTTGAGGGCTCAGTGAACATGGTGAAGATTCTTGCCATGCTGGGCAGAACCCATGGGCCAACAGGATCCCAGTGAAACATCATGTCCAGAGCATCAAACCGCAAATCTGTCATGTTCTATGCTGCTAAATCACAGTGTTTAGTAAGTTAGATGTGTTATTTACAGTTTTGAATTACAATATTTTCAATTCATGATGGGCTTTTAATATACTCTGTCAGTTATAATCTTTGTGATTTATAACCTTCTTTCTCACATTTTTTTGTTGTTGTTTGTTTTGCTGAGGTAATGTCTCACTCTAGCCCAGGCTTACCAGGAATTAACTATGGATGAATCTGTGCATCCTTAAACTCATGGTGAGCCTCTTAGTGCTGCCTCCCAAGAGTGTGGGGATTAAAGGTATGTACCACGGCCTGCTTACATTTTGTTTCTGTTGTTGTTTTTGCCTTTGTTTGATCCTTTAATTTGGTTTTGATTTTCTTTTATTCATATTTGTTAGCAGAGAGAAAAAAAGGAAAGATGGAATGTGCACTCCAGAGCTTCTTGCCATTGCAAGCAAACTCCACATGCATGAGCTACTTTGAGCATCTGGTTTAATATGGGTACCAGGGAACTGAACCCAGATCAACAATCTTTACAAGCAAGTGCCTTTCACCACTGAACCATCTTTCCAGCCTGAGTATGATCTTTTCGCTCGGCTGCTCACAAATTCTTGATCTTCCTACCTCAGAGTACTGAGTGCTAGGATCATAAACCTACATCACCACACTCATCAATTTTTCTTGTTTTTATTTTTATTTTTATTTTCTTTTGTAATTGAAAAATAATTTGTAATTTGAAATTTGTCCTCCAAACAGTATTTAAGAAATTGAATAAATTATAAAAAACATTTAGTAATTATAACTCCCTCATTATATTATGAAAAGACAATTGATAAGATTCTATAGGAGATTTCTGTCGTTCTCATTGTTGTTGTTGTTTTGTTTTTCAGAAGTATCCTGGCCAGTGTATTTTAAGATTTGGCCACACTCCACTTGAAGTGAAGTCGGTGTGTGTACGCAACCGGAAAATGATTCCATGGACTGCTATTTTATGATGCTTCTTAACTTTTAAACAAGTGATGAGTATACATCCTAACCAGGAGTTATATATTAAATAAACATCAAGAATTCACAATCTTTATAATTAAAATTGACTGAATATAAAAGATGTTGGAAATTTCCCCTTCAACAAACAAGTGAATTAAATGAGATTCTCTAATATTAGCTATCACATTGCTAGGATATAGTGCAGAGAAATACTAATTGATGTCACCCTGATACTTGACTATGAGGTACACAAAACTTTGCAAGTTTAAGGCACATTTTTGCATGTGAACCCAACCCTAAACTGGAAATAAATGGCTATTTCATGTTCTGAAAACACATTCAAACAGAACTTTTCTGCTTCTGTGGGATAGCACAAACTTTTACAAGTAAAAGATAAAATGAAGTGATGATGAGTATAATTTGTATAAGACACAGATCGACGTATAAATAGCACGGTGTTTGGCAACAGGTGTTTAGTTAAGGGAGCACTGGCTCAAGTTCTAGCTATATGAACTTGCAAGTTATAAAACTTCTTAGTCCCTAATTTTATTTGACTTGTTTATCTTCTAAATCCCTGTCTTTTTTTGTTTGTTTGTTTTCTGAAATGCAATGTCATTCTTTCAGTCAGAAAATTCTACTCACAGCACCACAAAATGTACCCACAAATGAGACTATTTCTAATATAAAAACTTCCCTTCCTCCCTGCAAATAAGAGGAACATAGGAAAAGGGAACAAATACTTGGCATGAATCTAGCAAAATATAGGTAATACTTGTATTGCAAAATTCTAAAGCAGAGTCTAAGGAACTCAAAGCATAGCCAAAGGAATTCATGGAACATCTATATAATTCAATCATGCATATAGACATTATTCAAGGATTGAAGAAGTACCATTGTAAGTAATCACTTATCACAAATCAATCCATACCAGGGAAAATCCAATCAAAAATTTTTCTTAATAAACTAATTTTAAATTTGTATAGAAAAGCAAATAAATAAGAATATCCATAACTGCTTTGATAAAGAAAAAATGGAAGTGAATAATGTACATTGTAATATTAATGGTAAATATAAAGTTGAAGTAAACAAAATAACATCATAATGGTGTTAGGATATACACTTTACAGAATGCATCCAAGGCAGTTCCAAATAGACTCATAGATGCTCGACAAAGATTCAATCAATGGAATTGAAAAGCAATCACTATTTCAGAAAACTGCTAAAATACAGCTATAATTTTCAAAGGAAAATATCAACTATAAATCATACCTCATACCTAATATGTAAATATGCAACTCACATGTATCATATGCAAAAATAGCAATTGCAAAATGATAAAAATGAAAGTAAGATATTAAAGTTAACATAGAAAATTATTTTTAGCCCAAGTCTGTTAGATACCAAAAGCACAATCAAGAAAATAACAAATTCAGTTTCCTTTTTTTAAAAAAAAGCAAACAAAATATGCTATTTGAGTTACTAAGAAGACAAGCTACAAATGAAAAAAAAAATCTCTATACTATATATCCCACAGAGACTTCTACATAGCTTACTAAAATTCATTTCAAAATTAAGATATAGAAAAGCATCACTGACCTGGAGAGATGGCTTAGTGGTTAAGGCTTTTGCCAGCAAAGTCAAAGGACCCAGGTTTGATTCCTCAGTACCCATGTAGAGCCAGATGTACAAGGTGACACATGTGTCTGGAGTTCGTTTGCAGTGGCTAGAGGGCCCGGGGTGCCAATTCTCTCTCTTTCTCTTTCTCTCTCTCTCTCTCTCTCTCTATCTATCTCCTTCTCTCTCTCCCCCTCTCCCCTTTTTTCTCTTAAATAAAGTATTTAAAAATAAAGTATTTAAAAAAAGAAAAGCAACACTATTACACAAATTTTCAAAAGGTTTGAACCTTTACACACAAATCATGATAAACAACTGAGAAGATGCCTTACCTCATTCATATTATAGCAATACAAATTAAAACCACAAAGAAATACCTTTTTCTCTTATTTATTAAAAGTTTATTTATTAGAGGTTTAAACAAACACTTTTTAATCACAAAATATAGGTCCATAATATCTAGAAATATCACTAATCAAATTAGTAATATAACTATTAAGTCCACATACATCCATGGTAATATTTAGAATAAACTGTTAGTGCATTTTAACAATGTTCACCTAGTTGGCCTAATTTCAATAAAAAAATCTGCATGATATAAATGTTTTCCTTGTATCTCTACTTACTTACTGTGGAGCAGACGGATATAGCTTTGAGCTATTCTGTTCTGCTGAGAAGAGATTAAAACAGGAAAATACCTCACAATCTAGGAAAAATTAAAATGTCAACAGTGCCTTAGTGACAGTTATAGATGAATCTTTAAAGAAGCTTATTTTGGAAAGCCTTCTGGTCACCCCCAATTACTATGGCTGCCTTGGTTGTGACAGCTGGTGTGTAATTTTTGATTACACTGTCATTAAAATGTCTTTTATACCTTTTTTAATGCCATCAACACTCCATTTGCTTTTCACATCATACCCTCCAGTGGGTGGATCATGGGCATTGAGGTATCTAGGAAGTTCCTAAGCCTTTTTCACACTTTCAGTAGCTGGTAAATTCAGACACAATATGGGGAATCTGATGCTTCTCCAGCTTTGAGACACTAAATATATCCTAAGATGCATTTGTTACATTTACTCTAACTTTTGATGTTTTCCTTTCCCCCTGTATTTGAAAGGAAAGTAATGAATTTTATTAGAGCCCATAAGTGTAGCTGGTTGGGAAGTCAATTAATTATGCCATTCAAAGACTGCTAATCACAGCTACATGGCTTTCTAAAGGCAAAAACAGTTGTTTGTAAGCCCTTGATAACTTCTTTAAACCACAAAGCCGAAAATTTGTACTATGAGATAGAGATGCATGCAGATTCATCTCCGTGGACAGCAATTGAATGAGAAATTTCCCACCTCTATTTCTCTCTTTCTCTCTCTCTCTCAGACATGTGGCTCACAAAATAAATTCAAATACTTTTTGCTGTAATCATGATTCCCTAATTAGTTAAAAATTAATGCTTTTAGTTTTAATTCTTAAAGCAACTATCCATGAAGTCAACATTATAATCAGCACCATTTATTTTATTGGTTTGTTTTTATCTTTAACAGGAAACTACTTTGCTGAGATTTCCAGGCTGAGTTTGGGAAACTTTTCAATCACCAAGAGCTTATCACTTCTAAGGTAAATTCCTGTCACTTCCTCTGCTATTTCACACTACCTTTCCTCTGCACCTCACACAACACTCTAGCCTAGTACTGATTCACTGCTGGTGAATTTCTTAAGTCCAGTTAGGAATTCATCCATAGGGACTGTTCTCTGTTAAGTTCCAATGGTTTTCCTTTAAAATTTCACTTTGGATTTGAATTTACCACTATTAAGTAAGTCTCAAGTAAGTTATTAAAGTTTTGACCTAGTTTCTATAAGTGCTCCCTTCGTTTAAGAAGCTATAATTTTTAAGATTTTTCACAGATATATTCTGAATGATTAAACATGAATTTTTAGAGTGAAATCATATAATGTTGGTAACATGAATTAGAAAATATTGAATAATGTAAATCATCCTATCCATAAGTAATTTAATTCAAGATTAGTAAAAAATTTTAATTTGATTATATACTGAATATAAAAATTGAATTTTACTTGTTTTTAGTGAGCCTGCTATCTTATTACTATGATGATTTAACTTACATACTTATTAGTATGATAATTTGACTACTTATTAATTATAGCTAATATCAGAGAAAAATATCCAATGCAAGCTGGATGTGGTGGCACACACCTGTAATTTGAGCACTTGGGAGGCTGGAGTAGGAGGATCTCCATGAGTTTGAGGCCAGCCCAAGACTATTTAGTGAATTCCAGGTGAGCGTGGGCTAGAGTAAGACCCTACCTTGAAAAATAAGCAAAAAAATGAGAAATACCCAATGCTTGGGAGGCAGCAACAAAAAGATTCCTTGGCCTCCTTGTCTGTTAGTCTAGTTTAACTAGATGCACATGAGAAACCTGTCAATGGAGATGTACAGAGTTCCTGAGGCCTCCACATGCATAGGCACCCATATATGCAAACATGTATACCCATACACACACATGCAGAAAAAGAAATATCTGTTATACATAACAACAAAATTTTAGCTGTATTTGTTATTATTCTCAACAGTACATTTTTACAGAAATATTATTGATGGTGGCCAAGATTATTCCTATTCAAGGAATGGATGAAAATAAGTAATACAAAGATCTTTCAAAACATAAATCTCTATATATGCTTATGTGACTGAGTTCTAAACCTATCAAAGCAGTGTTTAGACAACAACAAAACCCTAAGATACTAAAAACCCATTTTCCATAAGTTTGAGGATCTGAAATCTTGATTGTGTTGTAAACAATTACTTCCTTCATGCAAGCAGAAGAATTGTGACTCACGGTTGTGAAACCTTGGTCATTTAGCAATATATAATTTTGAGCTTATCATCCTGTTGTCACAAGATAAACCACAGCTTCTGCTGAACGATTCTCAAAACTGGACAGATACCTCTAGTAGATGAATGAGTGTTTACATTTTCTCTTGGAATCAATGGATACTTAAAATGGTAATATAAACCTGGCACTCATACTAAAATTGTGCCCATTTAATTTACATGATCTAAACTTTGCTCAGAAATTAACTAATCCAAAAGCAATTCATTCCTTTGTCATTCCCTTGTGACTATAATATACATTCAATTCTTACATTTAGTATCTCTATAGAATACATATAAAGAGCATTAACATTTTTGTAGCCAAGTCCCTAGGTCCATGATGTCTTTTATCTCTTTCTCCTGGGTGCCCTTTCCTTTCTATTACAGAGGCTCTCTATTGTTGTAGGACTTCTTTCTCTAGCTTCCTTTCCATGTGCTTAGCACAACAGATTATTCTAATTGGAGTTTTCATGACTAATAATGAATTTAAGCATACATCTTTCAGTCTCAGACATATGTAGGAAAACATTGAACTCCTGTATAAAAGAGTGCTAGATCACAAAATTCTCAGGTATAACCTACTCACACATTGACGAAGAGTTGATTGTCAAACTATAAGTTTGGTTGCCTAAATAAATCTGTGTGAAGGAGATACTATTTTACTTTACATACTCATTATCTCAGTGCTCAGCACAGTATATGGCTTTAAATAGAAATAGATTTCTTTCCAAACCAGGTCTGTACTTCTCTTGACCATCAGCTATGTTGTTGACTGTCTATCAATAGATATAACTGTAATTATTTACCTTAAAATAATTATGCCACAATTTTTCCAATATTTATCATATTACTTTAAGCTTTTGAACCACTGTATGATACATTAATAATAAATCAGGCAATTATCTGAGTCCAGTGGAAATAAGAGGGGCTGGAAAGATGGCTCATCAGTGAAGGCACTTACCTGCACAACTTAAGGACCCAGGTTCTATTTTCCAGTTCCCAAGTAAATCATGATGCAAAAGGCGGCACATGCATCTGGAGTTCATTTACAGTGGCTAGAAGTCCTAGGACACACATTCTCTCTCAAAAATCAATAAATCAAATATTGCAAATTGTAGCCCGCGTAGTCGTCTCGCCAGCAAGAACGCACGCGGACACCAGGATCCTTCTGCAGCAAGCGTTTAATCCAGATAACAGATGAAGAGAGGAAAGACCCAGAGCCCCGAAATGGCGCCGCTTATATAGCCCCTAGGTGGCGTGTACTCTGCTGATTGGCTGCGCGCTCATATGACGCTCATATGACGCTCATATGCCCGGGCTGGGCAGTGACTTGGCGCGCTTTCACCACTTGCACATGCGCTATTCTACTTGTTCACCAGGGCCGAGGCCGGATGTCAGCGCCATCTTGTAATGGCGGTCACACTCTCTCGGCTCTCCACATCTCCCCCTTTTTGTTTTAATAAGATGACAACTGCCTCATAGCCCAACCAGCGCAGCACCAAACAACCCTATGCTCGATGAAGCAAATTCCTTCCTTGGGGAATAAGCGATCAAGAGCTCACTCCCTCACCTTATCAGGTGCAATGGAGACAAGTCCTCTGAGTGCAAAGGCCAAGGGAGAGACAAAAAGGGGAGTTAACACCCATCCCTGTGCAATGGAATATTGTTCCTGGGGGTGCAAGGGCTGTCAATCTCATATTTTGGTGCTGCAGCCACTTAGGCAAGGGCTGATTAGACTTAGATCTCCCATCGACTCAGTGCAATGGGCTAAACCCCTGAGGTGCATCGACTGAGGGTCTCAGTCTAATTAATTAACCAAATTTCAGGAGATGATCCCTGTTCCATAGCCACAAGTGCTTGCGCAATAACGGCCTTGTCACATTGCTATTGAGCTCTGAGCTTGCAGAACAACCAAAGCAGGAACAGTAAGCCACAACATAGGGCTGCACCAAACAGCGCCACTCCCACCCATTCCTTAAAGAAAGAGAAGGCTGAAGAAATCCAGGATGTCAGGCCCACAGCTAGGGAGGGGTCAACTCTAGTAGAATAGGGTCTTCATAATGCATCTTGTCCACTTCTTCGGCTCCCACACAGGATCTCGATGATTCGTCAGGTATCACAAGTCTACGTGTTAGGCGTTCTGGTAGCCAGAATGGATTGTCTTCTTCCTGTGGAAAAACACAAACAGCTCCCCTGGATCTTATTAAAATAGGATCCTGGCCTCTCCATTGACCAGTCAAAACATCTTTCCACTTAACCATCTCCTGTGGCCTGTTAGGCTCTGAGCAATGACGGTCAGCCGCCGAATGGCCCTGACTGTCCAAATTTAAAAAATTAAGAGTAAAGAGTGCTATGGATATAGTCACTCGTGGGACTGAGGGCAGAGCCTCCTCGACTCCCCCTTTTTGTTTTATTAAATAAGACTTTAGAGTGCGATGAGCCCGTTCTATAATACCCTGTCCTTGAGGATTATACGGGAGACCTGTCAAATGGGTCACTCCCATCTGGTGACAGAACTGTCCAAATTTTTGAGAAGTATAAGCTGGTCCATTGTCAGTTTTAAGAATTTTGGGCTTCCCCCAGGCACTCCACACCTCGAGGCAGTGTTGAATAACATGGGCTGCTTTCTCCCCGGTTAATGGGGAAGCAAACATAACTCCAGAACAAGTATCAATGGAAACATGTAAATATTGTAATTTGCCAAAAGATGGGACGTGAGTAACATCCATCTGCCAAATTTGTAATGGGCGAATTCCTCTGGGATTAATTCCTACATGAGGCACAGGTAAAAATTGACAGCAATTTTGACATTGAGTTACTATGTCTCTAGCCTCTTTTCTAGTGATGTCAAACCGACGACGCAATGTCTCAGCTGTGACATGAAACCTTTTATGAAAACTTTTAGCCAACTCCAATTTTGATGAAAGAACAAGCATGATAAACTTCGTGGCCCGATCTGCCAAGTCATTTCCACGGGACATGGGCCCCAGTAGGCCCGAATGAGCCCTGATATGCGTAATGAAAACAGGAGATCTCCTATTAATCAGGGCAAACTGAATCTTTTGAAAAATTGTTGCAAGCTTGCTAGATGCCTTAATCAACCCAGCAGCCTCTAAAGTTTTTGTTGCATTTACTACATAACAGGAATCCGAAACAATATTCAGGGGACCTGGGAATTTTTCCAAAACTTCTAATACTACCAAACATTCCACAACTTGAGGTGAGGTTTCATGATATTGTTTAGATATAATCTTATCATTAACCACATAGGCCCCTACTCCTGTTTTTGACCCATCTGTATAGACCACCAGCCCATCTTGAAGTGGCTCCCGAGATATAATGCGTGGGAACACAACCTCTTGGGTTAAGGCAAATTGTAAAATAGGGTGTCTAGGGTAATGATTGTCTATTAAACCACCAAAGGAGGTGATTAACACCGCCCAAGTATCAGAAGTAGCGGTTAATATCCGAACTTGATGGGCTGTATAAGGCACAATTAAAGACCTGGGTTCTTTTCCAAAATGAGTAATGGCTGCCTTTAATCCACGAAGGGCAAGCAGAGCAATTGCATCTGGGTACCAATCAATAATCTTAGCAGGAGAAGCGTTGGGATGAACCCACAATAAGGGTCCATCTTGCCACAGCACGGCAGTTGGTAAATGCCTAGTTTTAAAAACGCACAGGTCGAAAGTTTTGGCTTCCTCTATGCGTTTCAACTGAGCATCTTGTAAAGCTTCTTCTACCACTTTTAGGGCGCGGCTTGCAGCTGGTGTTAAGGCTCTAGGTGAAGAAATATGAGCATCTCCTTCCAGGATGTCAAACAATGGCTTCAATTCAGCAGAGGGAATTTTTAGAAACGGTCTCAACCAATTTATATCACCCAATAATTTCTGAAAATCATTTAACGTTCGTAAATGATCTCTGCGAATCTCTAATTTTTGAGGAACTATTTTTTCTGGGTAAATAACCGTCCCTAAAAAGGAACCTACTTCTGAAACTTGAACCTTCTCGGAAGCAATATGCAGGCCCCATTGTCTTAAGGTTTTTAATAATAAAGGATATACAGTCTGTAAAACAACTAATTCCTTATGGCACATAAGAATATCATCCATATAATGGATTAACAGCAGAGAGGGAAATTGTTTTCTAACTGGTTCAAGGGCCAATTGCACATATAACTGACATATAGTGGGGCTATTGGCCATGCCTTGAGGCAAAACTTTCCATTGATATCTTTTATCTGGCTCAAAATGATTAACAGCAGGTAGAGTAAATGCAAATCTATGTCTATCTTGTGGGCATAAAGGAATGGAGAAGAAGCAATCCTTAATATCTATAATTATAATTTTCCATTGTTTAGGCAAAGCAGAGAGCAAAGGCAGGCCTCGTTGCATGGAGCCAAATAGCCGCATCTGTGCATTGATGGCCCTCAAATCATGGAGAAGTCTCCATTTTCCAGATTTCTTTTTTATAACAAAAATAGGTGTATTCCAAGGAGAGGTAGAGGGCTCCAAATGACCAAGCTGTACTTGTTCTTTAACCAGCCTCGTAGCAGCTTCTAACTTTTCAGAGGAAAGAGGCCATTGAGGAACCCATATGGCTTCCTCTTTGAGCCAGGATATGGGCATGGAACCCTCAATGGCAGCTAATGAAAACCCAGACCTTGCTTCCCTGCATTACCTTCTTGTGGGATCGGGCTTAATCTCCCTTGCTCTTTTTTGCCAAGGCCTCTTCCTTCCTTATATCCCATCCTTTTCATAATATCCAGAGCTTGCTGAGAGTATTCGTTAGTCAATGCTAGTCCTAATTCCTGTAAAATGTCTCTTCCCCATAGATTAACAGGGAGAGGGAGCACATAGGGTATAAAGCTTCCTGTTTGACCTTCTAGTGTTTGCCAAGTCAATGACCGTGAACTCACTGCAGGGCTGGCCTCATACCCTAACCCTTGTAAAGAGTGAGACGATTGTGTAACAGGCCACGCCTTAGGCCACCATTGGGAGGAAATGATACTTTTATCAGCTCCAGTGTCCAAAATGCCAGAAAAGCTCTTCCCTTCTATCTGTAGTTGTAAGGTAGGCCTAGTTGAAAGATCAACTACCAAATGAGCGCAGTCAGTTCCTGAAGAACCAAGCCCCTTTGTGCCTCTTGGCATTTGGGTGGAAGGAAAATGGTCGTGCAAGCTGGGGAGGAGAACTAATTGAGCAATCTTATCCCCAGGGGAAATTGAAAATATGCCTTGCGGGCAAGAGCAAAGAACCTGAAGCCTTCCAGTATAGTCTTGATCCATTATTCCAGGATGAATCATAAGCCCCTTTAGGGTAAGAGAGGAGCGTCCTAAAATAAGGCCGACACTTCCTTTAGGGAGGGGACCTTCAAATTCAACCGGGACTGGTTGCACTCCCATATGTGGCATTAATAAGAATTGGGAGGTGGAACGGAGGTCCAGTCCTGCGGAACCTCTTGTTGCTCTACAGCTAGACATGCCCTCCTGTTGTCCACTCGTGTCCCATATCTTTTGGGGCCCTGAGACCTGGGGCCCTGAGACCCGTTTTTTGGAACATTCTCATTTCTTTCTTCAGAAGGGGTATCATGCTGAATAAGTTTTCCCTGAATATCTCTAACTGAGCGACACTCATTGGCCCAGTGATTGCCCTTCTTACACTTGGGGCATAGTCCTGGAATTTTCTTTTGTGCAGGAGCACGACAATCTTGTTTTAAATGACCCGCTTTGCCACAGTTATAACAAGCTTTATTGCCTCTGAGACTCTGGCGGTTTTTAGCCTGTAATATAGCCGCTGCAAGGCCAGCATTAGTGAGTGGGCCTCCGAGTCCTCGGCAAACCTTTATCCAGTCTGTCAGCCCTTTGCTTCTCCTAGGAGCAATGACTGTCTTACACTCTGGGGAGGCATTTTCAAACACTAGTTGTTCTATCATTGGCTTAACTCGTTCTGGGTCCCCAAATATCCTGCCCGCTGCATCCGTCATCCTGGCTACAAAGTCCGAGAATGACTCCTGGGGGCCTTGAATAATCTTTGTTAGGTGTCCCCCGGCCTCGCCCTTTTTTGAGAGGGCTTTCCATGCTTTAATAGCAGCGGCAGAGATCTGACCATATGCTCCCCAGTCATAGTTTGTCTGATTATGAACAAATTGGCCTTGCCCTGTTAGTAAATCAAAGGTCCAGTGCCGTTGATTATCTTCTGCACTGGCATTAGCCCTTGCCTGAGTTTGAGAAGCATCGTGCCAAAGGGCTTTCCATTCTAAATATTGTCCCATATTAGGAAGAGCAGCTTTTACTGTAACTTGCCAATCATTTGGAGTCATTGCCATAGTGGCGAGTCTCTCAAGCTGCATAACTGTAAAATTAGCATCTACTCCATACTTATTAACTGATTCAGCAAGTTCCTTAATGAGGGCATACTCTACCGGCGCATGGACGCGGCCTCCATCCGCAGCCTCAAACACCGGGAAGGCTTGTAAGCACCTCCTTCTGTCCCCCTCTGAAAGGAAGGAATCTGAACAATGCTTGCCGGCATAAGGCGGAGGAGCACTGGGAATGACAGGGGCGGCAGATTGAAAAGCCGCGCGGTTCTTATCTCCTATCTTCTTTTGTTTTCGATTTTGCAGTAGCGGCTGCTCATCAAAATGATATCTCTCCTCCCCATAGCGAGCCGCTTCGCCATCTAATTCTTCCTCCTCGGAGGGACTAAGATCCTCAGACTCTGAGCTATCAATTCCTAAAGCCTCCAATTCTTTTATCTGATAAAGAGGCCTCCTTTTTGGACTTCTCTTTTCCCTCTCATGTTTCTCTCCCAGGGCGTCTTTTCCCTTGTCTTTTCTTTCTGTGGACTTAGCGTCCGCGGAAAGGCCTTTTTTCTTAGAGACGTCTTTTTCTTTTTCCTCAAGGGCCCCTAACCTTTTATCCTGTTCTGTTTCTGACATGCTGTCTTGTAGCTCCGAATGTGAGGCTCCCATGTTCACAAAGAAGAGAACGAGAGCCACCATCACAATAGGGAGAGCAAAAATTGCTCCTACCAATTTGGATGAGAGATGAAACAAGTCAAGACCAGACATGCCTCTCAGAACCTACCTCAGTCCTGCAGTTCTGAATCCTTCCCCGTGAATGGGGGCTCTCCTCGGCGCCGGCGATGACAGGCACCCGGCGTCCCGGGTTTTTCGGCACCAGATGTAGCCCGCGTAGTCGTCTCGCCAGCAAGAACGCACGCGGACACCAGGATCCTTCTGCAGCAAGCGTTTAATCCAGATAACAGATGAAGAGAGGAAAGACCCAGAGCCCCGAAATGGCGCCGCTTATATAGCCCCTAGGTGGCGTGTACTCTGCTGATTGGCTGCGCGCTCATATGACGCTCATATGACGCTCATATGCCCGGGCTGGGCAGTGACTTGGCGCGCTTTCACCACTTGCACATGCGCTATTCTACTTGTTCACCAGGGCCGAGGCCGGATGTCAGCGCCATCTTGTAATGGCGGTCACACTCTCTCGGCTCTCCACAGCAAATAAAATAAGGAGTAAAGATGTAGTGAATGATATAGTGACATTATAAAAGATAGCATATAAACATGACTGCTACAAAGTTCTTACTTGAATTAGGAGTTATTCATTAATGCAATGATCCAGGCTCATGTGGCATAAGTGGTATTTGCTTACTTTTGTCTCTATGTTTTGTCTTCCCTTTTATTAATTTGTTCATTAACATCTTCTTCAAACATTACATATTTGAAACCATTAGTAAAACATATGAAGATAAAAATGACTGTCCTGTTTTTGTATCCTCTGCGGACTTGTATTTTCTCTGAGGAATATGACAGGGGTATCTGTTGTTTACTTAGTAAAAAGATTTCTTCTCTTCTTCCTTTATATTTTATGACACAGTGTTCATTCACATTTGCTATTCTCCATAGGCCTGTATCTAGGTTTGTTCCTCTCATCACTATATCACAGGTGTGTTGTTCCACCATATCAATTCAGATACATTCTCTTAGCAATCTCATCATTGTATAGGTCTTCCTTGTTTGTTGTGCATAGTGACTACTACAAATGTTCTTGTCAACCCAGATCACAGATCTATCTCAAGTACACACACCTCATCCCAATGCCACAGAAATAACTAATTTGATGCTTTTGAGTCCTCTATTCTGTTTTACAAGAATAGGAAAATATGTTTTAACAAGGTAGTTTATTTCAGTATTCATTAATATTTCCTTTTTTGTGAATAATCTACCCCATTCCTTCAGGTTCTAAAATAATATGCTTGTGTGTTGCACAAATCTGTTTGGATTACTAAAATATCCTGAAATTACTATTGATAGTAAAGTTCTGAATGAACAGTTATTTAATTCTCATAACTTGTGTTTAATGAGGGTATAAATCTTGAATAGAGGTACGTAGTATGCTTGTTATCCAAGAGAAACAAAATACATATTCTTTCTTTTACTTCCCAAGATGTTCGAAGTTCTGATAACGTTTTAGTTGCAGTACACATTTTCTTTCTCTTGATTAAGCTTGTTGTGGATATCAGTACTTTGCAGTGATGGAGTTAAACGAGTATAAAAGAATTGATCTATGGTATTGATTTTGAGATATCTAGTATTGAAAGTATTCAAAGAACAGTCTGAGCTGGTATAGCACAATAGGGCATAAGTTTGGTGCATACTACAACAAGATAGTTTTCTTCCTGCTAAGCACATTAAGAGAGTTTGGATACATGGTTTCACATTTTTCATACCTCTTTGTTACTTATCAAACAAAGCAGTGGAGCACTTGGAGTCACAGTTGACCTGTGGGAGCATGTGAGCCCAGCAGTCATATGGACAACCCACAAGGGACAAACATGAGAAAGCTTAGTTTCTCCAGGTCCTTTATCAGGAGAAACTGATGCAGCTCATTATTTCCCATGGACACCTGCATGTCCTCTCTGATTCTCCTCCATAAACAGCAACATACTACTCCTATGATCTTGAATTCTTTAGATAGATTAACTAGCTAATAAGTAATTCAAAGCAATGAATTACAATAATTACCCTCATCACTGAAAACTTCCATTTTCTGACAACAAAAGGGCACTTAAGGCCCTGTGGATAGGACAATAAAAGAACAAAGCTGAGTTTTTATTTTTTTAATTCTTGGTTATATACAAGCATTACATTCATTACCACATACTATGTAAATTGTTTAATTCTCTCTGCAATCCTATGAGACAAGTTTTATCATTGTCATTAATTAACATAAAAAGGTAGTTTTCAGACTATTAAACTAATTTGTGCAAGATCTCACAAAAATATATTGTCAAAGTGAGAAACAGACCTAGATATGTCCTCCTCATGAGGGAAGTGCTTTTGTTATCATATGCAACAGCAGGAATAATATTATCATCAGAGCTTTCTTTCATGCCATAAATTGCACATTTTGTCCTCTATCCAAATTATGTAAAACCACTGTTACTTAAACAATATTTTACTTATTTATTTAGCAGAGAGAAAGAGGCAGATAGACAGAGATACAGACAGGAAATGAGTGCACCAAAGCTTCCAGCCTCTACAAACAAACTCCATACACTTGTGCCACCTTGTGCATCTGGCTTATATGGGTACTGAGGAATCAAACCTGTGTCTTTTGGCTTTGTAGATAAGTCCCTTAACCACTAAGCTATCCCTCCAGCCCAATAATAGTCACATTTAAGATCAATTTTCATGGCATCTGGAAGGATTTTCTTCTTTATTAAGTTTTGATCCTGCACCTATTCAACATTGATATACAATATCAATGTAAATGTATTGATAGTTTCATAAACCATGCATTATAATATTTTAATAACAACTAAACATTTCATAGGTAATAAATATTTTACATAATGTCAACTTTATTATTTTATTTTTATCTACTTATTTATTTGAGAGAGAGGGGGAATGAGCACTCCAGGGCCTCTAGCCACTGCAAACAAACTCCAGATGCACGTGCCACCATGTGCATCTGGCTTACATGGGATCTGGGAAGTGAACCTGAGTCCTAGGGCTTCAAAGGCAAGTGCTAAGCCTCTCCATCCCATTTTTAAAATATTTTATTTTTATTTATTTCATAATAGGAATTAACCATCACACAGCTCATTATGCAATTTCTGTTAGATTTCATATTATTAATATAACACATACTGCTTTCCTTTGCAAAAGATGAAGGGAGGTGTTAGGCCTAAATGGGCAAGCTCCAATGGCATATCTTACATATTTTAATGTATTATTTCCTTTATATGTGCTCCCATGATAAGTTTTCATAAACAATATATGAATGTATGAAAGCAGAGAATAAGATATGAAATATTAAAATGGATATGTATGCCTCTTCCCACATTCCCTCAGAGCCTACCAGAAGGAATATATCATTTCATGTGCAGCTAAAGCAGAAAAATACACACTGAGGCAAAGGTAGGCAGTCACATAATCCAGGTTCAATCTGGCAGATGAGAAAGTAAAAAGCAAAAGTAAAGGACACACTCCAGTGTGGAGGGTGGATCAAGTCAAGGGGCAATAGCAAGTGACTACCTCTATTATTTAAATATATAAGTTTTGGCTCACCATTTCTCCTCCTTTTGCCCACCCCTGGGCTGGCTGGTATGATCTTTTTACTAGAATAGGTAAAGGCTTTCTCAGATGCCCTTCTTACATAATTTTGTTATGTATAAAGGGGTAATTACACACGTATTTGAGAAGATTACTACAGGAAGGGTCCATAGTGTCCTGCATGTGCTCCTCAGGGAGGGCTTTCCTAGAGGCTGGCCAGAGTCTACTGACATTGGATTTGTTTTTGTTTTTTTTTTTTTTTTTCCCCAGAGCACTGTCCTTCCTTTTATCCAGTCAGCTTTGTCTCATGCCCAGCTGTAAGCTTTCTTAGCTCTCTTCAACAGTGTTTCCATTGTTGGGATTTTAAGACTAACATTCATTTAAACTCTAAGAGTATGAATACATATGAAAATATGTTCTGTTACTTTTCTCTGAACATGCAGATTATTTGATGTACACATTTTAAGCAAATAACGGTTTTTTAAAATCTCTTCTCAATTTGAATGTCAGTGATAATATCATCTAATACATTTTATTAATAGAATCATATTTACTTGCAAAACAAGCAAGAGAATAATAATTTTATTTACAAGGACTCAAAGATTGTCTTTGGAATAAAATAAGAGTATACTGACATTAGTAGCAAACTAAAAATTATATCATAGAAATGCAAAGCAAGATTTAAATCTATCTATGTGTTCTATGTGTTTTGGGTATACTTAGATAATATTTACACGCTTTGCAGTAGAACTTTAGGGTTTGTAGGAGTGATTTTATCTTCATTAACTTACTAGAAAAGTATCCACATAATTCTGAGAAATGTCTTAGAGAGAGACAGCTAAGTCATGAACTCTACTGGAATGTATATCTATGTTAAATGCGATAATGTCATAGATCCAGGCAAGAGTTTTTCTTCTAGCTTAAACAAAGTTATATCCAAATAAGTCCTTTTATCAAATAAAGTATTAGATTCTTACTATTTGTCCAGGTTTTGTTCTCAGGGAAAAATGAATGTTTGTTTTTCTGCACTTCCTCTATGTTTTCAAAGCCACATATATACAGGTAACACATATGTTTCACTACAGTGATAGATTATGTTTCATATGCAGCAGGAGCGAGAGAGGGAGAGAAAGAGAGAGAGAGAGAGAGAGAGAGAGAGAGAGAGAGAGAGAGAGAGAAATAACCAGGATAAATATCAGAATCTGGTGCATGCTAGGCAGGAGCATAATTTGAAGAATATAAAAGTAGTAATAAGAATGAAAAATGGAGGATGAAGGGACTGCTCAGAGTTTAAAGGTGCTTGCTCGCAAAGTCTGAAGGCCCAGGTGTGATTCACCAGTACCTGCATAAAGCTGGATGTACAAAGTGCTGCACACATCTGGAGTTTCTTCACAGTGACAGGAGGCCCTGGTATGCCCATTCACTCGTGTTCTCTCTCTCTCTTTCCTTGCAAATAAATAATTTTGAAAAAGAGTGAAATATGTATAAAATTCATGTGAGCCATGTTTTTTGTTGGAGAAAACAAGCCCAATTTGATCATTCATTTCCGTAAGAATTCAATTATTTATTGGAGATGGTGCACAGAATCATTTTGATGGTGAAATGTCAACATGGACTTGACAATTTAAATAATCAACCACCCCTTCTTTGCCTTTCATTCTGAAAATACTTTCCACAAATATAACTAATTAACAGAAGAAAAACTATTCACTTCCAGATTTGTCTCAGTGAACGAAAATATCTAATCCTTAACAGTGTGAGGACCAGTTTTCTCTCCCTGGCATTGACCCCCCCCCCCAAAAAAAAGGGAAGTAGCTTGAAGTAGGTTGATATGGGCATGGTGGCTCATGTCTTTAATCTTAGCACTCAGGAAGAAGAGATAGCAGGATTACTGTGAGTTTGAAGCCACCCTGAGACTCCATAGTGAAATCCAGGTCAGCCTGGCTAGAGTGAGACCCTACCTTGAAAAAGCCCCCCCCCCAAAAGATAATAAATAAATCATAAAGTAGCTTGGTTTGTGGAAAATCACATCATATTTCATGAAGTCTGCCTCTGAGAAGAGATAATTTGTGTTTTGTGCATTTTTCAGCTTTGTTTTTGGGAAGGAGCTTGGAGCTGAAATCTTTCTGGCTCATTTGCAGACACCTGAGCTAATAAAATTTCATATTAGATAAACTTTTCTAGATATATTCACACGTTGTTTTGACTTAGAAAACAGGATCTTCACTAAAATAATTTAATTAATAACAAGTACATGTCTTAAACTGAGTATGTAGCATAGTGCATAATGGGTTTATTTTCTAAATTGAATTCAGCAACTACTATAATTCAATAAAATTATGTCCTTTGATATTTATAACTGTAGGCAAGTAAAAATTCTCAATCTATAAAAAGCAGTAACTGTCTGCATAAAAATAATTATAACAATATATCGTGGTCCTTTCACAAGCCAAGATTTCAAAACTTATTTTTCCCACGTTTTGAATTATGAGTTGTGATATTTCTATTTCAGAAGTATGGGCTCTAGAAATGATTTGACCACATAGCATGTCCCATCACCCTCAGACATACCCTCAGATAGACCCCGGCAGAAAACATTCATGAGAAATTGATCTGGTCACTGAGGAACTGTATAGAGGATAAAACACTTCCTGCAAAAGCAACTGTGGATTTTCAGTGCCCATGTAGAAGGCACTTGTGGTGTACACACCTCTGAGCCCAGCACTGGGGAGGCACAGAGAAGAACCCATGAGATATACTGAATAGCTAGTCTAGCCTGATCACTCAGCCCTGTGTTCAATGAGTGATCATATCTATAGCAAATAAAAACAATTTCAGAGCTGGAAGAATGGCATAGCAGTTAAGGATCATGCCTGCAAAACCTAAGGACGCAAGTTCAACTCTCCAGGTCCCATGTAAGTCAGATGCACATGGTGGCACATGTGTCTTGCATTCATTTGCAGTGGCTGGAGGCCCTGGCATGCCCATTCTCTCTCTATCTCTCTAATAAATAAATAAATAAATACATAAATAAATAAATAAATAAATAATAAAATAAATAAATAAACAAATAATAAAATAAAGCAACCTATCTAGTGTTCAGCTCTGTAATAACTAAAGCAATATTTAATATTTTATATAGTTTGTACATATTTGTAGATTAACTATTACGTTACATTACTGTCCCGTCCAGCAGGACTCAGTTATTCGGGGAGTGCGAGGGGGACCAGGCCTGTGAAAAGGTGGGTGAGAAAGAAGGAACGAGACCAAGCAAAGAGTTGTCAAGGTCTCTAACTTTATTTTTTACACAATGGTTATATAGGGGAAGAAAAGGGGGGAGTAAGCTGCCTGACGTGATTTAGGGCCGAATTGTTAGGAAACTAAGAGGAGGTGTAACTGGGTGTTTATCTAATCTTAGGGAACCTAGAGGAGATGTATCCGGGTGTTTTCCTAATCTTGCCTTAATGGCTTGACATCCTGATCATAAACTGGACTTTTGCAAAAGATAAGATTCTGCAGACCACATTCCTAACTGCAAGCTGGATGGACCAGCTTTCTGGTGAATGAGTCAACTTAAGAACAGGCCCAGGCAAAATGGAGAGGCTTTTGCTTTATGGCTCTCGACATCTTCTCCCTTCTTTTATACAAAAGAGGGGGGAGGCCCGCTTTTCAGTGGTGGGCTTTAACCAACAAAAGGTCACAGTGTTCCTGTAATGGTCATTTTCACAAGCTACAGTTTCGGTCTCGGTCTCCAACACATTATATGATTTATATGTATGTAGGCATATATATATATAGAGTGAGTCTATACATTGTATAAGCTACATACCTATTACTCCCTAGAGGGTTTTAAGGAGAAAATAGTTTCAAATTTTGAATATTTCTTCTAAAAAGGACAAATTCTTTTGTATCCTATGTTCTATATATAATTTTCAGTTAGTGTTGTGAAATGATATGTTGAAATTTAAAAATCTTCACTGTCTAAGTGTACAAAATGAAACATAACTGAGAAGAGAGAAAATGAATCCACACATATTTTCTTCTATCACAAGTCCTTTGGTTTGCCCTATCATACCTGAAGGCTTTTTGAGGCTTACCATAGAAATTTTGCTTTATAAATTCAAGCACTAATTTTATCAACTGCTCCTGACATGCTGGCCTCATTTGTTTTCCACTTTATTTCTTCATCATGGCTTCTTAGTACCACAAATTTACTCCTGCCTCCTTCTAGAGAAAATTTCATGGTACTTTCTCCTGAGACTAGAACAGTGATACCTATGAGGCTATGCTACAGATTTCCCTTCAGGAAGTCTAGCAAAGAAGCAGAAATCTACTGTAGCATTTTCGTAGGGCCTTTGAACTTTATGCTCTTGAAGACTGAACTCTTCCAGAGGTCTAAGCTCTGATACATTTCCAAGTTAATAGCACATAGGAAAGAAAGATGTCATTTTTTATAGATTTTCCATTTCTGTTGAATTTGTGTCTCATGACTTGCATCAGATCAATAACATACATTTGAAAACATGTTTATCTTTTAATTAAGTTTCATATATATATATGATATATATATATCACTGGAAATTATGAAATTAGAATATGTCAATTAGAGGGAAGGCAAATATATTATAGATCATTTGGTAGAACCTTTTTTATGTCTCTAAAATATAATTAATTCTTTTCTGAAGTGATTGTACAATTTTTCTTTCCAACCAGCAACTGTCAAGTGTTACTGCCTGCACATCCTGGCCATCATTACATGCCACCAGTATTCTAAATTATGTCTGTTAGAATTAGCATGTTGCAGTATCCCCCATCATAACTGGCACTTACCAAATAGTATATGAATGAAATAGAAGAATCCAAGAGACTTCTCATTGTCTTAGCATTGTCTTTTCGGAGTTATAACATTAATTTTTAAGAAGCTTGGCTTGTCATTTTATTTCATGCCTTTAGTGTTGTGTCTAAGAAGTCATCACCATGCTCATTGGTGGTCACATACATTTTCTTCATTTTTATCCCTTAAATTATTTTATATATTTGTATTTGAGTCCATGACCCAGTTTATGTTGATTTTTTGTGAAGGATCTAAAACCTGTGCCTACATTATTACTTTTGTCATATGAAATCCACTGTGCCCCACACCTTTTATGCTCTAGCACTGTTTTTACTCCAGTACTCTGACTTTTCTAGTTATCAGACATTAACTGACTACAATAGTATACATCAAGTCTGTGTTCTTTAAATCTACTAGTCTATTCTACCTGCAATGATTCACTTCCTGGGTATCAGTCTTTGTTTCAAGTTTCAAATCAAATAATTTCATTTCTGACCAGGTTGTCCTCTTTGTATAACAAATCTTTGTCTTTTGACTTTGTGAATAAACTTCAAAATCTGTTATGTAACATGTTCAAATTACATATGACTCTTTACTTTTTGCACACATTAAGTTAAAAATCACTACCTTCTTGACAATATTGAGTCTTATTAATCATTAACATGAATACCTCTGTTTAGTTCTTTGATTTTTAATTTGATTTACAGTGTTTCTCAGAACTATTTTCATGTTTCTGTTTCATTTATACATAAACATTTTATTAATGGGGTAGCAATATATAAATTTTATTATCTTCAAAATTTAAATTTTAGTAATTCATTATCTGCTGTTGCAGTCAGATTTATCTTCCTGGCACAAAGAACCTAACCAAAACAACAATACCTCCAGGAAATTTCAATTCCCAAATTGCTACCATTTGAGAACCTAGCATTCAGAACACACAAGTGTATGAGGAGACTTGAATCAAACCATCACATTCTGCCTCTGATCCCCATTAACTGATAACCCTACATGATAAGAAATGTAATGCATTCAATCAAACCTTAAGTCCCCATATTTTTATTAATCCAAATGCTGTTAAACCACCCCATAGCCCAATGTCTTATAACTGAACTATAATGCTAAAAATCCTATACTGACAAAGAATAAACATTCACAGAGCAAAAGATGGCATTGAGCATAACAGAGAAAGATTGAACCAATACAAGATTTAAGCAAATAGGGAAAACATCAAATTTTGACTCAAAGCCTGAAAACACTAACCAGTGACAAGTTTCAAAGTCCGATAATTCTAACCAATGATGAGTCTCTGGATTTCTAATTCTGCCCCTCTAGTTAGGCTACTCAAAGTCCAGGGAAAGTTCATCTGGTACCATCAGCTCTCCTTGGCTGCCATCCCCCTCATCCAAGCATCCCAATTGGGTCTCTATTGCAATCCACAGTTCATCCACATGGCTCTATTAGGCCTCTATGCAGGCAATCCAACAAGTCTGCATCACACTGCCCATGGCCACTTCCAAAAAACAAAGCCATGTTGAAAATCCAATGAACCATTCTTTCCTGCCTTTGTTATACTCTGTAGTACCAGCTGGATTACCATTCTGTTAATCCGGAGTTGGGGTGCTAGGTAAATCTGACTTTGAATAGCAGAAACTCCTTTAGCATTCAAGTATTACAACTCTGACCACAATGGTCCATAAAACTGTACTTACAGCATAGCAAATTGTCTCTTTGGCCAGGATTTCAAAAATTTCAAATACTTCCACATTCCTCCCACAAATCAGTTCCAAAAGGCCAAAAGCAACACCGTCAGGTTGCTAGCATCAACAACTCCACTTCTTAGTACCAATTTTACTGTTGCAGTCAACTTTACCTTGCTGATACAAAGAATCCAGCCAAAATCAGCTTGTAGAAGGAAATGGCTTATTTTGGCTTACAGACTTGAGGGGAAGCTCTGTGGTGGCAGGGGGAAATGATGGCATGAGCAAAGGCTAGGCATCACCTCCTGGCCAACATCAGATAGATAATAGCAACAAGATAGTGTGCCCCACACTGGGAAGAGGAAGCTGCCTATAACATCCATAACCCTGTCCCCCAAAATGCACTGCCCCTAGGAAGTTCCAGTTCCCAAATTGCAACTAGCTGGAGACCTACCATTCAGAACACATAAGTTTATGGGGGCCATCTGAATCAAACCACTCATCTGCATATAGAACAATGGGGTTTTGTATAATAATCTTATATTCTATTTCTGATGATCATGTCTTCTGTGAACAAGGTTTTTAATATTTCCATCTCAATTCATATATCCCTTATTTTCTCCTACTTTTTAATAGTTAAAAATTCTTGTATGACATTTTAAAATAAATGATAAGATTTTCTTCACTTCTGTTGGAGCTTATAATTTGTCACCAATATGTAAAATGCCAGCTCTAGTTAGATGCATCTTATAAGTTGAGAAAGTTTCCTTTTACCCATGGTTTATTGAAAAATAACATAGGGAATTACTGTATGTTTAAGTCAAATGATACTAATGCATCTCTCATGTCTATTTATGTGACTTTATATTTTACCTATTTATTTAACCAATATGTTTTATTACATGGATTACATTGTATTTTGTTTAATTCATAAAACATTGTCTAGATAGTAAAATTTTACATTTATGGTATATATATAATATTCATATAACTTTTTTATTCAATTTTCTATACTTTGGTCTTTTATATTCATGAGATGAATTTATATATGCTTATTCATTGTTATGTCTTAGTTTGGCTATTAATATAATTATTGCCTCATAAAACAAGTTGTGAAGGGTGTACACTGCTTCTGTTTATTAAAAAGTAATTTTAAATAAATAAAATAAATCTAAATATTTGTAGAAATCACCATAGTACCCATTCAGACATGATGCTTTCTCAGGGAACTTTATTTCATTTACCTTCTTAAATGGCACATGCTTACTGAGACTTATGAATTTTTCTTGCATGACTTTGCCATAGTAGATCTAATAATTATTTCATTTGGTTTAGGTTAACAAATTGAAGAGTTCTTATGCTCAGTGTTTATCATTGTTTTAATATTCATAAAAAGCAATGATGTCCCATGTCCCTTTTTTATTAATCTGAATACACACTTGTAAATTTTGATATTGATTTTGATAGTGATTTTTTTCAAACAACTAGCCTATGATTTGTTTATTTTATCTATTAGTTTTGTTTTCTTAATATTTTAATCTATTTATTTGGGAAGAGAGAGAGAGAGAAAGTGTTTATGGCAAGCCAAGGTCCCTTGTTATTGCAAGCATACTCCAGATGTGCCACATTGTGTATCTGGTTCTATGTGTGTACTGAGGAATTGAACCCAGACCATCAGACATTGCAAAGAAGAGCCTTTAACAGCTGAGCCATCTCTCTAGCTATAATTTTCTTTTGTAAGTATATTCATACTTGGAGTCATTTCTTTCTTCTTTTTATCTTGGTAATGTTGTGTATTAATTTTTTTTCTAATACATGCATTGAAGCTATAAATGTCCCTTCCCAACTTTTTTCCCTAATAGAATAAATTTGGATGAATGATGTTTCATTATCTTTCTCAAAATTAAAAAAAATTCTTTGATGATTTATTATTTATATATTTATTTATTTGGAAGAGAAAGAGGGAGAGAGGAAAAGAAAGTGAGGGAATGAGCATGCCAGGTCCTCTAGCCACTGTAAACGAACTGCAGACGCATGTGCCCCCTTGTGCATCTGGCTCATGTGGGTCCTGGGGAATCAAACCTGGGTCCTTTGACTTTGCAGACAAATGCCTTAGACACTAACCCATCCCTCCAGCCCTGATGATTTATTCTTTAACAAGTTATTTAGAAGTATTCTGATTAAGTCAGCTTCTTAAAATATCCCAGCTTTTCTACTAGTATTGACTACTATAATTTCATTGTGATCTGAGGGGATATTGTATGATTTCTACTTTAAAAATATTTTTTCTTCTACTTTGTTACTCAGATTTCTCTGAATGGTCCATGTGAGCTTGAAATGATATACAATCTGCTATTTTTAGATGAAGTGAGCTATCCATACAAATTAGAAACGATCAGCAACTTTTATTCTGGCCTTCAAAAGTACCTTACAAAATATGCTTAATGAAGGAAAGGTTTATGTTGGCTCTCAGTTCAAGTAGACAATCTGGCACAATTGAGGAAAGGATGGGAGTGCAAGCATGAGGAAACTGTCCACATCTCCACAGTCAGATAGTAAAGAGAGATGAGTGTTGGCTGCTCAATTGATCTCCTTTCTATTCAGGACAAATCTCCAGTTCATTGCTTTTACCATCCACATTCTGGATGAGTTTTCCCTGCTTAGTTATACCTTTCTTGAAATGTCATCATAGACACCTCCAGAGCAAATAGAATGAATATCCCCCTTAGTAATTCTAATTCCAGGCAAGCTGATATTGAAAAGGTGCCATCATAACTATACTGCTTGTTGACTTGATACTTGTGGTGGTCGAGTTCTGGTGTCAACTTGATCAGATTGAGAGTCAAGTAAGAGACAGCCCTCTTGGGCAGGTCTATGAGCATATTTCCAGGAAGGGCTGATGGAAGGAAGTCCTTCCCCATAGTGGGCAAGCATCTATTGATGGACTATATATTAAAGAAGCTCTAGGAGAATACAGAGCCTTTTGCCTGGCTGTTCACTCTATTTGGTGGTGTTCATCTACCCTCTTCCAGATATTACTCATGAACATTAAAATACAGATTCATCCCCTGTTCTTTGTTTACTGAAATCTAGAAGCTGTCTAGAAATCCTTCAGGCCCTCAGTGCCAGACTAAGACTGCCAAGGCATTTATCTTTATGGACTGAACAGGTATCCGATTCTCTAACTCTCCAGCATGTAGACAGCTAATGTTGGACTATTCAGCCTATTTCTGTAGGCCAACCTAACAAATAACCTTTACAACATATATCCATTCTATTGTTTCTGTTCTAGAAACCCCTGATTAAAACAGTTCAAATTATTCCATCCCTGGCCCCTACACTCTCATTTTCACCTCATAATGAAAAATGCAACTAATCTCGCTCTCAAAAGTCTTTTAACAGTTCCAGTACTGTCCAGAATTGAAAAGATCACAGTCTCATCTGAGACTCAAGATAATCTCTTGACTATGAGAACTTATAAAATAAAAGAAAACAGCCTGTGCCCCGCGGGCCCGCCGCTGGTGGCACGGAGCCCTGGGGCCGGCCGGCCTCCCATGCTCCAGCTCCCAGGATGCCTGGCCCCCCTCTCGCTTCGCCTGCGGCTGGGCGAGGCCGCCCACAGTCTCCGAGGCCACGGAGGGGCCCGGATAGGCCGGCTCCACGGAGGTGACAAGTGGAACCAATAATCTCAAGCAGGGCAATATAATATGGAAATGTGACACTGCCCTCCAACTCTCCAGGCCACAGAAGCACACAGTGACTTCTGCGACAGGTTGAGGACCACCCATCATGCCCCACATCACTCCTGGACTGTGATACCATGGAGAGTGTCCATATCCAATGTTCTTCGCAGGCCCTCCCAGGCAACTGACCTAAGGAAGGATCATTGAACGACTTGTGCTTGACAACATGCACCACCAGTGGCTTCTGTTAGCTGCATGCTTTTGGGTGATTTTCATGTTCATGGTGGCCAGCAAGTTCACCACATTGACCTTTAAAGACTGGATGGGTACAGCACCAAACAGTAGTTTCTGTTCCTGACAACCATGCCAGAAGCAGGGAAGATGCCAGCAGAGAAGCACCTTCCAGAAGATGTGAAGCCAACTGGGAACATGCTTCCAGAAAACCAATTAGATCAGCCCCTCATCTACCTGGAGCCCTTGGAACTCACCAGGAATGACTGCAGGGATGAGGCTCTGAGGAATCTCTCACACACCACAGTCTCTAAGTTTGTCCTAGGACCGAATATTTGTCTGTGACAAGCACTAGATTCTTTTCTGCCAGACTCCCAAAGTGGGCAACACTCAATGGAAGAAAGTGTTGATTGTTCTGAATGGAGCTTTTCCTTCCATCGAAGAGATTCCGGAAAGTGTGGTCCATGACTATGAGAAGAACGGCCCCCCGCGTCTCTCTTCAGCAAAGCAGGAGTTCAGAAGCGATAGAAAACATACTTCAAGTTTTTTATTGTAAGAGATCCCTTCGAAAGACTGTTTTCTGCCTTTAAGGATAAGTTTGTTCACAATCCTCGCTTTGAACCTTGGTACAGACATGCGATTGCCCCTGGCATCATCAGAAAATACAGGAGGAACCGGACAGCGACCCGGGGCACTCAACTTGAAGATTTTGTGTGCTACCTGGGCGATCCAAACCACAGATGGCTAGACCTTCAGTTTGGGGACCACATCATTCACTGGGTGACCTATGTGGAACTCTGTGCCCCCTGTGAAATAAAGTACAGTATAGTTGGAAACCACGAGACCCTGGAGGAGGGTGCCCCATACATTCTGAGAGAAGCTGGCATAGATCATCTAGTGTCATACCCAACCATCCCTCCTGGCATTATCATGAACAACAGAACTACGGTGGAACACTACTTCCTGGGCATCAGCAAACGAGACATCCGGCGTCTTTATGGACGTTTTGAAGGGGACTTTAAACTCTTTGGGTATCAGAAGGCAGATTTTTTTTTGCTGAACTAATCGCACAGACCTGTGAATCTGGTTATCTTGGCTACATCAGAGGCTAGCTAGGTTGAAGTCTAGCACAGAAATGATACTTCCCCATGGCATACCTGCTTAATACTCTGGGCTTTCTCATGGCCTTGTGGACAGATGATGCTGGATTCTCACTGTCCACTTAGCCTGGATGTGAAATGCTCTGAGAATCTACCCACCACTGCCTATGTCATCAGGATGTTACTGGCCACCGTTTCCATCACAGGGGAGGAAATTCCAAACATTTGCAGACTGGCGGACAGACCTGTGGGAACTGGTACACGTTTGCATCAGTTGGTATATTGGCAGTAGCACTCGCAACTCTCCTGGCTGGTTGGGGTGGTGTCACCTACGACTCTTGGATTATGGAATGGCTCTTGGCACTTTGAAGAGGTATTGAGAAGCTGTAGGACTGAAAAGATTGCCAAGGCTCAGGCACGGTCAAATCCCAGTCAAAATGACCTTCTGTCTTTTGTCTTGGCACTACTGTAACCACAGAGGTAAACCTTTCCTTGACCATTGAGTTCCTCTAAAATTTGGTAGTGACCACAGGCTCCAGCAGTCCATCCTTTCTTAACACAGGCCTATGTAAGGCTAGTCCATGTTTCAGAACCTCTGAGCTGTCACAAGCCTGTCTCAGTCTACAGAAGAGATAAAGTTTTTTTTTTTTTTTTTTTTTTTTTTTAAGAGAGGAGTGTAGGTAATTTCTACACATGAAGAAGAATGGGGACATCCTAGGGAGCATTTAAAAAAAATATGGCTTGAGGAAGAAAAGCTAGCTAGTACTGGGAGCTCAAGCTACCATGGATTTAAGAACCCTCAGCCTGACTCATCTGCTTCTTGTCTTGAACTGCTACCCCATTTCTGCTCCATAGGCCTTCAACTCTACTCAGAGAGGAGAAAAGTTTAGCTAACATATTCATTGTAATGGACCAGCCAGGAAGAAACTAAACAAACTAAATTCAAGTGGAACCTCAGGCCAGCAGTGCAAAATCCAGTGTCATTTACACATGACAGTGTCTTTTCATCTCAGCAGAATGGCTGTTCTAGATTCACTTTTGCTAATGCTACCATCTGGACTGAATGGCAAGGAGTTGGGTAATCAGGTTCACCAGCAATATAATCATGGCTTCAGGCAGCCACCAGTAACATGCCTTCCAGGCGCTGAGGCCGATCCAGTGAGGTGCAAGCCAGAGCAACATCTCTTCTGCCAGCCAGCAGTGAGCCACTGAAGATGACTGGAAGTTCTCCTGAGTGAGCGCATGGCATACACGTCTGCCCAGGTTTGGGAGGAGTGAGCACCTTTTTCTTTTCTCAGGATGGCTTCCTGAATTTTTAAATATGTGCCAAACCTTCCAGGAGCTGCAGCCTAGGGAAGGGGCCTCCAGGGCCACATGGGGTTCCTGAGGCCTGGTGGCAGGAATGGACTCACTCAATAGATGGGCAATGGACAGATAGCCCTTCAACCTCAACTGACACTCTAAGGACCTAACATTGTCTATTTTTCTATAAAGTTTTAGCAAAGCCTTGTTAAAATCATGTCAGATCTAATGGACTAATTACCTCTTTGCTATTTGAAACGTAACTGTGAATAATGCATGTGAAGTTAAGGCCTTAAAGATATTTCTAATTAAAACAGCATTTTCTCTCAGAATAAAAGGTTGGCCAACTGGAAAAAAAAAAAAAAAAGAAAAGTAAACAAAATATTTCGTTCCATGTCAGTATGGGACAGAATGAACACTCCTGTTCCAGAATGGAGGAATAGGGACATAAAAATAGCAGGTCACAGGAAGCCTGAAACAAAGCAAGGCCAAAGCCAAATACTGATGATCCATTGAAAGAATACAGAAATTGGCTAGGCATTCAGTAGAACAGAATCCCAAAATGATTTTTCCCCCCTTGACTAAAAGCAGGAAATGCCACTAAGCCTACAAGAAGAACATGGATTTTTTCCTTATCTTTGTTCTCTAGAATGTTACAACTTCCAGGAAAGATTTCTAGAGTAAGGTTGCACCCTTCCTAGATAATACAAACTATGTTCCTTACCTGAGATTTCTGAAAATATTGCCCCATATTACAGAAAGCCTCTCTTTCTCCCCTAGAAGCTGTGAAATCTGGTCTTTATATAGTAACCAGTGAATCTCATCCTTGGCATGTCATAATCTGTGCCATGTTAAAAACCCCTAACCAAAACTTACCCAGTCAGTTCTTCTTCTCCCTGAGACTCTCTTCTGCCTGTGCAGATAGGAGTCTTTCCTGTTTACAAAGCTCTCATAAACTTCTCCTGAAATATGAACTGCACTCTTGTGGTCTGTGAATCTCATTTGTCAAATTTTTGAGACAAGCACCTGAAAAGGCCACTGACTCAGTGGAAGCTCTGCTTAATCATGCGTACTTTGTGTCTTACCTCCTGAGTCACACTCCACCTAAGAGCCAAGATAAGGCTCTGTGGCTCTCAAGGAAACTGCAAACTTCTCATGTCCCCATGGATGACATCTGGGAATTGTTACAGAATCATTTAGTCACTAAAACCTTTAGGATGTCCTACTTTTTCATCTTGTCTAGCTGTAACAAGAACTGACTCTTTCTTGGTTCAGTCTCACTTCATGCCTGTGTCTTATCTTAGTGGGCATCCCATTGTCCTGACATTTTCAATAACCCGAGGTCTGCACTGCAACTTAGACGTGTTCCTTCTTCCTTCATGTAATTGTTTCACAAGGCTTCTTTGCAGGGAGTGCAGCCCTACCATACACTGCCTGGCCTCAACTGCTTCCTGCATTCCTGGGCCCAGACTCCGTGATCTCTTGACTTTCATGCAAAGACAGTATCATGTGGATGATGCCAAGTTCTGCTGCCAGATACAGATGTAGTCTAATCTGTTTTCTGTGCATTCACATCTGACCCTAGGAAGTAATTCCTTAGATATGCACTTTGCATTAAGGCACTCTTTCAGCTGCATTATCACTTCATACTCTCTCCTTTAAAAGGGATTTGAACTGAAAGGCACAAACTGAAGCCTTCACTGGGGATTCGGTCCTCAAGACAAAATTCATATTGTTCCAGAGCAGAGCAAGAGTATTGCCTTTAATTATATTGATTTCCTTAATAATTTTGAAATTTCCTCCACCAAATAAATAATTCTATTACTTTAAATTCAGCCACACTTAATTCTTCAGAACACAGACGTAAGGATACCAGATTCTTTACCAGCATATAACACAAACTAGCTAGTTCCCAACAGAGTCCTTGTTCTGCTCTGAAACCTCAAGAGCCAGGCTTCACTGTCCGCATTTATTTCAATAACTAGCCTTCCACACTCCCACAAGAATGCTCATTATGCTCTGCTTATAGCATTCTAGGGCTTCTCTTCCCAAAACTCCTAACTCTTCCTTATTCCTCCCACAAATTAATTCCTAAAGCTTAAGAAGCACATGGTCAGGTTTATCACAGTAACAGTCCCAAACTTTGTTCCAATTTTCAGTATTAGTTACCACTCTTCTTGCTGTGAAAATACTTGACAAACACAAATTAGGAAAGTATTTATGTTGGGTAACACCTTAATGATGACATCCATCATGACAGGGAAGCATGATGGCAGGCATGTGAGGCAGCTGGTCACATTGAATCTGCTGTCAAGAAACAGTGATGAGTACTGTGATCCTCACTTTCTCCTCCCCCCACCCCCCCATTTTTTACTCAGTGAGGAATACCAGCTTATGGAATGAGGTCTTCCACATTCAGGGTGGCTCTTCCCTTTTTAGTAAAACCTTTGTGTAAACAGGACATGCCCTCAGGGTTAAAAGCAGAAGGCTGTTTCTTTTTCCTTTTCCATTTTTTTTTTTTTTTTTTTTTTTTTTTGGTTTTTCGAGGTAGGGTCTCACTGTAGCCCAGGCTGACCTGGAATTCACTATGGGATCTCAGGGTGGCCTTGAACTCACAGTGATCCTCCTACCTCTGCCTCCCGAGTGCTGGGATTAAAGGCGTGCGCCACCACGCCCGGCCCTTTTCCATTTTTTATGTATTTGTATGTTTGTGTGTGTGTGTGTGTGAGGGAGAGAGAGAGAGAGAAATTGACATGCTAGGGCCTCTTGCAACTGCAAATGAACTCCAGATGCATATGCCACTTTGTGCATCTGGCTTTACATGGGTACTAGGGAATTGAACTCAGGCCTACAGGCTTTGCAATCAAGTGCCTTTAAACACTAAGATATCACCCTGGCCTCACATGGATGTTTCTATGATGATGCTAAATCTAGCCTAGTTGACATTAAGATTAACCTTTATGATATCCTCTTGAATAATTAACTTTTATTGATTTTTTATATTTATATACATTTATAGTCTTATCATTTCTAATCCAAATGTACTCACTTTTCCAAGTATAATAGTGGATTTATATATTTCTCCCTTCAATTACAACCACTTTTGACCCCACATATTTTGTTTGTTTCTTTTTATTAGATCATTATATATTGACACTCTTGTCCCTTTGGAAATGGACCTTCCATCATTATGTTTGTACTTCTTTCATCAACCACAAAGGTAGTTTCTTTCTAAATTAATATAGTTACTGCACCTTCATTTTGATTTGTTTTAGTATGGTATATATTTCTCCATTTCTTTACTGCTAATCTGTCATTATAAAAGTTTCTTGCAGGCTGGAGAGATGGCTTAGTGATTAAGGTGCTTGCCTGCGAAGCCTAAGGACCCAAGTTCCATTCTATAGGTCCCATGTAAGCCAGATACACAAGGTGGTACGTACATCTGGAGTTCATTTTTAGTGGCTAGAGGCCCTGGTGCACCCATTCTCCATCTCTCCCTCTTTGTCTTAAATTTAAAAAAAAATAATTAATTTTTAAAGTTTCTTGTATGTACAACATAGTTGTGTGAATTGAAGTTCCCAAAAAGTGCTTCATCTGCCATAGATAAGTCAGAATGGACTGATAGATCTCCCATAGAGATGGAATGTTGCAGGATCAGTGCCTTTAGTCCCTTAATAGCCATTGATTGTCCACTTCTGTGTCTGATCTAACATCCTGGTGACTATCAGTTGATCAGATGTGATTCTTTTTGAAATATAAAATGATATCCTCAGCTTGTACCAATCCAAGGGCTCAAAATGTCACCAGATGACATCGGAGGCCTATAGTGGAGATTTCCCTGCTTTGCTGTAACATGCCTACCTGATGGACAGCCAATGTATTTGAGAAGTACCTTGATTTATGACTGAAATTTGTTCTGTAATTGGAATATGGAATTTGGGTTAACTAAATCTGTGCTAAATCTTTGTTCCAAGGCCATGATCACTCATATTTGGCTCCAAAATAAACCATTGCTTATCCCCTTTGATGTGAGATCTATGACTTTTGTGTCAACATTTGGGTATTGCATTTTGCTCTACTTTTATAATCTCTATTAAGTTGTGCATCTAGACCATTATTTTCACCATACATTTTTGTCTTTCTATTTGTTGCTAATTTTGTCTCCCACTATCTTTCCTGCCACTTGTGCAATTATTCACTGATCTTCATGTTCATACTAGATACTGAAAGCCTACTCAAAAGCTTATGGCTGGAAGGGTCACAAACCCTAAGGGGGCAGGTACTATTTCTGTTTTGCTGAATGAATATGTTGTGCTTGTCAAATTACTCTCTAAATACTTATGCTTCTTCATATAAATTAAAGCTGCTTTCAGTTTTGGTTAGGGAAATGTTTCTTTTCAGAAGATAGTTACTGCTAGGGAGACTCAAATTTAATCAAAGTGATGAGAAGTAACAGCTTAATGTTCAGCATTTAATAAGATATTTCTTTTATGTCATTCAATGGTTTAGGGACTATAGAAAAAGAGGTGGCAGAAATAATGTAAGCACCAAAGTGATACAGATATTGTGGTTCCTTGCCAAGGCACCAATATTTTGGAGGTATCTTTGGGTTCTTGTCATGAATTCAGAGAATTGAATCCACAGACCAACATATAAGATTCAAATGGATTTTATTATTGTACAGAGATTTAGGAAGAAGTCCTTTAAAGGAAGAAATATGTAAAGGAAGGGAGGAAGGAACGAAGGAACGAAGGAAAGAAGAAGGGAGGGAGGGAGGAAGGGATAGCTCTTGCCCAAGGAAGCAAGAAGGGACTTGAGATGCCCACTTTGAAACTCGGATTGGGGTGAGTCATGAACCCCATGGAAGGGTGACTGTTCAAGCCAGTCTAGTCCTGACATTAGGTTTCTGGAGTCTGATATTTGGAAAAGGGCAATCTCAGAAATAACAATTCTCTAGGAAGGGTCTTCTTAGAAATGGCAGAAGGACCTGAAGTAAACTGTAATGATCTAGATTTTTCCTTACAAGCAAATTCCCATACTTGGCCAAGTAAAAGATTTTGGGACCCGGTCACAATTAATCTGGCTTGAAATAATGGGGAATGGTAATTTGGAATGCTGTCTCCCACATATAGTTGTATTCATGACTTGACAGTGGTTGTCATTATCGTCACAAGACTTACGTAATATTGGGCTCACCTATAGTTTGGTTGATGGAGAAGGGTAGGGAAAAAGGACACCAATATAGAAGAAGGAATAGTAAGAGAAAAGTAGGGGTTAGTGGTGGGGCGGGAGAGGAAAACAAATGTTGGTAGTAGAAGATGGTTATATAAATTGTTGTCACCTTTTGCCTTTTTTTTTTTTTTTTTGATTTTGTAAAATTGGTCTGTACTTGCTTGCATTTTTGAATGAGTTCAGATCCACTCCTGGGGACCAACTATTCTAATGTGTGTTCTGAGTCCTCTTGAATTCAATATTTCTCACTCTGCTAGCAGAAGTGAAAACAAGGTCTGGAGAGATGGCTCAGTGTTTAAAGGTGCTTGCTTACAAAATTCAATAGCCAGGGATCAGTTCCTTAGTATACATGGAAAGCAAGGGGCACAAAGTGGCACATGCATCAGTTGTAGTGGCAAAAGGCCCTGGTGTGCCAATTATCTCTTTGTCTTGCTCTCTCTTTCTTTCTCTCTCTCTCTTTCTCCTTCTGCTTGAAAATAAATAATAAAATACTTTTTTATAAAATCAAATGTGTATGACTATTAAAAATTAAGATACCATCAAATTTTGCCTGTTATCAGTCTTGACAATGTTTCACTTTCATGTACAGATTGGTGGATTTGTATTGCTAAAGGTAGAAGGAAAACATATACGTATTCATGAGGCTCTTTAGCTGTACTTCAAGTCCTCCCTCAGACTGTGATTACAAAATGTCCTCAATGTATTAGAGCAAGTATATATCTTACTTATTTTCCCTTTTCCATTTTCTCATTCACTGGCTATAGTCATTTCCTCCATAATTGCAGATTTCTACAAGTTCGTGGTAGAAGTGTTAGTCCTAAAACTCTTAATCATTTATGGCCAGAGCATATGATCCTCAGTAAAGTGGTGCAGATTGGAAGATTATGGAACCTTTAGGAAGCAGAACCTTGCTGTATGAAATGGGACACTGTGGCAGACCTTGAAGTTTTGTAACTCAGCTCCACTTGCTGTTTGTCCTGTGCTTCTTCAGTCTGGTGAGGCGTGACCAACTCTGCTCCTGTTCCATCTGCCATTTTTCATGGCCATGGTGCACTCTTCCTCTGGACTGCAAACCAAAATAATCTCTTTCCTTTTCTAAGTTGCTTCTGGACAGATGTTTGTATCCAGGAACCTGAAAATAACTGATACAGTGGGTTACTTTCTACCACAACTCATTCTTATATTGTTAATTTGAGAAAATACTCAGCATAACCCATTCTATAAATTCTATATTATTTAACTTACATTTTACAGATTAATTGTCATAAGTATCTGACAATGCTACAGAATACTCAGACACTGTTTGTTGTGTGACTCTAAGAGTCAATATCATTCAGATTAAATCAGGAGAGAACTCTGAACCTACCCCTAGAAAAAACATAAAAAAGCATTTACCTAACTGTAAAATTCACCATTTATCATGTTAATACGTGTCATTTGATCTGCATCCAATATTTGACATACTGAAGATTTTCATTCATTTGAACTATGGGGAAGGGGCTTCAACTTTTACAAGTTGTATGGATAATGCAACAACTTGGTATGTGATTTAGAAAACAAAGGAAAATTACCTTGACTCATGAAGAATGATTTCTATATGAATCCTAATTAGCACTTTTTAATTTTAATTTCTTAAATAGTTTCAAACTCACTCCCTAGGTAGTCTTATAAGACAGGTATTCAAGCATCATAATTGATTTGACAGCTTGCATTAAAAAAAAAAAAAGGAAAAAAAAAAGAGGTTCCTTGGCTCCTGGTTCCCAGACTCCTGCTGGTGGGTGCACATATGTGGCATGAGTAGGCCTGGGCTCCCCACCTCTAAGTTCCTGACTCCCCTGCTGCTGGAGTGGGGTAGCTGCCACCCTCCACATAAGTGGAAACAGTAGTCCCTGGTTTCCTATTCCCCAGTGCGGGTGGGTAGGAAACAATTAATATCTACACATGTTGTTGATGAAGGATTTGGAAGTTCAGGACGAGTCAACCAGAAAATATAAATCCCATGTTTGGGGTTCTGTCTTACTTTAATAAAGAATTAATAGAGGGGAAATGCCTGCTCACAGGGAACAGACAGCCTATGGGGAAGTGCTCACTAGGGGCAGTGAACTGCTAGGGAAAGCATGCTCACTGTGGGAAGGTAGACACAAGTGAACCCACATCAGACCTCAGCTGTCTCCACTTATTGACACAAAATGATGCCTCCAGATGCCTACACATTCCTGTATTCCTGTCCCCTCAGACACTTCTGAAGACCAACACCCCCATACCGGCCACCTCTGTGTATCCTTGATCAGGCCTAGTCCACAGAGCCCAACTCCACCATTCCTCCTCCTACTGCCACCCACATCCCCCATAAGTGCCCTCACTGCCTCCTGGGTAATTTGCTCCCTTCCCAAACCGGGAGCACAGGAGTATTTAGCAACTGCCGGGGGATACCAGTGCATCTCCACAACCTGCTCAGGTGGGGTACAGTGGGGGAGTAGGGACAAGTGCTTTTGCTCCTAAACCCTACAGGCAAGGCACAGCTGTAACCACAGGCTGAAGAAAAACAGTATCAGACACCAGTCCAGAGCTGCTGGCACAAATTCTACTTCCACAAGGTGTGTATCTGTGGTTATCACACCATCACACTCCAATCTAGTCCAAACACAAAACATAACACTCACTGAAGATCCTACAATGACAAATGTTCACTTCCTCCTTAATAAAATAAGACTTTTACCACTAGGTAAACCATAAAGCAAAAATAAATAAATAAATAAGGGGGCTGGAGAGATGGATTAGCACTTAAGCACTTACCTATGAAGCCTAAGGACCCCAGTTGGAGGCTTGATTCCCCAGGACCCATGTAAGCCAGATGCACAAGGGGGCACATGCATCTGGAGTTTGTTTGCAGTGGCTGGAGGCCCTGGCATGCACTTTCTTTCTCTATCTATCTGCCTCTTTCACTCTGTTTCACTCTCAAATAAATAAAAATAAACAAAATAAGTAAATATAAATATATAAATAGAACAATGAAAGCCAAACCAAGAGGTTTCAATTGTTTGCCTTAGCCCATGCTGAAAGCCTCCAATGAAAACATAGAGAAGATAACAGAACTTGAATCCCAACATGAAAACATAGTAATTTTATTACATGAACTCAGTGAAACTCTGACCAAAACAATGGCTGCACTGGAAGCAAAACCCAACAATCACATAAATGAAATGCACACAGCATTCATCACTAGGCATAACTTTCTTTTTTTTATTTTTATTTTTTTGGTTTTTCAAGGTAGGGTCTCACTCTAGCCCAGGCTGTCCTGGGATTCACTATGTAGTCTCAGGGTGACCTCGAACTCATGGTGATCCTCCTACCTCTGCCTCCCAAATGTTGGGATTAAAGGTGTGTGTCACCATGCCTGGCAACACTAGGCATAACTTAATTAAGGAAAACCAGGCAGACCTCAAACATCATAAAATGAATTGAAGGCGAGACAACAAATAGGGGATCTCAAAAACCAGCTGATGGAGCTTAATGAAGGCATGATAAAAAGCAGGAATGATTTCCGGAAAACATCAAGAAAATTAAATCTCAACGTGAAATTGGGCCTCAAAAAAGAGATGGACACAATGCAGAACAAAACAAGAGAAAATAAAAATCAAATAGATCTTTTAAAATCCTCTCTAGGAGTCTGCTCTAACATAGTCAATAATGTGGAGAAAAGAACCTATGATGTGAAAGACAAGACAAAATAAAATGATTGGAAGTACAAAACTTTCATAAGTTCAAAAAAAGAAAAAGTAAATAGAAGGAAATTGTGGGATATCCTAAAATGACCAAACATAAGGGTGATGGGTATGACAGAAGGAGAGGAAATCCAGGCCACAGTTATAGAGAACATATTTAACAAAATTATTGAAGAAAATCTTCCCAACCTCACAAAAGAGAGGAACATCCAGATACAAGAAGCACATAGAACACCAAACAGACAGGACTATAAGGAAAAAAAACTCTCCAAGGTACATATTAATTAAAACTCTAAACAATGAAAACAAAAAGAGAGTGCTAAAAGCAGCAAGAGAGAAACAATTCATTATGTACATAGGCAATCCCATCAGATTTAACTCAGATTTTTCCATGGAAATGATGAAAGCCAGAAGGGCTTGGAATGGAGCAATTCAAAGACAAAAAAAAATATGGCTTCCAATCCAAACTACTATTCCCAGCAAAAGTATCCATCATAATAGATGGAGAAGGAAGGAATACTTTCCATGATAAAATCCAGCTCTATGATTATTTGAATGGAATGCTGAACCTATAGAGAATACTTCAAGAAATATTCCACACAGAAAAGTCAAGCAACCAACCTCAAAAGCCTATAAGAAGAGGAACAAGATTAAAAACAAAACAAAAACAAAAACAGAGCTGAAAGGAAACCTACAGAAGACTAAACCCCATAAACCCTCCAGCATGGCAGGGATTAAATCAAGCCTCACAGTTATAATTTTAAAATTTAAAATTTAAAGGAATTAACTCAGTCATAAAAAAATACAAGTTAACATGATGGATCAGAAAAATTGACCCTTTCATCTGCTGTCTTCATGAAACCCACCTCTCCATTAAAGATACCACCTTAGGGTGAAATGATAGAAAATTATTTTCCAAGACAATGGAAATAAATAAGTGGATGTGGCTATATTAATATCTTACAAAATAGACTTCAAACCAAAAGTAATTTAAAAGGACAAATAACTGGGCTGGAGAGATGGCTTAGCAGTTAAGGTATTTGTCTGCAAAGCCAAAGGACCCAGGTTCAATTACCCCAGACCCACATTAGCCAGATGCACAAGGGGCCACATGCATCTGGAGTTCATTTGCAGTGGATGGAAGACCTGGCATGCCATTCTCTCTCTCTCTCTCTCTCTCTCCCCAGTTTCTCCATCAAATAAATAAATATTTTTAAAAAGGACAAATAAGGGCTGGAGGGATTGCTTAGCAATTAAGGTGCTTGTCCACAAAGCCAAAGGACCTAGGTTCATTTCCCCAGTACCCATGTAAGCCAGATGCACAAGGTGGCACATGCATCTGTTGTTCATTTGCAGTGGCTGGAGGCCCTGGCAAGCCCATTTTCTTCCTCACACTCTCTCTGCCTCTTTCTCTCTGATAAATAAATATAAATAAATAAATAAATAAAATCTTTAAAAAACAAAAGGACAAATAAAGCCACTTTTTACTTATCAAGGGAATAATCCAACAAGAGGACATCAATATCATAAATCTATATGCAGCAAACATAGGTGTACCACATTTTATAAATGTGTAAACAAATCAGAAATAAATCCCAATACCATCATAGTAGGGGACTTTAATACCCCATTATTATCATTTGCTGGATCATCTAAGCAGAAATCACCAGGAAAATAATAGATCTTAACACCAGAGAACAATTTGCCATAGACATCTACAGAACATTCCATCCCAATCCACAGAATGCATTCTTCTCAACAGCCCATGGAACATTCTCCAAAATAGATCATATTAAGACATAAAGCATGCCTCCATAAATTCAGGAAAATTTATGTACCTTCCTATCACATTGGATCACAATGCTTAGAAATTACAAAGTTAGATATTAACAAGAGAAAAAAACAGAAAATGTACCAGCTCTTGGACACTGAACAACACCCTATAAGTAATGAATGGATCATGGAAGAAAGCAAAAGAAAATTGTAAAATTTCTTGAGCATAATGATAACAAAAATACAACACACCAAAACTTATGGGACAGAATGAAGGTAGTCCCAGGGGCAAATATTTTTAGCACTAAATGTATTTATAACAGAGACACAGAGGTCTCAATAACCTAACCATACAACCCTAGGAGTTCTACATGGAAAGAATAACTAAGACGAGAGCAGAAAATAATGAATTGGAAACTAAGAAAACAATTAAGAAAACTGATAAAATTATGAGTGAGTTCTTTGAAAAAATAAACAAGATTGATAGCCCCTTGGCCAGCCTGATGAATCAAAAACTAGAAAAGTCTCAAGTTAACAAAATTATAATTAAAAAGTGAAAGATCAAACAGACATCAATGAAACTGGAAGAATCATCAGAAAATATTTCCCAAAACTCTACACAAAATAGGATAACCTTGAGGAAATGTACAAATTCCTAGATGCACAACACCTATAAAATCTATGTTCTGAACAGATAAATCTCCTAAATAAACCCATTAAATCCATTGAGACAGAAAATATAATCAAAAACTTCCCCAAAGGAAAAGGGTAGTACGTGATGGATTCTTGGCCATTCTACCAAACCTTCATTGAAGAACTAAAACCATTTTTTCTCTCAAGATTTTTCACATAATCAGAGAACAAGGAATGCTCCACAACTCCTGATGAACTTAGATGCAAAAATCCTGAACAAAATCCTCTCAAACTGAATTCAACAACACATCAAACATATTATCCACTTTGATCAAGGAGGTTTCATCCCAGGGATCAGGGATTTTTTCAACATATGAATATCAATTAATGTATTACAGCACATAAATAAGCTTAAACTCATGAACCTCATGATTATTATAACAGATGCAGAGAAGGCCTTCAACAAAATACATCCCTTCGTGATAAGAACATTTGAGAGACTAGGCATGAAGGGTTTATATCTCAACATAATAAAAGCTATATACAAAGCATTTAATGCCCCAAGAATGCTTAATGGGGAAAGACTCAAGAAGTGCCCATTAAGATCTGGAACAAGGCAGGGGTACCGACCCTCACCACTGATCTTCAATATAGAACTAGAATTCCTAGCCCAAGCAATAAGGCAAGAGAAAGATATAAAAGGTACACCTTGGAATAATGCTAACTAAGAATGTGAAGGAGCTATATAGTGAAAATATATTTTAAAAAATTCAAGAAAGAGAGAGGAGGACATGAGAAGATGGAAAGATCTTCCATGCACCTGGATAGTTAAAATTAATACTGTGAAAATGACAATCCTACCAAAAGCAATGCACAGATTCAACACAATACGAATAAAAACATGAGTACCATTATTCACAGAGATAGAAAAAGTAATATGAAAATTTGTATAGAATGGCAGGAGGCTTTGGATATCCAAATATATCCTCAGCAAAAGAAATCCCTTTGCAGATGTCACCACACCTAATCTAAAGTGATACTACAAAGCCATAGTAACAAAAACAGCATACTACTGACGTAAAACAGACATATATATATATATATATATATATATATATATATATATATATATCTCAATGGAACAGAAATAAAGATCCAGCCCTTAGTTTAAGCAAGTGTAGCTGCTTGATCTTTGAAAGAAGAGCAAAAAAAAAAAAAAAAAAAAAAAAACCACCTGAAGAAAAGACCGTATCTTCTGCAAATGGTGCTGGTCAAATTGGATAACCACAGGTTGAAAAATGAAACTAGACTCACTCCTCTCACCATGCACAAAAATCAATTCCTGAAAGTTTTAAATGCCTGGAAGAAAAAATAGGTGGGACTCTCAGGGATATAGGAGTGGGGAAAAACTTCCTGAACAATACCCTAGTAGCCCAAGAAATTAAACAATCACTCAACCAGTGATACCTTAAACAGAGCCAACAGATTACCCACAGAAGTGAAGAAAATCTTTAATAGCTGTTATATTGAAAGAGGACTAATATCTAGAACCTACAAAAATTAAAGAAAAAGTAAGCAATAAAAACTCAAACAATTTACTCAAAACATAAGGAACAGAACTAAATAGCTAATACTTACTTAGCAAAATGTTCAAAATCTTTCACCACCAGGAAATGAAAATTAACACAACTATGAGATTCCAACTTACTCTAATCAGTATAGCAATCATTTGAAAAAAAAAAAAAAAAACAATCAGGGCTGAATAGATGACTCAGTAGTTAAGGCACTTGCCTTTGAAGCCCAAGGACTCAGATCCAATTCCCCAGCACCCACATAAGCCAGATGGACAAGGTGGTAAATGCACCTGGAGTTTGTTTGAAGTGACTGGGGAACCTGGTGTACCCATTCTCTCTCTCTCTCTCTCTCTTTGTCACTCTCTCCAATAAATAAAAGAAATTATTATTATTATTTTTTGGTTTTTTGGTTTGTTTTTTTGAGGTAGAATCTCACTCTGGCTCAGACTGACCTGGAATTCACTATGTAGTCTCAGGGTGCACTCAAACTCATGATGATCCTCCTACCTCTTCCTCCTGAGTGCTGGGATTAAAAGCATGCACCACCATGCCCAGCTGAAATTAAAAAATATGTATTAAAAAGTCAAATGACAATAAATGTTGGGGAGGATATGGTTAAATAGGAACCCTCATTCACCGTTCATTGGTGTACAAAATTTTACAACCAATATGTAAAGCAATATGAAGACTCCTGAAAAAAGATGAAAACAGAGCTACCAACTGACACAGCTATTCCTATATGGGGCATCTACCATATAGTTCCATTATTCACTTCAGAAATATTTGCTCAACCATGCTTATAGCTGCTCAGTGCACAATAGCAAAGAACTGGAATTAACCCAAGTGTCCATGGTTTGACAAAGTGATTATAAAAATGTGGTACATATTCACAACAGGATTCTACTCAGCAGTTAGAAAAAAATGATACAATGAAATTTCTAGGAAAATGGATGTACTTGGAACAGATCATACTAAGTGAACAAGACAGAAAGATAATTGCCACATGTCCCCCCTCATCTGTAGTTCCTAACCTGGAACAACTTGCATTGTAGGCATACTTAACAACTTGAGGGACAGATAATATGGATAAGTATTCAGTGCAAGGGGAATGGGAGGGTGGGAAGAGATGCTCAGAATACTAAATCCAAAATGAATTAGTACCATAGAAATTTTTATCCTGTACAGCAGACTAAAATACATAACCCTCCACAGTTTCATGCAGAGATTGTTTGGTAAGAAGGGCCCTGGAGAGGGTGGCATGAAACCCAACCCTAAAACATTTGGCCCTGGTTTGTAACTGCCAATTACCAGAAATTGATTATATCCCACCTTGAGCTATTGATTGAAGAGATCTATAAAGCCCCCCAAACAAGACAGGTTCCTGTCAAAGCACTTAATTACCCAACTGAGGTAAAAGGTAAGACCCTATTGTTGAAGACATCACATGCTGCCAACCCAGAACACTGAAATATTCAGCTGGAAAAAAAAGCCACTTTCCAGATGGTTAGCCCATGTAGTGCTGGAAAGTGCTACATGAGCTGCTTGGAGAAAATGGCCCACAACAATGTGGGCTAGCAGGGGACACTGTTATACAATATCAACCAGCCTGATTACATGTACACACTGGCACAATGGTGGCACCCAGCCTACACGGGCAACCACTGGCTCTCTGATGGGCTAAGACATCTACTCAGTGGAAAAGATCCCATAGCTGGAAGTGGGAATTGAGTCAGAATCCTATAGAGACCGAAATCATGGACTCAAATGAAATGCTCCCACCGGTCTTTGCCCAAAAAAGAAGATATACCCATCAAATTCCATCTTAATTAACAATACTTATCCTCTTTAACATATGCAGACTTAATTTTCCACTGGAGAATCTGATTTTTCTTTTTCAGAAGGCAGTGAGAACCAGGGAGATAAAGTATCCCTTGCACATCAGCCAGGGCCTGGGTAAAACCACAGAGAATTCAGAATTCACAAAATGTGCAAGAGTGCTGCTTCAATGCTGAGTGTGATGAACAGCACCAGGGTGATGGAGACACTGAGAATACTGAAAATGTACCAAAGCAGTAATCCAAAAGCTGATGAGAACACAATAGTAAAGTAGATTTAAAACAAACTTACCACATCTCAGGGAATTTTGATGAAGAAGGTTCGGAAAGATTGTAAGAGCCACAGAGTGGAAAGGAATATCCAGAGGCATTGCTCCACAACTGATTATAATTGACGGTGGCCCTCTCATCTCAAAACCTCCAACCCCATGGTGAATACAAGCAATCCTACTGAGGAGGGTCCTCAGTGGAATGGGGTCAGGGAGAAGTTCTGCAAATGACAGCACCAACACATGATGTGTCCATACAAAGTTTCTATTTAAGAAAAAAAAGAAAAAGAAATGGTTACTGAAAAATAGAGAGAAAGAAAAGGAATGCATGCAGCTCAGGCTTTTCTTTCTGGTGATTTTCACATAGTTTATTAATACTGGATTTCATAAATTGAGTAGACACCATTGCCTTCCACACTTGCTCTTTCTAAAACAGCGATGTGTGTTTTCTTAACCTTCTGAATTCCACATTAGACAAAGGCAATTTACAGTAACAGCCAATGTAAGAAATGTATAGGAAAACTAAATAGCCAATTATAGCATAACTGTGCCTGATAACACTCACATGGTTGTATTCAGTGCACTTCTATTGATGGAAACCCTAATATGAGTGATTTACAGTTTTTAAAGTTTTGCTCATCCATAATCTATTTGTAATAAACCATGACAGCAAGTATCAGTTCCCTGATGCTTTCTATTTCATTGACTTCTCATGACTGATGACAGCAAAACAAAAATTCTAGAAGAGGGCAACACTCACAGTAACTGGGTACATCTAGTATAGCAATGGTGAAATACAAGCCTCACTCTTCTCTACACTTTCCTATGTAAGTGCCACACTCACATGGTCCCACACTGATACCCTCCAGTGTACAGTGCCACACCCACAAAGATCTATCATACAACTAAAAGCTATAGCTTGAATAATCTTTAAATGATGAAATTGTAAGCCAGGTATGGTGGCGCACGACTTTAATCCCAGCACTCGGGAGGCAGAGGTAAGAGGATCACTGTAAATTCGAGGCCACCCTGAGACCACATACTGAATTCCAGGTGAGCCTGAGCTAGAGTGAGACCCTACCTCGAAAACCCAGAAAAAAAAAAAAAAAAAAAAAAAAAAAAAACTAAACAGATGAAATTGTAGGCCAGGAGAAATTACTAAGTGGTTAAGGTGGTTGCCTGAAAAGTTTAAAGACCCAACTTTAATTTCCCAATACCTACATAAAGACAGATGCACAAGGTGGTGCATGCCTTTGGAGTTCATTTTCAGTGTCTGTAGGCCCTGGCACGCCTGTTCTCTCTCTCTCTCTCTCTCTCTGTCTCCCTCCCTCCCTCCCTCTGTTTCTTTCTGTCTCTATGCCTCTTTCTCTCTTTCTCACCACTCTCTCAAATAAAAATAAAGTTTAAATTTTTATTTTATTTTATTTTATTTTATTTATTTATTTATTTGAGAGTGACAGACAGAGCAAGAAGGAGGCACAGAGAGAGACACACAGAGAGAATGGGCGCGCCAGGGCCTCCGGCCACTGCAAACGAACTCCAGATGCGTGCGCCCCCTTGTGCATCTGGCTAACGTGGGTCCTGGGGAGTTGAGCCTCGAACCGGGGTCCTTAGACTTCACAGGCAAGCGCTTAACCGCTAAGCCATCTCTCCAGCCCAAGTTTAAAAATATTTTTACAAAGTTGAAATTGTGAATATTATGGGGAAATCATAATGCAGTTAGAAAATTAAATTCTAGGCGACAAACATCATATATACTATGTTCCTTTATTTCAAAATTCCTGCTTCTTCCACTTTGAAAAGTAAAACTGAAAATCTGAAAGTCATATTTTTCCTTTGCCATTTTTTTAACTCAGTTGGACACTTTAAAGAGAAGATATAAGGGACCTGACTAGTTCCGACCAAGTGACATTTAGACAGGAAGTAGACTTGTTTCCTTCCTGCACTTACCAAAGTGATATCATGCTTGAATGAGAGCTACTTTTGTAGATTAAGTCTAATGTGAGTATAACTCAGAAGCATAATACTTGAGGTCCATTGACTGATTTTCAGTAGCAAAAAAAAATAGCAATAAGTAAACACACACACAAACACACATATATATTTGAAAATACCTGGAAACTGGACAATATTTCTATTGAATTGTACTTTACACCCTTCTTTAGTTATTAAACCTTAAGTAGTGTCAAAAGAATAATATTCTTGCCGGGCGTGGTGGCTCGCGCCTTTAATCCCAGCACTGGGGAGGCAGAGGTAGAAGTATCGCCGTGAGTTCGAGGCCACCCTGAGAATACATAGTGAATTCCAGGTCAGCCTGGGCTAGAGTGAGACCCTACCTTGAAAAACCAAAAAAAAAAAAAAAAAAAAAAAAAAAAAAAAACAATGATATTCCTACACATATGTTCAGGAATGATGCAAGTCTTAGAATAGTCCTGAAGCACTATCTTAAATAACACTCATTTCTTAGATGTTCAATGATTTTACAAAGGATCATCATCTTTTTACAGAGATGAATTGCTTTGTTTCTCTGTTAACATCCCTAATTATTTTTTTTGGGGGGGGGGGTGTTGAGGTAGGGTCTCACTGTAGCTCAGGCTGACCTGGAATTCACTATGTAGTCTCAGGGTGGTCTTGAGCTCACAGTGATCCTCTTACCTCTGCCTCCCGAGTGCTGGGATTAAAGGCGTGCGCCACCAAGCCTGGCTCCTAATACTTTTTTTTTTTAAGAACCTTTATTGGACAAAGGTTAGTTTGCATTTTCATAGCACCCATGTGCAATAGCACCTATAGGAAGGAAATATATTATTTTAACTAAGAATAATGACATTTATTTAAAAATTGCCTATTCTCTGCCCTCCCAAGTTCTATTTGTGTTCTGTGGCTTCAATGTGAGGTCTGTTTTCATAATATTGATTAAGAGGAGAACTCTATTTTCCTACTATATTTCAGTTTAAAGACCTTGGTGATATCTAAAATTTTGTAGATAATACACATTTTAAAACGTTGTTTACTACATAAAATTTAATTTTAATCTCCAGGGGAGTGTTCACATCAGACCTTGTAGATTTTGAGAACATATCAATATGGTCTATGATAAATATGTCCTCCAGACTACATTATCTGGTATAATGTAGTTCTTTTGTAGCACTATACTCTGCTGAAGTTAATAAAAGAGGTACTACATTAAAATGTGGCTGGATAAGCATCCTTCCTACATATGTACCTATTACTAGTGATTGTTGAAAATCATAAATAGCAAGATATCCATGAATTATTTTTTTCATTTTGAATACATTACTCATTTAACAGTGACAAGTGACAGACAGAATTGGAATTTACTAATATAATTATCACAAGAAAGGTAAAAACAGAAAATTAAGATTATCATCATGTATGCAGAATATTGAATGTACCTAATGTCATATGTTATCAAGAGTTTTGACAGACTTACTGGGATCTCTAGAATGGAGAAGCCCAATTCTCAATCTACTGTCCCATCCATACCCTTGCCTACTCCTTTCATTGTTAAAATTCTAAGTATTTGTGCACATAAATATCTCTCCCATCACATTGTTAATCCTCATTGTGTGGATCTACAAGCCTTCTAGTGTTCTAATATCATAAACACCAAAAATCTAATATCATAACATATCCATATAAAATACTAATCATATAATTTTAATTTTACTTAATCATATAAATTTAATAATTTCATTAAAAATAAAATTAAAATATATATATTATAAATATATATATTCATTAAAATTATATATATTAAATATATATATTCATTAAAAATATATATATATTTAAATATTCAAAATATATTAAATATATATATATATATAAGTAAGTAAGTTGTTCACAGAAGTAAAAGAAGATGCATTTATTCTTAAATAATTAAAGTTTTGTGGGCTGGAGAGATGGCTTAGCGGTTAAACGCTTGCCTGTGAAGCCTAAGGACCGCGGTTCGAGGCTGGATTCCCTAGTACCCATGTCAGCCAGATGCAAAAGGGGGAACACGCTTCTGGAGTTCATTTGCAGTTTCTGGAAGCCCTGGCTCACCCATTTTCTCTCTCTCTCTCTCTCTCTCTCTCTCTGTCTGCCTCTTTCTCTCTCTCTTGCTCTCAAATAAATAAATAAAAATAAACAAAAAATTAAAATTTTAAAGCTTTGTATCCTTTTACTTCTGCTTCTCATGAGATTATTAGTTGTTTCTTGACAAAAATCACATGTTCATAGTTTCTTGACTGTAGTCTTCAAACCACTAAAGATTGAATTTTAGGAGAGTTTGACAAACCGTCGGTGTTGGACTCTTTCAAAATGTTTATTTTTATTCATTTATCTGAGAAAGAGACAGAAAGAGGGAATGAGAGAGAAAAAGGGCATGCCAGGGCATACAGCCACTTCAAATGAACTCCAGATACACGTGCCACCTTGTGCATCTGGTTTATGTGGGTCCTAGGGAATCGAACCTGGGTCCTTTGGCTTTGCAGGCAAGCGCCTTAACTGCTAAGCCATCTCTCTAGGCAATTAGACTATTTTATAAAGCTGGCCACTTCCTTACTTAGAAAAATAAAGTGGATTAAATAATTGGGTACAGAGATGACAATATGTTATCTGAAATAGTTACAGACATGATTTGAGGCTGTTTCATCATTGCGACTTTTTCTGCATTTAAAAAATGTAAGGAAATATTTCCCTGAGAAAATGAATTATTTCTGTCTAAAAATATTCTACTTTTTGATGCAAATATTTGGCTAAATAATGAAGAAATTTAAATCCTAACTAAAATGTAAAAGTACTTATTTAAAGTAGTGCAAGCTGGGATAGTATATTGGTATAAACTGAGATAATATCATCAAGGTTCTTTTTGATTTCAGAGATTTCGTGATAGATACACATGGATGGTGGGCCAACATGCAGAAAGTGACTAAGATCAAGGACAGCTTACATTCTATATTTGACATATTCTTTTGGCAAGGTGGTGCATTTATTTGCCATTTATACTGATAAAACTGGAGCCAAGTGGCATTTAATCTTTAACCTTTCTAAATGTTAACATTCTAGACTTAGTAGTTGTTTTTCCAGACTCCAAATAAAACAAGGAATAAGTGATGAGACCCTGGAACCTGTTTGCATTTGCACAGTTGTATTATAATCTACTTCACCTAAACGTATATGTTCTTTACATTTTGTGTATAATATTACAATTTATTACATACATAATGCATTTGGATCATATAATCTACTCACTAACCTCTTATTTCCCTACTGACTGACCATATAACTTCTTTGAACCATTTTATAGTAATTTGTTGAACTAATTTTTAATATACTAACCATAATTTGGGAACAGCATTATCTAAATTCACAACTACTTTCATATATATTGGAATTTACATATTTAGGAAATCTGAACTATTAGAGATATTAAGATATCTTATTAAGTAAATTCAATATAGTTTTCTTAAGAAAATATTATGGTAAAACCCCTTGTAAATTCTTCATGGGACTTTAAACATGCAGGGGCTGCTCTCCTTGCGTTCATCTAGACCTGTGTTTATTTTAAGTAAGTCAAAAGGTGACAGAAATACTTAGTGCATTTTTCATATACTTAAGACATGAAAATAAAGCCAATAAACACAGAAAGGTCAGAGAATTAAGAAAAAATAGGCCATGTCTACCCAAATATATATGGAGAGAGATAGAGAGATGAGAGAAATTTCTAATGACAAAGTTTCTCCAGCTCCTTTTTTCTAAAATCATAACATTGCTGATGCAAGATAGAAGACTTCAGATAAAAGTTTCCATTTACATAAGGACTTGTCCAAGTGCCCCAGACAGTGTTTTCCATACATAATACAAAGTGTTTCCATTTGCCATGGACCATAAGTTAAATTGTTAAGCGGAAAGATGGTGTATACAAATGAAAAGATGTTTAAACATTTATTTTACGTTTTATGGAATTCATTCAGATTGGCAGGTGCTCCTAAGTCCAAAGAAAAGTGACTTAACTCATCCATTTAAAAAATATTGTTGGAGAAAGATGGAGGGACGAAAAAAAAAAAAAAACACTTCACTTTGTGGCATCTTGTACCAGAAATCATATAAATAAACAAATAATAAAATTCCAGAGGAAATCTAATAGTTAAAATACTGAAGGGCTTCCAAATTCCTCCAGGTACCTGCAGCAAATGATGTATCGATTTTGCTGTTAAACTGCACAGCTGTAACCAGCACATTAGACATGGAAGATAAAAGCAATGACTAAAAGCATCTTATATCATCTGTCACACTTGAGGCACTGCCTTCTTCAGAACTTCAGTGTATTAGCACAGAAAATCCATTAGGTAAAGAGCTAAATAAATGAAGAGAAAATTTTAAAACAGGCCTCATTCACAAAGGGTTAGGGATGTCGACAAGGGAGACTTCACTAACCTGTAAGCTATCTCCAAATAAGCCATAACAACTTTTTCTGAACTTATGAAACTCTGAAATTATGAATCACAGATTCCTCTAAAACTATTTTAGAAAGTTCTGGGCCATTAAACAATACATATGATAGCTTTAAATCCTCTAAGGACAAAAATGAGCCACAGATATAACACACAAACTATGTTATTATGCTTAAAGGTTGGTGTGAACTCATGTTCTAATCTGTATAAAAGCAAATATTTACAGTGTGGCTCTCTCCCTAATATGCTTTCATATATATCATACACCTTAATAGAAAAGCCATTCCTATTTAAGTTTTGTGTGACTTCTTCTGTGCTTCTGTATTAGCCCAAATTTGCTATACAACTTTGATGATCAGTCTTAACAATTTACATAGTCACTTGATATCAAAGTGTCAAATGATTTCCTCATAAGTAGAAAAGCCTGGAGTATTGACCAAACTTATGGACTTACTGTATATGCATACTATGATATTAGTGTACTTTCTGGAACAATTGTTTTCCCAGTAAGAAAATGAAACTACTTTGTGAAGGCTATCTGAAGTATCTGAGAGAATTTGTGGAAGCTGCACACAAACATCAGCTCTTATGGAGCCGTGGACATGGACACAAATTGTAAAGCTGTTTCTCCTTTATATGAATACTTCATATAATACTGGTATATCCCAATTCACAAATTTTCACATCTTCACCTCTTCAATTTATCTGAAAATAACCATTAACCTGTAATTTTATTCGTCCCCTGTTTTTGTTGTCTGGCCCAATGTTTGACCCCACAAACACATGTTCTGTCCACAGAGCTTAATGAACACCAAGTTGACCAAGACTACTTCCTCACTTAATCACACCTTTCATTTCCTTTCATTCCCTCCTTCCCAGATTCTCAGGTTAATCCTAGGTGTCTACTTGAGATTCATCCTAGAAAAAGTCTCTCATGAGGGAAAACGAGTTTCCTCATTTTTTTCTGAATGGTTCACTCCCTGCTCCTAAAGGTGAATACCAGATGATAACTAAATCTATATCCTGTTTCCTCACCTGAGATTTAAATCAGCAGTCCACTGATCTTCAGTGCATGCTTTTTTTGAGGCATTGAATTCCTACTTTTATGTGTGGAACTACATAGGGAATATAGTCATTTGAATCTCAATTTTATGATCTACTGATGGGATTTTAAAGCTAATAAAATCTTAGTGTATACATGAGCAAACTTCCGTATCTATGAACTCTTTCTATAAAATCAACTGAAACGTTTGCTGTTCTTTGTTATTTTCTTGTAAGAAAAATATTTACCATTCTTTCTGTTTACTTAATAGTTCATTAGATCAGCTCTTTGTTTTGGTTTTGGGTTTGTTTCTTTCATCCCTGTATGCTGTATTCTTTACTAAGAATGAAGAAAGACCTTCTCTTTGACAAAAAGTTCCAATGTGCTATCAGGAATAGCTAACTAATTGCCAGAATGTGGGAGGGCAATTATGGCTTATGGGGGTAAGTTATGCATGTGTTAGGTATAGTGGCATGTGTGCTGTTTTTATTTACTTATATGGAGAGAAAAGAAAAGCAGAAGAGAGATAAACAACAAGAAACATGGATTAAGGAGAAAAGTAGAAGAGGCATGCAGAATTGACAATTTATAACCTTAGCTAGGTACGTATTCTGGAAACATAAACAAAATGGTTTTAACAGATTATGGGTATTAACAAGGAAGTCTTACCCACTTCACAATATCCTAAGAACGATGCTTTTTATATCAAAACTTAATATATGCATGCATTACTTTCAATACAGAAATACCCTGTCCAAAGTTATGCTTTATCAATGGTCACAAATGGATTTGAATATACTGTGTAAGATTAATTTTTTAAACTAACATGAAAATCAAACAATGCCTGTTTTTATATCTAGTATGGAGAAAATTTTGATGTTCTTTTGCTAAAAATAATTTAATTAAATATTTCAATAAAATTTAGTGTTTTTCAATAAAAATATTTAAATAAAAAATAAAGCAACAACAACAGAAAGAGGCTTGGTGATATAAGTCTATAAACCCTGCTACTTGGAAGCGGAGACAGGAGTATCACAAAATCAAAATTTGTATCTGAGCTACAGGACAAAGTCAAGGCCAGAGTATGCAGCTTTGCAAAACCCAGACTAATAATGAAAAAAAAAAGTAACAATAAAAACGTACAGCACTGAGGATGTAGCACAGTGGCAGAGCATTTGCTTTGACTTTGCCTGCATGGAACTTTATGGGTAAGGATAACAAATTGTCAGCATTAACTAAGATTTTCCATAGTTGAGTTATTAAATTGATTGTTTTGTCCACATTTTAGCACTTACTTAGAGAAGGAAAATCCATGTCAAGTCTATATCTGCAAGGGCCCAGTGCAAAACACACACCAGCATCATGATCCTTTATCTGAAAGTGAACAATTCTGTGAAAAGCAGTATCTTCAGATAACGATGAACAGCTTGTCATTTGACAAGACAATTTAGTTCTAGAACTCCCAGATGTGTAAATGTCCAGCTTTTATTACAGTGACTGGAAGACATGCTTAAAAATATTATAAGCCAAACAGAACAAAATGACTCCATAAAAATCAGGTTACAAAATACATCACTTGATGCCTGAAAGTGTCAATTAGCAACAATTATTTTCTATAAGTGAACATCATCTGCGAATGTCTTCAAAATAGCTTGTGAGAAACACAACTCTGTTGGGTGGGAAGGAAGCACCTGCTTCCATTAGCATGTGAGAAGAAATTACTTAGCAGATCTGCAGGGAATGAATGCCATTAAAAATTTCTTCATAAAGTAGAAAGATGAAAGTCAAAAAATAAATACATGTAACTGAATTTCTCACCAACTAATAAACTTAAGGTGATCACCACCAAAACAAGCACACAAATGATCAAAAAGTCAACAGAAAGCATTTCTGAGGAAGCAGAGATATAGGCGAGGACATGCCAATAGGGAGCCCCCCTCACCCGCCTCCAGTGGTTAATGGATATCTACAGCGGGAACTTTAAAGGCATGATATATAGATTCAGAGTGCCTGATCTCTTGGCCTTGCCTCTATTTCTTCTGGAAAGTCAGGGCAACATCATGAATAGGAGGCCATGTCACAGACATCTCAAGAAGAAACAAGTACCCACATAAAGCCAGATGCACAAAGTGGTGCATGTATCTAGAGTTCTGATGCTGTGGCAAGGGGTGCATATGTGCCCATACTCTCTCTTGTCTCTCTCTTTTCAAATAAATAAATAAATAACAAATAATTTTGAATTTTATTCCTTTTTTAACTTTTGTATTTTCTAATAATCCAGCATTTTGAGAAATAAAACATACTTTGTTGTTTTATTTTCTGCAACATGCTCAGGGGGTGTTTAATTCTGTTTATTTAACTTAGTGAAATCTCTGAAATATTTTTCAAGACAAAAAAAAAGAATGTCACACCAAATATATGCATCCTCTTCAATTTTTATTCCTAGTAAATGAACATAATTTCTAAAGATATTTTCCACACTTCTCCATGAAGGGAAAATTTGTAAGGCTTTCTCTTTGGCAGAAAATGGGGGCTCTGGGTAATGAGTCACTTCACAAGAACTTACCTTTGTCAGCTTGCTCAAGCCTACCAGCCTGTTTTGAGAAGACCTTACTTTCCTAAGGATTTCAGGATAAGAATTTTCTTTGTTCTTTCACTCTCTAAAACCTGGAGTCTATGTGCTCTTTCTTCATTCCTTCCCCTTCCTGGGTGAGTTTGGAAATGTTTGTACTTAATTCCCTGGGATTACATGATTCTTATTTTCACTATTTTTGTAATGCTGGTATTTCCTTCAGTTTGAGTCTACTATGCTAATATAATTTTCCTTTCTCTTTCTCTCACTTTTTATTCTTTTTATCTCTCCACATCCTTAATTTTTTTTTAAGGTCCTCACTTTGTAGCCAAGGTTGTCTTCAAACTCATAATCCTTATACGTCAATTTCCCAAGTACTGGAAACACAGACATACTCTAAGAAAACATTTTTTCTTACATTGCATATTTTTGATTGTCAATATGTTTAAAAGGCTTGCTAATATACTGGGTTGGAGAGATGGAACAGCAGTTAAAGGTGCTTGCTTGCCATGCCTGACAGCCAGATTCAAATCCCCAGTACCCATGTAAAGGCAGATGCCGTAAGTGTGCCTAGAGTCCATTTGCAGTGGGAGGAACTCCTAGGGTTCCCTTATTCACTCCCTCTTTCTTTCTGTCTCTTCCTCTCTTAAATAAGAAACAAAAATATATTTTTTAAAGTCCAGCTAATGTAGATGATGAAAGTCCATGAATTACTGAGAATAAGCTCTCCAATCATTTCAGGATAATCCATATTAATTTATAACTGTCTGTCCTAAATAATTTAATGTGGACATAACAGAGATTATGGGAATCCAGTTGCACAACACCGTTTGCTCATCACTCTCATTACACAGTGACCAAGGAAGTTATAAGCAGCAAGCAGAGACTCATCAGGTGGTGATAATTCCCACTCATGAGTTATACATAAGGTCTACCAGGTTTTGACTTTAGGATTTGTGCCTAAAACATACTTATTAATTTATTTACTTCTGTATCCCATGTGTAAAAAGCATTTGTGTTACTTAAATTCCCCAGTTAATCATGTTTTCTTCCCTTCTCTACATTGTTCCTTTCTGTTTAGAAACTAAACACTATATGCACCCAAGTGTTTCTCTTGTCCATTATGAACTATAATGTTATGCCTGTGCTGGGAGCAGCTCTTTTGTCTTCAAGGACTGAAAAGTCAAAAGGTTAAGTTGCATCAAGTAGATCCCAAAGATAAATTTACTAATAATTTATAGATTAGTCACTAATAACATATATTGACTTGCCAAATATCTACATGGAAGTTTTAGTTCCCTGTTTTGGAAATGCAATCTTAGTGTTATAATTGACATGTTATTTTTAAAGGAAATTACAAGAGAAGATTCTTCCATCAATTACATATTAATTTGAACTTTGCTTCATGGATATGTAGTATAGGCAAGCTCTGTGTTTCTCCCACTAAATTAAATTTTAGATCCTGGACATAAAGTATGGATTATATTTTGAGAACTGTAAAAGTAAAAAGAAGTAGGTGGATTGGTCAAGGAATTATAATTTTCAATTTCACCAAACTATAGCACAGGATTTCTTCTACTACTGCTTCTGTGTGGTCAGAGCCAGATCAGAACACACTATGTATGCTGAGTGTGGACTGAATACACTAAAAGCACCCACTCAATTTGGACTACACAGTGGAAAACAGGAGCACTGTAGGTCACATAAGGCATTTTGCTCTGGTGTGTTTTCTTCCTTTCACTCCCATGGAGGTCCCAAACAAGATTACAGCTGTGCTGGGCAATAGCGGGAGCTGAAGTAACTGCTGGTAGGCATCAGAGATTATAAATTCCTCCACCTTACCAGTGATACCTCAGTTACCAGAGAACAAAACAAATATGCTCTAACGATTTTTGTCCTATTCCCACATGTTCACATGTTCCTAGACAGAATATTATAAAAAGAACTGTGTGGCAAAGTATAAAAGTAATTATCCTAGAATCCTATCAGCAAATCAGGGAATAACGGTAAACAGAAAAATGACAATAATAAAAGAAATGTCAATGAGATTATGGAGAGGAATGTCTAGGCATAGATGAGCCCTAAGGTGTGTATCTAATTGTCAAATCACTGATTTAAGTAATTTATGAATGAGTTATAGATCTAAATACCAATCTCACTGGGCATGCGAGAAGATCTCAAGAAAAACTTTAAGAATAGAACAGACTTTGGAATCACAATCCGGAAAAAGTGTCTTGAAACATGGCAAACCAGAAAGATCAATTTCAAGGTAATATCTCTTTTGAAAATAAAACAAATCAAAATTATCATTTTCTTTAGCATTTAAATAGCACATTACATATGCTCAAAATACATAATGCATGATCCACATTTACATGGACTATGACAAACGCTGAAAGTCCAAACACATAAAGGAAAATGCAACCCACTAATGATATAGGGTTTAGAATGAACAAAGAATATATGCTGCAAGTTATGCATGCATATGCATAAATAGTTTGTGTGCATGCCTGTGTGTGCATGTGTGTGTACATGTGTGCCAATACACATAAACAGAGATTGATGGCAAGTGCCTTCCTCAAGCTCTGATCCATGTTATTTTCTTAAACAAACCCCTTGCTGAAACTGGAGCTCACCAGTTTGACTACTTAGCTGGCCAGCAAGCCCAAGAGAGTTTCCAGTCTTGGCTTCTCAGCACACTAGTATTACAGATACACACCACCATGTATGGCTTTTACATGGGCTATAGGGCTTTGCACTGGAATCTCTTGCTTGTCTGGCAAGTGCTTCACCAACTGAGCCATCTTCCACATAGATGCTGAAATTTTAAACATACTCCTACAACTTGGTCTCATTCATCTATGGCTCCTAACCTGAATCTGCCCAAGGTGCTGACATACTCAGTAAGCATCTCAAGGAGCAGGCAATGGGGAGGGTGGGGTGGGGTGGGAGGGGAGTGTAAGGGTGGGGGTGAAAGACACAGAACTGGACCCAAATGGCAATGGGAGCATAAAATTCTACATCCTAAATAACAGGCTAAATATTTGAACCTTCATCAGGTCCTTAGAGAGAACACCTGAATCACAGGGCCCTGGAGAGAGTAAGATGAAGACTAAAAATTTTCTCCCATTTCTCTCTCTCTCCCTTTCTCTCTCTCTCTTCTCTCTATCTCTTTTATATTGCCTATCTTTTCCTTAGCATTGGCCTTTAACTCCCAGTACCAGCATATGGTTAACTTCTACAATGGGCTGTTGATCAGCAAGACCTACAAGGTTCCCCCAAAGAAGACAGATTTCTGTCAGAGTACTTAATAACCCACCAAAGGTTAGTGGTAAGACCCTACTGCCAAAGACACCATATGCTATTGGTACAGAACATGGAGTGACCTGGCTGGGATCTGGAAGACAGTTAGTCCCCAGACAGATTTTTTAGTGCCAGAAGCTGCTACGTGAGTGACTGGGGGAAATTGACCAAAATCTGTCCAAGCAACTTGTGGTCTAAGCTACTCAGCAGCTAGCAATCTGGTGTGATGCCCAACCAAGTGCAATAGTGGCACAGAGCTATGGTGGGTAACCAACTGCTTTTGATTTGGCTAACTGATCCACTCAGTGGAACAGAACCACAGCTGAAGTTGGGAAACAAGTCAGAACCATATCCAAAAATGAGCCCATTCTCCATTGTCAAGCTCCCACCAATCATGGGCTACAAGAGGGCCTCACCTATTAAATTCTCTCTAAACTGATAATGTTTATCCATTTATCTTGTTATGACTGCACCCTCCATTGGGGAATTTGCTTCTGTTTTTGAGATAGATGCAGATTCTGAGGACAGAATCAGCCCATCATACCTCACCAGGGCCCCAGCGGAAACCATAGCGTAATTGGGGAAATAAGCAAGAGTGCTGCTTTCTTGATGAACCTGGTACTAGTACAAGGGTGAAGGAGATAGATACAGAGAACACTCAACTCCTACCAAACCAGATATCCAGAGACACAGAGGCTCCTAAGACCTCATTACTGAAGTAGACCAAAAATGAACACATCATGGCTCAGGGAAATTTGTGGAAGAGGGGATGGAAAGATTGCTAGAACCACATGCTGGGACATTATGCACAGAGACATTGCCTCTTACCCATAACTAATGGCTAACCCCATGATGCCTGACCACCATACTCCAAAGGGGAGGGTCCCAGCGGAGGGGGGAGACACAGGGAGGAGGCTAATGATGGTAACAATATGACTGTATACACACTGTGTACATAAATAATAAAAAGGTGTTTCCTGCTGAACAACAACAATAACAAAAAGGTTAACAACTCCCAATAAGTAAAAAACAAAATACCATAAGAAAATATGTGGAAAACTTGTTTTAAATAATCTAAAATTTTATTTCAAAAAATTAGTCAAAAGAATAACAATATAATTACAAAGAAATAAGAAGAAAGAAATAGTAAAGAAGAAAGGAATCAGTAAGTATTAAGAGAATATACTGGCCAGAATTATGATCTGGAAAGCATAAAATGATCATAAAATGCCTTAGCAAACTGATAAAGAGTGAGCATGCTTATAACCACAAGGACTGTGTTGTGTGCACAGGTGTGTCCACTGCAGACAACTGCCATGAAACATTGTAACACCCTAGAAAATTTCTAGTGCTCTCTCTTAAAATATGTTATATGGTTATATTTAAAATATTTTTGCTTAATCTACAACAATTTATAGGAAATGTATTAAGTCTCAGAAAGTTCTATAAGTAGGGAAATTTATGTTCTACACAATTCAGCATCTATTAAATGATAAATTTGGTGGTTGGAAGTATACCCATGGTACAGCACATAATAGATATCTATCAGATGTTAACTTTCTTCCCTAGAACTGAAAATAAAAGTGGAAATTTAACATAAAAAAGGACCTTCACAAACAGATTGTCACAAATAGCCAATGCTTTTACAAAACATTTACATACAAAAAGCATTCTTCCTCTATTTTATCACCAAGAAATTTGAAAGCAGACATACTTCTCAATTCATTTTTTGTGCCCACACTTATCTTATACCAAAATAAGACTTGGCTTTGATGTCTGTTATGGGGATCTGAACTCAGTAACTCATACTTGTATGGCCACTTTTTTAGTCCTGTATAGCATTTTTAAACATACCTTAATAAAAAAAAAGAAATTTTAGAAAAGAAACAAAGTCTGCCTCCATGTATTTAGCAGGATATAAAATTAATGCACAAAATCAGTAGCCTTTCTATATGCAAATGACAAAGATACAGAGAAAGAAATAAGGGACATGGTTCCATTTTCAATACCAAAAAAAAAAAAAAAAAACTTGGAATAACGTTAACCAAGGAAGTGAAAGATCTATACAACGAAAACATAAAAACACTCAGAAAAGAAATTGAGGAGGACTTGAGAAAATGCAAAGACCTCTCATGCTCATGGATAGGCAGAATTAACATTGTGAAGATGGCAGTCCTACCAAAGGCAATTTAGATTTAATGCAATTCCAATTAAAATCCCAGCATTGTTCTTCATAGAGATAGAAGAAATGATCTCAAACCTATACCGCTCTTGAATCATTATGTAAAACTTTCAATAAAATCACAGCATATACTTTAATCTCTGCACTTGGGAGGCTAAGTTAGGAAGACCCCTGTGATGTCAAAGCCAGCCTACACCTGGAGTGAGACCCTGCCTCCAAATATATATATATATATATATATATATATATATATATATATATATATATATGGAGAGAGAGAGAGAGAGAGAAATGGCTTAGCAGTAAAAGCACTTGCCTGCAAAGCCTAAGGACCCAGGTTTGATTTTCCAGAATCCATGTAAGTCAGATGCACAATGTGGTGCCTGAACCAAGAGTTCTTTTTCAATAGCTAGAGGCCAGATGTGCCCATTCTCTTTCTCTTTCTCTAATAAATAAATGAAAATAAATATTAAAAATAATTTTAAAATTATATAGCTTTTAGCAATATACTAAAAGAACAAAATATCATATCACTGGGATGTTTATCTTAAAAGTATGGCTGCCATTTTATTGTTACAAAGTATATATCTCTTTTGACTGACATGTTAATATCCCCTAAAGACTTGCAAGAGAATATTATCTGTCACATATCCTAAAAATACCGTTAATACAACACAGTTTTTGAAAATGTAATATTAGTAAGATTAAATGTACAGGCTTAAATATTGGGCCATTTTTACATGTTTATAAATGATTTCATAACTACATGCAGCTTATGTTCTCAAAAATTTCATTTTTAAAGCATTGATTTAAAACTTTCATTCTATTCTCTCACTATCCTTTTACTGCAAGCAGAATTTAATTTTTTTGCAGTATTTATATTAGTAACATTTTTCTCCTTATTTTAACTCTACAAATCTTTGTTTGTATTTTCCATCCTTAGAGATCATTTGAGCATTTTGAATATATAAAACTGTATGTAGGGCTGGAGAGATGGCTTAGCGGTTAAGCATTTGCCTGTGAAGCCTAAGGACCCTGGTTCGAGGCTCGATTCCCCAGGACCCACATTAGCCAGATGCAAAAGGGGGTGCACACATCTGGAGTTCGTTTGCAGTGGCTGGAGGCCCTGGCATGCCCATTTTTTTTCTCTCTCTCTCTCTCTGCCTCTTTCTCTCTCTGACAGTTGCTCTCAGATAAATAAGTAAACATAAACAAAAAAAGTAAAATAACTGTATGTATAATTTTTTCTTGAATTTGGATGATGTATTTTTTACCTCAAATATTTATTCTACCCTCTCCTGTTTTTTTTTTTTTTTTGGATTTCAATTGTGCAATAATTATGCTACTTATTGGCCCATATGTCAAGGAGGTGCATTTTGAAATATGTAATGCTTTAAGTGCCATTTTAGTTTACATATATATATATTAGGTTATATATATATATATATATATTAGGTTATATATATATATATATATATATTAGGTTATATATATATATATATTAGGTTTTATATATATATATATATATATATATATATATATATACACATATATATAGATATATACATATATGTATTCACTGATAAATTCTTTTGCAGTATGTAATTTTGTCTTAATCTTATGGTGTAAAATTTTAATGTCAGGCATTCTATTTTCTACCTCTAATTATTATGTGTTACTTTTCAAATGACTTCTATCTGCACATAATCTACATTTTTAGTAATCAAAACTATAGTAATTGTTTAAAAAAATTTAAAAAATGCAAACCCTAGTTTGTTTTATTTTTCAATAGTGAGGACAGAGTAGCTAATTTAAGTCCTTGATTAAGAAATAATACAAAATACTGTAACAAAAATAATACGAATAAAGTATGTCTCTTAGGAAAATCAATAACAACCAGGAAAAGGCTTGAGAATCATCTAATTTCAAAACAAAATTTATTTTAAAAAAATAGGAATAAATGACTAAATAAAATTAACTGAACATGGAATTTGAATATTTGGCTAATGTCATCTTGGAATGTTCATTCACTTGTCTAAGTTAAGAGGAGCCTAAGAAGACAAGTTGGTCATTTATTCATTTATCTCCTCAGTATGTGATTATTTATTGTGTATTACTCTTCAATTACATCAGGAGCTCCCTATCAAGAGGTGAGGAAAGAATAACAAAGTATCTGTTCTTTTGGGAGTATATACACTCTAATGATAACAAATCAACAACAACAAAATGGGAACTTTGAAGAATAATTCAGCAAGGAAATACAGAAGAATTCCAAGAAAACCTCCCCTGTTGGAGGAGAGACAGGCAAGAAGTGATCAAGGGTCACTATTACAGCATGAAAGGATGAAAGAAAAGACATGTTCAGGATGTTTAGGTAAAGTCAAGACTGGCACGGGGCTGAGGAACAGTGAGCTATGGGCCCAAGGTGGAATAAAAAGCCTCAAAAAAGCAAAGACAGCAGGTTATGAAGCCACTTGTAGGCTTGCTTGAGATTTTAGATTTTCTTGTACAAAAAATAAAGAAAGAAAAAGAAAAGAAAAGAAAAGAAAAGAAAAGAAAAGGAAAGGAAAGGAAAGGAAAGGAAAGGAAAGGAAAAAATGCCCTGGGACTCAAGGATAAGGATAGCTTTGTTTGTGTGATAAGTTATAACTCCTATAATTATGTGTTTAATGTTAAGTGGATTACAAGTAGGAAATGACTGCGGAAGTAGTAGAATTGTCTGGAGAAGCAGTCTTGGTGATCTAGACAAGAAGGTGGTGTTGGAAGTGGAGAGATATTCTCTCTATGCAAAAGCATATTTTGAAAACATAATGATGAACATCCTTTTATGTCCACATAATAGTGAATATGCAACATAAAATCATATGAATTAGATTAAAATAAAAATGAAAGTATTTATCACAAGGAAGACTGGAACACAGTTTAGAATAAAATTATATTATGTTATTCATAATTATTTTCAGAGATCTCTTGCTCTGGATCATGTGGGTATTGAGTAGGCCAGAGTTCCTGGTTCCTTTATCACCTCCAATTTCCTTGGTCCCAGTACCCCTGCTGCTAGCTCGGGGCTGCCCTGTTTCCCTTGTAATGAAGAGTGCATGGATGTGGAGTGAGTAGGCCAGAGCTCCCAGTTCCCTAGGTTCCACTAGTTTGCTTGCAGTCCCTACAATCTGCACATCTGCAGTTGTAACCCCATCCTATAACAGTCTCATTCACATTTACAACACAACACTCACTGACAACCCTACAAGGAGAAACATTTGCTTCCTCCTCAATAAAATAAGACTACTCCCCAAGATATGTAGACCAAAATGCAAGAAAACCAGCAGAAGTCAGAAAACTGAGAAATTTCCACCAAAAATGCCTAGGCCCAAAATGGAAGCCACCAATGTATTCATAGAGGAAAGAACAGAAATTGAATCCCAAAATGAAACCACATCAAGCTATGTGACCCCAACCAAAAGAATTTATGTACTAAAAGCAAATGATCAAAAACCCAATAATGACATGAGTTGAATTGAGCAGAGTTGTCTTTTAGAGCACTCAGATTTTGTTGCTAAGCTTAACTTAATAGAAGAAGATCATATAAACCTCAAAAGAGATGTAAATGAATTGATGGTGAGTCAACAAATAGAGGATCTCAGTAACCAGCAGAGTAAGCTTAGTGAAGACATTATCAGATGCAATAATGATTTATAGGAAAAAGTCAAGTAGATCAGACTAAAATTTTACCTCAAAAAAGAGATGGACATGATGCAAAATAACACAACAGAAAACAAAAATCAAATAGAGCTTTTAAAAACAAATCTAAAACCTCTCACTGACAGAGTTACTCATGTGGAATACATAACATCTGAGTTGCAAGACAAGACAGAAGAAATTGATGGGGAATCTAAGAAAAATTCCTAAGTTCCAGAAATCATGTAAACAGAATAAGAGGGAACTGTGGGATACCTTAAAATGACCAAAAATACAAAACATAGGTATATCATGGTTGGAAGAAATCCATGCGACAAGTATAAACAATATATTTAACAAAATTATTGAAGAAAATGTTCACAATCTCACAAAAGAGAAATCCATCCAGATACAGGAAGCTCACAGAACACGAGACAGGATGATAAAGAAGAAATTCTCCAAGGCACATCAGAGTTGAAACTCTTAACAATAAAAACAAAGACAGTGTGCTAAAAGCAGAAAGAAGGAAACAACTCACTACATACAAAGGCAATTCCATCAGAATTACATCATATTTTTCTGTGGAAATCCTGCCAGCCATATGGGCCTGGAATGGAACACTTCAAGGTCTACAAAACTATGGCATCCAACCTAAGCTACTGTAGCCAGTGAAAGTATCCCTCATACTAGATGGTGAAAAAAAAAAAACTTTCAATGAAATGTCAGCATTATGATTATATGAACACAAAGACAAACATAAAGAGAATACATCAGGGAATACTCCACATAGAAGAGTCAAACAACTAATGTCAAGAGCCTACAAGAAGATCACAATAACCAAAACTAGAGCAGAATCAAAAGCATGCAAAGCTAAGGAAAGCACCAAACCCCATAAATCACTCTATCATGGCAGGGATTAAATTGTACCTCACAGTCATAACCTTAAATATTAATGGTCTTAACTCACCCATCAAAAGATAAAAGTTAACAAGGTGCATCAGGAAAATGAAACCTTCTATCTGCTGTCTTCAAGAAATATACCTCACCACTAAAGACAGACACCTCTTCAGGGTGAAAGGATGGAAAATGATACTCCAAACAAATGGAAATAAGAGACAAGAAGGTGTTGCTATATTAATATCTGATAAAATAGACTTCAAACCAAATGTAATAATAAAGAACAAAAAGGCCACTTCTTATTCATCAAGGGAATGATCCAATATGAGTACATCACAATCATAAATCTAGACATATAAAATACAAATGCACCCCAGTTTATTCAACAAAATCTAGTTGAGAAGAAAATAGAAAGAAACACAAATAATCATAGTTGGGAACTTCAATACTACACTCTCATCAATATACAGAGCAACCAAGTAGAAAATCAACAGGGAAATAATAGAGCTCAACAACACCTTAGATCAACTAGACCTAATGGACTTCTATAGACGTTTCCACACCAACTCTACAGAATAAACATTCTTCTCAGCAGCCCTTGGAACCTTCTCAAAAGTATATCATATATTAGACCATAAATTATGCCTCCTAAATTCAAGAAAATTGATGTAACCTCTTGCATCTTATCAGATGACATGTTTAGACACTTTCAATTTTTAACTTTAAAAAATGTTTTATGTATATGTTAGAGAAGAGAGAGAGAGAGAGAGAGAGAGAGAGAATGCATGTACCAGGGCTTCCAGCCTCTGCAAATAAACTCTAGGCACATGTGCCACCTTGTGCATCTGACTAACATGGGCCTTTGGGAATCAAACCTGGGTTCTTTGGCTTTGTAAGCAAGCACCTCAACTACTAAGCTATCTCTATAGCCCTAAACACACCTTTAAACAATGAATGGGTTGTGGAAGATATTAAAAAAGAAATTGTAATATTTCAAGAATTGAATGAAATAAAAACTCAATGAAACAAAAGTTATGGTACACAATGAAGGCAGTTCTAAGGAGAAAATTCATAGAACTGAATGTCTTCAGAACAAAGATGGAGAGATCCCAAATTAATAGCCTAACCAACCAACTAAAGGTGTTGTAAAGACATAAAAAATCCAACCTTATGATATGCAGGTATCAAGAAATAATCAAGAGTATAGCAGAACTTAATGAATTGGAACATGAAAAAACAATTAAGAAAATTGAGGAATGAAGAGGTGGTTCTTTGAAAACTAAACAAAATTGATAAACCCTTGGCCAATATGATCAAACAGAAAAAGAGAGGTCTAAGATTAACAAATTCAGAAAAGAAAATGGGAAGGTAACAATAGATATCAATGAAATTGGAAGAATCATCAGGAAATACTTCTGAAACCTCTATTTCACAAAATTGGTTGATCTGAAGGAAACTGATGAATTACAACACACATACCACTTACCAAAACTAAACTCAGATCATATTAATCTCTTAAACGAACCTATCACTTTCATTGAGATTGAAAATAAAATAAAAAATCTCCCTGAAAAGAAAAGTCCAGGACCAGATGGCTTCTTGGCAGAATTCTATCAAACCTTCATTGAAGAACTGAAACCATTATTTTTCAAATTGCTTCACTAAATTGGAGAAGAGGGAAACCTCCCCAACTCCTTTTTATGAAACTAGCATCACCCTGATACCAAAACCAGACAGAGGAATGATAAGAAAAGAAAATTATTGGCCTATATCCCTGATAATCTTAGATGCAAAGAACCTGACAGAAAATCCTCCACATAAATAAACTTACTCAGAAAATTTACATGCTCATCTCAATTGCTGCAGAGAAAGCCTTTGACAAAATACAATATCACTGCATGAACCCCAGAGAGAATAGGCATGGAGGGTTTATATCTCAATACAATAAAGCATATATACACAAATTTATAAAACATCTAAAGCCCAAATAATTAATACTTAATGAAGAAAGACTCAAGGAGTTTCCATTAAGATCAGAAACAACCTATATTGTAAGGGCCTTTGTAGCTGTAGTTGCTTGACCAAAACTACAGGTCCTCAAGTTTATTCCATTGGTCTATACTCCTGTTTTTATGCCAGTACCATGCTGATTTTACTACTATGGCTTTGTAATATAGCTTTCGATCAGGTATGGTGATGCCTCCAGAGGTATTTCTTTTGCTGAGGATATGCTTGGATATCCGAGGCCTTCTGCCTTTCCATATGAAATTTGAGATCATTTTTTCTATCTCTGTGAAGAACAATGTTGGGATTTTAATTGGAATTGCATTAAATCTGTATGTTGCCTTTGGTAGGATTGCCATCTTCACAATGTTAATTCTGCCTATCCATGAGCATGAGAGGTCTTTCCATTTTCTCAAGTCCTCCTCAATTTCTTTTTAGAGTGTTTTTATGTTTTCATTGTATAGATCTTTCACTTCCTTGGTTAACATTATTCCAAGGTATTTTTGGTTGTTGTTGCTGTTGAAAATGAGACCATGTCCCTTATTTCTTTCTCTTTGTCTTTGTCACTTGCATATAGAAAGGCTACAGATTTTTGTGCATTGACTTTGTATCCTGCTACTTTGCTATAGGAGTTAATCACCATCAAAGTTTTGGGATGGAGTCTCTTGAGTCTCTTACATATACAGTCATGTCATCAGTGAATAGAGCTAAGTTAACTTCTTCCTTTGCAAATTGTATCCCTTTTATGTCTTTCTCCTGTCTTATTGCTTGAGCTAGGACTTCCAGTACTATATTGAAGAGCAACGGTGAGAGTGGACAACCCTGCCTTGTTCCTGATCTCAATGGGAATTCCTCTAGTTTCTCTCTAATAAGTATTATTTGGGCCTTAGGAGCTTTGTATATTGCCTTTATTATGTTAAGATATGAACCAACTACGCCAAAAAAATGTTTTGATCATGAAGTGATGTTATAGTTGCCCAACTGATCCCCTCAGTGGTACGGGACCCATAGGTACCAACTTGACCGTATTCACTGAGTACAAAACTAATTAGTAACAAAAAATTAATTAAATTTTTTTAAAAAGATCAGAAACAAGACAGGGGTGCCAATTCTCACCATTGCTCTTCCACATAACACTATAATTCTTACCCCAAGCAATAAGACAGGAGAAATAAATAAAAGGGATACAAATTGGAAAGGAAGAAGTCAAATTAGCCCTATTTGTAGATGACATAATCCTATATATAACTGACCCTGACCCAAAAGTCTCCATCTCAAAACTTCTAAAGGTTATTAAATTCTTCAGAAATCTGTCAGAATGAGAAATCAACATGCAAAAAGCATTAGCTTTGCTATATGCAAATGGCAAAAAGGAGAAAGAAACTAGAAAGACTGTTCCACTTTCAAAATCCACAAAAAATATGTAATACTATTCACAGGCTCTCCCTGAGTCTGTTTGTTTTTCTGAGTTCTAACTTAAAAATATAATTTTTCCCTCCCTCCCCCTTTTTATATTTTGCATGCCTTCCCAAATCCTAAGCATGCTTGATATTCAGGGCTTTTCCACCAATTTCTCAATAAGTCTTTTTTACCTTAAAAATAAAACTATTACCTTGGAATAACACTAACCAAGGATGTTAAAGACCTATATAATGAAAAACATAAAAACACTCAAGAAAGAAATTGAGGAGGACTTGATAAGATGGACAGATCCTCCATGCTCCTGGCAAGGTAGAAATAACATTGTAAAAATGGCAATTGTACTAAAAGCATTATACAAATTTAATACCAATAAAATTTCCAGCACCCTTCTTCACACAGATAGAAAAAATATTCTCAACATTTATAAGACATGACACAGGCCTCAGATATCCCAACATATCCTCAGCAAAAGAAACACCATAACAAATCTGAAGCTATGCTACAAAGCGGCCGTCAGAAAAACAGCATGGTACTGATATGGAAACAGAAATATAGACCAATGGAATAGAACTAAAGATCCGACCCTTATGCCAAGTAGCTATAGCCAATTGATTTTTCAAAAAGATGCCAATAATGCAGATTCCAATCCAATAAAACAGCATCTTTAACACATGGTGGGTGCTGGGCCAATTAGATAACCAAATATAGAAAAATGAAACCTTGGACCAAAATAAACTCCAAGTGGATTAAAGACCTTAATATAAAACCCAAAACTCTTCAAGTAATAGAGAAAAAAAAAGCAGGAGAAATTCTCCATGACAAAGGATTGGGCCCTTCTCAAACTACCATCCTTGTCATCATTGCTTCCTCTAACCACTAACCTTGCCTAAATTCAGAATGCCATTTATTATCATGCTCTTCTAGGTGGTCCCCATTGCCAATATGTACACTCTCTTTTTGCTCTTGTATCTTTATGTACACAGAGAACATTTCATGATATTTTCTAGGAGAGTACTTCTATTTCAAGTAGATTTCAAGTTTCTTGAGATAAATTAGTGATCTAAATATCATGCATTTCCTGTGTAGCTTTTTGATGATTTAACTAAAATATTTTTTGCCATAGCAAGATTCAGAAATAATCTAGACCAATATTTCTTTGACTGATAAGCATTAATTTATGTTATATGTGATTAAATTAGGTGACTTTTGATTTCCCTTTCATTTAATATGTTTGGACTTTGTCACTAGATGGAGTTGACATTAACATTTGGTAAATCATGCTGTAATGATCTAAGATATGTATGGTGTTTATAAAAACTGTTTGAAGATGTATTTGCATTATATAAAACATTACAATTAACATGGAAATGAAACATTCCAACTTTTTACAGAATAGGATCAACTGTTTTTTTCTGGTAACATATCTAGTTCCATTAGATTTATTAAGTTTTCATTATGTATCTCTGAATATCACTTTCTTCATTTAATGGATAGTGTGGTGGTTTGAATAGGATAGATGGCCCCCAATATATTCAGTTGTTTGTTTGTAGTTTGCATCTGCAGCCACCTGGCTGGAGTCTGTCAGTGCCATTGTGTGGATCTTAAGGTGTGGTGGTGGGTTTCAGATTTCAATCCAAAGATATGCAAAGTGTGCCTAGCTGGAGTTCCTGAAGTGTGCTGTGGCTTTTGACCTTTAGGCTTGTGCTTCTCTCTCTCTGCTTGGGCCTGTGAAGGCAGACCAGTTTCTTCTGCCATTATAGAACTTCCCCTGGATCTGTAAGCTTCAATAAATCCCTTCCTCCATAACTGTGCCTGGTCTGGAAGTTCATCTCAGCGAACCTGAAGCTGACTAATACAGATAGTAGAAAAGACAGTGGAATAAATCTGAAATCTTTCATTTGCTTATTTCATGTAAATTTTTTCCAGATGTTAGTTAAGGATGTGTACCTTAGTGACAGCAGTTAGAAAGGGGGTTATTTGAGAATTTCACTCATCCAGATTCTGGTATATCTTTTTTCCAAGGGCAACTGAGAGTTGAATGGATCATGAAATGACATACTAACAGTATATCTAAAATGGTTCCAGTGGATGAGAGTTAATATGCTGAGGCCCCATCAATTTCCAACTCCAGCATCATCTGCTTCATACTGAAAATGTGCTTTCTGGATGTTTTGATGATGAGCTTGACAGAAATGGTAATAGATGTAATGTATTCCACTCTCACTGGATATCAAAGTCATTTGACCAAATTGTTTATTAGTGAATGGCATTGACAGTTATCAAATATATTTTTTCAGATGATTATAAAATTTCTTTGAAAATGCTCATCTTCTCAATCTTTATTTTTTTAAATCTTGTAGAAAAATTTGTATCTTTGTCTTACTTGAAAGCGTCAAAGAACTGATACAAATTTTCAGTTAATCCAAAACAATAAATGCATTTCATAAACAGGAAAAAGGAAAAATATAAATGGGAAAATATTTTGCCCAAATCTCAGTTAACATCTGGCATTTTCTCTGTTTTATTCTTATTTTTATTTATTTATTTGAGAGAGAGTGAGAATGGGCATGCCAGAACCTCCAGCTGCTGCAAACAAACTCCATATGTATGCACCCCCTTGTGTATCTAGCATCTGGCTTATGTGGGTCCTGGGGAATCAAGCCTAGGTCCTTTGGCTTTGTCTACAAGGCAAGTGCCTTCAACGCTAAGCCATCTGTACAGCCCATTTTCTTTTTTTATTAATATTTAATTATTTGAGAGACACATAGAGAGAGGGGAGTGAGAGGGAGGGAGGGAAAGAATAAAGGGGTGTGCCCAGCCTCAGCTACTGCAAATGAACTGCAGACACATGTGCCACCATGTATATCTGGGTTCTGGGTAGTTGAACCTAGATCCTTAGTTTTCTATGGCAAGCACCTTAATCTCTAAGCCATCCCTTCAGCCCACCTTTGGCACTTTTTACTGCACTTATAAAAGAAAAACTGGGGCCAAGCTGGCGACCACCTAGCTGCGCTGCAAATACTGGGGAAAGAAAGTCAAGACATTAAGGGTTCTCTGGTTCTTTTAGGGGAGAGAAATCTCCAATAGATTGCCATTGGGGGGGGCACAGAGGGGGGAAAAACAGGGAATCATGATCCCCTCACGGGCGGGTAGCCCACCCTGCCCGCTAAGTAGCCACCTTATCCATAGCACCGCTGCGCCCCAATCCATCCCTGCATGCAGGAGCTTAGACTGCTCCGCCCACTCTCCCACTTACTGCTCCTGGTGCTACATGTTCAGTGAGTCCAGGCACACAGCAACTGCCAAGCCAACTCAGACTGGGTCCGTGGTTGCGCCAGCCAAGATGCCATCCCCTACCTGTCCCCTGTGCCAGTCTTCTGCCATTGTCCTGTGGCAGGGGAGCATAGACTGCATCTGCGACCCAGTGTTTCCACACCAGAGTATGGGAGGCTTCAGTACTTGGTGACTTAGTGTCCCTCCTATCTCGAACACAGGCAGCTTTGACACATTACCACTTGAAAGATCAGGTAACTTTGGTGCCCCAGCCGGGCAGTAGATCAGGAGGCTTTGGCAAATGAGAGCCAAAGCCCAGGCTTCTTGGCACCTGCACCAGGCTGCCTCAGATTCACATTGTGCTTGAGCCCAAGCTGATCCACCCACCTACGGTGCCCATACACTGTCATGGTCAGAAGACAGGGAAAAAGAAATAACATGAAAAATCAAATGCAAGAAAATCCAGTTAGAACACCCAGTCATACAATGAACATCTCTAATCAAAACATAGAAGAGTCATTAGGATCAGAACACCAAAATGAAGCTATGAGCAATGCAACCCTGACCAAACTACTGGTAGAAATTGCAGGAAAGCAACAAAGGACCAATAATCATGTGGATGCTGCCATCACTAAATTAGAACTAATGGATAAGAAATTGGAAATAGTTCAAAGACAGTTAAGAGATTTGAGGGAGAGTGAAAAAAAGAAGACCTTAAAAATCAGCTGGCCATGCTAAATGAAGACATAAAGAAATGCAAGGATGAATACCAAGAATCATCAAGAATATCAGAAAATGATGGGAAAAGGGAGCTTGACAAAGGAATGGAAATTATACATAGAAAAGTAGTAGAAAATTCAAACTTACTTGAACAAGTCCAAAACTCTTTAGAATCTCTCAAGAATAGAGTCAGCCATATGGAGGATAGAAACTCTGATCTGGAAGACAAGATGGAAGAAACAGGTTGAGAGTTCAAAAACTTCAGTAATTTCAAAAGTTCCTGTGAACAGAACATGAGGGAATTGTGGGATACACTTAAAGATCCTACCATCAGCATCATTGGAATACCAGAAGAAGAAGAAATTCAGACCAAAGGCATGGAGAGTTTATTTAACAAAATAATTGAAGAAAACTTCCCCAGTCTCTTAAAAGAAAGGCCCATCAAGATACAAGAAGCCAACAGAACTCCAAACAGACTGGACCAAAGGAGAAACTCTCCAAGTCATATTGTCATTAAGACTCTAAACATTGACACCAAAGAGAAAATCCTAAAAGCAGCTAGGGAAAAAGAGCACACCACTTTCAAAGGTAATCCCATGAGAATTACTTCAGATATCTCAATGGAAACCCTGAAAGCTAGAAGGGCTTGGAATGAAACAGTGCAAAGTCTAAGAACCTATGGCTTCCAACCCAAACTATTCTACCTAGCAAAAGTATCCTTCATAATAGATAGTGAAAGAAAAACTTTCCATGACAAAACTCAGCTTTAAAGTTATATGAACACAAAACAAAACCTACAGAGAATATTTCAGGAAATTCTCCACAAGAAGCAGATCACAATAACCAAACACATTTAGGCATAAAAACCTTCAAAGTCCATGAAAACACCAACCCACATATACCATCACAATATGGCAGGGATCAAATCAAATCTCACAGTAATTACCCTAAATATTGATGGCCTTAATTCACCCATCAAGAGACACAAGCTAACAGGACGGATCAGAAATTAGACCCCTCAATCTGTTGCCTTCCAGAAACCCACCTCACCACTAATGACAGACAACTCCTCAGGGTGAAAGGGTGGCAAACAATATTCCAAACAAATGGGAATAAGAAATAAGCAGGCATAGCTTTATTAATATCACATAAAATAGACTTCAAACCAAAAATAATCAAAAAAGACAAAGAATTCCACTCCCTACATATCAAGGGAACAATCCATCAAGAGGATATTATAATCATAAATTTGTACGCACCAAACACAGTGGCACCACAGTTCATAAAACAAAACCTACTTGACAACGAAACAGAAATAACCACCAACACCATCATAGCTGGGGACCTCAATACACCATTATCAGTAATAGACAGATCATCCAAACAGAAACTCAACAGGGAAGGAAGAGAGCTCAACAAAATGATACATCACTTAGACCTAATGGACATCTACAGAATTTTCCAACCCAAATCAACATACTAAACATTCTTCTCAGAAGCCCTTGGACCATTCTCTAAAATAGACCCTATACTGGGATACAAAGACTGTGTCCACATATTTAGGAAGATTGACATAATTCCCTGCATGATATCAGATCACAATGCTATATTGCTAGAAATTAACAACAAAAGAGCCACCAAGAATCACAACAGCACCTGGAAACTGAAGAGCACAATCTTAAACAATAAATGGATAGTGGATGAAATAAAGAATGAAATTGCAAAATTTCTGGAATTGAACGACAATGAGAACACATCGTACCAAAACTTATGGGACACAATGAAGGCGGTCCTCAGGGGAAAATTCATAGCACTCAATGCCTTCATAAGAAAAGACAGAAAGATCCCAAATCAATAACCTAACCATCCACTTAAAGGCACTTGGATAAACAAGAAAAATCCAACCCAAAGAGCTCCAGAAGGAAAGAAATAAGTAAAATCAGAGCAGAAACTAATGAATTTTAAACTAAGAGAACAATTAAGAAAATTGACAAAACAAGAAGCTGGTTCTTTGAAAAAATAACAAGATTGACAAACCCCTGGCCAATTTGATCAAGCAAAAAAAGGACAAGTTTTAAAATAACTAAATTCAAAATGAAAAAGGAGAGATTACAACAGACATAAGTGAAGTTTGGAGAATCATCAAGACTTATTTCAAAAGCCTCTACTCCACAAAACTGGATAATGTGGAGGAGATGAATAAATTCCTGGATGCATACCATCTATCAAAGCTAAACTCAGAGCAGATTAATCTCGTAAATGAACCCATCACACTCATGGAGATTGAAAAAGTAATTAAAAAAACTTCCAAAAAAGAAGAGTCCAGTACCAGATGGCTTCTCAGCTGAATTCTATCAAACCTTCATGGAAGAAATCAAACCAATCTTCCTCAAATTGTGCCACAAAATTGGAGAACAGGGAAACCTACCCAACTCCTTTTATGAAGCTAGTATCACCCTAATTCCAAAACCAGGCAGAGATGCCACAAGAAAAGAAAACTACCAGCCTATTTCCCTGATGAACTTAGAAGCAAAGATCTGGAACAAAATCCTCACAAAGTGAATGCAAAAACACATCAAAAGCATTATCTACCTTGACCAAGTGAGATTCATTCCAGGAACACAGGGTGGTACAACATACAGAAATCTGTCAAGGTGATACACCACAAAAACAAGGTTAAACATAAAAACCACATGATGATTTTGATAGATGCAGAAAAGGCCTTTGACAAGATACAACATCACTTCATGATCAAAACATTGGAGAGGATTGGCATGGTTGGTTCATATCCTAACCTAATAAAGGCAATATACAAATCTCTGAAGGCCCAAATAATACTTAATGGAGAGAGACTGGAGGAAATCCCATTAAGATCAGGAACAAGACAGGATTGTCCACTCTTTCCTCTGCTTTTCAATATAGTACTAGAAGTCCTACCTCAAGCAATAAGACAGGAGAAGGAAATAAAAGGGATACAATTTGGAAAGGAAGAAGTTAAGTTAACTCTATTCACTGATGACATGATTGTCTTTGTAAGAGACCCAAGAGACTCCATCCCAAATCATCTGAAGGTTATTAACTCCTATAGCAAAGTAGCAGGATACAAAATCAATGCACAAAAATCAGTAGCCTTCCTATATGCAAATGACAAAAATATAGAGAAAGAAATAAGGGACATAGTCCCATTTTCAATAGCAACAAAATAAATAAAATGCCTTGAAGTAACATTAACCAAGGATGTGAAACATCTATACCAAAAAAACATAAAAACATTCAAAAAAGAAATCAAGGAGGGCTTGAGAAAATGGAAAGACTTCCCGTGCTCCTGGATAGGCAGAATTAACATTGCAAAAATGACAATCCTACCACAGGCAATATATAGATTTAATGCAATTCCAATTAAATTCCCTACAGCGTTCTTCACAGACATAGAAAAAATGATCTCAAATTTCATATGGATAGGCAGAAGGCCTCGCATATGCAAACATATCCTCAGCAAAAGAAATACCTCTGGAGGCATCACCATACCTGCCCTAAATCTATATTACAAAGCCATAGTAATAAAAAGAGCATGGTGCTGGCATAAAAATAGGAGTATAGACCAATGGAATAGACATGAGGACCTGTACTTTGGGTCAAGCAACTATAGCTATTTGATATTCGGTAAAGGCCTGAACAATATAGGATGGAAAGAAGCCAGCATCTTCAACAAATGGTGCTGGACAAACTGGATAACCATATGCAGGAAACTGAAACTTGATCCACACATTTCACCATGCAGTACATTCAAGTCCAAATGGATCAAAGATCTCAATATAAGACCAGAAACTCGAATACTACTGGACAAAAATTTAGGAAGTACTTTCCATGACATATGCATGGAAAAAGACTTTGTGAACCAATCCCCAGTAGCTCACGATCTTAAACAGTCATTCAACCAATGGGATCACATGAAGCTGAAGAGTTTCTTTACAGACAAGCATACAATAAGGAAAGCAAATAGATTACCCACAGAATTTGAGAAAATATTTTCGGGTTATCCAACTGATAGAGGCCTAATCTCTAGAACCTACAAAGAACTCAAAAATCTGAACAGGAAGAAGTCAAACACACCACTCACAAAATGGGGCAAAAAGCTGAACAGGCAGTTCACAGAGGAAGAAATACAAATAGTAAACACACAACTTAGAAAATGTTCATCATCCCTAATCATCAGAGAAATGTAAATTACAACAACTATGAGATTCCACTTCACCCCAATAAGGATAGCAAACATCAAAAAATCAAATGAAAATAAGTGTTGGCGAGGATGTGGAGAAGTAGGAACACTCATCCACTTTGGTGGGAATGTAGGATGGTACAACCACTTTGGAAAGTGATATGGAGACTTCTGGAATAGCTGACTATAGAGATACCAACAGACCCAGTTATTCCCTTACTGGGCATCTACCCTAAAACCTTCAAACCACAGGCTAGAGAGTTGCTCAACCATGTTTATAGTGGCTCAATTTGTAATAGCTAAGAGCTGGAATCAACCCAGATGTCCATCACTAGAAGAATGGATAACTAAGATGTGGTATATCTACACAATGGAATTCTATACAGCAGTAAGATACAATGATACAATGAAATTTGAGGAAAAATGGTTGAACCTGGAACAGATCATTCTCAGTGAACTTACCCAATCACAGAAAAAAAATCACCACATAGTCTCACTCATCTACAGCCCCTAACCTGAATCTACCCAAGATACCTTACATACCCAGCAAGCATGTAGTGGACTAGACACTAGGATGGAAGGGGAGGGAGAGGAGGGCATCAAAGGGGTGGGAAACACAAATGTAGACCCAAGCGGCAACGGTACCATAAAATTCTACTTCCTAAAAGAGAGACAAAATGGCTGATTCTTCACTAGGCCCTTAGAGGAAACACCTGAACCACAAGACACTGTAGAGGGTAGCATGAAAACTAACCTTAATCTTCTACATCTTCCCTCCATCCCTCTCCCTCTCCCTCCCTCCCTCTCTCTCTCTATCTCTCCTCTCTAACTCTTGTATATTAGTTATCTTTTTCTTCCTTTTCTTAGTGGGCACTGATCTGTAACTCCCAGTATCAGCATGGGGCTATCATACACAATGAGCTTTTGATCAGAGAGACATACAAGTTTTCCTAAAAGACAGACAGATTTCTGTCAGAGTACTTGATGGCCCACCAAAGGTTAGTTTTAAGTCCATACTGCTAAAGACACCTTATGTGGTTGACATGCAAAATGGAATGGCATGGTTGGAAGTTGGAAGAGGGTCAGTCCCCAGACAGTCAGCACATCTAGTGGCAGAAGGTGCTATATGGGCGACTGGGAGAAAATGACCAATATCTGTCCAAGCAACTCATGGTCTAACCTACTTAGCAGCAAATAACCTGTTGTGATGCCCATAAAAGTGCAATAGTGGCACACAGCCAGGGTGGGGAACCAACTGCTCTTAGTTTTGCAAACTGGTCCCCTCAGTGGTACAGGACCCATAGCTGGAGCTGGGAAACAAGTCAGAACCTTATCCAAATATAAGCCCATTCTTCAATATCAAGCTCCCATCAATCATTGGATACAAGAGGGCCTAAACCTATTAAATTCTCTATAAAAACTAAGGGTTATCTCATTTGTCATGGTGCTTACTTACTCTCCGTAGGAGAGTCTCCTTCTCTTTGTTAGATAGATGTAGTTCCTAAGGAGAGAGCCTCTCCATCATACCTCAAAAGGGCCCCGGCTGAAACTAAGAAAAAATTGTTGAGACAAGCAACGGTGCTGTTTTCCTGATGAACCGGAAACCAGCACAAGGGGGAAGGAGATCAACACAGAGAAAAATCAATTCCCACCAAATCAGAGAGCCAGAGCCTCGGAGGCCCCCAACACCTCATCCCTGAAGCAGACCAAAAATGAACCCAACATGGCTCAGGGAAATTTTGCGGAAGAGTGGGCAGAAAGAATGTCAGAGCCACATGTTGGGTCATGATATGAAGAGACATTTATCTTACCCATAACTGTGGGTAACTCTACAATGCATGACCCATATACCTCAGCAAGGAGGGGCCAAGCGGTGGGGGTAGGTCACGGATGAGCCTAATAATGCTACCAAGCTGATTGTGTTTGCTGTATACAAAACTAATTGATAAAGAAAAAAGAAAAAAATAATAAAATTTTATGAGATCTAAATGACATTTAAAAAAAGTCTGAAAAAGCATAGATGGAATACACCATCCTAAATAATGTCACATGTCATGAACACACTGACCTTTTTTTGTCAATGTTTAAAAAAAGAGATACAAAGCAAAATGTCTGTACACTAAACATAAAAAATTATTGATGGAAAAATTGAATATAATTACATAAATGACAATATATCTAGTATTTGTGGATCAGAAGAATAGAATGGTATGTTCATAGCATCCAAATCATGTTCAGATAGAGAAATAGTGCACATTTTGTTTCATATGTGAATTCATGTTACAAACAAATAAATAAAAACTTATAAAGACATGTATATAGTAATAATATTTGTTAGGAAGAGAAAGGATACCAAATGGAAGGAGAAGAGGGACATGAGGAAAACAAGGAACAGAATAGATTTTATGACATAGATACAAGCTGTTACAGAGAAAGGCAGTTTTATACAATGAACTGCACACACTAATAACTTAACTTTAATATTTTTCAATGTCAGTTTTCACAGAAATACAAAAGATTATCTTTAGATTCCTATGGAACCATTAAATATAGCACAAATTACAGAAATAATGGACAAAAGAACAAAGTTGTAGATCACATGTCATGATACCAAAGATCATGCTGCACAGTTATACTCAGAAATCAGCATGGCATTTGTTGCAGTCAGTTTCTCATTGCTGGCATATAAACCCAGGAAGGAGCAGATTATGGAAGGAAAAGGTTTATTTCCAGCTTGCAAAATCCAAGGAACGCCATCAGTGGCAGAAGAAGCTGGCCCACTTCCATAGATCCGAGCAGAGAGACATCATCAACAGAAACACCATTATCGCCAGAGCTAAAACTTCTCTGGTACCAAGTTCAGTAGCAGACAGCTTCAGGTTCACTGAGATGAACTTCCAGACCAGGCACAGTTATGGAGGAAGGGATATTTATTGAAGCTTACAGATCCAGGGGAAGTTCCATAATGGCAGAAGAATCTGGCATGCCTTCACAGGCCCAAGCAGAGAGAGAGAGAAGCACAAGCCAAAAAGTCAAAAGCCACAGCATACTTCAGGAAGTCCAGCTAGGCACACTTTGCATATCTTTAGATTGAAATCTGTAACCCACCACCACACCTTAAGATCCACCCAGTGACACTGCCTCCATCCAGGTGGCAGCAGATGGAAACTACAAACAAATAAACAACTGAATATATTTTGCGTCATCTATTCAAACCACCACATTCCGCCCCTGGCCTACAATGGATTTATAACCATCACACATTGTAAATTGTACTCAGTTCAATTTCAAAGGTCCGCACAGTCTTCAGCAATTTAAGATATTAAGACCTGTAAAGTCAGACAAGTTAAACATTTCTAACATATAAATGCACAGAGTAAACATTTTCAACTGGTATAAGGCATAGCAAGGAGAGACTAAAAAATGCAAACTCAACCACCATCAAACAAACGTCAAATTTCTGCAGTTCAAGTCCAATACAACCAAAGACTGACAGTCTCCAGATTTTCCAATTCCGCCCATCCAGCTGGGCCGAGTAACCAGGGAACACTTCCATCTCAGGCCAATAGTGCACTCTATGGTAGTATTTGCATAGTCTTGGTATATCCAAAACATATTGAGGTCTTCATGCAAATCATGGTCCATCTTTCAAAGGCTCTTTCAGCCTAACAGGGCATCATGCTCTGCCTCATGCTGCATCTCAGCAGCAGCTCCTGGAACCGTGTGCAATTCATGACCACTCCTCACATCTTCCATGCTTCTGAATCCAATACTAGGTGTACAGGACACAGCCATATTCTTAATTCAGGGACAAAATAAATCCCAACCTTGAAAAGCAGGTTCCTTCTCCAGTCAACTCTTTCCAAAAGAATTTGCATTTCTATGATAGTCTTTTCTCAGGCATAGTTTTCATGGTAAGGCAATTGGACCATCTTCCTTTACGATTCCTAATGTGTTTGACAATAGCAGATTCAGTAACCTAAAACCAGTCTCAGTGCCTGTAATTTTAACTTGCTTGAGGTTTTCCAACTTAAAATCTTAAATCTCTCCGTCCAATATCTCTAGCCAAGCATATCAGTCCATTACAAATTTAACCTTGATCAAACTCTCTGGGCCTCAGCAGTAGAACGCAGCCAGCCCTTATGTCCATAGCCCAATTCCAACAAAATCCTCTGTAGTCTTTCCTTCTCCTTAGAAAGCTCATAAGCCAAGCCTCGAAATTCAATGCAGTCTGCACTTAGCATTCTCAAACTCTGATCAGAATAGCCCGTAAAACATGGCTTACCACTCCAGAAGGCATCTTCAGTTGCAAGCACCATGTCCATGCCCATTCCTCCAAAACAAAGGTTCCAAAAGATCAACATCCACATGGTCAGATTCATCTCAGCCCACTTCTTGGTACCAAGTTCTGTAGCAGACAGCTTCAGGGTCGCTGAGATGAACTTCCAGGCCAGGCACAGTTATGGAGGAAGGGATATTTATTGAAGCTTACAGATCCAGGGGAAGTTCCATAAATGGCAGAAGAAGCTGGCCTTCCTCCACATGCCCAAGCAGAGAGAGAGAAGCACAAGCCAAAAGCACACTTCAGGAACTCCTGCTAGGCACACTTTGCATATCTTTAGATTGAAATCTGAAACCCACCACCACACCTTAAGATCCACCCAGTGACACTGCCTCCAGACAGTTGGCTGCAGATGCAAACTACAAACAATAAAGAACTAAATATATTGGGGGCCATCTATTCAAACTACCACAGCTGGTCTACAAGATCTGCCCTTGGTGACAATTTGTCCTCCCCAGCAGGACTCCCTGCCCACTGGAGACTCAAGTTGTCAGCTCAATCTTTGTAAAACACTTGAGTCTATAGCACCCTGCATTCAAACTACCACAGTGTTAGAATGAAACAGACATGTACACCAACAGAACATAATAAGGTGACCTATATAAAAATGTGCACACTTGTATTCATTATAAATATGCCAAGAACACATAATTAGTAATGTGTAATTCCTTCATTGTGTAGGGTTATCCATCCATAAAAGAATAAAATCTGATGGTTCTAACACAAATATAAATCAATGCAAAATAGAATAAAGACAAAAAAGACTTGAAAATATAAAATAATTCAAAACAAAAATACATGAAATTTTCCTGATATTAATCTAAGCCCTGTGTCGTTTGCACATGATACTGAAAACAAAAACAATAAAGGAAAACAATGGAAAATGGATTTGTACTGAGGAAACAAGACAGGAGAAAATAGTTACAATCCATTTATCTGATGCTGGGCATTATATCTAAAATATATAGAGACCTCAGTTCAATAGTAAGAAAAACTACAACGAAAAAAGAGAAAAAGGAACTGATAAAGTGACTTGTTAGAAATAGCTGACACACTGCAAACAAGTGCTGCAAGGCTTGTAAACCTGTGGAACAACATCTATCTTAAGAAAGTTGAACTGCATCAGTATGCAATTATACATCACTATAATCTTCTCAGATGGTATCTATAGCATATTATCAGAAAGACAATGATAAGAAATTATACTCACTTGTTTCTTATTTCCTGATTTCCTTCAAAAATGTTAAACAAGACACATTTATAACCCAGCTGGATATATATGCAAAGAAGAGGTTGTATATGCCAAGAGACTCATGGATTCCTGTATTCATTGCAGCACTGTACACAATGGCTAAGGTGTAAAATCAACCTATATGTCAATCAACAGAGTGATGAATGAATCAATAGAATGATGAATGAAGAAATTGTCACACACACACACACACACACACACACACACACACACAGAGAGAGAGAGAGAGAGAGAGAGAGAGAGAGAGAGAGAATTAAGTAAATTCTGAAAAAAATTGTTATGTTCAGACCTTAGTGATGGAGAACTGACAGAATACTAAATGACAGAAAATTTCAATTAGACAGAGTGAATAAATTCTGGATGTCTATTTCATATCATAGCTGCTGTAGTTAATAGTGCATACTTGAATGCTTGAAATTGGTTTACAGAAAAATCTTTTGCTACAAAAATGCTAAGAATATAAAGTGATGAAAATGTTAGCACCTTGTTTTAATTATCTTTTGATGTATGCATACATCAGAAGATCACATTGTATACCATAAATATACAGAAGTTTTATTTATCAATTATACCATAATAAAATTTTAAATGCTTCTTATTTTTACTTAGCAACACTGTTTGATAGAAGACAATCAATGGAATATGTTAGCAGTCAGCAAATACAATGCCCAAGGTGCCTTTTAAATATGTATAAATGTGAGAAAATTTATCCATATGAGAAGCAATTCTCTCATAATTTTAACTCTTTTTCTTTCAATTAAAAAAAGTGTGATGAAAGACGTGGACAGCAGAAAAAAATATCTCCCCACTTACTCACTAGTAGCTGCCTTTTTTCATAGTTTTATTTCTATTTGTTCTGCCTCATACAAGTCTCTTCTGACACCATCTACTACCACATTTTCATATAGCCCCTTGATGGCCTCAAACGTGTTCACTTCATTTTCAGAAAGTTAGGCATCAATCTGTTAGTGATGACAATGTCTTTTGAAAATAACACCACATTCTTCATAAATCAATGAATTTAATTTGTACACATTTATCACACACCCAAATATTATTTTGGTGGCAGTACAAAAGCCATGGGCTCACACAACATTGTAACAACTAAGAGAAAGATGTCTACTTTTGAATGTGGACTTTAGAATATTACAGCAATGTGGAATTATTCTTTTCCTCATAAGCATTCACAACTCATTGTAAGAAATACATGAATAAAGAATCTAGGGCTGGAGGGAATTCTTAGTGGTTAAAGTACTTGTGTGCAAAGCAAAAGACCCAGGTTAAATTCCCCAGCACCCACTAAGCCAGATGTACAAGGTGGCACATGCATCTGGAGTTCGTTTGCAATGGCTGGAGGCCCTGCTGCATTCATTCTCTGTCTATCTCCTCTCTCTATTTTTTCTCTCTGCTTGCAAAAAAATAAATTAATTAATTTTAAAAAAGATTCTAATCACATATAGACTACTGGTTAATATTGTAGCATGCAATTTAAAACAAAATAAGCCTTAATATATAGGCATATTTGTTTTACCTCTCTTTCCATGAAGACTACACTTTTTGCTTCCAATTTGCTGTTCAATGGTATCATTTAACCACTTCTTTCCAATTTGGGGTAAAGATGCAAAATCCTTATGAGCTTAGCATCTGTCTTTGGAGTACTTACAATCTTGTCACTTATTCACTTACTGTAACAGTATAAATATCCTTATTAATATCTCCTCTTTTTAAATACTTCCTTCTCTATCTGTCCCCATACTGATCATTTTAACGATAAACTTTTCAGCAATTTAATTGTCTGTTGTGTCTGGTTAGATCATTAAAATTTTTATTATGCTAGGTTTTCAAACAATTTGACCATGCACACTACTGAATTATCTGTGGGAATGTATTATTGGGAACTTTATGTAAGATTCCTTTGGTTTTGCTGTCATCCCAAGACACATAGCCATAACTGAAGGATGGTCTCTGGCAGAAGCATGAGAAGAGCTTAGTCAGCATTGTCTCCTATGAGGAAAGGAAAGGCCAACGTTAAAGTCTTCAAGTCCATCTTCCCAATGCTCTGGTAAGAAAATAGAACACACAGAAGGCCTCGCATTTCCAAACATATCCTCAGCAAAAGAAATACCTCTGGAGGCATCACCATACCTGATCTAAAGCTATATTGAAAAGCCATAGTAATAAAAACAGCATGGTACTGGCATAAAAACAGGAGTATAGATCAATGGAATAGACTTGAGGACCCAGACTTTGGGTCAGGCAACTATAGCTACTTGATATTCGATAAAGGCCCAAACAATATAGGCTGGAAAAGAGACAACATCTTCAACAAATGGTGCTGGACAAACTGGATAACCATATGCAGGAAACTGAAACTTGACCCACACATTTCATCATGCACTACACTCAAGTCCAAATGGATCAAAGATCTCAATATAAGATCAGAAACTCGAATACTACTGGAAGAAAATTTAGGAAGTACTTTCCATGATATAGGAATGGAAAAAGACTTCCTGAACAAAAACCCAGCAGCTCATGAACTTAAACCATCACTCAACCAATGGGATCATATGAAGCTGAAGAGTTTCTTTACAGACAAGCATACAATAAGCAAAGCCAATAGATTACCCACAGAATGGGAGAAAATATTTGTGGGTTATCCAACTGATAGAGGCCTAATCTCTAGAATCTACAAAGAACTCAAAAATCTAAACAGTAAGAAGTCAAACACCCCACTCACAAAATGGGGCAAAGAGCTGAACAGGCAGTTCACAGAGGAAGAAATACAAGTGGCAAACATACACTTAAGAAAATGTTCATCATCCCTAATCATCAGAGAAATGCAAATTAAAACAACTATGAGATTCCACCTTACCCCAATAAGGATAGCAAGCATCAAAAAATCAAATAAAAATAAATGCTGGCAAGGATGTGGAGAAGTAGGAACACTCATCCACTGTTGGTGGGAATGTAGGATGGTACAACCACTTTGGAAAGCAATATGGAGACTTCTGAAAAAGCTGAGTATAGAGATACCAACAGACCCAGTTATTCCCTTACTGGGCATTTACCCTAAAACCTTCAAACCACACACTAAAGAGATATGCTCAACCATGTTTATAGTGGCTCAATTTGTAATAGCTAAGAGCTGGAATCAACCCAGATGTCCATCACTAGAAGAATGGACAACTAAGATGTGGTATATCTACACAATGGAATTCTATACAGCAGCAAGAAAAAAATGACACAATGAAATTTGAGGAAAAATGGTTGAACCTGGAACAGATCATTCTCAGTGAACTTACCCAATCACAGAAAAAAAAATTGCCACAGAGTCTCACTCATCTACAGCACCTAACCTGAATCTACTGAAGATACCTTACGTACCCAGCAAGCATCTCCTAGACTAGACACTAGGATGGAAGGGGAGGGAGGGGAGGGCATCAAAGGGGTGGGAAACACAAATCTACACCCAAAAGGCAATGGTACCATAATCTTCTACTTAATAAAAGACAGACCAAATGGCTGATCCTTCACCAGGCCCTTACAGGGAACACCTGAACCACCAGACACTGGAGAGGGTAAGATTAAGACTAACCTTAATCTCCTACGTCTTCCCTCCCTCACTTCCCCTCTCCCTGTCTCTCTCTCTGTTATCTCTAACTCTTGTATATTAGTTATCTTTTTCTTCATTTTCTTAGTGGGCACTGACCTGTAACTCCCAGATCCAGCATGGGGCTATCATCCACAATGAGCTTTTGATCAGAGAGACCTACAAGATTTCCTAAAGGACAGACAGATTTCTGTCAGAGTACTTGATGACCCACCAAAAGCTAGTGATGAGACCCTACTGCTGAAGACACCTTATGTGATTGACATGCAAATTAGAATGGCATGGCTGGAAGTTGGAAGAGAGTCAGTCCCCAGACAGTCAGCACGTCTAGTGCCAGAAGGTGCTACATGGGCGACTGGGGTAAACTGACCAATATCTGTCGAAGCAACGGATGGCCTAACCTACTTAGCAGCAAATAACTTGTTGTGATGCCCACACAAGTGCAGTGGTGGCACACAGCCATGGTGGGGAACCAACCGCTCTCAATTTAGCTAACTGATCCCCTCACTGGTATGGGACCCATAGCTGGAGCTGGGAAACAAGTCAGAACCAGATCCAAATGTAAACCCACTCTCCAATATCAAGCTACCATCAATTGTGGGCTACAAGAGGGCCTACACGTATTAAATTCTCTATTAAAAAAAAAAAGTAAGGGTTATCTCATTTGTCCTGGTGCTAAATTACTCTCCATTGGAGAATCTGCTTCTCTTTTTCAGATAGATGTAGATCCTAAGGAGAGAGCCACCCCATCATACCGTAAAAGGGGCCCAGCTGAAACTAAGAAAAATTGGAGAAACAAGCAAGGGGGCTGTTTTCCTGATGAACCGGATACCAGCACAAGGGGGAAGGAGATCAGCACAGAGAAAAATCAACTCCTACCAAATCAGAGAGCCAGAGCCAACACCTCATCACTGAAGCAGACCAAAAATGAACCCAACATGGCTCAAGGAAATTTTGCTGAAGAGGGGGCGGAAAGAATGTCAGAGTCACATGTTGGGTCATGATATGCAGAGACATTTAGCTTACCCATAACTGTGGGCTAACTCCACAATGCATGACCCATATACCTCAACAAGGAGGGGCCAAGGAGAGGGGGTAGGTCACGGATGAGCCTAATAATGGTACCAAACTGACTGTATTTGCTGAATACAGAACTGACTAATAAATAAATAAATAAATAAATAAATAAATAAATAAATAAATAAATGTTTCAGTGAAGAGGCCTGCCAAAATCTTCCTGCCTCCTTCCTGCCCCCAATTTTGCCCTCTGAAATCCCAAGCCAATCAGAAGAATACAAGTGTATTTACTGTTTAAATCAACCAATCATGTACCCATCCCCTTCTTCTATGTTCAAATCCCTATAAAAAACCTTACCCTCCCACTACTCGGGGCTCTTGTACAGATCTACTGCGTTGGTGAAGTCAAGTGACTGAGCTTAAGCCCGAAATAAAGCTCCTTGCCCTTGAAAAAAAAAAAAATAGAACACATCCACATTGTAGACTGAGCAAAAGCAGAGACTGAGTTGCTTTCAGAAGGTAACACTGAATGCTTTTCTTTCCTTAAAGAGGAAGCAATTGGAGTGTGCTTGGATGGATTCCCAGATCATGCATCGGCCTGTCTAAATTACACCTGAGAAGTAGCAACCAAAGTGATGGAAATGAGAAAGATTAAAGCATGGTTACTTTGGAATTTACAATCCTACAATCACAATGGCTTACACACATCACAACAAAGGGTCTTTAGGCTTGCAGACAGTCCTGTCTGCAACACCTGTGTCAAACAAGTAGGTACAGATGCGATGATGGAGTCTCCTGATAAAAGAATATTTGTTTTCTAGGTAGACATACGCACATCATTCCAGATGTTTCCATCTCTTTCTCTTAGTAATTATAAAAAATAATAATGTCTATAATATTAGTGCTATTTAACATAACCCTTCCTCACTAAATCAAGTCATATTAGTTGGTAAAGTATCAGTCTATTTTTTTCCTCCAAATCTTCTTTTTCTCCTCTGCCCTGCTGGCTTGGACATGTTCCTCAATAAGTGTTGCACATACTCATGTGACATGGTATTGGTTAGCACTCATGAGTTTCATCAGCTATCTTTGTTAGCTGAAATTATTTTTTCTTCCCATGAATAGTTAAAAAAATCATTTTGGAAATGTAAAATACAAAGTAATACACATGAATAAATAAAGTAGTATTTGAATGGGACCAAGAAATCTACTTATTGCAATCCCTAACAAAAACTCTATTCAATTTCATAATGAATGATTAAATTTATTCTAAACTAGAGGGTCTTTTGGTTAGGATGATAACTGACAACTGATCCACTAAATTTCTGAAACAGTAAAGTTTAGTTTACCACCACTTACAGTGCTTGCAAGAATCAGATAGGCCAAAGAATCTCTCATTGCAACTTACCACAGCTCATTTAAATGTCACAGCCTATGAGAAGGCATGAAAATGCCAATCTTATCACTCTTCTTCAATACATATTTGTTAAACAAGATTAAATTAGATTAAAGACACAAAAAACAGTAGCATTTCTCAGAAATTTCAGACAAAATACATGCATCTATATAGCATGGACCTTAAGATACTCACTAAAAGTATCTGAAGCACATGCATGCACAGACACACGGACACACACTTGTGAGGAAAACATAACCAAGTCTACCTGCTGCTGTGGTTATCCTAGGCTTGCAGTAAAATTAGTGCATATTAAGAAAACACATGCTTCTAGAAAATTTAAAATAGCCAGTTACAGTAAGTACACACACACACACACAAACTTACTAAGATTTTGAATATGTAAATCATGAAGTTTGGAAGAGTCATCTAACTTTAGACTAAGATTTAAAAAAAAGTTAAAATCTCTGTGCTAGGAAGCTATCTCAGCCAGTAAAGTGCTTGCCTAGGAGGCATGATGAGCTCAGTTGGATCCCTAGTACCCATATAAATATCAGACATAGTATTGTATTTTTGTAATTCCAACAGAAAGAAATGAAGCCAGGAAGATCCTTGAGGCTTGATGTCCATCCAGTCTTACCTGATCTGCTACCCACCCCCAATGAAAACAAAAATCCCAAAATAGCTAAAAGTTAGCAGCATTATAGGAAGTTCAATTTTATGACACTGAATTTCAGACAGTGAAGGGCATTGCTCAATAACAAATGGGAAACAAAGAGAGTGAATATTATTATTAAATCAAGTTCCATGCCTTAATTTTTTCCAGGCTATGGAGAGGGAATGAAAACCTAACCAGAGGCTCCAATAAAATATATTTTTCAGTTTGGACACATGTGTTATGTCCTATTTTACTGGCTTCCATATTGAGCATGGTAGGAGAGAAACAGGAAGGAAAGGCTCCTGGTCTACTTTGAAGAACAGAACAATGACCTTGTCCTTTATCCCTAAGTCTCTGTAGCAAGATGTCTTATTTTTTTTAATATTTTTATTTATTTATTTATTTGACAGAGAATGAGGGGGAGAGAGAGACAGAGAGAATGGACGTGACAGGGCCTCCAGCCACCACAGTGAACTCTAGACATGTGTTCACCCTTGTGTATCTGGTTAACATGTGTCCCAGGGAATCAAACCAGGGTCCTTTGGCATTACAGGCAAATGCCTTAACTGCTAAGCCATCCCTCCAGCCTGGCAAACTGTCTTATTAACACACAAATAGAGAAAAATTTCAGAACTGCCACATTTCTTGACATAAAAGAACAGAAAAATAGATTAAAAAAATACAAAGCCTACTATTTCTTACACAAAAGCAATTAAGTATAATTATCTAAATAAGAGATTGTTCAGTTGGGATTCATCAAGATTATAAACATTGCTCTTAAACATAAAAAGAGAGTGAAGCCAGGTCTGGTGGTGCACGCTTTTAATCCCAGCACTTGGGAGGCAGAGGTAGGAGGATCACCATGAGTTCGAGGCCACCTGAGACTACAAGTAAGTTCAAGGTCAGCCTGAGCTAGAGTGAAACCCTACCTCAAAAAAACAAGCAAACAAACAAACAAACAAACAAAAAAAGAGTGAAAATGCAACCCATGTATTGAGAGAAAATTATTTACAAATCATTTATTTTATAAATCACTTGGCTCTACTCTACAATAAAGAACAAATGCTCAAACCCAATGTTAATAAAATTAAAAGAAATAAATGTGATTAAATTCATTCTTCACCAGTAGAGACACAGATAATAAAGTCATATGAGAAGTTGTAAAACATTACATACTATTCATTAGAGAAATAAAGATTAACTAGTAATAAGATATAGCTTCATACCCATTGAAATGGCAAACTTTAAGATGAATAAAATTTTCAGAAGAACATAGAGGAATTGGTACTATCACATACTGCTAATGAAAAAGTAGAAGGGAGCAACCACTTCATTGACCCTGTGGTATTTACACCAGAGGAAAAACAGTACATGTCCATAGTGTCCTCTCGTGAGATACTTGCTTATAACAACTTCATTGATAATAGCTGTTTGGTAAAAAGCCAAATTCCTATCAGCACATTTAGGGATAAACAAATAACAGCATGCTGTGGTAATGAATTGTAAGAATACTATCGAAGCAACAATAAAAATGGAAGAATAACATATGTGGTATTTTGAATGTAAAATATCTCCTATAGCCTCAGAGTCTGTGATTAAGCCTCTTAGTCCCCTGTTGGTGGAACCATTTAGAGGTGGGGCCTTTCTCCAAGTGGTATGTGACTGCTGGTAGGTGTTGTGATTTTATAGTCCAGCCCAACTTCCAGTGCTAGCTAGCTTACTCTTGTTGCATTCTCCTCTTGATATTTGACCATGTGAGCCAATTTCCCACTCATGCTATGCTTTCCTTTCCATGATGAAACTGCACTTGAAACTGTAAGCTGGAAATACACTCTTTCCTTCCAATTGCTCATGCTGAGTAAAAAATATATTTCAAAAATGTGAATGAACACACTATATGATTCCTTTACCTTAACTCCACAGTTAGTAACAGGAAGTCAAGTAGTACATGGATTTGGGGATTTGTAAGAAAAGAGATGATATCTAAAACCCATGCAAGAAACTTCCAAACAGGGGCTTGAAGAGATGACTTAGTGAATATGGTATTTTCCAGCAAAGTCAAAGGATCCAAGTTCTATACCCCAGTATCCATGTAAGCCAGACGCACATGGTGGCACTTGTGTCTGGAGTTCATTTGCAGTGGCTAGCGGCTCTGGTGCACCCATTATCTCTCTTTCTCATTCTTTCATATAAATATATATATTTAAAAGAAAAGAAACTCCCAAACAGTGATCTGTGCCACACCAACATCAGAAAGATTTTATGAAGTCACCAGATTTTGGTAAATCAGAATTTTCAGAATGGGTCTCTAAAGGAAGGGAAGAAGAAAGGAAGAATTTCCTCCCCGATTTTGGGTGTTCCTTTCTTAAGCACTAATATTCTACTTAGAAAATACCTTCATCATGGGATATTCTTAAACTCACTTTACCTATCAGTAACATTGAGGATGTAGTTTATTCTCTTGCATATTTTCACAAGGAATAACCATTACAAAATCTTTATGATCTTAATTTTAAATTGGCACTTTGTCTAATAAACAACTTTTTGGAATTTATTCTTAAGAAATTCATAATTGAACAAAAGCACAGGTGGAAAATTCAAGAATATGTTTGTTATAAACTATTATGAAACAGCAGTGACCAAATTATATGAAAGGAAGAGAAAGAATGATTCAATGTCATATTAATTAGAATATCCATAAATTGCTGATTGAGCAATGAATTCTTTAATTTTGGCAATGGATGTGTCAAAGATTTGAGATTGAAATACTGTCAACTTCTCTTCACTAGTGGTTAATATAGGGAAATTCACATATTGGTGTTATTTCAATAGAGTATGGAAATTATGGTGAAGTACGAAAGAGGAGAGTAGATATTTGTGTCTTTGTACTTTTAAAGTTAAGCCCTTTATATTAAGCATTTGGAGACTGACAGAAAGTTGTATGAAATAATTAACAGTATAGAAATGAAGATTATTATGTTAAGTAAAATAAGCTAGACTCAGAAAAATAAATATGATTTCTACCATGTGTGTGTGTTTAGATTTAAATTTATATTATATGCAAGTGTATATAGTTATCTCTCTCTCTTTCTGGGTATGTTATGAAAGTAGAGAAGAGATTATGAGAGGGAGAGCCCTTAAGAGGTACCAGAAAGAGTGTTTTGGGATACACCTGAAATAAATGCAGAATGGGGAAAAATTTAGGGTAATAAAGGGACCAGGAAGAGGGTGGCAGAAAGACTATACTCTCAATGTTTCTGCCCCTGATCACTGTTAAAGCCATCATTTGTAAGTTTGCATCATACCTGCCTACATTTTGATTGCGTGTGTCCTATTTATTTCAGATCATACTCACTTCTTTTCCAGAATAGTATAGCTGACATGCAGGTGGGATAGGCAACAGAAATTCTCACCTGATAGTAATGGGCAATAGCATCAAATTTCAAATAGGTTTTTTTCAAAGAACATTTTCCAGTTTCCAAATTAGAAGAAAAATTATGAATATCTAGAAGCATTACATGGTAAGATTGTTGTTACTTTATAATGTTTATAGTTAAGTTTTTATGTAGCTGCATGACTCCATATTTAGTCTTTTTAATGATTAATAGCTTCTTGACATACAAATTAATAAAAACAAAACTTAAAGGACATGGAATTAACCTTCAGTGTTTCCCTTTGGATTCTGTGGCATTAACCTTTTTTCTCTGCATCTTTCACAGAGAAATATTGTCATATAAATTTTTAAAAATCAAGTCTTTCCCCTTTCACTTCCATGTTTGTTACTGAAGTATTTGCAGTTGGAATGGAAGCTAAATGCCTTTCAACAGATGAATGTTTAAATAAATGTTGTATATACACACATGGTGAAATTTATTTCTCCATAAAGAAAAATAAATCATATGAAGGATAACAGATGAAAATTAAAAACATTATATTAAGAAAATCAGCTGGACTCAAAATATGCTTCATGGTTTCTCTCATGTATGGTAACTACATTTTAATTTGTAAATGTGCATATATGTGCCCTGGGTTGTACACCATTAAACGAAAAAGGGAATGTCAAGAGGAGAAGGAGAGATCCTAAAGGAAGGGAGATCAGGAAAGAAAAAAAAAAATAAAGAGGATAATAGAATATGTGTGACATAAAAGTTGAAGGTGAACCAGGAAAGGAGGATAAAGATCAACTAGAGGAGGAAGGGGCAAAGGGGACAGGAAAATAGATGATACAAATAAGGTCAAATCAGTATGAAAATGCCTTAATGCATCTCATTAGTTTGTATTCTAGCTTCAAAGTGTTTAAACTGTGAAAAAAAAATAAATAAGCACTGAAAAAGAGAATAATAGTTCTGAAAGAATCCTAATTCTATTCTACCCCATTTGATGAAAAGTAGATTTTCAACAATCTCATTAATAAAAACACAGAATTCAGACTTATATTCTTCAAGGTTGAACTCACAGTTTCCTCACTAACACTTCTCATATATTTCATTATATTAAGCAATGACATGTATTTATTATTTAAATACAGGTCTATTCTGACTTCTCTACTTACCTTAAATTTGATATAGAATTGCTAACAAAGGCATAACAGTTCCATTCTCAAAGAACACATTATTTTTCTCCATTCCTACAGCTCAAGTCTCACATCACTTAGAAGTCCATTCTTGGTTATAGTTCAGTAGCAGGTTAACAAGTTCCAGAAGTATAGCACCTCGTTCAAGAATATTGTCTGCACCTGCCCTTCTAGCCCCTGCCTACTGTCATTGACTGCAGAAACACAACCAAGGAAGCAAGTCTCTGATTTCCACAAAAAAATCCCATATACAAAGGGTTACCTTTCCTCTAATTATTCATATTAGAGGTACATTTGCTCTATTTATTTCAATCTTATTTGGAAATTTGCACCATATATTTTTTTTTAAATCTGGGCTTCTAACAGAATTTAGTATAGAAGTAATTTGAAAGAAAACTGAGCAGTATAGAAGTATCATGTTTCTATGCATATTTGATTGAAGTATGTGTGTTAATAAAGAATAAGAAATTCAATATTTTCTACTCTGATATTAACTATTCTGAAATGAATATCCTGCTGCTATTGCAGGTGAAATGCTAGGGATTAAAATCTGTTCTAATAAAAAGTTGAAGTATGATATTAATGTTTAAAGTTGTATTCTTCTCTTGAGACCTCTACTTTTAATAACCTACAGGACCATGGATAAAAACTGAGGCAGTAGTCATTACTAAAATGGATTTTCTGGCAGAATTAGACATCACCTCCACAAATCAATAATCATTTGAAGCTAACAGGGAGAATAAATGGCCTCCTTTTTTATTTTGCCACATGTTGAGTTGCTTTTTAATCTTGATTTAGAGTCATACTGCTAGAAACAAAGATTAACTGAGGACTTAGAACATTTTAGCAACAACTAGAGGCCAATTCATTACCAAGGTTAAAGGCTCCCTTCCTTCAGTCAGGGTATTTCTAGCTAATCAATGCATTCTAAAGAGAAAAACTAGGTGCATATTGTATAAATGCTACCATCTAAAGCCACTTCAATTTTTAAAGATCTGCACCATTAGCTTTGTTTTGGCAGTTGGTATATATTTTTTATTTAATAATTTAACATGCCAGTGATGCTTGGGGTTATCTTTGTGTTGACAGATAATGTCATTAATTCTTTTCAACCATGAAGTTTAGCTCTCCTATCTTTTTACAGTCCAGAAAATTATTGCCCCAAGTCAACAGCAAGTGAATTCTACCAATCTATTTTCTACCACATGTAGGAAATGCAGTAAAATTCTAGGTAGAGTTCTTCATAGTTCGAATTGCTATAAGTACTATAAGAAGAAGAGTATAATGATAAAAATCAGTGTGTTTCTACAACTGATATTCCCATAGGGCAATATGAAAATGAAATATGTTAAGATATTTGATTATAAGAAATAAATAATATTAAAAATATAAAATTAAGAGAGTATCAATAAAATTCAGCTACAAATATTTTTTGCTCTTTTATCCAGAGAGGGGAAGTATGACTATGCATTTATATAAACACATGTGGATGCTCAAAGAAAAAAAAAGAAATAGAAAGCATATGTGTATGCAAATATCAGTATTTTTTTAGAATAATAAGGTCTGAGTTCCTTGATCAGACAGTGTGTGGGCTGGCTCATTGGTCTGGAGTGAGTAGACTAGATGCATTTCTGTGCTCCTGCCACCTCCAGCATCTGAGTTTCTTGAACAGACAATATATGGGTGGGTGCAGTGGCCAAGAGTGAGTAGGCTAGACCTCTGTATCTGGGCTCCTCCCACCTTCCCAATCTGTGTTGCGTACACTGGTCTGTACCCTGGAGGGTACAGGATGAAGTAGACCAGATGCCTTCTCCCACGCTCTACCAAGTCTGCTGGTCCTGGTAGGTCCCATTTTGCCTTGCTCGGGGAGGTCCTTGTGTGAGCTGTGAAATGAGGCCTTTTACTCTGGAATCCTGACTGGCCAGTAGGTACCAACATCCCTGTTTACCTGAATCAGAGGGTGAACAGGCAAAAGGGAGTGGGGGAGTGACTTCCATCTCCTTCAATAAAATAAAGACTCCACCTAAAATGGATAGAAAACATTGCAAAAAGGCCAATGAAAGTCAGAAAATCTAGAGATCTCCACCAAGGATGCCTAGTCCTATTACAGAAGCCTCCAATGAAATCATAGAGATATCAACAGATATTCATTCCCAAAATGAAAGCACAACAACCAATGAGACACTGATTTTAAAAATCACTTAACTTGAATATAACTATCAAAGAACCAACAATTTTATCAATGAAATTGAACAGAATCATCTCCTAGAGTGTTCAGCCTTTGATAGTAGGCTTAACTTGATTGAAGAAAATGTTAGAACCACCCAAGGAAATATGAATGAATTAAAGGTAAGTCAAGAAATGAAGACCTCAACAACTGGTTGATTAAGTTTAATAAAGACTTGATCAAATGCAAGAATGAACTATAGGAAGCATCAAGAAAATCAGAACTCTAATTGAAATTGTACTTCAGAAAAGAGATGGACATGATTCAAAATAACACAAAAAGAACACAAAAATCAAATAGAAATTATAAAAAAAAAACCTCTTTATAACCACTCACCAATAGAGTTACTCATGTGAAAGAGAGCCTCTGACCTCTAAGATAAGAGAGAAAAAAATTGATCAGGAGTCCAAAAACTATGCTAAGTTCAAAACAATCAGGTGAAGAGAATATGAGGAAACTGTATGACACCCTAAAATGACCAAACATCTGGATCATGAGTATACCAGAAAGAGAGGAAGTCCAGACCAGAGGCACAGAGAACATGCTCAACAAAATTATTGAAGAAAAATTTCCAAATCTTGCAAAAGAGAGGCCCATCCAGATACAAGAAACCCACAGAACACCAAACAGGACAGACCAAAGAAGAAACTATACAAGACAGATTACACTTAAAACTCTTAACAATGAAAACAAAGAGAGTGTTAAAAGCAGCAAGAGAGAAGCAACTCCCAACATACAAAGGCAATCCTACCAGAATTTCCTACCAGAAAATCCTACCAAAAATATCACATTTCTCAGTGGAAACCCTGAAATCCAAAATGACCTGGCATGGAACACTTCAAAATCTGAAAAACTGTGGCTTCCAACCCAAGCTACTTTACCCAACAAAAGTGTCCCTCATAATAGATATTGAAAGAGAAAAAATTCCATGAAAAAAAGTCAACTCTATGATTATAGGAACATAAAGCAAAGCCTACAGAGAATACTTGAGGGAATACTCCACACAAAACAATCAAACAACCAATCACAAGAGTCAATAGGATGATCACAATAACCCAAATAAACCAGGTTCAAAACTGTACATTAACAGAAGAAAACACCAAACCCCATATATGCCTCATCATGGCTGGGATTAATTCAAATCTCAAAGTAATAACTGTAAATATTAATGGTCTTAACTCACCCAGCCAAGACACAGATTATCAGGATGGATCCAAACTGTGGACCCCTCTATCTGTTGTCTTCAAGAAACCCACCTCAACACCAAAGATAGACAATTCTTCACGGTGAAAGGTTGGAAAATGACATTCTAAGCAAATGGAAAGAAAAAAACAAGTGGGTGTTGCTATATTCCTATCTCATAAAATAGACTTCAAACCAAAAGTAATCAAAAAGGACAAAGAAGGCCACTTCTTACTCATCAAAGGAATGATCCAATGTGGGCACATTACAGTCATAAATGTATATGCACCAAACACAGGGGCACCACAGCTTATAAAACAAAATCTACTCTACAATAAAAAAGATATAAACCCCAACACCATCATAGTCAGAGACTTCAATACTCCACCATCACCAATAGACATAGACAGATCATCCAAGCAGAAAATTAACAGGAAAACAATAGAACTCAACAACATCATAGATCAACTAGACCTAACAGATATCTACAGAACTTTCTACCCCAACTCTTGAGAATACACATTCTTCTCAGCAGCCCACAGAAATTTCTGCAAATTGACCATACATTTGTCCATAAAACATGGCTTCATAAAGTCAGAAAAAATTGAAGTAACTTCCTGCATCATGTCAGATCACAATGCTTTAAAGCTAGAAATTAACAACAAGAGACACATAAAGAATTACACCTATTCCTGGAGACTAAACAACATACTTTTAAACAATGAATGAGTCTTGGAAGAAATCAGAAAAGAGATTGTAAAATTTCTAGATTTGAGTAATAATGAAAACACAACCTACCAAAACTTATGGGTCTCAATGAAGGCAGTCATAAGGGAAAAATTCATAGCACTGAATGGCTTCATTACAAAGACAGAGAGATCCCAAATTAATAACATGACTTTCAACCTAAAGGTAATGGAAAAACAAGAAGACTCCAACCCAAAGAGTCCCAGATAGAAAGAAATAATCAAGATCAGAGCATAAATTAATGAATTTGAAAGTAAGAAAACGAATTTAAAAATCAATGAAATGAAGAAATGGTTCATTGAACAAATGAACAAGATTAAAAAACCATTGGCCAAACTGACCAAGAAAAAGATTAAGTCTCAAAATAACATAATCAGAAATGGAAAAGGAGCAATCACAACAGATATCAATAAAATTGGAAGAATAACCCAGACATACTCCCAAAATCTCTACTCCCCAAAATTGAATAATCTGGAAGAAATGGATGAATTTCTAGACACATACCACCTATGAAAACTAAACTTTGAACAGATTAATCTCCTAAAAAACATAGCACACCATAAAGATTGAAAAGGTAATCAAAAACCTCCCCCAAAATGAAACTTCAGGGCTGGATGGCTTCTCAACTCAATTCCATCAAACCTTCATGGAAGAACTGAAACAAATTTTTCTCAAACTATTCTGCATAATAGTAGAACAGAGAATCCTCCTGATTACTCTAATGAAGCTAGCATCATCCTAATACCAAAACCAGACAGAGATGAAACAAGACAAGAAAATTATAGGCCTATATCCCTAATGGACTTAGATGCAAAGATCCTGAACAGAATCCTTGCAAACCGAATTCAATAACACAACAAAAGAATTATCCACCTTGATAAAGTAGGCTACATCCCAGGCAGGGGTGGTTTATCATATGGAAATTGGTCAGCATAATATACCACATAAATAAACTGAATCATAAGAACCACATGATCATCTTAATTGATTCAGAGAAAGCCTTTGACAAAATACAATAACACTTCATGATCAAAAAGGAAAGAATAGGCATGGAGGGTTTATATATCAACACAATAAAGGCTATATATAAAGCTCTTAAATCCCATTTAATACTTAATGGGGAAAAACTCAAGGAGTTCTCACTCAAAACAGGAATAAGACAAGCATTGCCACTGTCACCACTGCTCTTCAACATAGTACTAGAGGTAGTAGCCCAAGCAATAAATAACTAGAAATAAAAGGATTGAAATTGGAAAGGAAGAAGTCAAGTTAGCTCTATTTGCAGATGACATGATTCTATACAAAATTGAACTGAAAATCTCCATCTCAAAATTTCTAAGGTGATAAACTCCTTCAGTATAGTAGCAGGATACAAAATCAATGCACAAAATTCAGTAGCTTTTGTATATGGAAAGGACAAATATACAGAGAAAGAAATCAGTGAGTCTGTCCCATTTTCAATAACAACAACAACAGCAAAAAAATACCATGGAATTACACTAACAAAGGATGTAAAAGAACTACATATTGAAAACATAAATATACTCAAGAAAGAAATACAGGAGGACTTGGGAAGATGGAAAGACCTCCCATGCTCCAGGATAGGTAAAATTAATATTGCAAAAATGGTAATCCTACCAAAAGCAATACACAGATTTAACACAATATCAACAAAAATACCAGCATCATTCCTCATAGAGATTGAAAAAATGATATATCCAGAGACACAGAGGTTCCCAAGACCTCATCACTGAAGTAGACCTAAAACACAAATGAAACATGGCTCAGGGAAATTTGCAGAATAGGTGGTGGAAAGATTATGAGAGCCACAAGATGGGTCATGATGCACAGAGACACTGCCTCTTACCCATAACTGATGGCTAACCCAACAATGCACAACCCATATTCCCCAATAAGGAGGGGTCCTGTGGAGGGGGGAGGACATGGAGGAGGTTAATAATGGTACCAATATGGCTGTATACACACTGTGTACATAACTAATAAAATAAATTTTTTAAAAAATCAAAGACTTTCCAGAGAATGCTTGACCTGTATCTAGTAAGAATTAGACCATAATGTCACCAACTGCTTGTAACTGGAAGGAAGGCAAGTCCTATGACACCTTTGGAGCACTGCAGCTGTGACACATCTGTCAAAGGATGAAATCACTGACATGTTCATCATCACATCACCAAAAGCTGAGACATGAGTTTTGTTCTGGCAAAACTAAAATGAGATTCTAATTATCCTTAAAAGAATACATATATTCTTTGTGAGTGTTTCTGTGTGTGTGTGTGTGCGTGTGTGTGTATGTTTGGTTTCAAAAAATTCATCTTCAAAAATTATTTCAAGTGCTTAAACTGATTGCTTTTATTCCAGTAAAAATGGTCAGTTGCCTAGAAATCACATACAAGAACTACTGACTTCCCTGAGTGGAATAAAATTTACAGTGAAATAGAAAAATATCATATGGAAAGACAGAAGGCCTCAGATATCCAAACATATCCTCAGCAAAAGAAAAACCTCTGGTGGCATCACCGTACATGAGATAAAACTATGTTACAAAGCCATAGTGACATAAACAGCAAGGTACTGGAATAAAACAGAAACATAGAGCAATGAAACAGAATTGAAGACTGAGACCTTAGGTCAAGCAACTGTAGCTGCTTGGTCTTTAACAAAGGTGCCAATAATGTAGCCTGGAGAAAAGACAGAATCTTTAACAAATGGTATTAGACAAATTGGTTGATATTATGTAGAAAAATGAAATTAGGCACATTCATTTTGCCATACACAAAAATCAAGCCCAAATGGATTAAAGACCTCAGTATAAGACCCAAAACTCCAACTACTGGAAGAAAAACAGTGTAGTCATTCTCTACGATATAACACTGGGAAAAGGCTTCCTGAACAAAACCCAGTAGCTAAGGAAATTAAACAAGCACTCAACCAATGGGATCTCATGAAACTAAAAAGCTTTTGCACAAACATTCCATAAGCAGAGCCAATAGATTACCCAACGAATGGGAAAAAATATTTGCCAGCTATACCACTGACAGAAATCTAATATCTAGAACCCTCAAAGAACTCAATAAACCAAACAATAAACAGTCAAACAACCCACTCCAAAAGTGGGACAGAGAACTAAAAAGGGAGTTCTCAGGGGAAGAATTACAAATGGCTAACACACACTTAAGAAAATATTCAACAACCATGACCATTAAGAAAATGCAAATTAAAACAACTATGAGATTTCACCTTAACTCACTAAGGATAGCTAACATTTAAAAATCAAATTAAAACAAATGTTGGTGAGGATGTGGAGAAAAAGTAACATTCATTCACTGTTGGTAGGAATGTAAGCTGGCACAACCGTTGTGGAATGAGAAGGATGAATGCAGAGTTACCAACAGACCCTGTTATTTCCTTACTGGGCATTTATCCTAAAAGCTCCACATCTCAGTTCAGAGATATTTGCTCAACCATGTTTATAGTTTCCCAGTTCATAATAGCTAAAACAGGAAGCAACCCAGGTGCCTATTATTGGATGAATGGATAACCAAGATGTAGTATAGCTACATGATGGAATTCTATTCAGCAGTAAGAAAAAATGACACATTGAAATTTGTAGAAAAATGGTCAAACTTGGAACAGATCATTCTTAGTGAACTCACACAATCACAGAAACACAACCATCTCATGATCTCACTCATCTGCAGTTCCTAACCTGGATAGCCCAAGTTGCTGACATAACTAAATAGCATCTTGAGGCTTGGACAATAGGGAGGGTCAGAAGAAGGGAAAGGGTGGGGGGACACAAAACTGAACCCAAATTTAACTGGTACCACAGAATCCTATATCCTGGAAGTCAGACTAAAATTTGGGACCCTCAAGAGAACCTTACAGAGAGCACCAGAATTGAGGGACCCTGGCTACAGTGAGATGAAACCTAACCTCACATTTTTCCTGTTTCTCTTTCTTCTCTGTCTTTTTCCTTTTTTACTTTCTTTTGTTATTTTCTCTTGGCACTGGCCTCTAATTCCCTGTAGCAGGATGTGTTCTACATCCACAATGAGCTGTTGATCAGAGACCTACTAGATCTCCCAAAGCAAAGAAGACAGACTTTTGTCAGAGTACTTGATTACTCACTAGAGGTTAATGGTAAGACCCTACTGCAGAAGACAACAAATGCTGTTGGTATGGACCATGGAAAGACCAGGTTGGAAACTGGAGGAGAGCCAGTCCCCAGTCAATTAGCCCATCTAGTGCTGGAAAGTGCTACATGAGATACTGAGGGGAAAGTGGCCAACATCTATCCAAGCAATTCAAAGACTAAGCGACTAAAAAGCAAACAATCTGAAGTGATGCTCACACAAGTGCAATAGTGGCACACAGCCATGGTGGGTAACAAACTGCTTTTAGATTAGCTAACAGATCTACTTAGTGGAAAGAAAACCATAGCTAGAACTGCATATAATGATTCTGCTTTCCATTGTCACACTCCCACTAAACTTAGACTATAAGATGTTGTAAAGCCTCTTAATTATCTCTAAATTAGTAATGGTTATCCCATTTAACTGGTGCTGACTTAATTCTCCATTGGAGAATCTGCTTCTCTTCTTCAGATGGGAGCTGGACCTGAGGAGATAAATGACCAGTGCATTCTACCCTGGCTCCAGCTGAAACCACAGAGGAATTGGGGAAATGAGAAAGAATGGTGCTTTCTTAATGAAGCTTATTTCAGCACAAGGGTGATGGAGAAAGACACTGAGGATACTCAAAACCTACCAAACCTAAGGTCCAGAGGCTCCTAATTGCGCCTCACTTAAGTAGACTTAAAATACTCCCACCATGGCTCATGGAATTTTGTGGAGGAGGGGCCAAAAAGATTGTTAGAGCCACAAATTGGGTCATTTTGCACAGAGACATTGCCTCCCCCCCACATAATGCATGACCCACAATCCCCAGGGGTTGACCTGCATCTCCAACAAGGAAGGTCTCTTCAGAAAAGGGGCAGGGAGGAGGGAAAGGATGGTACCAACATGTGTTGTTTACATACAAAATATGTCCACAGCTAATTAATAAAAAGAGAATAATAAGTAGTTCTAAATGCATAGAAACAAGGCTATAAATTTTATTTTGCATAGGAGTTAAGACATTAGCATATTTGATATGTACTATTCTGTTTCCAAAAAACTCGAGATGCACATGGCACTTTGTGCATCTGTCTTTTTGTGGGTACTAGGGAATCAAACTCCAGTCATTAGGTTTTGTAGGTAAGTGCCTTAACCACTGAGCCTTCTCTCAATCCTAATCAGTGTTTTATTATGTTGGAAAATATTGGTTTCCAGTAATATGCAGATATGCAGGTGGCTGAATGAGAAAGTTAACCTGGCATCACTGAATGTAGAGCCTCCTCCCTATTAGCTAGAGGTCATAACATTTGGAAAGTCCTATGCAACCTGCTGAGGAAGAAAAGTCACCAGTCTTAACCAGCAGTCAACCCAGCAAAGTACACAACTGACCAGCCAGGCACAATGTGTCATTAGTGCAATAGTGAAATTTCTCTTAGAAGGATACCCACCGGCTCCCTGATTGGATTTGAAGCCCATTCCATGGAAGGGAATTCATACAGGAAACTGAAAAACAGGCCAGAAGCCAGTGGTTGGGAAAGTCATTAGCTCTGGAGAAATCTACTCCTTTTTTTTTTTTTTTTTTTTTTTTTTTTTTTTTTTTAGCTATGTGGATACATTAGGACTACCTAGTTGCCTTCTACATAATTATGTATATTCCAATACATTGGTGCTGCTTTCACTTTTCATTGGAAAAGTCTCTCTTTTGAGATGGTGGTGACTACTGAGGAGACAAAACTGGCCAAATTTCTCAAAAGAGACAACATGTTGCTCAGCACTAAATGAGACATGTCTATCACGTCCTATAAGGATCAAGGACTGTTATGGAAGAGGTGGCAAAGATGAGGAGGAATGTTTTAGAATGTTGTATTCCAGTCAGACACAAAGCAGTTGTTGGATACCTGATCTCATGTACACTATCATTGCCTGCACAATATCTGTATAATATTGGGCCTATCTATAAGTTTTCCTGGGTGTAAGAGGAGGACAAAAAACAAAAAACAAAAAAACAAACAAACAAACAAACAAAAAAAAACGCATCAGAGTACAAGAGGGAATAGTTAGAAAAAAGAGAGAAATGAGTGTATGGGAAATAGTAGAGGGAGTAAAAGGAGAGCATTAAGAGAGGATTATGTAACTTTTAATAAAGATTTTTTACCTGAAAAATTAAAGTGAAAGTTTATAATAAGTAATAAATGGGAATCTTTAAGAGCTATAGACATGTTCTTGATATGTGTATGTTTTTTATTTATCTATAACCATTTATCCATATTTTTCACATACATACACCAGTCTTCCTTAGCATAAATCTCATGTTCAAAATATACACAATAGTAAGTATTGAATAAAGAAACACATGAATTGAAGCACAGAAGCTGAAACTGTAAATTTAAAAACTTATTTACACAAAAATTAAACACTATTTTAGGGATTGTGCACTTAGATTTATAATACTAAAAAAGTATCTTATTACTTATAATAAGATAAATTATAAGAAGATCTAGACATTTACTTTAGTAAAAGAATTCTTGCCTCACATGGTCAAGGCTTAGTTCTCTCATTGCAACATACATAAAAAGTTCTCATTAGATCTGCCATTGTGAAAAAATAGTTATTGTCAAGAGAAAAATATAGATGATATATTTAGGTAAAAAGTTATATTTAAATAGTGCATCTATTAAAGTCTTCACTAAATTATGACTATTTATACAACCACATGCCTTGTGATGGTTTTGCATGCCTGCTGCCCACTCTTGGCTCATATGTGCAATAAAGATGTTTTACAAACATAGGTAATAATAATAAACTTACAGAATTGGTTTTAAGATGTTATTCTTTGAATTTTAAATAGAGTCATGTGTTTTTAAAAAAATACTTTCCTTTGTATATTAGAGAGAGAGAGCAAGACAGAGTAGAAAGAGAATTGGCATGCAAGGGCCTCTGGCCAGTGAAAACTAACTCCAGATACATGTGCCACTTTGTGCATATGGTTTTATATGGGCACTGGAGAATCAAACCAAGACCAGCAGACTTTGCAAGCAAGCAACTGTAACCACTAAGCTGTGTCTCCTCCCTGAATCATGTTTAATGTTTTATTTTTCTCAACAGCTGATGATACTATATGGAGAATTTGTGCAAACTTTAGGAGTTGAGTCCTAGTAGTGGGAAAAAGTCCCTGGAGCTTACTTTTGAACATTTACTGAGATCCTAGATATTGTACCTTGCTGTTAGCTTAATATCCACAGTAAGGGAGGAGCCATCCACCATAGAGTCTAGCCACCATATCTCTCTGCACAAGCACATGGGAATAAGATAACATGTACTTAGCCATGGAATAAGTACTATGGAAAGAATGGAGGGGGAAAGGAAGAAAAGGAAAGAGTGAGAAAAGGAGGGAGGTAAGAAGAAAAAAAAGGAAGTAAATTGCTATCAGGAATGCAACCATTACTGTGGCTAAGTGTGATCATGTAAATCTTATTGGTTTCTGGGAAAAATGTGGTAAAGTCTGAAGATGCAGCCTAGAGAAATCACAGATTTCTATAAGTAGAATTTAATAGAACATTCTGCTCTAAGCTTACTAGGTCAGTATAATAACAGGAATGTGGACAGCAAAGGCCAGTCTCTTGAAGCTACAGAGAGTAAAGAGTATTCCATTGGGAACTAGAACAGACACCATTCATCATGATACATGTATACATGTGACCAAATATATATTTTTTTTTACTTTTTTTGCCATGTCATGGGACTGTGATAAAGATGAATTTAAAAGTAATGACCTAATTAATTTGGCTGCTAAATTTGTAAGAAAGTCCAATATTCAGGCTTTAACATGACCATCACTGGTTCTTTTTAGTCAGATTTTCAGTGAGAATTAAGAACTCAAAAGCAAAGCAGAACGATTTACAAAACAAGCAATGGTTATAGTTAGAATGATATGAATTGAGTGTCGTCACATCCCACAGGATCATCTGTTAGAATGCTTTGTCCCCAGCTCTAGGCACTATACGGAGTGGGTACAAATTTTAGGAAATGGGGCCTAGGAAGAGGAAATAGGTCAATGGAGGGCTATCTCTAAAGGATATATCAGGCCTTTAGTCTCTATCCTTCGCTGTCATCTTCCTGCAATCAGTTGAACAGATTTCTCTATTTGCTGCACACTTCCAAAGAGTGGGGCCAAGGAACCATGGGCTGAATACTCTGAAACTAAACCATGAGCCAAAATAAACCCTCCTATTCTTAAGTTACATATGTCAGATATTTTGTACACAGAGATGAAAAGTAACTAATACAAATGTTTTTTTAAAGTATTACAGTCTTATAATAAATCTTACTATATTAGAACAAATTCTTGTAAAGCTCTTTGTAGTTAAGCCATAAGCTTATTGTACAATTCAGTTCATTTCACTTTGTTTTGAATTTAGAGATGCCCTCCATTTTCATTTTGATGCAATATAGTTGAACTTGTGTATTTCTACTTGTTTCCACTGACTAAATGACAATACAAGGTGTCATGAGATAACTTTCAATATACTTTCTTTTTCACCACATTTTCCTCCTACATTGTTTAATAACCATAATATCTGATGTTCATTTAATATTGAAATTACAAGTAGACTCACTTAACCTATCTGGCATTTTTGGTAACACTAACTGGAACTTTATAAGAAGCATGAAATGGAGAGCATACCATATTAAATATTACCACAAATATGCAATCTGTTCAAATACTACTATTGTTTAAAAATACTATTGAAAAACATATAATATCGAGCCAGGAGTGGTGGTGCACACCTTTAATCCCAGCACTCCAGAGGCAGATGTGGGAGGATCGCCATGAGTTCAGGGCCACCCTGAGACAACATAGTGAATTGCAGGTCATCCTGAACTAGAATGAGACCCTACCTAGAAAAACCGAAAAAAAGGTAAAATAAATAAATAGTAATAACAATATCTTTACTTCTTAGTCAAGTAAGCAATATATGAAATGCCAGATTATGGAAATTATGAACATAAAGAACCTGAAAATATTTACCAATTACACATAATATGTGGACCCTGTTTGGATCCTTATCCAAAGAAACTAAGAATAAAATAAAACTAAGAAAATTGAAGGCACTTGTGGCTATATATTTTATGTTATGATACATACAAATTATAATAATTAATAAAATGAACTTACCATTTTGATATATGTATTTATTTTGATATATGAGTCCATATATTGAACTTGAATCTTGCACATATGGGGATCTATAATACAATCTCGTAAATTTTATTTCTCAAAAATTATTCCCTCAAGTATACAAATATAATATGTTGGTTTGTCTGATTGTAGGTTTGTAAACACAAACAAAATAGGTCACAATTCTGGAGAGTCTTGTTAGACTAGCAGTGTTTTCAGGCTTGGAACAATTATTACAGTTTAGATTTAGAGAGAGTTTGAAACGGCTATGATTGTAAAAAGTGGAGAGATACTAATTTTATCTGAGGAACTGAGAAGAATTTCTTTTTTTTTTTTTTTACACAAACTCTAGTTATTTATTTTAGAATACTACTGCAAATATGCCTGCCTGTCAGATTTTTATTTTATTTTTTATTTATTTATTTATTTTTCTTCTTCTTTTTTTTTTTTATTAGTCAGTTCTGTATTCAGCAAATACAGTCAGTTTGGTAGCATTATTAGGCTCATCCGTGACCTACCCCCTCCCCTTGGCCCCTCCTTGTTGAGGTATACGGGTCATGCATTGTGGAGTTAGCCCACAGTTATGGGTAAGCTAAATGTCTCTGCATATCATGACCCAACATGTGACTCTGACATTCTTTCCGCCCCCTCTTCCACAAAATTTCCCTGACCCATGTTGGGTTCATTTTTGGTCTGCTTCAGTGATGAGGTGTTGGGGGCCTCTGAGGCTCTGGCTCTCTGATTTGGTAGGAGTTGATTTTTCTCTGTGCTGATCTCCTTCCCCCTTGTGCTGGTGTCCGGTTCATCAGGAAAACAGCCCCCTTGCTTGTTTCTCCAATTTTTCTTAGTTTCAGCCGGGGCCCTTTTAAGGTATGATGGGGTGGCTCTCTCCTTAGGGTCTACATCTATCTGAAAAAGAGAAGCAGATTCTCCAACGGAGAGTAAGTTAGCACCAGGACAAATGAGATAACCCTTACTTTTTTTTTTTTTTATAGAGAATTTAATACGTGTAGGCCCTCTTGTAGCCCACAATTGATGGTAGCTTGATATTGGAGAGTGGGTTTACATTTGGATCTGGTTCTGACTTGTTTCCCAGCTCCAGCTATGGGTCCCATACCAGTGAGGGGATCAGTTAGCCAAATTGAGAGCAGTTGGTTCCCCACCATGGCTGTGTGCCACCACTGCACTTGTGTGGGCATCACAACAAGTTATTTGCTGCTAAGTAGGTTAGACCATGCGTTGCTTCGATAGATATTGGCCAATTTCCCCCAGTCGCCCATGTAGCACCTTCTGGCACTAGACACGCGGACTGTCTGGGGACTGACTCTCATCCAACTTCCAGCCATGCCATTCTAATTTGCATGTCAATCACATAAGGTATCTTCAGCAGTAGGGTCTTACCACTAACCTTTGGTGGGTCATCAAGTACTCTGACAGAAATCTGTCTGTCTTTTAGGAAACCTTGTAGGTCTCTCTGATCAAAAGCTCATTGTGGATAATGGCCCCATGCTGGATCTTGGAGTTACAGGTCAGTGCCCACTAAGAAAATGAGGAAAAAGATAACTAATATACAAGAGTTAGAGATAAGAGAGAGAGAGACAGGGAGAGGGGAAGTGAGGGAGGGAAGATGTAGGAGATTAAGGTTAGTCTTAATCTTACCCTCTCCAGTGTCTTGTGGTTCAGGTGTTCCCTGTAAGGGCCTGTTGAAGGATCAGCCATTTGGTCTGTCTTTTAGTAAGTAGAAGATTATGGTACCATTGCCGTTTGGGTCTAGATTTGTGTTTCCACCCCTTTGATGCCCTCCCCTCCCTCCCGTTCCATCCTAGTGTCTAATCTAGGAGATGCTTCCTGGGTATGTAAGGTATCTTCGATAGATTCAGGTTAGGTGCTGTAGATGAGTGAGACTATGTGGCGATTTTTTTTCTGTGATTGGGTAAGTTCACTGAGAATGATCTGTTCCAGGTTCAACCATTTTTCCTCAAATTTCATTGTGTCATTTTTTCTTACTGCTGTATGGAATTCCATTGTGTAGATATACCACATCTTAGTTATCCATTCTTCTAGTGATGGACATCTGGGTTGATTCCAGCTCTTAGCTATTACAAATTGAGCCGCTATAAACATGGGTGAGCAAATCTCTTTAGTCTGTGGTTTGAAGGTTTTAGGGTAGATGCCCAGTAAGGGAATAACTGGGTCTGTTGGTATCTCTATACTCAGCTTTTTCAGAAGTCTCCATATTGCTTTCCAAAGTGGTTGTACCATCCTACATTCCCACCAACAGTGGATGAGTGTTCCTACTTCTCCACATCCTGGCCAGCATTTATTTTTATTTGATTTTTTGATGCTTGCTATCCTTATTGGGGTAAGGTGGAATCTCATAGTTGTTTTAATTTGCATTTCTCTGATGATTAGGGATGCTGAACATTTTCTTAAGTGTATGTTTGCCATTTCTATTTCTTCCTCTGTGAACTGCCTGTTCAGCTCTTTGCCCCATCTTGTGAGTGGGGTGTTTGACTTCTTACTGTTTAGATTTTTGAGTTCTTTGTAGATTCAGAGATTAGTCCTCTATCAGTTGGATAACCCACAAATATTTTCTCCCATTCTGTGGGTAATCTATTGGCTTTGCTAATTGTATGCTTGTCTGTAAAGAAACTCCTCAGCTTCATGTGGTCCCATTGGTTGAGTGATGGTTTAAGTTCATGAGCTACTGGGGTTTTGTTCAGGAAGTCTTTTTCCATTCCTATATCATGGAATGTACTTCCTAAATTTTCTTCCAGTAGTATTTGAGTTTCTGGTCTTATATTGAGATCTTTGATCCATTTGGACTTGAGTGTAGTCCATGGTGAAATGTGTGGGTCAAGTTTTAGTTTCCTGCATATGGTTACCCAGTTTGTCCAGCACCATTTGTTGAAGATGGTGTCTTTTTTCCAGGCTATATTGTTTGGGCCTTTATCGAATATCAAGTAGCTATAGTTGCTTGACCCAAAGTCCGGGTCCTCAAGTCTATTCCATTGATCTATAGTCCTGTTTTTATGCCAGTACCATGCTGTTTTTATTACTATGGCTTTGTAATATAGCTTTAGATCAGGTATGGTGATGCCTCCAGAGTTATTTCTTTTGCTGAGGATATGTTTGGAAATGCGAGGCCTTCTGCCTTTCCATATGAAATTTGAGATCATTTTTTCTATCTCTGTGAAGAACACTGTGGGGATTTTAATTGGTATTGCATTAAATCTGTAAATTGCCTTTGGTAGGATTGTCATCTTCACAATGTTAATTCTGCCTATCCAGGAACATGGAAGGTCTTTCCATTTTCTCAAGTCCGCCTCAATTTATTTTTTGAGTGTTTTTATGTTTTCATTGTATAGATCTTTCACTTCCTTGGTTAACGTTATTCCAAGGTATTTTATTTTTTTTTGTTGCAATTCAAAATGGGACTATGTCCCTTATTTCTTTTTCTGTATCTTTGTCCTTTGCATAAAGGAAGGCTACTGATTTTTGTGCATTGATTTTGTATCCTGCTACTTTGCTATAGGAGTTAATCACCTTCAGGAGTTTTGGGATGGAGTCTCTCGGGTCTCTTACATATATAATCATGTCATCAGCGAATAAAGCTAACTTAACTTCCTAATTCCCAATTGTATTTCTTTTATTTCCTTCTCCTGTCTTATTGCTTGAGCTAGGACTTCCAGAACTATATTGAAAAGCAGAGGTGAGAGTGGACAACCCTGTCCTGTTCCTGATCTTAATCGGAATTCCTCCAGTCTCTCTCCATTAAGTATTATTTGGGCCTTCAGAGCTTCGTATATTGCCTTTATTAGGTTATGATATGAACCAACCATGCCAACTCTCTCCAATGTTTTGAACATGAAGTGATGTTGAATCTTGTCAAAGGCCTTTTCTGCATCTATCGAAATGATCATGTGGTTTTTATGTTTAACCTTGTTTATGTGGTGTATTACATTGACAGATTTCCGTATGTTGAACCACACCTGTGTTCCTGGAATGAATCCCACTTGGTCAAGGTGGATAATGGTTTTGATGTGTTTTTGGATTCTGTTTACAAGGATTTTGTTTAGGATCTTTGCATCTAAATTCATCAGGGAAATAGGCCGGTAGTTTTCTTTTCTTGTGGCATCTCTGCCTGGTTTTGGAATTAGGGTGATGCTAGCTTCATAAAAGGAGTTGGGTAGCTTTCCCTGTTCACCAATTGTGTGGCACAGTTTGAGGAAGATTGGTTTGAGTTCTTCCATGAAGGTTTGATAGAATTCAGCTGAGAAGCCATCTGGTCTGGGGCTCTTCTTTTTTGGGAGGTTTTTTATTACTTTTTCAATCTCCATGAGTGTGATGGGTTGATTGAGGTGATTAATCTGCTCTGTGTTTAGCTTTGGTAGATGGTATGCGTCCAAGAATTTATCCATCTCCTCCACATTATCCAGTTTTGTGGAGTAGAGTTTTTTGAAATAAGTCCTGATGATTCTCCCAATTTCACTTATGTCTGTTGTGATCTCTCCTTTTTCATTTTGAATTTTGTTAATTTGAAGCTTCACCTTTTTTTGCTTGATCAGATTGGCCAGGGGTTTGTCAATCTTGTTTATTTTTTCAAAGAACCAGCTCTTTGTTTTGTCAATTGTCTTAATTGTTTCCTTGGTTTTCAATTCATTGATTTCTGCTCTGATTTTAATTATTTCTTTCCTTCTGGAGCTCTTTGGGTTGGATTTTTCTTGTTTTTCCAGTGCCTTTAGGTGGATGGTTAGGTTATTGATTTGGGAACTTTCTGTCTTTTTTACGAAGGCATTGAGTGCTATGAATTTTCCCCTGAGGACCGCCTTCATTGTGTCCCATAGGTTTTGATACGATGTGTTCTCATTGTCGTTCAATTCCAGAAATTTTGCAATTTCATTTTTTATTTCATCCACTATCCATTTATTGTTTAAAAGTGTGCTGTTCAGTTTCCAGGTGCCTTTGGGATTCTTGGTGGGTCTTCTGTTGTTGATTTCTAGCAATATAGCACTGTGATCTGATATCATGCAGGGAATTATGTCAATCTTCCTAAATATGTGGAGGCAGTCTTTGTGACCCAATATATGGTCTATTTTAGAGAATGTTCCATGGACTGCTGAGAAGAATGTGTAATCTGTGGATTTGGGATGGAAGGTTCTGTAGATGTCCATTAGGTCTAAGTGATCCTTAGTTTTGTTGAGCTCTCTTACTTCCCTGTTGAGTTTCTGTTTGGATGATCTGTCTATTACTGATAATGGTGTATTGAAGTCCCCAGCTATGATGGTGTTTGTGGTTATTTCTGTTTTATTGTCAAGTAGGTTTTGTTTTATGAACTGTGGTGCCCCTGTGTTTAGTGCATACGGATTTATGATTGTAATATCCTCTTGATGGATCGTTCCCTTGATAAGTAGGAAGTGGCCTTCTTTGTCTTTTTTGATTATATTTGGTTTGAAGCCTATTTTATCTGATACTAATATAGCTACACCTGCTTGTTTCTTATTCCCGTTTGCTTGTAATACTGTTTTCCACCCTTTCACCCTGAGGAGATGTCTGTCTTTAATGGTGAGGTGGGTTTCTCGAAGGCAACAGATTGAGGGGTCTAATTTTTTGATCCATCCTGTTAGCTTGTGTCTCTTGATGGGTGAATTAAGGCCACTAATATTTAGGGTAATGACTGTGAGATTTGATTGGATCCCTGCCATATTGTGATGGTAAATGTGGGTTGGAGTTTTCATGGACATTGAAGTTTTTTGTGCCTACTCTGTGTTTGGTTGTTGTGATCTGCTTCTTGTAGGCAATTGTGTTTGATTATTTTTTCTTCTCTGTGGAGAATTTCCTGAAATACTCTCTGTAGGTTTGGTTTTGTGTTCATATAATTGTAAAGCTGAGTTTTGTCATGGAATGTTTTTCTTTCACCATCTATTATGAGGGATACTTTTGCTGGGTAGAGTAGTTTGGGTTGGAAGCCATAGGTTCTTAGACTTTGCAGTGTTTCATTCCAGGCTCTGCTAGCTTTCATGGTTTCCATTGAGAAGTCTGAAGTAATTCTGATGGGGTTACCTCTGAAGGTGGTGTGCTATTTTTCCCTAGCTGCTTTTGGGATTTTCTCTTTGGTGTCAATGTTTAGAGTCTTAATAATAATATGTCTTGGAGAGTTTCTCCTTTGGTCCAGTCTGTTTGGAGTTCTATTGGCTTCTTGTATCTTGATGGGCCTTTCTTTTAAGAGATTGGGGAAGTTTTCTTCAATTATTTTGTTAAATAATTTCTCCATGCCTTTGGTCTGGATTTCTTCTCCTTCTGGTATTCCAGTGATCCTGATATTGGGACGTTTAACTGTATCCCACAATTCCCTCATGTTCTGTTCACAGGAGCTTTTAAACTTACTGAAATTTTTGAACTGTCTAACTGTTTCTTCCATCTTGTCTTCCAGATCAGAGTTTCTATCCTCCACTTGGCTGACTCTATTCTTGAGAGCTTCTAGTGAGTTTTGGACTTGTTCAATTAAGTTTGCATTTTCTATTATTTTTCTATGTATAATTTCCATCCCTCTATCAAGCTCCCTTTTCACATCATTTTCTGATTTTCTTGATGATTCTTGGAGTTCATCCTTGCATTTCTTTATGTCTTCATTTACCATGGCCAGCTGATTTTTAAGGTCTTCTTTTTTTTCACTCTCCCTCAAATCTCTTAACTCTCTTTGAAATCCTTCCATTTTCTTATCTAATCCTTCCAATTTCTTATCTATTAGTTCTAGTTTAGGGATGGCAGCATCCACACGATGGTTGGCCCTTTGTTGCTTTCCTGCAAGTTCTACCAATAGGTTGGTTAGAGTTGCATTGCTCATAGCTTCAATTTGGTGTTCTGGTCCTATTTGTTCTTCTATGTTTTGGTTAGAAGTATTCATTTTGGGACTGGGTGATCTAATTGGATTTTCTTGCATTTGATTATTCATGTTATTTCTTTTGCACTGTGTTCTGCCCATGACAGTGTATGGGCAGATAAGTGGGCATATCAGCCTGGGCTCAAGAACAATGGGAATCTTATGCAGCCTGGGGGCGTTGCCAAGAAGCCTGGGCTTTGGCTGTTACTTGCCAAAGCCGCCTATCTACTGCCTGGCAGGGGCGCCAAAGTTGCCTGAGTTCTCAAGCGGTAATGTGCCAAAGCTGCCTGCGTTCGAACTAGGAGTGGCACTGAGGCACCAAGCACTGATGCCGCCCGAACTCTGGCTGGGAACGCTGGGAACCGGAAGCAGTCTGCGCTCCCCCGCCGCAGGACAATTGTGGACAGCCGCGCGGCAGACAGAGGGCGAGTGGACGAGAGTGCGGAGCAGTCTAAGCTTCCGCACTCAGGGAATAATCTCACTTGCCAAAGCCGCCTATCCACTACCTGGCAGGGGCACCAAAGTTGCTTGAGTTCTCAAGCGGTATTATGCCACAGCTGCCTGCGTTTGAGCTAGGAGTGGCACTGAGGCACCAAGCACTGAAGCCGCCCAGACTTTGGCTGGGAACGCTGGGAACCGGAAGCAGTCTGCGCTCCCCCGCCACAGGACAATGGCGGCCCGCCGGTGCGGCAGGCAGGTAGGGGGTGCCACCTGAGCTGACGCAAGGGAGAGATACAGTCTGAGCTTGTGGTACTGGGCACACTCAGTAGGTGGGCGAGTGGACAAGGGTGCGGAGCAGTCTAAGCTTCCACGCGCAGGGAATGATCGGTGCGCGGTGGCAGCCATGCGGGCTCCAGAGCAGCAGCAGCGGCAGGGGTGGAGCTCTGAACACGGCGGTTATTTGGGGCGAGGGGTGCCTACCCGCCCACAAGGGGATCAGCGATTCCCTGTTCCCCCACCTCTGTGCCCTCCCAGATTTCTCTCTCCTAAAAGCCACTATATACCCTTAATATCTTGCCTTTCTTTCCCCGGGATTTGCAGCACAGCTAGGCGGTCGCCATCTTGGCCGGAAGTCGGAACTGAGAAGAATTTCAAGAAAAGGATCTTGATATATGTATAACAATATTAGATAAGAGTGGTAATTGATGTTTTGAAAACCTTTGAAATTTTAGAAAATAAAACATCAGTTTAACTTTACTATTTGTATATGATTAAATTAAATTGTATATGATTAAATTTTTATTGGGAAAGATATTTTCCATTGTGATTTTGTATTTTGTTCGATTTGATAAATCAGATTTTAAGAAGGAAGTAGTTTTATTGAAAACAAATGATTGTTTAAATGTATGAGATTCATGCAATACAATAAATGTTAAAAAAACGACTGAAATATATTTTGTTAACAACTAGATTGTTCATTATTACATGCTGTGATTGTAAGGTTGAACATATGAAATTCATTATTATGTAAAGTTATTTTCCCTTCTAGCCTTAGAAATCTGAACCATGTATATTAATATAGTAATATAGTATAATATATATAATATAATAATATAGTAATATAGTAATATCAATAGTTTTTCATTGAACAAAAGAATAAAAAGAATGAGATAGTCTCCAAAGCAGTACTAGTTGTTCCAGGGTGAAATAGTGAATTAGAAGTTTCTTCTGTGTAAGTCTGAGGGAGAAGTCTTAGACCAACCAAGAGGAATATTCATTTTAGGGAGAAAAAGAGGGAAAGATCTTGTGAAGGCACAGGAAGACTTCCCATTTTCATGGATAGAAAGTATTACATACCCATAATGGACAAACTACCAAAAGGGATTGATTCTATGCAGTTCCCACCACAATATCAACAACACAATTTTTACTGCTGATAAATAAAGTATTTCATTACTAATGGAAACAGATTAGTTTTTTTTTTTTTTCAATCATTTTTTTCTTCATTAGTTAGTTTTGTATTCAGCAAATACAGTCACTTTGGTACCATTATTAGGCTTATCCGTGACCTACCCCCTCCCCTTGGCCCCTCCTTGTTGAGGTATACGGGTCATGCATTGTGGAGTTAACCCACAGTTATGGGTAAGATAAATGTCTCTGCATATCATGACCCAACATGTGGCTCTGACATTCTTTCCGCCCCCTCTTCCGCAAAATTTCCCTGAGCCATGTTGGGTTCATTTTTGGTCTGCTTCAGTGATGAGGTGTTGGGGGCCCTCTGAGGCTCTGGCTCTCTGATTTGGTAGGAGTTGATTTTTATCTTTGTTGATCTCCTTCCCCCTTGTGCTGGTATCCTGTTCATTAGGAAAACAGCCCCCGTGCTTGTTTCTCCAATATTTCTTAGTTTCAGCTGGGGCCCTTTTGAGGTATGATGGGGTGGCTCTTTCCTTAGGATCTACCTCTATCTGAAAAAGAGAAGCAGATTCTCCAATGGAGAGTAAGTTGGCATCAGGACAAATGAGATAACCCTTTTTTTTTTAATAGAGAATTTAATAGGTGTAGGCCCTCTTATAGCCCACAATTGATGGTAGCTTGATATTGGAGAGTGGGCTTATATTTGGATATGGTTCTGACTTGTTTCCCAGCTCCAGCTATGGGTCTCATACCAGTGAGGGGATCAGTTAGCCGAATTGAGAGCAGTTGGTTCCCCACCCTGGCTCTGTGCCATCACTGCACTTGTGTGGGCATCACAACAAGTAATTTGCTGCTAAGTAGGCTAGACCATGTGTTGCTTGGACAGATATTGGTCATTTTCCCCCAGTCGCCCATGTAGCACCTTCTGACACTAGACGCACTGATTGTCTGGGGACTGACTCTCTTCCAACTTCCAGCCATGCCATTCTAATTTGCATGTCAATCACATAAGGTGTCTTCAGCAGTAGGGTCTTACCACTAGCCTTTGGTGGGTCATCAAGTACTCTGACAGAAGTCTGTCTGTCTTTTAGGAAACCTTGTAGGTCTCTCTGATCAAAAGCTCATTGTGGATGATAGCCCCATGTTGGTTCTGGGAGTTACAGGTCAGTGCCCACTAAGAAAATGAGGAAAAAGGTAACTAATATACAAGAGTTAGAGATAAGAGAGAGAGAGAGGGAGAGGGGAAGTGAGGGAGGGAAGATGTAGAAGATTAAGGTTAGTATTGATTTTACCCTCTCCAGTGTCTTGTGGTTCAGGTGTTCCCTGTAAGGGCCTGGTGAAGGATCAGCCATTTGGTCTGTCTTTTAGTAAGTAGAAAATTATGGTACCATTGCCGTTTGGGTCTAGATACTGCTGACAAATAAAGTATTTCATTAGTAATGGAAACAGATTAGTTTTTAATCATAAGAATATATATATACATATATATATATAATGAGAACTGTGTTTAACTTCTTTACAGAATAAGAGAAATGCATTCTTTTTATTTGATTTTTACTTTTTGCTTGTTTAACATAGGTTTTGTTCTAGCCCAGGATGACCTAGAATTCATTATATAATCTCAAAATGGCCTCGAACTCACAGGGATCTACCTACCTCTGCCTCCCAGGTGCTGGGATTAAAGACATGTGCCACCATGCCAGGCTCAAGAGAGATACATTCTTAAAGTTCATATGGAATACATACATATATATATATATATATATATATATATATATATATATATACACACACACACACACACACACACACACACACACACACATATATATATATATATATATATATATATATATATATATATATATATATATATATATATATTCATATGGTAGAGGAAAAAATAGGGGAAACACTTCCACATATTGGCATAGGCAGTGGCTTTCTGAATATAACCCCAGTTGCTCAGGAAATAAAATCACAAATGTACCACTGGGATCTCTTGAAAAAGTTTGGTACAGCAAAGGACACACTGTATAGAGCAAAGAGGCAACCTACAGAGTGGGAGAAAATATTTGCCAGCTATAATCTGACAGAAGATTAACCTCCAGGATATACAAAGAACTCAAAAAACTACATAATAAGAAAGCAAACAACCCAATTAAAAATGGGCTATGGAGCTGGAAAGTTAGCTTCTCTGTTAAGACCCTTTCCTCCAAAGCCAAAGGACCTAGGTTTGATTACCCAGTACCCACATAAGCCGGTGTGCAAGGTGGCACATGCATCTGGAGTTCTTTTGCAGAGGCTGAAGGCCCTGGCATTTCTAATTCTCTCTCTCCTCTCTCTCTCTATCTCTCTCTGTCTATCTCTCTCTGTCTCTGTCTCTTTCACAAGTAAATAAACAAAAATTCTTTAAAAAAGGACTATGGAACTAAATAGGGAATGCTCAAAAGAAGAAATATGTATTGCATATAAACATCTGAAAAATGTTCTATATCCTTAGCCATCAAGGAAATGCAAATTAAAGCCACTTTGAGGTACCATTTCACTCCTATCAGAACGGCTGTCATCAGGAAAAAAAATGACAACAAATGTTGACAAAGGTGTGGAAAAAGAAGACACCTTCTACACTATTATTGGGAATATATACTGGTACAGCCATTGTGAAAATCAGTATGGTGTTTCCTGATTCAGCTAAAAATAGATTAGCCATATGCCCCAGCTATACCTCTCCTAGACACATATCCTAAGGACTCATCACACTACCTTTGAGTTATTTGCTCATCCATGTTTGTTTCCACTCTATTCACAGTAGCTAGGAAATGGAACCAGCTTAGATGTCCCTCAACAATGAATGGATAATAAAGATGTGGTGAATTTATACAATGGAGTTCTACTCAGTGGTTAAAAAAAAAAAAATGAAATTTTCAGGGAAATAGATGGACCTGGAAAGGATTATACTAAGTGAAGTAGCCCAGGCCCAGAAAGCCAAGTGTCACATATTCTCACTCATATGTGGATCTTAGCTACAAATGTTTAGACTTGTGTGTGAGTAGGAGTAAAAGATGTTAGCAGAGGCCAGTGAGCTATAAAGGAATATAAGGGAGGAAAGAGAGATTAGTACTTAAGGAGACTGTATTGTATATATGAAGGTGGAATGGCCAAAGTGAAGTCAGAGGAAGAGATTGAGGAAAGGGAGGGTGGGCAGAAATTAATAAAAATTTGTTTTGAATAAGCCATATGCAAACCTACTTTTTGTATGATGGTACACCCAGAAACCAGAGACTGTTATTACAAAAATTTCAATGCCAGGGATGGTATGCCATCCAGTGAGTTGTCAGCCAGGGAGGTCTCTGATTCCCCCAAAACATTACAGGCCATTGGCAAGACTCTTGGTTTCTCACCAGAAATAGATGGTAAGATCCTATTGCTGAAGACTCCACATGCTTGTGCTGCAAGTTCACTGAAAAAATAAAGCCAATGCTGAGATGAAAATCTTCTCCTTGTAGACCAACTGACGTAACGATGAAAAAAAGCAATACTACATAAAGCTCTGTAGGATAATTCATCAGCAGTGCAAAATAACAGTGGACACTGAAAACCTTGAGTTTGGCCAGCCAGATCCAATGGCCCAATGGGTGCAATAGAGGCATGTCTGTTATGGGGAAACCAACTGCTTGTTAATTGGACTTAGAGGCCCACTCCATGGGAGGGAATTCATGCCTAGTACTGAAAACATAGTCAAAAGCCTATGGCAAGGGAGGTCATCAGCTCTAGGGATATAATGCTTTCTGTTGTCTGACTAAATGCATATATTATGCTTACCTTATAAGCACCTTTCTTAATGTTCATACCCATATATTAATGCTACACTCACTTTTGGTTAGAAAATTTTCTATTTTCAGATGATGGGGACCACTGGGGTGACTCAAAGTCACCATACTGTTGAGAAGAAGTGACAGAGGGTGTTCAGCACTGAAACATCTCTATCACACCTGAGTAGGCACAAGGTCCATTGCAGAAGAAGTGGCAGAAAGAATGTAAGATCCAAAGGAAGGGTGGGACTGCTTACAATGCAATCTTCTAGACACAAATTCACCTCAATATCCATGACCTTGTAGTGCTTAGTACTACCTACATAAGACCCTCATAATAGGAGGAAAAGATTATGAAATCAAAAGAATAGAGACTAATTGACAGAGTCAGGTGATATGATGGAAAGTGGATTTGTAAAGGGGAAAATGGGGTGGGGACGGAATTATCATGGTTTATTGTCTAAAATTATGGAACTTGTCAATAAAAAGTTTGATAATGAAAATAAAAGAATAGAACAAATTCTTGAAAGCAGATCAACACTTGCACACTCTAGAATGTCCTGACCCTCAGAATGACCAAAGGTGTCATCATTTGAAATTTACAAGGTCTACACATAATCTATGCAAAATCTACACATAACCATAGGGCCGAGAAAAAAAATGTTTGTTTTCAATGGTTTCAATGGTTTCAATGGTTCATAGTAGAAGTCTTGCTGCTGTATCTTATGAATGCTTACTTCATTTTCACTCCGTCTTGGAATTTGAATCTTAACGTACCTGGGCCAAGTTATTACTCAGGAGCCTAGTGCGGGCCTACTATGTGCCCAGCAGGAGAGCAGGTGAATTAGGAACCTCTGACCTTTTCCCTAGGTGGTTTGATTTTCTGTCACTTATCTTGAAGGCTCCCCTAGAGAGAGAACACCTGGAAGTAGCCAGCTCTCTCCCCTCAGGGGAAAGTTTAATGAGACCTAGCTGTTCAGAAAGACAACATATAGTGAAACCTGAATTTACAGTGTTTCTTGTAGACTCAGCATTGATCTTCTCCTCATGCTCTCTTTTGAGTTCTTTATCTTAGTTTACTGCATTTCTAAGTATTTCACATGAGAAATTTGAAGGAAGCTTTGATTTTCTCAGATGAATCACTATATTGGGACCTGACAAACAGACTTGTTGCCTTACTAATTGATATGCACACCTAAAATCATCTTCACCTTTCACATACTAACAAGGGAAGTCTAAAATGATCTGCAGGATTCAGGCTCTCAGCTGTCATTCTTCCTTTCCTTCACACTTGCTTTTGTAACCTGTAAAGCTGTTTTGTGAAATATTTTGTGCTAATTTATCTTATCACAAATAGACTTATTTTTTTAGCCTTTATATTGCTATAATGGAAGACTGTTTTAATTACATGTTGTAATTAATATTTAATGAGCACATAATTAATTTGTCCACACATTTTGAAAAACATACCCGAATTCGGGTAGGAGATTTTAAATGGCAAACATGGAAGCAAAATCTCTTTATTTTTACTTGGGCATAAAAAGATCTTCATATATGGTGTCCAGTATCTAAGCTTGTGTAGATTACAAGATAGGAATGTATCAGAAGTTAGGCATGTGGAGCTTCATTTTAAAGCAATATTGGAACAAATCATCATGATTCTTTTTGGCAGGAACATATCTAAGTTTGTAGTACTTAAATGCTATAAAATTTGAAAGATCTTTATTGCAAAGGAAATGAATGTTGCTGATACATTTTTTACCATTTTATATATGAATATTCAGAAAGTAGTCAGGCAAACTTTCAAGCTTTATGTGATTCATAATGATTTTTGCTTCTTCCTATGGAAGAAATTTGTAACAAAAATCTTTTAGGGAAAATACAGTACCTTTACATTCATCATTGCCTAACATATATAATTGATAAAGTAATTAATATAAGTACAAGTTTATAAAGATGTCTAAAAAGGCTATATAACCATAGCTCTTATTGCGTACAGGCCTCATATTAACTTTATAGGTGGTGAGAGTAGAGTTTAATTGTGAGGAACTAGTAAGCCAAAGTAGCAGTGATGAAGTGAGTAGTGGGAAACAGATTACAGAGAAAAACAATAAAAGAAGCAACATGATGTGAAAGAGATTAAACAAGGCAGAAAAGCATGGCTTTTGATAGAAACTGTATAAATATGTCAATAATTTTAGAAACTATTATAAATAATAAAAATAGTAATAGTTCAAAACTATAAAATGAGCAACTTTCAAGTTCACTGAAGAAATGTGTGCATAATGGCTTAGATTAAAAGATAATCCATTCACTTTATTGTCATAGTGCTATTTCAAAACAAAGCAGAATAATATTTATTTGGGCCATTTCTCTGACCTACAATTGACATGCTGTAGGTTTTATAATTCAAATGTCACTTTTTTTCACTGCTGGAAATAACAAATTTATCTTTCAATGACTTAATCTGTAGGTTAATCATACTATGTAGAAGCGTAAATCCGTGATGGAAGAATAAATCAGGAGGAAAGACATTAGTAAAAAAAAAAAATGATTTTTCCACTATAAACATTATTCAGAAAAAAATATGTGTTCATCTAGGGGAATATAATTATGACATGACATGCATTGAAGTGAAGTAAAAGTATTAAGAATGTGATTATGCTTCTTGAGAAAATGTTTCCCAGATAGTAAATGATTTGAATATTATGTTATCATTAGAGAAGCATTTTATTTTATTTTATTTTTTTGTTAACTAGTTTTGTATTCAGTAAATACAGTCAGTTTGGTACCATTATTAGGCTCATCCGTGACCTATCCCCTCCCCTTGGCCCCTCCTTATTGAGGTATATGGGTCATGCATTGTGAAGTTAGCCCACAGCTATGGGTAAGATAAATGTCTCTGCATATCACGACCCAACATGTGACTCTGACATTCTTTCCATCCCCTCTTCCGCAAAATTTCCCTGAGACATGTTGGGTTCATTTTTGGTCTGCTTCAGTGATGAGGTGTTGGGGGCCTCTGGGTCTCTGGCTCTCTGATTTGGTAGGAGTTGATTTTTATCTGTGTTGATCTCCTTCCCCCTTGTGCTGGTGTCCGGTTCATCAGGAAAACAGCACCCTTGCTTGTTTCACCAATTTTTCTTAGTTTCAGCTGGGGCCCTTTTGAGGTATGATGGGGTGGCTCTCTCCTTAGGATCTACATCTATCTGAAAAAGAGAAGCAGATTCTCCAATGGAGAGTAAGTTAGCACCAGGACAAATGAGATAACGCTTACTTTTTTTGATAGAGAATTTAATAGGTGTAGGCTCTCTTCTAGCTCATGATTGATGGTAGCTTGATATTGGAGAGTGGGATTATGTTTGCATATGGTTCAGACTTGTTTCCAAGCTCCAGCTATGGGTCCCATACCAGTGAGGGGATCAGTTAGCCAAATTGAGAGCAGTTGGTTCCCCACCATGACTGTATGCCACTATTGCACTTGCGTGAGCATTACAACAAGTTATTTGATGCTAAGTAGGTTAGACCATGAGTTGCTTGGACAGATATTGGTCATTTTCCCCCAGTCGCCCATGTAGCACCTTCTGGCACTAGACGCACTGACTGTCTGGGGACTGACTCTCTTCCAACTTCCAGCCATTGCATTCCATTTTGCATGTCAACCACATAAGGTGTCTTCAGCAGTAGGGTCTTACCACTAACCTTTGGTGGGTCATCAAGTACTCTGACAGAAATCTGTCTGTCTTTTAGGAAACCTTGTAGGTCTCTCTGATCAAAAGCTTATTGTGGATGGTAGCCCCATGCTGGTACTGGAAGTACAGGTCAGTGCCCACTAAGAAAATGAGGAAAATGATAACTAATATACAAGAGTTAGAGAGAAGAGAGAGAGGGAGAGAGAGAGAGAGAGAGAGAGAGAGAGAGAGAAGGAGAGGGAGGGAGGGAAGATGTAGAAGATTAAGGTTAGTCTTGATCCTACCCTCTAAAATACTACTTCCAAAAAGGCAGACCAAATGGCTGAATGTTCACCAGGCCCTTACAGGGAACACACCAGAAAAGCATTTTATATTGAAGCATATAACAACTAGGCTAGGGAAATAAATGATCAAATATCGCAAGTATCAAGCTAAATAATAAATTGTCATATATTTTATAAAAGTTTCAATATTCATGACACCCAAAGTTAAAATAACAGGTGGATTAGAGTACCAGGTTAACAAAATACTTTCCACCAGAAACCACAGGACTAACTTAGAAAATTAGGGCAGGGCACAATGATCAAGTCCAATATTTAAATGATTTATTTATGATTGAAATTAAAAACTTAGATGAAATACTATGATTAGAAGTAAAATTGATTAATAAAACAAGATTAGTAAAAGATACTAGCAATTAGCAATTCCTCCTTTCATGTAAAATATTGGGTTTATTTCCCTGTTGTTAAGGACTCTGCCAGAAGCATTATAGAATTACATACCAGTTATGCACTTAGAATAATAATCAATAATCATGTATAAGATCCAAATACAGGACTGGAGAGATGACTCAGTGGTCAAGTACTTGCCAGGTAAGCATAAAGACATGAGTTTGGATCTCAGCTGCCACCTAAAAGCCCAGTGTGGTAGCACACACCTATAATTCCAGTTCTGGGAAAGTGGAGACAGGAAGATCATAAGACCTTGCTGGATAGATAGTCTAGTTGAATCAATGAGCTCCAGGTTCACTGAAAACCCTGTCTAAAAAACTTATGTCTAAAGAGACTGATGAAGACACCCAACATGGACTCCTGGCCTTCACATGTACACAGTGCACATGCACCTACACACATATGCACCCACACACAGAAGCACACACACATCTCACACATACACACACATACACACACACACACACACACACACACACATACCCCCCACACACATACCTCACATGTAAAACATCCAAGCATGTAAATATTAATCTAGGGCTGGAGGGATGGCTAAGTGGTTAAGGTATTTGCCTGCAAAGCCAAAGGACCAAGGTTTGATTCCCCATACCCACATTAGCTAGATGCATAAGGTGGCACATGTGTCTGGAGTTTGTTTTCAGTGGCTGGAGGCCCTGGTGAACCCATTCTCTCTCTCTCTCTCTCTCTCTCTTTCTCTCTTCTCTCTTCCTCTTTCTTTGTCAAATATATATATATATATATATATATATATATATATATATATCATGGGTGCTGCAAGGCTGTAGTTTTCTTTTTTCCAATATCATTTATTGACACATTATTACTCTTCTGGGTTTGAATTTCATGTTACATTAAGAAAGGAAAATAGAAGATAATTGTCTTGTTCAACACTTCAAATTGTCATAGGAAAACAAAATAAAAATATGTCAAAATTTATTTGAAAGAGATTATTTTAAAAATTGAAGGGATTCCAATAGATATGCTTATATTTATTGAAGTACTATTTTTTTGTATCATTACCTCTCCAAAAGGCTTGGTGATAAACCGCCAAATGTTTGAAAGGGCACACACACACATACACACAGACATCATAGACATCCACACATACTACTTTAAAAAGTAAAAGAAAAAGACATAATTTTCTGAGATATTTAGACTTTAACATTCAACTTTGAGTAACACTTGACTAGCATCAACCCAGTGTGTTGTAGTATAAGACTCATAGAAATAGTCAAATTTGTATTGTATTTTATTGTATTGTTTTGCACTGCATCGCATTGTTTTATTCTTTGTATTGTAGTATAAGAAGCAAGAAAGAATAGTGAAACATTGTATTGGACCAAACTCTAGTTCCATTCTGGAGCAATTGAGTCTCTGACATTGACCTAACAAAATTGTCTCTATGGGGAACATGTAAATGATTTATCTTTGTGGAGCTATTTGTAATTTTAAACTGCCTTTAATAATTTAATGCAATGGAAACACATCAATAATGTAAATATCAAAACATAAATACCACCAGAATCAAATATTTAATAGCATACAATACCAGTATATATATGGGGTTGAAGAAGAGATGAGATGCACATGGTGGCACATGCATCTGGTGTCCATTTGCAGTGACTGGAGGCCCTGGCACACCCATTCTCTCTCAACAAATGAATAAAAATGACATTATACATATATATATATATATATGCATATATATATATATATATATATATATATATATATATATATATGATGTAATATTCCAGATACAGTACAGATGACCTTGCATATTTTGGATGCAGCAAAACAAAAATCTAAAATCTTTAATATTTGACTAAAGACTAACCAGAAATGAAGAGAAAGAGGTGAACCCTCTCTATTAGCTTCTGAATACGAAAATGTGAAATAGGAAGCTATTGAGAGAAAGAAGTTGGAGAAGGATTTACTATTTAAATGCAATATCCACAAAAGCCGAAGTGTGGTAGACTATCATTATCTAGTCAGGTCCTATCTCTCTCTATCTACAGACATGCATACAGCTATAACCAAAAATGCCTGATATCCTAGTGACAGCTTGTGCTCAACTGAAATTGTTTGCATTTTGACAGGTGCCAATCAGTCCTGACTTTCATATGAATAAGTGACAACTTATTCCCTAGTGCTAATTCAGGTCACAGATGTTTTTTGCTTCCTTATTAATATAAACTGTGCTGAGAACTACAATGATGGTAACCTCGTAATATTCTTAAGAATATTTAAGCAAGACGACCAAGTAAATATTAATATATACAAACTAAATTATATGTATATATGCATATATTTATATACACAGTTACAAGGCAAGACAGTTTTAGTTCTTGCTATTATATTCTTTATTAAATAATCCCCTACTAGCTAAAATATTGAAAAAAAATAATATATTTTATAGGGAGAGGGGGTTACTTTTCTATTTGTTCTTTTTTCCATGACAAAAGCAGTTTAAAGGAATTTATGAACACAATGTCAGTACACTGAAAAGAATACTTCACATAAAAGAGGATAAACACTTTCAGAGGGGCAAAAGTAACCAATACTAGAACAGTAGCTAGCCAAGTAAGAAAACACCAAACACAACAAACTAATGAACATAGCAAATATAACTCACATTTTCAATCATAAGTCTGAATACTAATAGTCTTAATTTTCCAACTGAAACACAACTAACAGGCTGAATCAGAAAAGAGAATCCATAATTTTCATGTCTTCAAGAAACTTGCCTACTAAACACAGATACTACCTTAGGTTGACTGGATGGAAAAAGATATTCTAAGTAAATGGAACATAGAAACAAGCAGCTGTTGTTAGTCTAAGATCTGACAAAATAGACCTAAACCAAAATTGATCATAAGAGATAATGAAGGTCAATTCATACTGATTAAGGGAAAACAATCCACTTTGAAGAGGACTTTAGAAGTCTAAATATATATGTACCAAATACAGGGTCATGTAATTTCATTTTTAAAATCTCCCTAGAAATAGAGGCAGGTGTGGTGGCACACACCTTTAATCCTAGCCCTCGGGAGGCAGAGGTAGTAAGATTGCCATGAGTTCAAGGCTACCCTGAGATTGCAGAGTGAATTCCAGGCCAACCTGAGCTAGAGTGAATCCCTACCTCGAAAAACCAAACAAAAACAAAACAAAACAAAACAAAAATCCCTAGAAATAAAGTCACAGATACGTCCCAACATAATAATACTGGCTGAATTCATTATCCCACTGTTACTCATAGACAGAATATCTGAACAAAAATCATAAACAAATAAGCAGAGAAATACTCTAGCTAAAGGATATCATAAATCAAATGAGCATAACATAGCAAAACATTCTGTGCAAACATAACAGAACACACATTCAGAGCAGATATCCTGCTCTGTGGCTTCCACAGCAGGTTTCCAATGAACAGATTCACCATCCTGACAAGAGCCTATGGATGGTGTTGGTGGAGGGTCCCCGTGTCAGAGACACCCTACAAAAAGACAAAGGGCCTTTCTCACAGAACACTTTGTTAGTGTATCCACCTTATCAACTTGTCCGACTGTTTTGGAAAAGCTGAAGATCTCTAGATTGCTGGTGTTGGTCCAGAGTCCTCAGGCATGGGCTCCTTGCACACTCTGTCTCTGCTCTCTAATCCAGATGGTGGCACCAACATGACAATCACAGAAGACAATCTGTGACAGTACTTGATTAAAGGAAAACAAAAGAATCATATTGCAATGAACAAGAATGTGGTTCTCATGTTTAGTGCTGCTCCTATAACCTAGCATCATTGGCTGAGTTCTATTTTGTTACTTCTTTCTAAAAGAACTTAATGTATACACCTAATTGCATAATAACTCTTTCCTCAGCTACTGATCTGGGAAGCTTTCACCTTTTGAATTCAACCTAAATCACCTAACACAAGCCAGGTCTTCAAAGTCCTTCCTGTTATTGCCATGTCCCAAGGTAGGAAGTCTCCATTATTACGTGGCTCGATAAAGCAACTTTGATATATTTACAGTGGCCTGTAGCTTAAAGGCACTGTCAAGCATCAATGGTCATTAAAAACCTCCATGGCTCTTCCAGTATTAGTGACACATATTTAGGCTGGGGGTAACTTACATATCCACTGTAGTCTATATGAATACAGATCTGGAATGGATGGCTGTGATGAGCTATTCTGGCCTCAGAACAAAGCTGTTATTTGCTTCACAGTAGGCTGGGCTCAGAGTAAGGCCACAACTGCCTCCAAGCAGGACTTTTATCTCATCAGAAAGAATTAGCTATGCTAAGCTCTAACTGCAATTATTCCAGAACACCATAACAATGAAACACTGACATCTAGGTAGGAACCCCTATAAACATCATCACCTTAGAATGTCACTGCACAGAAAGCTTCTCTCCACTGTCCTTCCCCCTGTGGCTGCTTCACAGTGTATCTAAAAAATGATTTCTGCCTTTTGCTGTTTTGATGGCTTCTTTCATCACCCATGTTCCAGGCCTTTCACTAATACCCTGAACTGCATTTTGATGTCACATACAGGAAGCCCATCCAGTTAGCCTGGATCTTTTTATTCTCCTGTGGCACCATTCTGAGAAGCTTACAGGCACCTAACAGCCTCTGGCTGGCCCAATGTTCCTCTCTCCCTCTGGTCTCACCCTGTCCTTCCTCTTTATCCTCCAGGAAAAAGTAACCACTGCATTTCTCCCTCAGTTCTTTTAGGGAACAGCTACCTGCTTTATCTAAACTACAGCCATAGCAGTAACATATAAAGATGCATGACCCTTTGGATAATTTATCTTCCTTCTTCCTTGGCTTTCACTAAGACAACTCATGATCCTATGCCGCCTGTTATCTTGGCTACCTCTTACAGAAATGCAATGCTCTAGAACTCATAGCCTTTAAAAATTTTGAGTGAAAATCCCACCCTCTCCAGCGCCCTTCTTTTCAAGGGCTCTCCCCATACCCCTTTTGAGGGTGAAATCTCTTAGTCTAACTTCAAGAATAAAGGATTCTATAGTACCACTTTGTTTTGGGGTTACTTTTGTGTTTGTTTCCCCCGACAATACCCTTCCATCCCTATGGTCTGGGCCTCAAGTTGCCTATCAGGTATGTCAGCAACTCCAGCTGATCCAGCTAAGGAACTACAGATGAGTGAGACCAAGTGCTATTTGTCTTTCTGTGATTGTGTGTGTTCATTGACTATGATCTGTTTCACGTCTATTAATTTTCCTACAAATTTCATTGTATCTGTTTTTTCTTACTGTTGAGTAAAATACCATTGTGTAAATATACCACAGCTTGGTTATCCGTTTATCCAATGATGGACACCTGAGTTGATTCCATTTCTTAGCTATAATGAATTCAGCATATATAAATATTGCTGACCAAATATGTCTGTACATATATAGAGAAGCATAGAGTGTTTAGGGTAAATTCCCAGTAAGGAAATAACTTGGTCTGTTGGTAGCTCTATGTTCATCCTTTTCAGGAATCTCCATATTGATTTCCATAGTGGTTGCACAAGTTTGCATTCCCACCAAGAGTGAGTGAGGGTTCCTCTTTCTCCACATAGTACATTGTGGGGGTACCCATCAGTTATGTTGAAGAGACAATGTCTCTATGCATAATGAACCAAGTTGTGGCTCAAACAATCTTTCTGCCCTGTCTTCCATGAATTTCCCTGAGCCATGTTGGGTTCATTTTAGGTCTACTTCAGTAACATGCTCTCAGGAGCCTCTGTATCTCTGTATCTCTGGTTTAGTAGTTGAGTATCCTCAGTGTCTATCTCCTTCACCCTTGTGCTGACATCAAGTTCACTGAGAAAGCAGCACTCTTGCTCATTTCCTCAGTTCTTCTATGGTTTCAGCTGGGGCCCTGGTGAAGTGTGATGGCTGTTTCTCAATATTTTAATGGTTACCATCCTTACTGGAGTAAGGTGGAATCTCATGGATGCTTTAATTTGCATTTCCCTGAAGATTAGGGATGTTTAAGATTTTCATAAGTGTGTGTTAGCGATTTCTATTTCTTACTCTGTAAACTCCTTTTTCAGTTTTCTTTTATTTGAATGGGGTGTTTTTCTTATCTTATTTTATTTTTTTTTCATTTTGAGGCAAAGCTAACAGACTGGCCATTTTTATGACAGAGAGAGAGAGAGAGAGAGAGGGAGAGAGAATAAATGAATGAATTAGCATGCTAGGGCCAGCAGCCAGTGCAATCAAATTCCAGATATCTGTGCCACCTTGTGTGCATGTGCAATCTTGCTCATGTGTCATCTTGTGTGTCTGACTTACATGGGATCTGTTGAGTTGCACATGGGTCCTTAGGCTTTCTAGGCAAGTGCCGTAACCATTAAGCCAGCTCTCTAGCCCTGGGTTTCTTTTCTTGATGTTGGCTTTTTTTGGGGGGGGGGAGAGGGCTTTTTCAAGGTAAGGCCTCACTCTAGCTCAGGCTGACCTGGAACTTACTATGCAGTCTCAGGGTGGCTTCAAACTCATGGTGCTCCTCCTCCCTCTGCCTTCTGAGGGCTGGGATTAAAAAGGTATGTGCCACCACCCCTGGCTGCAGCCCTGATTATTTATTTTTATTGTTTTCTTTTTTTCTTTATTAATTAGTTTTGTATTCAGCAAATACAGTCAGCTTGGTACCATTATTAGGCTCATCTGTGACCTGCCCCCTCCCCTTGGCCCCTCCTTGTTGAGGTATATGGGTCATGCATTCTGCAGTTAGCCCACAGTTATGGGTAAGATAAATGTCTCTGCATATCAAGACCCAACATGTGGCTCTGACATTCTTTCCACCCCCTCTTCCGCAAAATTTTCCTGAGACATGTTGGGTTCATTTTTGGTCTGCTTCAGTGATGAGGTGTTGGGGGCCTCTGGGTCTCTGGCTCTCTGATTTGGTAGGAGTTGATTTTTATCTGTGTTGATCTCCTTCACCCTTGTGCTGGTTTCTGGTTCATCAGGGAAAACAGCACCCTTGCTTATTTTGCCAATTTTTCTTAGTTTCAGCCAGGGCCCTTTTGAGGTCTGATGGGGTGGCTCTCTCCTTAGGATATACATCTATCTGAAAAAGAGAAGCAGATTCTCCAATGGAGAGTAAGTTAGCACCAGGACAAATGAGATAACCCTTACTTTTTTATATAGAGAATTTAATAGGTGTAGGCCTTCTTGTAGCCCATGATTGATGGTAGCTTGATATTGGAGAGTGGGTTTATGTTTGGATATGGTTCTGACTTGTTTCCCAGCTCCAGCTATTAGTCCCGTACCACTGAGGGGATCAGTTGGCCAAATTAAGAGCAGTTGGTTCCCCACCGTGGCTGTGTGCCACTATTGCACTTGTATGGGCATCACAACAGGTTATTTGCTGCTAAGTAGGTTAGACCATGAGTTGCTTGGTCAGATATTGGTCATTTTCCCCCAGTCACCCATGTAGCACCTTCTGGCACTAGACGCGCTGACTGTCTGGGGACTGACTCTCTTCCAACTTCCAGCCATGCCATTCCATTTTTCATATCAACCACATAAGGTGTCTTCAGCAGTAGTGTCTTACCACTAACCTTTGGTGGGTCATCAAGTACTCTGACAGAAATCTATCTGTCTTTTAGGAAACCTCGTATGTCTCTCTGATCAAAAGCTCATTGTGGATGATAGCCCCATGCTGGTACTGGGAGGTACAGATCAGTGCCCACTAAGAAAATGAGGAAAAAGATACCTAATATACAAGAGTTATAGAGGAGAGAGAGAGAGAGAGAGAGAGAGAGAGAGAGAGAGAGAGGAAGAGGGAGAGGGAGAGTGAGAGAGGGAAGAGGTAGAAGATTAAGGTCAGTCTTGATCCTACCCTCTCCAGTGTCTTGTGGTTCAGGTGTTCCCTCTAAGGGACTGGTGAAGGATCAGTCATTTGGTCTGTATTTTAGGAAGTAAGATTTTATGTTACCATTGCCATTTGGGTCTAGATTTGTGTTTCACACCTCTTCTATGCCCTCCCCTCACTCCCCTTCCATTCTAGTGTCTAGTCCACAAAATGCTTGCTGGGTATGTGAGGTATCTTGGGTAGGTTCAGGTTAGGGGCTGTAGATGAGTGAGACTGTGGCGACTTTTTTTCTGTGATTGGGTAAGTTCACTGAGAATGATCTGTTCCAGGTTCAACCATTTTTCCTCAAATTTCATTGTGTTATTTTTTTCTTACTGCTGCATAGAATTCCATTGTGTAGATGTACCACATCTTAGTTATCCATTTTTCTAGTAATGGACATCTGGGTTCATTCTAGCTCTTAGCTATTAGAAATTGAGCCGCTACAAACATGGTTGAGCAAATCTCTCTAGCCTGTGGTTTGAAGGTTTTAGGGTAGATGCCCCATAAGGGAATAACCGGGCCTGTTGGTACCTCTATATTTAGCTTTTTCAGAAGTATCCATATTGCTTTCCAAAGTGGTTGTACCATCCTACATTCCCACCAACAGTGGATGAGTGTTCCTACTTCTCCACATCCTCGCCAGCATTTATTTTTATTTGATTTTTTGATGTGTGCTATCCTTACTGTGGTACGGTGGAATCTCATAGTTGTTTTAATTTGCATTTCTCTGATGAGTAGGGATGATGAACATTTTCTTAAGTGTGTGTTTGCCATTTGTATTTCTTCCTCTGTGAACTGCCTGTTCATCTCTTTTCCCCATTTTGTGAGTGGGGTGTTTGACTTCTTCCTGTTTATATTTTTGAGTTCTTTGTAGATTCTAGAGATTAGGCCTCTACCAGTTGGATAACCCGCAAATATTTTCTCCCATCCTGTGGGTAATCTATTGGCTTTGCTTATTGTATGCTTGTCTGTAAAGAAACTCTTCACCTTCATTTGATCCCATTGGTTGAGTGACTGTTTAAGATCATGAACTACTGGAGTTTTGTTCAGGAAGTCTTTATCCATTCCTATATCATGGAAAGTACTTCCTAAATTTTCTTCCAGTAGTATTCGAGTTTCTGGTCTTATATTGCTGTCTTTTTTAGTTATTTTTTAAAATTTCATTGTATATTCCATATATTAGGCCTCCATCAGTCATATTGATGGCTAAAATTTTCTCCCATTCTATGGGTAATATGTTGGTTCTGATTACGGTATGTTTGTACAAAATTGTTTTAGTTTTCTGAGATCCCATTTCTTCAGTGATTATTTAATTTCCTAGGATACTGGGGTTTTGTTCAGGAAGTCTTTCCCCACTCCTGTATCTTTTAGAGTTCCTTTTATTTTTTCTTCCACAACTTGAAGAATTTCAGCTCTTATATTGAGGTCTTTAATCCATTTGGATATGATTTTTGTGGATGACGAGATGAGTGCATCTAATTTCATTTTCTACATATAGTTATACAATTTGTCCAGCACCATTTGATGAAGGTGCTGTCTTTTCTCCAGTCTACACTTAAGGCACCTTTTTCAAAGATTAAGTAGCTGTAGTTAGTGCACTTAGTTGTTCTAAAGTTCAGGTCTTCAATTCAGTCGCATTGGTCTATATTTCTGTATTTAGGCCAGCACCATGCAATTTTTGTTACTATGGCTTTATAATATAGCTTTCATGGGGTGTGAGATGCCTCCAGAGGTCTTTCCTTCCTGTGGATATGTTTGGCTATCCAAGGACTGCTGTCATTCCATATGAATTTTGAGGTCATTTTTTTCAATCTATGTGATTTTTTTTTTTTTTTGATGTATGTGAAGAATGATGTTGGGATTTTTATTGGTATTGCATTAAACCTGTATATATCTTTTGGTAGAATTTCCATTTTCACCATATTAATTCTGACTATCCGGGAGCATTGAGAGGTCTTTCCACCTTTTGAGTCGTCCTCAATTTCTTTCTTGAATGTTTTTATGTTTACATTATATAGGTCTTTCACATCCTTGGTTAGTGTGATTCCAATGTATTTAATTTTTTAGGATATTGAAAATGGGACAGTCTCACTGATTTCTTTCTTTGTATATGTGTCATTTGCATATAGAAAGACTACAGATTGTTGCATGTTGATTTTGTATCTGGCCACTTTGCTAAAGGAATTAATTACCTGTAGAAGTTTTGAGATGGAGACTTTCAGGTCACTTATGTATAGAACTATGTCTTCTGCAAATAAGGCTAACCTGACTTCTTCATTCAGAATTTGTATCCCTTTTATTTCTTTCTCCTGTCTTATTGCTTGTGCTAGTACTTCTAGTACTATGTTGAAGAGCAGTGGTGAGAAACAGCACCCTTGTTTTGTTCCTGATATTAATGGTAACTCCTTCAATCTCTCCCCACTAAGTAGTATTTGGCCTTTAGGTGCATTATTTATAGGCTTTAGTGTGTTGAGGTATAAACCATCTAAGCATATTCTCCCCAGAATTGTGATTATGAAGATATGTTATATTTTGTCAAAGGCCTTCTCCGAATCTATTGAAATGATCATGTGGTTCTTGTTATTAAGTTTATTTATGTGAGTGTATTACATTGACCAATTTCCATATGTTGAACCATCACTTTATCCCTGGGATGAAGCCTACTTGATTAAGGTGGGTGTGATGGTTGGATTCAGGTTTCTTCCCTCAAGTCTGTAAGGCAAAATAAACCATTTTTTCCCATAAGGTGTTATTGGTCAGCTGTTTTCTGCCAGGAATGTAAACCTGACTGAAACAGTAAAATTGGCACTGTGAATTGGTATAATTGATTCTAGAATTATGACTGTGGCTTTAGTTTCTTAGAACTGCTTTGCAGGAGGAATGTGGATGCATTTGAAATCTTGGCTTAAAAATGCCTTGCAATGCTATAAGCACAGTTTCTTGGGCTATTATGAACAGAGTTGAAAGACCTGAATACGGTAAGAACTATGGACTGTGAGGTTTGGTTTATGAGGGTTGAGAAAGTGCTTTGCCTTGACTTGGCTAGAAGTAGTTTGTATGAGAGGCTTCCTATTATGCCCATTTCCTGAGAACTTATGCAGGGTTGCATTGCATAGAAATTGACTGCTATGAGTAGAGGAATATGACGCAGAAAAAAAATTAAATCTTTGGGCCAAAACTTCTGTCTGTTCAGCTGCAATTGTATGCAAGATCACAACGATTGAGATTGGGCCAGCTGACCTGCATTGGGACAACAGAAAAAATGCAGAGCTTTGAAGTAGACTGAATGCTGAAGGAGTGTGCTCTTCTTCAAAGTCTGCTTTATCCCTCCCCCCCCCCAGGATTAACAAATCAGCAGCCCACCTGGAATTATGGAGTATAAGAAATGCAGGAAAGGGGGGGGGGGGTCATTGAATTTCTAACATACGCTTGTAATTTGAAAATGGTCATAGGTAGTGTGAAGCAGGCTTGCTGGATTTCCTGCATAGAGACCAGATAGAGCCATGCAGATGAACCATGGGTTGCAATGGAGGCCCAGTGGAGATGCCATGATTATGGGAGTGCTGCAAAGGACAGCTGCAGGCACCAGATGAAGTTTTCTGGGTCTAAGGATAGCTTAGCTGGAGGGGCATAATAGGAAATCCAGAGACTTATCAGTGGTAAGAAGTATTAGACTTGGAGACTTGTCATTGACTAGAGTTGTTAGACTTGGAGTTACAGAGTTTGGTGTTTGCCCTGTTTAGCTCTTGTATTGGTTTAGTATTTCTTTGCTATACCCAGTGCCATCTTTTGCAGTATAAATGTTCATTCTTTGCATCATGGCTTTTTGGAGGGATTTTTTTGGTATTATGGCTCTGTTAAAAGACCTTGGATTATAGGAATGTTTGAACATGATTGGCATTGATAAAAACTATGGGCACTTTGAAAGTTGGACTGAATGAATTTCATTTTATGTATGACTATCAATTTATGGAGTTCAGGGTCAGAATGTGGTGGTTTGATTCAGGTATTCCCCATAATCTGAGGTGTTCTGAATGGTATGTCCACAGCTGTTGGCAATTTGGGAATTAAACCCTTCTGGATGCAGTGTATTGTTGGGGGTGGGCTTATGGGTGCTGTATCCAGCTTCCTCTTGCCAGTGTTTGCCACACTTTTCTTCTATTGCCCATCTGATATTGGCCAGAGTGTGATGTCCACCCTCTGCTCCTGCCATCGTTTCCCCTTGCCACCATGGAGCTTCCCCTCAAAAGCTTTTGTACCACAAGCTACTCTTGGTTGGGTGTGTTTTATGCCAGGAATGAGAACCTGATAAACATAGTTTTATTTTCTTGTTGTATCTCCACGTGGTTTTGGTTTTAATATGATTATACCTTTATAGAAAGAAATGGGGAGCATTCCCTGTTCTTTGATTATGTGAAAAAATTGAGAAAAATTGGTTTTAGTTTTTCAATGAAGATTTGATAGAATTAGGCTGAGAAGCCATCCATTCCTGAAGTTTTCTTTTTAAGGAGGATTTTGATTACCTTTTCAATTTCAGTGGAGGTGATAAGTTTGTTTAGGAGATTAATATTTTCTGAGTTTAGTTTTGGTAATTGGTATATGTCTATGAATGCATTCATTTCTTCTGAATTACCCAATTTTGTGTAGTAGAGGCTTTGAAAGTAAGTCCTGATGATTCTTTCAATTTCATTGATATGTATTATATCTCTCATTTTTCATTTCTAATTTTATTACTTTGAGATTTCTCTTTTACTCAGTTGACCAAATTGTCCAGCATTTAGCAATCTTGTTCATTTTTTCAAAGAACCAGCTTGTCTTTTCATCAATTTCATTAAACAATTTTCTTAGTTTCCAATTCATTAATTCCTGCCCTAATCTTGATAATTTCTTTCTGTATTGAGTTCTTAGAGTTCGATTCTTCTTGCTTTTCCAACATCTTTAGGTAGATGGTTTGGTTATGTACTTGAAATCTCTGTGCCTTTGTTATGAAAGCATTCATTTTCCCTATAGGATTCCCTTCATTCTGTCCTTTAAGTATTGAGAAGTTGTATTGTCATTGCCATTCAGTTCTCAAAATTTTATAATTTCATTTTTGAATTCTTCCATAAATCATTCATTGTTTAAAAGTGTGTTGCTCAGTCTCCAGAAGCTGGTGGAGTTCCTGATATGTCTCTTGTTGTAAAATTCTAGCTTTAAAGTATCATAATCTGATATGATGAAGGAAGTTACATTAATTTTTATGGATTTATGGAGGCATGTTTTATGCCCCAAAATAATATCTATTTTGGAGAAGGTTCTGTGAGCTGATGAGAAGAATGTGTATTTGTAGAATTGAGGAGGAATGTTCCATAGATGTGAGTTAGCTGTCATTGAGCTTAGGTGTTGTTGAGCTCTATTATTTCACTGTTGATTTTGTGTTTAAATGATCTGCTATTGATAGTAGTAGAGTATTGAAGTTCCCAACTACTATAGTGTTGTGTTTATTTCTGTTGTGTTGTCAAGTAGGTTTTGTTTTACAAACTATGGTCACCTGTGTTTGGTGCATATAGATGTAGATTGTGATGTCCTCTTGTTGGATTGATCCATTGCTCAGTAAAAAGTGTCCTTCTACCTCCTTCTTGCTTACTTTTGGCTTGAAGCCTATTTTATCAGCTATTAGTAGAGCAACACCTACTTGTTTCTTCTTTTTACCAGTTTTTTCTTTATTAGTTATATGCTTACTCAGTGTGCCAACAGTACATGTTGATACCATGTTTCCCCACATCCCTATCCTTCCTCCTTCGAAGGGACCCTCCTTGTTAGGAATGCCAGTTATTGCCATGGGAATCATGGGTTATGCATTGTGGGGTAGCCATCAGTTATGGAGAAGAGGCAATGTCTCTATGCATAATCTCCCAATTTGTGGTTCTAACAATTTTTCCGCCCCCTTTTAAGTGAATTTCCCTGAACCATTTTGAGTTAATTTTAAGTCTACTTCAGGGATGAGGTCCTGGGAGCCTCTGTGTCTCTGTATCTCTGGTTTGGTAGGAGTTGCATGTTCTCTGTATCTATCGTCTTCACCCTTGTGCAGGTACCAGGTTCACCAAGAATGCAGCACTCTTGCTCATTCCCCCAATTACTCTATGGCTTCCACTGGGGCCCTGCTGAGATGCAATGGACTGATTCTCTTCTCAGGTTGTGTATCCATCTGACAAAGAGAAGCAAATTCTCCAGTGGAGAGTGAAGTCCACACTGATTAAATGGGATAACCATTACTAGTTTAGAGATAATTTAATAGGTTTAGGCACCCTTGTAGCCCAAGAATGGTGGTATCTTGATACTGGAGAGCAACTAATTATTTTGATATGATTCTGACTTGTTTCCCAGTTCCAGCTATGGATTCCATTTCCCTGAGTAAATCTGTTAGCCAACCCAGGAGCAGTTTGTTACCCACTATGGCTGTGTGCCACTATTCCTCTCATGTGAGCATCACGTCAGGTTGTTTTCTGTTGAGTAGCTTATACCCGAGTTGCTTTGACAAATGTTGGCAATTTCCTCCCAGTAGTTCATGTAACACCTTCTGGCACTGGATGTGCTAACGTTCTCAAGACATGATAGAAATTAACAACAAAAGATGCCACAAGAATTTCACCAGCTCCTAGAAACAGAACAAGACACTTAAGCAATAAATAGGTAGTGGATAAAATACAAAATAAAATTGCATAATTTCCAGAATTAAATGACAATGAGAACACATCATACCAAAACTTATGAGACAAATTGAAGGCAGTCCTTAGGGGAAAATTCATAGCACTAAATGCCTTCATAACAAAGGCAGATCCCAAATCAGTAACCTAACCATCAACCTAAAGACATTGGAAAAATAAGAAAAATCCAACCCAAAAAGCTTCAGATGGAAAGAAATAATCAAGATCAGAGAAGAAATTAATGAATTTGAAACTAAGAAAGCAATTCAGAAAACTGATGAAACAAAGAGCTGGTTCTTTGAAAAAATAAACAAGATTGATAAAACCCTGGCCAATTTGATCACACCTAAAAAAGAAATGCTTCAAAACTAGAAATGAAAAATGAGACATCACAACACACATAAGTGAAATTGAAGAATCATCAGAACTTATTTCCGAAACCTCTACTCCACAAAATTGGATAGGCTGAAGGGAATGGATGAATTCCTGAACACATAACACCTACCAAGGCAAAATTCAGAGCAGATTAATCTCTAGTAAGGGAACAACTGGGCCTTTTGGTAACTCTATAGTCAACCTTTTTAGGAGCCTGCATATTGTTTTCCATAGTGATGGTACCATCTTACATTCCCACTAGCAGTGAATAAGGGTTCCTGTTTCTCCACATCCTCACCAACATTTGTTTTCATTTGATTTTTCTTTTTTTCATTTTATGAGATAGAGTCTAGTCCAGGCTGACCTAGAATTCACTATGTAGTCTCAGGGTGGTCTCAAATTCATGGAGATCCTCCTACCTGTGCCTCCCAAGTGCTGTGATTAAAGGCATGCACCACCACACCCAGCTTCACTTGATTTTTTAATGTTTGCTATCCTTACCGGGGTAAGGTGGAATCTCATAGTATTTTTTAATTTCCATTTCCCTGATGGTTAGGGATGTTGAATATTTTCTTAAGAGTATGTTTGTCATTTATATTTCTTCCTCTGAGAATTCCCTGTTCAGTTCTCTCCCCCACTTTGTGAGTAGGATGTTTGATTTCTTATTGTTAAGGTTTTTGAGTTCTTTGTAGATTCTATAAATTAGACCTCTGTCAGTTGTATAGCCAGCAACTTTTTTCCCCATTCTATGGGTAGTCTGTTGGCTATGTTTATTGTATATTTGTCTATGAAACTTTTTTTTTTTCTTCATGAGATCCCAATAGTTGAGTGATTGTTTAAGTTTCTGAGATATAGAGGTTTTGTTCACGAAGTCTTTCACCACTTCTTTATTGTGGAAAGCTCCTACTATTTTTGTCTTCCAGTAATAGCATAGTTTCCAGTCTTATATTGAAGTCTTTGATCCATTTGCACTTGATTTATGTGCATGGTGAGATGTGTGGATCTAGGAATTTTACAATTTCTTTTTTGATTTTTGTTCACAGCCCGTTCATTCCTTAAAAGTTTAGCCTCCAGGAATTGGAGGAGTTCTTGATGTGTCTCCTGTTGCTAATTTCAAGCTTTAAAACATGGTGATCTGACATGATGCAGAAAATTACTTCAATTGTCCTGACTTTATGAAGACAATCTTTATGGCCTAATATAGGGCCAATTTGGAGAAGGTTCCAGAGGCTGCTGAGAAGAATGTGTATTCTGTAGAGTTGGGGTCGAAAGTTCTGTAGATATCATTAGGTCTTGTTGTTCTATGATACTGTTGAGCTCCATTATTTCCCTGTTGATTTTATGCTTGGATGATCCATCTGTTGATGACTGTGGACTATTGAAATCTCTAACTATGATAGCATTAGTATTTATTTCTTTTTTATTGTAGAGTAGATTTTGTTTTGTGACCTTTGTCCCTTTTGATTACTTTTTGTTTGAAGTCTCTTTTATCAGACATTAATATAGCAACACCCACTTTTTAAAATTTCAATTTGCTTGGTAAATCATTTTCCAACCTTTCACACTGAGGAGGTGTCTATCTTTAGTGGTGAAGTGGGTTTCTTGAACACAACAGATGGAAAGGTCCAGTTTTTTGATCCATCCTGATAACCTGTGTCTATGGTGGGTGAGTTAAGACCCTTTAATATTTAGGGTTATTACTGTGAGGTTTGAATTATTCCCTGCCATGATGAGGTAATTTTGGGGTTTCATGTTTTCTCATGCTTTGTACTGTTTTGAGCCTGCTTTGTTTTGGTTATTGTGATCTTCTTCTTGTTGGCTCTTGAGATTGGTTGTTTGACTGTTCTGTGTGGAGTATTGCTGTGGGTCCCTGTATCCTCAGGGCCATGGATCCCCAGAGACATTTAGGCAACTTGAAGAGCAGCATCTTGAGCAGCCATAAGGGCAACTGGAAGTACACCTGGGAGACAGCTTCAGAGAGTAGCTCATTTATATATATACATATATGGGCCTGAGGTTTTATATGCAGCTGAGAGAGCAGTGAGAGGGTTCTAAGGAGATTGGTGGGTTCAAAGGTTGTTTGCTAAAGCCAGGTGTGATGGTGCATGCCTTTAATTCTTTCACTTGGGAGGCAGAGGTAGGAGGCTACCCTGAGAATACATAGTGAATTCCAGGTCAAGCTAGTGTGAGACCCTACCTCGGAACCCCCCCCCCCCAAATGTTGCTTGCTGATGCCTAGGAATGTTCATTTGAGCACACAGGGAGAGAGAGAGGTGATCTACATAGTTTTGGGAAAAGGGTCACAGGGGGGTGGGCTGTCTGAAGGCTACTGGCTGATAAAGAGTTTCCTGGGCAACTGGCAAAAGGTCACAATGAGCAAAGCCTAAGTCTCAGGATGTCCAGGTGTCCTCAGACTGGAGGGGGAGTGGCCTCTTGTAACCCTGGGACCTTTAGCCCTGCCTGGAAACTCAGGGTCATTTTAACCCTTAGTGGCCCAGGACCCTTACCTGTGCCCAACAGCTCCCCCTTTGTTTTTGTAATGGTGAGTATCCATCATATAGAGTGAGATCTTTATAGTCTATCATAGGTTCAGATAGAGCTAGATGGGGCATGAGGACCTGATTAGTAGCAACCTTATCAATATTAATTATTTGTTGTATGATAAATGTGATGATGAAGGGGCCTACACATAATAGGGTTCCTATAGCAAGGAGGGTATTAAGGCAGGGGAGAAGCCAAGTGACTAAAGGGTTAGATAACCAGGTGGTGGTATCCTCAGGCTTGTAGCAGTCAAGCAGAGTTTTTTGAGAGTTTTAACATTTTGTTCAACAACATTTGATTCATTAACAAAAAACAACATTCTTCTCCCAAGATCACACATGTCCCCCTATGTTCAAAAGTAATGAGGTCTAAGTCTTGACAGTTTTGAAGTACCACACCCGTGAGAGAGTTCAATTGTCGCTGGAGAGATTTGAGGCTGTTGGTCACTGGAGGCACCCAGAGACAGCATCACACAGAGGCCCACCCATAGGAGGATGAAAATCTCTCTCAGTTGACATGGGTGGAGTTTGTAGACTGCTTCTTCTTTCCCATAGAGATACACCTATCGAACAATCAAGGCTGGGGAACAATAAGTGGGAGAGTAAAAATTTATTCATATGGTGGAGAGCCCATTGCACCAAAGGAGAGTGGGTGTCTTGACACAAGTGGTTCTGTTTATGGAAATATTGAGGAGATATTCAGCTCTGGTCAGCTTGGAGCTGGACAGGTAAAGGGGCATGCCTTGACTGGCATAAAAGAGGGTGAGGCCTTTCCTTTGCAGAGTCATGGATGCAGTGCACATGATGGAAGTAACACAGGCTGGTGGAGATCTGGGACCTACCTGGGCCCCCCAAGGGGCTTGGGAGATTTAGGAACAATTCATTGGAAGTGGGCAAGAGATTAAAAAAGATTCCTTCCCTTTTCACCTTCAGGAGTCCAGTAACTCTAACTTTACCCCCCTTCCTTTTTCACTCTCATGAGAAGACACTCTTAACTGTTGTTAGGTGGCAAGAGGTCAATGAAATCAGATTGTTAACTATTTTCTGCTGAATGTGGCATGAAATTGTGGCAGTTAGAGAGTCTATTCCAGAGAGAATAACTATTCTAAAGACCCCAGAAGTGTAATGATGGAGTGCAGGAAGATAATCTTGAAAGAGAACATTGGGGAGAAAGAATAAAAGTAAGGAGTTAATGGGAAATGAGCACACAGCAAACTGATTGCCTTCAGAGCTATCCTTCTTGTGGTCAAGGGAACCCAGATAGATGCAGTTGGATTGTCTCAGGACCATCTAAGCATGAGCTGGCTGAGATTTTCTTCCAGAACTGTTTATCAAATGGCACAGTACTGTTTGACATGGCCTGAATCTGTTTCCATATGGCTTGTAAAACAGATGAGATATTAGCAGGATTAGCAGAAGCATATACACAACATTTAACCTTGATACCTGCTTTAAATTCATCCTCGGTCTAGCCAGGACCAAAGATTGGTACCATAGAGTCATTGGATACCATTAAAGGCTGTACAAATATATTTTAATCTCAGAACTTAGAACTTACTTAAGGGTGTCCTGGCACAAGTTAGAAGAGATTCACTGTTGTCCACAGTATATATATATATCTGACTAAAGGTTGTTTAGTCCATATATGGCCTATTTAGTAATGCAATAAGAACTTTCCAAGAGGTGAAACAACCTAGACCTTAAGACATGTCAAACACTACTGTTGTCATCATTACATAATGTAAAACTATTCTATGTTTTACCAGTGACTTTATTTATTTATTTATTTATTTATTTATTTAGGTTTATCAAGGTAGCATCTCACTCTAGCCCAGGCTGATCTGGAATTCACTATGTAGTCTCAGTGTGGCCTCAAACTCATGGTGATCCTCTTACCTGTGCCTCCCGAGTGCTAGGATTATAGTGTGCACCACCATGCTACGCTTCCCATAACTTAAATTTGATAAAGCTTTACCAAGATATTCCAACATATTTTACCTAACAGGAGCATAAAGGTTATAGTGACTGAAATTAAATCACTTAGAGCATTCTTAAGAATTTGTAAACAGTTGAAAAATCTTTAACTTTAGGCATGGTGTTTAGGTTTAGCCTGAAAATTAGCTAGTTGTTCCTTCTAAAGGAAATTAATTTTAGGCAAAATTTGATATTTTTTAGATCTCTTACATCCTTTCTACATATGCACATCTTTATCCACATACTGATCTAAGTACCACTCAAACAGCATTTTTAACAAGCACACTATGTTCGACACTGAAAAATTCCTTCCAGTTTCTTTCAATCAACTCATCTCACCCCATAATTCACCATCTTTATTAGAAGACTATTACTAGTAACTACACCAAATTGATTAATCCTGTTATTCACTGACAATCAAGTGGTATAGATAAAAACAATTTTATGTCATCAATACCTCTAACACACTTAGAAATCTTTTACTAGGAAAAACTAAGGCAAATTTTTGTTTCTGTCTTGAGGCAGGCTGGCCTAGAAGTCAGGCCAGTTGCCTCCTTCTTTTAAGTAACAGGACATTCCAATTAAAAAAAAAAAAAAAAAACCTGGCAAATAATGAGACACCACTTAAGATATAATTTTGTTGTTTTGAATAATTCTGTGTGTAAATTGAAGTTGACTTAGAACACAGACTCAGTAATTATATCTATGATATCATGTAAAAAAGTATGGCATTATTTACATAGACTTTCACCTCACCATAGGCTTTAGTTAAATGTGACAATTTTTTGCCACTTCATGGCACCAGCATGGTGTCTGTGGCTTGGTGGGGCAGGAGCTCCAGATCAGCCCTGCCCTGCTCCCAGGCCCTCACCCAGGGTCGATCCAGTAGGCACAGAGACAACGGGCAAGACACAGAGTTCCCTGCTGGCCTGGGGAGAATATGGTCTTTGGTAGCAGAAATGGAGCCTCCCATGTCTGGCCTCCTCACAGGGCAAGCATGCCCCAGAGCTGGCTTCACAAAGGGGGAAGGAGGTGGAGGTGGGAGGGGGAGAAGCAGACACACTGCACCTGCACTGGCCAAAACACCATTGACTAAGCACAAATGAGCCAATCACCAGACTGAAACCACTTTGGGGAGCTTGCACAGCTGTCTTGCAGTTTCAGTGCTTCCCTAGTGGAGAAGCTTGGATGGAGAAGCAAATGGAGTGAGAGGGGATTTCCTTTCTGAACTTTTCATCTCTGGGCTAGATAAGCTATGCTGGTCCATATGTCTGGGTCACATGGTTCCCCAGAAGTCATCCAGGGGGCAATTTGGAGGACTTCTTCCCAGAACAAGATAGCTTCTCTCTGGGAGAGTTTAATTGCCCTGACTTTCATAAGAGACCATAATCCACAAATCTGTGATAACTTTTGGTGGGAGACAATATTGCTTATGATAGAAAAAGCCCTTAGACATGCCTGGCAGCTCAGGCCTGTTTTAACCCTTAGTGGCACAGGGCCTTTACCTGTGCCCAACATATTCCCTCACATATTCTCTGTAGGTTTGACTTTGTGTTCATATAATCATAGAGTTGACTTTTTCATGGAAAGTTTTTCATTCACCATCTTTTATGAGGGATACTCTTGCTGAGTAAAGTAGCTTGGGTTGGAAGCCATAGCTTTTCAGACGTTGAAGTGTTCCATTTCAGGCCCTTCTGGCTTTCTTGGTTTCCATTGAGAAACTGGTTGTGAATTGCTTCTCTCTTGCTGCTTTCCACTATTTCTGTTTTCATTGTTAAGCGTTTTCACTGTGATATGTCTTGGATAGTTTCTTCTTTGGTCCTTCCTGTTCGGTGTTCTGTGGGCTTCTTATTTCTGGATGGGACTCTCTTTTGCAAGATTTGGAATGTTTTCTTAAATGATTTAGTTGAGCATATTCTCTATGCCTCCAGTCTGGACTTCCTCTCTTTCTGGTATACCCATAATCCTGAATTTGTATGTTTTAGGGTGTACTATAGTTCCCTCATATTCTGTTTACTTTATTTTTTGAGCTTAGCAAAATTTTTGGCCTCTTGACCAATTTCTGCTGTCTTATCATTCAGGCCAGAGGTTCTGTCTTCCACATGAGTAACTGTGTTGGCGAGTGGTTCTAGAGAAGTTTTATAATTTCTCTTTGATTTTTGTTTTCTGCTGTGTTATTTTGTATCATGCCCATCTCCTTTTTGAGGTACAATGTCAATTTGAGTTCTGATTTTCTTGATGCTTCCTATAGTTCATTCTTTTGATAAAGCATTCATTAAGCTTAATCAACCAGTTGTTGAGGTCTTCCATTTCTTGACTTACCTTCAATCATTCATATCTCTTTGGAGGGTTCTAACATTTTGTTCAATCAAGTTAAGCCTACTGTCAAAGATGAATGCTATAGGAAATGATTCTGTTCAATTTCTTTGATAGTTTGCTTCAAGTTCAGTGATTTTTTTTTTTTAAATCAGGGTCTCATTGGTTGTTGTGTTTTCATTTTGGAATGAATTTCTGTTAATTTCTGTATGATTTCATTAGAGGATCCCATAGTAGGACTAGGAAGTGTTGGTGGAGATCTTTCAGTTTTCTGACTTTCATTGGCTTTTTGGCATTGTTGTATACCCATTTTAGGAAGACTTTATTTTATTGAGGAGGGAGCAAGTCTTTGTCCTTTGGCCCATTCACCCACTAGCTTAGGTGAACAGGGATGTTGGTACCTAGTGGCCTGTCAGGATACCAGAGCAAAAGGCCCAATTCCACAGCTCACACAGGGACCAAGCTTCCCCAAGCAAGGCACAATGTGACCTACCAGGGCCAAGGGACTAGAAGGAACAATGGAATAGGGATCTAGCTTTGTACCATGCCCTCCAGGACACAGACAAGTGTAGGTAACCCAAAATGGGGAGATGGGAGAAGCCCATATACAGGGGTCTGGCCTACTCACTCCAGACTTCCATGCCTGCCTACATAATGACCTAGCAAGGAATTCAGACCCAGAAAGTGGAAGGAGTCCAGATATGGGTCCAATTCAATCTAGACCACCATGCCTGCCCACATACTGACTGTACAAGGAACTCAAACACTGGTGTTGGGAGGAGTCCAGAAATGGGTCCAGCCTAGTCATTCCAGACTGCCATGCTTAGCCACAGACTGATTGCACAAGGAGCTCCTCTTTGTCTTTTTTGATTACTTTTGTTTTGAACTGTTTTTTTATTTTTTAAAAATCTGATATTAGTATAACAAAGCCTGCATTTTTCTTACTTCTGTTTGCTTGGAATATCATTTTCCACCCTTTCCCCCTGAGGAGGCGCCTCTCTTTAGTGGTAAGGTGGGTTTCTTGAAGAAAGTAGATTGAGCAGCCTAATATTCTGATCCACCCTGTTAGCTTATGTCTCTTGATGAGCAAATTAAGAGCATGGATAATGAGGGTAATAACTGTGAGATTTGATTTAATCCCTGCCATATCATGGTGGTTCATGTGGTTTGGTGTTTTCTTGGACTTTGTAGTTTTTTGTGCCTTCTCTTAGTTTGCTTATTGTGATCTGCTTCCTGTAGGCACTTGAGGTTAATTCTTATGCATGGTCAATTCCCTGAAGTACTCTCTGTAGGTTTGGCTTTATGTTCATGTAGAGCTGACTTTCATCATCGAAAATTTTTCTTCAACCATCATCTATTATGAAAGATACTTTTGCTGAGTAGAGTTATTTTGGTTAGTATACCTGCAGTGTCCCATTCCAGGCCTTTCTGTCTTCTGGCTTTCAGGGTTTCCTTGAGAACTATCAAGTAATTCTGATGGGGTTGCCTTTATATGTAATGTGTTGTTTCTTCCTAGCTGCTTTTAGGACTTTCTCTTTGTTTTCAATGTTTAGAGTCTTAACGATACTATGTCTTGGAAAATTTCTCCTTTGGTCCAGTCTGAGTTCTGTTAGCTTCTTGACTGTCTTTTGAGAGAGTGTGTAATTTTTCTTCACTAATTTTGTTGAATGAGTTCTCTGTACCTTTGGTCTGAACTTCTCCCCCTTCTGGTATTCCCATGATCTGAATGTTGGGGCATTTAAGGATATTCTACAGTTCCTTCATGTTCTGTTCACAAAAATTTTTGAACTTATTCAAATTATCAGACTCACATACTGTTTCTTCTGTTTTGTCCTCCAGTTCTGAGTTTCTATGCTCCACGTGAGTGACTATTCTTGAGAGCTTCTATAGAGGTTTGACTTGTTCACCCAGGCCAGCAGGCTATCATCCCCTCCCCTCCTTTCCTTCCTTGGTTTTCCTGCCAACATCCACTTGTTTCTTATTTCCATTTGCTTGTAATATCATTTTCCATCATTTCATTCTGAGGGGGTATTTGTATTTAGTGGTGAGGTAGGTTACCTAAAGACAGCAAATCAAAGTGTCCCATTTTCCTGATCCACCCTTTCTACTTGTATCTTTTCATGGGTGTGTTGAGAACATTAATATATAAGGTTATAACTGTGAGTTTTGATTTAAGCCCTGCCATGTTGGGGTGCTTTATGAGGTTTGATGTTTTCTTGAGGTTTGTCAAACCTACTGAAGATTTCATTTCCTGTGTGGATTTCATTTATGTGATTTTGTTGTTGTTGTTGATTTGGTATTAGTTCTGCACTTTGCTATATCAGTGTGTCATATCTTGTGTCTTTATTATGGGGTTCTATTCCTTTTGCCTCCTCTATGTTTTCATTGGAGACTTCCATTGTGGATTAGGCAACCTTGTGGAAGATCTCTCAGTTTGTTGTTTCATGTTGTTTCTTTATTGTTGTTGTTTTCCCCTTCACAGTTTGGGAGCCTTGTTCAATAAATGAGGAAATAAGAGTATTCCCTGTAGTGTCTTCAGTGAGTGTTCCATTTTATGTATGAATAGAATAGGCTTATCATGGCTTTGTAGTTTGGGATTCACAGGTTTGGAGGATGTAAGTACACCAGTCACTCTGGGATGGTGCTTGCTACCACAGGTGGAATTGAAGGTCTGGGATCCCTTTGACTTGGTCTCTGTTGTGTCTTCCTGTGGCTCCTGGAGTCTAGCCCTTGCCCTTGCTCTCCTACTTTACCCATATGGGCAGATTATGGAGGACTAACTGGTTCCCCCTGACAGGTGATTGCCTGATACTCTTGTGTTTTCCTTCTGGATCTTTGACTGTGTCCCAAATAGTCACTGGGAGTGAGGTGGGGCATTGGAGAGACAGTGGGGTCATTGGGTTCCACCTCCTAGGACAGATCAGAGAGTTGGCTGGTGTGGGGGATATAGGGATGCCTATAGACAGCACAGGGTGTGAAGGATATGTGAGAGAGGGAGCCAAGGCAGCATACAGGCCAGTCCACCAAGGATTCATGGCAGGAAACCATGTGTGGGCATCACCAGAGCCTGCAGGAGCTCAGTGGAAGACACGGGTGCACAAGTGGGCTGTAGGCTCAATCAGGGGAGCCTGAAAAAGTGCAGTGGGGGACAGGGGAACATGGCTGGAGGTGGGAATGCTGGTGAGATGAGGCTCAGTTAAAGGAGCCTGAAGGAGTCAAGGGACAGGGGAGCACTAGTGTGCCAGACACAGTGGGGGGGGGGTTCCAGGAGGCAAGGAAGTGTGCACCAACAGATGCAGTGGGGTGGTGACTGTGGGTAGCTCAGCAGAAGACAGGGAAGTGTGTGGGCCTCAAACTAAAGCAGCAGTCAGGGGAAGACAGGGAGACACACAGGGAAGTCCCAGTAATTAGGTGAGCCTGCAGGTAGCACAGCAGAGAATCTGGTCAGGGACTCAGGGCATGGTGGCTGGGGCAAGTGGTTGAGGGGACCCATTAGTATAGTGGGCTACCTGTGAGTGTGGGAATCAGCAGATTCCCAACTGTGTCCCTCTGTGCTTACCCACTGGACATCTAAGACCTGCTCAACCTGGAGCCCCATAGATCTTTCCTGATAGTGCTCCAGGAGCTCAACCATGGTTAGGAGGCCACCATCTTGACTGATAGTCACATCCTACTTTTAATTTATCCAAATGGTAGCTGTTTCCATAAGTTATTCTAACCCTTGCCTGTGACATTCCCAGATAAATCCTTTCACTTCTGCTATTATATGAGCTTTTCAACTGATTCTATGCTCTGTCATAACTATTTTTTTTCTGGAAATGCATAAAATAAATCAAATTCTATTTTCATTGTCCCTTTAATATTGATGAATAAAGTCTCCATCAAAGTTAGTTTGTTATCATCATCCTCAGATAACTTACATTTCTTGTACTTTACCCAGGCTTCAATACATATCTCTTGCCTCCTCTACAAATCTCAGATATCATTCCCTTCTATAGTCAGAGCAGCATAGGCAAACTATGTTGGGAAAAAAATTAAAAATATGTTGAATTCACATGTCTCCAGGTTATCAAATATCTACTAGTACTTATTCTAGAGGATACTTCACCAGGTGTATAAAGGTATTACCCAGTAAAACAGAACTGGCATCAAAGGTAACCTGTGCCCTCAAAAAACACATCACTCTTCACTTTGGGTTTCCCTGGGTACAAAGTTGTTTGATAATGACCTAGTATTAATTTCTAGTATCACTCGGGAAATAAATGAAATCAGAATTAAATATGATATTCATGATTCTTTACTGCTTTGATCCAGAAAATTTGAAGGGTTACATTAACCCTTAAGAGATCTCCCAATCAGCTTGCATTTGAAACTCAATTAGCTTGGTGCACTCTTCTCCCAGTTGAACTTTTGAGAACTTGTGTTACTCTGGTCTACAGCTCATTTCAGCCATTTTGAAGTCCTTTTGTGTAGGCCCTTCATCCAGAAAGACTTGTTGTCATATCCAGAGGCACAGTGTCTGTCCTATATGTTATGTCACAGGGATAAACCATCAAGGCTGCATAATAGGATGAATACAACCCCAATGTTTACTCATCTTGTGTATTAGTCAGGGTCCCATAGAGAAACAGAACTTCTAGAATGAATTATATTAGGAAGGGAATTTATTGGATTAGTTTATGGTAGTCCATCAGCAGTTGCAGGCCCAAGAATCAAGGAACCCGGTAGCAGAAGTCTTCCTTCCATGATCCACATGGGTCTTCAGTTGATGCTGATCTTCAGTCCATGTTGGTCTGCAATTCATGCTGGAAGGCAGAAAACAGCTCCAGCAGCCAAGTGGAAGGAAGGAAGGGGCTCTTTTCTCCCAGAGTTTCCTTATATAAAGTCCCCCTCTGAGAGGGGCTGCCTGCTATGGGGGAAGGGCTCACCCTGGGAGAAGAATTTCCTCCTTCAGTTAATCCTTCCTGGAAGCAACCTCAGAGAGCCACCTGAAAGGGATTTCTGTGGATTACTAAACAGTTCAAGTTTAATTTAACTATCACAACTGGATTCATCTCCTCACAGTAGTCACTTAAGTAAGTGAGATAATGGTTCTGAGCAGAGGCAACAGACCTTGCTCAAAGCAGCCCCTTCTTGGTCAATATGGCCTTTTTCTTCCAAGCTAGAAAATCCCAGTATACCCACCTATTCCAGAGTAACATCCACATTGTTCTTGACAGATCAACATGGTCAAATAATTGACAAGGGAAAAACGACACAGAGATTTTTAGATTTTAGAGATCACATAATAAAACCTGTTGCTTCTGGATCAATCCCTTATCTGTCTCCAGTGTTACATCACAGGAATAGACCTTCAATACTGAGTACTAGGATGAGTACAACTTCAAGGCTTACTCATCTGGATTCACCTCCTCACATTAAGTAGAAGGCACTAGGTCTATCATCAAACTTTCTCACAGGATAAAAGGCCAGTCATAGCTGCCTTTGAATGGGATCCAATAAAGTTCTTCCCTGGATGTTCAGCATTTTCCTTTTCTAGTTACCTGACAAACTATGACAACTCTCAGACACCAGAATTTCCTGCTATGTTATGACAGTCCCTACATGTTTTGGGTGTTCCTCGCTTTCTTGCTACAGACGTAAGCAAAAAAGTCACACTGTGTAATCTGAACAGCTATTGCATATGTCCACAGGGAAACTAAGTACTACTTTTATTAGTCATAAAAGAGCAAGATGAAAACTATGGCATTCTCCTATACTACTCATTCCACAGCCAAACTTGATGGACTAGGAGGAGGCTTTCAGCCCATAAGGCCCCATTGGTACGGTGGAGATTTTAATCACAGTAAAGCCCCTTTCCCTTTTCTGTGCTAAACAGTATTTTGAAAGCACCCCAGATTCTAAGCTATAAAGAATGTAAATCATCATGGTTCTACTCTTATCAGACCTTGATCAACCATCCAAATCAGTCCCCATTCCAAAAAATCTCTACTCAGCTACAGGGAAGATTCATAAAGTATGTTTTTGTCCCTTGTCAATTATTTGGCCATGTTGATCTGTCAAGAACAACATGGATTCTATTCTACAATAGGTAGGTATTCTGGGAGTTTCTAGCTTGGAAGGACAAAGGCTGATATTGACCAAAGAGAGGCTACTTCAAGCAAGACCTGTTGCCTTCGATCAGAAACGTAATATCATCAGTATTAACTTGTCACACCATAATAAGCCCCCAAAGCAACACCAGTCTAGAATGTACTTCTTCATAATGGCCAGCACTGAGGTTCTCTACAATTTATAGTTTAGGATGTAATTTCTTAAGGGCTAATATACTTGAATGCTGGTGATTTCTGAAGATATGTAACTTATTGATGTCTATAATATTCATATATATGTATATTCTTTTCCGCATAAAGTTGTGATCTGTGGTTGAACAGATTAGAGACACTTTTACTTGGATAACAATTTTAAGAGCAATAAATGCCATTTGAGGTCCTTGAAATAAAAATAAAACTAATATTAATATACTCTGAGTTAACATTTAGAGACTAAGTATGGTTCATACACATTTGTTTTAATGCTGACTCCCATTGGCAACCTATATAAAAAGTCCATGGAAAAAAATCCTCTACGATGATTTGAACTGTCTTCATTTATCCTAATGAATATTTTATATTTTTGTTGTGGATGCATATCACTTTGGATTAAAAAAAAAGTGGCTTCACAGATAAGGGCAATCAACTTAGAGCAAGATAGGTAAAGTTTAAACCATAGTTTTACCATGTAAATAACAAATAAATACAATCTGATCCAAGTGTCACTTTCCTTTCTGTTACTTAATATGTTTTTAATATGGATATATTTTTAGTATTCATATTTCATGATTTCAGTCATAATTAAATGAACTTATGTTTTTATAAAGTCTCTGAACAAGGCTAACACATGTTGCCACTGAATTACTTTTGCTCAGTGTTCCCTTTGGGACCTGTATACTCCCTGAGACTATTTCTTAACACCTCCATATTGTTATCTGCACTTATGTACATTATAAAAACTTAATGTCATTCCATTTTGTGGCAGACTTTTACTATAATTCTTTGGAGATATAATTTATGCCAGTAACAATCTATTTGTATTGTGACATATATGAAGGTCTATTTGTTTTAATATAGACATTTAGTTGCATATGACACTCATTTACTTACTTATTTGCACATGTGTGTGAGAGAGCGTGAACTCACCAAGGTCTCTTGCCATTACATTCTTAACATTAGTGTACAATATAAGGCATTCAATGAGTATTTCCTGTTATCTTAGTGCGTCATATACACAATTGATCAAAAGCTCTCTTTGCTTGCTTATCTTTATTATAAAGATTGATTTACATCCATAAATTTAATTGAATAATCAAAATCATTTGACTTAAATTAGACTTTCTGATTTTCTACTTGATATAATTTTATAACTGTCAATATTAATAAGCTTAATGCTGCATCATTTTAATGACTATAGTATTAGTGGTATTAGTAAAACTTTATTTACCTAGTCTTTCATCCCTTGTTAAAATAATTACAGTGATCCTACCATGCTTTTAACATTAGTTTCAAAGTCCATTGTAGGGTAGTGAAGGCATATTGCTAATTTTGTGGAACTTAGACAAATGTTAGATAAGGAATGAATAAACATTCCATACCAGCTTCAAAAGTTTATATCACCAATCAAGTTTTGAAACTGGAATGATATGACACAAGGTACCAATGTGTCATTTCATTTAGGAAAATTAGGACTAAAATACATTTGAATGGAAAATGAGAAAACATGTACATACGTATCCAAGAAAGCCTCTATGCTTGCTTACTTAGACATTTTTATTTTTGCTTAGAAAAATTTTATATAAATATTAAACTGTAAAAAAGTTGTCTCAAAAACTCACTCTGTTGTTAGAATAAGGCAAGAATTAGTAAAGTGATTTTGGATGAAGTAGTTCACTTTCTACTATATAAGATGAAAGCCAATGCCAGGAAACATGGTGCTAAGTGTGCAGCATGGCTGCAGTGGTTATAGCAAATCCTATCTCATATGGCTGGAACACATCTAATATGATCACTGTAACTAGAGAGAGCATTCTGTATTGCTTCCTTAGTATCAATGAAGACTATCATTATATACTAGGATTTGTAAACCTCTTTCACAATGTAAATTACTAGTGTTTTTAGACATTGTAGGTCTTAGGATCTCCTTTGTAACAACTTAACTCTGATTTTAAAATATGAAATGTGTCATGCGTAATGTATGAAATTGTTTTGTTCTAATAAAACTTTATTTATTAAAAATATAGTGGAGAGGATATGGCATATAAGCTGTCTTTTACTATCTCCCAACAAATATTATAAATTTATGAAATTGTAAACTATATCATAAACTGGATTTTTAGGAAAATATTTCTGTCGCCTGTCCTTAATTTATAATCCCATTTCACAATCTTCAAGAAGGTATTCTCTCTTGTCATGGTACACCTTTTGTCTTCATCAATTTAGCAAAACGATTTCCATATTTGGAAGAAATGTATATTTCCAAGCACAACTCCAGGGTAAAACTTACTCAGAACATTTTAAGTTCATGTCTAATTTATTTTTTTCCTTTCTGCTTCAAAGTGCCCAAAGATGAAAAGGATAGCTTCAGTCTCAAATTCCTTCTCTAGATGAAAAATGACTTATCACTAGATTCTGGGATATATATATATATATATATATATATATATATATCTGCAGTATGTATAGAGATTTATGATATGAAATTCTAAAACATTTGCTTAAAATAGAATGAAGAACATGTATACTTGGTATTCATGTTGAAAATATTCTTGATGTTCTATGTAAATGGTTCAAAGAACTTATGAAAAATACTCCACTTAAATGCTGAAGGTATGTTGTATGAAATTGAATTTCACTAGCCATATTTTTAAGACAAAGGAAAACGAGAGCATTAACAAAATGTTAGTAGATTTGACCCCAGCACTTCTCATAAAAATTTATGTAGACTTAATTATACCTTGGATGATTATTATATTAATCTAATTTTTATAGAAGGGATGTCTTGTGCTTTATGTTACAGTGTTCTCATTTGACTTAATTTCTTCCTAGAGTGGTATCACAGTATGCCACACATATTTTCCCTGACAAAGAGTTATAATTTGCCATGGAATCAACCTAGATGTCTGTGGTGGCTTCCACCATAAACTTAGGTATTCCAAATGCTAGGTTCCCAGCTGATGGAGATTTAGGAATTAATACCTCCTGAAGTCAGTGTACTGTAGGGGTTAGGCTTATGGGTGTTATAGCTAGCTCCACCTTGCTAGTATTTGGCACACTGTCTTGTTGCTATTGTCCACCTTATGTTGTCCAGGTGGTGATGTCCACCCTCTGCTCATGCCATCATTTCCCCCTGTCATCACGAGGCTTCCCTTAAGGCTGTAAGCCAAATTAAGCCTTCTTTTCCCAAAAATCTGCTCTTGGCCAGGTGATTTCTTCCAGCAATGTAAACCTGACTGCAACAGTAAAATTGGTACTGAGAGTGGCATTTCTGCTAGACACCTGACTTTGGCTTCAGCCTTTTGGAGCTGGTTTTCAAGAGGAATGTGGAAGGATTTGAACCTTGGCCTAAGAGACAGCTTGCAGTGCTCTAAGTACATCTTGATAGACTATTCTGGTCAGAGTTGAATGATCTGAATACAGTGAGAACTATAGACTGGCAGGTTTGACTTGTGAGGGTGAGAAAGAGCTTTGCCTGGACTGGGCTAGAAGCAGTTTGTGTAAGAGACTTGCTGTTATGCCTGTGTCCTGAGAAGTTGTGCATGGTTGCTCTGCATAGAAATGGACTGATGTGAGCAGAGGGATATGGCACAGAAATGAAATTTTTGAGCTGAAACTTCTGCCCATTCAGTTGCAATTGTATGAGATTACAACCTTTGACATTTGGCCAGCTGACCTGCATTGGGGCAACAGGAAGAATGTAACTCTTTTGAAGGGGGATGAATGTTTAAGGAATGTCCTGTTCTTCAAAGTCTGATTTACTCCCCCCTGGATTAACAAATTGTCACCCTTCCTGGTATTGTGGAGTATAAGAAATGCAGGAAAGAGAGGTCCATTGAGTTTGCAACATGGTCTTGTGTTTTGAAAATAGCCATGGGCAGTGTAGCACGTTTGCTGGTTGCCTGCATAGAGACCCAATAGAGCCATAATGATGAATCATGTGTTGCAGGAGAGATGCTGGGACCACAACATGGTTGCTAAGGATAGCTACCAACTGCAATGAATTTTTTCAGGACTGCAAATAACCTAGCTGTAGGAGTAGAATTGTAACTTGAAAAATTTGTTGCTAGTTAGGATTATCAGACTTTGAGACTTCTCACTGGCTAGAATTGTTGGACGTGAAGGTACAGAGTTTGATGTTTGCCCTGTTTAAACCTTGTATTGGTTGAATATTTCTTTGCTAAGTCCAATGCCATCTTTTGTAGTATGAGTGTTTATTATGTGTCAATATGGATTTTGGGGGGAGATATTTTGGTTTTATGACTCAGTAAAAAGGCCTTGGATTATGGGAATGTTTTGAACATCATTGTGATTGGTAAAAAATATGGGGACTTTTAATGTTGCATGAATGCATTGCATTTTAAATCATGTATGATTATCAGTTTATGGAGGCCACGAGTGGAATGTAGTGGTTTGATTCAGGCGCTCCCCATAAACATAGGTGTTCTGAATGCTAGGTCCCCAGCTGATGGAGATTTGGGAATTTATGCATCCTGGAAGCAGTGTACTGTTGGGGGTGAGCTTATGGGTGTTATAGCCAGTTCCACCTTGCTAGTGTTTGGCATACTCTCCTTTTGCTATTGTCCACCTTATGTTGGCCAGGGAATGATGTCCACCCTTTGCTCATGCCATCATTTTCCCCTGCCATTATGGTGCATACATTGAGTCTGGAAGTCAAAATAAACCTTTCCTTCCCACAAGTTGCTCTTGCTGGGGTGATTTCTGCACACAATGCGAATCTGACTGCAACAATACTCATCAAGGAATTCACAGACAAAGAAAATATGGCATATGGCTGGAGAGATGACTTAGCATTTAAGGTGCCTGCCTGTGAAGCCTAATGACCCCGGTTTGATTATCCAGGTCCCACGTAAAGCCAGATGCACATGGTAGCACATGCGTCTGGAGTTTGTTTGCAGTGGCTAGAGGCCAAGGCACGCCCATTTCACTCTCTCTGTCTTTTTCCTTTTCTCTGTCTCTAATTAAAAAGAAAAAGAGAGAGAGAGAAAATATGACGTAGATGCGCAACAGTGCTTTATTGAAATCATGTCATTTGCATTGAAATGTATGGAACTTGAGATAAACATGCTAAATGAAATAATTCAGAAGCAGTACAATAAGTTGTATGTTTTATCTGGCATGTGGCACTTAGAAAGGAAGTGCATAGCTAGGCATGGTGGTGCATACCTCTAATCTCAGTAATTAGGAGGCAGAGGTTGGAGGATCATTGTGAGTTTGAGGCCAGCCTGAGAGCACATAGGGAATTCCAGGCCAGCCAGGGCTAAAATGAGACTCTACCAAAATCAATCAATCAATCAATCAATAAATGCATCAAAATAGAAATGAGCTACTAGGGGAGAGGAAAGAGGACAGGGAGGGTAAGACAGCATAAGAAAGTGTGAATGTTTGAATATGATCAAAGTATGTAATACATGAAGAAGTCATAGTGTAGTATGCTGATTTGTACACTTAAGATATATTAATGGCATGACATTTAATGAGTCTTTATTTCTCTGCTTTGCTTGTCACTCTTGTGCAAGGGTCATTGCTGGTTGGTGTCTGTGGTTACATATCACTGCATGGTCCTCAAATAATCAGGAGTATATCTCTACTCAGGTAAGCGCTGTTTGAGTTGAAGGTGTATGTGGGAATTCCCCAACACAAATCTATTGTTCATCTCTCTGTGTCATGAAGTGCTCCCTAGACTTACCTTAGGGCTACCTTGTCTTTTCCTCAGACTTCTGGTTAGCATGGCAGAAGAGGAGCCTTCCCAAAGAAATGTGGGGGCGGGGAAGAAGAGGCAATACAACATACAGTACATTCTTCTATCAAAAAGTAAGCTGGGTGTGGTGGAGAATGCCTTTAATCCCACCACTTGGGGGGCAGAGGTTGAAGGATCACCATGAGTTCAAGGCCTCCCTGAGACTACATAATTAATTTCAGGTCAGCCTGAGGTAGAGTGAAACCCTACCTCAAAAAACCAAAAAAAAAAAAAAAATAGTAAAGATGTATAAAGAATTATTAATTCAGGATAAATCCTTGTACAGGGAGGTTAGGAGCTTCCAACAGTCACAGAATCAGCTAGTATCTGATTCCAGCCATGGGTTTCAGGAAAGACTTTCTACTCTCTGGGCCCTGCTTAAAGCAACAAGAGTAGAGCTACAGGGAAGGGACTTTCCAATCACAATAGCCTTGCAAAATCCAAAAACCTAAAGGAAAAGACAACAGGAAACACCTGAGCAGCTCCTGGACAACTTCAATGAATGTTTGACAGCCTCACCTCCCACATAAACCAGCACCAGGAACTACTGGATATCTCAGGACACCAAGAAATAGGAGCCAACTCTCCCCTACATAGCATCCAGCACAGCTAATCTGAAGAGCAGATTCACCTAAGCAGCTGAGGCAAGCCCACAGTACAACAAAGAGGAAACCAGCTGCACATTCAACTTAGATGAGACAGAAAGTCATCCCTAAAGGATATTGCATTAGACCAATATATACCCCCAAACAGAGAAGTGCCCATTGTAACTTTTATATCAGGGCAGGTTGCTAATGAAAAGAATCCCAGTGAGAGAAAGAATTAGAAACCTAGCCCACTAAGAGAAATATATATATATGAACTGATGTGTAGATCTGATATACATTTAGTCTACTTTATTATTCTTAAGTAAATTGTGATGAGGGGTTACATTTTTCACTTCTGATATTTCTTAATTTATAGTGTCTCTTTTCTTCTTTCTATTTTGGTGTCAGAGTCTCACTCTGGCCCAGGCTAACCTAGAACCCCTTGCAACACATCAATTTCAGTCTCTCAATTGCCAGGATTAAAGATTTGAGCCACCAAACCCTACCAGTTTAGGGAAATTATTTTTGTTACTTTTCCTGTTTGTTTTAATCCCCACTCAAGGATAAGTATTACATGCTAGTTTTGCTTGTTTTTGTATATTACTCAGTTGGATTTTAGAATTGCTCTGTATATATATATTTTTGCCACCAAGCCTACTATTAGAATCTTTCTATTACTCTTGCCACCCATAACTTATTTACTTTCCAACCCCTTTTCCACATTCTCTCCTCTTTATTACCTCTCTCCTTATTCTTTATAACCACCATCTTCCATAGACCTAACAACCTCTGATACCTGTGGAAACTAACACTACCTAGCTTCCCTGTCCCAGATGTCTGTGCCATCTTAATCTTTTTAAAGTTAATACTAGCCCTCACATTTAATCACCCTACACTCTTCCTGTTTCTAAGTAACCAAAACACTAGCACACATCTATCAGTACTTTTCTTCTACCCATCAGCAATTATTGAAACCAAGAGGAACATTGTTGTTAATTTAGTACTAGGAAAATTGCAATACAGGCATATCCAAGAGGCTGGGTCACTCTCTTGCTCTTACTCTTGGAGTAATAGAGTAGCCATAACTTCTATCTTGAACTCTTACACTGAATATATAATTTATGGTTTACATGTCTAAGACTACAGCTGATAACTATAATAAACAAGCAATGAAATAACTCAAGATACAATTGATGTCTACAAAATAATACAATAAACACAAAAAAGAAAACATAATTCCTCCAAAAATAGTAAATACAACCAAATTTACTTCTAGTGAGCATGGATTGGATTAAATGTCAGACAGATAATTCATAAGAATGATTATAAATATGTTCAAAGAATCAAGGAGAAAAAAACCCCATAAGGAATCTCAAGAGAATGCAAGAAAGAAATTTAACAAAATGATATTGATAGAAGATATGAGTAGTAAATAGAAACACTGAAGAAACACAAATTTGCAATACTAGAAGTGAGAAGCACAGTAGGTCAAATAAAGGACTATGTAGAGTTTCACCAACAGAATGGATCAAGGAGAAGATGGAATATCTGAGATAGAAGACAAGGTGGCAGACTGAGAACATTCCAACAAAAAGGACTGATAGGAAGATATGAGGGAGGATTTCAAGATGGTCAAGACTCTATGAAAAGATCAAACTTAAGAATTCATGGTACAGAAGAAGAAAAAATTCAATATAAATTCATAATAAGTAATTTCAACAAAATCATACAAGAGAATTTTCCTCAAATAGGGAAAGAGATGCTAATACAGATACATTTATAATACTAAGCAGACAAGAGCAGAAAAAGCACCTCTCCTCACCATATTATGATAAAATTACTATACATACTGATCAAAGGCAATATGCTGAAAGCAGGAAGAGTGAAGCATCTAGTCACTTATAAAGGCAACTTTATCTGGGCAAGAGCAGATTACTCAAATATATATTTTAAATACCAGAAGGCCTTAAAATGATGTATTCCAAGTTCTGATAGACAACAACTGCCAAGCAAAACTACTAAATCTAGCAAAACTATCTATCATAATTGAAGGAAAAACAAGAAATTTCAATAACAGAATCAGGCAAACAGAACACATAACCATTTACCAGCTCTACAGAAAATACTAGAAGGGATCATTAGGACTGAGGAGAAAGAAAAACACATACATAGGAACAAGGGATTGAATAAGCCATTCTTGAATAATACTTAAGGCAAGAGAGTAACAGAAAAATAGTAAGTACTAAAATTCAAGAAGAATGGCAGGGATAAATACACAACTTTGAGTGATAACTATTAATGTTCATGATGTTCCCAGTCAAAAGATACAGATTTGCAGACTGGATTAAAAAAAAAAATGGGGCCTTTCTGTTTGTTGCCTCACTTCTTCATAAAAGACAGACATTACCTTAGGGTGAAAGGATGGATAATGGTACTTCAAGAAAATGGGCCCAAGAAACAAGCAGATGTTGTTATTCTAATTTTTGACAGGATAGATTTTAAACCAACATTAGTTAGAAGAGATAAAAGCAGCCACTTTATGCTGTTTAAGGGAACAGTCTAACAGGAACACACCTTCCATTATAAATATATAAGCACCAAACATGCATACACAAAATTTCATTGCACAAACATTACTAGATGTAAAGTTATAGATAAGACCAATCACAATTGTAGTGGGTTACTTCGAAAACCTGTTCCCATTAATTGACAGGTTATGCTGGCAAAAATCAAACAGAGAAACATCTGAATTAATGACATCATAGAACAAATGAACCTAACAGACATATATGGAATATTATATCCAAATGCTTCAGAATGCACATCCTTTTCAGCAACACATGGAACATTCTCTAAAATAGACCATTTATTAGAACAGAAAGCAAATCTCAACAAGTATGGGAAAATTGATATAATTCCTTGTACTCTGATCAAAATGGGATTATATTAAAAATTAAGTGCAAGAAAGACTACAGAATATACACAAAATCATAGAAATTAAATAATATGCTAGTGAATGATAAATGGTTCATAGAAGAAACCAAGAAGGAAATCAAACATTTCCTAGAATCAAATGATAATGAAAACACAATATGTCAAAACCTGTAGGAGGCAGCTCATGTGAGGCAGTGAAGCATTGGTTCCTCTGGAACTCATTTGGTGGTAAGGGGACAGGGAAGCACAATTTCCTCTGTGCCTCATGCGGGGCAGGAAATTGATGGTTCCCTGTGACTCATAAGGGGGCTTAAGAGCACCAGATCTCTGATGGCTCACATGATCCCACTAGGAATCCACTGCATCCCAACACAGGATGTTTTAGGACAGGTTCACAAGCAATGATCTGCTTGAAATCATCAGTCCTAAGCTGTCTCCACAAACATATGAACACAGGCTGGCCCCATAACCAATGTGACTAGGGTCCAACTCCAAAGCAGTATCCCAACTTTCCCCTCACCCTATCTGCATTATGTTGCCCTAAGAACTACAAAAGGAGTAACAGACCACAGAACAGTGCTTGGTCACCGAGTTGGCCATGCATAGCAGGGCCCCAATCAAAATTAATAGGAAAGTGAATACTTAAAAGACCATATCCCAGCCCAAACCTATGAACATAACACCTTCCCACTCCTACCTTGACCAAACCTCAAGGCAATCAATGCATACTCCACAAGAAACACTAATTAGTACTGTCCCAGCAAAACAAGACAACCATATCATGATGGGAAAACCCCATTATAAGACAAAGAATTCAAGAAACCAAGAACACCTAGCCCCATAATGGAAGCCTAGAGTATACTACAGCCATAGAACCACAAGTTGAAACTATGATAAGTATATTTCATAGGCATAATGAAATCATGAACAAAAGGATGGAAGAATGAGTTGAAAAACAAAATAGACTCACAAAAGAATTTAAACTATGGCCAAAGGAAGAAAATCGACAAAAAGAATTTTCAAAACTGAACAAAAACCATGGTTGGAGAAAATAGAAACAAATTAGCAAAAGATAATTCGATGCGCATGGCAAAAAAATTGAAGAGAATCAAAAAGAACTTGATAAGTTGAGAGAAAAGGAGGATAACCTACTTAAAAAAAAAAAAAAAAAAAAAAACATGGAATTCCAGGTAAGGCGGCAGGATAGGAGCAATGCCAAACCAACCTAGGGAGGGATTTAAGCAAAACCCCAGCAAAACAAAACTTTTTCTGAAAAGTGAAGGAGTATATATTATTCTTTGACACAGCATAGAAGCTGGAGATACACCAGAAAGAAGGGAAATGGCCAAAGTCCCACTAAGGTGCTTGCAGCCCATCCATCCATGCAATTGGGACACCTGGCCAGTACTGCCCTGCCAGGTGTGCTAAGCAGAGGCAGCAGCAGAGACCAAACAAGGGGAATTTTCAACTTCATCAGCTTTCTTGCAAAGTTATGAAATCTGAAGATCAACTAAGGAGCTACTGAAAGGGATACAGTTGGAACTGCATGAGCAACGGGAGAAGTCTGAACTCCCCAATCCCCCACCATCAGAATCTGGAACCTCTCAACATTCAGCCCCCAGTGGCAGCACAGCCAGCACATCTGATCAGAGTTCCAGATCCACAGCACAGCACAGCACAGAGGGATCAAGGAAGGCACTTAGTAATGGTGAGATTGGAAGCCACCCCAAAAAGTAACCAGGCCAACTGACAAAAAAAATGATATTTCAAGCAAATGTGCCTAGGAAAAGATAAAAAAAGGTCATTTTATACTGATTAAAGGAACACGGCAACAGGAGGACATTACAATCCTAAACATATATGCACCTAACATGGGGGCTCCCAGTTTATCAAACAAACACTATTAGATTCAAGGTCATAGAAAATATCAAACACAATTGTAGTGGGTGACTTCTATTCACCACTCTCATAAATTGACAGGTCATCCCAGCAAAAAATAAATAGAGAGACATCTTAATCAAATGATGTTATGGAATAAATGGACCTAACACATATTTACAGAACATATCATCCAAATGATGCAGGATATACATTTTTATCAGCAGCACATGTAACATTATCTAAAATAGACCATGTATTAGGACACAAAAGAAATCCCAACAAATACACGAAAATTGAAATAATCCCTTCTACTCTATCTGACCATAATGCAATTAAACTGCAAATCAGTAACAAGAAAAGCTACAGAGTATACAGAAATTCAGGGAGAGTAAACAGTACAATATTGAATGGCCAATGGGTCATGGAAGAAATGAAAAAGGAAATCAATACATTCCTAGCATCAAATGATGATGATAATACAACATACCAAAACTTTTGGAGCACAATGAAGGCAGTAAAGCTGGAAATTTATACCTCTAAGTGCCTATATTAAGAAATTAGACCATGAGTTGCTTGGACAGATAGTGGTCATTTTCCCCCAGTCGCCAATGTAGCACCTCTGGCACTAGATGTGCTGACTGTCTGGGGACTGACTCCCTTCCAACTTCCAGCCATGCCATTCTATTTTACGTGTCAACCACATAAGGTGTCTTCAGCAGTAGGGTCTTACCTTTGGTGGGTCATCAAGTACTTGGACTGAAATCTGTCTTTGTTTTAGGAAACTTTGCAGGTCTCTCTGATCAAAAGCTCATTGTGGATGATAGCCACATGCTGGTACTGGGAGTTACAGGTCAGTGCCCACTAAGAAAAGGAGGAAAAAGTTAACTAATATACAAGAGTTAGAGAGAAGAGAGAGAGAGAGAGAGAGAGAGAGAGAGAGAGAGGAGGGAAGCTGTAGAAGATTAAGATTAGTCTTCATCATACCCTCTCCAATGTCTTGCGGTTCAGGTGTTCCATCTAAAGGCCTGGTGAAGGTTCAGACATTTGGTCTGCCTTTTAGGAAGTAGAATTTTATGGTACTATTGCCGTTTGGGTCTAGATTTGTGTTTCTCACCCGTCCATTGCCCTCCCCTCCCTCCCCACCCATCCTATTTTCTACTCCACGAGATGCTTGCTGGGTATGTAAGGTATCTTGGGTAGACTCAGGTTAGGTGCTGTAGATGAATGAGACTAGGTGGAGATTATTTTTCTGTGATTGGGAAAGTTCACTGAGAATGAAAATGACCAATATCTGTCAGAGCAACGCATGGTCTAACCTACTTAGCACCAAATAACCTGTTGTAATGACCACACAAGTACAATAGTGCCACACAGCCATGGTGGGGAACCAACTACTCTAGATTTGGCTAACTGATCCCCTCAGTGGCATGGAACCCATAGCTGGAGCTGGGAAACAAGTCAGAACCATATCCAAACATAAGCCCACTCTCCATTATCAAGCTACTATCAATCGTTAGCTACAAGAGGGCCTACATCTATTAAATTCTCTATAAAAAAGTAAGGGTTATCTCATTTGTCCTGGTGCTAACTTACTCTCCATTGGAGAATCTGCTTCTCTTTTTTCAGATAGATGTAGATCCTAAGGAGAGAGCCACCCCATCATACCTCAAAAGGGCCCTGGCTGAAACTAAGAAAAAATGGTGAAACAAGCAAGGGTGCTGTTTTCCTGGTGAACCAGGTACCAACACAAGGGTGAAGGAGATCAACACAGAGAAAAATCAACTCCTAGCAAATCAGAGAGCCAGAGATCCAGAGGCCCCCAACACCTCATCACTGAAGCAGACCAAAAATGAACCCAATATGGCTCAGGGAAATTTTGTGGAAGAGTGGCAGAAAGAATGTCAGAGCCACATGTTGGGTCATGATATGCAGAGTCATCTATTTTACCCATATCTGTGGGCTAACTCCAGAATGCATGACCCATATACCTCAACAAGGAGGGGCCATGGATGAGTCTAATAATGGTACCAAACTGACTGTGCTTGCAGATATGATTCCATATATAAAAGACCATAAAGACTCTCCCATCAAACTGTTAGAGTTGATATATACTTTTAGCAACGTAGTAGGATACAAAGTAAATATACAGAAATCCATAGCTTTTCTATATACTAACAACAAGAATGCAGAGGATGAAATGAGGGAATATTTCCCATTCAAATTTGCATAAAAAAGTACCTTGGAATAAACTTAACCAAGAAAGTGAAGGATATGTACAATGAGAACTTTAAAATGCTCAAGTAAGAAATTTCAGAAGACACCAGGAAATGGAAAGTCACCCCATCTTCTTGAATTGGAAGAATCAATATTATGAAAATGTCTATCTTACCAAAAGCAACCTACACAGTTATGGCAATCCCCATTAAAATTCCAATGGCATTCTTTTCAGAAATAGAATAAAATGTCCTAAAATTCATTTGGAAGCACGAAAAACCCTTCCATCCTAGTGTCTAGTCTAGCTTGCTGGGTATGTAAGGTATCTTGGGTAGATTCAGGTTAGGTGCTGTAGATGAGTGAGACTAAAATCCTCGAATAACCAAAACAATTTTGAGCAACAAAAATAAGGGTGGTTGTATCACCATAACTGATTTTAAGGCTATATCAGAAAGCCATAATAACAAAACCAGCATGGTATTGGCACAAAGACGGACATGTAGACAATGGAATAGAACAGAGGACCCAGATGTTAATCCATACAGCTACAGCAATCTGATTTTTGACAAAAGTGCCAAAAATATTCATTGGAGAAAAGACAGCCTCTTCAACAAGTGGTGCTGGGAAAAGTGGATAGCTATATGTAGAAAGATGAAAATAGATCCTTGCCTTTCTCCATGCAGAAGAATCAAATTCATCCATTTTCTCCAAAATTATCCAGTTTTGTGGAGTAGAGGTTTTGGAAATAAGTCCTGGTGATTCTTCCAATTTCACTTATGTCTGTTGTGATCTCTCCTTTTTCATTTATAATGTTGTTAATTTGAAGTCTCTCTTTTATTTGCTTGATCTAATTGGCCAGGCATTTATCAATTTTGTTGAGTAATTCAAAGAACCAGATTTTTGTTTCATCAATTTTCTTAATTGTTTTCCTAGTTTCCAATTCAGTAATTTCTGCTCTGATCTTGATTATCTCTTTCCATCTGAAGCTTTTTCAGTTGTATTCTTCTTTCTCCAGTGCCTTTAGGTGGATGGTTAGGTTATTGATTTGGGAATCTCTCTGACTTTGTTATGAACATGTTTAGTACTATGAATTTTCCCCTAAGTACTATCTTCATTTTCTTCCATAAGTGTTGGTACAATGTGTTCTCATCATCATTCGATTCCAGAAATTTTGCAATTTCATTTTTTATTTCATGCACTACCCATTTATTGTTTGGAAGTTCAGTTTCCAGAAGCTGGTGGGATTCCTGGCACATCTCTTGTTAATTTTTAGCATTATAGCATTGTGATCTGATATCATGCAGGAAGTTATAAAATCCTGTATCCTGAAAATCAGTCAAAAGCTTAAACCTTCATCATGTCCTTAGGGGTAACACCTGAATCAAAGGGTCCTGGAGAGAGTATGATGAAGCCTAACCTTAATTTTCTCCTATTTCTCTTTCTCTCTTCTCTTTCTCTTTTGTTTTACCTATCTTTTTATTCCTTCTTTTTTTAAACTTTTTTGTTTGTTTATTTATTTATTTGACAGCAACAGAGAGAAGGAGGCAGAAAGAGAGAGAGAGAGAGAGAATGGGTGCGCCAGAGCTTCCAGCCTCTGTAAACAAGCCCCAGATGCTTGCGCCCCCTTGTGCATCTGGCTAACATGGGTCCTGGGGAATTGAGCCTCGAACCAGGGTCCTTAGGCTTCACAGTCAAGCACTTAATCACTAAGCCATCTCTCCAGCCCTTTCTTCCTTCTTTTGCCTTGGCATTGGCCTGTAACTCCCAGTACCAGGCTGCAGCTAACATTCACAATGATCTGTTATCAGAGAAACCTAAGGTTTCCCAAAAGAAGACAAAATTCTTTCAGAGCACTTGATTACCCACCAAAGATTAATGGTAAGACCCTACTGCCAAGTACACCATATGCCTTTGGTTTGGAACATGGAGAGAACTGGTGGGAATCTGGAAGAGAGCCAGTCCCCAGACAGTTAGCTCATCTAGTGCCAGAAGATGCTACATGAGCTATTGGGGGAAAATGGCCAACATCTGTCCAAGAAACTCAAGATCTAAGCTCATCAGCAGCAAACAAACTGACATGATGCCCATATAAGAGCAATAGTGGCACACAGGCAATGTGGGTAACTGACTGTTCTTGAATTCACTAACAGATCTGCTCAGTGGAATGACACACACAGCTGGTACTGGTAAATAAGTCAGAATAATATCCAAATAATGAGTTCACTCTCCATTATCAAGCTCCCACTATTCTTGGGCTACAAGAGGGCCTACTCCTATTAAATTGTCTCTAAGTTAAAATGGTTATCCCATTCAACCAATGCTAACTTCACTCTCTGCTGGAGAATCTGCTTCTTTTTCAGATGAGTGAAGAACATGAGGAGAGAATTAGCCCATTGAACCTCACCAGGGCCCCAGCGGAAACCATACAGTAATTGGGGAAATGAGCAACAGTGTTGCTTTTTTGGTGAATCTGGTATGAGCACAAGGGTGAAGGAGATAGACACAGAACACACTCAACTCCTACCAAACCACAGGTCCAGAGACACACAGGTTACCAAGACCTCATCACTGAAATAGACCTAAAACAAACCCAACATGGTTCAGGTAAATTCATGGAAGAGGGTGTGGAAAGATTAGTACAGCCACAAGTTGGAACATTATGCACAGAAACATTGTCTCTTCCCCATAACTAGTGGCTTACAATTCACAACCCTCCATCCCCCTGGAGATAGCTGGCATTCCCAATGATCAGGATCCCTTGGGGGGACAGGGATGTGGGTAAGGGTGGTACCAACATGTGCCATTTACACACTGAGTATGTACATAACTAATAAAGAAAATTATACAAAAAGTATTTTTTAAAGAAGTTATTTTCCCCCACCAAGCATGTATTTCTTTTTTCCTGTGTATCTTGTCATTCTTCAATGTGGCAGAGCCATATCTCAGGTAATTAGTTCTGATATTCCCTGGATTCCAGACACAATATTTTTCCCTTTGCTCCCAAGTCTCAATGGTGTGCTGCTCTTTAGATCTCCTTTTGTTCCCTTTATCCTGCTCCTGTAACTTTGCTTTATTTTTTTTTAAATCCATTTACTTGAAATATCTGCGAATTTTTGTTCTTTTGTTCATTGTTGTAAGGAATGAGGACATTTCCTTTTTTTTTTTTTTTTTTTTCTTGAGGTAGGGTCTCATTCTAGCTCAGGCTGACCTGGAATTCATTATGTAGTCTCAGGGTGGCCTCAAACTCATGGCAATCCTCCTATCTCTGCCTCCCACTTGCTGGGATTAAAGGTGTGCACCACCACGCCTGGCCAATTTCCATTTTTTATTTTATTAAGTAGAAACATGATATGCTGATAAGATCATTTCCTGCTTCCCTTTTCCCACTGCACTGAGAGTCCTCCATAGTGGGATTGCTCATAATCACCATAGAGTTGTGATTTATGAGTTTTAAGAGCAGCAGTTTGTTATTGCAAGAAGGGCTCTGTCTGTGGATATTCCTTCCCTCTCTGTGGCTCTTACATTCTTTTTGCGCCCTCATTTGTAAACTTTCCTGAGCCCTGGTGAATGTGCTTTATAATTCTACATTAGTGTTGAATTCTCAGCAGCTTCTGGATTTCTGCTTTGGTATGTTTTGGCATCCTTAGAGTCTGTCTGCATCACCCTACCCCACATTATCAGGCTTGCCATGGAAGCAGCACTTGCTTCATCTTCCCAGTTCCTCTGTGGTTTCACCTGGGCCCTGGATGCTGTGTGAGAACAAGTTCATTTCCTGTCAGGGAGTCAACTATCTATTCTTGTCATGTTAATAATTTATGGCTGTCCTTGGTTCTAATGTTTTCTGAAAAACAGAAACAGATTTTCTAATGAGAGTCATATCAGATCGGATAAAGTGGATAAGCATCATTAATTTGGAGAGATTTTGATGGGTGTAGCCCCACTTTTGGATGAAGGATAGTGGGAGATTCTCATTGGAGTCTTATTATCCTGGTCTCTATAGTGTTCTAACCTGTTTCCTACTTTGACTTATGGGTTTCTTTCCATTGAGAAAATCCCATAATGCAACAAAGAACAATTGGCTACCCACCTAAGATGTGTGCCACTATGGAACAGGTGTCTGTAATCTGCTCTGTTGTGTTATTCTTTACCCATCCCAGGTGTATTCTGCATATCTAAGAAGTTAGATTTAATATTCTAAGATAAGCATTTATGTGCTTATTTCAAAGCTAATAATTACAACCAAAACAGCAGTCATAAGTCCCTACAAGTTCTTTAGAGTCTAGAGGGATACATGGTTTTAGGAATGATTACAATAATAATTCTCAGTGAATATCCCTGGCAAAAGTTTCTTTTTAAGCATTCATTAACCTGTGCATTTAGTTGTGGTTCCTTTCATTCAATGCTTGTATCAAACTGAAGTTTCATCTGGTCAGCATGGCAAAAAAAAAAAAAAAAAAAAAAAACACCTAAAAATGTTGCTTTTTACATGAGATTCCACCTTACTCCATTAAGGTTGTCAAACATGAAAAAAAAAAATCTAACAACAAAATATGTTGGTGGACATGTAAACTTGTTCAATCACTATGGAAATCATTTTGGAGATTCTTGAAAAAGATGAACATGGTTAAAACAAGAGACCCAGTTTTTCCCTTACTGGACATTTATCCTAAATGCTTCATGCAGCAATATAGAGACATTTGCTCAACCGTGTTTATAGCTGCTCAATTCATAATAGGTGGAATCAACCCAGATGATCATCATTAGATGAATGAATAATGAAGTTGTGGTACATTTACACAATGGAATTCTACTCAGCAGAAGAAAAAATGATACAATGAAATTCATAGAAAAATGGACATACTTGGAACAAATCATACTCAGTGAACTCACACAATCACAGAAAGACAAACACCACATGGTGTCACTTACCTGTAGTTCTTAACCTGGACCTGCTCAAGTTGCTGTCCTACCGGATAGGCAACTCAAGGACAAGAAAATACTGATGGAAGGTTTTGTGGGGAAGGAAAGTGGGGGGGGGGGTGGAGAAAACAAACACTAAATTAATTCCAGAATGAGCTGATAGCATAGAAATCTTTATCCTTGGAGATAGCCTAAAAGATATACCCTCAATAGGAATAAGGAAGGAGCACCTGAAAAGTAGAGTTCTGGTGAGGGTGCACTGAAGCATTTACTAAAATGATATTTTTTTTTTCTCTCTGTCCTATAACTCCCAGTACCAGAGATTGGTTGCTACCCATATTGAGCTGTTTATCAGAGACACCTACAAGGTCCCCAAAGCAAGACAGCTTTCCATCAAAGCACTTGATTACCTGCCTGAGGCAAAAGCTAAGCCCCTTTTGCAGAATATAATATACATATATGTTGCTGACAGAGAACACAGAGAGACATGGCTGGAGTTCAGAAGAAAGCCAGTCCACATGTGGTTAGCCTGTCTAATCACTACTGGGGTAAAATGGCCAACAACAGTCTGAGGAACCAGAGTTGTAAGCTACCCAGAAGCAAACATCATGAAACAACGCACATGCCAGTGCAATAGTGACACATAGCCTCAGTAGGTAACCATTAGCTTTCTGATTGGCTAAGAGATCTGCTCAGTGTAAAAGAACCCATATGTGGAATTGGGAACCAGATCAGAATCCTATGGAGACAAAGATTATGTTCTCCAGTGTCAAGCTCTCACTAGTCTTTGGCTAAAAGAGGGGTTACATAAATCAAATTCTCCATAAATTATAATGCTTATCTCCTTTAAACTATGATGACTTGACTCTCCATTGGAGAATCTGTTCTTCTTTTCCAGAACTTAGTGAGACTGAAGGAGATAAATTACTCCCCACACTTCAGCCAAGCCACAGATGAATCCACAGAAGAATTGGGGAGAGGAGCAAGAGTGCAGCTTCCATGGTGAGCCTGACAATTAGCACCAGGGTGTAGGTGACAGACCCTGAAGATACTCAACAACTACCAAAACAGAGATCCAGAGGCTCCTAAGAGCTCATCACTGAAGTAGACTTAAAACTCACCTACCACACCTCAGGGAATTTTGTGGAAGAGGGTGTGGAAAAATTGTAAGAGTCACAGGTAGAGACATTATGCCCAGTGGCATTCCTCCCAAAAATAACTGACTACTGATCCCACAAACCAAAACCCTATAGGGTGTACCTGCAACCCCACTGAGGACGGTTACCAGTGGAATGAGGACAGGGATTAGGGGACAGAAGGTACAAGTACATGATGTATCCATTCAAAACATATTGTTAATAATAATAATAATTATTATTATTATTATAAAAAGAGTGACACTCTGTATATTAAAATACACAGTTGTAGGCTGGACAGATGGTTTAGTGATTAAGGTGCTTGCCTGCTAAGCCAAAGGAACAAGGTTCCATTCCCCAGGACCCACATAAGCCAGATGCACAAGGTGACACTTGTGTCTGGAGTTTATTTTCAGTGGCTAGAGACCCTGGTGCAACCATTCTCTCTTTCTTTATCTATCTATTTATCACCTATCTATAATCTATCTATCTATCTATCTATCTATCTATCTATCTATCATCTATCAAACTATCATCTATTTCCACCTCTCATTTTCAAATAAATAAAAAAAATTAAAAATAAAAAAAAATCAATCAAACCTTTGCAAATTGGATAGAGGATTTAATAAGGATTTCTCAGAGGAACAAACCCTTAAGAAAATGTTCAACATCCCCAGCCATCAGGGAAATGCAAATTAAAAAAAGCTATGAGATTCCACCTTACTCCAGAAAGGAGGACAATCATTAAAACCCAAAAGACAACAAATGTTGATGAGGATATGAGGAAGAGGATCCCATCTTCACCATAGGTGGGAATGCAAACTTGTAGAACTATAGAAATTAATATGGAGAAACCTGCAAAAGATGGATATAGAGCTACCAACAGACCCATTTATATTCTTACTGGGCATTTCCCCTAAATGTTCCATGCTTCACTACAGAGATATTGGCTCAAACATGTTTATAGCTGCTTAATTCATAATGGCTAAGAACTGGAATCAACCCAGGTGTCCATCATTGGATGAATGAATAACACAGTTTTGGTACAAATACACTATGGAATTCTACTCAGCAGTAAGAAAAAAAATGATAAAATGAAATTTGTAGAAAAATGGATGGACTTACAACAAATCATAATCAGTGAACACACACAATCACAGAAAGACAAATGGTGCATGTTCGCACTCATCTCTGGTTCCTAACCTGCACCAGCTTGACTTGCTGGCATAACGGACAGGGAAACTGAGGCCCAGACAATAGGGATGGGAGGGTTTGGGAGGAGGAAAAAAGAAGGGTGAGAGGAAATGGACACAAAACTGAACTGAAAATGATCTGGTACTATAGAAAACTTTCTCCTTTAAGGTAGATTAAAAGATATAACCGTCATTAGCAGTATAGGGGAACCACCTGAAAAGAAGGGCCCTGGAGAGTGTGGGATGAAACCTAACCTTTAAATTTTTTGTCTCTGACCTGTAACTTGAAGTAACAGAAATAGGTGCTATGCACATTGAGCTGTTGATAAGAGAGACCCCCAAGGTCCCCAAAACAAGACATGCTTCAAAGCACTCGATTACCTGTCTAACGGAAAAGGTAAGGCCCTATTGCTGAAGACACCATATGCTGATGGCACAGAACACAGAGAGTCTTGGCTGGAATCTGAAAGAGAGCCAGTACTCAGACAGCCCACCTAGTGCTAGAAAGTGCTACATGAGCTACTTGGAGAAAGTGGCCAACAATGGCAAGAGCAATTAGGGGGTCTAAGCTACTCAGAAGCAAACACCCTGACAGGATGTATATGCCAGTGTAATAGTGGCACACAGACTTGGTGGGTAACCAATGACTTTCTGGTTGGCTAAGAGATCTGCTCAAAGGAAAGGAACCCATATCTGGAAGTGGAAAGCAGGTCTGAATCCTATGGAGACAAAGATTATGCTCCCACTAGTCTTTGGCTAAAAGAGAGGCTACATCCACCAAAGTCTCCTTAAATTAATAGCATTTATCCAATTTAACCTATGATAACTTTACTCTGTTGGAGAATCATTTCATTTTTTAATAAGATAGTGAGACCTGAGAAGATAAACCACCCCTTGCTTCTCAATCAAGGCCCAAGTGAAACCACAGAAGTGGGGAGGTAAGCAAGAGTGCGGCTTCCATCGTGAGTCTGACAATCAGTGCCAAGGTGAAGGAAACAGATGCTGAGAATATTCAACACACACCAAAACAGAAATCCAGAGGGTGCTAAGAGATCATCACTGAAGTGGACTTAAAATATGACCAACAAGGCTCAGGGAATTTTTCAAAAGAGGAGGCAGAAAGTTTATTAGAGCCACAGGTTGGGATGTCATGCCCAGAGGCATTGCCTCCCCCAATAACTGGCTGGTCTCCCACAATGCATAACACACAACCCCTTGGGGAATACCAACAACCCCACTGAGCAGGGCCTCCTGTAGAATGGGGGCAGGGAGGAGGGAAAAGATGGCATCAACACATGATGCATCCATACAATGTATATTCTTAATAAAAAAAATCCACACTTGTAATAATAAAGATCACTCAAAGCATTTTCTCTAGGATGGAAATTTTTTTTACCTCATGAAATTATATTATCATTTAAATCTACTAAAATAATTTCTTTTTGAATAATTTACCAGTTTTCAACAATCTACTGACTGACCTGAAGACAAACTCTGAAACAGAGAACTCATAATTCATTTTTTATTCATTGTTATTAACAGAAATACTTTGTGTAAAATACACCTTGCCATCACATTGTAAAATACACTGTTATAAGTTATGCTGGCAATGTATTCCTTGTGTACTCATGTTTCTAACATTAACCAAGAGCCAGAGAGAGGGAGAGGGAGGGAAGCTGTGAAAGATTAAGGTTAGTCTTCATCATATCCTCTCCAGTGTTTTGTGGTTCAGGTGTTCCCTGTAAGGGCCTGGTAAAGGATCAGCCATTTGGTCTGTCTTTTAGTAAGTAGAAAATTATGGTACCATTGCCGTTTAGGTCTAGATTTGTGTTTCCCACCCCTTTGATGCCCTCCCCTCCCTCATTCTCAGTGGACTTACCCAATCACAGAAAAATAATCGCCACATAGTCTCACTCATCTACAGCACCTAACCTGAATCTACCCAAGATGCCTCACATACCCAGCAAGCATCTCCTAGACTAGACACTAGGATGGAAGAATTCCACTTCTTTTATAGCATGCAAGTATCCATGAATTGATTTATAAGAGAAACCATCAATATCTACTATCTTCGGTAACTACTTGAAGAGGAGAGACATAGAAGGAAGAGGTGATGAAAATGTAAATAAGGAAAAAGTAAAAAAATCAGATTTCAGATGTTTTTGGCCTTGGATAAAATGTATTTTTGGTGTGGTTAAATATAAACATAAATAAAATAAATATCTACTGTTCATTTTTCCAATTGTGAAGGTATTTGAGTAAGTGTCATTTAGTAAAATAGTCATTTGTAATGTTTTCTTTTACTTAGTTTTTTGTTATGAAGCTGTGTCTGCCAATGGCTAATGACCACCAGTGTGCTGAAATTGAAATGACAGCCCTGACATCAATCTCACATCTACTACATCTCACATCTCTCAAGTTAATTCTTCTGAATAACTCACACGGCTAGGTACTCAGGAGCAAGAAGACCATCTGCAAAAGATGATTATGGTAGCATTTTTTCTCAGAGCAATTGGACCAGCAGAGTAAAGAGAGTAAATGCAGACAGGAAATGGAAGCAGCTTGACAAGGTGTCAGAGATTAGGCAGGTTTAAGTAGTTCTTGTACTTAAAATTAGGATTCAATGTTGTCATTGTATGCAGACAGAACCTTTTGAAAACTCTGTGAAGGACCAAACAAAAGGTTCTTTATTTCATTTTCTATTTTTTGTTTATTATGTATTCTTTTTAATGTATATATTTGTTGCTGCAAACAAAGATTTTGTGATGATATTCTTATACATGCATTTCATTTCTTTTGGTCATATTCACACCTTGATACCCTGTCCTTTCCCCTTCACTGGTTCTTGCCCAATTAGACTCCTACAGGTACATTAGAATATGATTTTTTTTTTTTTGCTACTAAAGGGTAATTGTTAATCCTGTTTCATCAAACTAGTAATAATTGAAAATTATTTATATAATATAATATATACATATATGTGTATAGTGTGATTGTTAATGCTGAGAATTTGATGGGATTTAAAATCGCAGTGATAACAAACCATTAGGCAGTTTTCTGAATTTGGTACACAGGAGATTCACTTTAAATGTGGGCAGCACACTTCTATGATCTAGGGATACTGGACTGTATAAAGTGAAGGTAAGCTGATGACTAGCATTTATCACTGTTTCTTCACCATGGACTACATGTGAACAGCTGCCTTTGCCTCCATGAGGGATTGTAGCCTCAAACTGTAAGCCAAAATAAACTTTTCCTTCTTTTAGGTACTTCTGGCCAAGTATTTGGTCATAGCAATGAGAAGGTAATTGATACAGCAATAATTAATTCATCCAATTATCCTAAAACTGTGTCTAGTACCAAAAATTAGTAAACTATAATAGTACATATTAATGCAATTAATTACCATTTCATTAATGATATGAACATCCAAAATAAACTTTCTGGGATATTTAAGGTAGCATCCAGGATGTTAATGTCTAGAACAGAGAAAAAATTATTGACATTTGAAAGAAGAACACCAAGTTATTTATAGTACTTTAAACTTACATCATAAAATGTTATTTGAGGGCCTGGAGAGATGACTCAGCAGTGAAGGTGCTTGCCTGCAAAGCCTAATGATCAGAGTTCAATTCATCAGTACCCATATAAAGCCAGGTGCACAGCGGCCCATGCATCTGGAGTTCATTTGCAGTAGCTGGAAGACCTAGTGCTCCTATTCTCTATGTCTCTCTTCTATTTCTCTCTCTCTCTCTCTCTCTGCTTGCAAATAAAGATAAAATATATTTTTGTTTATTTATTTATTTATTTGAGAGTGACAGAGAAAGAAAGAGGCAGAGAGAGAGAGAGAGAAAGAGAGATAGGGAGAGAGAGAAAGAGAGAGAGAGAGAAAGAATGGGCGTGCCAGGGCCTCCAGCCACCGCAAACAAACTCCAGATGTGTGTGCCCCCTTGTGCATCTGGCTAACGTGGGTCCTGGGGAATCGAGCCCTGAACCAGAGTCCTTAGGCATCACAGGCAAGCGCTTAACTGCTATGCCATCTCTCCACCCAACAAAATATATTTTTTAAAGTTATTTGAAACATTAATTTCACTTTAGTTATTCAAGTCATTTACATTAATTATCTTAAAATGTCATTTTCACAGTCATATCTAAGTATTAGTTCATGCTATCTCAACTGTGATCCTATGGTGACACAATCTATCTGGCTTCCTGGAGAAGGTTGTAAGGTCATACACTGCTTCACCTCTTCCTCTAGGACTTTGTTATTAGGGAGCTATCTCTATCATGGGGAATCTCTGTCCTTGTCCTCTATTTCTCCTTCTCAGTATTTCAAGAAAATACAGTTTTTTTCCATAGATAGAAAACAGTGAATACTGGCACACACCCTAGAGCACTTATCTGTTGGTTATGCAGGCCCTGACCCATGTTGCCATTTTCTGCAGAACATAAAAAGAAATGCTATGGAAGAAAGAAAAAAATCTGTAGATTTGGTTTACATTTTTGAAAGGCTGCTACTTCCACAAAAACACATAATTGCAATTTAAGGTGGTCTGAAAGTGAAAAATGGCCTTACACTTTCATCAATATGTTTTTCTTTTTAAGTTAAGTAATGTTATCATAATTAGTCATAGAATATTTTTAAATTCATTCTTGTTGCTCCCAATTTTAACTAGTACCTAATTTTCAAATTAACATATTGATGTTCAACTTTGTGTGTGTGTCTGTGATCTTCCTATAGGTATTTCTCTCCTGTCTCAACCAGAAACATAGTAGTCATATATATATATATATATTTGACAACTTCTATACTTACAGACAACAAACCATGGTATTTCCCTCCTTCCGCAGCTTTCCCTTTCATAACTCTGTTCTCTATCAGATCCCCTCCCTCTCTCCATTAGTCTCTTTTTTTTCAAATGTCTGGGATTTATTTTTCTCCTTCAGGTATCAGTAATTAGATACTTATTTTCTTTGTGACTACCATTGGCATAATTCCCTTTCTAAAACTAAAAAATATAATAATTAACCACGAAAATTATGGGGTTTTCTTTACATGGTTGACTTGGTGCTGACATTTTATGTTCAGGACCTCATTAAATCTGCAACACTCCTGCAGTAGAAATCATTAATTATGCCATTATGCAGATGGGAAGCTGCATTCCGAGAAGTCAGAAGCTTGTCTGGGAAACCCTATAATAGGCAAAATGAGAATTCGGACGCAGACTGTCTGATTCCAGGCCTGAAACTTGGCAATATCTCACCAAGAATTTGCTAATTATTTTCTTTGGCTTTCTCACTTTTATCAGATGTTGACTTTCACTGCCCTGTGATCTAACTCATCTTATACTGCTGGCAAGTTTCCCTACAAGTTTTTAATTTAAAACAAATATTTATAAAAACCAAAGTTTTCAAAAGAGGATGTCCTGTAGCAATGGCCTATACAGAAACAGAACAAACGGGTAAACAAAAATGTTTATATAGCTAAATCTAAATCTGCATAATTTTTATCTTTTTAATTGGCTTTCATAACTGTTGGTCTGGCAAATCTAGAATCTTTAGAGAAAACTGTCAGGCTAGAAACTGCAGAAATGAAGCCTGTAGAAAGAGGCAGAATTCTTTTTCAGGGAAACCTGTTTAGCTCTAAGGGCCTTCGACTGAAATGCTATTAAGCTAGAATGGTGGCCAAGAGCAGGCATAAAAGAGATGATCATGGAGGGGGAGGGGAAAGGACACATGGGAATTGCAAACAGAAGTGGGGAAGTTAAAAGGAAAGGAAGGGGAGCTGAAGAGATGAGGGGTTAAGAGAGTGAACTAAAACAAATGGCATTTGAAAATTTGAGAATGAATGTTACCTAAAAATCCATGTGCTAACTTTAACATTGTTTTTAAACATGTTTATTTTGAAAAAGAATATTGAAGATAAAGTCAGTAGCCACCTTGAGGTCTATGGAACCTAAATGACTGTCTTTGAGTAAGTTAGTGCCTCAAAGAAATACAGCTGAAGAAAGAAGATCTTGAAGGAGGCTAGAACAATGATCAGTGTGCATGCCAGAGGTGGGGTTCTCCGTGCCAAAGATTAGCAGTGGAAGTGACAAGATGTTTTTGAGCTCTCATAAACTATTTGAAGGATGTTTTAATAAGTTCCTTTTGAATAAAATATACTTAAAAGCAGAATGGGGGTGCTGAGAGATGATTTAACAGTTAAGGTGCTTGCCTGCAAATTCAAAGGACCCAGGTTTGATCCCCCAGTGCCCTAATAAAGCCAAGTGCACAAGGTAGCACATGGGTCTGGAGTTCGTTTGCTTTGGCTAGAGGTCCTGATGCACCCATCCTCTCTCACTCTATATGCCTGTTTGTTTTTCTCTCTCTCTCAAATAAGTAAATAAATAACAAATAAATAAAAGCAAAACAAAGAAGAATGTAGAACATGCAAGAAAATACCCTCACACACACACAGTATTCTGATCACCTATGTTGAGATCAACAACCTTTGAATAAATTAGTGAAGCAGTTAAAGATTTGATCAATTACACAGGATTTTGAAACAGATAGGAAGGCAAATCAAATAAAGACAATTTACATATACTATAATGACTCTACTAAGAAAATAAGGATTTTGTATTTGATCTGTATTTAATAACAAGGACCTTAAAACAATGTATTTCAGATAGTTTTCAAAAATCACTCATTTAGGGTAGTAAACATGAAGAATATTATGTGTATATAAACGCTAAAGTGACCTACTGGTCACCTACTATGATGCAACAATTTGTTGAGATAGAAAGTTCTGCAAAAAAAAAATAAATAAATAAATAAATTCTATTTAGGACACCATATCACAAACAGGGATTTCTACTTCTGATCAGATGGGTACAACTAATCCAACCTGTTAAAGTGATTTCAGGAAGTTCACACATCTAGGAACAGTGATATGTGGAAGATTCTGTGTTTTCCACATATAGCTTGGTAAGTTACCACATTGAGAGTCTACATTTTATTTTAAAAAACTAATGCCAGGTTCTGTTGTAGGTAGTGAAATGTTTAGTTTTATATGCCAATGCAGATAGGTTATAATTCACAGCTATTAACAGATCACTGTCTTAGGTATTTTCATAAAAGCATTTTGTGAGTATGGTTAACACCTGTGGAGTGGATACAATGTCATCACAGAAGCAAATTTTCATACTGGTGTACCCCCCCCCCCAAATGCTGTGGTAGCTATGAGAAGCAGGAAGAAGCAGAGAAAACATAATTTCAAGTGACTACTACTAATAAACACAAAGTTTGGTTTTGAACCTCTCAATTACAAAAGTGGCAAAATAAACTTGTCTTGTTTAAATAATCTAACCAACAGTAATTTGTAACTGTAGCTCAGGCTGACCTGGAATTCACTATGCAGTCTCAGGGCGGCTTCCATCTCTCCGCAATCCTTCCATCACTGCTTCCCAAGAGCTGGGATTAAAGGTGTGAGCCACCACACCCAGCTATATTTGCACAATTCTTTACAGAAAAAAAAAAATTGTGGGTAGAGATAGATGGAGAGGTGGTGAGTAGAGGGCAATTAGTCTCATGATAATCCATCTTCATGTTGGAGAACTAGGTACTTGATAGAAAGGCTGGAAGCATGAGAACCTGAGGAATCACTAGAGCAGAATCCAAAGGCAGGAGGAGGCATTTATGTAAACTCCAAAAGACAGAGATGAAATCTTCACATCACCTTTTTGTTGTATCTCAGATGGTAGCTGATTCAATAGCCTGCACACACTGGGTGGATGCTAATTTTTCCTTAGTTGATTCAAATGCTCACCTTTTCTAGAAATATCCTCAAAGGCAGGTGAACAAAATGCTTGGCAAGATATTGCATTCCAGCTTAACTCTCAGTCAGTTAACCCTAAAATCAACAGACTTGACCAAGTATTCAGAAAGATGATAGTTATAAAAATAGGCATTTTGTCTCTGTGGCAATGTGGACTATGTGGAGGGTTTATAAAAAGCAAAGGGCTAAAGATAATTAAATGAAGACTGACAAGACTGCCAACAGAGGACTTCTGAGGTTATGGGAAGATACACCAGGATGATTAGTAAATCTAGGGGCAGAAGGAAAATTTACCTGAGAATGAAACACTAAAGCTGAAAAATGAGTATAATAGTCTCAGGGACAGAGTTGTGAAAAGTGAGGGAGAAGTAAAGAGAGAGATCCAGACCAAGATAACTCCATGTGCAAAAGTTAAAAGCAGTAAAAATACCTCAGGGTGCTATTGAAAGAAATAAAATAAATTCATTGTGATTCTGGCAGTGGAAAATGTACGGCACTAATATTAGTTGCACTGCGGATTGAAATTGGCCAGAATGACACAAACAGGTTCTGACCTCAGAAATTACACTGATACCCAGAATGTCAGTCTGCTTCTAAATGAATAAATTATGTTTGATTTCATGAGCCTCAGTATGCTTTATGGGCTTTCCAGAGCACTTCAAAAATGATCAAGATATTTTAACCAGGTGAATGGTAGTGCTGTGTCCAAATGGTGAGTGATTTGTGAAGCTGTTTTAAGCATATTTTGAGTACTTCTACATTACAGGTAAGCATGACCTGTTTCTCTTTTAGAGTATATGTTCTCATTCTGTGCAACCAATATTAAATAATATATATGGTTTCTCTTTCTACTTGGCAAAGGTGGTTTTCTATATTCAGTTACCTGAAATCTGCCAATGATGGCAACTAGTTGAAAAATCATGACATCTAAATTTCAGAAGCTAGAAAACAATGAAAAGTGGCAACAAAATTAATCAAGACTTGGAAAGCAGAAACCTAAGAAAAAATGTAAATGTGTAAATATATCACAAAGTTCTTGTTTTAAATCTTTAGAGTTACTGTAAACGAATATTACACAGTAATTGGTTTACCTGTACAAGATACTTATTTCTCCAAGTCAAAGAAACTACAGACATTGTGAATTCAAAACCCAACATATTCGGGATCTGGTAGGAAGTAACTTCCTGATACAGATAACAGCTTCAGGCCCTTTTTTTAATATACCTAGCCCTGTAGTAAGCCTGTTTCTCTCCAAGAGCTGAACAAATGAAATGGAATGTATGTGGAATTTAAAAAGTTGTTTTATAAGACTAATATAATTTAAAGCTGGATAGACCAATATCTGCATTTTTTGAGCTCACTATCCCATGGAAACTGCCCAGTCTCAGAAGTTGGAAGATTACAAAAAAGGGAGGGGATAATAGTACTTCCAAGTCTGACTGTGAAGGCGTTGGCACTCCATGCACAGTTCCTAGTGTGAGTCCACATTGAAAGGCTGAATAATGTGGAGTGTGCTATTCATGGGAGTATAGTGAAGAGTTTACCTATGACAGAGGATCCTTCCTCCTCCATGGTAACATAAGAGTAACACTCAGGAAGTGAAAAGTCTGCCTGAGCCAGCCCACCTTCCTCTTTCAGCTTTGATGCCATCTAGTCTCTGAGTCACCTGTATCCAAAGTGATTCTACCCCTATTCAATATCAGCCACTATTGCAATTTTGTCTATAAAGACAACTTTATAGATACATTCAGATGTGTGCTTGACTAACCCTCCAAGCATTTCTCAATCCAATCAAGATAATAGTCAAGATTAAACATCATATATTACATCCATTTATGTCCATAAGAACTAATGTAGCTCACAAAAGCCCAGTTTTACTAACACCATCACATTAGTGGTTAGGATTGCTCAATGCGATTGCGGGGGGTGGGGGGTAAACATTGATACCATTTTACCCTTTAAAGTATATGGAATTTTAGAAACATATGATATAAAACACTTATATTATATGCTATTCAGAAAGATAAGTGAATGCTATTTTCTCATCCAAATAGAAGCCTGTGGAGAAAACTATAAGTGTGTTGAACACCTGACATGCTTCAAAGCAAATTTCAACAAATTAAACTTTTCATTATTGAATGTGAAGTGTACAGTGTCCTACCACAGCAGTATTGGGAAATAGTAAAGTTTATTCACATGGTAGTGCTGAGAGTGTGTGTACAGTTTATTCTTTCTTAGCATTCCTCTGAGAGTATGTAATGTCTTCCCATATCTGTCCTGAGAGAGAACAGAGTGTCCTCAAATAGAAGTCCTGAAAAAGTGCATGTTGTTCTCACATAGTAGAACTGAGAGTGGGTAAATTATCCTCACATAGCAGTCCTGAGAGTATACAGTGTCCTCCCATAGCAGTCCTGAGAGTATACAGTGTCCTCCCATAGCAGTCCTGAGAGTATACAGTGTCCTCCCATAGCAGTCCTGAGAGTATACAGTGTCCTCCCATAGCAGTCCTGAGAGTATACAGTGTCCTCCCATAGCAGTCCTGAGAGTATTCAGTGTCCTCCCATAGCAGTCCTGAGAGCACACAGTATCCTCACATAGCAGTCTGGAGAGCACACAATGTCCCCTTTAAGTAGTCTAGGCTTTCCAGATAGTGCACTGAAATACATTTCTCAAAAAAAGTAAATGCTTCATCTTCACAACATTAATGGCTGTTGACTTCTGCTTGCATCTCCTCCATGTGGACTGGGGCGTATAGGAAGAGGGTTAGATGCTGACCTGTTTCCCCTGTTTATATCCTGATTTTTGCCCCTCAAATGTTAATGGTTCCATAAAATGATGACAGTCGGTCACAATCTGACAACAGCACGCCAGGTGAAAAGGAACACAGTGAAAGAGGCTTAGGAGAAATTTTATCATGAGCATGAAATTGATACAATGCGTCATATTTTTTTTAATTTATTTATTTGAGAGTGACAGAGAAAGAATGGGCGTACCAGGGCCTCCAGCCACTGCAAACGAACTCCAGACGCGTGCGCCCCCTTGTGCATCTGGCTAACATGGGTCCTGGGGAGTCGAGCCTTGAACCGGGGTCCTCAAGCTTCGCAGGCAGGCGCCTAACCGCTAAGCCATCTCTCCAGCCCGCGTCATATTTTTTAATATGTTGAGCAGACATGTTCCAATTTGTCAAGGATATGCTGTAAAATAAATAAGAACATAGAAAACTGAGCAAAATAATTATAAATAATGAATTCTGAAACAAACATGGTGTGCACGTTAACAAAAAATAACAACAAACCTCAGTTTGCTGAAGATGCTCTATGCATATTGATCAGTGTAAATCTAATTTTGAAAAGTGTGTTACAAAATTTATAGGATTGTGTGAATCTAGGTACTTGGGTGGTATTTAAAATCTTTCATTGTAGAAACAAAAATGAATGGATGCCAGTGTCTGCTAAACAATCAGCATGAAATAGTACATGCTCCGAACTGAGAGAAGAAAGGACAAAGCTGGTTAAAAATACTGGTTTTGGATTCCAGGAATAGGTGAGGAAGAAAAATACCTCTTAGAGAATCATTCATTCTTTTTAAACTTTGAATGTACACATAAATCTACCTAGGTTAAGAACAATTTGAGAAAAAAAAAATACTCTTGCCGGTTATGGTGGCTCACACCTTTAATTCCAGTACTCAGGAGGCTGAAGTATGAAGAGTTTGCCATGAGTTTAAAGCCAACTTCAAGCTATGGAGAGAGTTTTGGGTTAGCCTGGGCTAGAGTAAGACCCTATCTCAGAAAATTAACCACAAGAATATTGATTTGGAATGTATTTCATTTTATCTTTCATGATAACATGGCAAGCAAGTGTGCTCGTTTGCTAAGTGGTATTCAAGTATAATTTCTTGGAAACTGAATTTCTAGACACATAACAAGTTAAGAAATTTTTGTATTTTCTTTTAATTTTAAAAACTTCCCCAAATGCTATCTCTCCTAATATGAATACCTTCAGGTACATGATCCTATATGTATGTAATCATTCAAGCTTGTTGGTAGAAACAATACAACTTTTCTTGGTCCAGAACAGGTAAATATTCCTGAGGAATATTTTTATTTTTATGCGAGAGAGAGAGAGAATTGGCACACCAGGGCCTCCTCCCACTGCAATGGAACTCCAGATGTGTGTGCCCCCTTCTGCACATGTACGAACTTGTAGGCTTGCATTACTGTGCTTCTGCTTACGTGGGACCTGGAGAGACAAACATGAGACGTTATACTTTACAGGCAAGTGCCTTAACTGGTAAGCCATCTCTCTAGCCTAGGACTGAAGTTTTTTATTATCATCATCCCGTTCCATTCTTCAGTGGTTTCCTCATCTCCCATACATCCCTGTTCTTAGTGCCAGAGTCCAAACTTGGTCCTGCAGTGGCAATGATCAGGTGCACTTTCTCTATATCAGCAACATTGGAACAGTTGATACTTCAAAACAGAAAAGACATTTCTTAGATGCTGCTGATTATTCCAATTAGGTTCTGTCTGGGAAAAAAAGGTACCTGTATTACACATTTTTTTATGATGTCCACACTTAAACATGTGGAAAAGGGTACTACTAGGAGGAGTAAATAGGAAAATGAAGTATAGTAACAAGAAAGTTCTATAGAGTGCTTGAGGTGAGATTTGGGGAGATAATATATTTATATATTTTTATTTGCAAGCAGTAACAGACAAACAGAATGTTAATATGTTCCTCTAATGCTAGTATTTGCTCATTTTAGTTTGTAATCAGATGATATAGGAACAAACTATTATAATAAAATATTTTATTTAAACACTAATGAGATTTATAAATGAAATGCTCTTACTAAGCTGCTTATACTTAAAATACTGCTAATATTAACTCTTTGTAAGAATTGTTGTAATCCTGATATAACCTCAAAATAATATGCTTTCATTTAGATTTTGTGTAAATGTTGCTGTCCATTTTCCATAAAAGATGACTCATAGCCACCATTCTGCAATTCATGAAAATATAATATAGAGTTTGTATTACATATCTTCCAGAGGACATAGAATTGTGGGGGCCAATGATATATCTCAGTGGTTGAGTTCATATCTAATATAAACAAAATCCTTGTTTCACTTCCCAGTTCTGAAAAAAAAATCAAAGTTAATGCCAAGCATAGTAGCACGTTTCCTAATTCCAGCCCTTGGAAAATGAAAAGAATGTCATTAATTTTCGGTCAACCTGCAGTACATAGAGAATTCCTGTGTGAAAAATAATAAAATAAAAGATATGAATGCTATAATGAACTTAACCCATATATTTAAATGACTGCAATATAACTTGCACTCATTAGATCACACTATAGTAATTTTCTTTACTTATTCTACAATTACTAAGGTATATGTGGGAAGCAGATTGCTAGTAACATAGAAAAATATTTATATTATAATTATTCCGTTGCTGAGGGGTGGATTATTGCCTTGGGTTTATGGCCAGGAACAAACATGGTACCTACTACTGGATCAACATCAATTCATTAGTCATGTGAGCTCAGAGCCTACATGAGAAAGGTGTCTCATGCCCTGATATGCCACACCAAGTCTCATTGATGCTGTACTCAAAACAGACTGAACATGCAGAATTTATATGAGCAAGCTTTGTAATATCTCTGGAGAGATCATTGCTCCTGATGTCAATAGAATCACTGGATTGTGTTTTTAGTCCCCTAGAGTCTACTCAAGGAGAAACAGGACCTACACATAGTATATAAAGGAAGGTTGTTGACTATTGGGATCTTTTCCAGAGGTGTGAGATGAGAAGCTTCCCTGGCTTCTTACATTTCTCTAGACAACATATAATGATAGAAATTAACTTTTATGTGTTACTTTATGAGAAATAAATGTTGTTTGGAAGCTGGTTATAAAAATATTTCTGTCCTATCTCCAAGTTCCAGTTTTGAAATATAATAGCTGCAAACCCTCAATGAATTAATTGACCTCTCTAAATTTGTTTTCCTCAAGGACACAATAGGAAAAATATTACTGGACCTATACCTCTCACACATTTTTAAAAAATTAAATTTCTTTTTTAATATTATATTTATTTATTTTAGAGAGAGAAAGAGAGAGAGAGAGAGAGAGAGGAATACAGAGACAGAGAGAGAGAATGGGAGCCCCAGGGCCTCCTGCCACTGCAAACAATCCCCAGATACTTGCACCACTTTCTGCATCTGGCTTTATGTGGGTAATGGGGGAATTGAATTTGAGCCATCAGGCTTTGTAAGCAACTTACAAACCACTTTAACCACTGAGACATCTTTCCAGTCCCCAAAATTAAAATTCTTTGTGGACAATATTGTAAATTTAAATACACTCATACATAATGATATATAGACACATACACTGCACCCAGTTTCCTCAAGTACAATACAATATAATGTAAATACAGTATTCATTTCATTTCTACAAGGACAGAAACAAGACACATAGCATTATATCAGGACATGCTCTTCCTTGTGGCTATTTCATAGACATACCTTTATCCTTTCACATTCCTGTTCTGAACATTGACAATCATAATTCAACTTTCTTTTTGTACCATGTGTCATTCCAAAAACATCTTATAAATTAAAATGTGCTTTGTATGATGGTTTGGGGTTGGCACTTTTTATTCAGTATAGTTCTCAGGCAATTCAACCAAAGCTGTTCTCAGTGTATAGCCCATCCCCTTATACCACAGAATGGAATTTCATACCATGGGAGTACCACACTCTTTTGACAACTGATACATTTGTTAGCATTTTCCTATATTTCTTCAAAACCTTAACTACTTTTATTTCCAAGATTAAATTTTAAGCTCCCATAAAATTCAACATCCTAAAAGGCAGACTAAATGGTTGAACCTTCATCAGATCCTTAAAGAGAACACCTGAATCACAAGACTCTGGAGAGGGTATGATGAAGATTAACTTTAATCTTCTCCTGTTTCTCTCTCTCTCTCTCTCTCTCCCACTTCTCTCTATCTCTTCTATATTATCTACCTTTTTCTTCCTTCTTTTCCTTGGCACTGACCTATAACTTCCAATACCAGCTTGTGGCTAACATCCACAGTGAGCTGTTGATCAGAGAGACATACAAGATTTCCCAAAAGAAGACAGATTCCTCTCAGAGTACTTGATGATTCACCAAAAGTTACTGGAAAGACCCTACTGCTGAAGATACCATATGCTGATGGTATGGAGCATGGAGTGACATGGCTGGAACCTGGAAGAGAGTTAGCCCCCAGAAAGATAGCTTGTCTAATGCCAGAATGTGCTACATGAGTGACTGGGGGAAAATGACCAACATCTGTCCAAGCAACTCATGGTCTAAGCTACTCAGCAGCAACAACCTGAAGTAATGCTTATACAAGTGCAATAGAGGCACATAGCCATGATGGGTAACCAACTGCTCTTGATTTGGCTAATGGATCTACTAAGTGGAACAGAACCCATAGCTGGAGCTGGGAAACAAGCCACAACCATATCGAAAAATGAGCCCACTCTTCAGTATCAAACTCTCACCAATCGAGTGCTACAAAAGGGCCTACAATATTAAATTCTCTCAAAAAGAAAAAGAAGCAAAAGCAATAGTTATCCCATGTATCTAGTGCTAACTTCACTCTCTGTTGGAGAATTTGCTTTTATTTTTCAGATAGACGCAGATCCTAAGGAGAGAACCAGCCCATCACACCTCAAAAGGGCCCCAGCTGAAACTAAGTGTAATTGGGGAAAGAAGTAAGAGTGCTGCTTTCCTAGTGAACCAGGTACCTGCAAAAGGGTGAAGGAGATCGACACAGAGAACAATCAACTCCTACCAAACCAGATTTACAGAGACACAGAGGCACCCAAGACCTCATCACAGAAGCAGACCTAAAATGAACCCAACAAGGTTCAGGGAAATTTGTGGAAGAGGGGGCAGAAAGAATATTAGAGCACACATTGGGTCATTATGCACAGAGACATTGCCTCTTACCCATAACTGATGGCTACCCCCAAAATGCACAACCCAATTTCCCCAACAAGGAGGGTCCCTGTGAAAGAAGGTTTGCAGGGAGAAGGCTAATGATGGTACCAGCATGACTTTATACAGAGTGTACATAACTAAAAATATATATATATATATATTTGAAAGAGAGAAAGAGGGAGAGAGAGAGAGAATGAGAGTGCAAGAGAATGGGAAGGCCAGGGGCTCCATCCATTGCAAATGAACTCCAGATACATGTGGACCTTGTGCAACTGGCTTATGTGGGTCCTGGGGAATCAAACCGAGGTCCTTCGGCTTTGCAAACAAGTGTTTTAACCTCTAAGCCATCTCGCCAGCCCAGCATTTTTCTATATCTTGTCTGAAATAAAAGCAGCTACCATGAACATTAATGAACCTGTTCTGTGTGAAAAAAGGTTTTGGTTGCGCAAATATATGGCAACTGGTATCTTGTTTATGAGATAGTTTATAAAATAGTTTATTTTTTAAATATCATCAAACTGTTATCCAGTATGGTCATACTGTTTCACATTCCCAATTAGCATATATATATATATATATTCAGTGCCCTTCTATTTTCTAATTTCTTCTAATTTCTGAGATTTAGGGATGGCTTTCATTTTTTTTTTTAATTTCAGTGTCTGTAATGTATTATAATTGTAAAATTAGATGAAATATCTGAGTTTACAATGTTGCTCAATGTGTACTTTTAAAGAACATTTTACTTGTTTGTTTGTCATCTCTATAGCCTCTTGGATAAAATGTCTCTTAATGCCTTTCCATTTTCTTTTCTTTTTTATTTTATTTTATTTTATTTTATTATTTTTTTTATTAGTCAGTTCTGTATTCAGCAAATACAGTCAGTTTGGTACCATTATTAGGCTCATCCGTGACCTACCCCCTCCCCTTGGCACCTCCTTGTTGAGGTATACGGGTCTTCCATTGTGGAGTTAGCCCACAGTTATGGGTAAGCTAAATGTCTCTGCATATCATGAGCCAACATGTGACTCTGACATTCTTTCCGCCCCCTCTTCCGCAAAATTTCCCTGAGCCATGTTGGGTTCATTTTAGGTCTGCTTCAGTGATGAGGTGTTGGGGGCCTCTGAGGCTCTGGCTCTCTGATTTGGTGGGAGTTGATTTTTCTCTGTGCTGATCTCCTTCCCCCTTGTGCTGGTATCCGGTTCCTCAGGAAAACAGCCCCCTTGCTTGTTTCTCCAATTTTTCTTAGTTTCAGCCGGGGCCCTTTTGAGGTATGATGGGGTGGCTCTCTCCTTAGGATCTACATCTATCTGAAAAAGAGAAGCAGATTCTCCAATGGAGAGTAAGTTAGCACCAGGACAAATGAGATAACCCTTACTTTTTTTTTTTTTTAGAGAGAATTTAATAGGTGTAGGCCCTCTTGTAGCCCACAATTGATGGTAGCTTGATATTGGAGAGTGGGCTTATGTTTGGATATGGTTCTGACTTGTTTCCCAGCTCCAGCTATGGGTCCCATACCAGTGAGGGGATCAGTTAGCCAAATCAAGAGCAGTTGGTTCCCCACCATGGCTGTGTGCCAACACTGCACTTGTGTGGGCATCACAACAAGTTATTTGCTGCTAACTAGGTTAGACCATGCGTTGCTTCGACAGAAATTGGTCATTATCCCCTAGTCGCCCATGTAGCACCTTCTGGCACTAGACGCGCTGACTGTCTGGGGACTGACTCTCATCCAACTGCCAGCCATGCCATTCTAATTTGCATATCAATCACATAAGGTATCTTCAGCAGTAGGGTCTTACCACTAACCTTTGGTGGGTCATCAAGTACTCTGACAGAAATCTGTCTGTCTTTTAGGAAACCTTGTAGGTCTCTCTGATCAAAAGCTCATTGTGGATGATAGCCCCATGCTGGATCTTGGAGTTACAGGTCAGTGCCCATTAAGAAAATGAGGAAAAAGATAACTAATATACAAGAGTTAGAGATAAGAGAGAGAGAGAGAGAGAGGGAGAGGGGAAGTGAGGGAGGGAAGATGTAGAAGATTAAGGTTAGTCTTAATCTTACATTCTCCAGTGTCTTGTGGTTCAGGTGTTCCCTGTAAGGGCCTGGTGAAGGATCAGCCATTTGGACTGTCTTTTAGTAAATAGAAGATTATGGTACTATTGCCGTTTGGATCTAGATTTGTGTTTCCCACCCCTTTGATGCTTTCCCCTCCCTCCCCTTCCATCCTAGTGTCTAATCTAGGAGATGCTTGCTGGGTATGTAAGGTATCTTCGGTAGATTCAGGTTAGGTGCTGTAGATGAGTGAGACTATGTGGCGATTTTTTTTCTGTGATTGGGTAAGTTCACTGATGATAATCTGTTCCAGGCTCAACCATTTTTCCTCAAATTTCATTGTGTCATTTTTTCTTACTGCTGTATAGAATTCCATTGTGTAGATATACCACATCTTAGTTATCCATTCTTCTAGTGATGGGCATCTGGGTTGATTCCAGCTCTTAGCTATTACAAATTGAGCCGCTATAAACATGGTTGAGCAAATCCCTTTAGTCTGTGGTTTGAAGGTTTTAGGGTAGATGCCCAGTAAGGGAATAACTGGGTCTGTTGGTATCTCTATACTCAGCCTTTTCAGAAGTCTCCATATTGCTTTCCAGAGTGGTTGTGCCATCCTACATTCCCACCAACAGTGGATGAGTGTTCCTACTTCTCCACATCCTCGCCAGCATTTATTTTTATTTGATTTTTTGATGCTTGCTATCCTTATTGGGGTAAATTGGAATCTCATAGTTGTTTTGATTTGCATTTCTCTGATGATTAGGGATGCTGAACATTTTCTTAAGTGTATGTTTGCCATTTCTATTTCTTCCTCTGTGAACTGCCTGTTCAGCTCTTTGCCCCATTTTGTGAGTGGGGTGTTTGACTTCTTACTGTTTAGATTTTTGAGTTCTTTGTAGATTCTAGAGATTAGTCCTCTATCAGTTGGATAATCCACAAATATTTTCTCCCATTCTGTGGGTAATCTATTGGCTTTGCTTATTGTATGCTTGTCTGTAAAGAAACTCTTCAGCTTCATGTGGTCCCATTGGTTGAGTGACGGTTTAAGTTCATGAGCTACTGGTGTTTTGTTCAGGAAGTCTTTTTCCATTCCTGTATCATGGAATGTACTTCCTAAATTTTCTTCCAGTAGTATTCGAGTTTCTGGTCTTATATTGAGATCTTTGATCCATTTGGACTTGAGTGTAGTGCATGGTGAAATGTGTGGGTCAAGTTTTAGTTTCCTGCATATGGTTATCCAGTTTGTCCAGCACCATTTGTATATTGCCTTTATTAGATTAAGATATGAACCAACCATGCCAACTCTCTCCAATGTTTTGAACATGAAGTGATGTTGAATCTTGTCAAAGGCCTTTTCTGCATCTATCGAAATGATCATGTGGTTTTTATGTTTAACCTTGTTTATGTGGTGTATTACATTGACAGATTTCCGTATGTTGAACCACACCTGTGTTCCTGGAATGAATACCACTTGGTCAAGGTGGATAATGGTTTTGATGTGTTGTTGGATTCGGTTTGCAAGGATTTTGCTTAGGATCTTTGCATCTAATTTCATCAGGGAAATAGGCCAGTAGTTTTCTTTTCTTGTGGCATCTCTGCCTGGTTTTGGAATTAGGGTGATGCTGGCTTCATAAAAGGAGTTGGGTAGCTTTCCCTGTTCACCAATTGTGTGGCACAGTTTGAGGAAGATTGGTTTGAGTTCTTCCATGAAGGTTTGATAGAATTCAGCTAAGAAGCCATCTGGTCCAGGGCTCTTCTTTTTTGGGAGGTTTTTTTATTACTTTTTCAATCTCCATGAGTGTGATGGGTTGATTGAGGTGATTAATCTGCTCTGTGTTTAGCTTTGGTAGATGGTATGCATCCAAGAATTTATCCATCTCCTCCACATTATCCAGTTTTGTGGAGTAGAGGTTTTTGAAATAAGTCCTGATGATTCTCCCAATTTCACTTATGTCTGTTGTGATCTCTCCTTTTTCATTTTGAATTTTGTTAATTTGAAGCTTCACCTTTTTTTGCTTGATCAGATTGGCCAGGGGTTTGTCAATCTTGTTTATTTTTTCAAAGAACCAGCTCTTTGTTTTGTCAATTGTCTTAATGGTTTCCTTGGTTTCCAATTCATTGATTTCTGCTCTGATTTTATTTCTTTCCTTCTGGAGCTCTTTGGGTTGGATTTTTCTTGTTTTTCCAGTGCCTTTAGGTGATTGGTTAGGTCATTGATTTGGGAGCTTTCTGTCTTTTTTATGGAGGCATAGCATGCTATGAATTTTCCCCTGAGGACCGCCTTCATTGTGTCCCATAAGTTTTGGTACAATGTGTTCTCATTGTCGTTCAATTCCAGAAATTTTGCAATTTCATTTTTTATTTCATCCACTATCCATTTATTGTTTAAAAGTGTGCTGTTCAGTTTCCAGGTGCCTTTGGGATTCTTGGTGGGTCTTTTGTTGTTGATTTCTAGCAACATAGCATTGTGATCTGATATCATGCAGGGAATTATATCAATCTTCCTAAATATGTGGAGGCAGTCTTTGTGACCCAATATATGGTCTATTTTAGAGAATGTTCCATGGACTGCTGAGAAGAATGTGTAATCTGTGGATTTGGGATGGACGGTTCTGTAGATGTCCGTTAGGTCTAAGTGATCTATGGTTTTGTTGAGCTCTCTCACTTTCCTGTTGAGTTTCTGTTTGGATGATCTGTCTATTACTGATAATGGTGTATTGAAGTCCCCAGCTATGATGGTGTTTGTGGTTTTTCTGTTTTATTGTCGAGTTGGTTTTGTTTTATGAACTGTGGTGCCCCTGTGTTTGGTGCATACACATTTATGATTGTAATATCCTCTTGATGGATCATTCCCTTGATAAGTAGGAAGTGGCCTTCTTTGTCTTTTTTGATTATATTTGATTTGAAGTCTATTTTATCCGATATTAATATAGCTACACCTGCTTGTTTCTTATTCCCGTTTGCTTGGAATACTGTTTTCCACCCTTTCACCCTGAGGAGATGTCTGTCTTTAATGGTGAGGTGGGTTTCTTGAAGGCAACAGATTGAGGGGTCTAATTTTTTGATCCATCCTGTTAGCTTGTGTCTCTTGATGGGTGAATTAAGGCCATTAATATTTAGGGTAATGACTGTGAGATTTGATTTGATCCCTGCCATATTGTGATGGTAAATGTGGGTTGGAGTTTTCATGGACATTGAAGTTTTTTGTGCCTACTCTGTGTTTGGTTGTTGTGATCTGCTTCTTGTAGGCAATTGTGTTTGATTATTTTTTTCTTCTCTGTGGAGAATTTCCTGAAATACTCTCTGTAGGTTTGGTTTTGTGTTCATATAATTGTAAAGCTGGGTTTTGTCATGGAAAGTTTTTCTTTCACCATCTATTATGAGGGATACTTTTGCTGGGTAGAGTAGTTTGGGTTGGAAGCCATAGGTTCTTAGACTTGCAGTGTTTCATTCCAGGCCCTTCTAGCTTTTAGGGTTTCCATTGAGAAGTCTGAAGTAATTCTGATGGGGTTACCTCTGAAGGTGGTTTGCTGTTTTTCCCTAGCTGCTTTTAGGATTTTCTCTTTGGTGTCAATGTTCAGAGTCTTAATAATAATATGTCTTGGAGAGTTTCTCCTTTGGTCCAGTCTGTTTGGAGTTCTATTGGCTTCTTGTATCTTGATGGGCCTTTCTTTTAAGAGATTGGGGAAGTTTTCTTCAATTATTTTGTTAAATAAGTTCTCCATGCCTTTGGTCTGAATTTCTTCTCCTTCTGGTATTCCAATGATCCTGATATTGGGATGTTTAACTGTATCCCTCAATTCCCTCATGTTCTGTTCACAGGAGCTTTTAAACTTACTGAAATTTTTGAACTCTCTAACTGTTTCTTCCATCTTGTCTTCCAGATCAGAGTTTCTATCTTCCACTTGGCTGACTCTATTTTTGAGAGCTTCTAGTGAGTTTTGGACTTGTTCAATTAAGTTTGCATTTTCTATTATTTTTCTATGTATAATTTCCATCCCTCTGTCAAGCTCCCTTTTCACATCATTTTCTGATTTTCTTGATGATTCTTGGAGTTCATCCTTGCATTTCTTTATGTCTTCATTTAGCATGGCCAGCTGATTTTTAAGGTCTTCTTTTTTTTCACTCTCCCTCAAATCTCTTAACTCTCTTTGAAATCCTTCCATTTTCTTATCTAATCCTTCCAATTTCTTATCTATTAGTTCTAGTTTAGTGATGGCAGCATCCACACGATTGTTGGCCATTTGTTGCTTTCCTGCAAGTTCTACCAATAGGTTGGTTAGAGTTGCTTTGCTCATCGCTTCAATTTGGTGTTCTGTTCCTATTGGTTCTTCTATGTTTTGGTTAGATGTATTCATTGTGGGATTGGGTGATCTAATTGGACTTTCTTGCATTTGATTTTTCATGTTATTTCTTTTGCACTGTGTTCTGCCCATGACAGTGTATTGGCAGATAAGTGGGCATATCAGCCTGGGCTCAAGAACAATGGGAATCTTATGCAGCCTGGGGGCGTTGCCAAGAAGCCTGGGCTTTGGCTGTCACTTGCCAAAGCTGCCGATCTACTGCCTGGCAGGGGCTCCGAAGTTGCCTGAGTTCTCAAGCGGTAATGTGCCAAGGCTGCCTGCGTTCGAACTAGGAGTGGCACTGAGGCACCAAGCGCTGATGCTGCCTGAACTCTGGCTGGGCATGCTGGGAACCGGAAACAGTCTGCGCTCCCACACCACAGGACAATTGTGGACAGCCGCGCGGCAGACAGAGGGCGAGTGGACGAGAGTGTGGAGCAGTCTAAGCTTCCGCACGCAGGGAACAATCTCACTTGCCAAAGCCGCCTATCTACTACCTGGCAGGGGCGCCAACGTTGCTTGAGTTCTCAAGCGGTAATGTGCCACAGCTGCCTGCGTTTGAGCTAGGAGTGGCACTGAGGCACCAAGCACTGAAGCCGCCCAGACTTTGGCTGGGAACGCTGGGAACGGGAAGCAGTCTGCGCTCCCCCACCACAGGACAATGGCGGCCCGCTGGTGTGGCAGGCAGGTAGGGGGTGGCACCTGAGCTGACTCAAGCGAGAGATACAGTCTGAGTTCGCAGGGCACCTGCTGTGGGACTGGGCACACTTAGTAGGTGGGCGAGTGGACAAGGGTGCGGAGCAGTCTAAGCTTCCGTGCACAGGGAACGATCGGCGCGCGGTGGCAGCCGTGCGGGCTCCGGAGCAGCAGCAGCGGCAGGGGAGGAGCTTTGAACACGGCGGTTATTTGGGGCAAGGGGTGCCTACCCACCCGCAAGGGGGTCAGCGATTCCCTGTTCCCCCAGCTCTGTGCCCTCCCAGATTTCTCTCCCCTAAAAGCCACTATATACCCTTAATATCTTACCTTTGTTTCCCCGGGATTTGCAGCGCAGCTAGGCGGTTGCCATCTTGGCCGGAAGTCCCGCCTTTCCATTTTCAATTTAGAAATTAGGGATTTTTTAAATTTATTATGAAAATAGTGTATGTTCTAGGATATACTAATTGTAAACATAATGTTTTATTATGACATTTGTTGACATGTATATAATTTACTTTGATTATATATACACCTTTTCTATTACACTTTTTTATCTGCCTCCCCCTCCCATGCAACATGTCTAATAGGAATCCTTTGTTGTGTAGCTATTTCCTCCAAAATTAAATGTTTTCTCCTGGAGGGAGGCTCACTAATGCTGAGAAAGTAAACAGAGCTCATATGTCCAGGAAGTTCCTGAGATGTACAAGATTCATACCTCTCTCTTGTAGGTTATACAAAAAGTAACAACTATTAACAAAAGGAGTTTCTCCCATTAGCCACCAACAGAGTGTCAAAGATGTAGGCAGTGAGATCCAAGGATTTAGTTTTCTAAGCAATCACTCATTCATGCTAGGGGTGGGGTCTTTTCCATGATATAGCCCTTGAGTCATCCCCATACCTATAAGTAATCATTCCTTCATACTCAGCAAGTAACCCCAGTAAATTAATTAGTTTGCTAAGTTATCCTCGGGTAGAAATGTTTTTTGGTATTGCTATTTTTTTTGTTCTTTCATAGATGTTCTATCAATGGTGAATAGACATTCTTTTTATGTTTCCCAAGAAAACATCACACAACACAATTGGTTCCTTAACAGAAACCAATAGAACCAAATATACATTGAGGTGGGGTGTTTGCATGGCCCCTTTAATGTGCCGTGAGACATACAAATGAGATTTATCTGTGTTAGGATTAATCTAAGAAAGGCTACTTTTTTCCATGTGGGATGGAGTTGTACTTTCCATGGCTGTGGTAGTCACATGATCCATGAGATGACGGATGGGCACAAACAAGGTCAAACCACTGAAAGCAGAAAGACTCAGGGATGAATAACAGGCTACTTATTTTCCTCTGCTTCCTAGAAAGGGGCATGACTCCTCAATGAATGGGAGGGGCCATAAGCATGTGAATGTCAATGCAAATGGCTGATGGATTAGACAACATTTTGCAATTCTTTGGAAGTAGCATAAAGCAATCGAATCTTAAGCAGGCTGTGGTGTCAGGTGTGTGGTTTTTGTTGTGAGCAGTTAGACATATACATGTCTTCCCAGAAATAAATGCGTGTGGCCTCACAGTCCACAGATGTTTCAGCATTTGAGTCTTTTAAGTGTAACCTGAATGGTTTATTAAACTCTCCTTATAGCACTGCAAAGCCTCTCTTAGGGCAAGGTTGAAAATTCTTCCACATTCCTCCCACAAGTTAGTTCCAAGAGGCCAAAGCCATGGTCAGGTTTCTAACAACAATGACCCCACTCCACTGGTACCAGGTTTTGTTGTGGTTAGCTTCTCATTGCTGGGATAAAGCACCTGACAAAAAGCAGCTGATGGGAGGAAAGTGTTTATTTCTCCTTCCTGTCTTGAGGGGAAGCTTCATGATGGCAGGAAAATGCATGGCATGAGCAGAGGCTGGCCTTCACCTCTGCCACAGCAAGTGGAAAACAGCAGCAGGAGAATGAGCTGAACTCTGGTAAGGGGGACCTTATTATCACACTCCTAAGCATGCCCCAGGCAACATACCACATTTCAGCAAGGCTCCATCTCACAAATTGTCATCAGCTGGGGACCAAGCATTTAAAACACATGAGTTTATGGAAGAAATCTGATTCAAACCACCACACTATTGATTCTTAACTTGATTGAGGCTAGAATCACAAGTGAAGAATTAACTGGATTAGGCTAAATTCTGGGCATACCTGTGAGGGATTATCTTGATTAGGTTAGAGGTGAGAAGAACTACCATAACTGAATGCACCACCATTTCATGGGACTGATCCCTAGATTGTAAAAAGGAAAGAGATAGCTAAGCACTGACATTCATTTTGCTTCCTTCCTGTGGTCTGAATGTGACAAGATCTTCTTCAAGTTTCTCCCACAACATTTTTCCTACCATGATGGACTGTAGCATGGAGCTATCAACTAAAATAAACGTATCATATCTTAATCTGATTTTTGTAAGGTATTTACCCACAGCAAAACAAGATTACTAATGCAATTACCATACTTTGAACACTTCTTTAATATTTATATCTCAAACATATTAGCTCCACAATTACTAGGTTTCCATAAGGCTTTTTCATATACCGTTAGTTTTGATTAATCTTATTACCCACTGCTATCCCTTTACCCCTAACTCTAGCCTGCTTAAACACTTGTTTCCCACTATATCCCACTTCTACTTTCATATCACAGGTATTTTGCTATCCCTCTGCAAAAACCTCATACCCTTTTCCCACCATGGCCCAATTATAGCTTCCTAACCTCTACAGAGAACCACTCTGAGTTAAATACACAAATATAGATTGAAGCTAGGATCTGTAGATGAGAGTTAAAATGTGTTATTTAGGTTATTCATAGAAAATTCTCATACTAATAATGAGATACTTCCCAGTACATTGTTGTTGAGGGAAGCTACAGAGGCCATTCAAACAATATAAGATCTTGCTAGTGCTCTTGATTGCCCACCAGAACTAGATGGTCTAAGTCCTTTTTGTTGACACCATTTATATGCATTAGCTGCAGGAAATAAAAAATCTATCCAGGTCTACCCTTCTAATCAGCTTTCTGTATGTCACAAGGTGCTTTACAAGCTGCTGGGGGAGCATACCACCCATAGTGCTGCTCAGTTGTGTCCTTGTAGACTCCACAACTAATCTGTCTGGCAACATATGCCAAGTGGTGCAATAGTGGCATGACTATTATCGTCATAATCAACAACTTTCTGATTGAGTTTCAGACCTGCTTTATAGGAGGGAATTCATGCTTTGATCTTTAATCCTGGTCAAAAGCCTGTGACTAAGGACATGGGCTCTAGGGGGAAACATACTGCTATAGCTACACTAACTGGACAGCATATCACACTGTTTTGTAAATATTTTTTGTTTCTTATCATAGATTAGTGCTACTCTCAGCCTCAGGCACAGAAGTTTCTTTCTGCAATAGGAAGAGGTTAATGCATATATGCAAATCAGGAAAAAATGGCTGAGAGCTCTTCATAACTTCTGAATAATCACCCATTGCTATCTGAAAACTTGGAAAGTGTGTTCTCTCAATTTGAAAGTTACATTTTAACTCTATAGCTTCCATCGGTCAGCAGAGCACTTAATAGTCCCATTGGCCTTTTAATCTCTTTTTGAAGAGTGAATCTTATTTTTATTGATCTATTATTTATCCTTTTTAAAAATACTTTTATTAATTTATTAGCAAGCAGAGAGAGATAAAGAGAAGAAAGACATAAAGATTGACTATGGGCATGCCAGGGCCTCCAGCCTCTGTAAATGAACTCCAGATACATGCACCACTGTGCATCTGGCTTTACATGGGTACTGGGGAATCGAACTCAGGTTGATAGGCTTTTCAGGCATGTACCTTAGCTATTGAGCCAGTCTCCAGCCCATTATTTATTCTTTAATTGCATTGGTTACAAAATATAAGAATTCATTTTGTAGACTTACATTCCTGATGTTTTTCTTATATGTTCTTCAGAGGTTTTAAATTTCACTATACACACATAAACATTATATATATTATGCATATATATGAAATATGTGATACACACACATGTTTTTATTACTTGGAAAGTCATAATTTTCCTATGTATGCTTAATTATTCAAATATATATTTGTTCAATCATTTTATATAATTTTATTTACTTAAAAGGAGAGAGAGAATGAATATTAATGGGTGTGCCAGAGCCTCCAACCACTGCAAACAAACCCCAGATGCATGCAACACTTTGTGCATCTGGCTTTTTGTGGGTACTGGGGAATCCAACCCAACATTTTGGCATTGTCGGAAAGTGCCTTAACTGCTAAGTTACCTATCCATACCCTAATGCATTATTTTTAAGATTTGTTTATATATTGATTTCTTCCTTAATCTGTGAGGGAGCCAGCTGAGTTACTTATTCTGTCATATCACTGAGCCATGTGTCAATTTCCCTGCAAGTACCACTTTTTGCATTCATGATGTGGCTATAAAATAGCCTTCATATTGTGTGGAATTACTTCTCCTGCCTTATTGTGTTAAGTAACTGTTCTAGTACTTTTTGCTTATATGTGAATATTAGGAAAAGGTTATCTGTATCAGTAGAAATCTTTTTTAAATAATATAAATTTTAGTTAAATAATCATTAAAATTACAGATCAGTTTGGGGAGAACTTACATATTAAATACAATAAGGAATAGATTCACTTACATTTTCTATTCCTAATTCAGTATATGAAGTAGTGTTTCATTATGGCATTTTCAAACAGAATTTGTTTTCATTGGTTCTTTTTCCCATTAAACTTCTACATTAGTACTGCCCACTCCTTATGCACATTCTTTTCTTCCTCAGCCTCCTTTCCACTTTCATGTTATGTCTCCTTTCATTCATTGTCTCCTTCCTAGTTTCATAGCATATATTTATACTTCCATTTATATACATACATGACTGCATTAAAAGTTAAGATCATCAAGCCAGGTATGGTGGCACATGACTTTAATTCCAGCACTGGGAAGGCAGAAATAGGAGGACCACTATGAGTTCAAGGCCACCCAGAGGTCATACAGTGAATTCCAAGTAAGCCTGGACTAGAGAGAAACCCTACCTTGAACCCCCACCCCCACCAAAAAAAAAAAACCTAGGATCATCATATGAGAGAGAACATACATTTCTTTTCCCTGCTTTGATCTATTCTGTTTTCAACAAATTTCATTTTTCTTTAAAGCTACATAAAATTCCATTCTGTATATTTAGCACACTTTTACCATCAATTCATCTGTTAATAAGTATATAGACTGGATACATTTTCTTGCTCTCACAAATAATGCAGCAATGAACATGGAATCAAAAGTATGTCCATGGTAGGAAATAGAATCTTTGGGTATATTCCCAGGAGTATAGCTTGGTCATATGGTAGCTGTATTTTTAATGTTTTGAGAAATGTCTGCACTGATTTCCAAACTTTGTGAACTGGTTTGCTCTCCTTTCAGCAGTGAGTCAGATTCCTCTTCCCTCCATCCTTGCTTACATTTGCTATCAGTTTTCTTGATGGTATCTGTTATGACTAAGACAAGAGAAGTCTCAGAAGAGTTTAAATATTAAAAAAAAAAAACTTAAAAAATAAAAAAGAAAATATTGGAAGTATAAAGCTCCTCAGAATCTGGCTCAGCTTTCTGCATCACAATATTTCATCTTAGTCTAATAATGGCTACTGAAAAAAAAATTTACATCACAAGGAGATATTACAAAGGAGGGCAATTTGTTTCATTGAAAAGATCAGTAATTGCTTCACAATCTCTGCTCAATGTTACTTCTTTTCTTGAAAGACAAGCACTATTTTGGATATTTTATTCCAAACAGGGGCTCATGCTATTCTGATTCCACAATGATGACCAAGAGTAAATCTGTTTGTATACAAACTTGTTTATAATAGTTATGCCTGACTTTAAAATCACACATTTTACTTATATATCATGAAAGTCTGTACAAGTGATGTTAGATAGGTGTTCCCATGAAAATTGAACTTCATAGCATAGAACAACTTGCTAAACAGAATCTCACTAATTAGACAAAGAGTTAGAGTTTGAAGGTATTATGCTTATTTTGTTTTGAAATTCTCAGATAATATAAAGATTTTAAAAAATGTGACTATGCAATTTCAGTTTTAGGCAGAATTTAAATTTTGAGAATGGTTTTGAAATAGAGCCAATTGTTTATCAATAAGTATTTCAAGAAATATATATATATATATATATATATATATATATATATATATATATCATATAATATGTCTAAATATTATACGATATTATGCAGTCAGATTCACATTGCTGGTAGAAATCACCCAACCAAGAGTGGCTTGTGGGTAAAAGAGGTTTACATTGGCTTACAGTCTTGAATGGGAAGTTCCATGATGGCAGGGAAAATGATGGCATGAGTAAAGGGAAGATATCACCCCCTGGCCAACATAAGGTGGACAATAGAAAAAGGAGAATGTGTCAAACACTGACATGGGGAAACTGGCTATAACATCCATAAGCCCACCTCCAACAATACACTGCCTTCAGAAGGTGTTAATTCTCAAATCTCAATCAGCTCAGAACCTAGCATTCAGAACACTTAAGTTTATGGGGGGCACATGAATAAAATAACCACATTCTGCCCCTGGCCCCCATGAACTGATAGCCATACATGATATAAAATATAATGCATTCAGTCCAACTTTAAAGGTCCAAATAATTTTTATCAATTCCAATGCTGTTCATACATCCCATAGTCCAAGATCTTTGGACTGAGCCAAACCAAAAAATCCCCCCCCCACCACAAAACCATAATAGCACAGAATAAACATTCACACTGCAAAAGATGGCATTGGGCATAGCAAAGAAATATTCAACCAATACAAGATTTAAAACAACCAGGACAAACAGCAAACTATGTAGCTTCAAGTCCAACAACTTTAGCCAGTGAAAAATCTCTAAGTCTGATAATCCTAACCAGCAACAAGTCTTTGGCATTCCAATTCCGGCCGCCTCCCCCCCCCCCCACCCCAACTCCAGCTAGGCTGCTCACAGTCCTGGAAAACTTCATCAGGGCCAGCAGCTTTCCTTAGCAGCCATCTTGTGATCTTGGCATCTCCACTGGATCACCATTGCAATCCACAGGTCATCCTCACAGCTCCATGGGGTCTCCATGCAGCCATCCAGAAAACCTGCTCCACACTGCACATAGCCATTTCCAAAACACAAGACCATGTTGCAAACTCAATGACCCTTTCTTTCCTGCATTTTGTATACTCCAATACACCAGATGGAGTGCCAATTTGTTAATCCAGTGGGGAATAAACCAGATTTCGAAGAACGGGACACTCTTTGAGCACTCAGGACCCTTCAAAGGAGTGTACATTCTTCCTGTTGCCCCATTGCAGGTCAGCTGGCCCAATCTCAAAGGTTGTAATCTCTCAATTGCAACTGAATAGGTAACAGTAAACATTGTTCTTTCTGTGCCATATCCCTCTGCATATACAAGTTCATTTCTACACAAAGCAACCATGCACAACTTCTCAGGACATGGGCATAAGAGCAAGCATTTCACACAAACTGCTTCCAACCCAGCCCCAAAAAAGCTCTTTCTCTCCCTCATAAGCCAAACCTCACAGGCCACAGTTCTTACTGTATTCAGGTCTTTTAACTCTGACAAGAATAGTCCATCAAGCTGTACTTACAGCACTGCAAGGTGTCTCTTAGGCCAAGCTTTCAAATCCTTCCACAGTCCTCTTGAAAATCAGCTACCAAAAGGTAAAAGCCACACAGTCAGGTGTCTAGCAGCAATCCCACTCCACAGTACCACTTTACCCACGCATGAGCTAAGGACCACTCTGCCTGTGTACTTGCCCACATGTGACTTAAGGCCTGCTCCTCCAAGAGGCACCACTTCCCCCACCCATCAAGACCATAGTCCTACTCTCCCTGCTCATACACTGGGATGGGCGAACCACAGTGCAAAAGAAATGACATGAAAAAGCAAATTCAAATAAATATAGTAAGGTCACCCAGTCCTACAATGAATTTCTCTAAACAAACCAAGGAAGAGATATTAGGATCATAACACCAAAATGAAGCTATGAGCAATGTAACCTTGACCAAGCTATTGGTAGAACTTGCAGAAAAACAACAAAGGACCGATAATCATGTGGATGCTGCCATCACTAGACTAGACCTAATAGATAAGAAAATGGAAGGAGTTCAAAGACATTTAAGAGATATGAAGAAGAGTGAAAAAAAAAGAGGACCTCAAAAGTCAGGCGGCAATGCTAAATGACGACATAAAGAAATGCACAAACAAGGGTGCTGTTTTCCTGATGAACCGGATACCAGCACAAGGGGGAAGGAGATCAACACAGAGAAAAATCAACTCCTACCAAATCAGAGAGCCAGAGCCCCAGAGGCCCCCAACACCTCATCACTGAAGCAGACCAAAAATGAACCCAACATGGCTCAGGGAAATTTTGCAGAGGAGGGGGCGGAAAGAATGTCAGAGCCACATGTTGGGTCATGATATGCAGAGACATTTATCTTACCCATAACTGTGAGCTAACTCCACAATGCATGACCCATATACCTCAACAAGGAGGGTCCAAGGGGAGGGGGTAGGTCATGGATGAGCCTAATAATGGTACCAAACTGACTGTATTTGCTGAATACAAAACTAACTAATAAAGAAAAAAAGAAAAAAAAAAAAAAAAAAGAACCAAGACCTGCTGAGGTGCTTGCTGAAGGTGGAGGAAATACAGAGTGGGTAGTAGAAGAAGGCAATTACAAATACCAGCTAAGGCCAAGTGACCAGTTACAAAAACGTGGACTGTAATTGCCATGAGTGTTTCTGTCTTACCTTGTTAAGATTGATTGTACATACCTATACCAATATTAAGATGCTTTTGTCCTTCCACTATTTTTATATTAGGAAATTAATACTGAATAAGATCATATCGCTAGTCAGACACTGTTGAATTTATATTTGATTTATTATATTAGAGACTGAGAGTTCCTCATGGAACTTTGCTTTGTATGGGGTGGGGAGGAGAATGTTTGTTTCTGGTTGTACAAGGGATAGTTATATCATGTTAGGAGGAGCTATGACCTTGTACTGTCTTCATTTGTCAGTTGAGTATGATGTAAGGAGACATGGTTTGGTGTCAGGTTGACAAGGGGTGGACTTGTGATGGTTAAGTTTGTATCAACTTGATCTGTTTAGGAATCCACAGACATTCCTCATAAGTGGTTCTCTGATGTTGCATCCAGAAAGGACTAACTAAAGGAGGAATCCTTCTTCTATGGTGAGCCCTTCCCCCAGAGTGGTTGGCCCCTCTCGGAGAGGAGGCATTATTAAAAGAAGCTCTGGGAATAAAGATATTTTCCTCCCCTCCCACCTGGCTGCCAGTGCTGCTTGCTGCTTTCCCGTATGGACCAAAGACCAGCGTGGACTGAAGAGCAGCATCTTTCCAGGATACCTCCAGGCCTTCAGTGCCAGATTAAGACTGCCGAGGCATCCAGCCTTGTAGACTGAGCAGCTACCAGGTTCCTTGACTCTCAGGCCTTTAATCTGCTGTTGTAGGACTGTCGTAAACTAATCCAATAAATTCCCTTTCAATACAAAAAAAAAAGAAAAGAAAAGAAAAGAAAAGAAATGCAAGGATGGGTCATCCATTCTGGAGTTAGCCCAGAGTTGTGGGTAGGATGAATGTCTCTGCATATCATGACCCAACATGTGGCTATGACATTCTTTCCACCTGCTCTTCCACAAAATTTCCCTGAGCCATGTTGGGTTCATTTTTGGTCTGCTTCAGTGATGAGGTGTTGGGGGCTTCTGGGTCTCTGGATCTCTGATTTGGTAGGAGTTGATTTTAACAAGGAGAGGCTAAGGGGAGGGGTAGGTCATGGATGAGCCTAATAATAGTACCAAATTGACTGTATTCCCTCAGTACAAAACTAATTAATAAAAAATAAATAAATAAGTAAATAAATCACATTGCGTGAAAAAAAAAAGAAAAGAAATGCAAGGATGAATTCCAAGAAGTGTCAAGAAAATCAGAAAATGCTGTGAAAAGGGAACTTGACAAAGGAATGGAAACTATACATAGAAAAGTAGCAGAAAATGCAAACCTAATTGAACAAGTCCAAAACTCTTTAGACGCTCTCAAGAATAGAGTCAGACTTGTGGAGGTTAGAAACTCCAGTCTGGAAGAGAAGACAGAGGAAACAGTTTGAGAGTTAAAAAGATAAAATTGATGTGAACAGAACATGAGGGAAATGTGGGATACCCTTAAACATCCCAACATCTGGATCATGGGAATACCAGAAGGGGAATAAATTCAAACCAAAAGCATGGAGAACTTATTTAACAAAATAATTGAAGAAAACTTTCACACTCTCTGAAAAGAAAGGCCCATCAAGATACAAGAAGATAACAGAACTCCAAACATATTGGAACAAAGGAGAAACTCTCCAAGACACATTGTCATTAAGACTCTAAACATTGGCACCAAAGAGAAAATCCTAAAAGCAGCTAGGGAAAAACAGCACACCACCTTAAAAGGTAACTCCATAAGAATTACTTCAGACTTCTCAATGGAAATCATGAAATCCCAAAGGACCTGGAATGGAACACTGCAACATCTAAGAACCTATGGCTTCCAACCCAAACTACTCTACCCAGCAAAAGTATCCCTCATAATAGATGGTGAAAGAAAAACTTTCCATGACAAAACTCAGCTTTATGATTGTATGAACACAAAACCAAACCTACAAAGAGTATTTCATGAAATTCTCCACACAGAAGAATCAAACAATCAACCTCAAATGCCTACAAGAAGCAGATCACAATAACCAAACTCAGAGAAGGCACAAAAACTTCAAAGTCCATGAAAACACCAAACCAGATATACCAACATAATATGGCAGGGATCAAATCAAATCTCACAGTCAATACCCTAAATATTAATGGCCTTAATTCACCCATCAAGAGACACAAGCTAACAGGATGGAACAGAAAATTAGACCCCTCAATGTGTTGTCTTCAAGAAACCTACCTCACCACTAAAGAGAGAAACCTCCTCAGGGTAAAAGGGTGGAAAACAATATTCCAAGCAGATGGGAATAAGAAACAAGCAGGCATAGCTATAGTAATGTTGGATAAAATAGACTTCAAACCAGAAATAATAAAAAAAGACAAAAGGCCACTTCCTACTTACCAAGGGAATGATCAATCAAGAGGATATTACAATCACATATCTCTATGCACCAAACATAGGGGAACTACAGCTCATAAAACAAAACCTACTTAATAATAAAACAGAAATAACCACCAACACCATCATAGTTGGGGACTTCAATACACCATTATCAGTAATAGATCGATCATCCAAACAGAAACTCAACAGGGAAGCAAGAAAGCTCAACAAAATCATGGAACACTTAGACCAACGGACATCTACAGAACATTCCATCCCAAATCCACAGACTACACATTCTTCTCAGCAGCCCATGGAACATTCTCTAAAATAGATCATATACTGGGTTACAAAGCCTGCCTCCATATATTTAGGAAGATTGACATAATTCCCTGCATGATATCAGATCACAATGCTATATTGCTAGAAATTAACAACAAAAGATCCAACAGGAATCCCATTGGCTCCTGGAAACTGAAAAGCACACTTTTAAACAATAAATGGGTAGCAGATTAAATAAAAAATGAAATTGCAAAATTTCTAGAAATGATGATGATGAGAACACATTGTACCAAAACTATGAGACACAATGAAGGCAGTCCTCAGGGGTAAATTCATAGCACTAAATACCATCAGAACAAAGACAGAGAGATCCCAAATCAATAACCTCATCATCCACCTAAGGTCACTGGAAAAGCAAAAAGAATCTAACCCAAAAAGCTGAAGACAGAAAGAAGTAGTTATGATCAGAGCAGAAATTAATGAATTGGAAACTAAGAAAACAATTAAGAAAATTGACAAAACAAAGAGCTTGTTCTTTGAAAAAATAAGCATGATTGACAAACCTCTGGTCAATTTGATCAAGCAAAAAAAAAAAAAAAAAAAGAGAGAGACACTTGACATTAACAAAATTCAAAACGAAAAAGGAGAGATCACAACAGACATAAGTGAAATTTGGAGAATCATCAGGACTGATTTCAAAAACTTCTCCTGCATAAAATTGGATAATATGGAGGAAAGGGATAAATTTCTGGACATATACCATCTACCAAAGCTAAACTTAGCGCAGATTAATGTCCTAAACATACCTACCACACTCATCGAGACTGAAAATGTAATAAAAAATTTCCCCCAAAAGAAGAGTCCAGGACCAGATTACTCCTCAGCTGAATTCTATCAAGCCTTCATGGAAGAACTCAAACCAATCTTTCTCAAACTGTGCCACACAATTGGAGAACAGGGAAAGCTCCCCAACTCCATCTATGAAACTAGTATCACCATAATTCCAAAGCCAGGCAGAGATGCCACAAGAAAACTACCAGCCTATTTCCCTAATGAACTTACATGCAATGTTCCTGAACAAAATCCTGGCAAACCGAATCCAACAATTCATCAAAAGCAATATCCACCTTGATCAAACGGGATTCATCCCAGGAATGCAGATGCATGCACCACCATGTGCATCTACCTTACGTGGGTCCTGGGGAATTGAACGTGGGTCCTTTGGCTTTGAGCCAAGTGCCTTAACTTCTAAGCCATCTCTTTGCTTTTAAGGAATCTGGTTAATTTAATTTTTTAGATCCTTAAAAATCACAAAATATGGGGTTGGGACAATTGCTCAATTGTTAAAGGTTCTTGGAAATTCTTTCAGCCTGGGATCAAATCCAAAGCCACCCACATAAGTCAGATGTATAAAGGGCTGAAGGTGCCCTGGCCCACCCAAGTGCACACACACACACAGACACACACCTTCAAATGAATGAATGAATGATTGAATGAATAAATAAATAAATAAGTAAATCAAACGTTTTTTAAATAATTTCAAGATAGTTCAATAACCATAGAAAAGAAAGAGGGTTCAGTTATGTGTTGCATTCACATTAGAGGGAAGTTTATCAGGAGGTCATCAACTACAATTCAGGCATGTGTTTATGACTGAACCAATCTTTTTCAAAGACAATAAGATACTATGATTGCCTAATTCAGTCACAATTTTATTAAAATTTATTTTAATTTATTCACATGTGTGTGGGGGGGGAGGTATGTTCATATGACAGGGTTTCAATTTTTTTTTAATTTTTGTTCATTTTTATTTATTTAGTTGAGAGTGACAGAGAGAGAAAGAAGCAGATAGAGAGAGAGAATGGGCATGCCAGGGCCTCCAGCCACTGCAAATGAACTCCAGACACGTGCGCCCCCTTGTGCATCTGGCTAACGTGGGTCCTAGGAATCGAGCCTTGACCAGTGTCCTTAGGCTTCACAGGCAAGCACTTAACTGCTAAGCCATCTCTCCAGCCCATGACAGGGTTTCTTGCTGCTGCAAATAAGTGCCTGATGCTTGTACTATTTTGTTTTGTTTTCTCTTCAGATCATATAAAACTTTCACCTTTTATAGTAAAAGAAAAACAGAGATTATATTTATAGTCCCTCAATGGCTAAATATGTTGAAGAACACTTAAAAACAAAACAAAACAAGACACTTATTGGTTGGTTGTTTTGCTTCTTTTGAGAAGTGTTTGTTCATATCAATTGCCCAGGAATTGATTGGCATTTTTGTTTGTGTTTTCTGATATTAATATTTGTAATTCCATTTAAGTTTTAGTATGCAGCCTTGTGTCTGAAATAGAGCTGGCAAAGTTTCTCTCCAGTTCTACCAGATATTTATTTACTCTGCTCAGAGTTTCCTTTGCTGTACAGTAACTTTTTAATATCATGTAGGGCCATTCATTAATTCTTGTGGGTATTTCTTTTGTTATGGAAGTCCTGTTTAGGAAGATTCATCTATGCCAGTATTTTTGGTTATTTTGTCTTTTTTTAAATTTTTTATGTTTGTGTGGTATATACAAGTAGGTGTTTGTGTTTGTGTTTGGGTGTGTATGCCCTGTTGCACACACGAAAAGTTTAAAAGACATTTGATGCATACCTAGATTACTCTTCTACTATAGTTCCTTGAGAATGAGTCTCCCAATGAATCTAGAGTCTATGCCATTTTTGATTACATTGGCTGAGCAGTGCGACCTAGTTATCCTCCTGTATCTGCCACCTCAGTACTGGAATTACAGGCATGTGTGGCCTTCTTTTAGGGGGACTCGAGATCAAGCTCATGTCTTCTTTCTAGCAGCAAGCACTCTAACATCCTGGGCCAATAACTATACCTATTTTTTCAAGTAAACTTCTTATTTTTTTCTAACAGTTGGTAGTTATTATTACCAAAGTTTGAAATATACCATTCTACTTTTGTCCAGCTTTTAGGGTTCACAGTGGAAGACCAGAAGTTATTCTGATATTCTTATCTTGGTATTTGAGTGGATGTTTTCCATTGCAACTTCTCATATTGTTTACTTCATATTTTTTACATCCTCACTATAATGTGTTGTGGAGTGTTTTCTTCTTTATCTCTACTAATTTGTGGTTATAAATCCATCTTATGTTCAAATGTCAATTTCTTTAGTTTGGGGTAAATTTTGGTAATAATTTCATCAACAAATTGTCTTGTCCTTTTGATTTTTATCTTAGGCTCTTGTTATATCCCATCAATGCTGAAATTTGGTTTCTTTTGTATATAGTAGACTTCTTGCAAGTATTGGTCATATTTTAGATATAGTTAACTAAGTGTGTTATTGTTCCATCTTTGCACTACATTTTGAAATGTGATCTTCATGGTCTTCTCTGATCTGATAGTGAGACTCTCTGATGTGGCTCTTATTTGATCATTTCTTTCATTTCCACAATATCTGTTTGGTTATTTTTCATTGTTTCAATATCCTTAATGAATTTTACCACGATATTTATGATCTTCTCCTTCAACTTAGTGTTTAATTCATTTGGGGGCTCATACTGAGATCTTTCATAGATTTCCTTAATTTGTTCATCTATTTTCCTGAATCTTCTATATTGCTATTAATCATTAATCCTTATTAAAAGTATGATTAAATTCTTCCTCAGACTTATCAGCTATGTCACTGATCTTGACTGCTGTTATAAGTTGGAAGGTCAGGAATGTTTTGTAGTTATTGTTGTCTCATGTTCTTTGATTTCTCCATTATATTCTGCATAGGGATTGATGCATCTTCCAGCTTTAATGTCTGTCCTTTTCCAACTCTACTTGGTTGTCTTGTTTGGTTTTTATGAGTCCTTCTAAAGCATTGCCTTCACCAGAAAGTATCTCTCATGTAGGCAGTAGTGGTTCCCTCACTAATTTATTGACAATTTTAGTTTTGCTTAGCTGTAGGAGATACATCTGTGTTAGAGCTATGTCCCAATTAAGATTCAGAGAATTTAGCACTAGGGTATTGGTTGGAGAATGTGCACTTCATGGAGTTTTTAGAGCAATGTGTATCAACATTTGAGTAGTGAAATAAAGAAGGAAAGGGGGGAGGAAAGAGGAAACAAACATTGAATGTGGAGAGCAAGTAGGTAGGAGGCAGGAAGCAGAAAAGAGATCACTACTGAAGTAGAAATATACAAAAGAAAGATGGAGAGATGGTTTAGCAGTTAAAGGTGCTTATTTGCAAAGCCCGGTGCTTGGGTTTGATTCCCCAGTACCCACGTAAAGCCATATGCACAAGGTATCACATGCACTTTGAGTTCATTTGCAGTGACAAGAAACCCTGGTGTGTCCATACTCTCTCTCTCTCTCTGACTCAAATAAATAAATAATAGTATATTAAAAAGAATTATAGAAAAGCAATGTTTTTAGGTGTAGAAGTATGTGGGACAGTTACAAAGGTTTTTCCCATTGAGCTAAATGAAAGCACAATAGCCTACAATTAAGGTCCAGAATTGCAAGTTGTAATAATAAAACTAATTAGAAAAACTAAGCTAATAATATGTCTAAATAAACACCAAAAGTAAAGCGAAAATGCAACAATAAAGAGGTGATACCTGAAACAGAAAGCACTGGCCAGAAGGGTTTTCCTCAGTGAAATGATGTAATACCTCCCTTTCTTACAACTGTGATTTCATCACTTTGTTCAGTACAGGAAAAGTCTACCATGCTTAGCAATTAGGTCAAATTAAGCCTGTGTCCTTCCAGATTTGAAGGTCTTCTGTTAATGTGAACTTCTTCCTGGCAGGCCCATAAGTCACTGACTACTCAGGCAGAGGAAATCCAGTCTCCTGTGAGTAGGGGATTAATACTTCCACTAGTAAGGCTCTCTGTGTTTTGAGATCTGAAGAGATATGGAAATTTTGCCCTCTTTAATACCTTTGGCAAGGTTTGGTTCCATGTTTATAGGGTGATATCTTTCAGACTTCTGAGCCTCCCATCTCCAGACTTTCCGTTTCAGCCATGGTGCTTGGGTTTATACTCCTGTCAAAATCTTGGTTTTGAGATTGCTGGTGCCACACCTTCATGAAGTCCACTGACGGGCCATGGAGTGGGGATGGCAAGGAATTCCCAGTGGTACATTATGTAGTACAGGGGCCCAGAGTATTGGTAGAAGCTGTGGCACTGGGGACATCTCCTGTACCCTCCTAAGTTGAGAGCAGCACTGCAAATGGCTGCACACTGGTCATGGCTGCAGCTATGGCGGGCACAACCAGGGTCAGGATCTTCAGCCACACCCACTTGGTCACAGGTCACTGGTGATGCTACTGCTGTAGGTTTACACAGGTAGTTTGCAGGGAAACACATTTAGTTCTGGCATGCAGAGCACCTATATCCCATGTGAACCCAGGGGCAGAAGCTTCAGTGGCTGTAGTGGGAGGCATGGTGTCCAATAATGACATTTAAGCAGTTTTAATTTGCCAGTCAGTTTTGAAGGTGGCTGTATATGGTACAAATGATCTGGTCCAAGTGCTTCAGTAACTATAACATTGTCTCCATTCAGAGTGGCTTCTTCTCTGCCATATTACCCAAAAGTCAAACAACATTCTTTATGTCACTTAGAAGCAAAGTAATGTAAACACATGTATGTACTCAGTGACCCTCAGGTTTCCTTTGATGACTCAAATCAAATTTTCTTCTTTATTGTGTCTTAAGTTTTTAGCACAAGTACAATATTTTTAATATTAATTGATTTTGCATTACAAAGTGAGTTAATAAATTTATTAGTTGAAAGAAGACCCTTTTAATATGTTTCTTGAGATTTTCTTTAAGGAAATCATGCCTTCTGCAAGTATAGACCAATGTTTGTCTTATTTTCTAACAGTTATCTTCTTTATTGTTTTTTCCTGACTGGACTTAGGTGTCAGCACTATAAATGATTAAAGTATCATCTTCAACTTCTTTCTGACGATACAGGGAAAATGTTCAGTCTTCCAGCATTAAGTATAGGATTAGCTGCCTTTCAAATATACTTTATAATATTTAGGAAGTGACTTTATCTTCCTTAATAAAAAGGATTCTTTAGCATATAATTTACATTTCAATTGATTCATGCTTTTAGAGTGATATAATACAATGGATTTTAGAGTATGAATAATTCCTATTTGCTTACTTTTTTAATCATGAAGGTATATTACATTTAATACAATAATTTTTTAGTCGACATAATCATACATTTTTTCTTCTTCAGCTTGTAGATATGATAAATTAAATAGAATGATTATTTTGAATGGTGACATAACTCTATAGATGTGAAATATATTTCATCATATAATACTATAGAATTCTTTCCTGTGATATAAAGTTACTTTTGTACTTTAAAGTACTTCACCTGTTAAAAATATGTTGGAAACTTTGAATCTAATTCCATAAGAGTTACTTTGTCTCTTCTTCTCTCCTTCCTTTCATTCTTCCTTACTATCTCCCTCCATCTTTCCTTTTCTTCCCTCCTTTTTCATTCCTTGTTATGGGGCTAGATGAATACACCTTGAAGCTCACCCATAGAGCAAGGACTCCACCAGAAAGGCTCTTCCTACTAAAGGCTCCACTAGCTGAGGATTGGGTCTTCAGCTTAATTATAAATGCATGGTTAATGGGAGGTGAGAGGTGTGACTCTCCAGGAAAATCACATCTTTATAACTAAATATGTTTTCTTGGAACTTGAACTAAATATATGTTCTGTTTATATTAATTAAAATTTTTATGTAGCTGGGTGTGGTGGCACACACCTTTAATCCTAGCACTTGGGAGGCAGAGGTAGGAGGATTGCTGTGAGTTTGAGACCACCCTGAGAATACAGAATATTTTTGTCAATTAAGTTCCCTATTCAAAATTCTATTTTTATCTATGTGTTCTTACAATGCTGTACCCTATTGTTTCATGAGTTTTGAAGTTCTGTTGTGTGGAATATGATGTTTATGATCTTTTGATATCTGTATCAGGTTTATAAACTTCCTTGACACAATATTACAAAGTAGGTAGTTCTAACAATGACAATTTACCTACTCACAGTTCTGGAAGTTATACATCCAAGGACAAGATGTTAGCAGTATTTATTGCTTTTAAGGCTTTGCTTCTCAAAATAATGTTGCTATGCTCTACTGTGGCATTCCCTCTGTGCCTGTGCATTTCTGATAGGTCATTTATTCCATTTAAGAACATCAATAAGCCGGGCTTGGTGGCGCACGCCTTTAATCCCAGCACTCGGGAGGCAGAGGTAGGAGGATCGCCGTGAGTTCGAGGCCACCCTGAGGCTACATAGTGAATTCCAGGTCAGCCTGGGCTAGAGTGAGACCCTACCTCGAAAAAACAAAACAAAACAAAACAAAAAAAAAAAAGAAGAACATCAATAATATTGGACTATGGTCCAGAATTTCTGGCCTCATCTACTTTAATTAATCGTTTAAAAATCATGTCCCTGAATGTAATCAAATTATCCTATAAAAAATCTTCATACTTTATATATTTTCTTATTATGTAATGCCTTTTATGTTTTCTTATGCAGTTTTCTTAGTTCTGAAATTAGATGTATTCAACAATTTTCTATCGTAAATGCCTGAATTGTCTTATTCCTTTTTTCTGACTTTGTTTTTATCATCTCTCTTTTGTTTTTGTTTTCTTCTTTTGGATTATATGAAATACAAAATAATTTCATTTTGTGTGTGTGTGTGTGTGTGTGTGTGTCTGTGTCTGTGTGTGTGTGGTACATGTTGTATGCATGTATGTGTAAAGATATGTGTTCCATGCATATGTGTGTAGAGGGCATAAGAGAACAATACATATCCTTCTCTTATCGCCCATCCATGTGTTTCTTTTACATAGGGTCAACCTGGAGCTGCTGTCCATCAGAAAACCCCAGCAATTCTCAATTCTCTGCCACCAGCAAAACTGGATTCCAAGCATGCTTGACCATTAGCAGGTTTTTATATGGGTTCTGAAGAGTTGAAGTTGATGACCTCCACCTGACAAGGCCCTCATGCTTAAATGGCTTTTAACCCATAATCCATCCCTAGCCCATCTCCAGCTTTTTGACATAGTGTTTGCATCTCAGTAGTCATTATATGTAGAAAAATTGACATAATAGATTTTCAGTTGACATTTTCATGATTCAGATGAAGTATTATAGCCATAGTAACATTTAGGAGTAGCTTCTTCACATTTTCACTTTTTCTGGCCTCAATTCCTTTCTCTGCATTCTCTAAAGGTCACATTAATTTTTGTTGTTAAAATGAAATATTTGGCCATGTGTCCTCATGGATACTCGGTCTAAGTCCTGCTGCAATGGTGAGTGAGTGAACTTCCAGATGGTGATTACCACCAGCCCTATGGCATGCTTTCAGTGGTGCCCAGTGGAGGTGCTACTGTCAGTGAGAGAATTTCAGGTAGGCCTCTCCCCATATCTAACATGTGTCCCTGTGGGTAGTGGTGTGTGGGAAACTTCCTGATCCTTCCCCAAACTCTACCAAGTGAACCTCCAAGTAAGTTTCTGGCCCTCTCCAGTCCCTGCCATGTGCATGTTCAGGTAAGATCTGGTTGTTACCCAAACCTACTTGTCCCAATGGACCCACCACTGCTGGTAAAGAGTTTCCAGTTGTCCCTCCCTGAACCATGCTCCCTGTCCCCCTAGATAAATTTCTAATCTTTCTTTCAAACTGGTCTGTGTGTTCTTCTCAATGCCTCGTGGAACCACTGATGTGGTCCCAGCAGTCTCAACAAGATGAAAAATACTTTAAGTTGGCAAATCCAATCACAAAACAAGTAACACACACACACACACACACACACACAAAGGGAATATATCCCTATCAAGAAGAAAGGCAATCAATAATTTCTACCTCCTACTCTTATTTCCCACAGATAACCCTTACAAAAATTTCAGATATTTTTTAATGTTTACCATAGTATTACTAAATCATATGCTTACTCTGTTAGTTTTTGTAAACATGATAAAATACATTATTTTGAAAGATGACTTATATTAAGATACTTTGATTTTCTAATTGTTTATCTGGCATCCCAATACTCATTAATAAGCATCATACTTTAGTTGTTAACAGCCATATATATATATTTTTTCTTCTAGTTGTTGGTTTTTGGTTGAATTTGATACAAGTTCTCACTATGTGGCTCAGGCTGACTTCAGATTTAAAACCTTTCTGCCTCAGCTTCCTAAATGCTGGGATTACAAGTTTGCTTCATGATACCCAGATGAGCACACATTTTTCTTCTGATTTTTAAGTTTTTTTTTTTTTTTTTTTTTTGAGGCACAGACTGAGAGAGAGAGAGAGAATTGGCATGCTAGGGCCCCCAGGAATTGTAATCGAATTCTAGATGCATGCACCACCTTGTGTACATGTGCGACCTTTGCATGTGTCACCTTGTGAGTCTGCCTTACGTGGGTTCTGCAGAGTTGAACATGGGTCCCTAGGCTTTGCAGGCAAGCACCTTAAACTCTAAGCCAGCTCTCTAGCCATCTTCTGATTTTTAATGTGTGCCAACAACTTATGCAACTCTCCCTATATCCTTATTTTGTTTTTGTATTAATACATATTTATTTTACATATTCAGGGACCCAGTGTGACAGGTCCATACATACATAAAGTAGGAACTGATCAATTCTAATTACCCTTTCCCCACCAAGACAACTGCATCCACATGCTTCCCAATTTCTAGTACTCATCCCCCTGTTTTCAGGTTGGCCTGTTTGAACTTCCACAAGTGAGAGAACACAATATACCTCCTTCTTTGCTTGGCTTATTTCACTCAGCATAATTTCCTCCAGTTCTAATCTTTTTCTAAAAATGACAGAATTTCATTCATCTATGTAGCTGAACAATAATGTATGGTGTACATATGTCACATATTCTTAATCCACTCAATTGTTGTCCAAGCTAATTTTATTTCTTCACTATCATGAGGATTTCTTGTGCTATAATAAGCCTTGATTTTTTTTTAAGCAGAATCCAATTCCCACTATTTTCTCTTTTTTTTCTCCATGTAAACTTGTTTTTAGTCAAATCATTGACATTTCAGGTGTACTTGTTCATCTAATATATGACTCTATCAAAACATGTAAAATGTGATTTACTTAGAATTGCACATATTACTGTTTGTTCAATAGTTAAGGTTAGAGTTTACATTACAAATTTGTTATAAACTAATGTGCAGGAAGATTTCAAATCTCTAAGAATTTTACAGATGTGATATAATAATGGCTGACATTATGTAAGATTTGTAATGTTGTCTTTCCAATTTAATTTACTTATTATTTCATCAGGATACATGTTGTTACACAAGAGAGAAAAAAGAAGGCAAAGGCAATAAATCACCATGGTAGAGGCCTCCCATGTGAGCTAGTCAGAGAAAATTCCAACAAATTCCAAAGCACAATTATAGATAATAAACCTAAAATGGCTATGCAAATAAATGTATGAATTCAATCCAAGAGACCTCAATCTACTGAAAAAAACTCAATAGACATCTGAATGAATTCAAAAAGGACATGAATAAATGCCTGCATAAATTCCAAGAGAGCTGAGTGAGCTCAATGAAATAAAAAGTCAACACAAAATAAGAAAATGCATCTCAAAAAGAAAAAGAGGGCAGGAGAAGATGGCTTATGGTTAGGTTACTTGCCTACAGAGCCTAATAACTGGAGTTCAATTCCCCAGTACCCATGTAAAGACAGATGCACAAAGTGGCACATAAGTCTGGAGTTCATTTCCAGTGGTCATTTCCAGGCCCTGGCTTGCCAATTCTCTCTGCCTCTCTTCTCTGTATTTATCTCTGTTTGCAAATAAATAAATAAAAATCAAAAAAATTAAAATGAAAAACGCTGAAGAAAAATCAAATGGAAATCAAAAACACAACAAATTAAAAAGCAAGCTCCCTGGAATGTCTTACCAGTAGAATAGACCATGTGAAGGATATACTATCAAGATCTGAGGAAAAGGTAGAGGAACTAGATCAGGATGCCAAAGTTAATGACAAGTACAAAAAATGTATAAACATAACATGACAGAAATATGAGACATCTTGAAGAGGCCAAGTATTTGAATTATTGGCATTACAAGGAGAATTTCTGGTCAATGGAATATAAAACATTTTTTGATAAAACTAGAAAAGTACATTTTTCAAATCAAGTAAAAGTGAGGCCCTATCTAGGTATAAGATGCATACAAAATACCAAAGAGACAGGACCGGAAAAGAAATTCTCCACGTTAAGTTATAGTCAAAACACTAAATACATAGAACAAAGAAAGTGTATTAAAACTGTCAGAAAGAAACATATCATCTTTTATAAAAGAATATCATCAGAATAACAGCTAAATTTTCAAAGGAAATAAAATCCAGTAGGGTCTAGAATGTTGTATTTGAAAAACTGAAAAGACCACAGCTGCCAGCCCAAACAACTGTACCCAGCAAATGTATCTCTCTTAGTACAAGGAGAAAGAAAAACTTTGCATCACAAAAGCTTGCTAAGAGTTAGTTGAGTGTGAAGCCTGGAAGCCATCCATAGATAGAATACTGGATAGAAGTTTAAAAATATTTTTATTACTTTATTTATTTATGAGAGAGAAAGACAGAGAATGGGTACACCAGGGCTTCAAGAGACTGCAAACAAACTCCAGATGCATGTGCCACCTTGCGCATCTTGCTTACTTGGGTTTGGGGGGATTGAACCTAGATCCTTAGGATTCACAGGCAAGCACCTGAACTGCTAAGCCACCTATCCAGCACTGGATGGATTTTTATTTTTACATTGAAGTAATGAATTAATACATGTGAGAAGGTAAAGAATGAAAAAATAACCAAAACTAGAACAACTGCTAAGTCAATGAAGGCCAAGACTTTTCATGATAACTTTGAATATTAATAGTCTCTTACCTTCAACAAAATTTCCTAGCCTGGCAAGCTAGATAAGAAAACAGGAACCATAGATTTTGGTTTTGTTTTGTGTTTGTCTCTAAGAAAATCACTTCTCTATCAAAGACAAATATTTCTTTAGGGTGAAAAGGTGAAAAAATATATTCCACGCAAATGAGAATAATAAACAAGCATGTCTGTCATACTAATATCTTATAAAATATACCTCAAACCTAAAATTATCAGAAGATCTAAAAATGTCACTGATACTGACCAAGGGAGCAATTCTCCAAGAGGACATTATAATCTTAAATATATATGTACCAATTACAGTTGTACCTAATTTTATAATATAAAATCTACTAGAAATAAAGACAGAGGTAAATCCCATAACAAAAATAGTGGGTGTTAAATACTCTATATCTCCAATAGGCAGATCATATAGAGAAAACACATACACACACACACATATAATACATATACAGAAAACACAATCTTCTCAGTAGACCATGGGACTTTCTCTAAAATTGATCACATATTAGGACACAAAGCAAGTCTGGAAAAGCCTTGGAAAATTGAAATGACTACTTTCACTATATCTCATCAAAACTTAATAAAGCTAAAAATTAGAGAAGGAAGAGATAACACAGAAACTCCTGAATATTTAATAACACATTATCAAGTGAGTCACTGAAGAAATCAATAAGATTTAAAAACATTCTAAAACTGGATGAAAATTAAAACACAGTATGCTCTACAGTGAAGGCAGACCTGGATATATATACTATTTTTTTTTTTTTTTTGCAAAAGATAAAAACAAAGCAAAACCAAAAGTACCAGAAAAAAGAAATAAGGAAGATCAGGGCAGAAATCAATGAAGTTGAAATGAAGAAAAAAAAAATGAAAAGAATTGTTTAAGAGTTTGTTACGTGAAAAAATAAGCACAATTGGCAAGCTTTTTGCCAAATTCTCCAAAGAAATAGATCAGATTAATTAATAAGGCTAAATAAAAATTAGGAGACAATATACCATGTATCAATAAAATTGAGAGAATCATAAGGTCAAAACTGGAAAGCCTATATTCCATCAAATTGGAAACCTAAAATAAATGTGTGAATCTCTCAACACATAAAGCCTACAAACGTAAATTGAGAGAAGATAAATGGTTAAGAGCTGTAACAAATAATGAGGTTTAAGTTATAATTAAAAATCTCCCTTTGGTGGGTCATCAAGTACTCGGACAGAAATCTGTCTTTCTTTTAGGAAATCTTGTAGGTCTTTCTGATCAAAATCTCATTGTGTATGAGAGCCACATGCTAGTACTGGGAGTTACAGGTCAATGCCCACTAATAAAAGTAGGAAAAAGATAACTAATATACAAGAGTTAGAGAGAAGAGAGAGAGAGCCAGAGAGAGGGAGAGGGAGGGAAGCTGTAAAAGATTAAGGTTAGTCTTCATCATATCCTCTCCAGTGTCTTGTAGTTCAGGTGTTCCCTGTAAGGGCTTGTTGAAGGTTCAGCCATTTGGTCTGCCTTTTAGGAAGTAGAAATTTATGGTACCATTGCCGTTTTGGTCTAGATTTGGGTTACCCACCCCCATTCCCCTCCCCTCCCACTCCACCCATCCTATTGTCTAGTCCACAAGATGCTTGCTGGGTATGTAAGGTATCATAGGTAGATTCAGGTTAGGTGCTGTAGATAAGTGAGACTATGTGGTGATTTTTTTTTTTTTTTCCTGTGATTCGGTAAGTTCACTGAGAATGATCTATTCCAGGTTCAACCATTTTTCCTCAAATTTCATTGTGTCATTTTTTCTTACTGCTGTATAGAATTCCATTATGTAGATATACGACATCTCAGTTATCCATTCTTCTAGTGATGGACATCTGGGTTGATTCCAGCTCTTAGCTATTACAAATTGAGCCACTACAAACGTGGTTGAGCAAATCACTCTGGCCTGTGGTTTGAAGGTTTTAGGGTAGATGCCCAGTAAGGGAATAACTGGGTCTGTTGGTAGGGGTAAGACCCTACTGCTGAAGACACCTTATGTGGTTGACATGTAAAATGGAATGGCATGGCTGGAAGCTGGAAGAGAGTCAGTCCCCAGACAGTCAGCACGTCTAGTGCCAGAAGGTGCTACATGGGTGACTGGGGGAAAATGACCAACATCTGTCCAAGCAACTCATGTTCTAACCTACTTAGCAGCAAATAACTTGTTGTGATACCCACACAAGTGCAATAGTGGCACACAGCCATGGTGGGGAACCAACTGCTCTTGATTTGGCTAACTGATCCCCTCAGTGGTACAGAACCCATAGCTGTAGCTGGGAAACAAGTCAGAACCATATGCAAACATAAGCCTACTCTCCATTATCAAGGTACCATCAATTGTGGGCTACAAGAGGGCTTACACCTATTAAATTCTCTATAAAAAAAGTAAGGGTTATCTCATTTGTTCTGGTGCTAACTTACTCTCCATTGGAGAATCTGCTTCTCTTTTTCAGATAGATGTATATACTAAGGAGAGATCCACCCCATCATACCTCAAAAGGGCCCTGGCTGAAACTAAAAAAAATATGGCAAAACAAGCAAGGGTGCTATTTTCCTGGTGAACCAGGTACCAGCACAAGGGTGAAGGAGATCAACACAGATAAAAATCAACCCTACCAAATCAGAGAGCCAGAGCCTCAGAGGCCCCCAACACCTCATCTCTGAAGCAGACCAAAAATGAACCCAACATGGCTCAGGGAAGTTTTGCGGAAGAGGGGTCAGAAAGAATGTCAGAGCAACATGTGGGGTCATGATATGCAGAGACATTTATCTTACCCATAACTGTGGGCTAACTCCACAATGCATGACCCTTATACCTCAACAAGGAGGGTCCAAGGGGAGGGGGTAGGTCACGGATGAGTCTAATAATGGTACCAAACTGACTGTATTTGCTGAATACAAAACTAATTAATAAATAAATTAATAAATAAATAAAGTAAATAAAAATCTCCCAACTAAAAATAGCCTGTGCTGAGATAGAGTAACTGATGGATTCTGTCAGAACATTATAGAAGATCTGAAACCACTGTTTCTCACATTATTTGCTAAAATTGAAAAGAAGAGAAAGCCTTCTAACTTCTTTTATAAAACCAATATTATACTACTAACAAACCTAGACAGGCAGAAACAGAAAAACAAAACAAAGCTATAAGCCAATATTCCTGTTGAACATAAATGCAGAACTCTCATTACAATTTAAGAACATACTAAAAGTATCATCCACTTTGTTAAAGTTGGCTTTATTTTTAGGGATACAGGAATTGTTCAGTATATGGAAATTAATAAACATAGACGAAAGGGCAGAAATCACATAACCATCTCAATAGATGCAAAGAAATGCTTTATTAAATCAATGCACATAAACTGAAAAGGATGAAATTTAAATATCTATATTATTGCCAACAGGAGGTAATTAAATATCCAGGGTTGACAGAATGCTTGAAGGATTAGACTTCCAAGGTAGAGGCAGCCTCCCCCAAAATGCACATAATGCAGTTGCTACAACTTTTTAAGTATTCGCTCATCTTTGCACATCATAAAAGGTACTTCATTCAATGAGAGGTGTGCACTCTGATGCTTTTCAGGTAGTCAAAACTCTCAAAATTTGGAGCAATGCAGGGACAAACTGCAATTTCTGTATAGGTGACTTTGGAGGCAGGAAAAGAGCTTGTTGTTTTAGCAGTTTTCACAGTCATCTTTTTCATAGTAAAGATTCTTTGGTTTTGTTTTAGGGTTCCATTGGTATTTTACTTACTTGTCTGTATCTTCGTTGACAGGTCTAAAAATAATTCTGTTAGTTTTAGCAAAGATTATTGGAGAACTAAACATTTTGCCTACATGGCATGTTGAGACCTGACAACCCATTTAAGGCTTTGAAACTGGATCCTACCTCCAGTCCATCTTTTGGAACCACACAAATCATTTTCCCAAAGTGGAATGATAGCAAATGATCACTCAAAAATCAGAATCCTTCTCATATATACCAATGAGAAACACACTAAGAAATGAATCAGGAAAACAGTCCCATCCAATAGCCACAAAAATTAAATACCTTCAAATATAACTAACCAAGGCAGTGAAACACCTCTTTAAGAAAAAATTTAAAACACTGAAAAAATTGAGGAAGACACCAGAAGAGAGAAATAACTTCCATGCTCACAGAGCTGAAGAATTCCTGTCATGAAAATGACCTTCCTTAAACAGTATAGGATGTCAAAGTAGTTCCAATCAAAATTCTACCACCATTCTTCACAGAAATAGTAAAACATAAAAAAATAAAACTCAAGATTCACATGGAAAGACCTCAGATATTCAAAAATGTCCTCATCAAAACGACTGCTCTTAGATGTATCATCATCCCTGATACTAATTTATTCTATAGAGACATGGCAATAAAAAAAGCAGAGTACTGGTACTTAAACAGACATGTAAGTCAATGGAACACAATAGATGATACAGGTTTAAGTTTATGTAATAATAACCACCTGGTTTTTGACAAACAGGAGAAAAACAAATACTGGACAAGAGGCAGCATTTTCAACAAATGGTTCTGAGAAAACTGGATATCTACATATAGAAGAATAAATCTAGTCTCATTTCTCTCATCACACACAAATATCAACTCAAAATGAATGAAGGACCATAATGTAATACCTCAAATCTGAAAGAACTAAAGGAAAAATAATGTGACTACTTCAATATATAGTCATCCGGAAAGATGTTCTGAATATGAATCAGTAGCCCAGGATACAAATCAATCAATAAATGAGATCTCATGAAACTAAAAAGATGTTGTACAGTGAAGAAAACCATCAACTGTGTCAAGATCCAGCCTACAAAATAGAAGAAAATCCATGTCAGCTATATATCTGGCATCGGATTAATATCTAAAAATATACAAAGTACTCAATGCAACTAATCAACAAAAAATAACAACTTTATCAAAATATAGGTCAACAAAGTTTACTCAAAATATATTGGGTTCTCAAAGTAAGAAATATAAAAGGCCAAAGATATTTTTTTAAATGTTCGCCTGCTTTAGCCATCAGAGAAATGCAAATTGAAACTACTTAGAGAATTCCATCTCACCCCAGTCAGAATGACAATCATCATCAACAAATCAAATTACAGCTGAAGCTCATAAGGATGTTGGTAGGAGTGTAAAATGGTTCAGCCACTATGAAAATCACTAAGGAGGTATCTCATAATGGTGAAATACATCTGTTATTTTACCCAGCAATACCACTCCTAACCACAAACCCTAAGGACGATACACTATTACAGGGATACTGGCTCTGCCATGTTTGTTGCTGCTATGTTGTCAATAACTAGGAAATCAAGTCAGCCTAAATGCTTGTCAACAGAAGAATTATAACGAAGATGTGTTCATATACACAATGGCATTTTAGCCAGTTATGAGAAAAAATCAAATTATAAATTTCACAGGAAAATGGATGAATTTGGAAAATATACTGAGTGTTGTAATTCAGGTTCAGAAAGAGACACTACATGTTCTATCTCATATGTGCGTACTAGCTTTGAATTTTTAGATCACTATATAAGATGGTATAGAATCAAATGAAGAAGCCAGAAAATAAACAAAGGGAAAGGAAAGAGAAGTGACGAGGTACTAGAGGATGAGATAGAAAACAGCTAAGTAAAGAGACAGAATTTAGGGAGTGGAAAACTCTAAATGAGACCAGAGGAAAGGAAAGGAGGGGAGTAAAGGGTGAGGGGGAAAGTACCTAAAACTAAAGATCTTATGAACAAGCCATATGGAAACTGACTTCTCTGTTACCCAATTAAAAATATAATTTGCAAAAGTGTTTGTGCAGAAGCAACATGCTGGTGTAGATAATTTTATGCATAGAAACCATAAATTGTTAAAAAAAAATCCATACTAGGAGTGGGATATTTCCCAGTGAGTATCTGCCAGGAAGTCCTATGAGCACCTCCTCCCACCAAAAAAACAAAAACAATACAGACTATTTCCAGTGCACTTGGTTGCCCACCACAATTAGATGACAACATCTGAATTGTGGAAGACACCACATTCATCATTCACAGAACACTGGAAATTTAAGCCAGAACTGACCTGGAAGCCTCCTTCCTCCTGGCTAGCTGTCAGTTTCAGGAAAGTGTTATGCATTGTAGTGGAGGAAGAGAGACATCAACAGTCTTAACCCTGGGTCCTGCAAACTACACAACTGGCTAGCCAGGAGAGATGTCCCAACTAGTTCAATGTTAGTCATGGGATAACCAGCTCTCTCTAATTAGATTTAAGACCTGCTCTTTGGGAGGCGATCCATCAAAAGGCTATGGTTTAGAAACAAATAGACCTTACAAGGAAGGTGTAGCAGACAGCTTCAGGTTCACTGAGATGAACTTTCAGACCAGGCACAATTATGGAGGAAGGGATTTATTGAAGCTTACATATCCAGAGGAAGTTCCATAATGGTCGAAGAAACTGGGCTGCCCTCACAGGCCCAAGCAGAGAGAGAGAGAGAAGCACAAGCCTAAAAGCCAAAAAGCCATACAGCACAGCACACTTCAGGAACTCCAGCTAGGCACACTTTGCATATCTTTAGATTGAAATCTGAAACCCACCACCACACCTTAAGATCCACCCAGTGACTGCCTCCAGCTGGGTGGCTAAAGATGCAAACTACAAACAAACAACTGAATATATTGGGGGCCATCTATTCTATTCAAACCACCACATTCCACCCCTGGCCCCCAATAGATTTATAACCATTACACATTGTAAATTGTACTCAGTTCAATTTCAAAGGTCCCCACAGTCTTGACCAATTTAAGATATTAAGACCTGTAAAATCAAACAAGTTAAACATTTCAAACATATAGAGGCACAGAATAAACATTTTCAACTGGTATAAGGCATATCAAGGAGAGAATAAAGCAATGCAAACTCAACCACCATCAAACAAACATAAAACTTCTGCAGTTCAAGTTCAACACAAGCAGAGACTGACAGTCACCAGATTTTCCAATTCTGCCCCTCCAGCTGGGCAGAGTAGCCAGGGAACACTTCCATCCCAGGCCAACAATGCGCTCTATAGTAGCCTTTGCACAGTCCTGGTATATAGAAAACATCTTCCGGTCTTCATGCAAACCATGGTCCATCTTTCAAAGGCTCTTTTAGCCTATCAGGGCATCATGCCCTGCCTCATGCTGCATCTCAGCAGCAGCTCCTGGAACCATGTGTAATTCATGACCACTCCTCACATTTTCCAAAGGCTCTTTCAGCCTATCAGGGCATCAGGCCCTACCTCATGTCACATCTCAGCGGCAGCTCCTGGAAGCATGTGCAATTCACGACCATTCCTCACATTTTTCATGCTTCTGAAACCAATACCAGGTGTGCAGGACACAGCCATATTCTTAATTCACATATGAAATAAATCATAACCTTGAAAAGCAGGTTCCTTCTCCAGTCAACTCTTTCCAAAAGAGTTTGCATTTCTATGATAGTCCTTCCTCAGGCATCCTTTCCATTGTTTTAATGTAAAGCAATTGGACCATCTTCCTTAAGATTGCTAATGTGTTTGACAATAGCAGGTTCAGTAACCGAAAACCAGTCTCTGTGCCAGTAAATTTAACTTGCTTAAAGTTTTGAAGCTTAAAATCTTAAATCTCTCAGTCCAATATCTTCAGCCAAGTACATCAGTCCATTACAAATTTAACCTTGATCAAACTCTGGGCCTGGGCAGCAGGACCGCAGCCAGCCCTTATGCCAGTAGCCCAGTTCCAACAAAGTCCTCTGCAGTCTTTCCTTCCCCTTAGAAAGTTCATAAGCCAAGCCCCGAAGTTCAATGCTGTCTGCACTTAGCATTCTCACACTCTCATCAGAATAGTCCATAAAACTTGGCTTACCACTCCAGACGACATCTTCAGTTGCAAGCACCAAGTCCATGCCTATTCCTCCAAAACGAAGGTTCCAAAAGATCAACGTCCACATGGTCAGGTATATCTCACTCCACTCCTCGGTACCAAGTTCTGTAGCAGACAGCTTCAGGTTCACTGAGATGAACTTTCAGACCAGGCACAATTATGGAGGAAGGGATTTATTGAAGCTTACATATCCAGGGGAAGTTCCATAATGGTCGAAGAAACTGGGCTGCCCTCACAGGCCCAAGAAGAGAGAGAGAGAGAAGCACAAGCCTAAAAGCCAAAAAGCCATACAGCACAGCACACTTCAGGAACTCCAGCTAGGCACACTTTGCATATCTTTAGATTGAAATCTGAAACCCACCACCACGCCTTAAGATCCACCCAGTGACTGCCTCCAGCTGGGTGGCTAAAGATGCAAACTACAAACAAACAACTAAATATATTGGGGGCCATCTATTCTATTCAAACCACCACAGAAGGTAACACTGCTCTTTGACTAAAGAGTCCATTGAGCCCATCAAATTGCCCTCTAAATGCTTGTTTATATATAGATAAGTGTTATTCCCACTTCTAGCTAGAGAAGCTTCTTTTTACAAGTGGTGGTTAAAACCGGGGAGACCCAAGACTCATCATGGTGATGAGACAGTTGAGTGTTCATCATTGCATAAGACATCTCTATCACACCCACAAGGCTCAGGAAAAATTGTGGAAGAGGTGGCAGAAAGAATATTTGTGCTGGTGTCAGTGCTAGAGATGGAGGTAGATGCTGAGGAGACTCAAAAGTCATCAAAGTGCTGAGAATTAGTGGCTATGGAGAACTCATAGATGAGATATTTCTACCATACCTGACAAGGTGTAGAAGAGGGAGTTGAAAGAACTAAGAGCCACAAAATGGGGAGGGGTACTTTGTTTAGTGCGGATATTCATGACCTCAGAGTGGATGTTATTACTGCCACAGACCTGCACAATATTGGCCCTGTTAACATTTTGACATAGGTAATGGAGGAGGACAAAAGAATGAGAAATCAAAACAGAACAACAATTTGGAAAGATGAGGTGAGGTTGTTCAGTGGAATGGGGGTGTGAAGGGGGAACAAAAGAAGGTAATGAGACCACATCATCATCAAACTACAATATTCTTCTATGTTAAAGCTCTCAATAAAGAAATCTTAATTTTCAAAATAAAAAACACAAACATTTACAAGCATCTTAAAAAACAGTTTTAATACTTAATAGTTTCAACCATTTCAAACTTGAACTTTCTGTAAGTTTTGAAAATGTAGGTCTCTTCCCCACTTCAGCTAGCTAGATTTTTGTTTTTCTTTCCTTTTCTTTTTTTTTTTTTTTTTTTTTTTTTTCTTTTTTGAGGTAGGGTCTTACTCTAGCCCAGGCTGACCTGGAATTCACTATGCAGTCTCAGGGTGGCCTTGTACTCACAGTGATCCTCCTACCTCTGCCTCTGGAGTGCTGGATTTAAAGGCGTGCACCACCATGCCCAGCTAGCTAGTTTTTATTTCTTCCATTCCAAAGGAGTTTCTTGTTTTTCAAAATTTTCCATTCTGAAGTCATTTTAAAAACACAGTGTACTTTTAAAATAGCTAATTATGAAAATGTCATAGACTTCTTACCACAGCTGCAATATATGTCTCCAAATGAACTAAGTTGCATTCCTTCATAGCCCTGTTTATGTGTACCTACCATGACTTCCTAAAGACACATATTAATCTATCTGCCTAACTTTTCAGACTTGTATAAAAGACAAGCAGGAAAAACAGGGAAGTGGGAAAATAGAGAGAGCTACGTGAAATCACAAGACATGAGACTCAATGTCTGATGTCATTTCCTTCAAAATCTGAACGAGGACATTCCATTTTCTGAAAATGTACAGTGACTTCAGATGAGGCATGAGTTGGGACAATTTCAGTGGCATGGTAAGATACCAAGTTGATTTGTTTGGCTAGTTTAACACTATTTGAGAGCTTGTCATGAATGAAAGAAAGATTCAGCAGAGTTGTCTTTAAATTTTAGCCCTGGGACAAAACATTTCTATGTAACAGAACAAAAGGACTACCCAAGTGTAATTTCAACAAAGAAAGGCCAAGTCTCAAACGACTTCCCACTATCCAAGAATTCCATCTTATACCATGCTCCCCCGAAGCCTCAGCTCAGCTAAGAATCTTCCCCAGAGATAAACAAGACCAAAAAGAAAGTGTGACAACTTTAAGAGTTACATTTTTATTAGTAGTTACTTTCAGAAATTCTTGACACTTAAGGTATCAACCATCCATGGATGCTGGTGGCAGGAAGCAATGGAGAGGAGGTTGTGGGTTTGAGGCACAAAGAAGAGCTGTTTTACTAATTAAGAGCAAACATCCCTCTCCTTGATCGAAAAATAAGACCTCTTTAAAGAAAAATCCATGTCTCTGCAAAGTGCTGAAAGTAGGTGTGATTAGCTGGACACAGAGAGCCAGAGGTTCCACCTTCACTGTGGCACACTGTCCATTACCTCGGAGATGCTCATCTTTCCTTAGTCACAGTTTACATCCTCATTCTACTTCTGGACTATTCCCATGCCCAGGCTGTGCAGGTTCCCCCTGTACTTGGCATCATCAATACTGTCCTCAAAAACAGCTCTTTCATCAAGAAGAATGTCATTTGGGACAGCAGAGAACCAGAGCTACTTGCCCTTCCTCTGAAAATCCAAAGGCCCCGCCCAAGGCCTCTCTTAAGATTTTTGCTGCTCTTCCTTAGGGTGTTCACACCATTCATGGGTGGGAAGAAGTGATTCAGAATAGGAAAGAACTCATGTCGTTTTGGCAATGGGGAATTCGGTGAGCAGCTTTACTATGTGGATGATCATAGCCACTGTAAAATGAAAGCCATTTCACGCTGTCACAAGAACCACTCCTGAGGTTACAGCAGCACTGCACAGTAAAATGGGTGCATCCCTTCCTCTTTGTGCTTCTGAAGACTGCATTCCTGGGAGCACACATCCTCTGTAAGGTTAGACTTGAACTGTTGTGTTGATTCCAGGATATTCTCCCTTTTTGTTAGTGAATATAAGACTCAACTTTGCCATGTTTTAAATTTTCGTGATTGCTCTTTTGATAAAAAAGGTTGTAAATTTATATTCCCTCTCCTTCACTCCCATTCTATAGAGGTTCTCCTCAGTGAGGTTATTGATATTCACTGTGGGGTTATAACGGCCTGTCAGGCTGGGAAGGTGCCTCAGGCTAATCCCACCCACCCTGAGGCTCTTGCAATCTTTCTGCAATATATTTCAATACATATTCTTCTTTTCTTCTGGATGTTTAATATTACAAATATTTATTTTGTTCCACATATCTCTGAAACTGTCTTCAGGCTAGATTCTGTGCTATAGATAGCATTTATTTGAGTTTTTCTTTAAGTTCAGTGTACCTGTATTTAGTCATCCTCATTCTAGAAGTCAAAAATTATGCCAGGTTTTTATTTTCATAATTACACTTTCTGTTCTGTAATTCACATTAGGTCCTATCTGATAACTTGTATGTTTTTAGTGATATATCTATTTTTTCTCTCAAAGAGGCATTATAATTGATTGTTGAAGGATTTTTATAATGTAGCTTTGAAGTCTGTTGAAGAATTTGCAGTACCTAATTTTTGTTCATGTTAGTAAGTTAATTGCTTCATTTATTTAGTTTTGATTTTCCTGGTCCTTAGTACACTGAATATTTTTGACTCCTCATTTTTGGGATTTTGTTAGGAGACTCTGAGTCTTATCTGAATCTTATTGCTTGAGCTAGGACTTCCAGTACTATATTGAAAAGCAGAGGTGAGAGTGGACAACCCTGTCTTGTTCCTGAATCTTATTCTCATGGATAACCATCCTGGATCAGGTTCCTTTTGTGGGAACTCTGTTACTTCTATGTTCTATGAGTAAAATGGTGGTTGGATTTTCCCAAGATCACTATGTCATTCTGGACTGCTTGGTTGTGGCTCTGCCTGCTCTCTGCAGCATCTTGGGATGCTGATCATTGCAGTTGCTTGCTCACTGCTGGGACAAAGCATCCAGCAAAAGCAGCATATGGAAGGAAAGGATTCATTTTGGTGTAATCACAAAGGGAAGTTTCATCATAACAGGAAAAATAAGGCAGAAAAGTCTGAATATCATATCTTGTCCCATCAGCTGGAAGTAGCAGCAAAAGTAAACATGCTAGAGTCAGTAGTGCTAGACTAATAAACCTCAGTGCTGCCCCTGGCCAGTGACACACCTTCTCCATAAAGGCTCCATCCCCAAAGACTCCTCAAGCTGGAAATTGAAAACAAGACTTAATCTCAAAGACATGATGCTATTGGGGGACATTTCACATTCAAACTACCACATTGATAATAAGTTGTAAATTGCTTCACTAAGCATTTGCATCTCTTACATTCTGGAGACAGATACATAGTGTTGCAGTCAGGTTCACATTGCTGACAGAAATCACCCAACCAAGAGCAGCTTTTGGGGAAAAAAAAGAGATTCATTTTGGCTTACAGACTTTAGGGGAAGCTCCATGATGGTAGGGGAAAACAATGACATGAGCAGTGGGTGGACATCACCCCCTGGCCCACACAAGGTGGACAACAGGGATAGGAGAGTGTGACAAATACTGGCAAGAGGATACTGGATGTAATACCCATAAACCCACTCCCAACAATACATTGCCTCCATAAGGTGTTAATTTCCAAATCTCCTAGCATTCAGAATACGTAAGTTTATGGGGGAATCAAACCACCACACACAGGATGTAGAATATTTTACTTGATGCCTTTGGACTTCCCATTATTTTTTTTTTTTCTGGTCATGTTGCAGAGTAAAGAAAGTTGCAATATGTACATTCTTAGATTTAATGCCAATAGATTGAGGACAAGGAGCATGACATTGCACCACAGAGCAGGAGAGTGAGATGGGCCAGTCTGCTGGCATGGCCAGAACAATTGGTCTTTTCACATGACACTAAAAAGGTGAAGAAGAGACTTTTGTTGAGTAACCCTGCCATGTATATTGATTGCCATTATAGGGCACCTAATGAAGAATAAAGGAGGTCAGCCCAGATTCTGTGGATGTCTGCTGCTGCTGTGTGTTGAGGCTCAGTGTTGTAGCAGGTGTGATAACAGACAAATCTTTCAGTTAGTTCCCTTTTAGCATCTCTATATTCTTAATTCTTAACCAGAGAAGCTAAGCTTATTGTGGGTTTTGTTGGTTAGCATTTGTAATTTATTATTTTTTTATTCTAGGACTGTAGATATTTTTCCAGATGGGCCTTTTCTATTATGGTCATCCCAGATCTATGGGAGTTGTAACAGTTAATATTAATTATCAATTTTGATTAGTTCATGAATCAGTAAAGGATAGGAATTTTGCATAAAGGAATAATGGATATAGGAGGACCTTCCCTCAAATTAGGTACTTCTTCTAGCAGCAGCTCAAATATAAAAATTTCTAATGGCAAAAAGAGCTTAAATGTGTCCACTTCTCTCCATGTATCTACCCTGGTGCCCTGGTGTATGAATGAGTCCACCCTATTTCCAGCATCCTTTACTAATATTGGAACCAACTTCTTCAGTCTTCCAATATGGACTGGAGATCATTGTCTCTCCATGTATCCTTTTTGCCTTCTATACAATATTAGAAATCTTAAGGAATTCAGCATTGAGAACTAAGCAGATGCCAACTTATAGCCTCTCCAGCATGCAGACAGCCATTGTTGAACTGCCCATCCCATATCATGCAAACCAATAAAAATCCCTCTTTGTCATACATGTTCAGTCTATCATTTCTGTTCCTCCAGAAAACCATGGTTAATATAGGAGTTGTTCTAGAGAACCACTATTTTAAGGGTAAATTTTTCTTGTAGGCTTGGTGGTATCTGCAGCTAATTATCCAATTTGACTAACCTTAAAGTTAGGAAACACTTGCTGATAGGATAGAGAACATTTATCCATGGTGTGAACTAATTTAAACACTATGTAAGGGCTAGAGAGATTGAACAGTTGTTAAAGGCACTTGCATGCAAAGTCTGATGGCCTGGGTTTGATTCCTCAGTACCAATGTAAAGCCAGATGCACAAACTAGAACATGTGTCTGGAGTTTGTTTGCAGTGGCTGGAGGCCCTGGTGTATACAAACTCATTTTTTGTATGTCTCTCTCTCATAAATAAGTAAATAAATAAATAGAACTATGCAACCTAAATTTTTGATACTGCTAACCAACTTTTTGTTAAGAACACAGAATTTAGTGACTCTATAAAATAGTGAACATTTGTAGAAAAATAAATTTGCTGGCTAGTTTTTTCTAGCATTATTGGATAAAATAACAAAGGATGAGAATGAGTTTAGAGATGAAATTTTCTGGCATCAAAGGCAAATGAACAATCAAAAGATCTCTAAATATGCCCTGTAAATGAGTCTTCTCTCCAGTAGCCATATGACTTAAATTGTTAGAAATCCAAATCCAAGTCCTCATTTAAGATCGGCTGGCTTCCAATGCAAACTCAAGTCCTTGCTACAAAGGATATTGGTAATTAACGTGAAGGCACTGACTGAATAAATTGGGGGACCCTGGTAAAGCAAAGGGTATTGAACCTTTAGATTATGATGGATTCATTTTTCCTGAAATAGTCTACACCCCTCTAGCAATGAATGCATCCCCCATACCCACCCTTTTCATATTTCCCACTCTGCTGTTGTCTAAAGTAATTGATTGTGATTAGTCTATGAAGCTGGCAATGACTTTCCCTGAAGGAAATGACTGGCAAGATGATACTGATACCCCTCAGTGCCCACCTATCTCTGTCTAGACTCAAAGTCAAGCAGATCCCTAGAGGTGAAAGACCAAGTGTTACTCATGAGGAGGTGCCCTACACACCTAAAGAACTTCAGTGAGCTTTTAATTCACATAGGAAGTAGTCTGAATGATATGTGTAGGGATAGATTTTAGGGTGTGGAATAATGGTGGAAAGAACATAAAACTGTATCAGGCTTGGTTTATTGAAATGGGTTCACTGAGCAGAGAGTCTGGGTTTAATATTGCAGCTCACAAAGTTTGGAATGGTGCCAAAAGTTTGATCAATTGACTGAAGTTTGGGTCAAAAGATGTTCTACTGTGAATCTGTGAGTGAACTGGAACAGCAAGATATCCCTTGGCTTAATGTTGATGAAAGGCCCTGGAAATTACAATGGATTTTCCAGGTATAGTCTAATGCTCCAGAATAAGAGGGTCTTGAATACTTGTCCTTCACTAACAGTATAAGAAACAGATGTTTGAGAGCACATTGTCCTTGAAGGGCTCAGGCAATGCTCTTTTCTATACATCAGACCTTACAGTGGCAGTAGCAGCTACTCAATTGGGTACCTTAAGTACAGTTGGTCTAATGTGGTCCTGAAGTAAAAGGGCCAAGCAGTAGCACTGAATTGTCACAGAAAAGGTGAATATACTGACTGTGCCTGGCATAGGCAAAGCAGTGTTCCTAATCAGTACACTCTTCAGGAAGTGAAATAGATAGGAAGCATACTATCTTCTTGCTCAATCTGTTTAAGTGAATGAATATCCATAGAAAATGAACAAATAGTTAATTTGAATAATAGCAACAGAGAATCACAGCCCCTCAATCAATTTGCAGCTGAGCCAGTTCATAAAACCAGAACCCCTTGAATGAAAGGGAGACAAGGTACCCTTGAAGAAGGACATTGCTACAATACAAAACAAGTTTTACTAGTCAGTCTTTCTCCCATCCTACACAAAGGGATGTACAGTCTTTCCTTGGGATAACCATCCATTGGGAAAATTATGTTATCGGACATTTCAAAATTGTCCAGTCATTGACACTGAACTGATTGTGATAGCTGGAGACCATATCACGGCCCACAAATTATAAAGTAGGCACTTAGCCGGGGGTGGTGGCGCACACCTTTAATCCCAGCACTTGGGAGGCAGAGGTAGGAGGATCACCGTGAGTTCGAGGCCACCCTGAGACTCCATAGTGAGTTCCAGGTCAGCCTGGGCTAGAGTGAGACCCTACCCCGAAAAACCAAAAAAAAAATAAATAAATAAATAAAATAAAATAAAAAAAATAAAGTAGGCACTTATGGAGGTCAGGTGATCAATGGAGTTTTAGCCAAGATCTGATTCACAGTGTGTCTAGTAGGTTCCTGAACTCATCTTGTGGTTATTTTCCTAGTCCTAGAATGCATAATTGGAATATATGTACTTAGAAGTTGGAAGAGTTCCCATATTGGTTCCCTGACCTGTGAAATGAGGGTTACTACAGGGGGGAAGGCCAAATAGAAGCCACTGGGTCTGCTTCTTCCAGGAAAAATAGATTTAAGCAACATTGCATGCCTGGAGTGATTATAGAAACCAGTGCCACCATAAAGAAATTGAAGGATGCAGAGGTGGTGCTTCCCAATGCATCTCTATGCATAAATAGGAGAATTCCTATTTGGTTATGCAGAAGAAGACATGTATCATGGGGAATGACAGTTGAATATTGGAACGTTAATGAAGTAGTGATTCAAATTTCAGCTCCTGTACAAGAGGTGGTTTTCTTACTTGGGCAGATTAACACATCTCCTGGCATTTGGTACTTGGTATGTACCTATTATCTTGAAAATGCTCTCTTTGCTATATCCATTCATAAGGAAGTACCACCAGAAACAATTTATTTACAGCTAACAAGGATAGCAGTACACCTGTACTATTTGCCCTCAAAGTTATTAATTCTTCAAGTCTGTGTTTATTTAGTTCACAGGTATCTTGATTGCTTGTCCTTCACACTAGGTACCACATTGGTCCACTATACTAATGGTATTAAATATATTGGAATTGGTGAGTAAGAGGAAGCATGTACTGTGGAGGGATTAGTACAAAGTATGCACATCAGAGGGATGGGAAATAATTCCAACCAGAAATCAAGGGCTTTCTATCTCAGTAATATTTTTAGGAATTCGGGGTTTGAGGCATGAATAGATAATCCTTGCAGGATAAATCCATGCAGGATAGATTGCATCTGGCACCTCCCAATAACAAGAAAGAAGCACAATAGCTAATGGGCTGATTTCAATATTTTAGAGACAGAATAGTCCTCAGTTTGTTGTGGGACTTGGTTCAATATACCAAGTGACTCAGAAAGCTTTTAGGTTTTGTGAAGAGTGTAATAAGAGAAGGATACTCAATAGTTCTAGGCTGCTATGTCACTTGGGCCATATGCTTCAGATCCTCAAGGTACTTGAGATATCAGTGGCAGATAGGGATGCTGTTTGGAACCTTTGGCAGGCCCCTGTAGGTGAATTACATTGTAGGCCCAGTACTGATCCTTAGTGGAAACTGAAGGCTTGATGCAGGACAATCAAGTTACCATGAGACTTGAAGTGTCCATCATATCTGACCCACCAGTCATATCAATGGACATGCAGAGCAGCATCCCATCATCAAATACCCATAATGTATCATGCCTGAGCAGGTCCTGAAGGCACAGGTAAGTTATATCAAGAAATTTCCTAATGCCTATGGTTACTATTTCTGATATAATGCCTTCTGTCCCCATGTATGCACCTATGGTCTCATGGGCCATAACCTGTGATGGACTGACAGAGGAAGAAAAGACTAGACCTTAGTTTGCAGTTGCATCTACACAGTATGCAAGCATCTCTAATAAGTGAATGGCTTCAGCTGAAATAACCAAGACGGACAGTGAAAAGGAAAAATCTTCATAGTGGGCAGAACTTGGGACAGTATACATTAATAGGAAGAAAAAATGAACAGATGTGAAGTTATATATTAAAACCAATGATTTAACTGGATGGTTGAGAATTGGAAAGACCATGATTAAAAAAGTAGTGAGGGGCTGGAAAGATGGCTTACCAGTTAAGTGCTCGCCTGTGAAGCCTAAGGACCCCTGTTTGAGGCTCAATTCCCCAGGACCCACGTTAGCCAGATACACAAGGGGGCGCACACATCTGGAGTTCGTTTGCAGTGGCTGGAAGCCCTGGTGTGCCCATTCTCTCTCTCTTTCTCTCTCTCTCTCTCTCTCTCTCTTTCTCTCTCTCTCCCTTTCACTCTCAAATAAATAAATAAAAATGGGCAAAAAATATTTTAAAAGTAGTGAGAAAGACACTAGGGTTAGGGTCATGTGGATGGATTATTAACTCCAAATTGGCAAAGATATGGTTACTTTGTATCCCATTAAAATGCTCATCAAAAGGTGACTACAATCTGTAATCATCAAGTAGACAAGATGGCCTTTTCTATAGATAGCAGTCAATCTTTAGTCATCCTTGTCATTGCCCGATGGGCTAATAAGCAAAGTGATCATGTAGAAAGGTTAAAGCTTATGCATGGTCTCAACAACCAAGATTTCTGTTCACCAAGACTCTCCTGGCTATGGGTATGTGACAAGTTTTCCAAGAGCAAAAACAAAGATTGGAATGACAGTATTGCACCACTCCCCATCAGCCTGAGTAAGTTGAACCACTTCTATCAATTTAAAACAGTGTTTTATCCTTACTGAAAGGGGTACTTATTCTGGGTATGGATTTTTCTTTCCTGCTGTAATACCTCTGCTATCATCTTTGGACTTATAGAATGCCTTATCCATCATTATGTTATTCCACGCAGCATTGCAACTGACCAAGGATCTCACTTTACAGCCCCAAAAGTATAGCAGTGGTCTCATACTCATATAGTTCACTGGTTTTACCATGTTCCACAGTATTCTGAGGCAGCTGGCTTTGGAGGATTGTGCAATGGCCTTCTTTAAAGACATTATTATAGCTCCAATTAGGTTGTAATAACTTAGAGGGTTGAGACAGTGTTCTTCAGAAAGCTGTATATGTTTTGAATAGGCACCCAATATATGATGCTGCTTCTGCTATATAGCTATGACCTTTGGGGATATGCTGGTTTGAATATATGAACCCCACAGACTCAGGTGTGTTACTAAATCTTGTATCTTGGGTCTCCAGCCACCTGGCTAGGGAAGGTGTCACTGGGGCCCGATCCTGGATCCAGCCCAAAGGTGTGTTTGGGCATGGGTCTGAAGACCATCTCAAAAGTATGGAGAGTAGTTTGTGCGCTGGGGCCCTGCTTACTGCCAGTTTTGTGCTTGTTGCTTTTTTGCTGCTTGCTGGCTGGTGGTCGTTTCTTTCTCTGTTTGGATTTATGAATAGGAGCCAGCCTCTTCTAGCATAGAACTTTGAAATAAATCCTTTCTCCCATAAACTGTATCTGGTTCAGATGTTCATCCCAGCAACACGAAGCTGTCTACAGCAGTTACCCTGCTTTAAAAAAATGCAGGCAGGGTAGTAAATGGTTCAGATCCTCCAGAAATGAAGGTGTTAGTCACCCCTCCATAAAAAGAGCCAAGGTACTTGCTTGGAGTGGAAGAGATACAGAAAGGATAACAGAAGAAGGTAGTTACAAACACTAGCCAAACCACATTATTAATTATAGAGATAAAGATGGTAGTTACTAAGAGTGCAAGAGTGTTTCTTTCCTATTTTGTTAAGAATATGTACACATGCATACAAATATTAGTATGTTATTCATATGTACACTAATATTAAACACATACTTGTGGTTTTTCCCTCTGTTTCTTTACTATGAAATGTAAAATTTATTTAGATACTAGTACTTTAGTATTATCAGAGGCATATTATCATGTTTCAGTTATATTACACTAATTATGGTTAAGCATTCCCTACAAGAATTTTCCATTTACTTTGGGAGAGGAATAGTACATTTCTGGTTTTATATGGGATAGTTATATTATCCTAGTTAAAATAGGACTTTATTATATTATTGTCATAATTAAGCATGACATAATTGGCTGGGGGTCAAGTTGACACAGAATGAACTCATGATGATTAATTTCAGTTCTCAGACTGACTGCATCAGGAATCAGCTAAGAGATGTGTCTCTGTGCCAATCAGTGAAGAGTTTTCCAGGAAGGAATAACAGAGAAGAAGATGCTTTCCCAAAGTGAGCTACCCTTCCAGCAACATCCCTGTTATAAAAGGCCTCAGGCTTCAGCCTGAACCTTCCCTTCTTACTGGTGAGCACTTTACCCTGCTACCTGACATCCTTTTCTGAAATCAGAACCCAGCTTCCTCAGTGCTCTATCATAGACTACAGACCAGTGGCTTTACAGGAATCCTCCAATCTTTCAGTGCCAAACTGGAACTGCAAAGGTATCCAGCCTTATGAAATGAGCTGCTGCCAACTTTGAAGACTTCCCATCAGGCAGAAAGCCATTGTTGGATTGCCCAGTCTCTCTGTGTTAGCCAATATAACAAATCACCTTTGTAGCCTGTATTCGTTCTATTACTTCAGCTCTTCTACAGAACTCTGGCAAGAGGCAAAGAAAGTCAGATATCTCCCTCAGTATGTTTTGTTTTGTTGTTGTTTTTTAAACAAATCTTGAAGTCAATAGTATTTATCCCAGGTTTTTCCCATATCCATAGCCCTGCTATTGAATTGTTTATAAGGTATTAATTCATATCTAAACTAGAAAAATAGGGAAAAGAGAACCTAAGCCACTTTTCATTGCAATAGAATTCACAACTTTGTTTTTGACATTTAGAAAATATTTTTTACATACTCTTTATCTTAGTGAATATCTGAGAACATGGGACAATACTTTGTCTTGTTAGAATCAAATGATATGCTAATGTGAAAGCAAATAATAAGGTGAAAAACAAGTATAATGGTACTGTGCTTATTATGGTTATTACTTTACTAAAGCATTCACTTTAAAAATAAATTTAAAAAATAAGAAAATTATCTCCACTGCCTATTTCTGTTTAGTTTTAAGTATATCGATATAGATCTGGCATGACCTAAATTTCTTTTTTTCCATATTGATACACACTATTGATCCTTTTTGCATGTATTTATTAAAAAATGGGACAAAACTCTATTCTATTGTAGCATATGATATGCGATGAAAATATTTCTCATCAGGTCTTTTTTACATATTTAATTTTTATTTTCAACTGATATTGGTTCTTTGTAATTAGATTACCTAGGATTGCTTGTTTCTTTCTCTCTCCTTTACTTCATTCCTTCCCTTCTCTCTCTCCCTTTCTTACCTCATTCTTCCCTTCCTCCCTCTTGTCCTCTTTCTTTTTCTATTTCTCTCTTCTTTCTTTCTGTCTCCTTCTCTATTTCTCTCTTTCCTTCTTTCTTTCTTTCATTCTTTCTTCCTTTCTCCCTTTTTACTTTCTTACCTCTTTCTATATCATTCTTCCTGTCTTTGCTCTTTTATCTTCTTTGTTGTACTACAGATTATGCCTGGAAGCTCACACAAGTGCTTGGCCAATGAGCTATATACCTCTGCCCCTTTTAAAAGTTGTTATTTCAAGCCAGGGCCTCACTAAATGCCAAAGTTGACCTTGAAACTTCTATGTGGCCCAGGCAGGCCTTTTTCCTGCATCTGTAATGTTGTTTCTTCACTTTATCTGTATTATGAAAATTTTCTTCAAAAATGAAATTTAGATTCTTCTTGTTGTTGTTGTATTGTTTCATTTTTCAAGATAGGGTATCACTGTAGCCCAGGCTAACATGGAATTCACTATGTACTTTCCTGCTGGCCTTCAACACTTGAACTCACAGTGATCCTCCTACCTTGGCATCCCAATAGTGCTGGAATAAAAAGCCCTCCACACAAGGCTTTTATATTGCATTTTCATTTGGAAATTAATTCTATTGCCTGAGGAAAAATATGATATTTTCTAATGACAAAACACCAGATTATTTATTCTATTTAAATATTTCCTTGAATAAAGTTCTTATAAATTATTTATTTTCTTCTAATGTACTGGCCAAAACTTATGACATCAAACGTGAGGATAATCTTTGGCAACTGCGTCCTCATTTTTATTATGTAAAAAGTAGAATCTTTACATTATATTAAATTATTTGCAAAAATCCATAGTTATACACATATGTATGTGCTGATATTCATTGACCTAAAATGCATGTACTGACCTAAGCATTTCTTTCTCCTTTCAGATATTACATTTTACATAAAGGAATAATCATTATAATCCATTTATGAAGCAAATCCCATAATTCTAAAATTCCCATTTTGATAAACTGACATGATGTTCCTTTTAATAGCTAATACAAATGCTAGATTACCATAATGAAGGGAACTCTAAATAAAAGTGTTTTTTTTTTTTTTTTTTTTGTCTTATGACACATATGAAACATTCCATGGCACTACCATGCTATAGACTATGGCTTTATTTTTCTTTTTTCTTTCTTTCTTTCTTTTTTTTTTTTTTTTTTTTTTTTTTTGCTTCTTTGAATCTGAATGACAATCATCTTCTTGTTCCAGTTTACAGATAGCAGGAATGAGGCAGAGCATCCAAAGCCTGGGAATTCATATCTTTTTGTTACAATATAATTTATGACCAGGTCTAGCCAAAAGGGAAGCTGAGGTGTGTAGTGTCTAACTGTGAATTCACATACAAAGATAAACAAAGTTAGAATACACTTCAAGGACTAACAAAGGAGACCCATAAATAATTCAATTCTACCTGAGATTTCTCTACCAGAAACTGGAAAAATGTGTCTCTTAATAATCATAAAGAGGACAGAGGAAACCTTAGAATGACAGTTCTATTAACTTGAATACAAGCTAAAGCCCAGTTTTTCCATACTCTTTTTTCTTCCTAAGGTTTGTATGTCAGGAATATAAAAATCACTCTTGAATGTTAAATAAATATAGAAGTCCTTTAACACAGTTATTCTGCCCTATGTATTCTGACGTTTAATAGGTTTAAGACTCGTTTGAAAGCTTAAGTATAGTTTGTTGATTCTGGACACCTTTTGCACTTCAGGTGAATTTCTATAAATTTTAATTTTGCTATAAGTTGAGGTGATACAATTCATAGTTATCTGACAATTGCTAAACAGATGAGTAGCCATGTGCTAAGAATCCTATCCTCAGAGAGTCCTCAGGCCTTTACAAGCATGTACAGAAGCATTTGGCTGTCCTGACTATCATCAACCAAATGCTTACTTTGATACAATTGGAAATGAATTTGGAAACTCACATATAAATAGCATAGCCAAATTTTCTGGTGAAACAAATGTTTTCAATGAAACAAAAGCTTGGGCTATTCCCATGTGCCCAAACCAAATATTGTACTTATAACAATAATTTGTTTCCAACTTCTGCATACTCTGCAACTTTACTGATAATTTATGATTAACAAAAATTTATGGTATTATATACTTTTATTCTGTTAGCTTTTGAAAATAAAATTTGAAACATGTACTGACCATGAATTGGCATGGATTGTTCTGTGGTCAATACTTGAGACTAAAACCTTGACAAACATGAGTGAAATGCTCAGCATAAGTGTTTTAATGTGAATTATAACCTTTATAGGAAAATATTCCTATTTAAGGTTTATCTCCCAACACGATGCATTTTTTTGTAATTTTACTCTATCACTCACTGGTTATAAGCAAAATAAGGTTGGAAAAATTATCAGCATATAAAAGGTAAAGAATAAATATTACATACATAGATGAAGAATATAAATCAACAGGGTTGAGCTCAAAACTAAAGTTAAGCTTATAAAGTGCTTAATGCTTACACATTGACAACAATGAACATTCCTCTCCAGTGAAGTTCAATGAGGTCAGAATATTTCCCATGAATAGACTCAAGAAACTTCTGAGTATCAAGGTGACCATGCATTTTAATAAATAGTGGATTAATAAGAAAGTTTACAACCAAAAACAATCTATATGTCTTTTTAAATAGCATTTTTGTCTTATTTAGTTTAGCATTTGTAATGGTTATTCTCAATTGTCAGCGTGACTGGATCTAGAATCCCCAAAAGGGCAAGCCTCTAGACAGGACTCTGAAGGATTCTAGATTATTATTTTTAACTGTATTTATTTGAGAGAGAGAGAGAGAGAGGGAGAGAGAGAGAGGGAGAGAGAGACTTACATAGAATGGGCACAGTAGGGCCTTCAGCCATTGCAAATGAACTCCAGATGCATGTGCCACTTTGTGCATCTGGCTTAAGTGGGTCCTGGGGAATGGAACCTGGGTCCTTTGCAGGCAAATGCCTTAACCACTAAGCAATCTCTACAATCTTAGATTAGTTTAATTGATCTTAGAGAACCCACCCTAACCATGAGTTCTCTGCTTCCTGACTGTGAATGTAATGTGACCAACTGCCTCCTGCTCCATCCACAATGCTTCTCTGCCCCCATAGACCATGCTACCAAATATGAACCCAAATATTCCCTTCTTTGTATAAATTGCTTCACTTGAGTATTATATCACAGAAATGAGAATGGACACTAGTACATTATATATTTATTTATATAATTTCTTTTATACATGTTCTGAACCAGACATGTAGGACAAAACATGTTTTTTACAACTTTCCTAATATGGTTTACTTCACTAAAACCTGGAGGCAACAAAAGGTATGTCAACGTCTGGGATACCAAGACACACAAAATATTTTTGAAAGCACATTACCTGGCATATTTTCTTAGCTATTGAGGCTGGGATAAAGAAATGGAATTGAGTTTTACATAAAAAAATAATACCAGCAACTCCTTAACATTTCTTATTAAAAGCTTATTTATATGTCTTTTATTGTTCTCCATACAGATAAAAATGCCATTATGTAAATCATGATACCATGATACGTTGAAAATGCTTTCCTATAAATGAAAGGATACTAGAAATCAGGAAATGGTATTTCGCCTAGAGCAGTGGAATTTTCTATGGCACCATGCCAAAGTTCTTCTCAAAATGACAGCATAAAATGAATAACTTCTAAGGCTCAGTGTTCAGGAGGGTGTTTTGTTTAAAACAGAGAAAACAAATACTGTGCAGCATCTAAGCATATCACTTATTTCTTAGTAGTGTCTTTGATGACAACATACTAAAAGTATATTCACAGTTACTTCTTGATCCAACTTGATTTATTTAAAATAATATTTATGGTTTATCATATCTAAAATTGTTAATTTTACCACAAACATCATGGCTAGAAAATATAATATGGTAGTATTTTATTATTTCAGATGAATTTATTTTTCAGAGTGTATTTACATCCAGTATGTCACTTGACATTTATAAAGTTTCTGTGTGTAGCTACATTTGCCTTATTCTGGAGGTGAAAATTTAATAATTCTTGGTTAAAATTGCAATAAAGGATGTTTGAAGCATATATAATATTTATTCTATTCCAACCATAGGTCATACCTTACAGATTAAATTTTATCAATGCCTTTTAAATAAAAGCTAGAGGTGTTGGGTGTGGTGGGGCACACCTTTAATCCCAGCACTTGGGAGGCAGAGGTGGAAGGATTGCCATCAGTTAGTTTGATGTCACCCTGAGACTACACAGTGAGTTTCAGGTCAGCCTTGGGCTAGAGTGAGACCCTACCTTGAAAAATTAAAAAAATATATAAAAGAAAAATAAGAGGTGTCATTAGAAAAACATCATAGTAGCATAAGCATCATTCATTTCTTACTATACTTTATCTCACAGTCTCCATGACTACTAATTTCACAAATGTAAAATGATAAATATTTTAAAATAATAATTCACTATACTTAGTTGTTAATCTATTAAGGCAAATGAATATATTTCATATATAAGTGTGGCAGAATGATAGCCATAGACAATAAGCTAGAAAGGAGTGTTGTTAGTTTAATAGTTTTTGTTTTGACTTAATTTAATAGTTTTTGTTTGACTTTCACAACACAGATATATAATAGCATATATAATGACTGGCATGCAGTAATAGAGAAGCATGAAAAAAGTTGTCAAGTCTTGATTTATTCATATTCTCTTATCTAATTCTTGCTACCAATACTAATATTGAGCGATCTCACACTATATCTGGAACACCTGCAACAAATGATTCAAGTGGAAAGTAATCATATTACCTCAGCTTTCTAAATATAATTTATAGTTTTTTTTCAGTATTCATACAAAGATAAATTTTTTAGCTCAGTTTTTGCTTTATATGATTATCCATCCAGTGCACACTATTTTCTCCTTGTAATAGTATTGTGTATTCTGTTGTAAATCCTTAACCTTGAATGCTGGACCTGAAAAGAAGTCCACCAACTTTATCAGAAAGAGAGAATGAAGAGAATTAAGATATTGAATTTAGGCATGTGTATTAACTCACCATCTAACGTGGAAAAAGTAATGAATGTAGTCCTAACAATGGTAGAGTACAGGGAGCTTTTAAACAGGGAGTTTAATCTCCTGTAGAGCATAGCCGCGCTCTCCACCGCCCTGGGTTTTTGGCAAAATTCCCAGAAGCTGCAGTCATTCATGAGCCACACACTTTGTTCTTTGGAAAATTGCAGCGGGATCTTCACACAGTGCAACCAACGCTGTCATTTTGGATGCTTCATCTGTAAAAAATCCCCTCACACATGCACATACACGTGCATGGTACTTAACTCAGCCACCACCAAAGAACGGAGCACTAGTGGAATTTGATCCTGTGTTTCTAGGGAGTCCAAATATTTCAAGTCTTATGTATTGACCGGAAAACCATTCCCGCTGACTAATTATTTTGGAATTAAAATGTAGTCTATGTTAAGCAAGCTTGGAAAATTCCCAAATCAAATAATATTGTTTAGAAAGGCATGTACTCTTTGGAAATGCTGAAGCCACAGTTTTATTCAAACTTGGTCTCAGGCTTTTGTAATCTATTCTGTGTTTTTATTCATAGGCTCTGTATAATTTGAATAAGATTTTTCTGTGAAGTATGCTAACTGTTACAATAAAATATAATGCTGTACATAAAAGATGTTTACTTATTTAAATTCTAGAGCTATGAAAATTAGACTGTCTATTCCATTTTGATGGTTTGTTTAACAGAATGAAGCTTGAAATGTTATCTTGACTGGGTAAACAGAAATGACTAAGCAAGTGTGTGCATGTGTGTGTGTGTACATGTATGTGTATATAAAATTTTCCTTATGAAATATTTTTATGAATATAAGTATTTGATTAAGGTCATTGAATTATTGTTATAGTTGTCCTATATTTTAATGTATTTATTGTGCCTCAAAAAACTCCAAATTTATGTAATTTATTTGATTGGAAATATATAGGTAGGAAACCTAGTGAGTCAGCCTTTGACTATATGCAGGTATGCAAGTTCATACACATATACATACATGCTATAATCTGTAAAGGTATGTATATACACATATATGTATATATAAATGCATAAAATTTCCATTAAACAAGTGCAAATGACTGAATCATGTTTGCTATTGTCATCAGAAACAAAGGACACTTTATTCTTTTTCTTCATAATACTTAATTTTGATCATATTATATGTAGAAATCAAATAGATCAGGTTCATTTTAAAAACTAAGCTATTTCAGTTCTAGGGCGGATGTACTTATCAGGCTGTATTAACTGTCAGTCATGAAGGGCCCCTACAGAGTAGCATGTACAGATGCAGAAAAATCAGAGATTCGAATATGATTCTCTTTGCATGCACACTGCTTCTGCTCACCGCACAGAATTACTTGTAGAATTTCATTTAGAAAGATGTTTCCTTCAATGTCTTCATATTTTATTTTCTCAAAACATTTTCTCCCTTTGTGCTGAAAATGCTTTTGCAAAACTCATTCCATTAATTTGGCTAATATTTTTATGGGTTAGGAAGTGGAGGACTGAGAGAGGAAAGAGGAAATTTCATTTGGAATGAGGGGCTCAGAAGATTAAGAGGCTTGCAGATTTCTCAGCTGGTAAAGGGTAGTCAAACCACTCCCTTAAGGCTCCAGCATTCAATCTGTTCCCAAGCAGTATCAAGCAAACACAATGTAAGTAAAATGAAAGCAAAAATGAGCAGGCTCTCACACCTACTTTCTATTTAATTTAGTGTTGGATATGTCTACACAAATAGGCTGTACTTATAATATCATTTAAACTGAAGATGTCTTTCTCTACATTTAGCACTTACATTTTTTTAAATGGACATTGAAAACAGCAAAAATTAACAGATCATATGACCTGATAGTTATTTCCTAGCTGACTCAATTTGGTATTTTCTGTGGACTTAATGATTGACCATAAACATTGAATGAGGTTATATGTGTGGCATTTGACAGTTTCTATTGACATCTCAATTTTTATATGATACAAAAAGACATTATAGAAATTAAAGGTTATATTCTGTCAATACCAATTTATGTAACACTATATTTGACTTATTGATATTTTCACAATAAACCAATTTATAGGGAGACAGGATAGGTAGGGTGTAAAACATGTGCCTGAACATGTCACCAGGAGAGCTTAACAACATTAAACAGTCTATATAGTTAATAATAACTAATTAAATAAATCATGTAGTTTTAATTTTTTCAAGTTTATAAGAAAATTGTAAACAAATTTAAAACTACTATTTAATCATTCATTAGTTTACATACTTAAAATATTAAGACAAGAACATTCATACAAATGTAAATATAATAGCAAATATCCTTTGAGTTTTAGTTAAAAGTTAAGTAACATTCTCCATATAAAGCAATCTTTCATATTTTCTTTACATAGAGGTTAAAAATTATCTGTGAAAGTGTCTTATTAGATTTATTTAAACAAAAAAATCCTCTAAATCCAATCTGATTTTAAGTTGAATTTTTTTAAGTTGTCTCATAATATTATATTTGCTTTCCTAAAATAAGTTTACCAGCCTGATAATGCTCTTAAGCCTTATTTAGCCTAGATTGATACTAGGATAGCAAGTCTAATTTGACTTAATATACATTTTTATTGTTTAAATGGATGAAAATGCTTTAAAATATATTAAAGGATCTGATGATGTTACTGTAAATATTTGTGCAACTCATATAACTGCAAATATGTTGCCATAAAATGTTTTTATATGCAATATTACAGACATTTAAATCTAGATAGAACCTTCTTTGAAAATTGTATATATTATCTACCATTACAAACATAATTTTTCCTGCACATCACCTGACAGATATATTATTATAAGTTATAAGCATGAGAAACATATTTAATAGTTACTATATATTTTTTTAAATTTCCACAGTTGCAATAAAACACATTTTTACTGTCTTTTGGTATTTTTCTTAAATAAAGAAATATATTTTAATTTGAGAAAGAAAACACTAAAACTGGATTGGAATTTAACATTTGTGCAAATATAATTGGTTGATAACTGCTTAGTTAGATTAAAAGTAGGAAACTATTATTAAAACATCAAGTAGAATAAACCTTTATTAAGAAATCAAATTTCTTAAAAAGTTCTCAAAACCAAAAGACAGTATTTGAAGCTAAGTTTACAAAGAAATCAGTATATAATAATTAGAAAGAAAAGGAAGCATGCTAGTATAAATATAAACCCTGACACAAATGTAGGCATTAAAGAGTTATAGGTATTATAGAGAATAAAACCCAGCTACCATTGGATATGTTCAAGAAATTGCAAAGTTTTGACACAAACTCACATTTTAAAAACCGAGGTGAGGTTTGCACACAGAAAATAATCATGAAGATTTCACTTTCAGTATGGTTACACATCTGAAAGACTTTTGATTTGATTTATGTGATAAAAATGGAGATCTATTTTTTTTTCATTTAAACTTGTTTCAAATAAAGAAAATAATTAGTTTCATGATCATCTCACATGTGAGGTAGGCCCACTGAAGACAATTTGAGCTACAGTCAGATTTCTAGCAATTCTTTTAACAAACCAAAGGAAGAAAGCTCAAAGCTTTTGGAGAAAAGGTGACATTTGCCTCCAGTTAATGACCTCCCTTCCTGTGTAGCTACTGAATGACAACAACAATAACAAGAAACCATGACTATTTCAATGACATGCTTTTTCTTTGAAAAAATATAGTGCAATTAAAGACAGACTTTTAATTTCAGCATTCACTGCCTCATTGAGGTGGGGATGACAGCTTTGGAAATGTCCAGTCAGTGGAAAGAGTCATTTCTATTATTTGCTGAAACATTTTTTCCCTTTGTTCTTGTGTAATATAGATTCAGGTTGACAAAAAAATAAAATTAATAGCCTGAAAGTCCTAATTATAACCAATTATAATTTCATTGACCTCCCAAGGCCCACTGTCACTGCTCTTCTGGTTAAAAAAAATTATTTCACATTATGCACATTTCTGATAGGAGAAGCTTTAGATTAAAAACATGCATGAACTAATCAATTAATAGCAGTCTAACAACAGCAAAGCTTACTCAATCCGTCTTACTCATTTCTAGTTTACACGATTATTTTTAAAACATTATTTCAAAGTGATCAACTTAATTCATTAAACTATTGCATGCTTAATTTTGATATGAATTAAGTTTTTGTGCCAATAAAGAAATAGAAAAATGTTTATATGTGATTTGTTCTTCATGAAATCTGGTAATTGACTACTGCCAATAAAGAAGCAAGTTTCTTCAAACAATCCCCTTTTTGAGGAAAGCAATTCAATCTCAATGGAACTTCCACTAGTTAACAACAGATATTCCACGAGCTTTGGCTAGAAATATGATACAGTAACCTAGAATAACCTAAGTGTAGCAACTTCCAATTTCTTACTGTGCATTGCATGAAAAGTTGTCTACTCCCATCTAGTGGTCACTCTGTTCAATATTCTTTGGAAAATAATCAGTGTGACTGGTCTGTCTGGCTTCAGGCAAATGCAACTGCTGTTTTATTGCCAGAATTAAATAATTAATGCAGTTAACAACATCTGCATAGATTAAGTAATTCAGGCTCATGGGTTTTGTTGATAGCAGTAATTTTAGAAAGTAGCATAAAATGGTTTTCGTCTGATTTATGGGGCGTAGCTCCTGCTGCAGGAGCCGCACGGAGCTCATTGACTGAAAACTCCAATGATCACTCAAGAGAATTGCTCTGGTTCTATAGTCAACAATTTCCCATGAATATTTTATAAAAATGTCTATGTATAAAGGGAAGGAAAGTTCCAGCAATAAGGTTCTGTGTGTACAGCCGAACTCCAGAATATAAAAATGGATGATTGATCTCTTGAAATTCTTATAAAATGTTAAGATTGTCGGCTTTCAAAATGAGACACATTTAACAATTTTTAAAATATAATCTTTATTTAAAAATCACAAAGGCTAGAACATGTGCTGCATGGATGATAGCTGCTTTACTAACATAAAAATAACATAACATAGAATAACAGAAAAATAAAAACCAAAAGGAAAGGAAGATTGTGTTTCATTTTCATCACAAGAAAATTTCTCTCTCTCTCTCTCTCTCTCTCTCTCTGTCTCTCTGTGTGTGTGTGTGTGTGTGTGTGCATGTATGTACCAAGTCTATGATAAGACAGCGAGTTATGGTGTAACATGAGTATAATGTACTGAATCTAGCGTAATAGTTTAATTGGGACCCAACTGCTTTTAGCCCTCTGAAATTGTGATGATAACAAACTACAACAAAAGAGTCTTTATTAGCAGAAAAATGGAATGGGGAAAAATTTTTTACAATAGGGAAAATGTTCCATATCAACTAACAGGATTAAATCTTTACAATATCTTTGCAATTTCTATACCTTATCCACATTTTCTCTGATACACGAAGTGAAGATGGAATAATTACAAACTAATTACCCAGTGGAGATCTATTTCAACTGCTAAGATGCATTAACAGCTTTGAGCAAATGTCACACTAAGTGCTGTACAAGAACCTAAGGATATTTCTCTACTAGGAGAGACCAGGAAGGCAGGCATCTCCAAGGCCAAAGGAAGGAATATGTGAGGCAAAGCATGTTGCCTGAATTCCTAGCAAAGTATGACACCATGATGGTGAGGAATGCATTCCTGGAAGTTGTAGGTTTTGATGTAAGGTTTTCAAAGTATGATTTGTGTAATAAACTAGCTAATAATAGCTTCAAGAAACAAATATGTGCACATAGAGGAAAATTATATAAGGTTACCTGACAGTTATATTATTGTCTCCAAAGCGGGGAAGCAACTGGAACCATGGGAAAGGAGATGGCAGTTTGGGCTGGAGTAGTCAGGATTTTAGTATGTTTTCACAGATCAAAACAAATGAGTTCTTCTCAGAAGTACAGAACTGGCATCCAACAATAACAATATGCTAATCCTTAAAAGATGACCACAAAGGAAAAAAAAATGTTTGAACTTGTTTACTCACTGTAAATGCATGTCATAGCAATTATGGAATCTACTTATTGATTCACCCATATGCATATTAAATATATTTTGCTGTCAATGCTGGACACAGGTATAAGTACTTGCACAGGGTTTCACATTTAAAAATTGTTGTAGGGCTGGAGAGATGGCTCAGTGGTTAAGTGCTTGCCTGTGAAGCCTAAGGACCCTGGTTTGAGTCTAATCCCCAAGACCCATGTAAGCCAGATGCATAAGGTGGCACATGCATCTGGAGTTGGTTTGCAGTGGCTGGAGGCTCTGGCGTTCCTGTTCTCTCTCTCTCTCTCTCTGCCTCTTTCTCTCTCTGTTTGTTGCTCTCAAATAAATAAATAAATGTAAAGAAAAAATAATAAAAAATAAAAACATTGCAAAAATACTATATGAAATATTATATTATAATATATGATATATAATATCATATATATTATTATATACTATATAAATATTATATATAAATACTATATTAAAAATACTATATTAAAAGCTATATGTAAGTCCAGGCATGGTGCTACACGTCATTAAACTTCAACAATAGGGAGGCTGAAGTAGGATGATTGCTTTGAGTTCAAGACCAGCCTGGAGCTACAGAGTGAGTTCCTGGTCAGCCTGGACTAGAGTGAGACCCTGGCTCAAAACCGCCCCCTCCAATGATATTGTAAACACTATACATAAATATTAGTGGCACTATATAATGATATTTTTTTCAGTTTTAAAAATAGCAGACATTTAAATAAAAAATGTAGAATTCTTAGGATTGACTCCGAATCCTAATGCATATCTGTTATGTAGTTTATATATATTTTTTTACCCTAAGTTGAATCGCTTACTATCAAACAAAACAAAACAAGCGAGAATAAATGTAGGAATGGAGATAATAAAGATAATAATGAGAATATATTATTTTGAAGGCAATAAAATTTAGTGAACATTTTAAACACTAGTAGCAAAAACTAGCAAGAAGGATAAAATGAATATTGTATCAAATAGTTTAAAATTACTACAACTATATTTTTAACTCTTCCATTTCATAATGAAGCTCTATTATGTTAGTTCTCTGTTCATGATGGTACTTTGGAAACCATATGAATATGGTTTATATGTAGAAGGTGTAACAGTACATTTGAAATACACAGATAAATGATCAATAGATAAATGATTTATTTATAAATAAAACATATATAATATTGATATACATGTGATACCTAAAATCTTGGTAAAAATAAAACTCAGCATATATCCTTGGGAATCAGAACACTTTGAATTCCAAATATCTAAAATAATAGGGCACATAAATTTGTTCTAAATATATTAATAGCATAATATTTATAGTGAAGTATATTTCTTTGTGATTTATGTATATAAATATGTAGGCAAATAAGCATAGGCACTAAAGTTAAAAAACTAGGTCAGACAAAATGAGAATTTTCAAAGTAGAGGTTCTATGCCTTTATCAACATGGATATATCTGTGTGTATACATATGTACACACATATAAATTTTCATTTGTGTGTGTTATATATTTTTTGTTGTTTTTCTTGGCTATTTTTGTTGTTGTTGTTGTTTTGTTTTGTTTTGTTTTTCACGGTAAGGTCTCATTTTACCTCAGGCTGACCTGGAATTCTCTATGTAGTCTATGTGGCCGTGAACTCACGGTGATCCTCCTACCTCTGCCTCCCAAATGCTGGGATTAAAGGCGTGCACCACCATGCCCTGCTGTGTGTGTTGTATTTTATATTTGAATGTAGTCATCACCTTAGGCAGGTATTTAAAATGAGAAAAATATCATAGACTTAAAATTAATATCCTTTAAAAACATATTTTGTAAAATGAAATATGAAGTGTGTTTCAGGAGAATAGCATGGTAAGCTGTTTTGGATGAGTGATCTTCCTGAGCACCTGAGAGGCAGGTTTTCTTCTGCTGATTGCTCACACGATAATTGGATGATTCAATGGCTTTGATGTGCTTTTATCAATGACACCAAGCCTGAAACAAACTGCATTGATTGAAAAGATGTTTTTGTTTTATTATCTTAGGATAAAAAGCACATGCATTTAAATTAAGAAAGGCACAAATCCAAATGAAACATGGAAAGTCTGTCAGGGAAAGAATAAACAGAGCAGGAGGCATAAGTTCCTGCACAGTGAATCACTCCAATTGGCATTTTATTTAGCTGTTTGATTTTCAGCCTCATGCTCCCTCCCCCTTCCCCCTTTTTAATATTGTACCATAGAACAAAGGCGATCAAGAGAGAAAGCAATATAGTCATTAAGTAGTAATTGTTAGAAGAGGCTTTGGGGTTAAAATTAATAAAACCAGCATGATGTACATTAAAACTGTATAAATATTTAAGGAACTGCAGCTTGCTTGAAGATGTAAACCGATTAGCAAAACTACTTACTCTGGTGATACAAATATTCCAGGTAGATAAAATAAAGAGACTGTTATCTGAAAACCTGATCAGTTTAATTCTGGAAATGCTTCATTTATTTTAATTGTCAAAATAAAGCACTTTTGCTGTTTTGTGTAAAAGATTTATGCTGCATCTAATGCAAGTAGGAAATGGAATCACAAATAAAATCATCACAGATGTTATTTTGTCATGTCAGGTCATGTATAATAGATGCCATTCTGGCCTTCCATGTTGGAATTAAAGGGAAACTGAAACAATAAACAGAAGCCTCACCCATCAGGATTTACTTTGCTGGTAATAACTGATATGTAAAAACTTGTCTATAGGATGGGGAATATTTACTGTAAATCACTTATTACAGCATTTTAAATAATATGGGGGTCAATGTAATCTAATATAATTAATAAATACTTTTGAGTGCCTGATTAATCCGTCTTCTTTAAAAATACCCTGAGAAGAATTTGTTTGATATAAATTTCAGTAAATATTAAACATATATAATTTTGGAAATATATTTATCAACTGAATGTTTATGACTATGTACATGTTTATATTTATTTAGACAAAATGTATTGTGATTTGATGATAGTTTATTCTTTTTGTCTGAATTTTTCTCTATCACACAGCCTTGAATAAGACAATGTTAAGAATTAAACAAGATATTCCAGGCTACATGACCATAAAAATATTCACATGCATAGGAACAGTTTTCAAATATTCTGGGCAAAACTAAATATTTGTTGTGGAAATGTTAGGTTTGTTTTGGATTTTTTATTTTATTTATTTATTTATTTATTTTTGATTTTTCGAGGTAGGTCTCAATCTAGCCCAGGCTGACCTGGAATTTACTCTGTATTCTCAGGGTGGCCTCAAACTCCTGGCGATCCTACTACCTCTGCCTCCCAAGTGCTGGGATTAAAGGCATGTGTCACCATGCCCAGCGGGATTTATTCATTTATTTTTTAATTTTAAGCAACTGACATGAGGTGAACTATGACCAATGGACTACCTGTCTTGCATCAAAATTCCTTAACAATGATCTATCTTTATAGTAGTTAGTAGTTGTGTGGTTGAATTTATATGATAACATTAATTCCAATAAAGCATGTCTATATATAGCATATACCTTTACTATGGCTACTATGTCTAATATCTACTTCTAATTTCAATTTGCATTTGTAGAAACAACAGATAAATGTTTCAACAAGGTAAAGAGTGATAGACCAGTAAGAGCCAGTGACAGAATACAGTGGAGCTTATAAATGAGAGCTCAGTAGAGAATGTTGCTTCTGATTCATATTAGGTACTATGTGGGTCAGCAAACAAGTTGAGACAATCATCCATCAAATGTACTTTGTCCCAAATATGTCAAATATTGAAGTTGTGTTTCTCTTGCTCATGTTATCCTTATATTTTCTCTGGCCTACTTTTCTTTGCACTATCCAATTTTAAACTATGTTTGTAACGCTATTGTTTTTGAATATCATATTTAAAAATCCTTGTACTTAATACAGATCAAGGATTTTGACTTTGGGTTTTATTTTATTTATTTATTTGAGAGACTAAGAGAAAAAAGGCAAAGAGAGAGAGAGAGAGAGAGAGAGAGAGAGAGAGAGAGAAAGAGAGAGAGAGAGGAAGAGAATGCATGCCAGGGCCTCCATCCAATGTAAATGAACTCGAGGTGCATGTACCACCTTGTGCATCTGGCTTATATGGGTACTGGGGAATCCAACCTGGGTCTTTAGACTTAGGCTTTGCAGGCAAATGCCTTAACCACTAAGTCATCTCTCCAGCTTTGACTTTAGGTTTTAAAATAAATCATTTTGCTGAATTTTAAAAATGCAATTCTAAACTTTAATATCTGTATTAGGGAAAATAGTTTCCATGCTATGCATTTTTTTGTTTTTATATTTAGATTTTTGACAACTTTCATATATTTATATGACATATTTTGATCATAACTCCCTCATTATTATTATTATTATTATTATTATTTGGTTTTTCGAGGTAGGGTCTCACTCTAGTTCAGGCTGACCTGGAATTCACTATGTTGTCTCAGGGTGGCCTCAAACTCATGGCAATTCTCCTACCTCTGCCTCCCAAGTGCTGGGATTAAAGGCATGTGCCACTACTCCCGGCCTTCCCCCATTATTTTTGTCCCCAATATCTTCCATAACCCTTCCACTGATTCCCTTCTTTCAAATTAGTCCTTCTTCTAATTTGATGTTTTCTTCTTTTTTTAAAATCTTCATCATTCATGATGATATGATGATGGGCCCAGCATTGTGCATGTGTGTGTGGTACAGGTTACTCATAGCCACTGTGAGGTCATTAATACCATGGCCACTTCATGTCCAGAAGGCAGTGTTACAAAGCACTTTTTCCCATTATTTGACTCCTACATTATTTTTCTTTACATTTTTATTCATTATGGGCATACTTAGTATGACAAAATCACATGTTGGTACTGTCCTTTCCCTCATCCTTGTTCCCTTTCTGAAGAGAGTCTTCCTCATTGGGGTCACAGGTTTTTCCCATGGGGACTGTGGGTTATGTACTGTGGGAGCTGCAGTCAGTTATTTGGGAGCGGTAGTATCTCAGGTAATGATGTCCCGACTTGTGGCTCTAACAATCTTTCTGCCCCCTCTTCTACAAAATTCTCTGCCTTTGGCTCCTACATTCTTTCCAACACCTCTTCTACAACATTCCCTTAGCCTTCAAGGGTGGTATAGAGATGTCTCATTTAGCGCTGAGCACAGAATTAGCCAGTGAGACACTATTGCTAAAGTTACCATGTTCTTAGCTTGTTGGACACTGAGAAGTCAATATAGAACTGTACTAGAAGCCTCTTTCTTGCAAGTTAGCTGTCATAGTGCTGAAAAGTTCTATGGGGGTGGGAAGTCATCAATGATCTTAACCATCAGTGGACTCTGTGAGGCACACAACTGCCCAGCCAGGCAAGATGTGCCAACAGATGCAATAGTGGCATGTCAGATACATCAGTGTCAGTTATTGTTCTTTGACAGATTTGAGGCCCACTTCATGGGATGAAATTTATATCTGTCAAATCTGATACAAAACCTATAGCTTGAGAAATTATAGGCCTTGAGGTGGTGAAGCTACTACTATTGTGTGGATAAACTGATACCTTGTGTCTGTCAAATTCCTATGTATTTATTTATGTTGGCCCCAGTAGATTAGTTCAGCTCTTACCATTGGTCAGAGAAGCTTCCTTTTGAAGATGGCAGTGACCTCAATGGAGAATCAATATTTGTAAAGTGCTGAGAACTGATATTTTGCTGATTATTAAGGAATAAACTTACATAGACTTAAAAACATTTTAATTTTTCTAACTTCCAAATCTTATTTCAAGGTATCATATTGCATATATCATGATAAAAGGGTGAAATGTAGATGAATATATGACCTTTATCTATATCCAAGCTAAAACTACATCAATTTAAAAACAATCATTAGAATTTTCTTTTATTTATTTATTTGTTTATTTATTTATTTATTTTTTACATTCAGTTTGGTACCATTATTAGGATCATCCATGACCTACCCCTCCCCTTAGCCCCTCCTTGATGAGGTATACAGGTCATGCATTGTGGAGTTAGCCCACAGTTATGGGTAAGCTAAATGTCTCTGCATATCATGACCCAACATGTGGCTCTGACATTCTTTCTGCCCCCTCTTCCGCAAAATTTCCCTGAGCCATGTTGGGTCTGCTTCAGTGATGACGTGTTGGGAGCCTCTGAGGCTCTGGCTCTCTGATTAGGCAGGAGTTGATTTTTCTCTGTGCTGATCTCCTTCCCCCTTGTGCTGGTATCCAGTTCATCAGGAAAACAGCGCCCTTGCTTGTTTCTCTAATTTTTCTTAGTTTCAGCGGGAGCCCTTTTGAGGTATGAGGGGTGGCTCTCTACTTAGGATCTACATCTATCTGAAAAAGAGAAGCAGATTCTCCAACGGAGAGTAAGTTAGCATCAGGATAAATGAGATAACCTTTTTTTTATATATATATAAAGAATTCAATAGGTATAGGTCCTCTTATAGCCCACAATTGACGGTACCTTGATATTGGAGAGTGGGTTTATGTTTGGATATGGTTGTGACTTGTTTCCCAGCTCCAGCTATGGGTCTCATACCAGTGAGGGGATAAGTTAGCCAAATCAAGAGCAGTTGGTTCCCCACCATGGCTGTGTGCCACCACTGCACTTGTGTGGGCATCACAACAAGTTATTTGCTGCTAACTAGGTTAGACCATGCGTTGCTTCGACAGATATTGGTCATTTTCCCCCAGTCGCCCATGTAGCACCTTCTGGCACTAGACACGCTGACTATCTGGGGACTGACTCTCTTCCAACTTCCAGCCATGCCATTCTAATTTGCATGTCAATCACATAAGGTGTCTTCAGCAGTAAGTCTTATCACTAGCCTTTGGTGGGTCATCAAGTACTCTGACAGAAATCTGTCTGTCTTTTAGGAAACCTTGTAGGTTTCTCTGATCAAAACATCATTGTGGATGATAGTCCCATGCTAGATCTGGGAGTTACATGTCAGTGCACACTAAGAAAATGAGGAAAAAGATAACTAATATACAAGAGTTAGAGATAAAAGAGAGAGAGAGAGAGAGGGAGAGGGGAAGTGAGGGAGGGAAGATGTAGAAGATTAAGGCTAGTCTTGATCATTCCCTCTCCAGTGTCTTTTGGTTCAGGTGTTCTCTGGAAGGGCCTGGTGAAGGATCAGCCAGTTGGTCTGTCTTTTAGTAAGTAGAAAATTATGGTACCATTGCCATTTGGGTCTAGATTTGTGTTTCCCACCCCTTTGATGCCCTCCCCTCCCTCCCCTTCCATCCTAGTGGCTAGTCTAGGAGGTGCTTGCTGGGTATGTAAGGTATCTTGGGTAGATTCAGTTTAGGTGCTATAGATGAGTGAGACTATGTGGCGATTTTTTTTCTGTGATTGGGTAAGTTCACTGAGAATGATATGTTTCAGGTTCAACCATTTTTGCTCAAATTTCATTGTGTCATTTTTTCTTACTGCTGTATAGAATTCCATTGTGTAGATATACCACATCTTAGTTATCCATTCTTCTAGTGATGGACATCTGGGTTGATTCCAGCACTTAGCTATTAGAAATTGAGCCGCTATAAGTATGGTTGAGCAAATCTCTCTACCTGTGGTTTGAAGGTTTTAGGGTAGATGCCCAGGAAGGGAATAACTTTGTCTGTTGGTGTCTCTATAGTCAGCTTTTTCAGAAGTCTCCATATTGCTTTCCAAAGTGGTTGTACCATCCTACATTCCCACCAAGAGTGGGTGAGTATTCCTACTTCTCCACATCCTCGCCAGCATTTATTTTTATTTGAGTTTTTCATGTTTGCTATCCTTATTGGGGTGAGGTGGAATCTCATAGTTGTTTTAATTTGAATTTCCTTGATGATTAGGGATGATGAACATTTTCTTAAGTGTATGTTTGCCATTTGTATTTCTTCCTCTGTAAACTGCTTGTTCAGCTCTTTGCCCCATTTTGTGAGTGGGGTGTTTGACTTCTTACTGTTTAGATTTTTGAGTTCTTTGTAGATTCTAGAGATTAGGCCTCTATCACTTGGATAAATCGCAAATATTTTCTCCCATTCTGTGGGTGATCTTTTGGCTTTGCTTATTGTTTGCTTGTCTGCAAAGAAACTCTTCAGCTTCATGTGATCCCATTGGTTGAGTGACGGTTTAAGTTTATGAGTTACTGGGGTTTTCTTCAGGAAGTCTTTTTCCATTCCTATATCATGGAAAGTACTTCCTCAATTTTCTTCCAGTAGTATATGAGTTTCTTTTCTTATATTGAGATCTTTGATCCTTTTGGACTTGAGTGTAGTGCATGGGGAAATGTGTGGATCAAGTTTCAGTTTCCTGCAAATAGTAATCCAGTTTCTCCAGCACCCTTTGTGGAAGATACTTGAATTGTTCTTTCACTTTTTACTTACATTTTTTTTGAGTATATGTTATAATATAAGATATCATCATACTACTTTTCATTTAATTGATTTGTAAATTTTGTAGTTATCTATAAAACTTTTTTATTAATTAGTTTTGTATTCAGCAAATACAGTCAGTTTGGTACCATTATTAGGCTCATCCATGACCTACCCCCTCACCTTGGCCCCTCCTTGTTGAGGTACATGGGTCATGCATTGTGGAGTTAGCCCACAGTTATGGGTAAGATAAATGTCTCTGCATATCATGACAAAACATGTGGCTCTGACATTCTTTCCGCCCCCTCTTCTGCAAAATTTCCCTGAGCCATGTTGGGTTCATTTTTGGTCTGCTTCAGTGATGAGGTGTTGGGGGCCTCTGAGGCTCTGGCTCTCTGATTTGGTAGGAGTTGATTTTTCTCTGTGTTGATCTCCTTCCCCCTTGTGCTAGAATGCAGTTCACCAGGAAAACAGCCCCCTTGCTTGTTTTGCCAATTTTTCTTAGTTTCAGCTGGGGCCCTTTTGAGGTATGATAGGGTGGCACTCTCCTTAGGATCTACATCTATCTGAAAAAGAGAAGCAGATTCTCCAACAGAGTAAGCTAACACCAGCACAAATGAGATAACCCTTACTTTTTTTTTTTGTTAGAGAATTTAATAGGTGTAGGCCTTCTTGTAGCCCACAATTGATGGTAGCTTGATATTGGAGAGTGGGCTTATGTTTGGATATGGTTCGAACTTGTTTCCCAGCTCCACCTATGGGTCACATACAACTGAGGGAATCAGTTAGCCAAATTGAGAGCATTTGGTTCCCCACCATGGCTGTGTGCCACTACTGCATTTGTGTGGCCATCACAAGAAGTTATTTGCTGCTAAGTAGGTTAGATCATGCGTTGCTTCGACAGATATTGGTCATTTTCCCCCTGTCGCCCATGTATCACCTTCTGGCACTAGATGAGCTGACTGTCTGGGGACTTATTCCCTTCCAACTTCCAGCCATGCCATTCTAATTTGCATGACAATCACATAAGGTGTCTTCATTAGTAGGGTCTTACCACTAGCCTTTGGTGGGCCATCAGGTACACTGACAGAAATCTGTCTGTCTTTTAGGAAACCTTGTAGGTCTCTCTGATCAAAAGCTCATTGTGGATGATAGCCCCATGCTGGTTCTGGGAGTTACTGGTCAATGCCCACTAAGAAAATGAGGAAGAAGATAACTAATATACAAGAGTTAGAAATAAGCGAGCGAGCGAGAGAGAGAGAGAGAGAGAGAGAGAGAGAGAGGGAGAGGGGAAATGAGGGAGGGACGATGTAGAAGACTAAGGTTGGTCTTGATCTTACCCTCTCCAGTGTCTTCTGGTTCAGGTGTTCCCTGTAATTGCCTGGTGAAGGATGAGCAATTTGGTCTGTCTTTTAGTAAGTTTAAAATTATGGTACCATTGCCATTTGAGTCTAGATTTGTGTTTCCCACCCCTTTGAATCCCTCCCCTTCCTCCCCTTCCATCCTAGTGTCTAGTCCACTAGATGCTTGCTGGGTATGTAAGGTATCATGGGTAGATTCACGTAAGGTGTTGTAGATGAGTGAGACTATGTGGAGATTTTTTTTTTCTGTGATTGAGTAAATTCACTGAGAATGACCTGTTCTAGGTTCAAACATTTTTGCTCAAATTTCATTGTGTCATTTTTACTTACTGCTGTATAGATTTCTATTGCGTAGATGTACCACATCTTAGTTATCCATTCCTCTAGTGATGGACATCTGGGTTGATTCCAGCTCTTAGCTATTAGAAATTGAGCCACTATAAACATGGTTGAGCAAATCTCTCTAGCCTGTGGTTTGAAGGTTTTAGGGTAGATGCCCAGGAAGGGAATAACTGGGTCTGTTGGTATCTCTATACTCAGCTTTTTCAGAAGTCTCCATATTGCTTTCCAAAGTGGTTGTACCATCCTACATTCCCACCAAGAGTGGGTGAGTATTCCTACTTCTCCACATCCTCGCCAGCATTTATTTTTATTTGAGTTTTTCATGTTTGCTATCCTTATTGGGGTAAGGTGGAATCTCATAGTTGTTTTAATTTGCATTTCCCTGATGATTAGGGATGATGAACATTTTCTTAAGTGTATGTTTGCCGTTTGTATTTCTTCCTCTGTGAACTGCCTGTTCAGCTCTTTGCCCCATTTTGTGAGTGGGGTGTTTGACTTCTTACTGTTTTGATTTTTGAGTTCTTTGTAGCTTCTAGAGATTATGCCTCTATCAGTTGGATAACCCGCAAATATTTTCTCCCATTTTATGGGTAATCTATTGGCTTTGATTATTGTTTGCTTGTCTATAAAGAAACTCTTCAGCTTCATGTGATCCCATTGGTTGAGTGACAGTATAAGTACATGAGCTCCTGGGGTTTTGTTCAGGAAGTCTTTTTCCATTCCTATGTCATGGAAAGTACTTCCTAAATTTTCTTCCAGTAGTATACGCGTTTCTTGTCTTATATAGAGATCTTTGATCCATTTGGACTTGAGTGTAGTGCATGGTGAAATGTGTGGATCAACTTTCAGTTTCCTGCATATGGTTATCGAGTTTGCCCAGAACCATTTGTAGAAGATGCTGTCTTTTTTCCAGCCTATGTTGTTTGGGCCTTTATCGAATATCAAGTAGCTATAGTTGCTTGACCCAAAGTCTCGGTCCTCAAGTCTATTCCATTGGTCTATACTCCTGTTTGTATGCCAGTACCATGCTGTTTTTATTACTATGGCTTTGTAATATAGCTTTAGATTAGGTATGGTGATGCCTTCCGAGGTATTTCTTTTGCTGAGGATATGTTTGGATATGCGAGGCTTTCTGCATTTCCATATGAAATTTGAGATCATTTTTCTATCTCTGTGAAGAACATTGTAGGGGTTTTAATTGGAATTGCATTAAATCTGTAGATTGTGTTCGGTTGGATTGTCATCTTCACAATGTTAATTCTGCCTATCCAGGAACACGGGAGGTATTTCCATTTTCTCAAGTCTGCCTCAATTTCTTTTTTGAGTATTTTTATGTTTTCGTTGTATAGATCTTTCACTTCCTTGGTTACCGTTATTCCAAGGTATTTTATTTTTTGTGTTGCTATTGAAAATGGGACTATGTCCCTTATTTCTTTCTCTATATCTTTCTCATTTGCATAAAGGAAGGCTACTGATTTTTGTGCATTGATTTTGTATCCTGCTACTTTTCCATAGGAGTTAATTACCTTCAGGAGTTTTGGGATGGAGTCTCTCAGGTCTCTTACATATATAATCATGTCATCAGCGAATAAAGCTAAAATAACTTCTTCTGTTCCAAATTGTATCCCTTTTATTTCCTTCTCCTGTCTTATTGCTTGAGCTAGGATTTCTAGTACTACATTGGAAAGCAGAGGTGAGAGTGGAGAACCCTGTCTTGTTGCTGATCTTAATGGGAATTCCTCTAGTCTCTCTCCATTAAGTATTATTTGGGCCTTCAGAGCTTTGTATATTGCCTTTATTAGGTTAAGATATGAACTAACCATGTCAATTCTCTCCAATGTTTTGAACATGAAGTGATGTTGAATCTTGTCAAAGGCCTTTTCTGCATCTATCAAAATGATCATGTGGTTTTTATGTTTAACATTGTTTATGTGGTGTATTACATTGACACATTTCCATATGTTGATCCACTCCTGTGTTCCTGGAATGAATCCCCCTTGGTCAAGGTGGATAATGCTTTTGATGTGTTGTTGCATTCAGTTTGCAAGGATTTTGTTTAGGATCTTTGCATGTAAATTCTTCAGGGAAATAGGCCGGTAGTTTTCTTTTCTTGTGGCATCTCTGCCTGATTTTTTAATTACAGTGATGGTAGCTTCATAAAAGGAGTAGGGTAGCTTTCCCTGTTCAGCAACTGTGTGGCACTGTTTCAGGAAGATTGGTTTGAGTTCTTCCATGAAGGTTTGGTAGAATTCAGCCTGGAAGCCATTTGGTCCTGGACTCTTCTTTTTTGGGAGGTTTTTTATTCTTTTTTAATCTCCATGAGTGTGATGGGTTCATTGAGGTGATTAATCTGCTCTGTGTTTAGCTTTGGTAGATGGTATGCATCCCAGAATTTATCCATATCCTCCAATTATCCAGTTTTGTGGAGTAGAGGTTTTTGAAATAAGTCCTGATGATTCTCCCAATTTCACTTATGTCTGTTGTGATCTCTCCTTTTTCATTTTGAATTTTGTTAACTTGAAGCTTCTCCTTTCTTTGCTTGATCAGACTGCCAGGGGTTTGTCAATCTTGTTTATTTTTTCAAAGAACCAGCTCTTTGTTTTGTCAATTGTCTTAATTGTTTCCTTTGTTTCCAATTCATTGATTTCTGCTCTGATTTTAATTATTTCTTTCGTTCTGGAGCTCTTTGGGTTGGATTTTTCTTGTTTTTCCAGTGCCTTTAGGTGGATGGGATTCTTGGTGGGTCTTTTGTTGTTGATTTATAGCAACATAGCATTGTGATCTGATATCCTGCAGGGAATTATGTCAATCTTCCTAAATATGTGGAGGTAGTCTTTGTGACCCAATATATGGTATATTTTAGAGATTGTTCCATGGGCTGCTGAGAAGAATGTGTAGTCTGTTCATTTGGGATGGAAAGTTATGTAGATGTCTGTTATGTCTCTGTGATCTATGGTTTTGTTGAGCTCTCTTACTTCCCTGTTGAGATTCTGTTTGGATGATCAGTCTGTTACTGATAATGGTATATTGAAGTCCCTAGCTGTGATGGTGTTGGTGGTTATTTCTGTTTTATTGTCAAGTTGGTTTTATTTTATGAACTGTAGTGCCTCTGTGTTTGGTGCACACAGATTTATGATTGTATTATCCTCTTGATGGATTGTTCCCTTGATAATAGGAAGTGGCCTTCTTTGTCTTTTTTGATTATTTTTTGTCTGAAGTCTATTTCATCTGATATTAATATTGCTACACCTGCTTGTTTCTTATTCCCATTTGCTTGGAATACTGTTTTCCACCCTTTCACCCTGACGAGATGTCTGTCTTCATTGGTGATGTGGGTTGCTTGAATGCAACAGATCGAGGGGTCTAATTTTTGGATCCATCCTGTTAGCTTGTGTCTCTTTATGGGTGAATTAAGGCCATTAATATTTAGGGTAATGACTGTGAGATTTGATTTGATCCCTGCCATATTGTGATGGTAAATGTGGGTTTTGAATTTTTTTGTGCCTACTCTGCATTTGGTTGTTGTGATCTGCTTCTTGTAGGCAATTGTGTTTGATTGTTTTTTTCTTCTCTGTGGAGAATTTCCTGAAATACTCTCTGTAGGTTTGGTTTTGTGTTCATATAATTGTAAAGCTGAGTTTTGTCATGGAATGTTTTTCTTTCACCATCTGTCATGAGGGATACTTTTGCTTGGTATAGTAGTTTGGGTTGGAAGCCATAGGTTCTTAGACTTTGCACTGTTTCATTCCAGGCCCTTCTAGATTTCAGGGTTTCCGTTGAGAAGTCTGAAGTAATTCTTATGGGGTTACCTTTTTAAGATGGTGTGCTGTTTTTCCCTAGCTGCTTTTAGGATTTTCTCTTTGGTGTCAATGTTTAGAGTCTTAATGATAATATGTCTTGGAGAGTTTCTCCATTGGTACAGTCTGTTTGGGGTTCTATTGGCTTCTCATATCTTGATGGGCCTTTCTTTTAAGAGACTGGGGAAGTTTTCTTCAATTATTTTGTTAAATAAGATCTTCAGGCCTTTGGTCTGAATTTCTTCTCCTTCTGGTATTCCAATGATCCTGATATTAGGACGTTTAAGTCTATCCCACAATTACCTCATGTTCTGTTCACAGGAGCTTTTGAACTTACTGAAATTTTTGAACTCTCTGTTTCTTCCATCCTGTCTTCCAGATCAGATTTTCTATCCTCCGCTTGGCTAGTTCTATTCTGTTTTTTTTTTTTTTTTTCAAAAATTTTTTTCTTTATTAGTTAGTTTTGTATTCAGCAAATACAGTCAGTTTTGTACCATTATTAGGCTCATCCGTGACATACTCCCTCCCCTTGGCCCCTCCTTGTTGAGGTATACATGTCATGCATTTTGGAGTTAGCCCACAGTTATGGGAAGCTAAATGTCTCTGCATATCATGACCCAACATGTGGCTCTGACATTCTTTCCGTCCCCTCTTCCACAAAATTTCCCTAATCCATGTATCTTTGAGAGCTTCTAGAGAGTTTTGGATTTGCTCAATTAAGTTTGCATTTTCTACTACTTTTCTATGTATAATTTCCATCCCTCTGTCAAGCTCCCTTTTCACATCATTTTCTGATTTTCTTGATTCTTCTTTGAATTCATCCTTGCATTTCTTTGTGTCTTCATTTAGCATGGCCAGCTGATTTTTAAGGTCTTCTTTTTTTTCACTTTCCCTCAAATCTCTTAACTGTCTTTGAAATCCTTCCAATTTCTTATCTATTAGTTCTAGTTTAGTGATGTCAGCATCCACACAATTATCGGCCCTTTGTTGCTTTCCTGCAAGTTCTACCAGTAGGTTGGTCAGGGCTGCATTGCCCATAGCTTCAATTTAGTGTTCTGATCCTGATGGTTCTTCTATGTTTTGGTTAGATATATTCATTGTAGGACTGGGTGTTCTATCTGGATTTTCTTGCATTTGATTTTTCATGCTATTTCGTTTGCGCTGTGGTCTGCCCATGACAGTGTATGGGCAGGTAGGTGGGCATATCAGCCTGGGCTCAAGAACAATGGGAATCTTATGCAGCCTGGGACAGTTGCCAAGCAGACTGGATTTTGGCTCTCACTTGCCAAAGCTGCCTGCCTATCTACTGACTGGCAGGGGCGCCAAAGTTGCCTGAGTTCTCAAGCGGTAATGTGCCAAAGCTGCCTGTGTTCGAGCTAGGAGTGGCACTGAGGCACCAAGCACTGAAGCAGCCCGAGCTCTGGCTGGGGACACTGGGGCACGGAAGCACTCTGCACTCCGCCGCCAGAGGACAATGACTGATGGCTGCAGTGACAGACAGGTAGGGGATGGCACCTAAGCTGGCACAATCGAGAGACACAGTCTGAGCTTGTGGGGCAGTTGTTGTGGAACTGGGCTCACTCAGTAAGTGGGCGAGTGGACGAATGTGTGGAGCAGTCAAAGCTTCCGCACACAGGGATCGATTGGCATGCAGTGGCAGCAGCGGTGGTGCCGTTGGCAGCAGCGGGTGGCTCTGGTGGCACCAGCAACACTGTGGACAGAGCGGTTATTTGGGGGGAAGGATGGGCTACCTGCCTGCGAGGGGATCTGCGATTCCCCATTTCCCCAGCCTCTGTGCCCTCCCAGATTTCTCTCTCGTAAAAGGCCCAATGAACCCCTAATATCTTCCCTTTCTTTCTCCAGGATTTGCAGTGCAGCTAGGCAGTTGCCATCTTGGCCGGAAGTCCACTTTTTCTTTTTTTATTATTATTTTTATTTATTTACTTGAGAGTGACAGAGACATAAAGAAGCAGAGAGAGAGAGAGAGAGAGAGAGACAGAGAGAGAGAGAGAGAGAGACGGAGAATTAACGGGTGCACCAGGGCTTCCAGCCACTGCAAATGAACGCCAGACACCTGCACCTCCTTGTGCATCTGGCAACCGTGGGTCCTGGAGAATCGAGCCTTGAACCAGTGTGCTAAGGCTTCACAGGCAAGCGCTTAATTGCTAAGCCATTTCTACAGCCCAATGCTTACTTTTTTATAGAGAATTTAATAGGTGTTGGCCCTCTTGTAGCCCATGATTGATGGTAGCCTGATATTAGAAAGGGGGCTTATGTATGGATATGGTTCTGACTTGTTTCCCAACTCCAGCTATGGGTCCCTTACCACTGTGGGATCAGTTAGCAAAATCAAGAGCAGTTAGTTCCCCACCATGGCTGTGTGCCACTATTGCACTTGTGTGGGCATCATACTGGTTATATGCTGCTAATTAGGTTAGACCAAGAGTTGCTTGGACTGCTATTGGTCATTTTCCCCCAGTCACCCATGTAGCACCTTCTGGCACTAGACATGCTGACTGTCTGGGGATGCACTTTCTTCCAACTTCCAGCCATGCCATCCCATTTTACATGTCAACCACATAAGGTGTCTTCAGCAGTAGGGTCTTACCACTAACCTTTGGTGGGTCATAAAGTACTCTGACAGAAATCTGTCTGTCTTTTAGGAAACCTTGTAGGTCTCTCTGATCAAAGCTCATTGTGGATGATAGCCCCATGCTGGTCCTGGGAGTTACAGGTCAATTCCCACTAAGAAAAGGAGGAAAAAGATAACTAATATACAAAAGTTAGAGAGAAGAGAGAGGGAGAGACAGAGAGGGAGGGAGAGGGAAAGGGAGGAAGGGAAAATGTAGAAGATTAAGGTTAGTCTTGATCCTACCCTCTCCAGTGTCTTGTGGTTCAGGTGTTCCCTGTAAGGGCCTGGTGAAGGTTCAGCCATTGGTCTGCCTTTTAGGAAGTTGAATTTTATGGTACCATAGCCGCCTGGGTCTAGATTTGTGTTTCCCAACCCTTTGATGACCTCCCCTCCGTCCCCATCCATCCTAGTGTCTGGTCCACTAGATGCTTCCGGGGTTTGTAAGGTATATGGGTAGATTCAGGTAAGGTGCTGTAGATGAGTGAGACTATGTGGCGATTTGTTTTCTGTGATTGGGTAAGTTCACTGAGAATGATCTGTTCCAGGTTCATCCATTTTTCCTCAAATTTCATTATGTCATTTGTTCTTACTGCTGTATAGAATTCCACTGTGTTGATATAACACATCTTAGTTATCCATTCTTCTAGTGATGGACATCTCGGTTGATTCCACCTCTTAGCTACTACAAATTGATCTGCTACAAACATGGCTGAGCAAATCTCTCTGGCCTGTGGTTTGAAAGTTTTAGGGTAGATGCCCAGTAAGGGAATAACTGGGTCTGTTGGTAACTTGATAGTCAGCTTTTTCAGGATTTTCCATATTGCTGTCCAAAATGGTTGTACCATCTTACATTCCCGCCAACAGTGGATGAGGGTTCCTACTTCTCCATATCCTTGCCAGCACTTATTTTTATTTGAGTTTCTCATGTTTGCTATCCTTATTGTGTTAAGGTGGAATCTCAGAGTTGTTTTAACTTGCATTTCTCTGATGATTAGGGATGATGAACATTTTCTCCAGTGTATGTTTACCATTTGTATTTCTTCCTCTGTGAACTGCCTGTTCAGCTCTTTGCCCATTTTGTGAGTGGGGTGTTTGACTTCTTCCTGTTTTGATTTTTGAGTTCTTTGCAGATTCTAGAGATTAGGTGTCTGTCAGTTGCATATCCCACAAATATTTTCTCCCATTCTGTGGGTGATCTATTGGCTTTGCTTATTGTATGCTTGCCTGTAAAGAAACTCTTCAGCTTCCCATTGCTTGTGAATGACTGTTTAAGATCATGAGCTACTAGAGTTTTGTTTAGGAATTCTTCTTCCATTCCTATATCATGGAAAGTACTTCCTAAATTTTCTTCTATTAGTATTCGAGTTTCTGGTCTTATGTTGAGGTCTTTGATCCATTTGGACGTGAGTGTAGTGCATGCTGAAATGTGTGGGTCAAGTTTCAGTTTCCTGCATATGATTATCCACTTTGCCGAGCACCATTTGTGTAGGATCCTGTCTTTTTTCCAGCATATATTGTTTGGGCCTTTGTTGAATATCCTGTAGCTACAGTTGCTTGACCCAAAGTCCGGGCTCTCAAGTCTATTCCATTGGTCTATACTCCTGTTTTTATGCCAGTACCATGCTGTTTTTATTACTATGGCTTTTTAATATAGCTTTAGATCAGGTATGGTGATGCCTCCGGAGGTATTTCATTTGCTGAGGATATGTTTGGATATGCGAGGCCTTCTGCCTTTCCATATGAAATTTGAAATCATTTTTTTTTCTATCTCTGTGAAGAACATTGTAGGGATTTTAATTGGAATTGTATTAAATTTGTATATTGCCTTTGGTAGGATTGTCATCTTCACAATGTTAACTCTTCCTATCCAGGAGCATGGGAGGTCTTTCCATTTTCCCAGTCCTCCTCAATTTCTTTTTTGAGTGTGTTTATATTTTTGTTGTATAGATCTTTCACTTCGTTGGTTAACGTTATTCCAAGGTATTTTATTTTATTTTTGTTGCTATTGAAAATGGGACCATGTCCCTTATTTCTTTCTCTGTATCCTTGTCATTTGCATATAGGAAGGCTACTGATTTTTTGTGCATTGAATTTGTATCCTGCTACATTTCCATAGGAGTTAATCACGTTCAGGTGTTTCAGGATGGAGTCTCTCAGGACTCTTACCTATACAATCATGTCATCATTGAATGGAGCTAACTTAACCTCTTCCTTTCCAAATTGTATCCCTTTTATTTCCTTCTCCTGTCTTATTGCTTGAGCTAGGACTTCCAGTACTACATTGAAAAGCAGAGGTGAGAGTGGACAACCCTGTCTTGTTCCTGATCTTAATGGGAATTCCTCCAGTCTCTCTCCATTAACTATTATTTGGGCCTTCGGTGCTTAGTATATTGCCTTTATTATGTTAGGATATGAACCAACCATGCCAATTCTCTCCAATGTTTTGATCATGAAGTGATTTTGTTTCTTTTCAAAGGCGTTTTCTGCATCTATCGAAATGATCATGTGGTTTTTATGTTTAACCTTGTTTATGTGGTGTATTACATTGACAGATTTCCGTATGTTGAACCACACCTGTGTTCCTGGAATGAATCCCACTTGGTCAAGGTGGATAATGGTTTTGATGTGTTGTTGGATTCGGTTTACAAGGATTTTGTTTAGGATCTTTGCATCTAAATTCATCAGGGAAATAGGCCGGTAGTTTTCTTTTCTTGTGGCATCTCTGCCTGGTTTTGGAATTAGGGTGATGCTAGCTTCATAAAAGGAGTTGGGTAGCTTTCCCTGTTCACCAATTGTGTGGCACAGTTTGAGGAAGATTGGTTTGAGTTCTTCCATGAAGGTTTGATAGAATTCAGCTAAGAAGCCATCTGGTCCGGGGCTCTTCTTTTTTGGGAGGTTTTTTATTACTTTTTCAATCTCCATGAGTGTGATGGGTTGATTGAGGTGATTAATCTGCTCTGTGTTTAGCTTTGGTAGATGGTATGCGTCCAAGAATTTATCCATCTCCTCCACATTATCCAGTTTTGTGGAGTAGAGTTTTTTGAAATAAGTCCTGATGATTCTCCCAATTTCACTTATGTCTGTTGTGATCTCTCCTTTTTCATTTTGAATTTTGTTAATTTGAAGCTTCACCTTTTTTTGCTTGATCAGATTGGCCAGGGGTTTGTCAATCTTGTTTATTTTTTCAAAGAACCAGCTCTTTGTTTTGTCAATTGTCTTAATTGTTTCCTTGGTTTTCAATTCATTGATTTCTGCTCTGATTTTAATTATTTCTTTCCTTCTGGAGCTCTTTGGTTTGGATTTTTCTTGTTTTTCCAGTGTCTTTAGGTGGATGGTTAGGTTATTGATTTGGGATCTTTCTGTCTTTTTTATGAAGGCATTGAGTACTATGAATTTTCCCTTGAGGACCGGCTTCATTGTGTCCCATATGTTTTGGTATGATGTGTTCTCATTGACATTCAATTCCAGAAATTTTGCAATTTCATTTTTTATTTCATCCACTATCCATTTATTGTTTAAAAGTGTGCTCTTCAGTTTCTAGGTGCTGTTGCGATTCTTCATGGGTCTTTTGTTGTTCATTCTTGCAATATTGCATTGTGATCTGATATCATCCAGGTAATTATGTCGATCTTCCTAAATATGTGGAGGCAGTCTTTTTAACCCAGTATAGGGTCTATTTTAGAGAATGTTGCATGGGCTGCTGAGAAGAATGTGTAGTCTGTGGATTCAGGACAGAAAGTTCTGTCAATGTATGTTTGGTCTAAGAGATCTATGGTTTTGTTGAGCTCTCTTACTTCCCTGTTGAGTTTCTGTTTGGATGATCTGTCTATTACTGATAATGGTCTATTGAAGTCCCCAGCTGTGATGGTGTTTGTGGTTATTTCTGTTTTGTCAACTAGGTTTTGTTTTATGAACTGTGGTGCCCCTGTGTTTGTCGCATACAGATTTATGATTGTAATATCCTCTTGATGGATCTATCCCTTGATAAGTAGGATGTGGCCTTCTTTGTCTTTATTGATTATTTTTGGTTTCAAGTCTATTTTATCCAATAATAAAATAGCTACACCTGCTTGTTTCTTATTCCTATTTGCTTGGAATATTGTTTTCCACCCTTTCACCCTGACGAGGTGTCTGTCTTTGGTGGTGAGGTGGGTTTCTTGAAGGCAACAGATTGAAGGCTCTAATCTTTTAATCCATCCTGTTATCTTGTGTCTCTTGATGGGTGAATTAAGGCCATTAATATTTAGTGTAATGACTGTGAGATTTGATTTTGTCCCTGCCATATTGTGATGGCATATGTGGGTTGGTGTTTTCATGGACTTTGAAGTTTTTTGTACCTACTCTGAGTTTGGTTATTGTGATCTGCTTCATGTGTGCATTTGTGTTTCATTATTTTTTTCTTCTCTGTGGATAATTTCCTGAAGTACTCTCTATAGGTTTGGTTTTGTGTTCATATAATTGTTGCTTTTCTGCAAGTTCTACCAGAAGGTGGGTCAGGGTTGCATTGCTCATAGCTTCAATTTGATGGTCTGATCCTAATGGTTCTTCTATGTTTTGATTAGATATATTCATTGTAGGACTAGGTGATCTAACTGGATTTTCTTGCATTTGATTTTTCATGTTATTTCTTTTGTGCTGTGGTCTGCCCATGACCATGTATGGGCATGTAGGTGGGTGTTTCAGCCTGTGCTCAAGCACAATGTGTAACTAAGGCAGCCTGGGGCAGTTGTCAAGCAGCCTGGGCTTTGGCTCTCACTTGCCAAAGCCGCCTATCTACTGCCTGGCAGGGGTGACAAATTTGCCTGAATTCTCAAGTGGTAATGCCCCAAAGCTGCCTGCATTCGAGCTAGGAGGGACACCGAGGCACCAAGCACTGAAGCAGCCCAAACTCTGGCTGGGAACACTGGGTCCCTGAAGCTTTCTGCGCTCCCCCACCACAGGTCAATTGCGGACTGCCGGCGTGACAGACAGGTAGGGGATGGCACCTGAGCTGGCACAAGCAAAAGACACCATCTGAGCTTGTGTGGAAGTTGTTTGGGGACTGTGCTCGCTGAATGTGCAGCGGCAGGAGCAGTAAGTGAGCCAGTGGGCAGAGCAGTATAAGCTTCCACATGCAGGGATTGATCTGCGTGCAGCTGTGCTGTGGATATGGGGAGTGGTGGGCTACCCTCTCCTGAGGGAATCAGGGATTCCCTGTTATTGTCAGGATTCACTGAATGCGTGTTTGCCAGAGCAGTAAGGCTATTTGGGGGGAGGGGTTGGCTACCTGCCCATGAGGGGTCCATGATTCCGTGTTTTTCTCCCCTCTGTGCCCTCCCACTGACAACCTATTGGAGATTTCTCTCCTCTAAAAGACCCAGTGAACCCTTAATGTCTTGCCTTTCTTTCCCCGGGATTTGCAGCACAGCTAGGCAGTCGACATATTGGCCGGAAGTCTTGCTTACATTTTTGCTGCCCATTTGTTGACTTGAGTACTATGGAAAAAAAAAATCATCATTAGGTCATATAAGTATAAGAACATGTATTGAATGCGTAATTAGATATTCCAAAAATGGGAATCCTTGTAAATTCACCTTCAGCTTAAGAAAGCAAATAATATCTATTAATATGTAAAATATATATTAGGGAGGGACATTTAATTTTATCTTCTACATAAAAGATAAGTTTACAAAGAATCATGATCATCTCCAGCTCCTTGGAAAGAAGATGTGACACTAAGTTATATGAAGGGGGTATAAGGCCTGCATAGTAAATACAGAATTTGGGGATATATTGTCATTCTTTCCTTTACACTGCTGAATAACTGGCAATGAAAATGCACTATTAAAGTAGAAAATACCTATAGAATATCTGCAATGAAAGTGCTGGGTACTTGTTATTGATTCATCCCACACAAATGTCTCATGTCACAAACTTTCTAAAATTTTAGACTTCTGGTCTTTCCTTTGGTACATAGAAATATTCAGTCACCAGAGGACAGATGGAAGCCATAGTGTTGTGGATATGGTCACATTTTGCTTTGCAGTGCCATTACCATTTTCCAGCAAACAAAAATTAGAGCCCCAGCTCACTATGTGGCAATATTATCATGGAGGCAACTCCTCTGAACCATAGTAACTATAGTGTTCCAGACACTTCCACAGAGTGCTTTGCTTTAATACTTCAAATCATCAGACAAAGCTACTTCTATTATGTAATTTGCACAAAAAATATATGAAATGTAGTTTTAAAAAATTTATACAGGGCTGGGAGATGGCTTAGTGGTTAAACACTTGCCTGTGAAGCCTAATGACCCTGGTTCAAGGCTTCATTCCCCAGGACCCACGTTAGCCAGATGCACAAGGGGGCGCACATGTCTAGAGTTCCTTTGCAGTGGCTGGAAGCCCTGGCGCGCCCATTCTCTCTCTATATATATCTGCCTCTCTCTCTCTCTCTCTCAATCTCTCTCTCTCTGTGTCACTCTCAAATAAATAAAAATTAACAAAAAAATTTAAAAAATTATACAAACAAATTAATGGAAACTGATGTATCTCTGCTTAAAGATTTCAGTGACATTTTTAATGTTATAAAACATTGCAATAGTGCACCCTTTCTAGATTTTTCTGAGATATTGTAAGTCTTGAGCAAGTCCCAGGAAGATAAATGTATGTCATAATAGATTTTGCAGCAATCTCCTGGTACATAGAGCAGAACAAACAAACAAGCAAACAAAAAAGCTAAGGAAAGTGTTTTCTGTGTAAGGACCTGATATAGGAACAAATGGACTGAGGAGACATAGAAAAGTCAAATCACAAATTTTTACTACAATAGGAAGTATATGTGCCAGAAATCTAGTGACCACAGTAGGGTATTCACTAAACAAATGTAAGAAATAGAATCTGAGATGGAAAAGAACATTAATGAGATGTATTTTTATGAACAGTCTTCCCCTGCGAAACTATAAATTCTCCCGATGTTCTATAAATATTTTAAATTAATATAAATTAGTTTAATATTATTTTGTTATGCTCAGTATAATTAAATTACATTTATAGGATTAACATATTAAAATAAGAAAACAATAAAATAATAGAAACACAAACTTAAAGTGAATCAGCTAAGGAATAAAAATTACCTCATTTCAAATATCATTTAATAAGATCTTCTGGTACTGTGTAAATTTGATAAATAAGGAAATAAAGTATAATCGATATTATTAGTCAAAGCAGTAAAATAGAGTCTAAAACTGAAGATAGATCCTAAATTTTACAATGGGACCCATAAGATCTGACACTAGGTAACAGTGATCTTTGTTATCTCAACAAGTGAAATGAAATAGAACACTAGGCATTGATATGTCTGACACATTTGAGAGAACCGTCTGCTAGGTAGCTCATCACCAGAGAGGAATGTAGTGAGGTAGTGAGGATTCAGGTGAAGACAGAAATTAAAGAAAATTCAAGGGATCAGGAAATTATTTTATCAGCTATTTCACTTTTAATTTCATATGAAATTTGAAGATATTTTTAGAAATCAGGATTTTTGTGTTGTCTAATAAAAAGTAAAGAGTGGAAAATGAACTCTATGAATGTATGCATACATGCATGTGCATGTGTGTACTGCCTTTTATGAGTGTGTGGTGGCTTTCAGTCATATGTAACGTCTTTGGTAATGATGAGCCAGCAGAAGTTGCTTTGCAGCACACCAGAGGGAAGCAGAGAAAGGATAATAAGCTCCTGAGAGCTGATACCTTTAGCAATATGTGAATCCAGTATGCTGGAGAAGCAAGGGAAGTTAGAGATGGAATCACCCGGCACTCTACAAATGGATGGAATGAGACACAAAGCTACTCCTGCCATGTACTTAGAGTACAAATTCTCAGATTTGGTCCAGAAATTCTTAAGCATAAGACATAACAATTCTTATGACAGCCACCATTCTGGCAACCATCTTAGGCTATGTTGGTCCCTGTGAATGTGTGGTACTAATCTGATCTCACGCTCTGCCTCCATTGCCATGTCATAAAAGAGCAGTAGCTAGAAAGAATTTTGCTCATCCCTTTCCCTGACATACCAGCAGTACTTCCAGTCTGTGCAAGCATTCAGGTTTAGTGGTAATACTGACACTACCTCTTCATGAGTTCAGGCAGGTTTGAGTTCTGAGGTTCATCTATAAGCAAGACAAGTCTAACATCATTGCCTCATGGACACCAAACATAAAAGAGTGGAATGATCTCTTGTTGTTGTGGAATACAATAAGCAAGCCACAAATGATACTATAGCAAGGAAATGAAAGCCAGAGGAATGAAAGGAAGAATGGAATGTCAGTGCTTATAAAGCGAGTAACTGCATATACACACTGTAATTTGACTTTCTATTTTTGAAAGCTATTTATAGATGCAGAAGAGCTTTAAGCCACTTTAAACTCACTTGTTTTAGTATTTGCAGCACACCGGAGGGAAGCAGAGAAAGGATAATAAGCTCCTGAGAGCTGATACCTTTAGCAATATGTGAATCCAGTATGCTAGATGGTTAGCAAGTAAAAATTATTAGGCTGTAAAAAAATGATTTGGTACCTACTAGAAAGGGAAATATTTTTAATGATTTTATTGAACTGAGCCAACCGATGTTTATATGAGCATTCTCACTTGACATAACACTACCAAAATCTTCTAATACGAAGAAAGAATTTAATATTCCTGAAGTCACACACTTCAGTTGGGTTCTAAAGTAATACTGTATCTGTGTACAGTATTATTGTGTATTCCTTTTGTGTTTCATTACCATCTGTTGCAGTCAGGTCCTCATTGCTGATAGAAATCACTTAACCAAGAGCAGCTTTTGTGAAAAAGAGGTTTATTTTGGCTTACAGACTCGAGAGGAAGCTCCACAATGGCAGGGGAAAACGATGTCATGAGCAGAGGGTGGACATAACCCCCTGGCCAAAATAAGTTGGACAATAGCAACAGGGGAGTGTGCCAAACATTGGCAAGGGGAAACTGGTTATAATACCCATAAGCCTGCCCCCAACAATACTGTCTCTCCAGGAGGTGTTAATCCCCAAATCTCCATCAGCTGGGAACCTAGCATTCAGAACACCTGAGTTTATGGGGGACACCTGAATCAAACTACCACACCATCTTAGAAGGAAGCTATACTTATCAAGTTTTAAGTAAGGGCAAGCCAACTCAGTTGGGTCATTCAAAAGCAGCCATCATTTAGGAGCAGTTGTCAGAGAGGCCCACTTTACAATGGCATGATAATAGTGAGGTGATGGGATCCAGAGATAATTCCCATAAATAAGGAGAGAAAACCTGGAGGTTTTTCTTTTTCTTTTTACTCTTTCTGCTTAAAATTGGGGTTTAGCACAGGATATGTGTCAGCAGTGAGGATGAATTATGAGAGGAAATATGTGTGCATAAGTGTGCCCATGAAAGCAGGAAGGTACTTCTAGCCTCCTGTGAGACACAGCACCATTTATTTAATTTAAATAAATTTCTGGTCCTGAAATCAAGGCAATCCTTAAGATCCCCAGGTAGTTAGGACACTACACCACAGTATGTTGGACCTGCTGTCTATAAGTATAACAGAGTACCTGGAGAGTTGTTAAAATAGTGTAGATTTAATACTATGTTATTTTCTATTAGGCCTCCAGCTATGTTAATAATTCTGTTTTCTTCTTGCCTGAAGGATTCAACAACTGAGTTTATAGCACAATAATTATAAAAAAGGTATAAATTAGTTTTGAAATTATGCATTATTGCATATAAATGAGTAAATGTATATTCTATACTAGAAAGTTGTAGATTGTCAGAGGAGAAATAAACTAATTGCAGTAGATTAAAGAAATACACTTGTAGAAAAATCACCTTAACTATAAAGTAATAAATGTGAGAAATGAAAAAGACACACAGAAAAAGAAAATGATTAATCTAATATCTTACATTGAATTATTGGAAGATTTATGTTTTCACATCTCATGAAAGTATAAAGTTTGGAAGACTTATTTTAAATTTTTGACTGAATACAACCTGTCTGTTTATTCCTGACATTAAAAAAAATAACTACGGTGCTTTCTTTGAGTATTTGCAGGTGTGGATAATTAAAATATCACACTTTCATTTGATTGCATGAGCATTCTAATCTCTACAAGTGATTTTAATCCATGTCACCGAACATAAGGGGGTGTTCTATAATTAACAAACTGTATATACAATCATTAGAGTTCAGAAGTACAATTCATTTGTGTCCTTAATTATTATTTGGCTCCACTTGCACTGCCCTTTCTCTAACGTAACAATAGTTTACTATATGATGAAAAATACTTCTATTTATTTTTCAGTAAAGTGGGGATGAATGGAAATAGTAAAATATTGCTTTTAAAAATGCTTGCACACAAATAAAATAACTGATTCAATGAAATTCCATTTCAAGTTATGTGTTCAAATTTATTATTAGATTTTTAGGATCATTTTGGAATGAATAGATTTTCTGTTATCTTTCTATTTATATGCTATTACTGGGAGAACTAGTCAATAAGAGTTGGCTCTACCAGTGCTGAACATGCGTTTACTTATGTGTACTATGCACACAGCGTATGGACACACTGGGGGATAGATCAGTTAGTAAAGTGCTTCTCTTGCAAACATGAGAATCTGAGTTGGATCCAAAGCACCCATGTGAAATGCCAGACATGACGTTGTGTGCCTGGAAACCCAGCACTGAGAAGGTGAAGACAGGAGGATACCTAGGGCTCACTGGCTAGCCAGTAGGGCCAAAGTGGTGAGTTCCAGGCCAATGAAAGAATCTGTCACAGAGTAAAGGAACAGCATCCCAGATATGACACCTAAGGTCTCCTTTGGCCTCCACCCTCACATGCATAACAGCACACATGCAAAAACACACAAAACAGTCTAGTAAAGCTCTGTAATGAAGAGCAAGGCTTTGGCATTGTCATGACCATGATGTAAATATTTCTCTTTTTCCAAGGTTGGGTTTCAATGGCTATAAATTCAAATAAATTTTTCATTAGATATAAATTCAAATAAAATTTTCTACTTCATAGAATTGTTGAGAATTAAATGAGGCAATATCTGTACTAATCCTAGTGTGAGTGCATCTCAAATATTTACCTACAATAGCTATGACACAAATACAAATTGGATGATTATTCTTTGGGAAATGCTTTGCTGTTTTAGGGCTTATGATAATTAATAAATCAAAATTGTGTCTTGTAATTTTCACTTGTTTTGAAATCATTCCACTTGAAAAAAATTTAAAAAGCACAGATAGTCAGAAAAATGTTCACTTTTGGAGGAAAGTCATCACATTGCCTGATCAAACCCAGCCATATTTTATTATAGCTACAATAGAACAAACAACTTCAGATCTGAATGATTCCAGAACCTGTAAGTCACAGTTCAGGGTGATGCCTAGATTTATGCAATTTTAAAGAGCACACCAAGTAGTTTTTGAGGAAGTCATTCTCAGGCTGGCCACAGCTGCTTAGAATAAATGCCAAGTGTTCAGTTCTGTACACTTGAGGCCCAATGTTTTGCCAGTAAGAACTCAATAAATGCTGAAGAAATAATATAATTACTGGCTAATATACTGAAGCAGAACCAATTGACATGGTTACTATGTGTTTAATTACCTCTTTTGTGAGTTGTACATGATTTTAACATTTTTTCAGATTGTGATTGGACAACTATATTCAAAATAATTATTGTGATTTGAGACAAAAATGAAAATAGACAAATTTATTTACTTGAAAATATGAAAATACTTGAATGTGTTTTTTTTAAACTTATGTTAATATTGCTTCTTGGATTCATTTCAAGGCATTTGAAACATTAAGCCCTGATCCAATCATTTTCCCTTTAACATATTTTATCTTTCTAACTGATACAGAAGACTACCACTTTCTTTCCATTGGCTAGTAAACGTTAAGCAGAAGCAGATTAAGCAATGCATCTGAAATTTGAAAATCTCAACACACAAGTCATGAGTAGGGACTTCCTATTGGGCAAGCAGAGGCTGAGAATGTTCATGGGAGACAGGAGATCTGCAGTAATGTCAACAACCAGAGACAAACCCAAGTATAAACCTCTGACTATGATGTGGCCAGAGAAGGTTTGGCTTGCTTGCTGAGTTACTGTTAATACACTCAAAGACAAAATTAAAACTGTGATTCAAAATTCTTAAATGATTTTATTATACTGCATTTTAAAATGTAGCTAACATACTGAAATATGAATCGGGGACTTAGGATGACATCTAACACTATGAGTATAGGGAGTTTGGATGGATATTGAAATGAAAATGAACTCATTTAGTTATTTTTACTACATAATTTCTGATTTTATTTTGATACCAATATTTAAAAAGAAATTTTAAACAGGCTTAAATTATAAACGGATATGTAGGTTTCATATTTACATTTTGAACTATAATTAATTCAACAATCCTCAGTTTACAGATAGTGTGTTACTTTGAAATTTCCATTTGCACAATATATGTTGGTATATCTTTCATAAAGACATAAATTGAATGTTATAGACATAAAGACAAAATTTTGAGGACATACTTTGAATAAAAGTCTAATTGTGTATATATCAGTCCCTGTGAGAAGTTAACTTTTCTGAAATGATATATAGTTAGGCAAAAATGATGGGACAAATATTAGAACTGACTAAGAAGAGAACTTATGGCTTAATATTTGTGGTAGTTTGAATGTGTGTCCTCCATAGACTTGGGTGTTTTACAAAAGCTTGTAATGTTTGTCTCAAGCTGCTTGACTAGAGAAGTTGTCACAGGAGGTGGACCTGGGGTCCAGTCTTAAGGTGTGTTTTGGGGCCGGTTGGATTTCCAGCACAAAGGTATGCAGAGAGGTCTGAATTTAGGGTTCCTGCTTGTTGTAGCTTCCTTATTTTAATATTATTTATTTATTTATTTATTTATTGCTGGCATATGAGTATTTCTCTCTGCTTAGATATATGGAAGCAGCTTGTCCCACCACTGATAGAACCTGGATCTGTAAACTTGAAATAAATCCCTTCCTACCATAAACTGTGTCTGTTCTAAAGTTTATCCTAGCAACATGGAGCTAGTCTATAACTAATGTCTATAACAACATTCCACTAGTAACCAAATTAAATATTTCACATTGATTATTAGAACCTGTTTTCATTTTGTATTGACTGGAAAGTGACACAAACTTCAGAATCACACCTTTATGAAGAGAAATCTAAAAATATATTTTCTAGTTTTCCTAGTAGCATTTCTTAGAAAGTTAGGAATTCTACTTCAAATGCTTCTAAAGGGAAATGGAAACATCCTTGAAAAGGGGGTTTCTAATCTATAATCACTAAATACAGAATCCAAATTATATTACCATCTCTTGGTGCTAGAAATGTGGAAAAAACTGTCTTTGAGTTATTTTGAACTCTACATGAAATTTTTGATGCTTTGATTACCTAACAATGTGCAAAGCACAGAGACAAGTGTCAAGAATCTTGACAATGTTCTAAAAGTGGTAAACAACAGCACTAGGGTTATGAACAAAGAAACAGTGTCTCATGTCTGTAATGCCAACACAGCTTATGTAGTATGAAGAAAAGGCCAACCTGAAATTTCAACTTAGAATAAATATGGGTAAGTCACATCCATCTCTGGAAGCTGAGAAGATTAGCAGCAGCCCACATACCACTTTGACAAACCAACTTGAAGCTTTATGCTAATGATCAGTGAAAAACATCATGGGTCTTTGGGTCCTTTCATCTTGCTGTGACAGCTTAAAGAATGTGTGGACTATTTAAGGCTAGTACAGGAAAGAAGAGAGGATCATGGCCCCTTTAACACATTAGTACACATAAAGTTGCCTAGAAATCATAGCTATGTGATGATGCGAGTGAAGGACTCACTGAGTTTTCCAGACCAGTTCTCCTCTGAATCAATGTTAATGCAGGGTTCCAGTGTGGGCTTCCAGGACCACCAATGAATTCTTCAGGGAGTTCACATGACTAAATCTTTACCTTTTATATCATTAATAATTATAATAGAAGAACAGTTTTGTGAATATGAAAGTTCAGTTAAATTTTTATCTTCCAGGTTAAAAAATTCAAACAACTTTAATGCCATGATACTGTGTTTGACAAATATGATGATAGGAAACAAACTGTATAGTGTTAAGTATGATACTAACTAATGCTTTAATGTAATGTGGATTTTTTTTTAATTAAATAGTTTTGTACTCAGTGAATACAGTCAAGTTGGTACCATTATCTGACATTCTTTCCACCCTTCTTCCGCAACTTTTCCCTGAGCCATGTTGGTTTCATTTTTGGTCTGCTTCAGTGATAAGGTGTTGGGGGCCTCTGGGTCTCTGGATATCTGATTTGGTAGTAGTTGATTGTTCTCTGTGTCAATCTCCTTCACCCTTGTGCTGGTGCCCATTTCACCAAGAGAACAGCACCCTTGCTTATTTCACCCATTGTTCTTAGTTTCAGCTGGGGCCTTTTTGAGGTATGATGGGATGGTTCTCTCTTCAGGGTCTGCATCTCCAAGGGATTCTCCAAGGGAGAGTAAAGTTAACACCAGACAAATGGGATAATCCTTATTTTTTAATAGAGAATTTAATAGGTGTAGGCCCGTTTGTAGCCCACGATTGGTGGTTGCTTGATAATGGAGGGTGGGCTCATGTTTGGATATGGTTCTGACTTGTTTCCCAGCTCCAGCTATGGGTCCCATACCACTGAGGGGATCAGTTAGCCAAATCCAAGAGCAGTTGGTTTCCCACCATGGCTATGCGACACTATTGCACTTATGTGAGCATCACAATAGGTTACTTTTTGCTAAGTAGGTGAGACCATGAGGTGCTTGGACAGATATTGGTCATTTTTCCCCAGTTGCCCATGTAGCACCTTCTGGCACTAGACCAGCTGATTGTCTGGGGACTGACTCTCTTCCAGCTTCTAGCCATGGCACTCCAGTTTACGTGTGAACCGCATATGGTGTCTTCAGCAGTAAGGAATGTGGATGGATTTTTTAAATTTTTATTTATTTTAATTCATTTATGGGAGAGGGGGAGGCAGTTGAGAGAGAAAGGCTGAGAGAAAGAAAGAGAGAGAATAGCTGCACCAGGTACTCCAGCCACTGTAAATGAACTCCAGACACATCTGCTACCTTTAGCATCTGGCCTATATGGGTCCTGGCCAATCAAACCAGGGTCCTTTAGCTTTGCAGGCAACTGCCTTAACTGCTGAGCCCTATCTCCAGCCCTGTAATGCATATTTTAATGCACCATAAAACAAATGATGTGATAATATATTTTACTAAAGAGTTTAGTGGTGAGAGTAAAACTCAATTAATGCCAGACTCATTACCATTTAACTTCATTTGGTCCTTTATAGCTTGTAATTTTAGTTTCTTAACCTTCTTCTTTACTCTCACTCATGATTCTACTGAGCATTACCCCTTTCATGGATGACAGTTCTGTTCTGAGCAGCTCTTACAGATGAATCCTTCATTTAAAGAATAAATGTGCATTTCTTTTAAAAGTAGCTTCTCCTAACTTAAGAAAATGAGATCTTTTGGAGTATTCAGATCCTTTTTGTTGTGAACATTCAAGTGATTGTTGATAGTAGAAGGAAAATGAGCTTTTATCAATGACATAAATAACATTTACACTTTTGGAGTAGACAAAACATCAGAGCAACAAAATCAAATCTGAAGATTTTTTGACATGTAGGAGTAGTTTGACATTCCTTTGGAGCTATTTAGTTCCAAGTTAGAAATAGAAACTATATTTGAGAAATGAAGTGCTAGGGGAGTCATTTTTCAAGTCATTCCTAGAAGGATTGCATTACTCCAGTAATTTTCTAGAGAAAGCTTAGTCTTTCGATAATTGTAAATAAAAGAAACATTATTATTTTAGACACTTAATGATAGTATAATTCTTACGTATGTATACATAATGAAATCTCTGGAGCTTAGATACGGCTCATTGATATGGTGCTTGCGTATCATTATACTGCTGCAGGAAAGAAAAAGGAAAAAAAGAAAATCAAATGTCCAAAGCATAACAATGCAGAGATATACACAGCCACTGTCACAACCTAGTCAGCCATCAGCTTTGACCCTGATAACTGGGAAGCTGTGTTAGTAGACATTATCTATCATGTGTGAATGGGATATTTCCATTGTGTCTTTACACATTCCCTGCCAGTACCATGTCCTTACAATATACAAGTATTTACCTATCATATATGTATTTCTCTATCATCTAGCTGTTATTAGTGTTATGTGTAATCAAAGCATCAAAAATTTCATGTAGAGTTCAAAATAACTCAAAGACAGTATTTTCAACATTTTTAAAACCAAGAGAGAGGAGGTACTTGAGGTATGAATACGCTGATCAGCCTGCACTGACACATGACCTCATGGAGAAGGAGATATCTCTCTGTGCCCCATAAGTGGAGATCTTCATTATACATAAATTTAAAAATTAAAAATTACTTTTTTCAGTATGTATGAATAAATAAAAGTTTAAAACCTGCCTAACCTTGCTAAGATGATGCAAAGAGTGTAAACCCTTCTTTGACTAAGCATTATTACAGAAAGAAGCTGTATAAAAAATCTGTATAAAATGTAGGCAAACACTACAAAAATAGAATATGCATATATAGCTACTTTAGCTAGAGTACTAAGTTGTCTACTTATATTAATGCCTGAGCAAAATGTTCTCAAAATATGACAATGTTTCATTGTAAAACTATGTTACTTCATATTCACCAAATCATCTTAGTACTGTTTCCTTGTCTTCAACCCTTGAACTTCCATTTTAATTTTAAAGTCCTATCAACTCTGCATAGTATACCTTCTATAAAGTGTAGAATAATAGACAGTGAAAGGACAAAATAACTATGAAATCTTTATATATCGAACTATATACCTACTTGATTATGTCCTGATGCTGTCTAACTTTGGGGAGAGTAGCAAAAAGTTACAAATTCTCATGGAATATTAGCAATCATGCAAAAAAGAGAAAATGTATGTCTTTGACCACAAATATGGGATGAGCTAATGTTTCACAACAGTGGGCCGAGTTTCTACTGGCAACAATTGCCAGTACTAAATAGTCATCTTATTATTTTTTTGATACATCATGACTGTGCTGTCACTGAAAATTAAATGCCCATCTATTGGACATTATTTTATCTTTCTTTTGAAAATGAGTTAAAATGGTATGAGTATACCTCATGCCTGAGTTTTTCAAAATATGATCTGGAGATTATGATATTTTTAAAACTTAAAATAATAATGCTATTACATCCCAAAATGACTTTCAATTAATACTAGTCCTTACCAGAAATAATATGGTATCTACTGCACTTTTAAATATAATAAAGCTCAGTGAAATGATTAATGCTTCCACTGACTCTGACTATATGGGTACAATTTTAATGAAAGCATAATATCCTCAATTTAGCCAATTTAACTTAGCTCCAAAGCAGTGTGATAATTCTAAATAAGAAACTAGATTCAAATATTTCAAACTTTGTGTAATAGATGAGAAACATTTAGTCAAAAAGTTCTATTAAATTAGAACTAGTTCTCAGTGAAATTAGTAGGTCAACAAATTCGGAATAATCATTTAGACTACTACCCTGTGCATTTCCCTGCAAAAAATGACAATAAGGGAAAGAATTCTAGATTCCAGTTATGTCTAATAATTTTATCACTTGTGGAATTTAAATTGCTTTGTTAATTCTGATATAGATGGATAGACAGATAGATAGATTATTTTCTCAGTATTAAAATTTAAAATGTGACAGGGTTCATGTGCATTAAAATAAAAATATTTTTATGAAATTAAATGTTAATGTTAGCACTGTTAATTTCCTATTAGTGAATTCCTGCAGACTGGAAGCACTGTTATCCTGACTCCTCAACTTACAGAGAGTTGCACAGGTAGTGAAATTAACATTTCCCCTCTTCCATAGGTACACGTGGCTGAGGTGTAAAAGTGAAGGTTAATCCTATGAATGTAATTGTGGTGCACGCCAATCTCTCTGAGGCTGCACGACTAACCATCAAAGGTGAGGTCTGTAGAAACATGTATGCATGGTCTTGGTTGACTGAAGAGAAAACAATGCTGTTGCTGTCCTCCTCCTTTTTTTTTTTTCTCATTTTTATTTTATTTTTATTTTTTTACAGTAAGTTTGGTACCATTATTAGGCTCATCCATGACCTACCCCCTCCCCTTGGCCCCTCCTTGTTGAGGTATACAGGTCATGCATTGTGGAGTTAGCCCACAATTATGGGCAAGCTAAATGTCTCTGCATATCATGACCCAACATGTGGCTCTGACATTCTTTCTGCCCCCTCTTCGGCAAAATTTCCCTGAGCCATATTGAGTCTGGTTCAGTGATGAGGTGTTGGGGGCCTCTGAGGCTCTGGCTCTTTGTTTTGGTAGGAGATGATTTTTCTCTGTGCTGATCTCCTTCCCCCTTGTGCTGGTATCTGGTTCATCAGGAAAACAGCACCCTTGCTTGTTTCACCAATTTTTCTTAGTTTCAGCGGGAGCCCTTTTGAGGTATGAGGGGTGGCTCTCTACTTAGGATCTACATCTATCTGAAAAAGAGAAGCAGATTCTCCAACAGAGAGTAAGTTAGCATCAGAACAAATGAGATTACCCTTTTTTTTTAATATAGAGAATTTAATAGGTGTAGGCCCTCTTGTAGCCCACAACTGATGGTAGCTTGATATTGGAGAGTGATTTTATGTTTGGATATGGTTCTGACTTGTTTCCCAGCTCCAGCTATGGGTCCAGTACCACTGAGGGGATCAGTTAGCCAAATCAATAGCAGTCGGTTCCCCACCATGGCTGTGTGCCACCACTGCATTTGTGTGGGCATCACAACAAGTTATTTGCTGCTAAGAAGGTTAGACCATGACTTGCTTGGAAAGATATTGGTCATTTCCCCCCAGTCACCCCTGTAGCACCTTCTGGCATTAGACGCCTGAATGTCTGGGGACTGACTCTTTTCCAACTTCCAGCCATGCCATTCTAATTTGCATGTCAATCACATAAGGTGCCTTCAGCAGTAGGGTCTTATCACTAGCCTTTGGTGGGTCATCAAGTACTCTGACAGAAATCTGTCTGTCTTTTAGGAAAACTTGTAGTTCTCTCTGATCAAAACATCATTGTGGATGATAGCTCCATGCTAGATCTGGGAGTTACATGTCAGTGCCCACTAAGAAAATGAGGAAAAAGATAACTAATATACAAGAGTTAGAGAAAAAAGAGAGAGAGAGAGGGAGAGGGGAAGTGGGGGAGGGAAGATGTAGAAGATTAAGGTTAGTCTTGATCATACACTCTCCAGTGTCTTGTGGGTAGGTGTACTCTGTAAGGGCCTGGTGAAGGATCAGCCATTTGGTCTGTCTTTTAGTAAGTAGAAAATATGGTACTATTGCCATTTGGGTCTAGTTTTGTGTTTCCCACCCCTTTGATGCCCTCCCCTCCCTCGCCTTCCATCCTAGTGTCTAGTCTAGGAGGTGCTTCCTGGGTATGTAAGGTATCCTGGGTAGATTCAGTTTAGGTGCTGTAGATGAGTGAGACTATGTGGCGATTTTTTTTTTTTCTGTGACTGGGTAGTACACTGAGAACGATCTGTTCCAGGTTCAACCATTTTTCCTCAAATTTCACTGTGTCATTTTTTCTTACTGCTGCATAGAATTCCATTGTGTAGATATACTACATCTTAGTTATCCATTCTTCTAGTGATGGACATCTGGGTTGATTCCAGCACTTAGCTATTGCAAATTGAGCCGCTATAAACATGGTTGAGCAAATCTCTCTAGCCTGTGGTTTGAAGGTTTTAGGGTAAATGCCCAGTAAGGGAATAACTGAGTCTGTTGGTATCTCTATACTCAGCTTTTTCAGAAGTCTCCACATTGCTTTCCAAAGTGGTTTTACCATCCTACATTCCCACCAACAGTGGATGAGTGTTCCTACTTCTCCACATCCTCGCCAGCATTTAATTTTATTTGATTTTTTGATGTTTGCTATCCTTATTGGGGTAAGGTAGAATCTCATAGTTGTTTTAATTTGCATTTCTCTGATGATTAGGGATGATGAACATTTTCTTAAGTGTATGTTTGCCATTTCTATTTCTTCTTCTGTAAACTGTCTGTTCAGCTCTTTGCCCCATTTTGTGAGTGGGGTGTTTGACTTTTTACTGTTTAGATATTTGAGTTCTTTATAGATTCTAGAGATTAGGCCTCTATCAGTTGGATAACCCGCAAATATTGGCCGACTTGAGAAAATGGAAAGACCTCCCATGTTCCTGGACACGCAGAATTAACATTGTGAAGATGACAATCCTACAAAAGGCAATATACAGATTTAATGCAATTCTAGTTAAAATCCCTACAGTGTTCTTCACAGAGATAGAAAAAATGATCTCAAATGTCATATGGAAAGGCAGAAGGCCTCGCATTTCCAAACATATCCTCAGCAAAAGAAATACCTCTGGAGGCATCACCATACCTGATCTAATGCTATATTACAAAGCCATAGTAATAAAAACAGCATGGTACTGGCATAAAAACAGGAGTATAGATCAATGGAATAGATTTGAGGACCTGGACTTTGTGTCAAGCAACTATAGCTACTTGAATTTCGATAAAGGCCCAAACAATATAGGCTGGAAAAAAGACAGCATCTTCAACAAATGGTGCTGGACAAACTGGATAACTATGAAGGAAACTGAAAGTTGATCCACACATTTCACCATGCACTACACCCAAGTCCAAATGGATCAAAGATCTCAATATAAGACAAGAAACGCGTATACTACTGGAAGAAAATTTAAGAAGTACTTTCCATGATATAAGAATGGATAAGACTTCCTGAACAAAACCCCAGTAGCTCATGAACTTAAACCATCACTCAACCAATAGGATCACATGAAGCTGAAGAGTTTCTTTACAGACAAGCAAACAATAAGCAAAGCCAATAGATCACCCACAGAATGGGAGAAAATATTTGCGGGTGTCCTCCTCCTTATTCCTGACTTCCACATCCCTTTCCAAAGCAACTAACAAAAACCTTACTGCCAATCCACAAATGAAACCAAGCAATCAGAGCTGCTCTTTGTTTTGACCTCTGATACTTCCTATTCTTCAGCTCTTTTTCTGTCAGTCTCTACAGCTTTAGGGTTATATCCATTGGAGGATTTCAGAGCACATTTCTGCTGGTAGACTGACACCATACCCAGGGAGATCTGTCTTACATTTAAAAGTCCTTTGAAGAGTAAATAGAGACCAAATCCTGCAAAGAGACTTAAAAGACATTCCTTCAAGTACCCTTCTCTCATACCCTCAGACCAGATAGAAGAAGCATCCTATGCATTCAGTGGTGTGCCTAAATTTAAAAGGGCTGCTGCCTATCTATGGTCAGTACTGAACTTGAGCCATCGATTCTGACATTTCTTTCCTCAGAATATGCCAAATTCATTATTACACAAGATATCTGTGTTACTTGTGTCCATACCACATCATGTTCTCTTTTCATCTTTGCATTAAATACAGCATTATAAAAAAATCTTATAATAACTAAGTAATACATCACTTATTAGATCAACTCCTCATATCCTGGAATATGGAAGAAATTCAATATGGATCAATGTGAAAATCCACATTGTTGCCAGGCGTGGTGGTGCATACCTTTAATCTCAGCACTCAGAAGGCAGGTGTAGAAGCCATGAGTTTGAGGCCATCCTGAGAATACAGAGTAAATTTCAGTTCAGCCTGGGCTAGAGTGAGACCCTACCTCAAAAAATCAAAAAAAAAAAATATATATATATGTATATACATAGTCATCTTATGAAAGACTGCATTTATAAAATACTTTTCTTATTATAGATTTTAAAAATCATGGGTCAATTTGTACATATCTCTATAAATTTAATCTTTGACTTGTTTATAAACCCACTTTACTATCACAATACAATTTCTTCTAACTTAATATAGGAGCACATTTATATTTTGATAATAAAGGACTAAGCTATAAACATTTATGTTACAAGTATACTGATGAATATTCAAATAAATAAATTACAGAAATGTATATGGTTGATATGCTTTAGATATGACCATTATGTTACAAAAGTTTTTTTTAAGAATTAGTGACTAAATCAAAATAGATTTCCAGTATCACAGATCATTGGCTCTGGCATCTAAATATTAGCTGTGGTGTGAGCTCAAGGTCTTTCTAAGTCTACTGAAGATTGACTATTAGCTAGAGGCATTTGTCAGTTCCTCTGGACCCTGAAGTTTCCTTTTATATGTCCATCCTTGGAGCCCTCTACAGGTCTGATAACAGTAAGGGATCAGTCATTACCTATCTCAAGAGTATGCCTGTGATTATGTCAGTCCAATTCAGAATAATCTTTCATTTAGCTTATTACCAATCAACTTCTTAATTTCCAAAGTGTCAAAATCTCTTTTCCTATATAATATAGCCCACTAAGAACAATGATAGGGAGGGAAATTATACTAATTATGATCCTACAAATGAGGTTCTTGAAGGCTGAAGTTTGAACCTCTCACAATATATGAGAATGGGATCTAACCCCTGAGTACAAATATTCCAAGAAATTGAATGGTTTCACATTGAATTTCCAGGGATGATGGGACAAAAAGGCTCCACACATAGTTACTTAAGACTAGGCTGATAGAGACTTTATCACGACACAAGCTTTCATAACCACTGAGACAGAGAGAAAGGAATGTTGAGTATTTTGTGTTGACTTTTAGAGCTTTCTTCTGATACATGCATGGAATGACACATGCATTCCAACTCTTATTACTTGACCAAGATTAAAATGCATTTATGCATGTAACTTCAAGAAAAGCTTCACTATATACCCTTAGACTGTCGATTAACTGGAAAACTATAATAGGAAGACATATCCTATGTATCCGGACAATTGAAAACGAGATGTGGACATTCATTAAGAAGGTATCCATTGTAGTTCAGTTTCATTAAATGTTTCAAACTAATAAAAAAGAACAGTAGAGAAAACTGTATATTTGTCAATAGAGTGGTGCATGAAATTTCCTACACTTTTGCCTAGAATTTGTTTGCTCTAAAAGGAAATTCCCTTAATTTTTTTTCTTTCTTTTCTTTTTTTCTTTATTAGTTAGTTTTGTATTCAGCAAATACAGTCAGTTTGGTACCATTATTAGGCTCATCTGTGACCTACCCCTTCCCCTTGGCCCTTCCTTGTTGAGGTATATGTATGGGTCATGCATTGTGGAGTTAGGCCACAGTTATGGGTAAGATAAATGTCTCTGCATATCATGACCCAACATGTGGCTCTGACATTCTTTCCGCCCCCTCTTCCGCAAAATTTCCCTGAGCCATGTTGGGTTCATTTTAGGTCTGCTTCAGTGATGAGGTGTTGGGGGCCTCTGAGGCTCTGGCTCTCTGATTTGGTAGGAGTTGATTTTTCTCTGTGTTGATCTCCTTCCCCCTTCTGCTGGTATCTCGTTCATCAGGAAAACAGCACCCTTGCTTGTTTCACCAATTTTTTCTTAGTTTCAGCCAGGGCCCTTTTGAGGTATGATGAGGTGGCTCTCTCCTTAGGATCTACATCTATCTGAAAAAGAGAAGCAGATTCTCCAATGGAGAGTAAGTTAGCACCTGGAAAAATGAGATAACCCTTACTTTTTTATGGAGAATTTAATAGGTGTAGCTCCTCTTGTAGCCCGTGATTGATGGTAGCTTGATATTGGCGAGTGGGCTTATGTTTGGATATGGTTCTGACTTGTTTCCCAGCTCCAGCTATGGGTCCTGTACCATTGAGGAGATCAGTTAGCCAAATTAAGAGCAGTTGGTTCCCCACCATGGTTGTGTGCCACTATTGCACTTGTGTGGGCATCACGACAAGTTATTTGCTGCTAAGTAGGTTAGATCATGAGTTGCTTGGACAGATATTGGTCATTTTCCCCCAGTCACCCATGTAGCACCTTCTGGCACTAGACGTGCTGACTGTCTGGGGACTGACTCTCTTCCAACTTCCAGTCATGCCATTCCATTTTACGTCATGTTACGTTGCATGTCAACCACATTCATACTTCTACATGTACAATCTATGTAGATGGATTGACATGTGTCTATCACCACAGTGTCAGTGGGAAATTATCTGTGCTCTAAAGATGCCTTGTGATCTGCCTGTGTTCTTTCTTCCTTCTCTCTCCACTGAAATCCATGCAACTTCCAATCTTTTCACTGACTGCACAATTTTCCCTTCACAGAATGTCATTTAGATGGATTCATATAAGGTGTAGCCATTTCTGATTGACGTCTTCCACATAGCAATATGCTTATTTCCTCTGAATCTTTTTGTGGATTGCTAGCTCATTTTTTTTTTATTGTTGAATACTATTTTATTAAATGGCTCTGTCAGACTTCATCCATTCACCTGTGGAACCCACCATGGTTGTTCCCAAGCTGTGGTCAGTATGAACATAACTGTTATAAACATTGATGTGCAGGCTTTTTGTGTGGACAAATGTTTTGAGCTGTTTGAGTAAATACCAGGGAGAACAATTGCTGGATCACATGACAATTGTATGCATAATTTTCTAAGAAACTTCCTGTCTTCCAAAGTGGTTGTACTAGGTTATATCCTTTCTAGCAATCGAAGGTGCTCCATGTCCTAATCAACATTCCTTGTTCCTTTGGATATGAGCTGTCTTAATGACTTCTTTTTCCTATTGCTAATGATAATTTATTTTTTTTCTTTTATGATGTTGAAAAGATTAGATCACTGGCTGTCATAACTGTTTGTTAGCATATTTTGTTTATTATTTTGTCTTAAATGCCTATGCTATCTGAAATAAAACACTTGCTATTTAAAAATAAATAAATAAATAAAAAGGAGATGTGATAGTATTTCAGCATTTTCCTGAAATTCCATAAAGAAGAAAGCTATTCATTACTTATGATTTGGTTACAGTTAAAACACAGAAAAAAATAAAATCAGGGCTGGAGAGATGGTGTAGCAGTTAAGGCTCTTGCCTGAGAAGCCTAAGGACTCATGTTTGACTCTCCAGGTCATAATGTGACTGAAGTGTGCAAGATTGCACATGGGCACAAAGATGCTGCACACATCTGGAGTTTGATTATAGTGGCTAGAGGCCCTGATGTGCCACCAATTCTCTCTCTCTTTCTCTATGAAAAAAAGTAATAAAAAAGAAGAAAATACAGTTAAAAATGTGTTCACCTGATCCACTCTCAATGACAATAAGGAGGACTCATTATCTACTTTACATTAAGTGCTGTTGTGTCAAGTGAATGTGTTTGTCTTTACAATCACTAAAGAGAACTATGTAAATTACATAAAACCATTCAGAAAAATAATCATGAATAGCAATTATGAAGAATCAGAATCTTGGTCAGGATTTATCACCATAAAAATAATACGATGTTAGTATGCAAATTTTACTCACGTTCCTGTTTTTCTCCTCATGTCAAGAGAGAAGTTGATTTTTTTTTTTTGAGCTTTAAATTTTTTTAATTAGTTTTGTAGTCAGTCAATACAGTTGACTTGGTACCATTGTTATCCTCTTCCCTGCTCTCCCCCCTCCCTTGGCCCCTCGTTGTTGAAGTATATGAGTCATGAATTGTGGGGTTAGCCCTCAGTTATGGGTAGGAGGAAATGTCTCTGTGCGTCATGACCCAACGTGTGGCTCTGACATTCTTTACACTCCCTCTTCTGCAAATTTCTGTAAGCCATGTTAGGTTCATTTTAGGTCTGCTTCAGTGATGAGGTCTTGAGACCCTCTGTGTCTCTGGATAAATGATTTGGTAGGAGTTGATTGTTTTCTGTGTGAACCTCCTTTACCCTTGTGCTGGTATCAGGATCACCAAGAAAACAGCACCCTTGTTTGTTTCACCAAATTTTCTTAGTCTTATCTGGGGCCCTTTTGAGGTATGATGGGATGTTTTTTTCCTTAGGATCTGCATCTATCTGAAAAAAAGAAGCAGATTCTATATAGGTTTAGGGGTATAAATAGATGTAATCTGTGTCTGGACAGAACTTAGAAAGGATTTCAAATTCCATTTAATATTCAGCATTCCTTATTTCCCTATCTTTTAATTTGGTATACACAGGCCTTTTATTTTCTTATATATTATGAATCAGAGCTGTCTTTAGTTAACAAATTGAAAGGTCAATAATATTATATGTAATAATATCTTAGGTGAAAGTTACAGACAGTTTCTTATTCATCTATCTACTAACAAAGAAACTCATAATGAGAAATCAAAAAGAAATTAGAACTTTATGGCTAACATATAAGAACAAAATTACAAACAGAATTTTTGTACTCTTTTGAATAGTTTCTATCCCAAAATTTTATTCCTTGAAATCTAATGATTTTGTTCCTTCAGCTTTGTAAACCTGGTGCCTCAGGAAACATGGCATCAATGTGTTCACCATCCCCCCTAATAGTATGATGAGAAGTTTCTTGCTTTGTTGCTCAGATTGCCTATGAACTTTTACTTTACAGTAAATACTGAAATCTAGACAAGAGAGAACACAACAATTAAACAAACAAAAAGTCTTGACTGGAGTTTCTCTCACTTCTACATCTATGTTTCATGCCCTACTGGTTTTGAGTAATTATTTTTATTGAGAACTTTATTACATGAACACATTGCAAATTAGTAATATTCCCATTGGCTTATACTCTTATGTTCTCCCTCTCCCATGCTGAAATCTCTGAGGATCTTATTCAGTATATAAATGCACCAGTCAGTCTTTGTTGGGGTGAGACCCTATACCTCAGACTACATCTTCCCACCCTATGTATAATTAAACAGTATATTTTGCACCAGTGTGCTCCAAAGTAGTTATTTCACCTTAAAGTGCATTGTCAAAAATGTATATAATATAGATTTATATAATATGCTAAATGATCAATGACATTGTACCTCTACAGCTAAGTCAGATTGTATGGTATGAACATATTCCATATGTACATGACCTACAATATTCCATATTTCCCAATGTCCTCATAACAAACAGATCTGTAGATCTCTCTATCTCTCAGGTTGCCTGAGGAGCCAAGTTATAAGCCACATGCATAATAAGTACCCCTCATAGGAGCAGTGTCCAAAGTTCTACCCATCATTACATGATATTACAAGATGAACTTTCCCAGAATACCACCTTACCAGCAAGTACTGTATACTATCCCATTTGAAAAGATAAATTTTAGTTTCACAGTCCTTGGAAATGGCTGAGAAAAGAATCAGGTTAACACTGTTGAAGTAATGATTCCATATATTTTAATAACTTCTCATACCACTAAATGGTACCATAGAAGGAGATCTCAGTTTAATTCAACATGAGTATGAATAAAATTAACATTTATCAGAAGTTTGAAATGAGCCAATGACAACTTCAGAACTGATGTTAAGACATTGAATGTAAGCCTGGTTCCACACCAAGTTGACCATACAAGGACACATGGTAAGCCTAAACTAAGTAACCAATTAGTTTTCTTCCCCCCAAAATGTAGTGAAGTAAAATAAATGTGTTTTAAACTACAGTCCGTTAAGATTAGTCATTCAGCGATGGTTCATTGCATTCTTATTCACTCTTTTCTTTCTTTCAATGAAAATAGATTTGCGGAGAAATGGAGCATAGGGTGCTTCTAGCTTTTATTGATAACATTGGGTGTGGTCTTAACCCTTGTATTTTGTTATCGGTAGTTATTAGTTGGTTTGGTTTGGTATGACCATGACCCAAAGTCTTAAGTGACTAGACAAACATTCTTCACTTGCTACATAGGTCCTTGCCAATCTCTATCCATCCATCACCTTGAGTGATTTTCGTCTGCTTCTGTCGCAGGGCAGCTTCTTGTCTTCAATGACAGTGCCAACCACAACAGACCTAGGGGCTTTACCCAACACTAAGGACAGATGAAGGAAAGGGAAGTTGATATACTCTTAGGACAGATAGGCACCTTTTTATTTTCATTTTCCTTTTGCAAGGTCAAGTAACTATCTTCTCCTTTCTTACTTGAAGCTGCCATCAGAAGTGGACTTGCAAGGCAACAGTGATATGAGAAAAAAATAACACCAGTTTCATAGCTCAAAAGCCTTTCACTTTCATTCAGTAAATATCAGGTTGATATCCTGATAGAGATGAGTCTTTTCACTCTTTGAAGGCAGGCCTAAAAATATTGACTATATAAGAATCCCATTTAGTCTTGTCGAAATGAATGAAAATGATTATGTAATCTTTTTAGAGCAGCTTTAATATCAAGTTAAAAATATTCTAAAATCTGAACTCACATAAACCTGCTTAGACTGATATTTTAAGAGTTTTCACATATGGCATAAACCAATTGGATACATGTCTGTAATCAATTAGTTAAAAGAAATTCAATATGCATTAAACACAAATTAATTATCTTTTAACATTGTACTTAAATATAAAACCATTTTAGTTAATGAATGTGCCTGATGTTGCTGTATATGAACTAATAGTCTGAATCATTTATGGAGTTATGGGCAGTTTTTATAACAATGGAATTCTTTATGTGGGTATTTTGTACATTTCCTCTATCAGCTAATAAACATTATCTGGGAAGCCTGTAGTACAAGATGCACATAACCAAGGAAGATAAAAGCATCTGTCAACACTGTCTACTATTACATTTGATCAACTTTAAAGCAAATGCAAACACATGATATCATTTACAGTAATAAAAGTGAATGCCACGTAGCAGCTACTTTCCATTCATCCATCCCTCAGATCACTCATCACAGTCTATAGGGGTGAAGGTGATGCTGTGATGAGCACACAGCTTTGGGTTTCCCAGACTGAACATTTCCTCTGTTCACAACTTCCTGTCTGGAAAAGGAAGGAGAGTAGAGAAACCACAGTGCTTCTTTTACTATTAAAGTTAAGACCTAAAATTCTTAAAATCAACTGGGGACTGGGAAGATGGCTCAGTGATTAAAGGCACTTGCTTTCAAAGCCTGCCCATCCAGGCTCAATTCCCCAGCCAACTACATAAGCCAGAACTAAGAACTCAAAACTAAGCCAGATGAGAAAAGTGGCACAAACGTCTCACATTTGTTTGCAGCAGCAACAGAACCTGGTGCAAGCACACACACACACTCACACAGAAATAAATACAAATTAAAACAATAAAACTAGTACTTAGGACAAAAGCATGAAGAAAAACATGAGCAATCAAGTGTGCTGATGCTTTGCTGAGAACAGAGAACTGAAAATAGACCTCCATCTCAGAAAGTGCATATCAGACTTTGTGTCTGAAAGGATGAATGATATAGGAAAAGGTGTTGTTTGGGATACAAAAGGGAGTCCACCAGTCAACCATAATCAGTAAGATATGAGCTGTTTAGTTAAGCAAAGGTGCTATTCACCCAGTGATTCCCCTGGAGAGTTAGACCTTTTGGAGGGAAAAATATGACATTCATTGTACTTGTACTTGTGATCCATTGTTAGACATAATTTTTTTTTTTTCTGAAACCTGAGGTTGGGATAGAAATACTGTTTTTACCTACAAAAATCTGGGAGCAAAAAGGCTCCCACTCTACCAGACACAAGATATAAGACACAAGACACTAACACCAACCACTCACTAGTAACTGTTAGCTGTTCAATATGGCAGAATGGACCGGACACAAAAAAAGGATTGGCCAGTCAGGAATAAATACCAATTAATAGGTAGAGCCATGATAATCAGAAAAAATATGTTTTTAAAGCTTGAATCTAGATATCTGACTTCACTGAAACCAAACTATGTGAGGAAGTGGAAATAAACTTCACTCCAAACAAAGGTAACTAGGGGAATGACCAAGAGTGCTGGTTTCTTGGTGAACCAGGTACCAGCACAAGGGTGAAGGCGATAGACACAGAGAGTAATCAACTCCTACCAAACCAGATATCCAGAGATACAGAGGCTCCCAAGACCTCATCACTGAAGCAGACCTAAAATGAACCCAACATAGCTCAGGGAAATTTGTAGAAGAGGGGGCTGAAAGAATGTCAGAGCCACATGTTGGGTCAGGATACACAAAGACATTTCTTCTTACCCATAACTGATGGCTAACCCCACAATGAATGACCCATATTCCCCAATGAGGAGGGTCCCTGCAGAGGGGGGAAGGCAGGGAGTAGGCTAACAATAGTACCAACTTGACTGTATTCACTGAGCACAAAACTAATAAATAAAATAAAATTTAAAAAGAATAAAAAGTAATATAAGGTTTTCAAATAGAACAATAAAATATTGATTTGATAATATGATGTTCAGAATGTTTTTGTCAAATAAGATGATAACTATTAGGTGCTGAAACAAGTGTGACAAGATCACAAATACATCTTATGAAACTGAGAAAAACTTTTAATAGTAGAGAATATGAGTTGATTGAGGAGATCATATGTGAAATATTTAAAAAGTGGAGGAAATAGAAATGGGTAGAGGCAAATATTAGAAAAGATTACAAACTTCCTGATATAAAGGCAAAGCAAAGGATAGAACCAGATTGGCATAAGCTGTAAATTAATTATTGATAATCAATTCCTGAACAAAAAGAAGTGTGACCTATAAATATATTCTTGAAGTAAAACATAGCTACATTAATGTAAATGCAAGATCAAAAGAGATTTCAACAATGTGCTAAGAAAAAATGCTTGTTCTAATCTCAACATAGCAGGAGATAAGGAGAAATACAATGATTTGCAGTATATAGTTATACCTACATTGAAGATAATGGGACAGATTACTTATAGAAGGGAGTTAAACAATAGATTTTGACATTCAAGTAAAATTTACATTCAGATTAGTTTTGTTGAACTCTGAACAAAACAAACTTGAAAACAATGTTTTAGTTTGATATTTTTTTCTTCATATGGAAAAAGATTAGAGATAGCTTTCCATGGTTCTTCTGTTACAGTGTTTCTTGTGGCTGTTGCTGACCCTGACTATTTTTCTGATTTGTCATTTAATTATGCAACCCATAGTCACAAGATAGTTGTTATAAACCCCAGCACAGCGTTCTCACAGAACACAAGCAATAGGGAAAAGTTTAATATTTTCCTAAAGTCCTTCCTCTTTATTCAGGAAAACTATGTCATAGTAATAGCAGTTTTGTCTAAATAATTACTCTCCAAAATTCTTTCTGTCTATCCATACCTACCTAAGATGAATGTGACAGTTACTGTCTTAGGCAGTCAAGGTTTATCCACTGGAGTTGGGCACTTTGCCCCTCAAAAAAAAACAAAAAACATTGTGTAGTTCTATAAATCAAGGTAGAGCTACCAAATATTTTTTATGAAAATCACCAAAAGTGTTTTCATGTGCTCTATTATGCACAACATAGAAATAAAAATGTTTAAATAGTGTGGAGCTAGAGAGCACATGAAACTACATGGAGAATTACAGGAAAACACAATTCCTACATGTCATGCATTGGCATCTGTTTGTGTGAGGCAGGGGGATAAAAGGTAAATGATCCATTAGAGAACTTATAGTCAATGAGAGGAAAGGAATGGACAACATGCACAGAGTGACAGGAACAGAATTGAACAATTTTCATATTCTAAAGGAGTTGATATGCCCTTGTGGCAAAGTGGAAAAGCTATTGTAGAGTATGCTTTAAATCTGATAAATTGAAATCTAATTAATTATAACATTATGTGTAGAAAGTAACCAGAAAGAGAGTCTTCAGCCCTAACTTCATATTAGAATCACCTGGGTAGCCTTGCTCCTACAGCAGAACTATTACAGCTGGGAATTTGGGCATAGCTGTGGTTTAAAGCTGCTGAGGGATCCAAATTTGCAGCCAGTTTGGTGAACACAGTTTTAGAAGAAATTACCACAGTGTAATGTCCACTGTAAATTACATACATTTATATATTCCTTAAATAGTCATATTTGATTACCTATATATGCGAGGTTGTAATCTCTGTGTTATTGGGAAAGGACACATTAAATAAAGGGCTTGCTGTCAGGAACTGGCTAGGTAACAATATACTAGGTAAGGACATACACAGCTGGCACAGGTAGATAGACTCAGAGTTAGAATCTCTCTTAAGGGAAATAGGAGCAAAACTGGAAAAAATGGATGAAACAAACTCTAAGCACCCTTGAGGGAAGAAGGGATAATGATAAACCAGGTTCTGCATTATACATGCATTTGACCACAGAGTGAGGTTCTAAAACCCTGAGAACACTCAGCAGTGAATGCATAGTTCTCTTCAGTCACATTATCATTCATGGGTAAGGACAGACAAGTACACTTTCAAAACAAGGCCCTGAGATTTTGTTTTCTAAGGCTTACTATCAGAACTTCTAATAAGAGGACAAGAAGACAAGACACATGCTTATAAACTTCAAGTTAACATTGTCATTTAAAATCATATTATAGAAAGATGAATAGGGTGCAGAATTAAAATCTGAATAGTGTTACAATATTGTAATGAAGTTCCATGTTATATAGAGAGAGTAAAAGCATAGTGAAAGTATCTACTGCCCTTGACTGATGAAGAAGGGATGGGAGAAATTAATTAACTTCAGGTGTCAATTCAAGGACATAAAGGAAAACATTGCATATTCTCAGTAAAAGAATACAAATAGAGCTAATAATTGCTTAAAGTTGAATGGAAACAATATGATTAACCAGCCAGAATAGATGCAGAAGCTTTAGGATGGGGATGTACCTCCATCATGGAATCATGGTATGAGTTCACTCCACTTTGTGTCTATGAGAAATATTCCATAGTGAACATAAGCAGTGTAGGAAAATAATGAGTTACTGTTGTGTCATACCATGCCATGATATTTAAAAATAAATTAAACAATTAAATAAATAGGAATGGAGCTGTGTGTGTGTGTTAATAATATGTGATATTTCACTATAATAGTGTACATAAGTGGTTATCTGCAATGTTAAGTGATAGGAAAATGGGAGGGTAGCCTGAGATAAGGTCTGTACAAAATAGTTCCACATGTAGGGGAATTGTGAATATATTCTTTACCAACAAAACTAGAATGTGCTATGGAAATTCATGAGAAGAATAACCAAAGTTGCCTTAAAACACTTTATGCTTGTATTTGAATTTCATTACCCATTAAAATTAAAACTTGTCTCAAGTTTCTTCTAATAAGGTGAACATTAATTCAGATGCGGTATAAGGCAAAAACAAAACTAACATCACTTAACTGTGCCAATAATTACCACACAGAACTCCAAGCAGTGTTATAGTCATGTACACTGCATGTGAATTTTAATTTATCTGTTACAATTGAGAGAACAAGATTCTGCTATCTGAGCACCATGTGGTTACTTGCCCTTGGAGAACATTGTTAAGAATGTAATACAGTTATGCCATTCTTACAATTGGCCTCTTGGCCAACTAGGCAACTAATAAAAAAAAAAAAAGAATAGTAGAATGAACATCCTTCACTGAGTATCCTTCAAACCAAGTAAGAGTGATTTTGTGGGCTGCACATTTGCAATTGCCTTCCCTTCCAACCTCTAGGGATCCCTTTTGAATTACTTGAATTAGGACTTTGGACAAAGAGCCTGCTCAAAGGGAAACTGCTATGATAGTTATTCTTTACCACAGTACACTGTGTTTTTGTTTTTGTTTTTGTTTTGTCCCCAATATCATGCACTCCAGCAGTGAAAACAGTTAGCAAGTACAGATTTAAAAAGTAGCTAATAAACTTGTGAATATTCCCTGAAGCACATAAAAAAGTGTATGCATGTTTTTCTTTTCTTTTTTATTTTTTAGGTGAGAAATTATTATTTTTTATTTTCTTTACCCTTTTAGCTTTTTTATTACTATTAGTTATGCACACAGTGTGTATACAGCCATGTTGGTACATCGTTAGCCTCTGCTCCGTCCTCCTCCCTCCACAGGGACTCTCCTCATTGGAGAGTGTGGATAGTGCATTGTGGGGTTAGCCATCAGTTATGGGTAAGAGGCAATGTCTCTGCATAATGTCCCAACATGTGACTCTAACAATCTTCCCACCCCCTCTTCCATGAATTTCCCTGAGTCACATGGGGTTCATTTTAGATCTACTTGAGAGATGAGGTCTTGGGACCCTCTGTGTCTCTGGATATCTGTTTTAGTAGGAGATGAGTATTCTCTGTGTCTATCTCCTTCACCTTTCTGCTGGTACCAGGTTCACCAAGAAAGCAGCACTATTTCTCATGTCCCCAATTTCTCTATGGTTTCAGCTGGGGCCCTGGTGAGGTGCAATGGCCTGATTCTTTCTTCAGGTTCTGCGTCCATCTGAAAAAGCAAAGCAGATTCTCCAACAAAGAATGAAGTCAACACCAGATAAATGGGATTACTATTATTACATTAGAGAGAATTTAATAGGTGTAGGCCCACTTGTAGTCCACGATTGATGGGAGCTTGATAATGGAGAGCAGGCTTGGTTTTTGGATATGGTTCTGACTTGTTTCCCAGAAGCAGCTATGGGTTTTGTTCTACTGAGTGGATCTGTTAGCCTGTCAAGAGCAGTTGGTTTCCCACCATGCCTCTGTGCCACTATTGTACTTGTTTGAGCATCGCATCAGGTTGTTTGCTGCTGAGTAGCTTATACCATGCTTTGTTTGGACAGATTTTGTTTATGCTTCCCCAGTTGCTCATGTAGCACCTTCTGACACTAGATGAACTGTCTGCCCTAATACCAAAACCAGGTAGTGAGGCCACAAGAAAAGAAAACTATGGGCCTATTTCCCTGATGAACTTAGACACAAAGATCCTGAACAAAATCCTCACAAACTGAGACACATCAAAAGCATTATTCCCCTTGATCAAGTAGGCTTCATCCCAGGAACACAGTGGTGGTTCATCATATGGAAATCTGTCAATGTAATACACCACATAAATAAGCTTAAATACAAAAAGCACATGATCCTTTCAACAGATGAAGAAAAGGCCTTTGACAAAATACAACATCACTTCATGATCAAAACATTGGAAATAATAGGCATGGATGGTTTATATCTCAACATAATAAAGACTACATATAAAGCTCCTAAAGCCCAAATAATACTTAATGGGGAGAGACTGAAGGAATTCCCATTGAGATCAGGAAGAATACAGGGGTGTCCACTCTCATCTCTGCTCTTCAACATAGTACTGGAAGTCCTAGCTCAAGTAATAAGACAGAATAAAGAAATAAAAGGGATACAAATTGGAAAGGAAGAAGTAAAGTTAGCCCTGTTTGCAGATGACATGATTCTATATATTCGTGACCTAAGGACCTCCATCTCAAAACTCTTAAAGGTGATTAACTCTTCAGCAAAATAGCAGGATACAAAATCAATGCACAAAAATCAGTAGCCTTTCTATATGCAAAAGACAAAGATACAGAGAAAGAAATAAGGGACATTGTCTCATTTTTAATAGCAACACAAATATAACATACTTCGGAATAGTATTAACCAAAGGTGTGAAAGATCTATACAATGGAAACATAAAAACATTCAAGAAAGAAACTAAGGAGGACTTGAGAAAGTGGAAAGACCCCCCCCCCCCCATGCTCCTGGGTAGCCAGAACTAACATTGTGAAGATGTTTTCCTTTTTAAGAATATAACTTTGGAAAGAAGAGAAGCTCACCAGAACTCACAATATCATTTGTATGTCAGAGATTTATCTGTAAATATGATGTAGTTCTTGAACAAGTTGCCACTGTGTTGCTCCATTTATAACCTATGGTAATTTGAGGACACATATTAGAACACGACTTTCTATTTTAATCAATTCCATAAGTATACTTGATGATAGAGGTGGAAAACTGGTAACAGCATTCATTTAAAGGCAAGCTTGTGTCTCATAGTTAGTCTAGTAAACATACTTTCATTATTTTTTCATGGCTGCTCCACTAAGGCCATGTATTAGGCAGTAAGGGTAAAAACTGGAAAGGTGAGTTTTTTTAAGCCGTATTATTTCACATATCAATATTCATGGATTTTCTCTTTAAAAACAATTCTATTTGGGTTTATGTGAGCAACCTAGGCCAGTTACAGATGACCTGAAACTTATACTTTTATCCAATATTCATTTCCAGTAGATTCAAAATTCACATGAGACATACATCAAGCACCATCAGATGTGGACCTCAGCACCTCTATATCATGACAACACAATCGTGGAATACAAATGCCACCTGGTCTTTGACAAGGACTGTAATAGTCACTCTTCTCCCATCACTTAGTATGCCTACTTATTCCTCCCCAAATTCATAATCTACATAAAGACCACATTTTTCTCTGTATGTCAGTTTTATTTTGGTTTTATGCTATACTTGGAAGTCTCAGTCATTAACCTCCACAGAACTAGTTAATCGTGTAGGCTGTGAGCAAGGATGCCTGAGTATGAAGTCTGACTCCAACATTCATTAAGTGGGTGACTGGGAATACAATACTTTGACCTTTGATTTCCCCATCTGTAAAATAAGATCCTTAAGGGTATCATTTTCCCCAAGATTAATGTGTCAGATTTGTTTGATAGTTTATAAAGGAAACATTGTTTTTCATATTTGAGTTTTAACATGGACCAAAAAAATACAGAATTATGTTGTAAAAATAGTACTTTTCATAAAGATAAAATCTACCTTATGATTGCAAATTTTATGTGATTAATATTTACATGCTTTTGAGATACTATTCTGTGTATCCTCATTTTATAGGATGAAGTCCAGACACTCTTGTTTGTAGAGGAACCCAATGAGTCACAACACTTCACAAAGCTATCTGGGTATGTGTGTTTAAAAGCTTATCCCCATGCTTACCTATCATCATCTTAGTCTAGCCCACACCAAAGGGAAAGAAATGCATCCAGACTGAGATGATGACACAAGCATCACCTTTCCTGACATAATGTGGGCATTTCTCCTGCACAGTCATGCATGCTGCCTGGCACAAGTTCAAGATCTCACGTGAAGCTAATCAACTTCTTTACTCTCCCTTAGCCCTGACCTAGCCTCTGGCAAAGAGAAGCTCACATATTGGTTCAGAAAAGGAGGGAAAGAAGAATATAGGTGTTTTCACAACATTGTCTTTGAAGAATGGCAGGGTCTGTATGTGTGTCTGCATTTCTCTTGTGCAAAATATTTTTTTCATACATCCTCTCTTTATCTGGAGTTAAAAATCCAAGAAACAATATTTCCCCCACTCCATCCACTCAACCTGTCAAGACCGTCTCATGTCAAAGAAGAGTAGGAGTAAGAATTACTGCTTTAAAAACAGCAGCCTTCCTGGAAAAGAGCTCCTTCATAAGTCATCTGTCATAGTGACAACAAAGGGAAATGAGATGTCCATTTTTTATCTCCAAAACAGAAACAAATTCATATCAAATTTTCAAGCTGAACTCTATTAAAGAATTTAAGATTTAATTATATGTTACTGTAGAACATTTTTATTCCAAATCACAGGCTTTTGCCCAGAGTCTTTTTCTCCTGTTAACTTAATTCAATATTAGTTTTTTTTTTTTTTTTTGAGAAGGCATTGATTTGTGCTGAAAGAAGCAGATGATCTGATTTCTTCAGACTATCAAGGCCTGGTTGTGAGCATGAACAAATTCTGCAAACTTTCTATGTATTTTCAATCCTTTTATGAAATAAATCTCATTTTATTACCTTTCATTCATAAGAGTCACATTGTTTATCATGTTGGAAGGTTGACTTACAAAGGACTAAATATTGCTTTGTGATTCCTGATAAAAATTTTAAAAAATGTACCTGAAAGTGAAGTTTATTAGCTATCAGGCCACATTATATAAAAGTCTTACCAGAAGTGATTGTAAAATAAATCCATTCTTTATTTTTCTTCCCATACATGTATGGAAAAATGCTATAATGTTTTAAAACAAACACACATCAAACACTGAGAAAAAAAATTTAATGCTATTAATTGTACGAAAAAAGTCAGTATATTCATAAATTCCTCTCAAGCATTTTGTGTGTGTGTGTGTGTGTGTGTGTGTGTGTGTGTGTGTGCGTATAGTGGAGAGGGAGAGTAATTATATAGCAGCTTTTACATTAAATATGTATTAGAAAAAATCGCAGAAGTTCATATTTAGATAATTTAATGAGTCTTCTTGTAAAGCTCAATATATTTGTGTATGTGTGTATATTTGTGTATATGTGTGATAGCATGTAAAAGAATCCAATAAATCTAAGGAAATATCTCAAAACAAAAATTGTTGAATAATTACTTTAGGAGGCCTGCAACTTTCTTCATATCATTAAATATGGACAACTATAAGGTCTTCCCCAAACCCTATTTAAATATTTTAGGAATTTGGTATTTTTACTCTATTGCATTACATTCTAACTCAGTAAAGTATTTTTAAGTTTTGAACTCAATTTATTTGTGCTATTTTTACAATGGTAATGAGCTACTATTTTATATGATACTATCTATAACTAATTTATTTTACATCTATATTATACAATCTTTCAAAACTGATTTGATATATATATATATATATATATATATATATATATATATATATATAGTTTCCAATTACTTAGAGAGTAAAACATCCCTCTTTATTTATAAATCCTTAAAAATTGCTTTTTTAGCTGGGTTGAGGAAAGGTCAATCAATGGGCACTATTTGGAAGGAAAGCTCTGAGGTGCTATCACACAGCAGGGTGACTATTACATACTGTCTCTTAAAGCTAGGAGAAGGGGTTAGAAAACTGTTCAGTATGAGAAAAAAATGCGTTTGAGGATACAGACATGTTAAAATTTATAGAAAGACCATTCAATGTGTACATTTATCAAATTTTTACATCTACCATCATTTATATGTTCCTTGTTTATTATTTCATGTATCAGTTAAGTGAATTTAATATTATGAAAATCTAAGCAACTTTCTTGAAGTGTTTGAAATGTTGCCCAGGAAAAATAAAAATTTTACAATGTATTCATTGATAATGACCAGAGTACATTGCTAAAATATTATCTACTTTGAACTTACTAAGACACATTGCATCATTTATCAGAAAATTTATTCATTTTTTCCTTAAGGTCTTTTTTTTTCTTGCTTATTGGAGTTACAGCTCACCTCCAGATGAAATGGTATGCTTGAAGATATGATATATATTTAAGACTGAACTAATGAATATTTGAACAAGCCAATCAGCACAATCACAGCAATTGAGAGGCAGAGATATGAGGACTACATCAAGTTTAACAGACTGGTCTATGTAGCAAATACCAATGTCATCTCAGGCTACACAGGGAGACTCTGCCTCAAAAAAAATAAACGAATAAATAAGTGTCCAGGGAAAATCATTGGGAGAAATAAAGTGCTTCTCATGTAAATGTGGTGAGTAAATATGTAGGAATTCCCAGAACCTAAATCCTCCCCCCAACACACACAAAACTGGACACTGTAGTGAACATCTGTAATCCTACAGCAAGAAGGGAAACTGATACTGAAATCCTGCAGAAACCTGTAGGTCGGCTGGTCTGATGAATGCAGTGGTGAACAAGAGACCCTGCTGCACAGAAGGTGGAAGGCAAAGACGGACACCTGAAGCTGTCTTCTGAGTTCGACATGTGTACCGTGGCATGAATATACCTGCACTCACACACGCGACATGCACATACACACATACTTGAACTAAAATTATATTCTTTTTTATCTTTATTACTTAGTTTTGTATTCAGCAAATACAGTAGGTTTGGTACCATTATTAGGCTCATCTGTAACCTACCCCCTCCCCTTGGCCCCTCCTTGTTCAGGTATACGGGTCATGCATTGTGGAGTTAGCCCACAGTTATGGGTAAGATAAATGTCTCTGCATATCATGACCCAACATGTGGCTCTGACATTCTTTCCGCCCCCTCTTCCACAAAATTTCCCTGAGCCATGTTGGGTTCATTTTTGGTCTGCTTCAGTGATGAGGTGTTGGGGGCCTCTGGGGCTCTGGCTCTCTGATTTGGTAGGAGTTGATTTTTCTCTGTGCTGATCTCCTTCCCCCTTGTGCTGGTATCCAGTTCATCAGGAAAACAGCGCCCTTGCTTGTTTCCCCAATTTTTCTTAGTTTCGGCCGGGGCCCTTTTGAGGTATGATGGGGTGGCTCTCTCCTTAGGATCTACAGCTATCTGAAAAAGAGAAGCAGATTCTCCAAAGGAGAGTAAATTAGCATCAGGACAAATGAGATAACCCTTTCTTTTATACAGAATTTAATAGGTGTAGGCCCTCTTGTAGCCCACAATTGATGGTAGCTTGGTATTGGAGAGTGGGCTTATGTTTGGATATGGTTCTGACTTGTTTCCCAGCTCCAGCTATGGGTCCCATACCAGTGAGGGGATCAGTTAGCCGAATTAAGAGCAGTTGGTTCCCCACCATGGCTGTGTGCCACCACTGCACTTGTGTGGGCATCACAACAAGTTATTTGCTGCTAAGTAAGCTAGACCATGCGTTGCTTCGACAGATATTGGTCATATTCCCCCAGTCGCCCATGTAGCACCTTCTGGCACTAGACACGCTGACTGTCTGGGGACTGACTCTCTTCCAACTTCCAGCCATGACATTCCATTTTACGTGTCAACCACATAAGGTGTCTTTAGCAGTAGGGTCTTATCACTAGCCTTTGGTGGGTCATCAAGTACTCTGACAGAAATCTGTCTGTCTTTTAGGAAACCTTGTAGGTCTCTCTGATCAAAAGCTCATTGTGGATGATAGCCCTATGCTGGTTCTGGGTGTTACAGGTCAGTGCCCACTAAGAAAATGAGGAAGAAGATAACTAATATACAAGAGTTAGAGATGAGAGAGAGAGAGAGAGAGAGAGAGAGAGAGGAAGTGAGGGAGGGAAGATGTAGAGGATTAAGGTTAGTCTTGATCATACCCTCTCCAGTGTCTTGTGGTTCAGGTGTTCCCTGTAAGGGCCTGGTGAAGGATCAGCCATTTGGTCTGTCTTTTAGTAAGTAGAAAATTACGGTCCCATTGCCATTTGGGTATATTCTTAAAACCGGAAACCACTCACAGTACTGGGATCAGTTTCTGTTTTGCTACCTTGCCTCTTTGATGTCACGATCAATACACTTCTCCTGATAGGTATTTGTGCTCAGTTCACTTACTCTCTTTGCCCGGGTCTTCACTCTGAGAATCTCTTTTAGTCTCTTTGATTCCTTTCTCTTTTCATCTTCAAGTACATGAAAACTTCTGGACACCTTGACATCACATGAAACTGAGGGCACAATATCCGCTGGTCCTTCTGTATTGTCTTATGCTTCCAAAAAAAAGTTTCCAAGACATTGTGCCATGATTTTCTGTGCATCTCCTTTGAGAGTCACACATGGAAAGGACACCCATAAAATCCCATAAGCTTTGGATTTTCGCATAGTACTGAATGTTTCTAAACCCACTTTCCTTTTTCCTTAGTCCACATCTGAAGAAAAAGAGGAAAATAGGAAGAGATTAAGGGAGGGAAGAGGAAAGGAGGGAGAGGCAGAAGGATGAACAAAGCCCTTTATTTCAAGTGTTTGGGTCATCACTGTTGTAATCAAAACACATGGGCTATTATTTATTCTTTTACATCTGTCTTATCTCAGTGTAGCCTTACTTTGCATAAAAATACATTTATACTTACTTTTAAAGAAATGACCTATACCTTTTAGGCCTATGGCATGCTATGTGAGAACTACATAATTTCACAAACTGTTTCCACAAAACTTGCTATACAAGCTGATTTCTTACTTAGAGTTCAGCCACCTGCCCTCTCCTGCTTGCAGAGCCTAGATAACACTTAAATAAGGAAATATAAGGTATAAAAATATAATTAGAGAATCAAAATCAAATATGTTAATAGGTCTAAAACTTTCTCTATTATATTCAACAAACTCTTTACACAAAAGATCACAGTGCAGTGGTCAGATGTGATTCATTTCATTACTTCTGCTCTGAGCTTCTGAAGCATTTTTGATTAACCAACAAGATTGCCACTAAAGGAATGGAATTTATGCTGCAGTCAGCTAAGCCTCTAAGTCAAGCATGGGGATGAACATAAACAGACAACACATAGTAATTGGAGAAGCATGCAAGCCACGCTAATACTTCAAATATGTTTGTTTCATTGAATTTGAAGGTGAGAATACCTGAGTGTTCAGAAAGAGGATAGGCATGTTGTCCTGAATCTTTTTGCCATAACTAGTTCCAAATACCTTGGTTCATGTGAAACAAGTGACCAGAATGTTACTTCCCAAGTGGCCAGTGAAGTTTTCCTTGTTATATCGCACAAATCCAAATCCCATTCTACACATAAAACTGGCACATTAAAAAAAAAAAAAACATTTTCTTGTCCCAAATTAATTTGCAAATTATAGTGCCCTTAGAATCTGTTTGGACTCATTTAGAATTGTCTTTAAGAAGTCACATTAATTTTCTGCTTCAAACATATCCTACCATTAACTCTTTACCCCAGTACTCTAGTTAATTCTGTGCTCTAATGTGTGACTTTCTACAAATGTTAAAAATTCAGAAGCATGTCTATCACTTAATAGAAAACAAATTTCTAAGGACTTCATCAAGATAGCTTTTACAAAATGCTTTCTGATTATATATGCTGTTTGCTATGTGACTGTAGATTTTATTGGCATTCACTAAATACTGACTAATTACTACATGGTAGGCACTGTTTCCATGTTAGCCAGAGTGCTGTCTGGAAGTCCTTCTCCAAATATAAATAGTCACAGTTTTCCCATTTTTTTCTCTCATTCCCTGTAAAACTCCTGAGGATCAAGGATTTAAGTGTTTTATTTGAAAGGAAATCCTGTTTTGGGAAAATTGTATTTTAGCAGTTCTTCCTTGCATATAGAAGGAAGTACATAGTATTGTGAAGTTATTTTGTATTTATTTTTCAATTTTATCTTCAGCATATAAGAAAAATATCACCTTTTTATCCTCTTTGATAACTTTGCATATTAAGAATTCTGCTATATACCAACACAGTAGAATATGACTAAAGAAGGTAAGAGTGCTAGTCCAAAGAAGAAGGCTGATATGTACCTATCTGGGGAAGCTAAAAGCAAGTGAACAAAAGTACACCATAATAAAGGTGTTTTCTGAATATTTCAAACTCACATGGAGTCAATCATTCATGATATATGTCAGCAATAAGGTAATATAAAGAAGTAGGGCATTAGAACTAAAACATATAAAATTAAGTTACAAACAAAACATTGTAGAAGCAAATGTCCACATGTGCAGAGACCATGTGTGATTCAAAACAAATGTTTTCGGTTCCACCCTGAGGCAAAGGATAGTAATTGCTTCACACATTACTATTTTTCCTTTCATCACCTGGAAAGCCTGGTGTCCAGCTTAGACATGACATAGTGTGGGAGGCACGTTCAGCTTACACACTACAGATTACTTAGGGTGACTGAGCAGAATCACTACCTATGATGGTGTGTGAGATCAACCTATAGTAATTTTAGTGTGGCTTACATATCTAATAAATGCAAGTTTGTAAATTCGTTCTCAGAGGGCTTGTCCTGCTCCTCAAGAGTTACTCACTTTAGCAAATATCATTTTATGCATTTGATGTGAAATATTGATACTCTTGTGAAGCTGAAACTTTATATTGCTTTCTGATAACTTGCTTGATTAGAAGCAGATTTTAAACTCAGCGTTTGGCAGTTGTGTTTAAAAGAGCAAGCAGACTTGATCAGATGAACTAACTTGGCCAAATTTCTAACATATCCCTTTAAATCATGGCCATAGGTGTGCTACAGAGCATTCAAATAACCATGGTAATATGACAAGGGCTGGGCTGATTGCACAGTGGTTATGTATGCTTCATGTGCAATCATGAGGACCGGACAGCTTATGAAACCAGCCTTAGACTACAGAATAAGTTCTATATCAGCCTGTGCTGGATTGAGACCCTACCTCAAAAAAAAAAAAAAAAAAAAAAAAAAAAAAAACTCTTCTTGGTCAGAACAGGTTTTCTAATGCCTAGCATATTAGCATATTAAGGTGATGGCATCTTGAAGTTAACTTGATTTCTTTTGTTTTTTTTCTGCTGAAAAGTTTCTACTTGCTAGTGATGGTTTTCCAGCATCTTCCATCTGTGGAAAGCCTTTGCTTTATAATTTCTTATTTGCTATTTTGACGCAGGACAGGAAATGAAGAGAACTGACAGACTGCAGCCTGCCCTCAGCTTATGGCACATGCACACATTTTTATACACATGCATGAGCCTGGTTGTATATATTTCCCTCCAAATTCTGGCTGCATCCAAATTTGCTGAAGCCAAAAATTATGCATGTGGCTGTTCTTTTATTCCCTATGAAGCTCTCCTACCAAGTCTTCCTAGTAACCAGCTGTCTGCCCTCAAGCAAGCTCAAGCTTGTGCTCTTCCCGGAAACAATTAACTTGGCCACTATGATCCTCTCAACTCCATCTCTGATTCTAATTTCTACTGGCCCAACATCTCATAGCTTTTTGCTTCTGCCAGATATGTCCAATTTGAAATTATGCTTTTAGCTATCTGTTTGCCCTTCCAAAAATAATGCCTATGAGAAAAACAGTATAGCCTATTGCATTGAGTTACAAACTATTTCTGATTATTTCACTAGCATCTTTGTCATAGTGGTATTATGCAAACACGAATATATCCACAGATAGAAATATTTTGTATCTTATATACCTATTTAATAATTATTAACATTTGTTAAAGAGAAAAACATTAATATTTAAGCTCAGCTAAAGCATGCTACTTATGAGATAGCATTGAAACAATGTTCCTTCTGATTTTGATCAAATAGTTTCCACTGATATCATAACTTCCTCACCATCAGATGCCATACTTTCTTCCCATCTTGTTTCTCATCATCAGTTGAGTAAAGCTGCCCTTGGAAATATATATTTTTTCATGATGTCATATAGGATTATCTTCTATATGACACAGGGATTTGTTATTATCCTATATAGTCTGTAATGATGGTAGCCACATAGCAAAAGCAAGCTACCTAATAATAATGAAAATAAGCTAGCACTAAAATCCTACTATAATATTATTTCAAAGGCCAGGATACATTTTACTTAATATTCAAAAATGTAATGTATTTAACATCTAACATTATTAGTTTACATAGAAATGCTACAAACAAGACAACTTCCTTGTTTTGTGAAGAAAGCAAACAGAATGATTGTGCCACACCTTCTGGTCATCATCCTTTTTCCTCTCAGCAAGAGTCTACAGAATGATTTAGTCAAAAAGCACTGCACTGGATATTCTGGGGAGGACTCTAATACTTCTCTTGGCCTAGTCATTCATTTTCAGCAAGGAAAGGTTAGGTCTTCAAAAGTTCCTTCTGAGTTCAACTCTTCAATTTACAATTTTTCATAATATCATGAACCATGAGAAAAAACAGTGGGAATGAACTATGAGAATGAACTATGGGAAAAATGTGGATATTTTATGGATCTCATATCTTATAAATAGCTTTTGTGATGTTATTGCTGTGAGATGTAAAATTCTTAACTTTAAATTGATTTAAAGTTAATCTTACACTTGTGTAATCCACCTACTTAAAGTAATACAACTTGGTTCCCTCTGTCTATGCATATGCATCACCTTGTGCATCTGGCTTATGTGGATTCTGGGGAGTCAAACCTGGGTCCTTAGGTTTTGTAGGCAAATGCTTTAACCACTAAGCAATCTTTCTAGCCCTTCACTTTTCTTCCTCCTCAGGCTGCTGCTAGTGGCAGCTATCCCACTCCTGGGATGGGGGTATCAGGAGTTAGTTCTCTCACCTCCAAGGCTTTGCTTTTATAAGCAGTTTGCCAACTTCTGGACAGGAAATTGCCAGAGGTTAGTATTTCCTAAAGCAGGGCTGAGCCCCCAAATTAGGGTACCTTAAGTTTAAATTTATACTGCCAATATCATCCCAGTTAAAAGAGTCTAAGCAAGCACTGTCTATTTGTGGTTTCACATGGCTTAAAAAAAAGAAGCAGGGTAAGAAAATAAATAGTTTAACCAAACTGGTCCTCACCCCAAGAAAACTCAAATGACATGCCTTGCCCAGGGTAGGTCAATAATATAACTGTGAAATAAAAATGGTTGCATATTTAAGCGTGTAAATAAATATGGTCTATGAATTTATGGGCATCTTTATTTGTTTGCTTTAACTGTAAATTGTATTGTTTTTTCACCATGACAACAGTAGTTTTCTTTCAAACACATTCTACTAACACCACCAACAATCTCTCAATGTTTAGCTGCTACCCAAAGGCTCTGCAAATGAAAATATAAGTCTCCTGGAGTATAATCACTGCATCCTGCCCTAATGTCAATAGCAAGAAGACTCTACTCTTACAGAAATGAAAAATACAGCCCCTGCACCATGATTTCCACTTCAAACTGAGAGGCAGAAGCTCTTCCAATCTAACATGTTTGTTTAACTGTGTCAGTTCCATTGTTGAACCACCAAACTTCCAAATGACTCACAGTCCAGTATTTCAGGAAGCAAGGTGAACATACCCTAAAATATGTCTGTAACTTCCTGAAATTACGTTTTTCTCAATCTTATTGCCAACAGATTTTCAAATGGGAAGTGGGAAAATGATAAACATTAGAGAAAAACTCAGTAATTTGTTCAAGTAATATAGTAAGGAAAACTTCACTGGTCATATGAGCACAAATAAGGAGGAAATAGGAAAACTAAATGTTGGAGTTTATGCAGAAACAGAATGTATTATTGAGGGAGAGTGCTCTATGGTTACAGGTAGTGCCTTTACTTTTCATTGAAGAGATAAATGTTATTATCTATATTTGAGAGCTGAATTGCATCCTTAAAGCAATACTTCAAAATAAGCATACTGAAAAATACCATTGATGGACAAGAATATTTAAAGGGAAATTAGAATCTAATATTTCTTTTTTGGAGGAGAAAAAGAAATTGTGTTAAGACTGACTAAGGCAGAAGCAGATGGAAATATGGAATAAGCCCTTGAGGCCAAATTATTAGTTAGAAAACTAGGGTCTCAACATGAGTGATTTAATTCCAGAGCCTATGATTTTGGCAAAGAAAGACATTTATCTCCCCCATAGGCCTTTGACCTCTCTTACAGTATTAGATAGCTCATTGTCATTTTGTTCACACTACAAAATTAGTCCTGGTACAACCCAGGGATATTTACAACAGAAACTCAGAGACATTCCTTGAATTGTCACCACTATAAAATAAAACATCAGGTTTTCCCTCTTTTTTGTGTAGGTTCCAACCTAACTCTGATAAGAATAATCAGTGAAAAAAACAAAAGAGTAATTAGCAAACATTGATCATTCATACCCTCTAAACATATCTGCCAGTACTTTACTTCTAACTCGCTGAGGTGCTTTCGTTTCAGTTTAAGAGAGTTCAAATTATCTTTTCTATCAAAATAATACGTAATATTTCTTGGGGTTAGCCCATTTTTCTACAGTGTTTCTTTTTACTGGGCTGAGGTTGACCTAAGCAGCTTCCCTTGAGTATGCCACTCCTTCCATTGAGCAAGGTTTGTTTTGAGTTTGTCTTTCTTAATTTTATTTACATACTTATGTGTTAATTTGTTCATTTTGATGTGTGCTCAAATATATGTGTAGTATTTGAAGTGCTGCATGAGTAGTGTATGCACATGTTTACAGATGAACATGTGCCCACACATGCACAGAACAAAGGAGAATACTGGGTGTCCTCTATTCACTTATCTACCTGTTTCCTTTGGATGGATTGTCTCTCTCAACCCAAGGCTGGCCACCAGTAAGCCATAGTTAGTCTCTGATTTCTTCCTTGAACAGCATTAGGATTACATATTTGTGTGGCCATGCCCAGCTGTTTACGTGGGTGCTAGGGAATCATACTTGGGTGTTCTCAAGCCCTCTCAGCCCTCCTGCTTGTGCAGTAAGCATTCTTAATTGCTGAGCCATCTCCCTAACCCCATGCACAAGTTTTACTCACTACTACCAACCTCTGATTACTCATTTCATTACACGGTGATTTCAGTGTTTCTTAATCTTTCCTCCTTCATCTGAATATAATTATGAATGAGTGAAGATTTCCAGACAAGACTCCAAAAGTACAGGAAACATACATACACACACACACACACACACACACACACACACACACACACACGACAAATGTGCTCATATGAAAATAAAATGTTTCATCACAGCAAAGAAAACAATCTACAGAGCAAAAGACAATTGACAAAATCTGAGAAAATATTCAGAAGCCATACATATAACAAGGAGTTAATGTCTAAAACGTACTAGGAACACAAAGAACTCAATGGCCAAAAAATTCAAATAAACCAAATTAAAAATGGTAGTGGATTTAAATAGATATTTCTCCAGTGAATATGCACAAATGGCTTACAAACACATGAAAAGCTGTTCAACATCACTATCCAGAAGGAGATGCATTTTGATCCTACAGTGAGACACCACCTAACTCCAGTAACTACAGGTGTGCTGAAGAAGACAGTAAGACAAGAAGTTCTGTCAACACCATGGGGAAAAAAAGGGACACCCTTGAAAACTGTAGATGAGAGTATGAGGGAGTCCAACCATCATGGAGAATGTTGTGAAAATTCCTCAAGAATATAAAATGAGAACCATCATTTCTGACAAGCCTTCTACTTGACATATATCTGAAGAAAATAAAACTTGTCTTTTGGAGAGAAGTATCTGATGTACATTGAAGCATTAATGACAGCAGCTAGGAAACCAAAAGAACTGAAGTGTTTATAAACTGTTGCATCCATATGGAACACAACTACCTGTGAACAACAGAGTACTAGACACCCATAAAAAAATCACTTAATACTTCCTAGCTATTAATTAGCACTAATGAATGAGAGGTCATTATGCCAAGCAAAATAAGACAGAGACAGAATTGCAAGTACCGTGTCATCTCATTCAGAGTTTGTAACATAAAACCTTTTATCTCAATGAAGTAGAGAATTGAGATATGGTCACCCAGGTCTGTCAAAACCAGAGGCCATGTGGTTGATCAGTGAATACAGCATTATAATAATATAGGAATAATAAATTATGCTATGTTACATAAACTATTTTTCTGTGAATCTCAAAAACCTAGAAGAAAAGATTTTTGAAGTTTTTACTGCAGGAATATAATACAGATTTGAGAAGAAGTTTTAGCGTATTTATTTAAGTGTTAAACAAAACACACATGAAACAAACAATGGCATCCTATAACTGTATCTTAATATGTATACCTGAAATAATTCTTTTATTAAAAAAAGGCTGGTGAGTAAACCCAGCAATAGACTTATGTTAGCCAAAGTAGGGTTGTAACATTGCTACCAAGTACAGTATCCAACAAGAGTGAGGAGAACATCTCTGGGGATCTATATTTCACCCATTTCATGTACTGTTCCTTCTAAAACATAAGGCAAAGTTTATCAGGTCTCTTTCCAAAATTCCCTTAACTTCATGAGATCTCTGGACTATATGTAAATTTTCTTAATTCTACATTAAGGACCTCTTAAATATCTTAATCAGATAAAAATGTATTAACATCAAGTGTGTATTATGAATGAGATGAAATGCATTATGTCTACATTATCTTATGCATTTGCCTCTCAAGATGGCCTAATTCATCTTCGTCCTTCTTTCAGTACTCAAGTCTCATCTGATGTATAATGATCTCTAATACCTTTCCTTTATCCTCCTTCTCTAAATGTGGTTCACAAATGGGAGCCCTGGCATTACCTGACCACCAGAAGGAAACACAAAGCCTCCATTCTTACATACAGACAGGAATGAACATTTAGCTATTGACCATTCTCATTCATAACAATATTTACATATATATTTTCTGATCTTATTGCAATTAAATTTGAATTTTTAAAAGGTATGTTCATATTCAATCACACCCACCCATATTATACTGAGGTCCATCCTCACTGGGGTTATTGGTATATATATGCCACAGATTTTTTTTTTCTGATAGCTCAGGAATATTTTATTCTATCCTATTTTATTATATTTTATTGATAGGGAGTGAGAGAGAGACAGAGAGAAGAGAAATAGAGAATTGTGCCACAAGTCTTAATAACTGCAGTAAATCTCTTTTTTGGAGGAAGGGACATGACCCGGTCTAATCTTATCCATGCTGTGGCTCTTACAATCTTTCCAGTCCATCTTCCACAATGTTCCCTGAGCATTAGTGAGCATTTACCACTCCTAGTAGTTTGTGGTTGTCGTTGTTGCTGAATTTTGGAGTCTTTTATATAGAATTATGTCATCTATGAATAAGGCTAGTTTGCCTTCTTCCCTTTTCAATTTGAATCCCTTTTATTTCTTTCTCTTGTCTTATTGCTTGAATTAAGGGTTCAAGCTCTATGCTGAAAAGCAATGGTGACAGTGGGCACTTCTGTCTATTTCCAGACCTTTATTAGGTTGAAATATAATTCCTCCATCTCTAGTTTCCCCAGTGTTTTAAACATGCAGGGATGCTGTATTTTGTCAAAGGCTTTTTCTGCATCTCTTGAAATCATCATATGATTTCTGTCTTTGTCTGCTTTTGGGATTAATTACTTTTATCGGTTGCTGTATGTTGAGCCATCCTTGCACCCCTGGGATGCAATTTACTTGATCAAAGTGGGTGACATCTTTGATGTGTTCTTGGATTCTGTTTGCAAGAATTTTATTGAGAATTTTTATATCTAAGTTTATCAAGGATATTGGTCTTTAATTCTCTTTTCATCTTGTCTCTGTCTGGCTTTAGTATTATTAGAATTCTGGCCTTATAGAAGGAGTCAGTGAGCATTTTTCCTTTCTATTCAAATTTTGGTAGAAACTAGCAGTTAACCTGTCTGGGCCTGGTCTTTTTTTTTGGGGGGGGGAGATTTTAATTACATTTTCATTCTCATTTGACAGTAAAGCTCCATTCAGGCAACTTATCTCTTCTAGGTTCAGTTTTAGTAGATGGTATGAGTCAAGGAATTCATGCATTTCTTTCAGGTTTTCCAATTTTATGCAGTATACGTTTTTGAAATATGTCCTGATAATTCTTCTAATTTTATTGGTGTTTTGTGTAAATATCTCCCTTTTCATTTCTGATCTTATTGATTTGAACGTTCTCTTTCTTTTTCCTTTTGATCAAATTAGCTAATGGTCTATCAATCTTGTTTATTTGTTTTAAAGAACGAGCTCTTTGTTTTTATTAATTTTTATACAGTCTTCTTAACATTCAATTCATTGATTTGTGCTTTGACCTTGGTTATTATTTTTTTTTCCATCTGGTACTTTTGGGGTGGGATTGTTCCTGATTTTCTAATACTTTCAGATGGGTGGTTAAGTTATTAACTCTAGATTTCTCTATTGTTGTAAGATAGGCATTTAATGCTATAAACTTTCCTCTTCAGGCTGCCTTCATTGTGTCCAATAAGTTTTGGTATGCTGCTTTTAATCATTCAGCTCTAGGAATATTTTTATTTTCCTTTTTGATTTCTATGATGGCCCATTCATTGTTTAGTAGTGACTTTTTCAGCCTCTAGGTGTTGGTGAATTGTTCCTTGTTTCTCTTGTTAATCCCTAGATTTGTTGCACTGTGTGGATATTCTATACATTTCTGTTAAGTCCAGTTGATCTATAACATTGTTTAACTTCCCTATTTCTCTGTTTAGTTTGGGCTTTGAGGATCTGTCTACTGACAATAGTGTCATATTAAGGTACTGCTATTATATTGGAAGTTATTCCTTTTGTATTGTCTAGTAGATTTTGGTTTAGGAAATTTGGTTCACCTATTCTTTTTTATGTAAAAATTAGTTTATTGCCTATGGGTCTTGATTTCTGTAGTCAGATTTTTAATTAATTAATTATTTTTTATTAATTAGTTTTGTACTCAGTGAATCTAGTAGTCAAGTTGGTACCATTGTTAGCCTTGCCCATGTCCTACCCCCTCCCCTGATCCTTTCTTGTTGAGGTATATGCATATGTTGAGGTATAGGAGGTCATGCATCGTGGAGATAGCCCACAGTTATGGGTAGGAGGAAATGTCTCTGTGTATCATGACCCAACGTGTGGCTCTGACGTTCTTTCCACCCCCTCTTCCGCAAAATTTCCCTGAGCCATGTTGGGTTCATTTTGGGTCTGCTTCAGTGATGAGGTGTTGGGAGCCTCTGTGTCTCTGGATATCTGATTTGGTAGGAGTTGATTGTTCTCTGGTGCACCTATTCTTGGTGCATATAAGTTTATAATTATAATATCCTCTTACTGGATTGTTCCCTTAATGGATTTGAAGTTGTCTTCTTTATCTCTTTCGATTAGTTTTAGTTTTAAGTCTATTTTTTTTTTCAATACCATTACAGCCACACCTGCTTGTATTTTGCTTTCATTTGTTTGGGACAGTGTTTTTCATCCTTTCCACCTAAAATGGTATCTATTTTTTCTAGTAAGTTGGGCTTCTTGTAGGAAACAAATGGATGGATCCATTTTTGTCATCCAGCTTTTTTGACACTAAGGGCACGAGATCCCTGCTTGGGGACCCTCCATAGCACATGATTGTGGGATGGGTGGCAGGCACCTAGAGGGGGAGCTCACCCATGGACTTGGACTTCCAGTGCTATTCATTACTTACACCCCTGAATTGGGATCTGCCTGGGACCCTCCATGGGTCTGTCTCAGCAGTGCCTGTGACTTTGGTGTGCATTCCTTTCCTAGTTTCTTCTGGGAGGCTAGAGCTACCTCTATCTTCCTTCTAATCTGTAGATTGCCATTGTTTTGAGATATTGCAAAGCTGGTGTGAATGGCCGAATACCTTCCCTGTTGTTCTGCTCTTGCTGTCTCAGGCATGGCCAGCCAGTAGATTCAGTTTCCCTGCCACAGGGCTGGTTGTGTGGTTGCTAGAAGCTATTGTTTCCTCCTGTTTCTCTGCTGCTTAGCTCCTTGGCTTATAATTCCTGACATGCTTTCACTTCTTTGGCAGAGGCTGTGTTGTGAGTTACCTTATCTCCTTTTTCTCCAGTTTTCTTTGGCATGGTTCTTATTTTGCCATCTTAACAAGAAATCCCTTTGGACATATTATTTTTAACCACTGATATCATTTTATGATCACTTCTATGTACTTCCTACCTAAACTATATTTCCTGCAAGTCTTAGCATACAGGAAAGTATGTACTTATGTATGAGCTTTGTCTCTTTCAATAGTACCTTAAGTCACTGGGCAGCAGAGTCTATATTATTTAATATTTGCACATTTAGAAAATAGTACTGCTTCTGGTGTTCAGTGGTCAATCAACACATACATGGAAGAAAGTATTACTTCATCATTTTAAATCTTATATTCTTCCTTAGGTTTCTTTTATAATCCAAATTTTGAACCCTGTAAGTTAAGGTTACTATCAGAGTTTGCAGATAAAATAAAGAATTGAAAAATAAGGATTTCATATAATCCTAATATGACATATCTAAAACTATTATACCCTTTACTTTTTGTATGTATATATAGTAAAGATCTTGATACAAAGGATAGTTTTAAAGAAGTGGTTATTTAGTTTTTGTTTTCAGAAAGGAATCAGGTATTTTCCCCCATACCCAGATGAAAAAAAACAATCATGTAAGATACAGAAGATGGCATCTACCTAACTGCACCATACCTCCTAGGGAAGGAAAAGCAAGACCTTGAGGGTTCATTGGGTCTTCTAGAGGTAAGAATACTCTAATAGACCTCCAGTGGGAGGATGCAGAGGAGCAAAAAAAGGTATCCCACCAATTCCCAAGCTCTCGGGTGGGCCAGCAGTCCCCCAATTTCCTCAAGCAGCCATCCTAGCCATAGTCCCAGCCACAGGTTCCTCCTTCACTAACTGCAGGCAAGGGGATCCAGGCTGTGTAACTCCGCACTCAAAACTGCCATCCCACTTGCCGCCATCCCCACCCCAATGAACGGACCCAGGCCAGCAGGCTAGCATTCACTCAGGGGACTTCCAGATAAGAATGCTGTTCCACTTCCTGCCACCCCCCACCCTTGTGCAGGGACCCATGCCAGAAGGCTAGTTTTCTCTCAGGGAACCAAAGACAGTAAAATGCTCTGAATGAGAGTGTAAAAAATAAGACCTCAATAACAAGTTGGCTAAGCTCAATGTAGACATAAATAAAGGCAAGGAGGAATTCCAAGAAATATTAAGAAAATCAGAAAATAACATGAAAAGGTAACTTGACAGAGGGGTTGAAAATACACATACTAAGGCAGTAGAAAATACAAACCAAATTGAACAAGTCCAAAACTTTATATAAGCTCTCAAGAATAGAGTCAGCCATCTGGAGGACAGAAACTCAGAACTGGAAGACAGAACAGAAGAAACACTTTGTGAGTCCAAAAGATTCAATAAGTTCAAAAATTTCTGTGAACAGAACACAAGAGAACTGTGGGATACCCTTAAGTGAACCAACATTCAGATCATCGGACTACCAGAAGGGAAGAAACTCAGACCAAAGTCATGGAGAACATATTCAAAAAAACTTATAGAAGAAAACTTTTCCACTCTCTCTAAAGAAAGTCCCATCAACATAAAAGAAGCTAACAGAACTGCAAGCAGACTGGACCAAAGGAGAAATTCTCCAAGACCTATTATCATTAAGACTCTAAACATCAATAACAAAGAGATAGGGAGAAACAACACATTACATATAAAAGTAATCCCATCAGAATTACTTCAGACTTCTCAATGGAAACACTGAAAGCCAGAAGGGCCTGGAGTGAAACACTACAAAGTCTAAGAAACTGTGGCTTCCAAACTAAACTACTCTGTCCATCAAAAGTATCACTCAAAATAGGTGGTGAAAGAAAAACTTTCCATGATAAAACTCAGCTTTATAGCTATATGAAAACAAAGCCAAACCTGCAGAGAGTACTTCAGGGAATTCCCCACACAGAAGAATCAAATAATCAACCCCAAGTGCCTATAAGAAGCAGATCACAATAATCAAACTCAAAGAAGTCACAAAAAATTACAAAGTCCAAGAAAACACCAAACCCCATAAACCACAATGATATGGCAATGATTAAATCAAACCCCATGGTCGTTACCCTAAATATAAATATCCTTAATCCACCCATCAAGACACATAAGATAACAGGGTGGGTCAGAAAATTAGACCCCTAAATCTTTTGTCTTCAAGAAACACACCTCACCATGAAAATCAGATACCTCCTCAGGGAGAAAGGATGGAAAATTATATTTCAAGCAAACAGAAAAAAGAAAGAAGCAGGCATAGCTATATTAATATTGGATAAAATAGACTTTAAACCAAAAGTAATCAAAAGGCAAAGAAAGCCACTTTCTACTAATCAAGTGAACAATCCAACAAGAGGATATAACAATCATCAATCTTTATGCAACAAACACAGGTGCACCACAATTCATAAAAAGGAAACTACTTGGCAGTAAAACACAAATTACCACCAACACCATCATAGTTGGGGACTTCAATACTCCACTATCAGCAATAGATAGATCTTTCAAACAGAAAATTAACAGGGAAGTGAGAGAGCTCAACAAATCATACCTCAGTTAGACCTAACAGACATTTATAGAATATTCTACCCCAAATCCACAGACTACACATTCTTCTCAGCATCCCATGAAACCATCTCTAAAATAGATCATATACTGGGTCATAAAGCCTGACTTCATATATTTAGGAAGATTACATAATTTCCTGCATGTTATCAGATCACAATGCTGTATTGCTAGAAATTAACAACAAAAGGCCCACCAAGAATCCCATAGGCTCCTGGAAACTGAACAACACAATCTTAAACAATAAATGGGTAGATGAAGAAATAAAAAAAATGAAATTGGTAAATTTCTAAAAATGAATGCAAATGAAAAAACATCATACCAAAACTTATGAAACACTAGGAAGGCAGTCCTCAGGGGAAATTTCATAGCACTAAATGCGTTCATAAGAAAGACAGAGAAATCCCAAATCAATAAGCTACAAATCCACCTAAAGGCACTGGAAATGCAAGAAGAATCAAACCCAAAATCTCCAGAGAGAAAGAAATAATTAAGATCAGAGTAGAAATTAATGAATTAGAAACTAAGAAAACAATTAAGAAAATTGATGAAACCAAGAGTTGTTTCTTTTAAAAAATAAACAAGATTGATAAACCCTTGGCCAATTTGGTCAAGTAAAGAAAAAGAGGCACTTCAAATTAACTAAATAAGAAAAGAAAAAGGAGTGATCTCAACAGACATAAGTGAAATTGGAAGAATCATCAGGACTTATTTCAAAAACCTTTACTGCATGAAACAGGATAATTTGGAGGAATTGGATGAATTCCTGGACACATATCACCTACCAAAGCTAAACTCTGAGCAGATTAATCTCTTAAACAAACCTCAAACCTGTCACAACCATCGACATTGAAAAGTTAATCAAAAACCTCCCCCAAAAGAAGAGGCAAGAACAGATGGCTTCTCAGCTGAATTCTATCAAATGTTCATGGAAGAACTGAAACCAATTTTTCTCAAATTGTGCCATACAATCAGAGAACAGGGAAAGATCCCCAACTCCTTCTATTAAGCTACTACCACCTTAATACCAAAATCAGGCAGAGATGCAACAAGAAAAGAAAACTATAGGGCTATTTTCCTGATTAACTTAGATGCAAATATCCTGGAAAAAAAAATCCTTGCAAACTGAATTCAACAACACATCAAAAGCATTATCCATCTTGATCGAGTAGGCTTCATCTCAGGAATGCAGGGGTGCTTCAACATATGCAAATCTGTCAGTGTAATACATCACATAAATAAGCTTAAACACAAAAACCACATGATCATTTTGATAGATAAAGAAAAAGCCTTTGACACAATACAACATCACTTCATGGTCAAAATATTGGAGAGAATAGGCATGGGTGGTTTATATGTCAATATAATAAACACTATATATTAAGCTTCTAAAGCCCATATAATACTTAATGGAGAGAGATGGAAGGAATTCCTATTGAGACCTTTAACAAGACAGGGATGTTCACTCTCACCTCTGCTTTTCAACATTGTACTGGGAGACCTAGCTCAATTAATAAGATGGAGAAAGAAATTAAAGGGAAACAAATTGGAAAGGAAGAAGTTAAGTTAGCCCTATTTGCAGGTGACATGATTCTATACATAAGAGACTATAGGTGATTAACTCCTTCAGCAAAGTAGCAGGAAACAAAATCAATGCACAAAAATCAGTAGCCATTTATATGCAAAAGACAAAGTACAGAGAAAGAAATAAGTGACATTGTCTCATTTTCAATAACAACAACAACAAAACCTTGGAATAACATTAATGAAGGGTGTGAAAGACCTATATAATGAAAACATAAAGACAAAAAAGAAATTGAGGAGAACTTGAGAAAATGGAAAGACTTCCCATGCTCCTGGATAGGCAAAATTAACATTGTGAAAATGGCAATCTTACCAAAGGGAATATATAGATTTACTGCAATACCAATAAATACCCCAACATTGTTCTTAACAAAAATGGAAAAAATGCTCTCAAAAATCATATGGAATGGCAGGAGGCGTTGGATATTCAAGCATATTCTCAGCAAATGAAATACTTCTGGAGGCATCACCAAACATGATCTAAAACTCTATTACAAAGCCATAGTAAAAAAAAAAAAATGGAACTGGCATAAAAAAACAGGATTATAGACCAATGGAATGGAGGACCTGGATTATTTTGGGTCAAGTAACCACAGCTGCTTGATATTTAACAAAGGCCCTAACAATGTAAGCTGGAGAAAAGCATCTTCAAGCAATGGTTCTGGACAAACTGAATAACCATATGCTGTAAAATGAAACCTAATCCACACTTCTCACCATGTACAACACTCAAGATCAAATGATCAAAGACCTCAATATAAGACCAGAAACTCAGCTACTATTGTACAAAAAATAGGAGGAACTTTTCATGATATAGGACTAGAAAAAGACTTCCTAAATAAAACCACAGTAACTCAGGAACTTAAACAAAACTCATCTATTGGGATTTCATGAAGCTAAAAAGTTTCTTCACAGACAAACATAAAATAAGCAGAACCAATAGCTTACCCACAGAATGGGAAAAAGAATTTGTTGGCTATATAACTGCAGAGGCCTAATTTCTAGAATCTACAAAGAACTCAAAAACCTAAACAATAAAAAGGCAAACAACCCACTCACAAAATGGGGCAAAGAACTGAACAGGTAGTTCTCAGGGAAAGAAATACAAATGGCAAACACACACTTAGGAAAATGTTCATCCACCCTAATTATAAGAGAAATGCAAATTAAAACAACTCTGAGATTCCACCTTACCCCAGTAAGGATACTAAACATTAAAAAAATCAAATGAAAACAAATGCTGATGATTATGTGGAAAATAGGAACCCTCATTCACTGTTGGCAGGAATGTAAGATGGTACAACCACTATGGAAAGCAATATAGAAACTCCTAAAAATGTTGACTATAAAGTTACCAATAGACCCGATTATTTCTTTACTGGGCATTTATCCTAAAAGTTCCACACCTCTGTTCAGACAGATTTGGTCAAACTTGTTTATAACTGCTCAATTCATAATAGCTAAGAGCTGGAATCAACCCAGATGTCCATGATTAGAAGAATAAATAACAAGATGTGGTACATCTACATGATGGAATTCTACACAGCATTAAGGAAAAAATGACACAATGAAATCTGAAGAAAAATGGTTTAACCTGGAACAGATCATTCTCAGATCTAATCACATCTAATCACAGAAAGATGATTGTTGCATGGTCTCACTCATCTGTGGCTCCTAACCTGAATTGGCCCAAGATGCTGACATACCTAATAGGCATCTTGAGGACCAGACAATAGGGAAGATGGGGTGGGAAGGGAGGGTTAGGGTGGGGGTCTAAAACTGGACCCTAATGGCAATAGTACCATAAAATTCTATATCCTAAAAGACAGACTAAATGATTGAACCTTTATCAGGTCCTTAGAGAGAACACCTGAATCACAGGGCCCTGGAGAGGGTAAGATGAAGATTAACCTTAATCTTCTCCTGTCTCTCTTTCTCTTTCTCTCTCTCCATCTTCTCTCTATCTCCTTTATATTACCTATCTTTTTCTTCCTTCTTTTCCTTGGTGTTGGCCTGTAACTCCCAGTACCAGCATGTGGTTAACATCCACAATGAGTTTTGATCAGAGAGACCTCCAAGGTTTCCCCAAAGTAGACAGATTTCTGTCAGAATACTGGATGACCCACCAAAGGAAGGTTAGTAGTAAGACCCTATCGCTGAAGACACCATATGCCATTGGTAGGGAACATGGAGTGACCTGGTTGGAATCTGGAAGTCATTCCCCAGACAGTTAGATCATCTAGTACCAGAAGGTGCTACATGAGTGACTGGGGGAAAGTGACCAACAACTGTCAAGCAACTCATGGTCTAAGGTACTCAGCAGCAAATAACCTGATATGATGATCACACATATACAATAGTGGCACACAGCCACGGTGGGTAACCAACTGCTCATTTGGCTAATGGATCCACTCAGTAGAGTAGAACCCATAGCTGCTTCTGGGAAACAAGTCAGAACCATGTACAAAGTCAAGCCTGTTCTCCATTAAGAAGTTCCCACCAATCATGGGCTGCAAGAGGGCCTACACCTACTAAATTCTCTCTAAAGTAATAATGGTTATCCCATTTATCTGGTGCTGACTTCACTCTCAATTTTTCAGATGGATGCAGATCCTGAGGAGAGAAGCAGCCCATCTCATCTCAAGAGGGCCCCAGTTGAAACTAAGAGTAATTGGGGAAATGAGCAAGAGTGCTGCTTTCTTGGTGGACCTGGTACCAGCACAAGGGTGAATGAGATAGACAAAGAGAACATTCAATTTCTACCAAACCAGATATCCAGAGATGCAGAGGCTCCCAAGACCTCATCACTGAAGTAGACCTAAAAGAAACCCAACATGGCTCAGGGAGATTTGCAGAAGAGGGGGCAGAAAGATATTGTTAGAGCCGCAAGTTAGGACATTATGCACAGAGACATTGGCTCTTATCCATAACTGATGGCTAACTCCAAAATGCATGATCCATATTCCCCAATGAGGAGGGTCCCTGTGGAAGGGGGAAGACAGGGAGGAGGCTAACAATGGTACCAACATGACTGCATACACTGTGTACATACTAATAACAACAAAAAAAAAAGAACTCCAAAAGCATGTGCCACCTTAAAAACTCATGCAATATTATGTAATAAGTATTTCTATGTTACTATTCATTCTTCAGGGTCATCCTTTTAATGTTACAAAGGTAAAGCTGTTGTCAACATGTAATATTGCAAAACATACTGTGTTACAGTGCTTTCAGGAAGGATTAATTTAAGGAGGAAGACATTCCCTCAGAGTGGAGATGGTGGCAGTTCACATTAAAAAAAATACTAGAAAAATATAGTGACATGATGCTTGCTTATTTCACTTGCTTTTTTTTTTGTTGTTGTTTGTTTGTTTTCTTGGGTAGGATCTCCCTCTAGCCCAGGCTGTCATGCCATAGTCTCAGGATGGCCTCAAACTCACAGCAATTCTCCTACCACAGGCATGCACCACCAAGCCAGGCCTTCACTTGCTCCTTTTTAGTGAAAGCATCTACCCTATTGCTACTATCCTTTATGGACTTGGGTACCAAGCTTTTTCAGTATTGCAGCATGGACTGAAGACCAAGAAAAAAAAAAAAAAAAAAAAAAAACAGGTCTTCAGAGTCAGATTGATTCTGCTGAGGTATACAGCCTAGTGACCTGAATATCTACCTGGCTCTCTGACTTCACAGACTATAGAAAAACATTTTTGGAGTACCCCCAACATGTATTCTCTAAGCTTATCTAAGAATTTCCCTTTGTAATACATATCCAATATACTGTGTTTCCTCCACTAGAGAAACCTGATAAATACAAATATCTACCTTGTATTTTCCATTGGTGTTTCACTTCATTTATCACATGATCACATTATTCCATCACTGCAGACTTAGCTGTAGCTTCTTGCTCTATTAAAACTAGACCTACTGGCCCAACCTTTGCTTTCTTACAAAACCAAGTTTTCTGAAAGAATTACTTTCACTGGAATCATACTCTGCTTAAATCTGCAGATTAAAATTATTCCTGAGGTAGAGAGATTGCTTAGTGGTTAGGGCATTTGCTTCAAAGTCAAAGGACCTAGGTTGGATTTCCCAGGACCCATGTAAGCCAGATGTGTCTGGACCTCATGTGTCGCAGCTGGAGGCCCTGGCATGCCCATTCTCTATCTGCTCTCTCTCTCTCTCTCTCTCTCAAATAAATAAAAATTTAAACAAATAAATAAAAATTTACCATGTGTACAATTTTCCTGTTTTCTAGTGACAACTACTAGTTGAGACAAACAGAAAATTAAGACACATGCTCAGATATTGTTATTGAAATATACAACCACCGGGGCAACAGAATGAGTTGAGGCACCTTCCCGAGGTAAGATTTTCGATTGATGGGGCAATATTAAGCAACTCCTTACCTGTAATGTGTGGTTAAAGGAGAGATAGGCAAAATTAGCTAAAGCCAATATTTGTTCAAGAGGGTCAGATTGTCCTTGAAGTGAACTATCAGAACAAAAATTTTTATCATCTCATGTGTATGTATGTATAGATTTAGATATGATTAAATTTATGGGATGTATGGATAAAAATCCATCTATCAATCTGAGTAATAATACACTGGGCATTAGTTCCTACCTCCACTTAGACTTTTAAAAATATCCCTAACAAGCACTCCAGGGCTTTTGAACCATGTGTTCTGTCAGTCTATTTTTGTACTCTGACAAGTACAGTATGGTTTTATTCTCATTGTAGTAAATCTACTTGTTGACTACTACCACTCCATGTCTTGTCCAATTCATTGTTCAAATCATAAAGTATATGGTCATCACATCACCAGATGCCACAAGATGCTCTCTGGTAATATTACTATTATGTTGTAGTAAAATTGCATTATAAAATTATCAAATTTATGACATTTTAAAACTTTCTGAGAAGATACAAAAGAATGGCTGTTTTCTTCAACTTGTAACTTTCATTAATTTCTTACTCATCCTCATACACCATCCCATCAGTTGATAATTTGCATTCATTGTTTCACTTTAGGCTTTGCATTGCTCATTTGTTCCTATCTTCCCTCACACACAGATCTTACCATCAGTGACAAGAGCATAGATTAGCTCAGATTACATCTCACTAACACCTCTCTACTAAGATTAGATCCAAGACCAATACTGTCTCTAGCTTGTTCATTTGTCCTGTTAGCACTTTCCCTCATTTAAAAGTCATTTAAAAGTAACTAAGTGGTTAAAGGTACTTGCTTGCAAAATTTGCTGGTTCGGGATCAATTCCCCATTTCCACATAATGCCAGATGTATAATATGGCATATGTGTCTGGAGTTCATTTGAAGTGGCAAGAGGCCCTGGCATACCCATTCATTCTCTCTCTCTCTCATTTTAACTAATTAAATAAATAAAAATTGTAAGAAAAAAGTCAGTATATTCATAAATTCCTCTCAAAAATTGTGTGTGTGTGTGTGTGTGTGTGTGTGTGTGTGTGTGTATGGATGGATAGTGGAGAGGGAGAGTAATTATATAGCAGCTTTTAAAGTAAACATCTATCAGAAAAAAATTGTAGAAGTTCATTTTAAAAGAAAATCATTTTTTCAAATGAGAGGTCATGTGAAAGAAACATCAGTGTTCGATGGGTGCACCGAAGTGTACCACCAACAAAAGGCATCTTGTCAACTAGAATGACATTTCATGTTTGCAATATAACCTGACAGCCCTATCCATTCTGGCCATGGACCTCCTATTCTGAAACATGTTTACTGTATCTGGCATTCTTTTCACTGATGTTGAATATATTCCTCAGACATAAATGTGTATCTCCTTTAAGTCATACAATGGATCCTGCTTCTAACTACTTTTATGTCTCTGCACTAGTGGAGTTTTAAAAAGGGTAAAATCAGAGTTAAAATCTCTCTCTCTTTCTTGCTTTGTCTCTTGCTCTCTCTATTGCTCTCTCTCCTCTCTCATCTTTCTAGTTCTGAGTGAAAATAGGAGGCATTTGACAACATATGTGCCATTGAACATGCTTATTATGACAAGGCCAGGAAGTACCATTTCCAGACTGAGTATGTGGTAAGGTACACCATTGATCAGATAGTAAATATCTGTAGGCCCAATAGACTTTTCTAAGTGTATTTCTATGTCTTATTTTCTTTTAAAAACTATCTATCTATCTATGTATCTATGTATGTATGTATGTATGTATGTATGTATGTATGTATCTATCTATCTATCTATCTATCTATCTATCTATCTATCTATCTATCTCATTTGTAAGTATACCATGCCACACTATAAAAACGTCATTATCCAATGTTTCTGCTTGATAAAGAAACTATCTTTAAAGAATTATAGTTTAAAAGTAAGGTTAAAATCATTTGTATAACATAGCATTCCAGAGTATCAACTGTATCTATTGTAGTATTTTGTAAATGACACCTAAAATGAGTACAGGTTTCATAAAAAAAAATTTCATTGTTAGGAAGTGAGGTGTTGAGGATAGCAAATTAGTGAATTTTCATGCATGCCCAATAAAATCTTACTCTATTCTAACATTATTACTTATAAGTTACTATATCACACATTATTTAAATAAATAAGTCTTCAGTTATAAGTTTTATGTGCAGGATATCAAATTTCTCTTAGTGTAAGAAACATTACAATATTTTTTAAAGAGATAAGCCTTGAATGACTTGGTAGCATTGATGATAAAACTGTGGGTACATCATGTTGTAGGTAACAGGTGAGATCATTCCTAAAGTTGAATGTCAACTTATAAACTTAATCACTGATTACACAGCCTGTTTTGTACACATACTGAAAAATAGTATAGACTTTTCTGTATACACATCAATTTAATAAAATTTAAAAATATATACTAGGGTACTGTTAAGATATCAGTATATCTCATTAGACTTCAATTTTTCTGAATTTTTAACTCTTTCTGATGAGGAAGAGAGTTATTTTATGAGTTTTTGAAGATGTCAAGACCTTTTAATTAAAGACAAAAATTAAGGCAGGAATGGAAAAGGACTAGAAAATTCTGTTTTTGTGGCAGGCTAAGTTATAAAAATAAACACTATTAACTTCAGGAAATAAGTACGCATGATCCCATTCTGAGGTTGTGAGAAAGAATTCTTTGGCACAAACTGTTATTTAAAACTTCACACTGTATGATAAACTCAAAAGTGAAATTAAACATCAAATTATATAGTTGTCAAATAAATATGTCTAATAATGACATAATACATCATAGTTCAGGGTGAGAAGAGAACTGAGAGAGTGTAAAAATGATTTTTAAAGTAATTCCACTAGCTATTCAACATTTTAGCTGAATAATTCGAAAGCACAATGAATTAAATTATACACAAGAAGATATATTTTCTTTTATTTTAACTTTTTTGGTATATAAAGGACTAAGAATGAGGTTGAATAATAAAATATCTTTCTAAGATGCACAATGTCCAAGACTTTTCTTCCCAATGCCATAGAAGGATTGAGAGAAGGGAGGAAAAATTTATACAAATGTATACAGATTTTAGACAAAATAATTTTTCTAGTTAGTAACTTTTGAATCATTCACTGAATCATAGGAAAAAAATTTAAATCATGTAAAGAATAATTTTTAGTCTTTATTTAGTCTCTGTTCCTTTAGATCTGATACCACAGATTTATAAAATCATTTAAAGTAGTTTTTGTTAAGAACACTCGCTCCCCAGGATTCCTTAGGATTGCCTTTGGGAGCTTCAGGAAGCCAGCTCCTGATAAATTAACTGGGAAACAAGATTTTTTTAATGGTTTCAAACAAATCATAACATGACCAATAATAACTTCCATTATTTAACAAAGGATTTTCTAGTGCACTGACTGGTTCAAGATATTTGATTGATTAATGATTATGGGTTCTGGTGGCTTTTGGGGGATACCATATGTTGCTCTTGGTGACACTGAAATAAATTAATAAGATGTTCCAATTATTTGTGAACCTTTTGCTGTTATCTTTGGTGTGAATAAAATACTGAATCTTCTTTAGTCTAAATATAAAGCCTAGGTTAAAAGATTTTTAGCATTTTCAAAAACATTAGATTTAAAAAATACAGTTTATGAAGAGGTATCCTTTCAACATTAAGGGTAGCTTCAAATTTGCATGCATGCTGAAGTAAGGCAACAGGAAGACCCACAACACTGGCATTGTTTCCTTTCATTTTTATTGCCTGTGTTTCTCTGAACTTCCTACTCAACTTCAATTAAAAGTAAATTACCTTCCCAATAATTGACATAGCCCAATTTACTTAAAAACTGTTTTATGTGTGGCATTGCTATTTCTATTAAAGATACTCAGCATTCTGTGTTGGAAAGGAATAAACTTTTTGTACATGGTCATTTATTGAATAATTTGACAAGTTTCTCCGGCCCATTGAATTGTAGATGTCTTTTTCTTTTCTCTCATAAAATACTACCAAAGTCTGTCTCCTCTAGTGGACAGCTAACAAGTCAGAAAAAAGATTTCTAATCTACTTCTGGCCTCCAGCTGCCACGTCTATTCTGTTTCCATAGAAATAGAAATCAGATACATAAAATAATCATAAAAAGTGCTGTTCCATGTAAATTTTCAAAGCTTTTTATTCTGAGTAGAACTATGGTGACTTTACATTCTACTTAAAACAGCAAATACTAAGTAATTACATTTGAAACTATTTTCGTTCTGGAAACCAAATATTTAAGAGTATCTTCCGATAGTACAGAGAAAAAAAATGTTTTGTAAATATCCAAGCCAATACTTTGTTTGATCTTATGATTTCAAAAACAACCAAACAGTGACTCATTGTTTTCCATGGAGGATCCAGTGTTAGAACAAAAGTATCATATGCTTGATTTAGGGTTGGTGGCAGATGGAATGATATATTTCAAGACTAGAGTTGATATATACAAGAAAATGATCAAATGAAACTAATCAAAATTGCATAATCGTGCTTGAAACATTATGGAGAAGTGTGGACATTTAATATGATTGAGTTCAAGTCATTCTATTTGCAGTATATTTTTTTCTCATTTTTGGAGAGACTTGTGAGACTGGGAAATTTCATGAGGTCACAGAGTCCACAGGTAGAACAGAGAAGATACTGTGAGATATGAATTTGAACTTTGCCATTCTTACTTCTAGCCTCATAAAAATGTCCAGGATTAATACTTTCTAGCTGTTATTATCCTATTGAGAGATGTCATCCATTGAGCAAATGTAGAAACATATAGTCTGTGTATTGAACAAGAGGGATAATCACCTTGAGTGTTAACCATTTGAATGTTACCCAACTGAAGTCAGTTTGAGAGTAGATACAAAGTGTTAAGATTAATTCAAATTTATAATTGTGTGATTGGCTTTTTCTTAATATGACAAATATCTAAGTAATATGTGTAAAACAATATAAAAAGAGAAAATATTTATTTGACTCCCAGTTTCAGAGCTTTTAGTCCTGGGCAATGTTGATTCTGGGCCTGTGCTGAGGAAGGGTAAGGATCTCATGCTGGACGTCTGGCAGAGAGAAATAACTCAAGCACTACCTGGCTTTCTCTTCCTCATGCCTCTTTTATTCCATTTAGCCATCCACATTTATGGTGGGCATTTTCATTTAGCCAATTCTCTCAGGAAATACCATCACAGAAAGAGATATATCTATTTCTAAGCTACTTCCACTACAATCAATTTGATCATCCAGTTTACTATCACAGGAAAGTGTGAAATATTTATATAGTGACTGATAAGATGTATCATTTTAAAGGACCTATAAAATAAAGGGCACTTGAGCTATGACCATTTGGTTAATATTTGGGAACTATGATGGCATAAAAGAAATAGGTACTTAATAGAATTTTACTCATATTTGCATAGCAAATTTTTGATATATTCCTTGACTAGTGATGTGTGGCTATGTTGGGTGCTGGCCAAAACATGCATCTCCCAGTCAGGTTCATGACCACAAAGCAGATGTCCTATGTATCCATAGTGGTCTGTGATGATGAGCTATGACTGGTAGCTTGGGTATATTAAAAGCACTGTCAATGTAAATATTCTTAATTTATTTTATTTTTTTGTTATTTTTATTTTATTTATTTACTTGAGAGCGACAGAGAGAGAAACAGGCAGATAGAGAGAGGGAGAGAGAATGGGCGCACCAGGGCCTCCAGCCACTGCAAACGAACTCCAGATGCATGCGCCACCTTGTGCATCTGGCTAACGTGGGTCCTGGGGAGTCGAGCCTCGAACCGGGGTCCTTAGGCTTCACAGGCAAGCGCTTAACCACTAAGCCATCTCTCCAGCCCAAATATTCTTAATTTAAAAGAAATTTATTTAGACCTTACCCATTTTAGGTGGAACACAATGTATATGCAATTCAAAAATTACTGTCATATTTATACTTTTATCTTTATAGGTTATACGAACAAAATCTACTACATATAATGAAGCAAAATATAATAACAATTATAAGAATGAAAATCTTATATCTACCACACAATATAAAAGACATTATTTTCAAGTTATATATAGTTCTGAGTATATAAAACTTGCCTGTTATTTCCTATAAAGTTTTTTTTTAATTAGGTAATGCTCTTTCATCAATATGTTTCTCCTTATTACTTAGCTTTGGTGGTATGCATTATCATAGTGTTTAAGACTATTTTTGGATGTTTTACAAATACAAATACAATTTATGGTTTTATATCACTTGCTTTTGCAACAGTCTTCTGATATTCCTGCATCTTGATTGGAATGCCATCATTTTCCCTGTAGTGTGAAGTTTTTGTAAGGATTTGTCACTTGTCAACACTTTCCAGTGGTGATTTATGAGTTCTCTCCTCATCTCTCTCTGCTCTCCTCTCCCTTCTTCTCCTTCCCATTCCTTTTATTGTTCTTCCTCCTCCTCTTCTTCCTCCTTCTTCTTCTGCTTATTCTTCCTCTTCTTTCTCTCTCTCTTTTTCTGTCTCTTCTCCTGCTTCAGTCTTGTGCAAGTTTCCAGGAGCACATGTGTAAGCCTTCTGTAGAATATTATGTAAGTAGAAGATTATTGAGCTCAGATAAAATAGTTTGCAACACTACTATAAAGTCTCAAGACCTTGCAAAATGAAAGGTCACATATTCAAACAATTGGCTTCTCATATCTCACCAAACAGTGATATAGCCAGACATGGTTAATTCTTGATAATCTCATAAGATGAAAAGAGAAATACTTAGAGTTTTATTTGTAATTCCATGATTACTAATGAGTTTTGAAATCTTTAGTAATTATAAACATGAGACACTCACTCCATCTCATCATACCATGAATTTGAAGATTCGAGGTATCAGGGGGCTTTCAGCAGTGCTGCAGTGGCAATTTCTGCCTCATTTCCTTTCTCATCTTGTCTTAAAAAATAAATATCCTCAGTGTGTGCTACAAGTACAATTTCTTAAACTCTTTTTAAAATAAAAAATTCTTTACAAATAACAGGTCTATTCGTATGTCAATGAGGAAAAAATATTCTGCTTCTTCTTTACTTTCTATGTCTTACTTAATCCTTTCCTAATCTAAGATCAGGAAAATAATTTCTAATATTTTCTCGTGTAAGGATTTTTCATCATTTATTTATTTATTGTGTGTGTGTGTGTGCACATGCACACATGCTCACAAGCGGGCATGTGCTTGTGTTTGCACTTGTGCCTGGGTCTCTTGCTGCTGCAAACAAATGTCAGTCTGGCTTTATGGGGTAATTGGTAAATTGAACCAGGGCCATCTGGCTTTGCAAGCAAGTACCTTTAACAAGTGGGCCATCTCCCCAGTCCCTACAAGGCTTTTTTTGTATATTGTATCTCTAAGCTTCACTGGAATTAATCGTCGTGTTAAGTTTGAGTTTAGGTGCACATGTTTTCTTACAGGAAAATGCAATCAAATTATGTCATTTTTATCAAAAATAATAAATCTAGCACCTGTATAGTTACTACTATATAGAATAAACAAAATAAATAAATTGAATGGGAATCTTTAGCTTGCATATTATTATTATTATTATTATTATTATTATTAATTATTTTAGTTTTTTGAGGTATTGTTTCGCTCTAGCCCAGGCTGACCTGGAATTCACTATGTAGTCTCAGAGTGGCCTCGAACTCATGGTGATCCTCCTACCTCTGCCTCCCAAGTGCTGGGATTAAAGGCATGTACCACTATGCCCAGCACATATTACTTTTGATAGTTTCATATTACATATTATATTCTCACCATATGTTCCTCACATAATTGTTCCTTATCCCCCTCAGTCTCACTGCACTCATTGTTTCTTGTTAGTGACTGTGCCTCTGAAAGGAATGTCTACTCCTCCATGACAACCTTTAACTTCAGCTAGTACATGAGAGAAGAGAGTAGCCTCCCCAAATATTCCCTGTTACAGAATGCTAGAGCCATCACTTGCAGGTTTTGTACTATGAATTAATGAGTGCAGTTGGCTTGTTATATCCAGATGCCAGAGCTCCTCTCCATTCTCCAACTCTTACATTCTATCCATTCTATCTTCTGCATTGTTCCCTGAGTCTTAGAGGGTTTGTATACCTGTTTTAGGGCTGAGCAATCACCATTTCTCACTTATTTCTACTACTTGATTCTCTGTATCAACCACCTACCAGAACTGATCTTGGGATCTGGTCTGTGTATATAAAGGATATTTAGGTGGAAATTTGACAACACATGTGTTTAGTACATTCTTTCACAGGATCTGCTTTCTCTCCAGCTATGGGCTTTGGACCTTGTTCTCAGTACCTGCCATATATTCTTTCCTGTGGAGTGAACCTCACACGCACTCATAGAGCTGTTGGTTTCTGGAGCAACCATCCTGCAACTATTGTATTGGAGGTTACACCTTGCTTAGAGAGTCAGTATTATAAAATGCAGTGTACCTTGTTTAGAGGGTTAGTATTATAGAATACAGGATTTATACTTGGGTGATAATGCAGATTGGTTTTCTCTGCTACCAACCTGCATAGCACCTTCAGGCACCATGAAAGCTAATCAACAGGAAGAAAGTTTCTGCCACCTTCAGCTCCAGGTTGACTGCCCTATGCCCTATGTGGGATCTTCAGCAACTGGATCTAACCTTTCAGTCCTGATGGGCAAGCAAGAGCAATGGCAATACACTGTATTCTTTGGGAGGCCTTGAGGACTTCATTAAACTATCAAGTTATTGGAAGGAAACTCGTTCATGGCACTGATATTAATGTCTAATAGTCTATGGTTACTAGCAGTAGCATTATCCATCTGTGTACAGTATCTCTGTTCATGCTGCTTTTTTATATTTATATATTTTTATTTAATTATACTAAAAATATTTTCCTCATTTCTTTCTTACTTCTCCTAAATTTTTATAATCCTCTTCCACCTCTTCTTATCATCCATCTTCCTCCACTCATCACTGTTCAAACCTTTACAACTTCAGTATTCCTTCAATGTTTTCATATCACTTGAGTTTCATTATACTCTCCCCTTAGGGGCCCCTCCTTCCAACTTTTCCCTTTTCTAAATTCCTTAGCTCTTATTTTCATGAAACCATATGTGTTATCACTATGCTATGGTCTAAGAGATTTATCTATTCCATATTTCATATGCTGAAATCTTAAGTTCCACTGGTGCTGTGTTTAGTGTTGAGAAATAGGGTATTAAATGAAGTACTTAGATTAAAGGAAGCAAGGCTGGTGGGGTGGACACTGATCCCCTAGATTCACTATCTCCATAAAAAGAGACACTACAAGATTTGTCCACATTCATATTCATTCTTTCTCTCACTCTTTGTTTCTCTCGTCCTCTATAATCTGTGAGAAGGCAGTCATGTGCAAGCATTCATGAAATCAAATTCACTAGCACTTTGATATTGTCCTTCACATTCCTTAGAAAGATGGGGAGAAATTATGTCATTTATACAACCCCAATATCTAGTATTTTTATGGCATCCTGGGTACCTGAACACTTTTTTGGAACATATATTTATAAGTGTGTGTGTGAGGGGGGGGGGTAGATGTGCAGTTCCCATGCACATGCATGTGGAGGCCAGAGAAGAAGGGGTGTCCTATATTGATCATCCTCTTATTTCCTTGAGATGGAGTCTATCACTGAACTTGGAGCTGCTATTGTCAGACTGGCTGAACAATGAGCCTCAGTGATTCTCCAATCTCTACTCCCCACAGAATGTGAGTTACAGGAATGTGTGGTCACACTAGGCTATTTGCTGGGGAAACAAACTCAGGGCAATTCAGGCACTCGCAGGTTCTCATGCTTATGCGGCAAGTTCTCTTGACCTCTAAGCCATCTCTCTAGCTCTCAAATATATGATTTTTAAAGTATTATTTCAGTATTTTAAAGTCATTTGGTTCTACAGGTAGTTCTACATGGTCTGTGCCAGATACCTTTAAATTATGTAGTACATTGCCATACTAAATTCACAGGAACAAGGTTAGTAAATCAAAGGACTGAACATATTTACCTCTCTAAGACATGGTTTTGTCATATTGTTTTCCCATGTGATGACATCACTGCACATGTGCTGGTAGCACACGTGGGTAGAAACTACACATTAGGTTTTCCAGGATTTGGCATATCTTTGTCTAATATGATAATGAGGTAGATATGCTGATACATAAAGTTTACGTTGATTTTCAATTTAACATTCATATACTTAGCATTCACTTGCTGCTCAATTACATCCATTTAGTGAAAGATTTCTCCTTTAGTTCACAGAACCAATTGCTTACATTTATCTCTCATAGGAATGTGATTGTGAGGATGGAGAGGTGGCTTAGCGGTTAAGGCTCATGTGTGAGAAGCCTAAGGACCCATGTTGGATTCCCCAGGTCCCAAGTAGGCCAGATTCACATAGTAGCACTTGTATCTGAAGTTCTTTTGCAGTGGCTAGAGGTCCTGGTACACTCATTCTCCCTCCCCTCATCTCTCTCTCCCCCCTCTGTGTCTCTAATAAATAAATAAAAATATTTTTTTAAAAAAAGGAATGTGATTGTGGCTCAGCAACAAACATGCTCATATCCAATGTAAAACAAATTTGATGACATCCATTTAACCTGTATCTTGGTTGTGATACACTGAAAAAAATATACACAAAAATAAATTAAAATCTAGCTAAATCAATGCACTATTTTAGTGTGGTAACTTGCATTAAATACCTCACAGGCAAACATACAAGAACTGAAAGTAAAAGCCAGCTTGTTACTTAAGAGAACATTTGGTCTCTTTTCATTACATTAGTTAGGGAAAAGTTTTGTTTCTTTTCTTTTCTTTTCTTTTCTTTTCGTTTCTTTTCTTCTCTTCTCTTTTCTTTTCTTTTCTTTCTTCCTTTCTTCCTTTCCTCCTTTCTTTTTTAAATATGGCTCTTAAGCTTTCAACTTGCAGGTTCTGAATCAGGTTAGCATGAATCACAAAAGTCAATTACTATCATAAAGCAGTCACATTCGTTTAGCATTTCCATGAACCGTATTTCTTCTGTGAGCAAATTCTCTCTGCTGTTTGCTCATAATTGGTGGTCATGATCCAACAGCTGTCAGTGGACTCCATCACCCTCATTCATTTCATGCTCTATTGACCAGTTCCGTGTGGGAGAATCTGTGCAAAACATTTAGTACCAGCCCCAGGATAATCTGGAATCCTTTTAAAGAAAGTTGTGGGTATTTGTAATCAATGGGAAAATTCTAGCCTTCCTTCTTTGCTTGTTTCATTCTTCCTTCATCCTTCCCTTCTTCACACCCATTTCTCCTTTTCTTCCAGTAGCCTTCTAGCTTTCTTGCCTTCGTGCTATCTGCCTTTCTTTTTCCTTGCTTTTGTTTGAGCCTTTTGTGTCCTTTGGCTTCATATAATAAACTACTTGACTGTAGAACAATTCATTGCTAAAGTCAATACGAATGACCAGAAAATGTTAGTATAAGAAACAAAGATGAAATTTTAGCCCACATATAGGAGAAACAAATCAATAGAAATTTTTTATTACTGATTTTGTCTAAGAGACAGCAAATGTTCTGTTTCAAGATAGTTTCATAATATACTTCTATTGGCCACTTTTGTGTACCCATTTATTCTACTAGAGAAAAAAAATTCCACTTCTCACTTGGAATTACTTTTTTTTTTCTTTATTAGTTAGTTTTGTATTCAGCAAATACAGTAGGTTTGGTACCATTATTAGGCTCATCCGTGACCTACCCCGTCCCCTTGGCCCCTCCTCGTTGAGGTATACGGGTCGTGCATTGTGGAGTTAGCCCACAGTTATGGGTAAGCTAAATGTCTCTGCATATCATGACCCATCATGTGGCTCTGACATTCTTTCTGCCCCATCTTCTGCAAAATTTCCCTGAGCCATGTTGGGTTCATTTTTGGTCTGCTTCCGTGATGAGGTGTTGGGGGCCTCTGAGGCTCTGGCTCTCTGATTTGGTAGGAGTTGATTTTTCTCTGTGCTGATCTCCTTCCCCCTTGTGCTGGTATCTGGTTCCTCAGGAAAACAGCACCCTTGCTTGTTTCTCCAATTTTTCTTAGTTTCAGCCGGGGCCCTTTTGAGGTATGATGGGGTGGCTCTCTCCTTAGGATCTACATCTATCTGAAAAAGAGAAGCAGATTTTCCAACGGAGAGTAAGTTAGCATCAGGAAAAGTGAGATAACCCTTTTTTTTTTTTTTAATAGAGAATTTAATAGGTGTAGGCCCTCTTGTAGCCCACAGTTGATGGTAGCTTGGTATTGGGGAGTGGGCTTATGTTTGGATATGGTTCTGACTTGTTTCCCAGCTCCAGCTATGGGTCCCATACCAGTGAGGGGATCAGTTAGCCGAATTGAGAGCAGTTGGTTCCCCACCATGGCTGTGTGCCACCACTGCACTTGTGTGGGCATCATAACAAGTTATTTGCTGCCTTGTGGTTTAGAATGTGGTAGTTTGAATAGAATAGATGGCCCCCAATATATTCAGTTGTTTGTTTGTAGTTTGCATCTCTAGCCATCTGGCTGGAGGCAATGCCATTGTGTGGATCTTAAGGTGTGGTGGTGGGTTTGAGATTTCAATCTAAAGATATGCAAAGTGTGCCTAGCTGGAGTTGCTGAAGTGTGCTGTGACTTTTGACCTTGAGGCTTGTGCTTCTCTCTCTCTCTGCTTGGACCTGTGAAGGCAGGCCAGTTTCTTCTGCTTTTATGGAACTTCCCCTGGATCTGTAAGCTTCAATAAATCTTTTCCTCCATAACTGTGCCTGGTCTGGAAGTTCATCTCAGCGAACCTGAAGCTGTCTGATACACCCACCATGGCTGTGTGCCACCACTGCACTTGTGTGGGAATCACAACAAGTTATTTGCTGCCTTGTGGGTTAGACCATGCATTGCTTCGACAGATATTGGTCATTTTCCCCCAGTCGCCCATGTAGCACCTTCTGGCACTAGACGCACTGACTGTCTGGGGACTGACTCTCTTCCAACTTCCAGCCATGCCATTCTAATTTGCATGTCAATCACATAAGGTGTCTTCAGCAGGAGGGTTTTGCCACTAACCTTTGGTGGGTCATCAAGTACTCTGACAGAAATCTGTCTGTCTTTTAGGAAACGTTATAGGTCTCTCTGATCAAAAGTTCATTGTGGATGATAGCCCCATGCTAGTTCTGGGAGTTACAGGTCAGTGCCCACTAAGAAAATGAGGAAAAAGATAACTAATATACAAGAGTTAGAGATAAGAGAGAGAGAGAGGGAGAGGGGAAGTGGGGGAGGGAAGATGTAGAAGATTAAGGTTAGTCTTGATCTTACCCTCTCCAGTGTCTTGTGGTTCAGGTGTTCTCTGTAAGGGCCTTGTGAAGGATCAGCTATTTGGTCTGTCTTGTAGTAAGTAGAAAATTATGGTGCCATTGCCGTTTGCGTCTAGATTTGTGTTTCCCACCCCTTTGATGCCCTCCCCTCCCTCCCCTTCCATCCTAGTGTCTAGTCCACTAGATGCTTGCTGGGTATGTAAGGTATCTTGGGTAGATTCAGTTTAGGTGCTGTAGATGAGTGAGACTCTGTGGCGATTATTTTTCTGTGATTGGGTAAGTTCACTGAGAATGATCTGTTCCAGGTTCAACCATTTTTCCTCAAATTTCATTGTGTCATTTTCTCTTACTGCTTTATAGAATTACATTGTGTAGATATACCACTCGTTAGTTATCCATTCTTCTAGTGATGGACATCTGGGTTGATTCCAGCACTTAGCTATTACAAATTGAGCTGCTATAAACATGGTTGAGCAAATCTCTCTAGCCTGTGGTTTGAAGGTTTTAGGGTAGATGCCCAGTAAGGGAATAACTGGGTCTGTTGGTATCTCTATGCTCAGCTTTTTCAGAAGTCTCCATATTGCTTTCCAAAGTGGTTGTACCATCCTACATTTCCACCAACAGTGGATGAGTGTTCCTACTTCTCCACATCCTCGCCAGCATTTATTTTTATTTGATTTTTGATGTTTGCTATCCTTATTGGGGTAAGGTGGAATCTCATAGTTGTTTTAATTTGCATTTCTCTGATGATTAGGGATGATGAATATTTTCTTAAGTGTATGTTTGCCATATTTTATTTATTTGAGAGAGAGAAAGAAAAAAAAGCAGATACACACACACACACACACACAGAGAGAGAGAGAGAGAGAGAGAGAGAGAGAGAGAGAGAGAGAGAAAAGAAAGAAAGAAAGAAAGAAAGAAAGAAAGAAAGATCAAAATGGGTATACCAGGTCCTCTAGCCACTGCAAACAACCTCCAGACACAGGTACCACTTTGTGTATCTGGCTTACATGGGTACTGTAGTCCTTTGACTTTGCAGCAAGCAACTTAACCACTAAGCAATCTCTTGAGCCCTGGAATTCTTTCTTAAGTTGTGTACAGTCATCTAACCTGACACCTACCTCTACTGATGTAGAAGTGTGAGTTACTAATAATCCTCTGGACAGTGAGCTGAAATGAAGACAATTTATATGCTTTACTTTGACCTTTTTCTGCAATATGTATTTACTGACTCTGTCATTTCTTAAATATATGTAAACTTTGTCTAATAATTTTTTTTGACTTTTGCATTGCAGTATCTATTGGTCTTCCTCAATATACTTCCTAAGTGAGAAATTCAGTTTGTTTCTTCCTTGTAGAATTCTTGTGTATTTTACACTAAATACCTAGTAATTCCACCACTTCCAATGACTGTCATTATAACCTCAAAAATGTGTTTTGCTGATACTATTCTCTTAGAAGCCTAAAGAATACTTTTTAATGGCTATGTTCTAATGAAAAAATGTAACTCTTATAATATTGGCTGTATTTTAAAACAATTTTAGTCCATTACTTTTAATTGAACTTTTTCCAAGTTCTCAGGACCCAGGCAGAATGCAGTGAGATTCTTTTCCAGAATAACATATGGACTGTTTGTACCCCAGATTTCAATAATGTCCTCTTAAGCCAAACCTTCATTGTCTGCACCTCTCTGTGCACCCTTATCTGCCAAATTCTTATGAGAATGGCCAATTAAGTTCTGCTTGCACCTTGTAAGGATCTTTAGTTCTAAGTTCCAAATCCATCCCCATTTCTCCTGCAATCCAGTTCCAAAAGACTGAGAACCACATAATCAGGTTTATTACAGCAGTAGCATCATTTCTGGGTCATTTTTACATTGCTGGGGAAAAATACCCAATGAAAAGCAGTTTATGGAAGGAAATGGTTTATTTCAGCTTACAGTTTCAAGAACAGATTGTTAGTATCTCATCTGAATACCAACGAAGAGTAAGTAGAAAAACTAAAGAGCAGCACATGGGGCAAGATTGTGACACCTCAGTGACACACTTGCTCCAGCAATGTTCCACCTGCAAAAGGCTCCATGAATTCCCCAAACAGCACCACTAAGTTGAGATTAAGTATTCAAAAATGTTGGTGTAGTAGGGATAGTTTACATTCAACACACACACACACACACACACACACACACACAGCTTTTCATAATGGTATTAGGAATTTGAGCTGGAGACATAGTTTAGATGCAAAGGCACTCCCTTGCAAAACTTGATGGCCTGGGCTTGGTTAATTAGTACCCATGTTAAGCCAGATGCACAAAGTGACACATTCATCTGTAGTTTGCTTATAGCTGCACAAGACCCAGCTTTTCTAATTTTTCTAGCCCCTTCCTACTCTCATTCAAATAAGTAATATAATAACACTACTAAAATATAATTAATTAAATAAAACAAAAAATATAAAAATGTAATATCCCAGATAATGTTTATACATATATTTTTTCAGTAAATTAATAAAATTGGGTGCTACAAACAAATGAAGCACTCTCAGGCCTAACAATACCCAGGCCATCAGGCTTTGCAAGCAAGCACCCTTTAACTGCTGAGCCATCAGTCCGGCCCACAGTATCAATCTTGTAAACAAATGTTTTCTACATATTTTTATTTCAGAAATAGTAAACTTATCTTTGATATTAGATGTCAACATACTATTTCTCTTTGGGGAGGAATATGATTTAGCTGAGAAAAAGTAAATAATTTATTGTGGGACTCACCATGTTCAGTGTTGTATATATTGATATATGTGCTGTTTTAATGGATGTTCCCTTGTTGAAATCTCATCTAATTATCAAATTATAAATTATGACTTCTTATATCTAATAAATCTACTTAATCAAATTATTTTTCAATATTAATTGTTCCATAGTGATATATATTCCCTGTGTAATACTACACAAATAATTTGAATTAGATGAAACTATGACATTTCTTTGCATAAAATACTTTCATGCTTTCCCAATAGCTTTCGATTGAAAATTAAAATTTCTGTGAAACAAGTCAAGAGATCCATCACAATCCAATTTGTGTGTGAATCTAGCCTCATCTCTCATCAAGTGGCCACAACAAACCACTTTTCTCAAATTCTCTCATCTTCATTAATTTTCCTTCCTTTCAATGTTAAGGATTGCATTTTAAATTTTATGATTAAAAATTCAAATATGGGGGCTGGAGAGATGGCTTAGCTGCTAAGCGCTTTCCTGTGAAGCCTATGGACCCAGGTTCAAGGCTCAATTCCCCAGGAGCCACATAAGCCAGATGCACATATATGATACCACAAAACTTATAGCATCTTCCATATTTCAGAGTTGTTGGATACTTTGATCTTTTAATTGTTAATGTTGAGAAGGACATTTTGAATAATAATATATGAAATCTCAGAAGAATATTTAGTGCCATTTTAGAAATTATTGGGATGTTTTAATCTCAACCCAAAATCTATTAGATGCTTTTTTTAAGTGAAACTCAAGTCAACAACCCAAACACCAACTTTTGAAAGAAAAAGTTCCAATATAATGCAGCCCAATCTGAGAACATACTCATATGATACATGCTGAGTGAGCAATGGCAATAGAAAAATATTAAAAAATAAGTTGGGCTGGGCGTGGTGGCACATGCTTTTTTTTTTTTAATTTTTTTGGTTTATTTATTTGAGAGCAACAGACAGAGAGAGAAAGAGGCAGAGAGAGAGAGAGAGAGAGAGAGAGAGAGAGAGAGAGAATGGGTGCGCCAGGGCCTCCAGCCACTGCAAACAAACTCCAGATGCGTGCGCCCCCTTGTGCATCTGGCTAACGTGGGTCCTGGGGAATTGAGCCTCGAACCGGGGTCCTTAGGCTTCACAGGCAAGCGCTTAACCACTAAGCCATCTCTCCAGCCCACATGCTTTTAATCCCAGCACTCGGGAGGCAGAGGTAGGAGGATCACCATGAGTTCAAGGCCACCCTGAGACTACATAGTGAATTCCAGATCAGCCTGGGCCAGAGTGAGACCCTACCTCAAAAAAATAAAAAACAGAAAGCAAAACAAAACATAAGTTGGCTTCCTGTAATTTAAACATTATGCCACAACAAAAGCAGAAAAATTGTATGGACAATAAAAGTACTGCAAGTCACAAAAACAATAACCTGTAATCTGAACCAAGGTGCTGAAAGCAGCATTATTGGTGCCATTATGGCATGATGACATGGGTAGTACAGAAGGTGTATTGTGTGTCTTCATAACCAAAGGCACAGTAAAACTGTGATAAAACACAAGCATGCTTTGTCGGGAACATGTTGCATTCATTGTGTATTTGATTTTGAATTATTTCTTTTGGTCATTACATATTCATAAACCTTTTAAAGCTGTCCACATTTTTACTACTTTCACATTTAATTATCTGACCCTATCTGGAAGTCATGACCCACAGTTTAAGAATGGGCATACATAATAATCAGGCACTTCACATTTACAAAAGCTAGAAGAAAATATTTGAAGTTTTCTCCACAAAACTATGGTAAGTGAACAGATAAATATGGTTAAATTGACTCACACATATGCAATATATACATGTGTGGAACATTATATATATATATATATATTATATATATATATATATATAATTTAAGGCTTATATGGCTTAGTTATAAAAATTATAAAAGATAAAAAACATGAATTTAGCTGAAAATGAAAAATATATATATTTGGTATTCAATTTTATAAAAGAAGTCTTTTTCTTTCTTTATAACACAAGGTCTCACTCTGCATTCCATTATACCCTCAAATTCATGGTGATACTATTGTCTCAGCCTATAGAGTGCTGAGAATAAAGGCATGTGACATAACACCCAGGTGCATCTGAATTTGAAAACAAATTTTTCAGTTACCTGAAAAGGTTAAGGTCATTATCATTACATATCTATATTCAGAATAAATAATCCTGATGTTCTCTGTGGTTTAGCATGTTTTAAATTTATTTTGTATCCTGCCATATTATGTGGTAGGTTAGCAAGCACTTCTAGGAGGCACTACTCTAAACAGTAACTCAGGCACCCACACTTCTTATCTATGGCTTTGTTTCCATACCCATAATGGGACAGTAGATTGGATGGAACAGAGTGCTGGAGTGGAAGGAAGCAAGTGTGTGTCATACCTACATTCTTTTGATTAGCATTGTAATATGTCATCCTGGGCTGTGGGATCTAGATTCATGAAAACAACTCTACCCCTGTCACATGATGTATCAGAATATTATTCTAAAATATGCACCCTTCACTAAGCTTCTTTACTTGTGGATTTAACTATAATTTGTAATGTATGCTAGTTTAAAGTAGATAAAATTTCCAGCACCCAAGATCTCAACACTGAAGCAGACCTAATGTGAATCCAACATGGCTCAGGGAAATTTGCAGAAGAGGGGGCAGAAAGAATGTCAGAGCCACATGTTGGGTCATGACACACAGAGTCATTTCCTCCTACCTGAAACTAAAGGCTAACCCCACAATGTACGACCCATATACCCCAACAAGGAGGGTCGCTGTGGAGAGGGGAGGATGGGGAGGAGGCTAACAATGGTACCAACTTGAATGTAATGACTGACTACAAAAATATAAAAATTAAAAAATATTCCAGTTTATTCACTTATTAAGAAACCTAGATTAGACTAAATAGATCTATAATTTCAAATATATATTTCCTTCATAATGGAAATAACCAGAATGAAAGGGAAAGACAGCTATACCAATGTTCCTTTTTTATGTGGAAACCATGAATAAACTTATGGTTTCAAAAGTTCAAAGTATCCATAGTGTTATTCTTTTTTCTTTGCTAGAATTTTTCAATTTTATGTTTGTCCTGTTGCAGCAGTGCAGGTTCTCTAAAAAGTAATGACTGACATGGAGTTTGTCATCAATTGATAGGCTTATGCTGCTAGGACCGGGTGAGGGAGGGGAGGGAAAGGACGGATGTGAGGGAAACAAATCTAGACCCAAACAACAATGGTACCATAAAATTCTACATCTTAAAAGACAGACCAAATGGTTAAACCTTCACCAGGCCCTTCAAGGGAACACCTGAGTCACAAGGACCTGGAGAGGGTACAATAAAGACTGACATTAATCTTCTCCTTTTTCTGTTTCTCTCTCTCTCTCTCTCTTTCTCTCTCTCTCTCTCTCTCCCCCCTCTTCCCTCTCATCTCCCTATCTGTTTTATAATACTTATCTTTTTCTTCCCTCTCTTCTTGGGTGCTGACCTGTAACTTCCAGTACCAGCAGGTGGCTATCATCCACAATGAGCTCTTGATCAGAGAGATCTATGAGGTTTCCCAAAAGAATGACAGATTTCTGTCAGAGTACTTGATGACCCACCAAAGGTTAGTGGTAAGACCATACTGCTGAACACACCATATGCTGTTGGCATATAAAATGGAGTTACATGGTGGAAGCTGGAAGAGAGTCAGTCCCCAGATAGTGCGTTTAGTGCCAGAAGGTACTATGTGAGTGACTGGGGAAAAATGACCAATATCTGTCCAAGCAACTCGTGGTCTAACCTACTTAGCAGCAAACAACTTGAAGTGATGCTCACACAAGTGCAATAGTGGTGCACAGCCAGGGTTGGAAACCTACTGCTCTTGATTTGGGGAACTGATCTGCTTAGTGGAACAGAATCCATAGCTGGAGCTGGGAAACAAGTCAGAACCATATGCAAAAATGAGCCCACTCTCCATTAGGAAGCATCCACCAGTTGTGGGCTAGAAGAGGCGTATTAAATTCTCTCTAAAAATAATGGTTATCCCATTTACCTTGTGCTAACTTCTCTTGGTGAACCTGGTATCAGCACAGGGGCAAAGGAGATAGACACAGAGAACAATCAACTCCTACAAAACCAGATACTCAGAGACGCAGAGGCTCCCAAGACCTACCTCATCACTGAAGCAGTCTTAAAATGAACCCAACATGGCTCAGGGAAACTTGTGGAAGAGTGGGTGGAAAGAATGTTAAAGGCATATGTTGGGTGCCGGGCTCCCCCGGCAGGTAGTGCTGAGGAAGGACCAGACCCGCTGGTTCCTCCCAAAGGGTTGAGGAAGAGGGTGAATGTCGAACGTCTCAGAACCTCTCCTACTCACAGGAGAAAAACCACACTGAGCCAGGAGTCTTGTAGAAGTAGGAACTTGCTTTATTGTTAATAGGCGGTTGCCTATATAATGTTGAGAACGAAGGCAGGGATTCTAGGATGGGAGGAGAGGTAAGGGCCAATAGAAAACTGTGACTATTGAAATGATAATTCCAACTCCTACGCTGAAGTATCAGGCAAGGAGCCCATTAGGCATCTTGCTGAGTCCTAGCTGGCCAGAGACAGGTCGCCAAACTTTAGCTAGGCTCAGGAAGTTCCACTAGGCCTCATGTCCGGGCCTCTCAAGGCTCAACAGTTGGGTCATGATAGACAGAGACATTTCCTCCTACCCATAACTGATTGCTAACCCCACAATACACGACCCATATTCCCCAATAAGAAAGGTCCGTGTGGAGGTGGGAGGACAGGGAGGAGGCTAACAGTGGTACCAACTTGACTGTATTTACTGAGTAAAAAAACTAATTAAAAAATTTAGAAAGATTTTTTTTTAATTTCTCTAGCTCATATGATAGTTTCCCTTTTGAAACTAAAATGTGTTTTTATAATATTCTTATCTCTACTTTAAGTACTAGATGCTTTCATTTTTTTTCTTTTTAAAATTAAGTTGGGTCATGATACACACAGATATTGCCTCCTACTCATAACTGATGGCTAACCCCACAATGCACATCCCATATTCCACAATAAGGAGGGTCCCTGTGGAGGGGGGCAATCAGGGTGGAGGCTAACAATGGTACCAACTTGACTGTATTCATTGAGTACAAAACTAATAAAAATTATGAAGGCAGTTATAATAAGATGAAAATGTGTCATATCATCACTTACTGTAATATCCTTGTGATATTTACATGAAATTCCACAAATTATATTTAGATATTGAAATGTTATTCAATAAAAAGTGATATTTTAATGGTGTTGGTTATAAATTTGTTTGAACTGGTAAAGATTTTTGCTCAGTTTAAAATTCTAACAAGTTTTTTTATTAAAAAGCCAAAATTAAGACATCATTATCTTTTTTTTTTTTTTTTTTTTTGAAATAGGGTCTCATCTGTAGTCTGACCTGGATCTCACTCTGTAGTCTCAGGCTGTCCTTGAACTCATGGTGATTGTTCTACCTCTGTCTCCAAAGTACTGGGATTAAAGGCATTATTATCCTTTCAAGACTTGGTAAATATTATGAAAGAGAGTGCAGAAAGAATTCAAATCTGAAGGATAAGGAGAAATACATTAGCAAACTATTTCAAGCTTGTCTGTTATTTCATCACTTCACAGAGGTTGCACAATCATCACAAGGACTCTATGGTCTCTATATTATGGAGTTCATAACATTTTTACATGGATGTTAGAGGCAAACAAAAATTAAAATTAAGAAGTCATCAGGGCTGGAGAAATGGCAGCTAGCAGTTAAGGCTCTTGCCAGCAAAGCCAAAACACCCAGGTTAGATTCCCTAGTACCCATATAAAAGCCAGATGCGCAAGGTGATGCATGCATCTGCAGTTCTTTGCAGTGAATAGAGGCCCTGGAACACCCACTCTTTCTGTCTATCTGAGTCTGCCCGCCCCTCTCTCTCTCACTCTTTCTCTCTCTTTTGAAAATGAATAAATAAACTATTAAAAAAGAAGTCATCAGATAGCCTAGTTTGTTTGTAGACAGAGGCTGCTTGTCGAGCTTGCTCCCAGCCCCAGCATGCAGGCCCCAATTACTCACTGCCAGGGATCTGCACAGGCCTTCCACTGGGTGGTCTGAGGTAGCCACTCTGACCCCAGGCATCTACACAAAAGATGCTTGTCAAATCAGAAAACTTTTACACAGCTGCCCTTCCAGTATAAACAGAATGACTTTAATTGCTTGCTTGGGCTAGAATGTACATGTGTTTTTGCCTGAGTAAGCCATATGTGTGCTTTTAAACAGAAGTTTTAAATGATTATCTCAAAGAACCTACTTAGAGACTTCCATTGATAAGATAGAGCAGTAAAAGCTGTGGTTCACCCCACCCAGCCCGTGGTTTGCTTCTCACCCATCAGCTCATGACTGCTCTGAGGTTTCTGGGAGGCCTAACTCTCAGGCAGCTGTGTGATCCCCACAAGAGGTCAGATCTGTGTTCTGAAGACAAACTCCACACACCAAGCTGATGAAACAAACCGCACATGAGGGCTCTATCCTTCTCCTCCTCCTAGGTAGTGTTTATTTTCAGCACCTGTTTGATGCGATTTTTTTTAATCCTCTATTGCACTGTTGTGACTTGTTGGCCATTATTTGATTTTTGCATGAAAAAAGCTTTGTTATAGAAAACCAGCATACTATTTTTTTTTAAATCTGGAGAGAAGATATTATGGTGGCTGAAAATATGGTCAGGTGTCAAATATAAATGTATAAACACTTTCTTTCCTGTAAGATAGATAGATAGATAGATAGATAGACAGACAGATAGACAGACAGACAATCATTTTGTATTTGCTGGCAATACAGAAGGTTTCTTTTTGTTTGTATAAACTCTAATTTCTATCAAGATGTCATGGGTTTTTAAAATTAGTATTTCATTACAAATGTCTCAACATTGCTTAATTTTTTCCAGGACCATTATTGATCAAGCAAATAAATTCAACAGCCATTTGGGAAAAAAAAAGAAGTCATCAAAAGAGAAGAGGAATTAGTTGGCAAAAAGAAGGGGTTCAGTGGAAGGGAGGAAATGGAGGGGAAAAAAGAAAGTATGGTGAGGGGATTATGATCAATTTATGAATATTTAGTATTTTAATACAAGTTTGAATATTGTCAGTTAAAAAAAAAACTGTCAAAATTAAAGGAGCCACCTAGTATAACAAAATGTAGTCTTATTCATTCATACCCATTAGTTGACAATAGAAAATATGAAAGAGTCACAATTTACTTCCTTCACAGTAATATGTATGACTGAAGAATGGCTAATTTATTAACAATGATATTTAACATAATGTGGACATTTGAGTATTACATATGTCATACTACTTCTAGTAATAAATATGAAGATTTCTATTTTGGACATTGACTTTATATCCAAATATTTAATAATTGTATTCTTTTCTACACTCATTTTACTTTATTTTATAGAACTCATGTACAAAAGGAAAAGAAAACATGTTTTACAAGGATAAAAATGAAGATGCCCTTCAACTTATTAAGGAGCTCATTTTTTCCTTAGTTAAAAAGGAACATTTGAATAAAACATAAATATTAAAAAGGCAATTATAGTTTGTTACCAGGACAACAGAAATGAAGAACATGATAAAATAATGAGAATAATTTACAGCTCAGTGGGACAACTGTGAATTCAATAATCTCAGGCACATTTATTTCAAAAGAATGTATTTCTTATCTAAATTCATCTGTAACTCCAGCATTCATGTATCAGATGATAGTACAGAATCCTAAGCCTAATTTTATATATTTCACACACATTTTCAGTAATTCATGAGTAATTAGGAGATAACATAATACCTTTAATACAGGAGATTATCCTGACCATACTAGTAATTCATTTCTGTTTAGGAGAAAAATGTCTTTGTTTTCCTAGAAGCTCTGACATTTTCTAGCAAATGATAAATCACCGTTTTCTTTTTCAGATAATAAGTAGGTTAAATGATTAGGATTCCATAGTTATATTGCTATTGTGTTACCTAATATCCAAAAGTGATAACTTCTCTGATCCTAATCCAAAATGTTAGGAAATAAAAATAATAGAGGTATATTAAAATTAGCTTTAAGGCTACAGAGTTGGTTAAAGTGGTTAAAGGCACTTCCATAAAAGTAGCTTGATCTGTTTATATTTTAATAATAATTTGACAAACTTGGCAAAGTGAGTCCCTCATAATTAATAGCCATATGTGAGTAATATAAAAACAATGTCAAGAGTAGAATTGTAAACACAGAATTGGAGAGTATAGGGAGAGAGTTCAATGAGGAAAGTGTTCAGGCACATGCATGAGGCTTAGATGTCTAGTACCCATGTACAACTTGGACGCAGCTGAAGTGGACTATAACCCAGCACTGAGGGAGACAGAGACGGGAGCATCCCTGGGTTTTTCTGGCCAACAAGTCTGGCTGCAACAGTGAGTTCCAGGTTCAGTCAGTGTGAATCCCTATTGCAAAAAATAAGGTAGAGAGTACTTGAGGAAGACTCCTTGGCCTCCACATGTATGCACACATGCATGACCTCACAAATAGGAACATACATACACGTGCATGCATACCACACACATAAAAGTGCAAAAAATCCATAACTGAAACTAAAAATAGCCTTGCTATTATGTATTATTAGCATTTTAGTTAAATGTATAGATCTACATTAAGATCTGGTATTTTTACTGTGCCATGTCCACAACTAGATGACAGGGACTGGTACACTTTCATATCCCAGATACCCACAGGCATATGTAAAGCCTTGACTGTTATTCCTTGAATAATTTATCCAAATCTGATAATTTACCTAAGGTTTATGAAGGAATCAAGTGAACATACTTCTATTCATGAAATCATTGATTGTCTTTCTATGGCAAAGTAATGGATGCATGATTTTAAAGGCATTTTTGAATCCCTGAAGAGGGATGCTAGCCAGAGGACAAATGCAGGGTTTATAATTAGGACAGAGAGGAAGATTGGCAAAAAGGGAAATTTTACTTTAGTACTCTTGCATGTCAGGTTGTATTTTGGCTTATTTTTAAGTTTCTCAGAAGAAAAACTATTATTGTAAATAAAGAGCTCTATCACTACATCTCAGTTTAAGAAAATGAGTAAAAATTTATTTTCCATTCAGTGTGGCTTTGGATATACAAAGAATGGGGTCTTCTGAGTGAGTTCATTTCTATTTTATATGAAAGCACTATCCCTAATGTATAGCCCTGAGAGAAGTGATCTGGTTGATCAGATTGTGTGAGAGTTTGTCTGTCAAGACCAAAGTGACAGAGATTAGTAAATTGGTGGTGTCAGGTGACAACACATGGCTGTAATGGAAGAACACGTGCACTGAACTTTGGTGAGTGTATTGCAAACAGTATGTGCCTATGGACCCACCTGAACTAGAAAAGAAGGGCTGAAATGGGATGCATGGGTTCCACCTTCTGTGTATGGAGCCAACTATCATTACAACTAAAATCTAACTGCAGTACCAAATAACCAGGAAAAAGACATGGAAAAGAGTTCTGATTATTCAAATGACACTTCCTTCTGCAATACTTGGAGGCTTTGTAAATTTTAGATGAGTTATTCTAAATAACTGCCATCAAGGCATGAACAAAATTTACTAGGCAATAATAATATTAAGCATCTTTAATACACATGACTGTACTTAATCTTCATGACCATATTTGTAAGATGGGCATTATTTTCTCAGCTTCAGTGAGGCTGTCATTCTGAATTCTTTGTCCTCTTGTGCCATGCAGCCTTAGATAAACACGAAACAGAAGTCCATTCCTACTTTCAAAATCAATACTTACTATTCCAGAGGATCACCTAGGTACATAAAGGTACAAAAGAAAAAAGAGAACTATTATATTTCTTAAGAATAATTTTCTTTCCTCTTTGTAATGTTTTCTCATCAAAACTTAAAATGTGAGGACAGCTTAGACAATCCTGGTTGACCTCAAGATCCTTTAGGATGATTTTGTGATTTCACTTTCATGAACAAAGAACCAGTGAGAAAAAAGTACAAAATGAACTGTAAGGATGCTTAGAAATAACTTGACTGGCTCTCTGCTCTGAAAAGGCTGTCATCCCTGCTCTTTGTCAGTTTATAAACATCACTGCTAAGTGGAAAGCAGAGATAATTCATTCAGTTCACTTAGGAAAAAACCTTGAACTTCAGGTCACCCAAACTAAATCTGTTTAAATCTCAGAAGTAATGAGAGAGCAAACATAAAATTATAGAAAATTCTAATGCTATTTTCATCTCAGGGAGTCCAGAATTACATTATGTTTGGAATATAATTAACTCCACTGAATTTTACCCTAAGTACCATGTTAGAAGTGAAGGATTTATCATTAGCATAAATGGAACAAAAGTACATGCCTGGAATACAGTATCTGCACCATGGCCATCAGTGGCCAGTGAGAATGAAAGAATCTTGCAGAAGGATGACAGGTTTTTAAAAGTCATAGGAACCGATGAAAGCTATAATTAAAATGATAAACTGCAAGTAAAAAGGCTTTACATGGTACAGAGCCCTTTAGTACCAGCATGAAAAAACACAGAACAATTACATCAAGCTAAATGAAATAGTGTTGCTGTCCTCTTCCAAGACTCCAGCTAGTGCTGATGAAGGAAACTCTCAAAGACTTGAGAAATCTTTACTGTCTGTGGAATCTGTTCTGTTCAACCAATAATTGCTAATAAGAACTTAAAGGGCTGGAGAAGATGGCTTATCAGTTAAGGGAGTTTCCTGCAAAGCCAACGGACCCAGGTTGGATTCTTCAGGACCCACATAAACCAGATGCACAAGGAGGCACATGCATCTGGAGTTTATTTGCAGTGGCTAGAGACCCTGGAGCGCCCATTCTCTCTCTCTCTCTCTCTCTCTCTCTCTCTCTCTCTCTCTCTTTCTCTCTCTTTCTCTCTTCTCTCTCTCTCTCAAATAAATAAATGAAATACAGTTTTTAAAAAAAAAAAGAACTTAAAGTCCTTAAGTTTCTCTTTTACAATTTTAGGTTGTTACCAAACCTATTTCCTTTAAATATATGATAAAATTAATTAATTAATTAAGACTAGTAAAATCAAATCATTGTAAAGATATTTGGAAACAACTTTCTGTTGAAGTAAGTGGTAATTCTAGTTGGAAACCACCCAGGGCCTAAAGTAGATACAACCTAGGTGTGTGTTGTGCCCCCATCAAAGTTTAGATAATTGAGTTAATTCAAACTCCTAGACTCTCAGGTTTCTCTATGTAAAGTTCCTAATGACTTTTTGTCATATGAACTGCAAATGATAAAACACTGAAATGCAATATGGAAAACATAAGGATATGCAAATGACACTGACAATTTTAACAATGTACTGCTGATGGCATATGATAGGACTGGTGATTCTAAATATTAAGGAAAGAAAGTTAGTACAGAAACTTGCATATCTAAATTGGTCAGAAATTCAAACAATTTTAGCAATTATCACTCCCTTCATATCTCTCTACCCAGTAATATATGCTTAAATGTATTTTCACTTTATTCTAGTCAGCTTTGCAGCTGTGACAATTTAGTGCAATGAAAACCAAATCTGAAAATGATTAATTCTTGTTTCTTTTTCTTTCTTTCTTTCTTTCTTTTTTTTTTTTTTTTTTTTTTTTTTTTTTTTTTTTTTTTTTTTTTTTGGTCACTGTCAAGCAGTTTTATTTTTTTTTTTTTTTTTTTCGGTGCTGAGGACCGAACCCAGGGCCTTGCACTTGCTAGGCAAGCGCTCATCCACTGAGCTAAATCCCCAACCCCAAGCAGTTTTATTTAACAGGAATCCCCATAGGTATTCCCACAATGAGAAGCTGCTCTTGCCCTAGAAAAGAATGCTACTGGTACAGCCCCATCAGTCCAGTCCAGTGGAAGGATGCAATGTTCCAGCAGAGATTCTGGGCTCCTCATCCCATTCACTCAGTGATGCTGAGTGCCTCATCCCATCCATTCGGCTCTGGTTAGGAGCAAGGCCAAGCCAGCGCCTCTCCCTTGTGCTGATCCAAGGGTCTGAGGGAAAGGGTGAAGTGGCTCCTGCAGGACCCCACTAGCTTTCTGACTCAGAGCTTAGCAATAAGCTTCCATATGGTCACTGATCCATGCCAGGAGCACTCATTTTTATGGACTGGGTGATTGCACAAGAGGAAAGAGGCTCGAATCCCAAGTCCCCAATTGGGTGATGGGCATGGTTGATCCTATCAGTTAGATTTTTATGTAATAAAAGTTCTGTGAGCTGCTGGAGGAGAAAGCCATCTCCAGCCTTACCCAGTTGTGGACCTTGTAAGGCCAGATATACCCTCGGGTACAATAGTTGCATGAATGTTAAAGGAGTAACCAACTGTTCTCCAGTTGGGTTTGAGGCCCACTTCACAAGATTCTTTTGTCTGCTACTATAATCTAAAAACCTGTGGTTGGGGATATAGGCCCAAGGGAGGAACTGATACTGTGTAATTGGCAGTAGTGGTTAATGGAGAGATGCATATCCAGGAAAATTGTTGTGAATAAGTCACTACTGGGCACTCAGCTTCAAGAAGGACATCTGAACCACCCCATGAAAAGCTTAAGAAATCTTGTGGAAGAGACAGAAGAAAGAATGTAAGAGCAGGGACAAAAGACTGTAAAATGCTGTCTTCTGTATGCAGCATGGCCATTACACTCAAGAACTCATAGCAGCATTATTTCCAGAACAAGAGTGAGTTTGTCAGTACTTTATCATAGTTGGGGGAAGAATTCACAAGACCAAAAACCTCCCAGAGCAGCTAATGGTCATTACTGGTTGTGAGGAGGGGGAGTTGGGTTCATCAGTGGTATAACAACTGGTCAGTTGCCCATTCCACATTAAATAATATCCCACCCAGGATCATGCAAACAACCCAAGTTTAACTCAATGGGTTGAAAAAGCAAGAAAATAAGATGCGGATTAATAGAGAGGGAGGGTGTTAATAGTAGAGTGGATAAGAGAGGGTATTGGAGGGATTAAGATCAAAATACCTATATGAAAATGTCAAAAATACAAAAAATAAAAATCATCACATTTTGAGTAATCTATTGGCATAGAGAAAATATTTCAGAAACCAACGACCACTCGATTGTGTTTCTAACCAAGATGTTTATGAAGAAAAAACATGCCTATGCATACATGTATTAATGCACACACATGTGCATTCATATGTACACACACACACACACACATACACACACACAATCAGAGTTACACATACATTCACATGCAAAACATTTACCAAGCTGAAGAGAAGCCAGAAGGAAAGCAGAGTGGGAGGGGGGATATGAGTACTTGAAGATCTGCTGTCCTGCTTCAATGGCAAAGAACTCTTAACACAAAATAAAAATGGATAAGTGATTAGAGTGACACAGGCCACCATATGTAAACTCCAATAGACATTTGAAGTTAGAAAAAGGAGCAGGAAACATCTCAATTAACAACATAACTGAACCATAAATAAAGAGAATACCATGGGTAAAGTTTCCCCATGTGATAGGGACAACAGAATAAATAAATCCCCCTATAGTATCTCTGTCAATATGTAACCTGCTTCAGCCCAAAAATATGCAATTGTGGCTGAGAACAAGTTTCTGCCACATAGCTAAAATGTATAATTGTAATGTATTTTTATGTATATGTGTATGAGTATGTGTTGGGGGATAGGTGTGTAGGTGGCAACTACATGTGCGTGGAGGCCAGAGAACACCTCTGGTGATATTCCTAGGGAATTTTCCTCACCTATTTTTTTTTTTTTCGAGTTAGGGTCTCATTCTGGCCCAGGTTGACCTGGAATTCACTATGTATTCTCAGGGTGGCCTTGAACACATGGCGGTCGTCCTACCTCTGCTTCCCAAGTGCTGGGAATAAATAAAGGCTTGTGCCACCACGCCCGGCTTTCCCCACCTATTTACTTTGAGACAGGAGCTCACCAACTACGATAGACTGTCTGAACAGTTAGCCTCCAGGACCTCCTATCTCTGCCTTTTGAGTGCTGGGATTGAAATCATATGCCCAATATCATATGTCATCATGCTCAGTTTTTTCACATGGATTCTGGTGACTGGACTCTTGCAAACAATTTACCCACTGGGCTTTCTTCTAGCCCTGAACATGTTTGTTTAGAGAAAAATTTTGCATACTGTGCAAAATTGAGTTTCTTGTATTAAAGTTTTTATTGAAAACTTCCATAAATATACAAAATATACCATGAGCCTAATTCCCTTCCACCACCTTGCCTTCTTTTCCTCCCACCTCCCATACTGGCATACTGGTCTTTCTTTAATTTTGTTGTTATATATTTTCCTTCTTCCTACTATTATGCAGGACTTGTGCAAAATGTAATTTCTTACACACTTTCCTAGTTGTAATATCATGAAAAAACAAAAAAAATTAATAACATTTTATTAAATATTATCAATTATTTACTAGAGATTAAAGTGAAAAAAAACAGCTGTGTAAAATGGGGTTAAAGAGTTCATTGTATTAGAATGACGTCTGCATCATTGACTTCCAGTGAACTGTAGAAAGTCATTCACACAATAATATAACAATACTAAGCAGTGTGCTACCATTGTAAGTATGTCTTCAGATGTTTCCAGTAACTATTTGAAGTTAGTAGTATGATATATATATATGTATATGTTTATATATATATATATATATATGTATATGTTTATATATATATGTATATATATATGTATATATGCACACACATATATATGCTAATCTAATGAATTTAATATGATATAAGGCATACAGTTATTTAATATGGAATAATATTAGATTTGAACCTTTAATGGATCACTAAAATGAATTCAGTGAGTTTCAGAATAATACTTCATGCTAACATCAGAAAAGTGCAGCTTCAACTATCTTCATATACAGAACATTTAGGTCCACTTATGCTTTGTAATAAGGTACCATGTTTCTTAACTTCTCAAGCCTTTAAGCAATCAATTTCTTATAAATTGAATGTAAGCTTTATTGTATATCTTCTGGACCATCTGGGTGAGCTAAGAGTAAAGGAATTTAAAATGTATGTATTCATTTAATTTAAAATACACAGCATAAAAAAAACCATTGAAAATTACTTGGCATGAACATAGAGGAACTTGGCAGAAAAACTTTCCCTTAATTTAAAACTTTTTACAGAGTCCAAATGCACTGAAAAATTGCCCACATGTTTAACCATGAATTGGCAAAACAGTACAATAATAATTAAAGAAAATAAAATACTATGAAATGCATTTGAAATAGATATACATTCTCAAAGGAAATGTGGCCCATCGACAAGCTTTTGTGTCTTTTTCTATAAGAACAGATCTTCAACTTTACAGAGAATAGTGCCATGTCTGATTATATGTACAGGGCTTTCATGTGGTCATGAATCACTTGTTTCTTCTTACTTCATTGTGTGAGTGTTCTGTGAAACCTGATCATATTATCATATACTTGTCACCTTCCAATGAATGCATGTGTTGTTTTTACACACACACACACACACACACACACACACACACACTGTGTACACAAAAAATGTCTCCAAAGCCATAAAATTGTAGTCTCTTTATTTAGCCCTTAGGCTGTAATTGTATTCAAATCATTTATACAATATAAATTCTTATTATAACATGTTGACAGAAGCTAATTAAAGAATACTTAAATAGGATTACCAGACAAAAATCTGGATGAACATGTAAATCTGAATTATAGAAAACCAGCAAATAATTTATCCTACTGCATATTTCATAAAATTGTTGCGGTATAATTTTATGCCAAAAAATTTGAAAGACACACTGAATAGTAAGTCCTATTTTTAATTAAATTTTAAAATCTTTCTTCTAATATCTCTTAATAAATGGTTTGAAAAGTAAATACTTCAATTAATGACAAGCTATCAAGCTCCTAGCATGTTGTCATGTTCAGGTAAATTCTGTGAAATCAAAAGGGATTCTCCTCCAGTACTTTAATGCTATGTGGGGACCATAAAGCTACCGTGTTTAGAACACAGTAGAGTTCTCATGCCAAAGTATGTCCTGTATAAAAATTACCTTTTAGAAGAAAAGACTGATGAAGTTTATTGAAATTAAAGAAGCTTTCAAGATGATGTAGTTTGACTGTAATGTAGGGTTTCTATGTGGAAGAAGAATGCAGGAGCTTTTTGGTACTAGGAAAGAATGGAAGCAGTGCGCTTACCACATGCTAGCCCTCAAATGTGGAGAGGGTTGTCTAAAATGCTCAAAATGCTCAAAACAACATGCAAGGGTGATGTCAACACTTCTGTTCATTTCTAAAAGATACTATACTACTTCAAAAACACAATCATGGACTATAAATTTCTGAGCTCTTTGACTCTCAACAATATTGACCCAGAATTGGATTTTAGATAAGATAGAATGAAAACTCTATGCATCTTCCCAGTATTGAGTAAAAACCCAAGGTAAGGATCTAAAGGAATGCCTACAAAATGAATTAATAAAACTGAATATAAGAAAGAAATGTGGTAATAAATAAATAAATAAGCAAATAAATAAATAAATAAAATCTCTTAAGGAACGAGGGAAAGCATAATTCTTCATAGAGGAAAGACACTTAAATATTGATTTATATTTTAAGGATAAATATGAAATAAATTCAAAGATGTGAATGAAATCAATCAGGAATGATAATACCTTCTGAATCCATTTATCACAGAGACTGTCACTTTAGCTAGGAATAATAAGACAGGTATGTAAATGATATCCAAGTTTTCTGGAAGAAAATTTCATTAAAATAAATTTCTGAAAATCAGAATTTTAACAAAAACAAATATCAAAATATAATCCAGAATATTTAGCAAGTAAATATTATGAGATATGAGTATTTTAAGAAAGCAGCTTCTAGACAATTTAAAAGGAAAGGGTCATTGTGTAAATGACTTTAGGAAATAGTCACTGAAGAGTCTCCAAGTGGAGATGGAACTGTGTTTGCATTTTGCAAATAGCTTGCTGTCGCACAGTGATGTTAATATGTCTAAAGGTCACTGCTATAGCTGACAAGATACACCAACTCACTGTCAGTGATTTTTCCATTATGTTGAGGGAAATCTGAATATTTGCCCTACATTTCTGGTTTTCAATATAAAAATCATTATTTTACTATATGTATAGGAGTGTGTGTGTGTGTGTGTGTGTGTGTGTTTGAAAATTAATACTACTCTCTTCCCTTGTCCTCTTGATTTCTATGAGGCTAATGGTGACTCTTTTCAGTAGTACTTTCTAGATAAGCCAAATCACATGCAAAAAAATCCCATAGGATTTATCTACCATACGGATTTTTAATAAATATAGAAATAGACTTCTAGGAAATGAAATCTGGAAGACTCTATGAAGTTTGGCAGAATCAAAAATATCCTCATTAAATTATCTAAATGTATAGCTTTACTGTTTGTGCCTTAAAGATATGATAAAAATCTTATCATGTATTTGTGCCAGGTAAGACTAAGGTAAAATAACATGTTTCACAATAGTAGACCCTAAAAATTCTGTGAAAGAAAAGCCCTAATTCCTTTTAATGCTTAGGCCAATGCCTGTTGATTTTGCCATCTGGAGTGTCAGTTAAATCCATGTTATAAATTTAAGTATTATATGTGATTCTTTGTTTTCTTTATTAGTTATGTACATACTCAGTGTGTAAACAACCATATTGGTACCATCATTAATCTCCTCCCTGTCCACCCCCCTCCGAAGGGACCCACCTCATTGGGGATTGTAGGTCTTGCATTGTGGGGGTAGCTTATCAGTTATGGGGAAGAGGCAGTGTCTCTGTGCAGAACGTCCCAACTTGTGGATCTAAAAATCTTTCTGCCCCCTTCTCCATGAAGTTCTCTGAGGCATATTGGGTTCATTTTAGGTCTACATTAGTGATCAGATCTTGGAAACCTCTACTAATGGATATTTATTTTACAATATTCACAAGATATCACAAATGCTTTATTTAACATTTTATTTTTATTTATTTAACAGAGAAAGAGGGAGAAAGAGAAAAAGAGAGAGAATGGGTGTGCCAGGGCCTCCAGTCATTGCAAATGAACTCCAGATGCGGGCATCCCCTTGTGCATCTGGCTAATGTGGGTCCTGAGAAATCGAACCTGGGTCCTTTGGCTTTGCAAGCAAACGCCTTAACCGCTAAGCCATCCCTCCAGCCCACAAATGCATTATTTAAAATCAAGAAACAGAGCACGTGAAAAAGAACGTACAAAGCCTGCTACAACCTCATCAATGTCATCATCAAGTTAGTGACACAACATCTTTCTGTTTGAGACTAAGTATAGACACTGGTGGTTAATTTCTTTTAAAAGCAGATGATGTGAGGGGCTCGGGGCCCGGTGGACAGCCCTGCGGGATGGCCCAGGAGCTGCCGGCGGCGGGAGTCGTCGGTCCGGCCCCGCTCCGGCTCGCTGCTGCAGCAGCACTACCACGGGGTATGGCGGGGTCCGGTCGCTGTGCGGCTGGAGCCCCGGCTCGGACGCCGCTCCACGGAACCGCTTTCTGCGGCAGCTTTTGGGATTGTCCAGCCGCCTCTGGTACACTCTCCCACCTCATCAGAAGGTTTCATTGCCTTCTCTTTCCCCTATAATGCAGGCAGGCACCATAGCCCGATGGGGAAAAAAAGAAGGGGAAAAGGTCAATGAGGGTGATCTAATTGCAGAAGTTGAAATTGATAAAGCCACTGTTGGATTTGAGAGCTTAGAGGAGTGCTATATGGCAAAGAAACTTGTTGCAGAAGGTACCAGGGATGTTCCAGTTGGAGCCATCATCTGCATCACAGTTGGAAAGCCTGAGGATATTGATGCCTTTAAAAATTACACACTGGACGCCTCAGCAGCACCTCCCCAACAAGCAGCCCCAGCACTAGCTCCAGCTGCTGCTGCACCACCTACACCTCCTGCTCCGGCTCCCGGCAGCTCATATCCCACTCACATGCAGGTGCTTCTTCCTGTCCCTCTCTCCCACAATGACCATGGGCACAGTTCAGAGATGGGGAAAAAGTGGGTGAGAAGCTAAGTGAAGGAGATTTACTGGCAGAGATAGAGACTGACGAGGCCACTATGGGATTTGAAGTACAGGAAGAAGGTTATCTGGCAAAAATCCTGATCCCTGAAGGCACAAGAGACGTCCCTCTAGGAAACCCTCTTCGTATCATTGTCGAAAAAGAGGCAGAGGGCTGGAGAGATGGCTTAGCGGTTAAGCGCTTGCCTGTGAAGCCTAAGGACCCCGGTTCGAGGCTCGGTTCCCCAGGACCCACGTTAGCCAGATGCACAAGGGGGCGCACGCATCTGGGAGTTCGTTTGCAGTGGCTGGAAGCCCTGGCGCGCCCATTCTCTCTCTCTCTCTATCTGCCTCTTCCTCTCTCTGTCTGTCACTCTCAAATAAATAAATAAAAAAACAAAACAAAAAAAAAATTTAAAAAAGAGGCAGATATAGCAGCATTTGCAGACTATAGGCCAACTGGAGTAACTGACTTAAAATCACAAGCACCACCACCTACCCCTCCCCTGGTAGCCACTGTTCCTCCAACTCCCCAGCCTTTAGCTCCTACATCATCAGCCGCTCCTGCACCAGCGGCTCCTGCTGGACCAAAAGGGAGGGTATTTGTCAGCCCTCTTGCAAAGAAGTTGGCAGCAGAGAAAGGAATTGACCTTACACAAGTTAAAGGGACGGGACCAGACGGCAGAATCATCAAGAAGGATTTTGATTCTTTTGTGCCTGCAAAAGCTGCTCCAGCCCCAGCAGCTGCTGTGCCTTCCCCAAGTCCAAGAGTGGCACCAGTTCCTACAGGAGTCTGCACAGACATCCCAATAAGCAACATTCGTCGAGTTATTGCACAGAAGTTAATGTAGTCAAAGCAAACTATGCCCCATTATTACCTTTCTGTTGATGTAAATATGGGAGAAGTATTGTTGGTACAGAAAAAATTTAATAAGATGTTACAAGGAAAAAGAAAAATTTCTGTCAATGATTTCATCATAAAAGCTTCAGCTTTGGCATGTTTAAAAGTTCCTGAAGCAAATTCTTCTTGGACAGACACGGTTATAAGACAAAAACAAGTGGTTGATGTCAGTGTTGCTGTAAGTACTCCTGCAGGACTCATCACTCCTATTGCGTTTAGTGCACACATAAAAGGACTGGAAACCATTGCTAATGATGTTGTTTCTTTAGCAACCAGAGCAAGAGAGGGTAAACTACAGCCACATGAGTTCCAGGGTGGCACATTTACAATCTCCAATTTAGGAATGTTTGGAATTAAGAATTTCTCTGCCATTATTAATCCACCCCAGGCATGTATTTTGGCAGTTGGTACTTCCAAGGATAAACTGGTTCCAGCAGATAATGAAAGAGGATTGATGTGGCTAGCATGATGTCTGTTACATGCAGTTGTGACCTTAGAGTTGTGGATGGAGCAGTTGGAGCCCAGCGGCTAGCTGAATTCAGAAAGTACCCAAGAACTTCTACACTCTATCGGGTCATATTGGTTCATTCTTAATCAAGATATTTATATGGTATTAAACAAGTGGTTCTTTTAAAGTTTAACTAGTTATTTTTCTTACTGAGTCTGTCCAGATAAATTATTTGTAATGGGCATTACTGATTCTTTTTAAAATGCCAGTTGCACCCAAACATTGTACACATTTAATAAGTACCAAGTTTTAAGGTGTACACTCCTTGTGAAAGGGCATGCGGCCTAAGTCTTTCCTGATAAATACTTCCACCAGGAAATATGGAGTAGGCAGAAATGTGGTTCTATAAAGATAGGTACATAAAAGTAACCTGGATGAAGGTTTTGCAATTAAAATTTTAATTGCCTAAAATTACATAGATGGAGGACAACAGAATCAGGAAACAGGTTTGAAGTAAGGCTGCAGTTTGAATTTTACCCTAGTTTAAACTTTCCTATTACATGATCTTCATTTATCACAAATGGAAGTGGTAAAGAATGTCAAGGCAAATGAATGAAACTAAAACTCAGCATTTCCTTAGGACTCAATCAGTTGTTTTTATTTCTCTGGAAATCTCTAAGTGAAGTGATTGTCTTCCCCTTTTTGGTAAAAATGACAGCTGATATGGCTATTTATGAAGAACTTCAATGTACACTTCTATGTATTCTACAGTTACTTCCAAATTAAAGAGCATTGCTTGTAGGTTTTGTTTTTGTTTTTGCTTTTTGAGAGAGAGTGACAGAGAGAATTGGTGTGTTACGGCCTACAGCCATTATAATCGAACTCCAGATGCATTCATCACCTTTTACATCTGGCTGAATGTGGGATTTGGCCAGTCGAACATGGGTCCTTAGGCTTCATAGGCAAGTGCCTTAACCACTAAGCCATCTCTCCATCCCTGCTCGTAGAATTTAACAGAAGTTAAAGAAATAGAAGTTTTCTTCCAACTGAATATTAATTACAAATGAACCTAATTATCAATTTATTATTGAACTGGAGAACTGTGAAATAAATGGGATGTATATAGGGTAAGTGTACATATGTAATATATGGTTATTAGAGTTGTATTTATGCCAAAGGTCATTTATCACCAAATCCCATCTAAAAAGACATAAGGAAGAGACACATAAGTGAACAGTTTGGATTGCAAAAAAATTATAACCTAATGAGCACCTATGCTTGTAGTCTTAGCTCTGTGGGAGGCTGAGGAAGGAGGATGGCTGGATCACAAGAGTTTGAGGCCAGCCTGGGCAACATGGTTAGACCATCTCAAACAAACAGTAAATGATGCCAAGAACAAAATGGTAGTATTTGGTCAGATAATGAAAAAAAGTAAAAATAAAGCTGTATCTAGAAGAGTGTCTTGTCTTCCCACCTCAGCACTGTCTCTTGTAAAATAAGAAAACACTAAGATTGTGATAAAGGGAAAAAAAAACCTAGGTGGGTGTATGCCTGAAGGCCTTTTCCTGTATTATGTTTGCCTTTCTTTTGGAGGGAAGAAGGGGTGATACAACCATAAAAATGAATTGGGAACATTATCACAATTCCACACTTTTATTGAATTGATGTTGTAATAAATTTTTGGAATTATATATGACTTTAAAATAAGCCTTAATAGCCCTTCTTTGTATGTGTAATATGTGGATCTATTCCCTGAAATTTGCTTTGGTTGTAACAGTGTTGAATCTGTCTAAATGTTAATTATCACATGGTGTACGGGTGACACTCCGTATATTCACAAACATTCAAGTGTATCATGGAAGCAGTACAGTAATCTGACTTCAGTATTTAGTGATTTTACATTGCACTGAAAATTGTGCAAAAAGTAACAAGCTGGTTTCAAGGGGCCATCATTAGTATGAGCTAAATCTGGTTCAAATGTGTAAAACTTCGAATTTAACTCATTCTTTGCTAATGCTTATGGCTCTGTTCCCTTGAAAGAAAATAAAAAAGTTGCCGCCTAACAAAAAAAAAAAAAAAAAAACCAAAAAAGTAGATGATATGATATATTTGTAAGTCTTAAATTTATATGTCTTCAACTTTTAGGATTAAACAGAAATTGAGATGTCAATAAAATGCCAAATAACAGATCCTAGCTTAAAGAAATAAACCCATATTATAAATTAACAAAAATATGAGAATATAAAAAGATAACAGATCTTTTCTTCAAATTTAAATAGTATGTTATATTACCAAAAAGCTCTACTTTAAGTAAAGATAAGCTCAGATGTCTCATGTTCTTCTTTTTTCTTTTTACCACTTTATATTTAAAAAATGGTTTTTATTTTGAGCTAACAATCTTTATATCATTTTCATTCTTCACTGTACATATATCATTTATTGTTTATTCACTCTCATTAATTTTTAGTAATTATCACTTTCTTTCATTTACTTACAAATGCTATTCCTGTTTTTAAATTTCTTTGATTTGGAAAGCTAACAATGTTGCTCAATTCTCTCATTTTTCTTAAAATGTGAATTATGTATTTGGATGTAAACATATATATTACATTCATATTTTAATTTTCTGTCAAGTTGAATGTCATATCCACTGGGCACATTGGAACTCACTGAATCTTAAAATGCACATTATTTTGACATGGAAACAACTCTTTGAAAACTGCATAAGTTTTTCACATCTATAAAGACCATTAATACCTATATTTTTAAGTCAATCCTATGTACTGCTAAAACTACATAAGTGAAGGTACCAAGACAGGTTGAATAATACAAAGCTAGCCTGAGTAATGAGACATAGCTCCATTTCAAATTTATGCTATTTACAAGTCAAGTACTCATGAGAATAAAATAAAATTAGGTATAAATTGAATCTCAGACCCACATGGGAGTTTAAAACTTTCATATCCTGAAGCATAGTCTAAGGCATTTCAATTTATAACTTGTATACTTTCTTTTGAAAGTCTGTATCCTTTAGATTTGTTATCTTGGTGTTTTCATCTTAAGTTCTGTATAATCAGCAACATCTTTGCTCTATAAGGCGAAAGTGAAATCCCATTGTGCCAGTGTCATGTTTGATGTAGTTCTGTAGGAAAAAAAAAAAAAAAGAGCAAACATCAAGTATGAAACTATGCTGCTGTTGATCCTCTAATTTTTCTATGAATGAATTGTAAAGTAAGCAAAAGGTGAGGGAAAGTGCCATATGCTCTTCTCCCAGAGGAGTGTATCTCAACAACAGATCAGAAGTCACCTTTAAATGCTGACTTCAAAAAAAAAAAATCTTCCAGTTGCTTATTCCACAGAGGCAATTTTTTGTTTTCTTGTTCCTGAGCTGCCAAAAAAAGAATATCTAAAAGTAATTTTTCCTGCCAGGTGATTAATTAATAATATCTTTCCAAATGACAGCATTGAGTGGCATTAGGTAAGATGAATTGGATTTTTATTAAATAGTACCTTCACACTTGACAAGAGTATAAGTGCTAAATTATGGAAAATGCTTTTATTTCCATAGCTATAGCAAATATATGATATAGGAATGTTTCTATCAAAATCATTAAGTAAATATGGATCTGGAAAGGATTATACTAAGTTTGGTAACACAGGTCCAGAAAACCAAGCATCACATGTTCTCTCTCATATGTAGATCCTAGCTACAGATGATTGGACTTCCGTGTGTGCAGAAAAAAAAACTCAGTAGCAATGGACAGTAAGCTAGAAAAGAGATATAAAGAGAAGAGTAAGGAAGGGAGGGAGTACTCAATAGAATGGTATTGTATACATAAGCAGAAGAATAAATTAATGGGGGTGAAAAGGCCCAAGTAAGGTCACGGAAAGAGATTGAGTAAAGGAAAGGTGGAGGGAGGGCTAATCAAAATCTAAGAGGGTATAAATAAATCACATGGAAACCTGCTATTTTGGACAATGGAACACTCAGGAACTATAGATTGTTTCTAGAAAATTTTCAGTGCCAAAAATGGGATACCTTCCAGTGAGTTGTTAGCCAGGGAGGTCCCTGATGCCCCCAAAACATTATAGGCCATTGCCAAGGCCCTTGGTTTCCCACCAGGAATAGATGGTAAGACCTTATTGCTTAAGTCTTCACATACTTGGGCTGCAAGGCCACTGAGAAATCCTGCTGGAACTGAGCTGAAAACCTCCTCCATGTAGACCAGCTAACAGAAAGCTGGAAGAAGCCATTCTGCATGCAATTCAATGGGACAAAGAGAAATCACCAGTGAAGATACTCAGTAGTGGACACTGCAAGCCTTGTATTTGGCCAGCCAGCCAAATGAGCCAACAGGTGCAATAGTGGCATGTCTATCATGGTGGAAACCAACTGCCCTCTAATTGGACTAGAGGCCAGCTCCATGGGAGGGAATACATCTCTGATAGTGAAAACTTAAAACAAGGGTAGTCAAGAGACCTAGGAGTGTAACATCTGCTGCTGTCTGCATAAATGTATATACTATACTTATCAAACTGCCCAGTAAGAACTTCTCTTAATGTTCATACCCTTATATTAATGCTACTCTCACTTTTGGTAGATAATCTTCTCTTTTCAGATGGCAGTGACCTTGGCATGACTCAGAAGGCATCATGGTGCTGGAAAGAAGTGACAGGAGTACTCAGCACTGCAATATATCTATCACACCTTCCAAGGCTCAGGGTCTATTGCAGAAGAGGTAGAGGAAAGAATGTAAGAGCCAAAGGAAGGGTGGGATTCCTTATAGTTTGCTCTCCCCAGACACAGATGGCCTGGATATCCATGACCTCACAGTCCCTGACACTACCTACACAAGACCATCATAAGAAGAGGAAAAGATCATGACATCAAAATAAAAGAGAGACTGATTGAGAGGGGGAGGGGATATGATGGAAAATGGAGTTTCAAAGGGGAAAGTGGGTGGAGGGAGGGCATTATCATGGGATATTATTTACAATCATGGACATTGTTAATAAAAAAAATTTGAAAAGAAAAAAAAATCTTTGGGCTTTAATCACAGGGTTCTCAAGACTGATAGAAAACAGGACATTACACTAATCTTTTAAGTACCCTTGTACAAAAAAGCCACAAATAACAGTGGTAATAAAAAATGATTTCCTCTTTCTAGTCATGGATAAATGAAAGGAGCCATCAATTGAATGGGTAAGGAAACACTAATAATTAATAAAAAGAGAATAGGAGGTTTCACAAGTTCACCAGACCTACACTGGCTAAGCTGTCATGGAGAGATTCTTTGAATTTACCATATATGTGAATTTGTCATCTTCCTTTCAAATCTAGTGACAATACAATACATTAAAGTATATACCATTAATTTCATTCCTTGTCCTGTGCATATTGGATATAAATAAACATGACTTTCAAAGGAAGAATAAAAAAACATTTTCAACAATTTAACAAGAAAACATAATTGTTTACAGTAGTCTATTCATTCAGATTTGTAATACTTATTGTCTTTATTTTTCATGACACTTACTATTATGTTGTTCTAAACATTTTAGGCTGAAATATAATGAATCTTCATTGATTAAAGGTAATTGAACAGAACTATTACCAATTCCAGTGTGAATGCCTAACCTCTGTTCCAAAGGCACGTAAATATTTCTAAAATTCTATACGTGAAAAAGCAACAAGTATAGTGCTATAAAGATTGTGCTTAAAAGATCAGAGAGTTGAATTCACTTTGTCATAGAAAAATGAAAAAGAAAGATCACTGAATATGTACCAGCTCCAGCCTAGTGTCCAGATTTTACTATTGATTTCCTTCGTATATAGTGTTACATTAATATGGACTGTTCACATTAATTCACTTTTCAAGTAATTACATCATAATATTTGAACCAAAACGTTATCAGCAGCACTGGTAATATTATATCCCTTTGTACTACTTTGGAAATCATAGATAGATAAAGTAGATAGATAGGTAATAAGTGAAGAGATACAAAAGACTATAAGAGCCAATACCATGATGTTAAATCTTTCCTCTTCCTTCTTCAGGTCTTGCTCTGTTGCTTACAAATACTTAACTTTCATTAAAAAAACAAATAAGGCAAAATAAAACAGAATTTAAAAATCTTACATGCAGTAACTTTACTAAGCATGCACTTTGAACCCAGACATATTTTTTTGTTTTCATTATATTAAGACAAAAGCACCTGGACAATAGTATTAAGGTAAAACTAGATTGTTTGAAGGTAATTAGGCAAACTCTGTCACTTAATAAATACAGTGACTTCATATTTCAAAGACCAACTAAAATTAGCTTGAGGCTTTATTTATATCATAAATTTCCATATCTTCCTTTCTATCAATATTAAATAGATAATTTTTATATTTCATAATATTAATTCTTATTTCTTCTTAGCAGGCCTTAGCATCTGCATTTCTAGATGCACAGGAGGAATCTTTATCTGGTCAAACATGAATATGGAATCTAATAAGCATAGTTGTGTTAAGATGGATGAAAAGATACATTTACATCTGTGATCAGAAAAATGTAAATGCAAGTTGTATACAGAAAGGCACAGGAAGTAGAAGGCTGATTTAAATGCACCAGCAATTCAAGCACATGATTTTTAGGGAACTGTCTGTCATATAGTAAAATTCCACAAATGCTAACTATTTTGATTATGTGTCTGTCTGTATTCTCCACCACCCAGGTTGCCAAACTCATGAAATTCTAAGGAATTACTCTACAGAGATTTCTGTTTCATTTTTTCTCATTTTCTGTGATAACTACTCAATGGAGAGGTAAAGAGATATGAAACACCAAGGCTCACTACAAATCTTAGAAATTTCATTACACAGACAAATGGCAAATATTGCCTTATTCCCAAAAAATTTACAACCACCTCACAGTAAATCTGACAGTTTCAGTTCTGTGCTATGTGGTTTCTTTCATTCCATGACTGCCAATGTACCAGTGAGGGTCTGTTTACATGACATAATTTAAACTTTATGAAATCAATGTGCATATTTTTATATACAAAATATAGTGCCACTCTTGGCATATTTTATGGCACATAAAATAATGTGTATATTGGACTTTCAAATGAAATTACACAACTAATTGTTTCATAAGTAGAAATTACTAAGGGCTGACTTCATTTAGTTTATTTACGTCCCCTTTTCCCCTGCTGTAAAAGCTCCATCAGCACATACAAATATGAGCAGCAAAGTATCAGAGTTGTGGTTGTGGATGTTTGGAACAAATAAGAGTTACACTTATCTTGAGCTCTTTTTAGCTTCTGTAGGAACAAAAACAATAACTTCATATGTGCCTAAATTATAAGCATTTTTCCTCATAACCTTCAAAAGTTCACACCTCTGAATCCTGGTACATATATCACCAAATAAATATTAGATTGAAAAAAAAAACGATATTTAGTCAAAGTTGAAAAACAAAATCCAAGACTGAAGTAATAGAAAAGAAGACTCCAGTTTGAACAGATGTTATCCATTAGAAACTATATGGGAAAGATGTTAAATGAAAATGGAGTGGCTAGGCAGGGAAAGCATCTGACAAGAGCTGGACATATAATACAGAGTATGGAACCAAATTAGCGTCAGGGTACTATTCAAATTGGCATTGGCACTTTGCACTGAGATCCTGTTCAAACAAGGAGAAAAGCAAAAGAAGTTCCTTGAAGACTGCTGGTAGTAAAAATATTATCAGAAGATATTCATGCTTCATTCCTGGGAAGCTAGCAGAAGGGTTCTGTCTACGCAGAGACACTAGCCCTGTGCAAGCTGACCAGGAGTTAACTTGAAGCCCTCAAGAAGAAAAACAAAATCAGTAGTTACTATTTTATTATTTTAAATATACTAATATGTATTAAATGGTATTAAAAGATTCTTCTATGGTCTTAATCCAAAACCCAAGTAATCTCTATATTACCCAAACAGATTCCTATAAAACACACTTAAAGAACATCTCAAGATGAAAAAGTCTAATCAAAATACTTCGAAGAGTTTTTAATGATTGAACAAATTTCAGTTCATACTCTCCTGGATGGAATTAAAATGCATTCCTTGGGCTGGAGAGATGGCTTAGCGGTTAAGCGCTTGCCTATGAAGCCTAAGGACCCCAGTTCGAGGCTCGATTCCCCAGGACCCACGTTAGCCAGATGCACAAGGGGGCGCACGCATCTGGAGTTCGTTTGCAGTGTCTGGAAGCCTTGGCATGCCCATTCTCTCTCTCTCTCTGTGCCTCTTTCTCTCTGTCACTCTCAAATAAATAAATAAAAATAAACAAAAAAAATATTTTTAAAAACTGCATTCCTTCTTAGCTATAATGGCTGCAACTGCTTAAAAAAACAGAAGCTAAAAGTGACATTAATTATGCCTCACTTATTGTCAAAACACACATGAAGTCAATATAATGGTATGCAGGCCATTGTTTTTACAATTGATTGACACTTTGCAGAATTCTAAGGAAGTCTTTTTAATAGTACATATCTACATTGAAATTACTGAACTTTAATAAAATACATATACCTTATAATGGGCCTCTATTGAAATTATGGTAACACATACACATACACACACACACACACACACACACACACGTACACACATATACATATATATATACATATATACACATATACATACATATATATACATATGTATATATATATATGGAGAGAGAGAGAGACTTTGTTCCATTTTTATCATCTTTTAGTAATTGACTTTGGAAAATGAGTCAGTTTACTTTAGATAAAACAAATTATTTAACAATGGGTCAAAGGGTAATCTCCAGTGCTATCCCATATTAGTCCCTACAGGATTTGTCTTGCAGTTTGTGGTTTTCTTTCTATCTGCTTAGCTGCTAATCATATTTCTTGTAGAGTTGTTCATTTTAATTAAGGCTCCATGGTTCTGAATCTAAGAAAGATAAAGCATTTACTAGGGTTTAAATTAGGAATCTGGAAATCCATCATAAATCTGACTCCAACTCATTTGTATGTTTCCAACCTGCTCAAGGGCAGTTTGTGAGTAAGTCAATGTCATGCGTGTAATTGACTGATTGCTGTTAATTTGAAATATGTGAATTTGAGAACTGACTTTATATAAATTCATTAATAGGCCATCGTTCACTCTCAATGATCAAGCTTCTCGCACCTCACTAATAGGATATTTGGTCTGCATGTTTTTCTAGGGCCATGATGAATTTAGTTTGCACAATTTCCCATACAGCTGTCTATTTTTCCCTGTGACTAACAGGCCATAGCTATCATGGCAGGATTATAGATATTATTCTCATCCTCATGGAAGGCAAAAATGGCAACAAAATATGTAGTCTGGCTTCATTTACCTGCTCATTATTATTACCTGCATGAACTCATTATAAAACTATCTACTCAAAAAGTTTCAAGTTGTTTGAACAATGTTTTCAATAAACAAAAACTAAATTCACCTAAGTGTCAATGGATTTTTATATATGCTATTGGTAGTTCACAAAATGACATATATCTAATGATGTCACCTCAAATAAAAATAAAATAAAGGAGGTCACAAAAGCAAAATCTCCTTGTAGAAAGGCAATGTTAATTGCACTAATTTTATTTGTGTTTGTTTGTGTGTGTAATTTGTGTGTGTAAAGTGTGTGTTTGTGGTATGCACATGTAAATGCCTGAGCCTCTCCATCTCAAACACCCTCCATGAACTCACCTGCCACTAGCCTGCAGTGGCCATAGCGGAATATCGGGTGCCCCATTCCATTGTTTTTAGACCAGTTTTTGTTTGTTTGTTTGTTTGTTTGTTTAATCTGGGGCTTGTTGTTCTATCCCTTACCCACCACATCTGCAAGTTCCAGCCAGCCTTGGATGTCTGATGCCATATGGAATTGGTGTTACAGACTCCCATGGCCACACCTAGATCTTCATGTAGTTCCTGGGTATCTGAACTGGAGTTGTCCTATACTTTCACAGCAAGCACTCTTAGCCATTGGGCCCTTGTTTGTACTGGTTATAAAGTGACTGCAACTCAGTTTATACCCTCTTTTCTCATACTTCTGTGGGTTTCTTGGTAAACAGTTTAAAAAATTTATTTGGTCCTCAGAATCTTAATAATGGGACTATAATAGAAAAAGTTATCTCATCATTTTGCTTGTTATTGGCCCAAACTCAGGGTTGTCCTGACACCTACTCAGTCTCCTACACCACTACCTACTCCTGGAAATAATCTCCCCTACCTCTCTCACACAAGGTTCAGGGCAGACTTCTATACCTATTCATTATGGTCTCCTCCAAGGTCCTGGGTGCTAACATCTCTTTACATCATTCAGTTGCTGAATACTGCTGCCTTATAGCAGTTATTAAGTCTCTGTGTCAGTATTTCTTCTTTCCTTTTCTAGTCCCTTAGATATCTTTTTAACCAATACTCCATAAGATCAATTTCTCTTTGATTAAATAAAAAGCAATAAGTTCTTTTCCTAATTCTTTTAGGAGACAGCTATAAGAGAAGATAAACTTTCTGCAGATTTTTTTTAAATCTCAAATAAAAAGTGGTTTAAAATTGCTCAATATTTGATATATAAATCAATTAGTTAACTTCATTGTCTATATAAACTCATTATATTCTTCTTTTGTTATTAAGAAAAAATCACCTTGAGTTACATATTATCTCTAAGAGACCCCTTGTTTTGGTTTTGACCTTGATATTTGTTCTGGAATCATATGTAACCTTAAAGAATTCATTCCCCTTCCCTTCCATCACAATCACACACACACACACACACACACACACACACACACACACACACTATGTGATTACAGCCTGTCAAACACTGAAAACATTTTTTCCTAATTTAGAAATTAGCTAGTCAAAGGCTATAAAGAAATTTAGGTTGAAATATCCAATGGTAATGTCTAAGAGTGACACAAGAAATTTCAGCTCTTATTATCCACAGTCAATTTCTACTAGCCTGCTGAGGGACAGACATGAAGTAGGTAATATTGTTGAGGCTCATTTAATAATCAAGTCATCATTTGAAACCAAAATGAAAAGTATGGCATATATTTTACTTTGTTTCAATGAAACAGTTTACTAATACTTCAAGTATTTTTTTTAATCCATCAACTCAACAAGTATTTATCAGGTTTTTCTCATATATTAACCACTGTGGAAAATACATGACATCAAATATTAAGAATTAAATTAAGAGCTGGGCACGGTGGCACACACCTTTAGTCCCAGAGTTTGGGAGGCAGAGGTAGGAGGATTGCCATGAGTTCAAGGCCAGCCTGAGACTACATAGTGAACCCCAGGCCAGTCTGGGCCAGAATAAGACCCTACCTTGGAAAACCAAAAGACAAAAAGAGGAAAAAGAATTAAATTAAGAACTAAGAATTAAGTTAGTTTTAGTTTTCTATTATTAAGAGCTCCCATGACAGTGAGAATGATGGAAAGACATGCTGTGACACATGCAGTCCTTGATTGCATAGAGGTTATGAAAATTTTGATAAAGACATCCACTCAGACTCAAAGGAACTAAAAGCTAATAAGACAATGTGATAGAAAAGGAAAATACAGAAGAAAAAAGATACCTGAAATTTTGATTGGTTAGAACCAAAAGTTTACTTAGGATGTGCTACATCAGAGAGTAAATAGTGGCCCCTTGGTATTTGTACACCAAGATTATATGACAAGTTAAACTTCATTTTTTATTGTTTCATGTACAGATGAAAAATGGAAATATTATTAAACTAGACTGAATTAATCAAATGTTAACTAAACCTACCTTACCTGTTATGGTGCTAGGTAAATGGTGTATAATTCCTGCTTTGATTAAAAATCATACAAGCATTAACAATTTATATAAATTCACACATTAAAAATTGAATACTATATACCTTCTGTCCAATATTTGATTAAGATTGTGATCCTTTGAAAACATTGGAAGATTTCTGTCAGAGCACTTGATGACCCACCAAAGGTTAGTGGTAACACCCTACTGCTGAAGACACCTTATGTGGTTGACATGTAAAATGGAATGTCATGGCTGGAAGTTGGAAGAGAGACAGTCCCCAGACAATCAGCGCGTCTAGTGCCAGAAGGTGCTACATGGGTGACTGGGGGAAAATGACCAATATCTGTCCAAGCTACGCATGGTCTAACCTACTTAGCAGCAAATAACCTGTTGTGATGCCCACACAAGTGCAACAGTGGCACACAGCCATGGTGGGGAGCCAACTGCTCTTGGATTTGGCTAATTGATCCCCTCAGTGTTACCGGACCCACAGCTGGAGCTGGGAAACAAGTCAGAACCATATCCAAACATAAACCCACTCCCCAATATCAAGCTACCATCATTCATGGGCTACAAGAGGGCCTACACCTATTAAATTCTCTATAAAAAAAAAAAGTAAGGGTTATCTCATTTGTCCTGGTGCTAACTTACTCTCCCTTGGAGAATCCACTTCTCTTTTTCAGATAGATGTAGATCCTAAGGAGAGAGCCACCCCATCATACCTCAAAAGGGCGCCAGCTGAAACTAAGAAAAACTGGCAAAACAAGCAAGGGTGCTGTTTTCCTGATGAACCAGATACCAGCACAAGAGAGAAGGAGATCAACACAGAGAAAAATCAACTCCTACCAATTCAGAGAGCCAGAGACCCAGAGGCTCCCAACACCTCATCACTGAAGCAGACCCAAAATGAAAACAACATGGCTCAGTGAAATTTTGCGGAAGAGAGGGAGGAAAGAATGTTAGAGCCAAATGTTGGGTCATGATATGCAGAGACAATTATCTTACCCACAACTGTGGGCTAACTCCACAATGCATGACCCATATACCTCAACAAGGAGGGGCCAAGGGGAGGGGGTAGGACACGGATGAGCCTAATAATGGTACCAAACTGACTGTATTTGCTGAATACAAAACTAATTAATAAAAAAGAGATATTTTTCTTCCCTACAAAAGAGAACTAGTATCTATTTCTCTGTTATATATATTTTTAAAGAAATGTGGCCACAAACATGCCCAAATGTCTCTAACCAAACCAGAATTTTATTGAAGAAAACTTGGTAAATATCAATTTTTTTGCCAATCTTTTAAAACAAATTCTAATCATCACTAACAAATGGCAATTGTCATGGCAAAATTCCACTCACATTTATTTTTTAGAAATACTTCTGTAACATAAAATGCCTGAAATATTTAGGATAGTTTCATTACTTATGATTTTCATAAAATGAGAATATCATTTTCTTGCATATGGTGAATAAATGAAAATAATATATAAAACAAGAAAACCAATAGTATGTTTACAATCATTTAATCAGCTAGTAATTATTAAAAGATTAATCTTTAGAAAAGTAGTTAACTGACTTACAGTTGAAATGTTATAAGAAGTGATGAATAATACCAGATCAGTTATACACAACATGAGATATTCACTTTGTATCTTTTACTACATGTAATCAACATTGTTTATTGAATCTCAAAGGTATTAAGCAGTGTGAAAACAATATAGGCAGATATGATAACCACATTTCATCATACTCATTCAAACACCAATGGCTGAAATTTGTAATAACATTTTTTTCAGTTTAATTCCACAGGGACATATGTAATGCTTATTGATGTTGGGCTACAGACTAGTATCTACCACAGTAAATGAGTAAATGAGGTTTTTTTTTTCTCTCTCCCTCTCCTCCCATTCTCCATCTCCTCCTTCTCTCCACTTTCTTCTCCTCCTTTTTTAGCTAGTTAGACTTCACTTCTATTATTTCTATTCAATGGAATGAGATCTAAGTTATTTTTCCTGAAAGCCAATATTCATTTCCTGGTTCTCTCATTTTTTAAATGGCAAGAAGCCTAACACACTATGAGTCAATCATAGGGAAAGGCCACAGAAATGTTGCCATTATTATTTTATCTCAGTCATCTAAAAGTGAATAAGCTTCAGTTGTCAATCATGATAGCCAGCACAAACAATAACTTTTTATATGAATGAATTGTAAGTAATCAGTTAACAGAAGTCCTTGTTTACTGAACATCCTAATGGATACTCCTATAGCTGCTTAGTAGCAACTCACATGTGGATAGTTGAAAATGTCACAGAGATGAGATATTTTAATGAAAACATAAAATATATATTGAGAATAAAGGATAAAAAGTGTAGGCTCCAGCTTTGTGAAGTAGGACAAGATACTTACATATTAATATTAGTAGCTAGTTTCAAGAGTTATATTGAGAATTGAATGAGGACATCCATTTAATACCTGAATCCATTATCTCACTATCAAGATTGAAATATGATGCATAATTTGTGGTCCTCTGCTTTCTCTATTCATGTACACAAGTAATAAAATCTTGGTGTCCTTTCATGGGCCAGCAAAGAAGAGCACATACTCAGAAAAGAAGTACAACTCTAATCAATCCTTATTGCCACACGTGAAAACATATTTCTGTCTTAGTGCTGTGTTAAGGCAGTTCCACCTGATCTATGTGCTGCTGTTCTGCTTTGTCCCCCATCGACATATCCTCTGCATAGGTCTGCCCACACTTTCTCTGTGCCTTATCTCATTCTTTCACAACTCTATTTCTGCAGGAGGCCCCAGGCATCAGATTCCTCTACTTTTCGTGAAGTGAAAATTTTCTTTGTTTACATAATACCTACTTTCATTCTTCTCACTTTTACTGTGTGTGTGTGTGTGTGTGTTGTGTTGGTAGGAAAAAGGCTGTCTCCAAATGTTGACTGTGTAATGTCATTTTCATACATTTTTGGTGATAAACTGTTTCAAATATGTAGGAAGCTATTTGTTAATATGCATAAAAACTCTTCACTCAGTTATTATCACAATTGGTATTTCAATAACATCTGTCACATATGAAGAAATGCCCTAATGTGGTGATGGGTATTGATATAAATGACAAAACCTAGACCCTGAGCAACTGACATTGTATTGAAAGTGGACAAATCAAGCAACAAAGATTTAAAAAAATGTCTGGGTGATTATGATTATAAAGAAAGAAAAATAAAACAAAGCAAGGAAAAGGAAAAGTATACGGTAGCATGTTAAAAGTGAATGCTGTGCCTGCAGATTCCTTAAAGAAGGGAGGACTAGGCCATACAGTTTTCTGGTCAGAGGATGATAAATTCAAAGAAAGGGGATAACACTGAGAGAGGACAGACCAGGTTGTAGGAGAGATGTTGAAGAGGACCAATGTATCAGGTCATGAAGGGGTTACTATGATATGGCAAGAGGACTTAGATATTTATTAGGAGAAATGTATAGGGATTTATACATTATGAATGGGAAAAATGACTTTCTTTTATGAGAAACAAATTGAATTTTCAGAAATTTTATCTAATTATTCATTCCCAATGTGACTGTGTGTGTGTCTGTGCGTCTGCGTGTGCATGTGCCTGTGCGTGCGTGCATGCGTGTGTGTGTTTTGGACATTTTCATACATATACAAGATGAATTCTGACCCCAATTACCCTCTGCCTCCCTCTACTAAATCCTTTTACTTTCTATTAGATCTCCATCCTGCTTTCATTTTCATAAATGATTCATTTTTTTTTTGACCCGCCAAGTTAAATAATCATGGGATGTACTTATTTAATGGAGAATGGAAAACCCACCGCTGGCTACACCACTGCAGGACAGGATTTCCCCTCTCCCAGCCATCATCAGTTGGCACTATTTATTCTGCGAGTGTTGTGGTCCTTTTCCTCATTTATGATGTAATCCTGAAAAGCTCAATCTTGCATAAATAGGCACATCTGCTGTGAGTTCATTACTTGACTGGATTTCTCATATCCAGTAGACAGTATTCTGTAGTCTGGCTTCTCATCCTCTTGTTTTTATTCTCTCTCCCCCTACTTCTATCAAGTTCCCTTAGTCCTTGGAGGGAGTGGTTTAGATCTCCTTTTTTTTAGGGTTGGTCACTCATTAATCACTTAATCTTGGTGACTTTACAAGTTATGAATTCTCTGTAATAAACTCTGCCCTTGTATAAAGAAACTTCTGTTTTAAGGCAAGCAGTGCAAATTTGTGGGTTCAAACATAGCTATTTGAAGGCAGTTTAGCATGCTGTGTTATTAGGATAATCACAGTATTGGCTTCCCTCTGGGTTTAAGTCCTTGGCCTCAGGTATCTGGCCAGCTTTATAGTACCAGGTGTAATTTCTCTCTTGTGAAGAGTGTTTAAGTCTTATTGCAGAACAGTTGACTACTCACATTACTCTCACATCACTATTGCACTACAGAGCACATTAGTCTTGTATGTTTAGTTTTGCAGTACACAGCACCCACATCTGGATAGAGTGTTTTCTCCATAAGAACCTTATTTAGCACCTTCTGGCAGGCGCAAAGCTTGCCAGTTGATGTAGGAGGCATGCTTCTACCAGTGTTCCTACTTGGTTTATTTAAGTCCCAAAGAAGCATAGCATGACTTGATAGATATGAAAGGCTCTGACACTCTGGTTTTAATTTTTTAATTGAGAATTGTAACAACACATGCACATACTATAACTATACTGTGTTCCAATCCTTTTACCCATTTTGTCTCCTCTACCCAGCCCCAATTCTATTGAGCACTTTTCTCTTTCAAAGTAGTCCTTCTTTTGATGTTTAATTCTTTCTGTGCTCATCCATCCTCTATGTGAATATGTTGATGAGCTCAGAATTGTGGGGATGTTATCAATCCTACTGCTTGTAAAATGAAGGGGAAAGATTTTGTAAAGAAACAAAACAACTTTAACAAGAAACGCTATAATGGAAATGACCATACTAATCTTTGTTTTTTATTTATATTTATAAGAGGAGTATCTTCCAAAAACTTTCCACTCTTTTTAGGACATTTTATTTTTCAGATTCTTATTGCATTTCGAATTCTAGTAACATTTAATTGGACAAAGTACTTCAAATTTTAAGAAAGAGAACTGAATAAAGCTTCATAATGGAATCTTGAATATGGAAATGGTATTTGAAATCACTCTTTTTAAATAGTTAAGGGATTAAATTATGCAGGGAATACATACATTTGTAGACACTCAAAACTGTTTGTATTTATGAACTGGGAATTCTATTTATATTGAGTTTTTCAAAGGTTATAGTCATAAATGTAATTGTTGTGCAAATAAAGATTACTATACAAAGATATAATTAAAATATGTATGTTCGCCAAATAGTAAAGGAAATTTAACCTTTAAAAAATACTTATGGTATATCTAGAAAACTAAAATGCCTACTGTATAGGTAGTACTTAACAACAAAAGATCCATGCATACATTATATATATATATATATATATATATATATATATATATATATATATAATACATATATATGTGTGTATACTATATATATTATATATATGCTGTATATAATACATATATATTTGTGTGTATTATACATATGTGTGTGCATATATATGTGTATTATATGTGTGTGTGTGTGTGTGTGTGTGTGTGTGTGTGGAGGGGGGAGACTTATTAGAAGCATAATACTATGTTTACATTTTTAGGAATTATTTCAATTTTCCTGAATTTGTTAAGATTTGCTTTGTGTCCTAATATATGGTCTATTTTAGAGAATGATCCATGTGCTGCTGAAAAGAATATATATTCTGCAGCATTTGGATGAAATGTCCTGTATATGTCTGTTAGGTCCATTCCTTCTATGACCTCATTTAGTCCAGATGCCTCTCTGTTTATTTTTTCCCGGGATGACCTGTCAATTGATGAGAGTGGGGTGTTAAAGTCACCAACTACCACTGTGTTTGGTGTTATCTGTGACCTTAGTTCTAACAGTGTTTGTTTGATGAATTTGGGAGCCCCCATGTTAGGTGCATATATGTTTAGGATTGTAATGTCCTCCTGTTGGAGTGTGCCCTTAATCAATATAAAGTGACCTTCCTTATCTTTCTTGACTAATGTTGGAGTGAAGTCTGCCTTGTCAGCTATTAGGATAGCAACCCCTGCTTGCTTTCTGGGTCCATTTGCTTGAAACACCGTTTTCCAACCTTTCACCCTAAGATAATGTCCATCCTTTGTAGAAAGGTGAGTTTCTTGGAGACAACAAATTGTAGGGTCCTGCTTTTTAACCCAGTCTGCAAATCTATGTCTTTTGGTTGGAGCATTGAGGCCATTGATATTAAGAGATATTATTGAAAGATGTGTATTTATGCTTGCCATTTTTTTTTTTTTTTTTTGTGGTTCTGGTTCTACCTTTGCTCTCTTATATTAACTAGTATTTGAGTGTTGTTTGCTGTTTTCCATGTTCCTTATATGTGTGTTTTTCTTTCTCTTCGGCATGGAGGATTCTTTCAAGTATTTTGTGTAGAGCTGGTTTTGTCTTCAAATACTCCTTTAGCCTGCTTTTGTCATGGAATGTCCTTATTTCTCCATCTATTTGAATGGATAGTTTTGCAGGATAAAGTAGTCTTGGTTGACAGTTGTTATCTTTCAGAGTTTGGAATACTTCACTCCAAGCCCTTCTGGCTTTGAAAGTTTGTGTTGAGTAATCTGCTGTGATCCTGATGGGCTTGCCTTTGTAGGTAACTTGATTTTTCTCTCTAACTGCTTTCAATATTTTTTCTTTGGATTGTGTGTTTGGTAGTTTGATTATAATATGGCGAGGAGAGGTTCTTTCCAGGTTTTGTCTGGCTGGTGTTCTAAATGCTTCCTGTATCTGCATTGGCACCTCTTTCCCAATTTGGGGGAGGTTTTCTTCTATGATTTTGTTGAAGATGCCTACTATACCTTTGGATTGAAATTCTTCTCCTTCTACTATACCCTGAATTCTTATATTTGATCTTTTCATAGTGTCCCGAATATCTTGAAATTCCCATTCATACTTTTCTATTAGTTTGTCTTTCTCTTTGTTGGATTGTATTAGATCTGCCACCTGGTCTTCTAGCTTAGATATTCTGTCCTCTCCTTCATCCATTCTACTGGTGAGATTTTCTACAGAGTTTTTTATTTCATTAACTGTGTTCTTCATTGCTAGTAATTCTGACTGGTTTTTCTTCATTATTTCTATTTCCTTATTTATGTCTTGTATTGATTTCTTTATTTCGTTAAATTGGTGTCCTGTATCTTCTCTGATTCCTTTGATTTCTTCTTTGAGTTCATTGAACATATTTACAATCATTCTTTTGAAATCTTTCTCAGGCATTTTCTCTAACTCGTTTTCACTAGAGGTCATTTCTGAAGCATTGATGCTTTTTGGTGGATTTATATTGCCTTGGTTTTTGGTGTTTCTTGTGTTATAATGTATATATTTTTGCATCTTGGATTAAGTTACTGCTTAGATTTTCCAGTTAGCTGGGTATCCTTTGCTGTATCTATTGATCTGATATTGTATATCTTCTATGTAGGAGATTAAGATGTTAGGTGTGGCTCTTACCACTCTCAGAGTATCTAGACACGTGGTCCTAGGGGTTAAGTTTGCCTGCTATGGGGGTATTCAAATAGGTTGAGTGGAATAAAATACAGGTATATTCTAAAATTTAACTAAGCCCTATACACATTCAGTCAAGAACAGCACCGAGCATTTATGCAAGATTAGGTATTATAAAAACCAGATCCTCTATCAACAAAGAAGTTAAGATTTCTGGTCTGTTGAGGGATCCAAGTCAGCTTGTGACCAGGTGAGACCCTTCCCTGGTTCAATCCCAGTTACCTCTTTGGATGCTTTTGGTCTCAGTCAAGTTGCTGGCTGGGATGTTGGGCCACTGTTCTGCTTTCTGGAACTGGGTACTGGCTTTTCCTGTGGGGCAAACCAAGCCTGGCAACTGTGGCCCTGCAGATTGGCGCCCCTGATGCTGGATCCCCGCTGCTGCCGCTGGAGCTGCCGCTGCTGGGACCACTGCTGCTGGATCCGCCACTGGAGATGCCGCTGCTGGGTCTGCCCCCGCTGATCCACTGGAGCTGCCGCTGCTGGGTCCTCCGCCTCTGATCCGCTGGTGCTGCCGCTGCGGGATCCGCCTCTGCCGCTGAAGCCGCTGGAGCCTCCGCTGCTGGATTCGCTGCCCTGAAGCCACTGTGGCCGGTACCGGAGCAGCTGATGGTGTTTTTGGGGCTGGAGTCATGGCTTCCACCGCCGCTTCTGGCTTCCACCGCCGCTTCCGCTGCCGGGGTCTGAGCCGCCGCTGTTGGATCCTGAGTCGCCACTGCCGGAGCCCGTGATGCAGCTGCCGGTGCCCGTGCTGCCGCTGCCGCTGCCAGAGTCTGAATCGCCGCTACCGGGTCCCGAGGTGCCGCTGCCGGAGCCCAAGTCGCCGCTACCGGGTCCCGAGCTGCCCCTGCCGGAACCCGAGCTGCCGCTACCAGGTCCCGAGTTGCCGCTGCCGGAGCTGCTTCGGCCTGCCCGTGTGGGCTCTGGATATCTCCTACTTCTCCGCTGCTGTTTTAATCTCTTATACACCTCCCTTGTGTATTTTGCTGGGTTTTCTTTGGCTTTTTCTCCCCTAGGCTGCTTAGGCGTGGTTCCTATGCCGCCATCTTGACCGGAAGTCCTCTGTTTACATTTTTAGGATGAATTGTTAACATATTATTACTGGACTTTAAACATCATTTATTCAAACTTATTTATTTCTATACTTATAATTGGGGAATTGAAAATTTCTTCAGAGAGAAAGAAATCAGTAAAGCTATCCAATTTTCAATAGCAACAAAAAAGTTAAATACTTTGGAATAATAACAACAATCAAGAATGTCAAAAACTGATATGATGAAAACATTAAAAAAAAAAAACTCAAGAAAGAAATTGAGGACCTCTGGCCAAGATGGCCACCACCAAGCTGCTCTGCAAATGCCAGGGAAAGAAATGCAAGATATTAAGGATTCATTGGGGCTTTTAGGGGAGAGAAATCTGGGAGGGCACAGACGTGGGGGAAACAGGGAATCGCGGATCCCCTCGTAGGCGGGTAGCCCACCCCTCCCCCCAAATAACTGCCGTGTCCAACAGCGCCGCAGCTGCCGCCAGCACCCACTGCTGCTGCAGCTGACCGCCAGTGCGGCGATCGATCCTTGCGTGCAGAAGCTTAGACTGCTCTGAAAACTCATCCACTCGCCAAAATTACTGAGTGAGCTCAGTCCCACAGCAACTGCCACACAAGCTCAGACTGTGTCTCTTGCTTGCACAAGCTCAGGTGCCATCCCCTACACAATAAGGCAGGGATCAAATCAAATCTCACACCATTACCCTAAATATTAATGGCCTTAATTCACCCATCAAGAGACACAAGCTAACAGGATGGATCAAAAAATTAGAACTCTCAATCTGTTGCCTTCAAGAAACACACCTTACCACTAAAGACAGACACCTCCACAGGGTGAAAGGGTGGAAAACAATATTCCAAGCAAATGGGAAAAAGAAACAAGCAGGCATAGCTATATTAATATCAGATAAAATAGATTTCAAACCGAAAATAATCAAAAAAGACAAAGAAGGCCACTTTATACTCATCAAGGGAACGATAAATCTGTATGCACCAGACACAGGGGCACCACAGTTCATAAAACAAAACCTACTTGACAATAAAACAGAAATAACCACCAAAACCATCAAAGCTGGAGACTTCAATATACCATTTTCAGTAACAGACATCATCCAAACAGAAACTCAACAGGGAAGGAAGAGAGCTCAACAAAAACATAGATCACTTAGACCTAATGGACATCTACAGAACTTTCCATCACAAATCCACAGACTACACATTCTTCTCAGCAGCCAATGAAACATTGTCGAAAATAGACCATATACTGGGTCACAAAGACTGCATCCACATATTTAGGAAGATTGACATAATTCCCTGCATAACATCAGATCACAATGCTATATGGCTAGAAATCAACAAAAAAAGAGCCACCAAGAATCACAACAGCACCTGGAAACTGAACAGCACACTTTTAAACAATAAATGGATAGTGGATGAAATAAAAAATGAAATTGCAAAATTTCTGGAATTGAATGACAATGAGAACACATCGTACCAAAACTTAAGGGACAAAATGAAGGCTGTCCACAGGGGAAAATTCATAGCATTCAATGCCTTCATAAAAAAGACAGAAATGTCCCAAATCAATAACCTAACCATCCACCTAAAGGCACTGGAAAAACAAGAAAAATCCAACCCAAAGAGCTCCAGAAGGAAAGAAATAATAAAAATCAGAGCAGAAATCAATGAATTGGAAACCAAGGAAACAATTAAGACAATTGACCAAACAAAGAGCTGGTTCTTTGAAAAAATAAACAAGATTGACAAATCCCTGGCCAATCTGATCAAGCAAAAAAAAGGAGAAGCTTCAAATTAACAAAATTCAAAATGAAAAAGGAGGGATCACAAAAGACATAAGTGAAATTGGAGAATCATCAGGACTTATGTCAAAAACATCTACTCCACAAAACTGGATAATGTGGAGGAGATGGATAAATTCTTGGATGCATACCATCTACAAAAGCTAAACACAGAGCAGATTATTCACCTTAATCAACCTATCACACTCAGGGAGATTGACAAAGACATAAAAAACCTCCCAAAAAAGAAGAGTCCAGGACCAGATGGCTTCTCAGCTGAATTCTATCAAACCTTCATGGAAGAACTCAAACCAATCTTCCTCAAACTGTGCCACACAGTTGGTGAACAGGCGAAGCTACCCAACTCCTCTTATGAAGCTAGCATCACCCTAATGCCAAAACCAGTCAGAGACGCCACAAGAAAGGAAAACAACCACCTGTTTCCCTGATGAATTCAGATGCAAAGATCCTGAACAAATCCTCACAAAACGAATCCACCAGCACATCAAAAGCATTTTCCACTTTGACCAAATGGGATTCATCCCAGGAACACATGGGTGGTTGAACATAGAGAAATCTGTCAATGTAATACACCCCATAAAAAATGTTAAATACAAAAACCTCATGATCATTTCAATAGATGTAGAAAAGGCCTTTGACAAGATACAACATCACTTCATTATCAAAACCTAGGAGAGAATTGGCATGGTTGGTTCATATCTCAACCTAATACAGGCAATATACAAAGCTCCAATGGCCCAAATAATACTTAATTTAGAGAGACAGTAGGAATTCCCATTAAGATCAGGAACAAGACAGGGTTGTCCACTCTCACCTCTGCTTTTCAATATAGTACTGGATGTCCTAGGTCAAGCAATAAGACAGGAGAAAGAAATAAAAGGGATACAATTTGCAAAGGAAGAGGTTAAGTTAGCTCTATTCGCTGATGACATAATTGTATATGTAAGAGACCCGAGAGACTCCATCCCAAAACTCCTGAAGGTGATTAACTCCTATAGCAAAGTAGCAGGATACAAAATCAATGCACAAAAATCAGTACCCTTCCTATATGCAAATGACAAAGATACAGAGACAGAAATAAGGGACATGGCTCCATTTTCAATAGCAAATAAAATAAAATAAAATAAAATAAAATAAAATAAAATAAAATAAAATACCTTGGAATAACATTAAATAAGGAAGTGAAATATCTATACAACAAAAATATAAAAACACTCAAAAAAGAAATAGAGGAGGTCTTGAGAAAATGGAAACACCTGCCATGTTCCTGGATAGGCAGAATTAACATTATGAAGATGTCAGTCCTACCAAAGGCAATATACAGATTTAATGCAATTCCAATTAAAATCCCTACAGTGTTCTTCACAGAGATAGAAAAGATGATCTCAAATTTCATATTGAAAGGCAGAACGCTTCTTATATCCAAACATATCCTCAGCAAAAGAAATACCTCTGGAGGCATCACCATACCTGATCTAAAGCTATATTACAAAGCCATAGTAATAAAAAAAAGCATGGTACTGGCATAAAACAGGAGTATAGACCAATGGAATAGACTGGAGGACCCGGACTTTGGATCAAGCAACTATAGCTACTTGATATTTGATAAAGGCCCGAAAAATATAGGCTGGAAAAAAGACAGTATCTTCAACAAAGGATGCGGGACAAACTGGATAACCAAATGCAGGAAACTGAAACTTGACCCACACATTTCACCATGAACTACACTCAAATACAAATGGATCAAAGACCTCAATATAAGACAAGAAACTTGAATACTACAGGAATAAAATTTAAGAAGTAATTTCCATGATATAGGAATGCAGAAATACTTCCTGAACAAAACCCCATTAGCTCACGAACTTAAACCATCACTCAACCAATGGGATCACATGAAGCTGAAGAGTTTCTTTACAGAAAAGCATACAATAAGGAAAGCCAATAGATTACCCACAGAATGGGAGAAACTATTTGCAGGTTATCCAACTGATAGAGGCCTAATCTCTAGAACCTACAAAGAACTAAAAAATCTAAGCAGTAAGAAGTGACACACTCCACTCACAAAATGGGGCAAAGAGCTGAACAGGCAGTTCACAGAGGAAGAAATACAAATGGCAAACATACACTTAAGAAAATGTTCATCATTGCTAATCATCAGGGAAATGCAAATTAAAACAACTATGAGATTCCGCCTTACCCAAATAAGGATGGCAAACATCAAAAATCGAATAAAAATAAATGCTTGCAAAGATGTGTGGTAGTAGGAACCCTCATCTACTGTTCGTGGGAATGTAGGATGGTACAACTACATTGGAAAGCAATATGGAGGCTTCTGAAAAAGCTGAGTATAGAGATACCAACAGACTCAGTTATTCCCTTACTGGGCATCTACCATAAAGCCTTCAAATCACAGGCAAGAGAGATTTGCTCAACCATGTTTGTAGCAGCTCAATTTGTAATAGCTAAGAGCTGGAATCAATCCAGATGTCCATCGCTGGAAGAATGGATAACTAACATGTGGTATATCTACACAATGGAATTCTATACAGCAGTAAGAGAAAATAACACAATGAAATTTGAGGAAAAATGGTTTAACCTGGAACAGATCATTCTCAGTGAACTTACCTAATCAGAGAAAAATAATCACCACATAGTCTCACTCCTCTACATCACCTAACCTGAATCTATGCAAGATACCTTACATATCCTGCAAGCATCTCGAAGACTAGACACTAGGATGGAAGGGGAGGGCATCAAAGGGGTGGGAAACACAACTCTAGACCCAAACTGTTGGCCTCTGAGGCCCAAGTGTGAGGCCTAGTGGAACTTCCTGAGCCTAGCTAAAGTTTGGTGATCTGCCTCTGGCCAGACGTGACTCAGCAAGACGCCTAATGGCTTCTTACCTGCTACCTCCACATGGGAGTTAGAATTATCATTTCAATAGTCACAGTTTACTATTGGCCCTTACCTTTCCCCACCATCCTACAATCCCCGCCTTCACCCCCAACATTATATAGGCAACTGTTCATAGCAATAAATCGAGTTCCTGCTTCGACAAGACTCCCGACTCAGTGTGGTTTTTCTCCGGTGGCCAGGAGAGGTCTGAGTCGTCGGACGCTCATCTCCTCCTCAGCCCCTCGGGAGGAACCAGCGGGCCTGGTCCTTCCCTCGACACTACCTCCCCTGCCGGCGGAGCCCGGCATCTGGCGCCCAACGTGGGGCTCTCGAAGCCCGGCAGACTAGTGCCCCCTGAGAGACATTCGTTGAGGAGGTCAATCGGTGTACATATGCGGTGAGCGTACCCCCATAAGTAGTCTTTATATTTAATGTGCTAAACTTTGCTTCTATAACCTGTACTTGTTTGTCAACATCTCTTCGTTCCTTTTCTCTTTCCTTTCACTCTCGATTTGCCGGCAAGCTGCATCTGCGACTTTTGTATTTCTAAAGGCTTGTGCTTCTCTCTCTCTCTCTCTGCTTGGGCCTGTGAAGGAAGGCCAACTTTTTCTGCCATTATGGAACTTCCCCTGGATCTGTAAGCTTCAATAAATATCCTTTCCTCCATAACTGTACCTGGTCTGAAAGTTTATCTCAGCGAACCTAAAGCTGTCTGATACAGACCGAGGAGGGGACTGAGATGAACCTGACCATGTGGATGTTGATCTTTTGGAACCTTTGTTTTGGAGGAATAGGCATGGACTTAATGCTTACAACTGAAGGTGTCTTCTGGAGTGGTAAGCCAAATTTGATGGACTATTCTAATAAGAGTCTTAAAATGCTAAGTACAGATAAGATTAAACTTCGAGGCTTGGCTTATGAGCTTTCTAAGAGGAAAAAAAGACTACAGGGGACTTTGTTGGAACTGGGCTACTGGCATAAGGGCTGGCTGCATCCTGCTGCCCAGGCCCAGAGAGTTTGGTCAAGGTTAAATTTGTAATGGACTGATGTACTTAGCTAGAGATATTGGACTGAGAGATTTAAGATTTTTTGTTTTTTTTGTTTTGGTTTCTCGAGGTAGGGTTTCATTCTAGCCCAGGCTGACCTGGAATTCCCTATGGAGTCTCAGGGTGGCCTAAAACTCATGGTAATCCTACCTCCGCCTCCCGTGTGCTGGGATTAAAGGCGTGCACCACCACGCCCGGCTGAGATTTAAGATTTTAAGCTGGAAAACCTCAAACAAGTTAAAATTACAGGCACAAAGACTGGCTTTAGATTAGAAATGTTTAACATGTTTGATTTTACAGGTCTCAATACCTTAAATTGGTCAAGACTGTGGGGACCTTTAAAATTAAACTTAGTACAATGTATAATATGTGATGGTTATAAATCTATTGGGAGCCAGGGGCGGAATGTGGTAATTAAAAAAAAAAAAAAAAAGATGGCCCCCCTCCTGGCAGCTTGTGCCTGGCCCTCCCCTACTGGGAGTTGACGCGCAGTCCACCTCCTGGGAGACTGCCACGTGGCTCCCTTGGACTGATCCAGGTGGGGGCAGGGAAAAAATCCACCCTCTTGTGGTGACTGGGCTCACTGATATTTTTCTTTCAGCCGATACCTTTTCACGCGCCTGCTGGGCGTTGGCACATGCCGGGAAAAATCTAAACATGCCATTAGTCATATACTTCAATATTTTGCCACTCTCGGGCTGCCTGATCAACTTAAAACAGATAATGGCCCCTGCTTCATAAACAAGGCTTTTGTAGATTTTCTCCAGACCTGGAAAATCTCACATTCCACAGGCATCCCATACAACCCTCGAGGGCAAGCTATTGTTGACCAAACACTTAAATCACAATTACAAAAACAAAAGGGGGAATCACTACCCCCCCCCCCATGATCAGCTAAAGAAAGCATTATTCACCTTAAATATTTTAAATTTTTTCTAGAAATGGCCCATTGACTGGGGCCTGGAGAGGACCAGACCCACTCCTCACAGCAGGGAAAGGATTTAAATGTGTCTTTCTCTCAAGATAAAAAAAAAAAAAAAGACCCATTTGGCTTTAGGCTTGTACTTTTAATGTCTAACTATCTTTTATACTCACAGCTATAAAGCAGCTCCTGAGAAAGTTCAAACTGCCTCCCTTTAAGATCTTGGGCTCGATCCTTACCCTAGATACAGTTTCACCTGTTAGACGCTCTATATGATGTGGTTACATATTTGGGATACTAGGGTTTAAAGTTAAAACTCGTTTGGAGTGCCATGTAGATTTTCAATAGATTTGTGTTACTTCTAAAAAATATAATAACAGTCAACAACATTGACAAAATACATTTAAGAGGTATTTGACATAATGATAATATTTCCTTGGATCTGATTCAGTTACATTCAGAGATTTTGTCTTTGCAAAATAATCATCTCACTTTTGAAAACTACTGATGACTTAATATCTGCTTTTAAGTCTGCCTTGCATGGATGGAATTCTCTCACTTCTTGGACAGGAAGCTTTGCTGCTACAGGTGTTTGTCTTTTGCTCATTCTGTGTCTGCTGCCCATACTCGTTAAATGCCTTTTGAGATCCTTTATGGATATCCATACAGAAGTACATGGGATACAGCTACAGACCCAACCCCGGTTTCCTGAGACATTATCTTAAAGCCCCTGCAGAGGCTGGTAGTCAAAGACGGGTAAGATTCTCTTGAGTTAGGTCAACCTAAGACAGGGCATGGATGATGAAATTCATGTACCGATGACAGGTAAGGCCTAAATATCGTAGAGGACAACCTAAGACAGACACAGTCTTTCTGCACTGAGGCCCAGAAGGGCCCAGCTCATAAAAAATAAAAAAGGGGGAATTGTCAGATGCCATTTGGCTGGCCTTGTATCCATAGCTCTGGCCCTTTGGGAGCAAGACTTTAACACCTACATGTAAACAAGATTATGTATATTCAGTGTCAGAAGCCATTTGGCTGGCCTTGATAGTCTTTTGTACTGCGAAGTGATTAAAGTACAAAAACTCTTGTAACAAAAAGGAGTTTTTTGATAGAAACTTATGTCTAGGGAGTGTCCCACCCCTGAGGACTGTTCCTAAAATGGTCCTTCACCCTACTAAACTAAACAATTCCCTCCCTTGTGGAGGATTGCTGGCTTTGCCTCCAATCTGGGCCTCTCTGGCTGCTTACAGTACAGTTGCCTGTACGACCTTAAAACATTACTCAGCCACCTTCCCCATCCCCGTCCAGCTTTTCCCAATGTTTCCCCTGGAACTTACATTTGGGCCCCGCCTTCCCCTAATAATTCCAGTATAGATGTGGGATACATTCATCCTTCCTTCTGTACTTTTAACACAGCTGATCCCAATGCTCAATGCTGCCCGCCTTCTGAAATGGTTTATGTTTGTGGAGGCGGGATGGCCTATGACTTTCTGCCCACCAATTGGACGGGCCTTTGTGCTCCATCCACCTTAATCCCAGATGTAAATATCATCCCTGAAAATGAGGCCCTCCCTATATCAGAGGGAGACCTATCTTCAACAACAGCTAGAGTCCCTGACTGAGGTAGTCCCACAAAACAGGAGAGGACTAAACCTACTAACGGCCAAAAAAGGAGGCGTATGTTTGTTTTTACAGGAAAAATGCTGCTTTTACGCCAATAAATCAAAAATCGTCCAGAACAAGATTAAAAGGCTCCAGGAAAACTTGGAGAGGAGACAGCGGGACCTCCAAGACAACCCGCTGCGGACGGGCTTATATGACTTCTTACCCTACTTGGGCCCCTCCCCCTCCTTCTCCTTCTCCTCACTGTCGGGCCTTGTGTAATTAATAAGATTACACAATTTATTCACCAATGGCTAGAGACAATAAAACTTCATCAGGTCAAAATACATTATCACAGGCTGACAATTCAAAAATTAAGTTCCTCAGATGACCCACTGCCACCTCCTCTGCCCTCCATGTGACCAATGACGGGTAAGATCCCCATAGGGGGACAACCTAAGACAGGCCATGGGGTGGGTTCTCACCGAGCTAAACACATGGTACCCAGTGACGGGTAAGATCCCCAGAGGGGGACAACCTAAGACAGGGGCCATGATAAATGCTCTGAGCTAAATACCTGGTACCCAATGACGGTTAAGACCCCCAGAGGGGGACAACCTAAGACAGGGGCCATGGTGACTAATGCTCTTACAAAAACAAAAGGGGGGAGATGTTGGCCTCTGAGGCCCAAGTGTGAGGCCTAGTGGAACTTCCTGAGCCTAGCTAAAGTTTGGTGATCTGCCTCTGGCCAGACGTGACTCAGCAAGACGCCTAATGGCTTCTTACCTGCTACCTCCACATGGGAGTTAGAATTATCATTTCAATAGTCACAGTTTACTATTGGCCCTTACCTTTCCCCACCATCCTACAATCCCCGCCTTCACCCCCAACATTATATAGGCAACTGTTCATAGCAATAAATCGAGTTCCTGCTTCGACAAGACTCCCGACTCAGTGTGGTTTTTCTCCGGTGGCCAGGAGAGGTCTGAGTCGTCGGACGCTCATCTCCTCCTCAGCCCCTCGGGAGGAACCAGCGGGCCTGGTCCTTCCCTCGACACTACCTCCCCCGCCGGCGGAGCCCGGCACCAAACAGCAATGTTACCATAAAATTCTTACTAAAAGACAGACCAAATGGCTGATCTTTCACCAGGCCCTTACAGGGAACACCTGAACCACAAGATACTGCAGAGGATAGGATCAAGTCTAACCTTAATCTTCCACATATTCCCTCCCTCCCTTTCCTTCTCCCTCTCTCTCTCTCTCTCTCTCTCTCTCTCTTCTCTCTAACTCTTTTATATTAGTTATCTTTTTCCTCATTTTCTTAGTGGTCACTGACCTGTAACTCCCAGTACCAGCATGTGGCTGTCATCCACAATGAGCTTTTGATCAGAGAGACCTACAAGGTTTCCTAAAAGACAGACAGATTTCTGTCAGAGTACTTGGTGACCCACCAAAGGTTAGTGGTAAGACCCTACTGCTGAAGACACCATATGTGGTTGACATGCAAAATAGAATGGCATGGCTGGAGGTTGGAAGAGAGTCAGTCCCCAGACAGTCAGTGCATCTAGTGCCAGAAGGTCCTCCATGGGCGACTGGGGGAAAATGACCAATATGTGTCCAAACAACTCATGGTCTAACCTACTTAGCAGCAAATAACTTGTTGTGATGCCCACACAAGTGCAATAGTGGTACACAGCCATGGTGGGGAACCAACTGCTCTTAATTTGGCTAACTGGTTCCCTCAATGGTAGGGGACCCATAACTGGAACTGGGAAACAAGTTAGAACCATATCCAAACATAAGCCCACTCTCCAATACCAATTATGGGCTACAAGAGGGCCTACAACTATTAAATTTTCTATTAAAAAACTATGGGTTATCTCATTTGTCCTGTTGCTAACTTACTCTGCATTGGAGAATCTGCTTCTCTTTTTCAGATAGATGTAGATCCTAACGAGAGAGCCACCCCATCATACCTTAAAAGGGCCCCAGCTGAAACTAAGAAAAATTGGTGAAACAAGAAAGGGTGCTGTTTTCCTGATGAACCGGATACCAGCACAAGGAGGAAGGAGATCAACACAGAGAGAAATCAACTCCTACCAAATCAGAGAGCCAGAGCCTCAGAGGTCCCCAACACCTCATCCCTGAAGCAGTCCAAAAATGAACCCAACATGGCTCAGGGAAATTTTGTGGAAGAGGGGGCAGAAAGAATATCAGAGGCACATGTTGGTCATGATATGCAGAGACATTTATCTTACACATAACTGTGGGCTAACTCCACAATGCATGACCCATGTACCTCAAGAAGGAGGGGCCAAGGTGAGGGGGTAGGTCACGGATGAGCCTAATGATCATAGCAAACTGACTGTATTTGCTGAATACAAAACTAACTAATAAAGAAAAAAAGAAAAAGAAAAGAAAAAAAAAGGAATGAAAAGTTTGAAAAACATATAAAAAAAAAGAGATTCAATATTACTTGAGAAGATGGAAAGAAGTCCTATGATCCTGGATAGGTCGAATTAATATTGTGAAAATGGAAATTCTCCCAATAGCAATATACTGATTTAATGAAATTCCACTAAAGAATCCATCATCATTATTCACTGAGATAGGAAAAAATGATATCAAAATTCATGTAGAATGTTGGCAGGCCTCTAATATCCAAACACATCTTCAGCAAAAGAAACACATCTGGAGGTATCACCATACCTTATTTAAAGCTATATCACAAAGCTATACTAACAAAACAGCATTGTATTGGCATAAAAACTGAAACATAGAGCAATGAAACAAAACTGAAGACCCAGATCTTAGGTCAAATAAATACAGCTAATTCATTTTTGACAAAGGTGCCATTAAAGTAGACTGTAGAAAAGAACATATATTCAGCATATGGTGTTAGACAAATTGGATAACCCTATGTAGAAAAATGATACCAGACCTATTCATCTCTCCATACAAAAAAATCAAGCCAAAATGGATTAAAGACCTCAATATAAGACCTGAAGCTTTTCTCTGACTCGAAGAAAAATCTAGGAGAAACTCACCATGATATAGTAGTGGGGAAATACTTCCTGAGCAAAACCACAGTAGCCCGGGAAATTAAATAATCACTCAACCAATGGGATCTCATAATTCTAAAAGGCTTTTGCACAAACATACCATAAGCAGAGCCAACAGACCTATTGAATATGAGACAGTCTTCAGCTATACAACTGACAGAAGCCTAATATATAGAGTCCACAAAGAATTCAAAAAACTAAACAATAAATCAAACAATCCATTCCAAAAAAATGGAGCAGAGGACTGAAAAAGGGGTTCTCAGAGGAGGAATTAAACATGGCTAACACAAACATACACACACACACACACACACACACACACACAGGAAATTGTTTAACACCCCTAACAATTAGAGAAATGCAAATTAAAACAACCATGAGATTCCACCTTACTCCAGTAATGATGGCAATCATTAAAAAAATCTAACAATGATAAATGTTAGTGACGTTGCAGGGAAAGAGGAACCCTCATCCACTGTTGGTGGGAATGTAAACTAGCACAACTACCATGGAAATCAATATGGAGATTCCTGAAAAGGATTAACATAGAGCTACCAACAAACCCAGATATTCCCTTACTGGGTGTATCAGACAGCTTCAGGTTCGCAGAGATGAACTTCCAGACCGGGAACAGTTATGGCGGAAGGGATATTTATTGAAGCTTACAGATCCAGGGAAAGTTCCATAATGGCAGAAAAAGCTGGCCTGCCTTCACAAGACCAAACAGAGAGAGAGAAGTACAAGCCTAAAAGCCAAAAGCCACAGCTCACTTCAGGAACTCCAGCTAGACACACTTTGCATATCTTTAGATTGAAATCTGAAACCCACCACCACACCTTAGGATCCACACAAAGGCACTGACTGAACAACCTACTGGTAAAACTTGCAGGAAACCAACAAAGGGCTGACAATCATGTGGATGCTGCCATCACTAAATTAGAACTAATAGATAAGAAATTGGAAGGATAAGATAAGAAATTCGAAGGATTTCAAAGAGAGTTAAGAGATTTGAGGGAGAGTGAAAAAAAAAAAAAAAAAAGAAAACCTTAAAAATCAGCTGGCCATGCTAAATGAAGTTACAATGAAATGCAAGGATGAACTCCAAGAATCATCAAGAAAATCAGAAAATGATTTGAAAAGGGAGCTTGAAAGAGGGATGGAAATTATACATAGAAAAATAATAGAAAATGTAAAATTAATTGAATAAGTCCAAAACTCACTGGAAGCTCTCAAGAATAGAGTCAGCCAAGTGGAGGATAGAAACTCGGATCTGGAAGACAAGATGAAAGAAACAGTTAGAGAGTTCAAAAATTTCATTAAGTTGAAAAGCTCCTATGATCAGAACATGAGGGATTTGTAGGATACACATAAACGTCCCAATATCAGGATCATTGGAATACGAGAAGGAGAAGAAATTCAGACCAAAGGCATGGAGAACTTATTTAAAAAAATAATTGAAGAAAACTTCCCCAGTCTCTTAAAAGAAAGACCCATCAAGATACAAGAAGCCAATAGAACTCCAAACAGACTGGAACAAAGGAGAAACTCTCCAAGACATATTATCATTAAGACTCTGAACATTGACACCAAAGAGAAAATCCTAAAAGCAGCTAGGGAAAAACAGCACACCACCTTCAAAGGTAACCCCATCAGAATTACTTCAGACTTCTCAATGGAAACCCTGAAAGATAGAAGGGCCTGGAATGAAACATTGCAAAGTCTAAGAACCTGTGGCTTCCAACCCAAACTACTCTACCCAGCAAAAGTATCCCTCATACTAGATGGTGAAAGAAAACATTCCAGGACAAAACTCAGCTTTACAATTATATGAACACAAAACCAAACCTACAGAGAGTATTTCAGGAAATTCTCCACAGAGAAGAAAAAAATAATCAAACACAATTGCCTACAAGAACCAGATCACAACAACCAAACTCAGAGTACGCACAAAAAACGTCAACGTCCATGAAAACTCCAACACACATTTACCATCACAATATGGCAGGGATCAAATCAACTCTCACAGTCATTACCCTAAATATTAATGGCTTTAATTCACCCATGAAGAGACACAAGCTAACAGGATGGATCAAAAAATTAGACCCCTCAATCTCTGGCCTTCAAGAAACCCACATCACCATTAAAGACAAACATCTCCTCAGGGTGAAAGGGTGGAAAACAGTATTCCAAGCAAATGGGAATAAGAAACAAGCAGGTGTAGCTGTATTAATATTGGACAAAACAGACTTCAAACCAAAAATAATCAAAAAAGAAAAGGAAGGCCACTTCCTACTTATCAAGGGAATGATCCATCAAGAGGATATTACAATCATAAATCTGTATGCACCAAACACAGGGGCACCACAGTTCATGAAACAAAGCCTACTTGACAATAAAACAGAAATAAAGACAAACACCATCACAGCTGGGGACTTAAATACAACATTATCAGTAATAGACAGATCATCCAAACAGAAACTCAACAGGGAAGTAAGAGAGCTCAACAAAACCATAGATCAATTAGACCTAACGGACATCTACAGAACCTTCCATCCAAAATCCACAGATTACACATTCTTCTTAGCAGCCCATGGAACATTCTCTAAAATAGACCATATACTGGGTCACAAAGACTGCCTCCACATATTTAGGAAGATTGACATAATTCCCTGCATGATATCAGATCACAATGCTATGTTGCTGGAAATCAACAACAAAAGACCCACCAAGAATCGCAACAGGACCTGGAAACTGAACAGCACACTTTTGAACAATAAATGGATAGTGGATGAAATAAAAAATGAAATTGCAAAATTACTGGAATTGAACGACAATGAGAACACATCGTACCAAAACTTATGGGACACAATGAAGGCGGTCCTCAGGGGAAAAATTCATAGCACTCAATGCCTTCATAAAAAAGACAGAGAGGTCCGAAATCAATGACCTAGCCATCCACCTAAAGGCACTGGAAAAACAAGAAAAATCCAACCCAAAGAGCTCCAGAAAGAAAGAAATAATTAAAATCAGAGCAGAAATCAATGAATTGGAAACAAAGGAAACAATTAAGAGAATTGACAAAACAAAGAGCTGGTTCTTTGAAAAAATAAACAAGATTGACAAACCCCTGGCCAATCTGATCAAGCAGAAAAAGGAGAAGCTTCAAATCAACAAAATTCAAAATGAAAAAGGAGAGATCACAAGAGACATAAGTGAAATTGTGAGAATCATCAGGACTTATGTCAAAAACCTCTACTCCACAAAACTGGATAATGTGGAGGAGATGGATGAATTCTTGGACGCATACCATCTAACAAAGCTAAACACAGAGCATATTAATCATCTTAATCAACCCATCACACTCATGGAGATTGACAAAGACATAAAAAAAAAAAACCCAAAAATGAAGAGTCCAGGACCAGATGGCTTCTCAGCTGAATTCTATCAAACCTTCATGGAAGAACTCAAACCAATCTTCCTCAAACTGTGCCACACAATTGTTGAACAGGGAAGTTACCCTACTCCATTTACAAAGATACCATCACCCTAATTCCAAAACCAGGCAGAGATGCCACAAAAAAGAAAACTACTGGCCTATTTCCCTAATGAGTTTAGATGCAAAGATCCTGAACAAAATCCTTGCAAAGCGAATTCAACAACACATCAAAAGCATTATCCACCTTGACCAAGTGGGATTCATTCCAGGAACACAAGGGTGGTTCAACATACGGAAATCTGTAAATGTAATACGCCACATAAACAAGGTTAAACATAAAAACCACATGATCATTCTGATAGATGCAGAAAAGGCCTTTGACAAGATTCAACATCACTTCATGTTCAAAACATTGGAGAGAATTGGCATGGTTGGTTCATATCTCATCATAATAAAGGCAATTACAAAGCTCCTAAGGCCCAAATAATACTTAATGGAGAATGACTGGAGGAATTCCCATTAAGATCAGGAACAAGAAAGGGTTTTCCACTCTCACCTCTGCTTTTCAATAGAGTACTGGAAGTCCTAGCTCAAGCAATAAGACAGGAGAAGGAAATAAAAGGGATACAATTTGGAAAGGAAGAAGTTAAGTTAGCTTTATTCACTGATGACATGATTATATATGTAAGAGACCTGAGAGACTCCATCCCAAAATTCCTGAAGGTGATTAACTCCTATGGAAAAGTAGCAGGATACAAAATCAATGCACAAAAATCAGTAGCCTTCCTTTATGCAAATGACAAAGATACAGAGAAAGAAATAAGGGACATAGTCTCATTTTCAATAGCAACAAAAAAAAATAAAATAAAATACCTTGAAATAGCGTTAACCAAGGAAGTGAAAAATCTATACAAAGAAAACATAAAAACACTCAAAAAAGAAATTGAGGCGGACTTGAGAAAATGGAAAGACCTCCCATGTTCCTGGACACGCAGAATTAACATTGTGAAGATGACAATCCTACAAAAGGCAATATACAGATTTAATGCAATTCCAATTAAAATCCCTACAGTGTTTTTCACAGAGATAGAAGAAAAGATCTCAAATTTCATATCGAAAGGCAGAAAGCCGCACATTTCCAAATATATCCTCAGCAAAAGAAATACCTATGGTGGCATCACCATACCTGATCTAATGCTATATTACAAAGCCATAGTAATAAAAACAGCATGGTACTGGCAAAAGGCAGGAGTACAGATCAATGGAATAGACTTCAGGACCCGGACTTTGGGTCAAGCAACTATAGCTACTTGATATTCGATAAAGGCCCAAAAAATATAGGCTGGAAAAAAGACAGCATCTTCAACAAATGGTGCTGGACAAACTGGATAACTATGTGCAGGAAACAGAAACTTGATCCACACATTTCACCATGCACTACACTCAAGTCCAAATCGATGAAAGATCTCAATATAAGACAAGAAACTCGTATACTACTGGGAGAAAATTTAGGAAGTACCTTCCATGATATAGGAATGGAAAAAGACTGCCTGAACAAAACCCCAGTAGCTCATGAACTTAAACCGTCACTCAACCAATGGGATCATATGAAGCTGAAGAGTTTCTTTACAGACAAGCAAACAATAAGCAAGGCCAATAGATCACCCACAGAATGGGAGAAAATATTTGCGGGTTATCCAACTGATAGAGGCCTAATCTCTAGAATCTACAAAGAACTCAAAAATCTAAACAGTAAGAAGTCAAACACCCCACTCACAAAATGGGGCAAAGAGCTGAACAGGCAGCTTACAGAGGAAGAAATACAAATGGCAAACATACACTTAAGAAAATGTTCATCATCCCTACTCATCAGAGAAATGCAAATTAAAACAACCATGAGATTCCACCTTACCCGTAATGATGGCATACATAAAAAAAATCTAACAATGATAAATGTTAGTGACGTTGCAGGAAAGAGGAACCCTCATCCACTGTTGGTGGGAATGTAAACTAGCACAACTACCATGGAAATCAATATGGAGATTCCTGAAAAGGATTAACATAGAGCTACCAACAAACCCAGTATTCCCTTACTGGGTGTATCAGACAGCTTCAGGTTCGCAGAGATGAACTTCCAGACCGGGAACAGTTATGGCGGAAGGGATATTTATTGAAGCTTACAGATCCAGGGAAAGTTCCATAATGGCAGAAAAAGCTGGCCTGCCTTCACAGGACCAAACAGAGAGAGAGAAGTACAAGCCTAAAAGCCAAAAGCCACAGCTCACTTCAGGAACTCCAGCTAGACACACTTTGCATATCTTTAGATTGAAATCTGAAACCCACCACCACACCTTAGGATCCACACAATGGCACTGACTGAACAACCTACTGGTAAAACTTGCAGGAAACCAACAAAGGGCTGACAATCATGTGGATGCTGCCATCACTAAATTAGAACTAATAGATAAGAAATTGGAAGGATAAGATAAGAAATTCGAAGGATTTCAAAGAGAGTTAAGAGATTTGAGGGAGAGTGAAAAAAAAAAAAAGAAAACCTTAAAAATCAGCTGGCCATGCTAAATGAAGATACAATGAAATGCAAGGATGAACTCCAAGAATCATCAAGAAAATCAGAAAATGATTTGAAAAGGGAGCTTGAAAGAGGGATGGAAATTATACATAGAAAAATAATAGAAAATGTAAAATTAATTGAATAAGTCCAAAACTCACTGGAAGCTCTCAAGAATAGAGTTAGCCAAGTGGAGGATAGAAACTCGGATCTGGAAGACAAGATGAAAGAAACAGTTAGAGAGTTCAAAAATTTCATTAAGTTGAAAAGCTCCTATGATCAGAACATGAGGGAATTGTAGGATACACATAAACGTCCCAATATCAGGATCATTGGAATACGAGAAGGAGAAGAAATTCAGACCAAAGGCATGGAGAACTTATTTAAAAAAATAATTGAAGAAAACTTCCCCAGTCTCTTAAAAGAAAGACCCATCAAGATACAAGAAGCCAATAGAACTCCAAACAGACTGGAACAAAGGAGAAACTCTCCAAGACATATTATCATTAAGACTCTGAACATTGACACCAAAGAGAAAATCCTAAAAGCAGCTAGGGAAAAACAGCACACCACCTTCAAAGGTAACCCCATCAGAATTACTTCAGACTTCTCAATGGAAACCCTGAAGATAGAAGGGCCTGGAATGAAACATTGCAAAGTCTAAGAACCTGTGGCTTCCAACCCAAACTACTCTACCCAGCAAAAGTATCCCTCATACTAGATGGTGAAAGAAAACATTCCAGGACAAAACTCAGCTTTACAATTATATGAACACAAAACCAAACCTACAGAGAGTATTTCAGGAAATTCTCCACAGAGAAGAAAAAAATAATCAAACACAATTGCCTACAAGAACCAGATCACAACAACCAAACTCAGAGTACGCACAAAAAACGTCAACGTCCATGAAAACTCCAACACACATTTACCATCACAATATGGCAGGGATCAAATCAACTCTCACAGTCATTACCCTAAATATTAATGGCTTTAATTCACCCATGAAGAGACACAAGCTAACAGGATGGATCAAAAAATTAGACCCCTCAATCTCTGGCCTTCAAGAAACCCACATCACCATTAAAGACAAACATCTCCTCAGGGTGAAAGGGTGGAAAACAGTATTCCAAGCAAATGGGAATAAGAAACAAGCAGGTGTAGCTGTATTAATATTGGACAAAACAGACTTCAAACCAAAAATAATCAAAAAAGAAAAGGAAGGCCACTTCCTACTTATCAAGGGAATGATCCATCAAGAGGATATTACAATCATAAATCTGTATGCACCAAACACAGGGGCACCACAGTTCATGAAACAAAGCCTACTTGACAATAAAACAGAAATAAAGACAAACACCATCACAGCTGGGGACTTAAATACAACATTATCAGTAATAGACAGATCATCCAAACAGAAACTCAACAGGGAAGTAAGAGAGCTCAACAAAACCATAGATCAATTAGACCTAACGGACATCTACAGAACCTTCCATCCAAAATCCACAGATTACACATTCTTCTTAGCAGCCCATGGAACATTCTCTAAAATAGACCATATACTGGGTCACAAAGACTGCCTCCACATATTTAGGAAGATTGACATAATTCCCTGCATGATATCAGATCACAATGCTATGTTGCTGGAAATCAACAACAAAAGACCCACCAAGAATCGCAACAGGACCTGGAAACTGAACAGCACACTTTTGAACAATAAATGGATAGTGGATGAAATAAAAAATGAAATTGCAAAATTACTGGAATTGAACGACAATGAGAACACATCGTACCAAAACTTATGGGACACAATGAAGGCGGTCCTCAGGGGAAAAATTCATAGCACTCAATGCCTTCATAAAAAAGACAGAGAGGTCCGAAATCAATGACCTAGCCATCCACCTAAAGGCACTGGAAAAACAAGAAAAATCCAACCCAAAGAGCTCCAGAAAGAAAGAAATAATTAAAATCAGAGCAGAAATCAATGAATTGGAAACAAAGGAAACAATTAAGAGAATTGACAAAACAAAGAGCTGGTTCTTTGAAAAAATAAACAAGATTGACAAACCCCTGGCCAATCTGATCAAGCAGAAAAAGGAGAAGCTTCAAATCAACAAAATTCAAAATGAAAAAGGAGAGATCACAAGAGACATAAGTGAAATTGTGAGAATCATCAGGACTTATGTCAAAAACCTCTACTCCACAAAACTGGATAATGTGGAGGAGATGGATGAATTCTTGGACGCATACCATCTAACAAAGCTAAACACAGAGCATATTAATCATCTTAATCAACCCATCACACTCATGGAGATTGACAAAGACATAAAAAAAAAAACCCAAAAATGAAGAGTCCAGGACCAGATGGCTTCTCAGCTGAATTCTATCAAACCTTCATGGAAGAACTCAAACCAATCTTCCTCAAACTGTGCCACACAATTGTTGAACAGGGAAGTTACCCTACTCCATTTACAAAGATACCATCACCCTAATTCCAAAACCAGGCAGAGATGCCACAAAAAAGAAAACTACTGGCCTATTTCCCTAATGAGTTTAGATGCAAAGATCCTGAACAAAATCCTTGCAAAGCGAATTCAACAACACATCAAAAGCATTATCCACCTTGACCAAGTGGGATTCATTCCAGGAACACAAGGGTGGTTCAACATACGGAAATCTGTAAATGTAATACGCCACATAAACAAGGTTAAACATAAAAACCACATGATCATTCTGATAGATGCAGAAAAGGCCTTTGACAAGATTCAACATCACTTCATGTTCAAAACATTGGAGAGAATTGGCATGGTTGGTTCATATCTCATCATAATAAAGGCAATTACAAAGCTCCTAAGGCCCAAATAATACTTAATGGAGAATGACTGGAGGAATTCCCATTAAGATCAGGAACAAGAAAGGGTTTTCCACTCTCACCTCTGCTTTTCAATAGAGTACTGGAAGTCCTAGCTCAAGCAATAAGACAGGAGAAGGAAATAAAAGGGATACAATTTGGAAAGGAAGAAGTTAAGTTAGCTTTATTCACTGATGACATGATTATATATGTAAGAGACCTGAGAGACTCCATCCCAAAATTCCTGAAGGTGATTAACTCCTATGGAAAAGTAGCAGGATACAAAATCAATGCACAAAAATCAGTAGCCTTCCTTTATGCAAATGACAAAGATACAGAGAAAGAAATAAGGGACATAGTCTCATTTTCAATAGCAACAAAAAAAAATAAAATAAAATACCTTGAAATAGCGTTAACCAAGGAAGTGAAAAATCTATACAAAGAAAACATAAAAACACTCAAAAAAGAAATTGAGGCGGACTTGAGAAAATGGAAAGACCTCCCATGTTCCTGGACACGCAGAATTAACATTGTGAAGATGACAATCCTACAAAAGGCAATATACAGATTTAATGCAATTCCAATTAAAATCCCTACAGTGTTTTTCACAGAGATAGAAGAAAAGATCTCAAATTTCATATCGAAAGGCAGAAAGCCGCACATTTCCAAATATATCCTCAGCAAAAGAAATACCTATGGTGGCATCACCATACCTGATCTAATGCTATATTACAAAGCCATAGTAATAAAAACAGCATGGTACTGGCAAAAGGCAGGAGTACAGATCAATGGAATAGACTTCAGGACCCGGACTTTGGGTCAAGCAACTATAGCTACTTGATATTCGATAAAGGCCCAAAAAATATAGGCTGGAAAAAAGACAGCATCTTCAACAAATGGTGCTGGACAAACTGGATAACTATGTGCAGGAAACAGAAACTTGATCCACACATTTCACCATGCACTACACTCAAGTCCAAATCGATGAAAGATCTCAATATAAGACAAGAAACTCGTATACTACTGGGAGAAAATTTAGGAAGTACCTTCCATGATATAGGAATGGAAAAAGACTGCCTGAACAAAACCCCAGTAGCTCATGAACTTAAACCGTCACTCAACCAATGGGATCATATGAAGCTGAAGAGTTTCTTTACAGACAAGCAAACAATAAGCAAGGCCAATAGATCACCCACAGAATGGGAGAAAATATTTGCGGGTTATCCAACTGATAGAGGCCTAATCTCTAGAATCTACAAAGAACTCAAAAATCTAAACAGTAAGAAGTCAAACACCCCACTCACAAAATGGGGCAAAGAGCTGAACAGGCAGCTTACAGAGGAAGAAATACAAATGGCAAACATACACTTAAGAAAATGTTCATCATCCCTACTCATCAGAGAAATGCAAATTAAAACAACTATGAGATTCCACCTTACCCTAATAAGGATAGCAAACATCAAAAAATCAAATAAAAATAAACGCTGGCGAGGATGTGGAGAAGTAGGAACACTCATCCACTGTTGGTGGGAATGTAGGATGGTAAAACCACTTTGGAAAGCAATATGGTGACTTCTGAAAAAGCTGAGTATAGAAATAACAAAAGACCCAGTTATTCCCTTACTGGGCATCTACCCTAAAACCTTCAAACCACAGGCTAGAGACATTTGCTCAACCATGTTTATAGCGGATCAATTTGTAATAGCTAAGTGCTGGAATCAACCCAGATGTCCATCACTAGAAGAATGGATAACTAACATGCGGTATATCTACACAGTGGAATTCTATAAAGCAGTAAGAAAAAATGACACAATGAAATTTGAGCAACAATGGTTGAACCTGGAACAGATCATTCTCAGTGAACTTACCCAATCACAGAAAAAAAATCGCCACATAGTCTCACTCATCTACAGCACCTAAACTGAATCTACACAAGATACCTTACGTACCCAGCAAGCACCTCCTAGACTAGACACTAGGATGGAAGGGGAGGGAGGGGAGGCCATCAAAGGGGTGGGAAACACAAATCGAGACCCAAATGGCAATGGTACCATAATTTTCTACTTACTAAAAGACAGACCAAATGGCTGATCCTTCACCAGGCCCTTACAGAGAACACCTGAACCACAAGACACTGGAGAGGGTATGATCAAGACTAACCTTAATCTTCTACATCTTCCCTCCCTCACTTCCCCTCTCCCTCTCTCTCTCTCTCTTTTATCTCTAACTCTTTTATATTAGTTAACTTTTTCCTCATTTTCTTAGTGTGCACTGACATGTAACTCCCAAAACCAGCATGGGGCTATCATCCACAATGAGCTTTTGATCAGAGAGACCTACAAGGTTTCCTAAAAGGCAGACAGATTTCTGTCAGAGTACTTGATGACCCACCAAAGGCTAGTGATAAGACCCTACTGCTGAAGACACCTTATGTGATTGACATGCAAAATAGAATGGCATGGCTGGAAGTTGGAAGAGAGTCAGTCCCCAGACAGTCAACGCATCTAGTGCCAGAAGGCGCTACATGGGCGACTGGGGGAAAATGACCAATATCTGTTGAAGCAACGCATGGTCTAACTACTTAGCAGCAAATAAGTTGTTGTGATGCCCACACAAGTGCAGTGGAGGCACACAGCCATGGTGGGGATCCAACTGCTCTCAATTTGGCTAATTAATTTATTTTTATTAACAATTTCTATAATTGTAAACAATACCCCATGGTAATGCCCTCCCTCTCCCCACTTTTCCTTTTGAAACTCCTCTCACCATCATATCCCCTCCCCATCTCAATCAGTCTCTCTTTTAGTTTGTTGTCATCATCTTTTCCTCCTATTATGATGGTCTTATGTAGGTAATTTCAGGCACTGTGGGTCATGGATATACAGGTCATTTTGTGTCTGGAGGCACATTGTAAGGAGTCCTACCCTTCCTTTGGCTCTTACATTCTTTCCACCACCCCTTTTGCAATGGACCCTGAACCTTAGAAGGTGTGATAGACATATTTCAGTGCTGAGCACTCCTCTGTTACTTCTTCCCAGCACCATGATGCCTTCTGAGTCATCCAAGGTCACTGCCATCTAAAAAGAGATGGTTCTCTACCAAAAGTGAGAGTAGCATTAATATATGGGTATGAATATTATGAGAAATGCTTACCGAGCAGTTTGGTGAGCATAGTATATAAATTTAGCCATATAGCAGCAGAGGTTATACCCCTAGGGCTTATGACTACCTCTGTTGTAGGTTTTCAGTATCAGGGATGTATTCCCTCCCATGGAGCAGCCCTCCCATCCAATTAGAGGGCAGTTGGTTTCCACCATGACAGACATGCCACTTATTTCTTCATAATTCATATTAATATTAAGCAGAAAATTCATAGAGATATACTCATCATTGTTCCCAAAGGATCTAAACTTTTACTTAGTTATACATTATTATTTTGTTGAAATTTGTAGCTCTTACCTTGCAAGATAATTCAGATATTTTATTATAAACACTTGAAACTTACATAGTTGCAAGTAAGTTGAAGCTTGTGACTTCTGCATTTACAGAAATGAACAATTTCACAAAAAATACTGTGCAGAAGAATGTATGGGAAGTTTTGCCCCTTGAAGAAATGGTGTACTGATAATGCAAAATAGGGGCAAATATGAGAAGATGAAATATTTATGTGTTCTATTTTTTATGAAACTTAAAACCAGATACACAAATCACCATAGAAAGGCACACTGAATTAGATACTAGGTATTTGGTAACTCCTATTGCTCTCATCCTGAAGGAAGTGTGATTTTTCTCTTATTTCCTCTCTGAGGGGCAATTATTATCTCATACATAAACTAGATATTTATTTCTGTCATGAATCCAAAGGAAATGTCATGTAGTGATTTTTGAAAATGTAATGATCTAATTTAATTCTATATTAATTCTCAAAGAACATAGCTTGTATTAGAATGCAATTTACTAAGATGGTATGATTCTCTTACAGATATCAGGATGTCTCCTATGTATAAATTAGCTTATTTCATTATACCTAAAATATTTTCACAGATTGAACATATGAAGTCCAAAGGTGGGTACAGTGACAAAAGCTATATTCCCATTACTTGGGAGATAGAAACAGTAAAATCTGAAGTTCAAGGTGCTCCATGGGTATGTAGCACGTACAAGATTAGTCTGAACTGCATGAATCTCTGTTTCCTAAACCTATACCAAATAAAAGAAAAAAATTGAAAACATAAAAAATAAATGATTGAAATCCCCAGATCTTAAGTTACAGTTTTATAATTACAGTCTTTGAATTTGCTTTTATTTTTCTTCTTTTTAAGAACATAATTTGTATGGATCCATCACGTGTTAGTACCATCTTTTCCCTCCTTCCTGCCACTGTTCTTCTGGGGCCAGGGTTCTTCAGTGGGGTTGCTGACATTCCCCATGGCGTTATGGGTTATGAATTTTGGGAGCAGCAATCAGTTACTGGGGGTAAGCAGTGCCTCTGGGCATGAGGTCCCAACCTGTGGCTCTTACAATACTTCTGCCCCCTCTTCTGTAGAATTTCCTGAGGCTGGGTGGGTATGTTTTAAGTCTACTTCAGTCATGAGGTCTTAGCAGCCTCTTGGTTTTCTGCTTTGTTATGTGTTGAGTATCCTCAGCACCGGTCGGTCCTTTAGCCAAAGACTAGTGGCAGCTTGACAGTGCAGAGCATAATCTTTGTCTCCATAGTATTCAGACCTGGTTCCCAATTCCAGATATGGATTCCTTCCCACTGAGTAGATCTATTGGACAATAACAAAGCCAATGGTTACTCACCAAGGTTGTGTGCCACCAAGTACACACTGATGTTTACTTCTTGTCAGGCCAGTTATTTCTGAGTAGCTTAGGCCCCTGTTTGCTCACATTGTTGTTGGCCAGTTTCCTCCAGTAGCTCATGTAGTGCTTTCCAACACTAGAGGTGCTACCTCCCTGGGAACTGGTTCTCTTCCAGATTCCGGCCAGGTCTTTCTGTGTTCTGTGCCCTCAGCATTACCTGTTACCTCAGGCAGTAATCAAGTACTTTGACAGAAGTCTGTCTCCCTTGGGGGACCTTGTAAGTCATCCTATCCATGTGTATAGCATCCATGTGTATAGCACTTATTTCTGGTACTGCAAGTTATAGGTCAATGCCAACTTTTTTTTAAGGTTAGGCTTCATTGCACCCTCACTAGTACCCTTTTCAGGTTTTCCCCCTAATACTCCTGCTCAGAATTCAACCTTTTAGTCTACCTTCAAGGACAAAGGTTTCTATGGTATGAGTTCATTTTGTATTTAGTTTTGTGGTGTTTTTTTTTTTTTTTTCTCCTACCTCCTATTCCACTCATCCCAAACCCTTCCATCACTATTGACTGGGCCTAAAGTTGCCTACCCAGTATGCTAGCAACTCAAGCTGATCCAGGTTGGGAATAGATAAGTGAGAACATGCAGCATTTGTCTTTCTGTGATTGTGTGTGTTCACTGAGAATGATCTTTTCTAAGTCCATCCATTTTTCCTACAATTTACATTGTATCATTTTTCTTACTGATGAATAGAATTCCATCATGTAAATGTACCACAATTTAATTATCTGTTCTCTAATAATGAGCACATGGGTTGATTCCAGTTCTTAGCTGTTATGAATTCAGCAGCTATAAACATTTTTGAGCAAATATCTCTGTAGTGAAGCATGGAGCATTTAGGGTAAATGCCCAGTGAGGGAATAACTGGGTCTGTTGGTAGTTCTATATACATCTTTGTGAAGAATTATTATATTGATTTCTATAGTGGCAGTAGAAGTTTGCATTCCTACCAGCAGTGAATGACGATTCCTTTTTCCTCACATTTTCACCAACATTTTCTGTCATTTGATATTTTTACTGAGTATCATCCTTACTGGAATAAGGTAGAATTGTTTTAATTTGTATTTTCCTAATGTTTAGAGATGTTGAAGATTTTCTTAAGTGTGTGTGTTAGCTATTTGAATTTCTTCCTCTGAGAACTTCCTATTCAGTTTTATACCCCATTTTTGAGTGGGTTGTTTGATTTTTTATTGTTTAGTTTTTTGAGTTCTTTGTAGATTTTAGACATTAGGATTCTCTCTGTGATATAGCTGGCACAATTTTTCTGCCACACTGTGTGTAATCTGTTGGTTGTGCTCATGGTATGTTTGTCTGGGCAAAAGCTTTTTAGCTTCATGAGTTCCTATTGGTCAATAAAAATTTATTTTAATTCTGTTTATTTTTATTTATTTATTTATTTGAGAGAGAGAAAGAGAGAATGGGCACATCAGGGCCTCCAGCCACTGCAAACAAACTCCAGATGCATCTGGCTTACATGGGTACTGGGGAATCAAGCCTTGAACTGGGGTCTTTAGGCTTCATAGGCAAGCACTTAAACTGGTAAGCCATCTCTCCAGCAAGGTCACTGTTGTAGTCATGTTCACATTGCTGGTAGAAATCACCCAACCAAGAGCAGCTTGTGGGAAAAAGAGGTTTATTTTGGCTTACAGGCTCGAGGGGAAGCACCATGATGGCTGGGTAAAACAATGGCATGAGTAGAGGGTAGACATCACCCCCTGGCCCACATAAGGTGGACCATAGCAACAGGAGAGTGTGCCAAACACTGGCATGGGGAAACTGGCTATAACACCCATAAGCCCTCCCCCAGCAGTACACTGCCTACATGAGGCGTTAATTCCCAAATCTCCATCAACTGGGAACCTAGAATTCAGAACACCTAAGTTTATGGCAAACACTTGATTCAAACCACCACAGTCAATAACAATTTAAATGCAATATTTAATTCAAATATCTCCCTATTATAAAGAGTTCAAAGTGATAATACTGTTTTTTTTCTTTTATTTTCTTTTTTTTTACTCTTACTTTTCATACAGCCTGTGGATACCACAAGGTATAGAATACAGTGGCTCATGATCAGGTGCTACTTTGGGGCTTGAATTTCTTATTTTATGACTTATAAAATGAGAGATTTGAACTGTTCACAATTCACTATTTATTACCTTAAATGGAAGTTTGTAAAAATACCCTGTTGTACCCATATACATATACTTTTTAAAGAATCAGACAGGTTGGAAAAATGCTCTCTAAATTGAATTTTATAATATGTGTCTTTCTTGGTTAATTTTATGTCATTTTCAAAACATGTTTGGACTTGAACTGATAGAAAATAAAACTGTCACACAAAGATATTCATGGTATAAATCCAAATGTTGAAGACAGACTCATATACACTTCTTCATAAAACTTCCTTCTGAAGTTAGATTCCATTATATCTCCCTTGAAGTCCCCGAAGCACCACTCTAAAGTAAGTTAGTATACAATTATGAAGAAAATATTGAGTATTCATTTTAATGAAATAATAATTCAGAATGCTTCAGTGCTTGAAATCTATAAACAGACTTAATATTTTATACCACAGTGAGTATTTTGAAAGTTTCTGTTTTTTTGTTTTGTTTTGTTTTGGTTTTGGTTTTTTTTCTAACGGTTTACTAGGAAGGAATAAGATTTCTCCAACTTAGATTGCAATGACTTATTGTTTCTACAAAATTTGAAGTAATAATGTGGCCAAAATGTCCAACAGACCCAATAGCTGTAGTGCCAGATTTCATTACACAGAAGTTTCTGTCGTTTTAGGACTCAAGTTGTCTGGATAAAGAACTGTTAAAAAGGGAACAAAGAGTAAACCATCCTCACAGATCTCATTCAATCCAAGTCAATCCTCTTACTCTGCTGATTGATTTGAACCTAAAATTAGCAAGTGAATATTGAAGAAATTTCTCATGAAAACATCAAATTGTATACTTTAATTAGACTGTATTTTTTCTTTGATGGGGATTACTGTAATCTTTGCCAAGGAAGAAAGCACTTTTATGCCAAAGTTAACATGACAGTCCTGAAATTTGAGCTTAACTATTTAGCAGAAAGTTTTCAGGAAGTGACAGACTCAGACAACCTTCTGCTTAGCTATGGTATGTCTATAATATTTGGGCAAAACTCTCATGATTTCTCTTATGAATTAAAAAAAATAACTTATTTATTTTTATGTTTTGGAAATTGAAATGTGTTCCCGAAAGTGAGAACTCCCTTTTACTTCACCATATGCCATCTTGTCTTTTTGACACTCCAAGGCTGGAAATATCACAAGTGTGCAGACTTCTGATTTCCAAATGGTCTACTGCCAAGAAGGGAAGTGGGTATCTGAAACTCAGCCACAGACCTTGGCACATTTAAAATTCAGAATAAAACTTTCACTTTAAAATTGTGCTCAAAAGTTGAACAGGATTTTTTTTTTATGTCTAATTCATGTTTCTATTCCCATTGTAAGACTAAGAGTGAAAATCATAGCCTAGTTTTAAACATTTTTCCTCATTAGGAAAAAGTTTGAAAGGATTAAGAAAAGAAAGTTCCTATTCTTTACATTTCAATTTGACAGTGTACAGTGTGATAAATTCCGTCTCAGCATTATTGCCAAAGCAAGCACAATTTGGGGATCATTTTGTAGTGAATGCTACTAGATTCTTGGAGGAATCTACTATGCACATGTCTGTTCTATAGGATGCTTGTCTAGCAGCAGGAAGCAAAAGTCTGTGGCCCAGTGGGAGGCACCACTAATGGAAAAGCAGCAGTTGATCTTGTCCAACTGTTTATTAAATGTTTTTTTTTTCCACTCAAAAAGTCTCTAAATAGAAATCAAAGAAGCGCTGTTCACATATTTCTCTCCTGTGTGCAATAGCTTCTTACTGGTTTTAGGTAACGTTGTGCTACAGAATCAGAGTTTACCATAAAATTAGAACCAAAACATATTTACAGTGCACATATACAAGATAAGCACAAGTTGTTTCATTCATGCAGGAAAAATGTAGATGTCATACATTATGCAGTTTTAACTTAAAAAGGTTTCTAAAGCAAAACAAAAGTCCTCCAACTATAGAGATGTCAGGCTGTTGACTTAAACCTCTTCCTTCAAGACCTGTGAGCCTATAGCTAAAGACACTGAAAAGAAAATCTCAATGTCAAAGAAAGAAAGTAACTTATTCCTTTTTGGGAGTGTGAGTAAGTTTACATCTTGGCAGTTCTGAGATCATGAAGATATAATTTTCATAGGGAGGAAGGAAGGAAAGTCTTTCTACAGAGTGACATGGGAATTTAAACTGAGACCTCAAACATACCACTATACCCTGAAATTACTATAAGTTCACAGTGGAGGAAGTCCAAATGCAAAGTTTTCCTGTACATATTAACAGTAACGAACCTGCATAAATATCTTTAATCATAAATGGGAAGTTGCAGTAGGGTTTACTCCATTTACTTCAATTTACTTCATAAATCTGAGTGTAAAGTTTTTGCATGTATAGTTGCGTATGGTAGGTGTGCATGTGTATGCATGTACATGTGAATGTGGATTCACATGTATTCACACGTGCATATGTAGGCTAGAAGATCATGTTGGGTATCTTTTTTCATCATTCCCCAATTTATTTACTGAGTCAAGCAAGGTTGAACCCTAAACAATCTGACTAATGTAGGTATTCAAATTGTTCCGGGGATCTCATCTCTTCCTACCTAAAAGTGGATCAAATATTTTAGAAATTCATTTTTTCAAAGAAATAATAGATTAAAATGCAATGGTTGCATGTATTTGTTTCATATTTGTATAGGCTATTAATAAAAACAGAGTGAAATAAAATTAAAAAAAGCTTACTTATAGATTGCAATAAAAACTGTTAATGATACCATAAAATTATAATGAAGTTTCATGGGAACATAAGACATAATATATAATATACATGAAATTACTTAAATTCATAAAATATTCCTAAAAGCCAGCTAAAAATGAATGCTGAATAATTAATATACACTTCTCATTATTAATGGAAAGCAATGATGAATAGCATTTATATAAGAATATAATGACAAGGAGATACCATGTAATCCTAGCATCAGCAAATGGTTTGGAATGCTTCTTTTTTTTAATTATTCCTTATTGGTAGGGTGTGAAGAAAGATAATTTTATGTGATATTCATATGAATATATTGAAATAGCACCTAGAAAATGCTTTCACAATATTTGTGGTAATTAAATGATTCTAATAATTTGAGCTACCATCTACTTCAAAATGGGCTTGGGAAAATTATTAGTAAATATGGAAATGCAAAAAATGTCTCAATAATTATAATGTACCAGAATGGTAGAAATGTGTTTCCTGTCTTGTGCTGTGTTGTTAGAAATGTATGTTTGTCTTGTTTTAAAATTTTCATTTTGGGGATGGAGGGCTAAGCGATTAAGGCAATTGCCTGCAAAGCCAAAGGACTCAGGTTTGATTCCCCAGGACCCACATTAGCCAGATGCACAAGGGGGCGCCCACATCTGGAGTTTGTCTGCAATGGCTGAAGGCCTTGGTATACCCATTCTCTCTCTCTCCCTCTTTCTGTGTCAAATATATATATATATATATAATTTCATTTTTATCATGAAAAAGTAGTAATTTTAACAAGCTTATCCAAATAGATACCACATCTAAGAAAAGGAGCCAACAGCCTATTGACAGAGGTGCAATCTAATCTCATCTAGTACTTAAACATTGAAAATTTGCAGAGTACAGTTACCTTTCATTTCTGTCTCTCACATTGTTCTCTATATACAGGACTGAAACAAAATTTCTATTCATTGCTATACATAAAATATAACGCATCCATGATAGCTTCTTAATTCATTTGCAAACTTTTTACAACTAACTATAAATTTTTGCTATGTTCTAAATTACCAGAATCTAATATTGAATTGCCTCAATTAAGATATCTACATAAAACTCAAAGTACTCTATGTATTTAAGTTTCAACCCTGGAAATGAAATGCTATGGTTTCAGTACCAACTTCCACAAAAACTTAAGAGAATGCAGGAATATGTTGAAAATAGTGGGGATGGAGAGATAAGTCAGTAGTTAAATATCCTTGCTTGCAAAGCTCGGCAGCACAGGTTTGAATCCCCACTACCCATGTAAAGCTAGATACACAAAGTGGCACATGTATCTTAAAGATTTTTTGCAGTGGCAAGAGATTCTGGCATTCCCTTCTCTCCCACCCCACATTCTCTCCCTCTTTCTCTCTTCTTATAATATATATATATATATATATATATATATATATATATGGAGTTTTATTCCTGCTCTATTCTTTTATCCAGATGAAATGAGTTACAGCATATCTCAAGTGAGTAAAGCAAGGAGCTGAAGGAAAGTACCTTCTTGGAGTAGCTGTTGGACTGGGAAGTAGATTTTATAGATGGGTGGTTGTTGGTGCAGGATTCGTGTAGCAGTATCAGTTCAAATCTATGTGCAATGATACCAATTTTACTGCTTTTACTGAAAATATTTCTTTGCAAGTTACAGGTGTCAGTGAAGAAGGTAGAGCTTATCCTGAGTTAAATATTTGGCTACCAATTTAGCAAAGACCATTGAGGGTTGAGAAAAAGAAATCTGAAAATTCATTTAATATACTACGTTTAGTAGGGAAAAATTAGGAAGCTCAGAACCTGCACAGACTATAGGTAAATATGTTAAGGCTGGAAAAAAATAAGTCAAAATTGCAATTTTAAGAATGAAAAAAAATGGAGATTGTGGGAAGACAGAAAACAATGGACACAGGTGGGCTGGAGAGATGGCTTAGCGGTTAAGTGCTTGCCTGTGAAGCCTAAGGACCCCGGTTCGAGGCTCGATTCCCCAGGACCCACGTTAGCCAGATGCACAAGGGGGCGCACGCATCTGGAGTTCGTTTGCAGTGGCTGGAGGCCCTGGCGCGCCCATTCTCTCTCTCTCTATTGGCCTCATTCTCTCTCTGTCTGTCACTCTCAAATAAATGAATAAAACAGAAAAATTAAAAAAAAAAAAAAAACAATGGACACAGGTTATCAGTGGAAGAGCCCTACCAATGAACAGGAAGAAACCAGTGAAAGGTTAAATTCACTGCTTAAAGAAAGTCAGGGACTATTGCATCTTTTGTCAACTTGGCCCTTATTTTTGCTAACAATAGAACCTGTGTGTTGGCATTCTGCATTCAGAATACATTATGAATGTCTATAACAAGTGAAAATGATGGATGATAAAAGTCCTGATTCTGCAATTCTAGACGTCAGCTCTCTGTTGAAGATCTTTCAAATACATCCTTTGACCAAGCTAAAACTAGCTTAACTGGACAACTGAATCAATAATTCCTCTCATTAAAAAGACTGAGTACTTTAAAACTGTTGTGAAACTTTACATATTTGTGAGGCCTAGGCGAGAGGGAAAGGACTTAGAATAAAATAACACTATTCAAGAACATCCTTCACAAACTTTCAATTATGTTAAAATAGCAAATGAGCACATATGCTTCACTACTATCTGTGAACTCCGAAATTATATATATATATATATATATATATATATATATATATATATATATCAACTCCTCATTGTTTAAAAAAAATTCTCTGGGGTGTCTTTAATTGTTTTGGTTTTGCATCATGTCTGTAGCTCTAGGTTGTTAGAGGATACACAATGATTTTAGTAATGAATGACACTTGTTTCTGACTGCTATGTGACAGCTTGTATAGAGTTGTACCAGGACCAGGATCCTTGATTCTCCTCAGATTCAATTGCAGTTGACATAGGCTCCATATCTATAAAAGAAGGGCAATACTGAAAATGGCAGACATCTGTGGGAACATAAATTACCAAAAACTCAGTGAGTTTTGGAGGCAAAAGTCCCAGGTGTTCATCAAAAGTTTTTATGTGCCAAAGGAGAGATGACTCAGGGTACTAGAGAAGTGTTTCAGTGATTAAAGGTGATGGTTTACAAGCCTGCCAACAGAGGTTTGCTTTTCCTCAGTGCCAGTGTAAAACCAGATGCAAAGTGGACCCCATGTATATAAGATCAACATGCCCTGAGCCATGGGAGGTGGAGCCAAAAGAAGCCAGAAGCTGGAAAGCAGCAACAGTAAGAGTCCAGGTTTCAAAAGTAGGTGAAAGTAGAGTAGAAACACTCCATGGTTGTTCTCTGACCCCCAAATGTGTGGCTTGAACACACACACACACACACACACACACACACGTATGTACACAAATACAAATAAATAATAGAAAAACATCAAAAGTCAGACCTCTGGTACCCAGCTTCTTAAACTGGGTTGTGACCCCATAAGAAGTCATGTAACTGAGTGAGAGAGATAATGGTAAATTAAACAAGACTATTGTGTACTATGAACTATAGTGTTTTTGCTATACAAACAAAGATTTTTCCTCTTACAGAAACATGTTTTTATTTTTATTTATTTATTTATTTATTTGAGATCAATAGACAGAGAGAGAAAGAGGCAGATAGAGAGAAAGAGAGAATGGGTGAGCCAGGGCCTCCAGCCAACTGCAAACAAACTCCAGATGCATGTGCCTCTTGTGCATCTGGCTAATGTGGGTCCTGGAGAATTGAGCCTCAAACTAGGGTCCTTAGGCTTCACAGGCAAGCGCTTAACTGGTAAGCCATCTTTCCAGCCCACATAATGTTTAAATTACAGAAAACAAAGACAATGTTTTGTACTGTCGTTTCTCAGCATGTAAGGATCAAATTGGAAAGTATTGTGTTAGAATGTTTGATTTTTAAAAATTGTTGTAGAAGTTGCTAACTGAATTGCATAAAAATTGGTTAAGTGGATTTTGGCTTGAAATGAGGATAGGGCTTCCAGAATCTTCTGAAATGGCCCTAAATATACCTCTGCCATTTTTTACTAAATATTTATGAGAAGTGGTGTTCTCAGCATTGAAAATTGCAACAAAATATTGATCAACTCTGAGAAACATTGAGGATTATCTATGCCCTGTGGTGCTAGATATACACCCAACTTAATTTGATATAAACAAGGGCATCAATTTCTTTTTATGAAATTCTGCTTTTGTCTTTAATAAATGCTAAAGTTATATGTATTCTGATGAATTGTTTTAAAATTAATTTAATTGTGATTTAATACCAGTAAATGTTTGATTTGTATCACTATTTTATATCCCTATATTTCCAGCATTCTTTAAAGATTTTTTCCAGCACAAATGGCATGTGCATGGAAAATGTTTAATCATTGATCTAGTGTATCCATCTTGAGTATACCTGTATATCCTTCCCCTTGAGCATAGCCATGACCAGTGAATAACATGGAGTCTTCACTTACTTTGTAAGAGTAAACTTTATAATATAAGGGTGTTGTATGACTTCATTGAGGCAGACTGGAAAGAAGCACACACTGTTTTTGAAGAGCAAACTTTGGAGTGTAAGAAGCCCATAGCTAGTACCTCAGGGAAGCTACTGATAGATTACTGTGACTCAAGATATATACACACCAAGATAACATGTACCTTATTCCTGCTAGTACAAGAACTGAATTGACCTAACAAGCCACAGAAGAATCTGGAGCTGCTAGACAGAGTGTAGACATGACGAACACATTAATTTTGTCCAGATGGGACCCTGAGAAGATACACAAGATAATCCACATAAATGTCTGATCTCTATAAATGGTAAAGATTAAAAATATTCATGCTGATTTTATGCAACTAAACCTGTGATGATTCTAGCCAGGAAGATAAAGTTATCATGATATAGGAAGGAAAGTTGTTCACTTCTTAAACTCCAGATTTACAGTCACATACAGAAATAATAGTCTTCCGTCTTTCATAAATTTTGTCCTGGTCAATAGCACTATCACTTTATGAATATATTTTAATATTTTCATTATTGTATGGGATACCTTGGACTGGGTAGATTTACAAAGAAAAGTATTTAGCTTAAAGTTCTGAAGGAATAATAGTGAAATACCAACATCTGGGATTCTTCAGGGTAGGTCTAATTATGAATGACATGTATGTGTCCTGAGGAAATAGGACAGTATCCCGACAGAGGAAGTCCCAGAGCTGGATAAGATCAGGCTTTCACTTTTAATCACAGCCAACTCAGGAGAACAAACCTAGAGGAACTCATAAGAGATACCTTACCTTATGAGACCCTACCCTCAAAAGAAGTAAGGGGAAGCCTGAAAAGTAGGACTCTGGTGAAGGTGAGATGAAGCCTAAGCTTAAAAGAAACTTTTTTTTATTCTGCCTCTGACCTATAACTCCCAGTACCAGAGATTGGTTGCTACCTATACTGAGCTATTTAATAGAGAGACCTACAAGGTCCCCAAATCAAGACAGCTTTCTGTCAAAGCACTTGATTACCTGCCCGAGTCAAAAGCTAAGACCCTGTTGCTGAAGACACCATACGATACTGACACAGAGCACAGAGTCGGGGCTGGAATTGAGAAGAAAGCCAGTCCCCAATTAGCCTGTCTAGTTCTGAAAAACACTACGTGAGCTACTAGGGGGAAATGGACAACAACAGTCTGAGCAACCAGAGTTTTAAGCTACTCAGAAGCAAACACCCTGACATGATGTACACTACAATCCAGTAGTGGCACACAGGCTCAGTGGTTAACTAATAGCTTTCTGATTGGCTGAGAGATGTGTTCAGTGTAAAGGAACCCATATCTGGACTTGAGAACTACATCAGATTTCTATAAAGACAAGTATTATGTTCTCCAGTGTCAAGCTCTCACCAGTCATCAGCTAAAAGAGGGATTACATACATCAAATTCTCCCTTAATTAATTATGCTTATCCCATTTAAACTAGGCTGACTTCACTCTCAATTGGAGAATTTGTTCTTCTTTTTCAGAAAGTAGTGTGGCTGGAGGAGATGAACTACCCCTTGCACTTCAGCAAAGCCACAGTTGAATCCACAGAGGAATTGGGGAAATGAGCAAGAGTGCTGCCTCCATCCTTTACCCAATAATAAGCACCAGGGTGTAGGATACAGGTCCTGAGGATATTCAACACCTACCAAAGCAGAGGTCCAGAGGGTCCTAAGAGCTCATTATTGAAGTAGACTTAAAACTCACCCACCACTACTCAGAAAATTTTGTGGAAGATGGGGACAGAAGATTGTAAACTCCACAGGTTGAGGCGCCATGCCTCAAGGCATCTTCTTCCCCCCAAAAATAACTGACTACTGCTCTCACTACACATAAACCATAACCCCATGGGACATACCTGCAACTTCACTGAGGAGCATCCTCAATGGAATGGGGGCAGACATGAGGGAAAAGAGGCTAGCAGCACATGATGTACCCATATGAAACACTTGTTAATAATAATAAACAAAAAAAGAGATACAATAATTTTTTCTAAGGGGTGTAACTACAATGACTTAAAGACCCCCCAGCAGAGCTTACTTAATGGTTCCACCACCTCCACATTATTATCTCACCAGAAATCAAGCTTAAAATGCATGAAACTTCAGCAGACAAACCATGTTGAATCAGTAGCATAGTTATTTACCATATACCTTCAATCTACCAGCACATAAGTATGTAATTCAAATTGTCTTCTACTGCTCACACATACTTTCTCTCATTACCAACTTTTATGACAACACTAAAATCTATCATCAATGCTATTGTCCTGCCTTGACTTTGATGCAGTTTGTCCTTTCTTCATCACAGGGATGTGATGATTTTTCCAGTATGTCATTTGCAAATATTGGGGGATAGGATTGTTAATTGACTTATGCATTTCTTCATTTAAGTTGTCATACCTGTAGCCTTGAATAAAAGACTGCTATTACTAGTAAATGCTACATTAGCATAGCAACCAAATAATTTTTGTTGCTTTAGATTGCCGGCATCAAAAATTTTGTGTCATTGTTCTTATGATATTAAAACGTGCTTAGTACTTCCTTCCATGTCCATAAAATATTCTCTCTGATGCATTTATCCAATACTTTCTCTTCACTATTTTTTTATGTTCTCTGTTCAGGATACAGCCACCACTTCAGAGGTTTACAAACATAGACACTTCCTAGTGGCTCATACTTCTATATTTACTCAAAATTTCTACCATACTTGCTGTTTATTTCATCTTCATTCTGTTTTACACCACATGACACTGATATTATTATACTGAATTGTTGAGAAGCTGCCTAAGTTTATGTAGTCCCATATGGCTCTCTGTGCATGAATTTCAGCCAGCAAGAAAACTCAAGTGGAGATGAGACCAGACCCTTCCTGAAAGAGTACAACATAAATGTTGGACTTATCACATGTTAGTTTGCCTCATTGCCTGACGAAGGGTATAAAGCTCTATAGGAGTAAATTCTAAGTGCCTATATACCCAGCTAAAGTTTGAGTTTTTCCTACCAAGGGAGGAAGGAGGCTGGAATATGCTTTTAGTCTGCCACATAGAGTAAAATAAAGAGTGTCCCTATAAATTAGGAGATATTAAGGCACTATTATTCAAGTCAAAGATGAATTTCCTCATATCTAGTCATCTACTAACCAAAGTATTTTTCTAGGTTTGATGAAAAGTAACTACTCTGAACAGTAGCTTCATATGAAAGACCAGTTCCTGAAAATAGTGTCTTGAGTTTTTTGACACCCTTATTTTTTTAATTGGAAATTATTTTAAGTGACCACAAGACAAAGCGATGATAAATGATGACTAGAAGCAGCTTCTGAATATTTCCCAAGCAGATAGAAATAAAGGGAAGTCAGGGTGAATGAAGGACAAACACAAAAGCTTGCCCATAAATGGTACTAATGATAAGTGACACAGTCACTCTACATAGTCACTTTACCAAGAAGTGGTTTATGTGGGTGGGAGTAGCATATATATTCTGAGAAAAAGTAATATATATATTCTGAGAAAGATAGATATTGTTTACAGAATACTCAATTATGAGCCTTTTTAAATAGGCATTACTCAATGCTTAAAGAGGTTTTGTTATCCTTTAAAAGAAGTTAGGTTTTAAGTTTTACCAAAATGTGTTTGAGAATAAGGCTATCAATTACATAAAGTTCATATTAAACAGAATTCTTAATTACAGTAAACTTTTAGGATTAAGGAAGAAAAAAGTCCAGTGAATTATGAAGTAGCATTGCATAAAATAGAAAATAGCATGCACCCCATAAGAAAGTATCTGAATATATCAGTAACCCAGATGAAACATACCAATTTTTGAATCATGATAGACAATCTAAAAAAAACTTTGAGATAAATTTCTCCTGAGTCTTACATTGTTTTTCTAAAACCAGAGAAAAGGCCATCTCAAGAAACATCCTTGAAGAGTCATATACTGTGATTTGTTTCTCACATTAGTATGTATGTGTATGCAGTATTCATATACACTTCTTTCCACGGAACACTGTTGATCCTAATGGGGTGTAGGTTAAACTTGTGTATCATGTTCTTACACCAAATTGTAACTTTATTTTGCAAATACAGTGAAATTTACCCTCATTCAATGTCTTTGTAAAATATACTTTGTAGCAGTCCTGTTAGAGCACTCTGACTCAGTAAATAAAGTAAGTAGTAGTAGCTATGAAACTTGGTGTACCATGGACATGCCCACAATTAAACGTTAAGAGGTTGTACCATTGGAATTAGGTGAATTGTAACTGGTTTTCAGTAGGGCCAAGTGACCTGTATACAGGCTGTAGATTATCTTGAGTCTTAGGATTACGCTTTGCTCTTCACACAATCTTAACCAAAAAAAAATTTTTAAAACAGGAATGAAAAAGAATTGTACCAAAATGTTTGAAAAATAGAAGCTTCTCCTTCTTGTGTTGCATTGACTTGACATAACTGCCTTCTAAGATGAAAATCCATATGCCTACCTGTTAATCCTTTTACATAATTCCATTACTATTATTCTTGATTTACAGCTGAGGCATCACTTAGTTTTTTCTTTATAAGAGTGCCATCAATGTGTATGCTTTTATGTTTTTCAGAAAAGGATGTTTGGATGAAAGTAAGAAAATAACAAAATGAAGTCTTTCACAGTCTCAAAAAAGTATCTGAAACATCTGTTTTTCTTTAATAATCAGCTTTCCATGACTTAATGGTACCCAGTAAACCAACTCCAGCACAAAGAATCAGATTGATTTTAAAAAATGGCATATCTACAGGTTCACCCTACAGATACAGAAGGAAGTTAATGATGTTTCCTAATATTCTATTCATCTTTTAAAAAAAACATAAAATACACATTATTGTCTATCAAGTAACACAAGTTTAAATCAAATAAATTATTAGATATCATTTGACAGGATATTTAAGATTCACAAAATCTGAAACAAAATTTTAATGATATTATTTATTAGGAGAAGGTAGTGAAAATGGAAGACTTTGGCAGGACTTCATCAGGATTTTGTAATATGTTAGTAACTTTAGTAAGGTCAACAAATTAAACCCATCTGTGTCTGAGGATTCATTTATTTTTTTTTTTGAGGATTCATTTCTATTGCAAGTTCATTAGCATACTATCCTGGGTGTGCAATGAAGGAAGAACAGTGTATCTCATTTGCTATGGACTAGCCATAAATATTAAATTGTTCTTTCCCCACACTCCATTATATTAATTTGATTATAGAGGTCATAGTTTGAGATTTTTCTACCAAGTGATGCAAGTAGTACAAGCAGAATTTGCTATATGTTCATTTTATGTATTCTCTGTTGAATCCATTGAAAAACTATGTTGGAAAAAATAAGCACCTTCTTTACTTCTTGCTTCAATTTTTTTTAACACTCTAAGATGATGACATGCACTGGAAACCTTGTTATTTTCATAAAAATTGTATTTAAAAATAATTTCTAATAAAAGATATACAAGATAATGATGTGAGAGAAATACAGTTGCCTTAAGAAACACTAAGTTCTTTTTTATGAATGACAACTAACATCTTTGGAAAAATTAATCAATGAGAGGGAAAGATAAGATGGTTATCTGGGTAACAAATTGATTTGCCTAAACTAAATTTTCTTAATCATCATCATACATTTCCCACTTACTTCTGTATATTAGTTTGTGGTTAGTGGCAATTAATTATAAAGTACACCTAAACATTTTAGAATATTAATTACATTTATTACTAATATGCATTCATAGAATATATGCATATGCATCTGTACACATGCATATACATGTGTGTATGTATTTTAAAAGTGAGCTTTAGATTAACAAACCAGGTACATAGCATATTGGGAGTCACACATTGAGGGCAGATCCTAGCCTTTCCTTTTTGGCAGCTCTGTGCTCGCTTAGATCAGTGAGCATAATTCTTGTACCAGTAGCTGTCATATATAACAAAATCCCCAGGTAACCACTTGTTGCACTCTCTTTCACTCATTATGAATGTTAGAATGCTTGGCTCAGAGACCCCTAAACCTGTCATAAAATAGATTATCAATTTATTTTGAATGAAAACTGAGTATGTCATTGAAGAGGTTGTGATCAGAAGTAAAGTATGTGCACAAACTGTATGTGAATCAGAGAGCATAAGGAAAACCTAAATTAACATAGAATGTTTATGACCAGATATGGGAAGTCTCAGAAGTATGCGAACAAGTGGAATATCAAGGTGAAAGAAAGTCAGTGTACCAAAACTACAACTGAGACAGGTTTAAGGAACAAGACAGCAAACATTTTAATAGTATTTCTACTGAACAAGGAAAATGCTTACAGACCAAATATTAAAGGCTGGAAAGTACAGGTCATTAGTGTGCAATAACTCTTGATGAGGATAATTATTGTTATAGCAATTTTGTATTAGATTAAAAGTAATAAGGCAGTCAAATATATTTAATCAAGAAATATAAATCATAACAGGAAAAATGACTCAGAGAACAGTACCTGCAGTGTGACTTACATATAACAGAAATATAAACCCACCCTAATAGTTGCCTGGGTGGGCAATCAGGAAGTAAATCACAGTCTGCAGTGTGTAGGGAAGATACTAGGATACACCTCAGCAAGCTGTGATTTCAAGGCAGAATGCATAGCTAAATATGACTCTGGTCTTTCCTTCATACCTACATTCTGGTGCCTTAAAGACTCCAAGAGGAGCAGAAAAAAAATACTCCCCAGGGTTTAAACTGAATCTTTTTTGATTAATCTAACATGCATGAAAATAAGACTATAGTTCCTTCTCTAAAGTCCTCAGTTCAACTAACAACTTACCTGGAAGATCTCTAGAAATAAACAACGGATGCCCTGTTACCTAAAATCCTAATACAGCTTTCTACTCAGACTCAGTGTCTCATTTCAGGAGTAGTGCAGTGAAGACCAGGCTAATTAGAACATCCACTCAGTAGTGGTTCCAAGAGTAGGTATACAAGAAGTCATGTACCAAAGCACTCATCATGAGGTAATAGATAACTCCAAAATTAACGTTGCATAAAATAAAGATTTACCTATATGCACCTCCATCATGGCTTTGACAAAGCAGTACCAGCACAATGTATATGGTGCATTGCATATGAAGTTAAAAGCACTTCTGAATAGACCTGGGGAATATAATACAGTATTATTGTGCTTGACTAGCATGTGGGAGGTCCTGGGTTTATTTCCCAGCATTGGTTAAAAATAGAACAACTGGATTTCTGCCAAGAGTAACACATATCAATTCCCTTAATATTTGTCACTTATGAGATTACATTTAACTTCAAGAGGAAGAAGAAAGAACATTCTTACCAAGTACATGTGTACAAAATGGGATCTGAGTTCTTGCTATGACAGTGTGCGGGCAGTCACAGTGGTCTGGATAGAGTAGGCCAAACCCATTTAGGGCTCCACCCAACTCCCTGGTCTGAGGGTTTGAGTGTTGTGCACAGACAGTGTGTGGGTGGGTGCAGAAGTCTCGAGTGAGTAGGCAAGATCCATTTCTGAGCTCCTCCAACATCCCCAGTATGAGTTCCTTGCTTAGACAGTATGTGGGTGGGCAGAGCAGTCTGGAGTGAATAGGCCAGACCCCTGTTTCTGGGATCCTCCCATCTCCCAAGTCTGGGTTGCCTGTTCTGGTCTGTGTACTGGAGGGCCCTCATGTGGAAGACATGACCTCTATCCTGCAAGATAAGACAGAAGAAATTGGTCTAGAGGCCAAAATTTCTCTAAGTTCAAAAAATTAAGTGAACAGAATATTCGGGAACTGTGGGACACCCTAAAAGAAGGAGATAAAATGCAGAACAGAGACACAGAGAACATATTCAACAAAATTATTGAAGAAAAATTTTCAGATCTCACAGCAAACAGGCCCATCCAGATACAAGAAACCCACAGAACACCAAACAGACAGGACCAAAGAGGAAACTCTCCAAGACACATCATAGTCAAAACTCTTAACAATGAAAACAAAGAGAGAGTGTTAAAAGCAGCAACAGAGAAGCAATGCACAACATACAAAGGCAATCCCATTAGAAGTACCTCAGATTTCTCATTGGAGACCATGAAAGCCAAAAGGTCCTGGGAAGGAACACTTCAAACTCTAAAAATCTATGGCTTTCAACCCAAGCTACTTTACTCAGCAAAAGTATCCCTCATAATAGATGGTGAAAGAAAAAGTCAACTCTATGATTATAGGAAAACAAAGTCAAACCTACAGAGAATACTTGAGGGAATACTGAACACAGAACAGTCACACAACCAATCTGAAGAGCCAACAAGAAGATCCACAATAACCAAAATAGATCAGGCTCAAAACAGTACATAAGGCAATAAAGCACCAAACCCCATAAAACACCTCATTATGGCAGGGATTAATTCAAACCTCACAGTAATAACCTTAAATATTAATGGTCTTAACTCACCCATCAAAAGACATAGGTTATCATGATTAATCAAAAAACTGAACCCTTCTATCTGCTGTCTTCAAGAAACCCACCTCACCACTAAAGATAGACAGCTCCTCAGGGTGAAAGGTTGGAGAATGATATTCTAAGCAAATCAAAATAAAAAACAAGCAGGTTTTGCTATATTAATATCTGATAAAATAGAATTTCAAACCAACAGTAATCAAAAAGGACAAAGAAAGCCACTTCTTACTCATCAAGGGAATGATCCAAATGAGCACATCACAATCATAAATATATATGCACCAAACACAGGGATTTATGAAACAAAATCTACTCTACAGTAAAACAGAAATAAACACCAATACCATCATAGTCAGAGACTTCAATACTCCACTATCATCAATACACAGACCATCCAAAAAGAAAATCAACAAGGGAATACTAGAGCTCAACAACATCATAGATTCAACTAGACATAATGGATATCTACAGAACATTCCACCCCAGCTCTACAGAACATGCATTCTTCTCAGTAACCCATGGAACTTTCTCTAAAATTGAGCATGTATTAGGCCATAAAGCATGCTTTTATAAAGTCAGTAAAATTGAATAACTTCCTGCATCATGTCAGATCACAATGCTTTAAAGCTATAAATTAACAACAAGAAGCACATCAAGAACTACACCAGCTCATGGAAACTAAACAACACATACTTTTAAACAATGAATGGGTCGTGGAAGAAGTCAAAAAGGAAACTGAAAAATTCCTAGAATCGAACGATAATGAAATCACAACATACCAAAACTTATGGGACACAATGAAGGAGAAAACTCATTGCCCTACATGCCTTCATTACAAAGACAGAGAGGGCCCAAATTAATAATGTCACTCTCCCCCTAAAGGCTCTGGAAAACCAAGAAGTGTCCAACCCAAAGGGCTCCAGATGGAAAGAAATAATCAAGATCGGAGCATAAATTAATGAATTGGAAACTAAGAAAAGAATTTTTAAAAAATTGATGAAACAAAGAGCTGGTTCTTCTAAAAAATAAACAAGATTGGCAAACCCCTGGCCAAAGTAATCAAGCACAAAAAAGAGAAGTCTCAAATTAACAAAATCAGAAATGAAAAAGGAGAGATCACAACATACATCAGTGAAATTGGAAGAATCATTAGGGCATACTTCCAAAACCTCTACTCCACAAAATTAAATAATCTAGAAGAAACGGATGAATTCCTAGATACATACCACCTATCAAAACAAAACTCAGAGCAGATTAATATCCTAAACAAACCTATCACATTAATGGAGATTGAAAAGGTAATCAAAAACTTCCTCCAAAAGAAAAGTCTAGGACCAGATGGCTTCTCAGCTGAATTATATCAAACCTTCATAGAAGAACTGAAACCAATTTTCTCAAACTGTTCCACATAGTCAGAGACCAGGGAATCCTCCCTGACTTCTTTTATGAGGTGAGCATCACCCCAATACCAAAACCAGATAGAGATGCAACAAGGAAAAAAAAATTATAGGCCTATATCCCTAATGAACTTAGATGCAAAGTTCTTGAACAAATCCTTGCAAACCGAATTCAACAATATATGAAAAGCCTTATCCACCTTGATCAAGTAGACTTTATCCTAGGGATGCAGGGATGGTTTAACATGTGAAAATCGGTCAATGTAATACACCATATAAATAAACTGAACCACAAGAACCACATGAGCATCTCAATTGATGCAGAGAAGGCCTTAAACAAAAAACAATACCACTCCATGATCAAAATACTGGAAAGAATAGTCATGGAAGGTTTAGGTCTCAACAAAATAAAGGCTGTATATAAAGCTCCTAAAGCCCAAATCATACTTAACAGGGAAAAACTGAGAGTGGGAACAAGTCAGGAGGGCCCACTTTCACCACCACTCTTCAGCATAGTACTAGAAGTATTAGTCCCAAGCAATAAGACAGGAGAAAGACATAAAAGGGATTCATATTGGAAAGGGGGAAGTCAAGTTAGCCCTATTTGTAGATGGCATGATCCCATATATAAGTGACCTGAGAGTCTCCATCCCAAAACTTCTAAAGGTGACAAATTCCCTCAGCAAAGTGGCAAGATACAAAATAAATGCACAAAAAGCAGTAGCTTTTTATATATTCAAAAGACAAATATATAGAGAAAGAAATCAGTGAGGCTGCCCCATTTTCAATATCAACAAAAAATTAAATACCTTGGAATAACACTAACCAAGGATGTGAAAGAGCCATATGATGAAAACATAAAACACTCAAAGAAATGGAGGGCGACTTGAGAAGATGGAAAGACCTCCCATGCTCCTGGATAGGTAGAATTAATATTGTGAAAATGTGAATTCTATTAAAAGCAATATACAGAGTCAGGCATGGTGGCACACACCTTTAATCCCAGCACTCGTGAGGCAGAGATTGAAGAATCGCTGTGAGTTCAAGGCCCTGAGACTACATAGTAAATTCCAGGTCAGCCTGAGCTAGAGTGAGACCCTACTTCAAAAAGAATGACAAGAACAATGCAATATACAGATTTAATGCAATACAAATAAAAGTGCCAGCATCATTCCTCAGAGAGATTGAAAAAAAATGATCTCAAAATTCACATGGAAGGGCAGAAGGATTCAGATATCCAAACATATCTTCAGGAAAAAAAATCTGGTGGTATCACCATATCTGATCTAAAGCAATATCATAAAGCCATAGTGACAAAACAGCATGATACTAGAATAAAAACAGAAACATAGACCAATGGAACAGAATTGAGGACCCAGATTTTAGGACAAGCAACTACAGATGCTTGATCTTTGACAAAGGTGCCAATAATGTAGACTAGAGAAAAGTCAACATTTTCAACAAATGGTTTTGGACATATTGGATGACTGAATGTAGACAAACAAAATTAGACCCACTCATTTCTCGACACATAAAAATCAAGTCCAAGTGGATTAAAGACCTCAATATAATACCTGAAACTCTTCAAGTACTGGAATAAAAAATAGGAAGGACTCTTCACGATATAGAGCTGGGAAAATACTTCCTGAACTAAAACCCAATAGCCAAGGAAATTAAATAAGCATGCAACAAATGGGATCTCATGAAGTTAAAAACCTTTTGCACAGAAAAACAACCATAAGCAGAGCCATTAGAATACCCACTGTACGGGAGAAAATCTTTGTCAGCTACACCACTGAGAGAAACCTAATAACTAGAATCTACAAAGAACTCAAAAAACTAAACCATAAAAAAAATCAAACAACCCACTCCGAAAGCGGGGTAAAAAACTATTTAGGGAGTGCTCAGAAAAAGAATTACAAATGGCTAACAAACGTTTAAGAAAATGTTCAACATCTCTAACCATTAGGGAAATGCAAATTAAAACAATTATGAGATTCCACCTTGCCCCAGTAAGGATAGCAAACATTAAAAAATCAAATGAAAGCAAATGTTGGAGAGGCTGTGGAGAAATAGGAACACTCATTCATTGTTGGTGGGAATGAAAGCTGGCACAACCACTATGGAAGTCAATTGGGAGACTCCTGAAAAGGATGAATGTAGACTTATCAGCAGACTTTGTTATTCCCTTACTGGGCATTTACCCTATAAGCTCCACATCTCAGTTTAGAAATATTTTCTCAACCATGTTTATAGCTGCTCAACTCATAATAGCTAAAAACTGGAATCAACCCAGGTGCCTGTCATTGGATGAATGGATAACCAAGATGTGGTATACTTACACAATGGAATTCTACTCAGCAGTAAGAAAAAATGACACATTGGAATTTTTATAAAAATGATAGAACCTGGAACCAATAATTTTAAATGAACTCACATAATCACAGAAACACAATCGTCACATGATCTCACTCATCTGCAGTTCCTAACTTGGATCAACCCAAGTTGCTGACATAACTGAATAGCATCTTCAGGCTTAGACAATAGGGAGGGTAGGGCTTGGCAGAAGGGAAAAGGTGAGGGGGTCACAAAACTGAACCAAAATTGAACTGGTATCATAGTATCCTATATCTTGGAAGTCAGACTAAAAGATGGAACCCTCAAGAAGACCTTAGGGGCAAGCACCTGAATCAATGGGCCTGGAGAGGATGAGACAAAACCTAACCTCAAATTTCTCCTCTTTCTCTTTCTTCTCTGGATTTTTGGGTTCTCTTTTCCCTTGGTACTGGCTTGTAATTCCTGTTCCAGGATGTGGTCTACATCCACAATGAGCTGTTGGTCAGAGAGGCCTACTAGATCTCCCAAAACAAACAAGACAGTCTTCTGACAGAGCACTTGATTACCTACCAAAGGTTAATGATAAGACCCTACTGCTGAAGACACAAATCACTGTCCACACAGACCAGGAGAGACCTGATTGGAATCCAGAGGAGAGTCAGTCCTCAGATAATTAGCCCATCTAGTGCTGGAACATGCTACGTTAGCTACCAGGAGAAAGTGGCCAACATCTGCCCAAGCAACTCAAAGTGTAACTGATTTAGAAGCAAACAACCTGACATGATGCTCACACAAGTGCAATAGCCACACATAACCATGGTGGGTAACCAATTGCTCTTGGATTGGCTAACAGATCTGCTCAGTGGAAAGGAAGCCATATCTGGAACTGGGAAACAAGTCAGAATCATATCCAGATAATGATTTTGCTTTTCATTGTCAAGCTCCCACTAGCCTTAGACTATATAACTGTCTAAACCCTTCTAGTTCTCTCAAATTAATAATGGTTATCCCATTTAACTGATGCTGACTTCATTCTTTATTTGAGAATCTGCTTGTCTTTTACAGGTGGGATCTGGACCTGAGGAGATAAATGACCCAGCACACTCCACCCCCAGCTGAAACCACAGAGGAATTGGGGAAATGAGCAAGAGTGCTGCTGTCTTAGTGAAGCTGAGATCAGCACAAGGGTTATGGAGAAAGATACTGAGGACACTCAACACCTATCAATTTGAGATCCAGAGGCTTCTAAGTGCCCATCACTTAAATAGACTTAAAATGCTCCCAGCATTATTAGAGGCACAAGTTGGGACATTTCTCAGAGACATTACCTCCCCCCCCATAATGCATGATCCATAATCCCCATGGCGTTGGCCCACATCCATAATAAGGAAGGACTCTTCAGAAAAGGGGGCGGGGGAGGGAAAGGACAGGAGTAGCAGTAAATAATCATAAATGTATAAGAGTTTAAATTTGTAGATTCTAATTTCTATTTATTTTGTTTTATAGAACAAAACACAAGAAAATATTATTTAAATATTAATTTTTCCAGTGGTTCACTATGCTCTAATTAATTAAGCAAAATGCTAAAACTCATAAAGCTGACAGAATAAATTATTCTATTGATGACATAGTTATGAAGTGATAATGCTATTGATGCTTTCCTGAAAGGATATTTGAAATCCCTTAATGATGACCCTTTGAAAACTAATACTATGAAATAAGTGATTAAATATTAGAGAAGTATATTTAAGGAAGGTTACTTAGATGTTTAAGTATCATTTTCCACTTTGGGATGCTTTAATTACTGTAAAAATTGTACAGGTGGAAAGAAGTGCAGAAAAGTTCTTTTGAAGGGATGTTTACTTTATTCTTATCAGATAATAATCTTTTAGGCAAAACCTTTGTTTTCTATAGTCAAGTCCCTGGATGTTATTTTCTTTAATTTTTTTTTTCAGTCTTGTACTTCATTGCCATGTATTTCTTCCTGAGCTTTTGTGATTTTTTTTTTTTTTTATGGGCATCTTTCCTGGGTACTTTCCTCCTCAACTACTAATGTTACTTGAAAATCCCTAGGATTTTAGTTTAAAAGATTTAAGCAACAGCTGATGGCTCCTGAATCTAGTTTCCCAATTTTCTGACTACTTCAAAATTTTGGATCAATATTCCAAAATTGATTGTGGACACCATTCTATAAACAACCTTTACAATTTAACCATAAGCAATAAAAATTTTAAATTAACTTGTTCCACTTAAGCTGTAGGCTTTTTTTCTAATTCTTTGTACACAGTGTGTCAAATTTTGGCATCATAAATAGAATGTTATGCTAGTTTTAGAACTTTACATTTCCCTATTCTCAAGCACACATCCATTTATTTACCAGTTTCTCCAATACTAACATTTGAAATGTACATTAATCCTTATCAATTTCCTTACTAGTTTTCCCCCTCAACATTTTGGACACTGACATAGTTTATACACTCTTGGAGAGACATCTACAACTTTTTATATTATTCTTCCAGTGTGTCACGTTATCTTCACATTTATTTTCGAAAATAATATTATGACCATATTACTGCCCTATAGGACATTTTTACAGTTTCTGAACCTAAAGCCCAAACACTTCAAAATGGTATGTAGCTCTCCAATGTCAGACACAAAGCTTATGGCTAGCCATATCATTGAAACAATGTCTCCCAGGCTGTAGCAGGGCTGAGCAGTCTCACACCATGATCTCCATGTATCACCACCAAGGAAACTTAGTAAGAGTTTGCCTAGCCTCAGCCATAAATACTCTTTGATGTCCAGAGAGGAACTGGAAAATGATAAGGTGTCCTCCTCCAGGTGATTTATTGATAAAAAACTGAATTTTTTGGCTATATATATATATATATATATTTTTTTTTTTTTTTTTTTTTTTAGTTTTTCGAGGTAAGGTCTCACACTAGTCCAGGCTGACCTGGAATTCACTATGTAGCCTCAGGGTGGCCTTGAACTCACGGCGATCCTCTTACCTCTGCCTCCCAAGTGCTGGGATTAAAGGCGTGCGCCACCACGCCCGGCTTCCATATCTTTTGTAATGACAGTTTAGTTCTATATAAAATTGTCTTCTTTCCTTTTTTCCCAGTACTATTTATTCTTCCATCAGTTCCATGAACACTCAATTATCACTTGACTTTAATTGGTTGTTTCTTGATTTTTTGGTTTCATGAGAATTTGCACTTTTATAATTTGCTGGGTTTTTAGTCACTGCACATACCTTTTTAAAATTGTATTAGCACATATATTTCACTTATAAACTAGGTCTTTAGTGTCTATCTCTTTTTTTCTTTTCAATTTCTTTATTAACAACTTCCATGATTATAAAAAATATCCCATGATACTACCCTTCCTCCCCGCACTTTCCACTTTGAAACTCCATTCTCCATCATATCCCCTCCCCATCTCAATCAGTCTCTCTTTACTTTGATGTCATGATTCTTTCCTCCTATTATGATGATCTTGTGTAGGTAGTATCAGGCACTGTGAGGTCATGGATATCCAGGCCATTTTGTATCTGGGGATAGCACATTGTAAGGAGTCCTACACTTCCTTTGGCTCTTACATTCTTTCTGCCACCTCTTCTGCAATGGGTCCTAAGCCTTGGAAGGTGTGATAGAGATATTGCAGAACTGAACACTCATGTCACTTCTTTCTAGCACCATGATGCCTTATGAGTCATGCCAAGGTCACTTCCACCTAAAAAGGGAAGATTCTCTACCAAAAGTGAGAGTAGCATTAATATACGGGTATGAACATTAAGAGAAGTGCTTACCGGGAAGTTTGATAAGCATAGTATATACATTTAGCCAAAGAGCAGCAGACATTACACCCCTAGGGCTCATGAATACCCCTGCTTTAAGTTTTCAGTATCAGAGATGTATTCCCTCCCATGGAGCCCATGGAGTGGGTTCCATTAGAGGGCAGTTGGTTTCCACCATGACGGACATGCCACTATTGCACCCATTGGCTCATTTGGCCTGGCTGGCCAAATATAAGGCTTGCAGTGTCCACTGTTGAGTATCTTCACTGGTGATTTCTCTTTCTCTCATTGAACTGCATGCAGACTAGCTTCTTCCAGCTTTCTGTCAGCTGGTCTACATGGAGGAGGTTATCAGGTCAGTTCCAGCAGGATTTCTCAGTGGCCTTGTAGGCCAAGTATGTGGAGTCTTCAGCAATAGGGTCTTACCATCTATTCCTGGTGGGAAACCAAGAGCTTCAGCAATGGCCTATAATGTTTTGGGGGCATCAGTGACCACTCTGGCCAACAAATTACTGGAAGGTATCCCATCCCTGACACTGAAATTTTTCTAGAAACAATCTACAGCTCCTGAGTGCTCCACTGTCCAAAAAAGTAGGCTTCCATATGATTTACTAATATCCTCTTAGATTTTGATTAGCCCTCCCTCCCCCTTTCCTTTACTCAGTCTCTTCCCCTGACCTCATTTTGGGCCTTTTCACCCCGTTAATCAACTCTTCTACTTACATATATACAATACCATCCTATTAAGTACACCCCCTCCCTTCCTTTCTTTTCCCTTTTTATCTTTTTTTCTAGCTTACTGGCCTTTGCTACTCAGTTTTCTTCCTACTCACATAGAAGTCCAATTATCTGTAGCTAGGATCCACATGTGAGAGAGAACATGTGATGCTTGGCTTTCTGGTCCTGGGTTACCTCACTTAACATAATCATTTCCAGATCCATCCAGTTCTTGCAAATGCCATAACCTCATTTCTCTCTAGGGCTGAGTAGAACTCCACTGTATAAATGTGCCATATCTTCATTACCCACTCATCAGTTGAGGGACATCTACGCTGGTGCCATTTCCCAGCTATTGTAAATTGAGAGGCAATAAAAATGGTTGAGCAAGTATCTCTAAGGTAATGAGATGAATCTATCTCTTGTGTTTAATAAAATATAGTTCTCTGTGGAAGTAATTTCTAAAGAAGAGCATCTTCTAAAGAAAGTAAATGGCATAAACACCATCAAAATCTTCTTTGTCATTTATAAGTAAGATATTTCATCACATTGGTAGAATATGCTTACTTTATTCAATAGGTAATAAAACAGGAATCAAATGTCTCTGAGGTACCCAATGTCCTGGAGTAAAATTAGAATGTATAAATACAGTAGTACTATATTTGTGGTTTCAAAATTAAATTGCACAAAACTAAAATTAAATATGGGATCAGGGGTTGAGTAGAAGTTCACCTGAAACATTAACTGGATTTTTTTATCTGATGACAAAATAATGATCCCAGTGGTGTCTGTAATGATTATAAATTTTTACTTATATTCATAAAAATGTGGTATCTTTACCATATAAGATCCATAGAATATCATTATTTGTGTAAGATGTACTGATAAGTTTGAACAGCCAATGATATGCTGACAGTCTGTGCCAACATTAAGTATATTTATAAACTAGTAATAAGTCTAAAGTATTATTGTGAGACTATGGAAATAGTCTAGGAATGGCTGCTGATGTATTGCTTAAAAACAAGAGATTTAGTAGAATGACATCTATCCTCAAATGTGAGGACTGACATCATAAAGGCATAGTAAATGCATGAAGAAATGGTAGCACTGGGATTAAAATCATACAGTGAGTGGTACTGCAAAATTTTACTTAGAATAAAGGACTTTTGACTTCCGGCAAAGATGGCGACTGCCTAGCTGCGCTGCAAATCCCGGAAAAAGAAAGGCAAGATATTAAGGGTACATAGTGGCTTTTAGGAGAGAGAAATCTGGGAGGGCACAGAGGTGGGGGAACAGGGAATCGAGGATCCCCTCACAGGCGGGTAGCCGCCCCTCACCCCAAATAACCACCATATTCACAGCACCGCGGCGGCCGCTGCTACTGCGCTGCCTGCCGATTGTTCCCTGTGTGCGGAAGCTTAGACTGCTCTGCACTCTCTTCCACTCGCCCACTTACTGAGCGAGCCCAACCCACAGCAGGTGCCACGCAAGCTCAGACTGTGTCTCTCGCTTGCACCAGCTCAGGTGCCATCCCCTCCCTGTCTGCCGCAACGGCCGGCCACCATTGTCCTGTGGCGGGGGAGAGCAGACTGATTCCGGGTCCCAGCGTTCCCAGCCAGAGCTTGGGCTGCTTCAGTGCTTGGTGCCTCGGTGCCACTCCTAGCTCAAACGCAGGAAGCTCTGGCACATTATCGCTTCAGAACTCAGGCAACTTTGGCGCCCCTGCCAGACAGCAGATAGGTGGCTTTGGAAGTGAGAGCCAAAGCCCAGGCTGCTTGGCAAATGCCCCAGGCTGCATAAGATTCCCATTGTTCTTGAGCCCAGGCTGATACACCCACCTACATGCACATACACTGTCATGGGCAGAACACAGCACAAACAAAATAACATGAAAAATCAAATGCAAGAAAATCCAGTTAGATCACCCAGTACCACAATGAATACTTCTAACCAAAACATAGAAGAACCAATAGGACCAGAACACCAAATTGAAGCTATGAGCAATGCAACCCTGACCAACTTACTGGAAGAACTTGCAGGAAAGCAACAAAGGACAGATAATCCTGTGGATGCTGCCATCACTAAACTAGAACTAATAGATAAGAAATTGGAAGGATTAGATAAGAAAATGGAAGGATCTCACAGAGAGTAAGAGATTTGAGGGAAAGTGAAAAAAAAAGAAGACCTTAAAAATCACCTGGCCATGCTAAATGAAGACATAAAGAAATGCAAGGATGAACTCCAAGAATCATTAAGAAAATCAGAAAATAGTGTGAAAAGGGAGCTTGACAGAGGGATGGAAATTATACATAGAAAATTAGTAGACAACACAAACTTAACTGAACAAGTCAAAAACTCGCTAGAAGCTCTCAAGAATAGAATCAGCGAAGTGCAGGACAGAAACTCTGATCTGGAAGACAAGATGGAAGAAAAAGTTAGAGAGTTCAAAAATTTCAGTAAGTGCAAAAGCTCTTGTGAACAGCACATGGGGGAATCGTGGGATACACATAAATGCCCTAATATCAGGATCATTGGAATACCAGAAGGAGAAGAAATTCAGACCAAAGGCATGGAGAACTTATTTAACAAAATAATTGAAGAAAACTTCCCCAGTCTATTAAAAGAAAGGCCCATCAAGATACAAGAAGCCAGTAGAACTCCAAACAGACTGGACCAAAGGAGAAACTCTCCAAGACATATTATCATTAAGACTCTAAACATTGACACCAAAGAGAAAATCCTAAAAGCAGCTAGGGAAAAACAGCACACCACCTTCCAAGGTAACCCCATCAGAATTATTTCAGACTTCTCAATGGAAACCATGAAAGCTAGAAGGGCCTGGAATGAAACATTGCAAAGTCTAAGAACCTATGGCTTCCAACCCAAACTACTCTACCCAGCAAAAGTATCCCTCATAATAGATGGTGAAAGAAAAACATTCCATGACAAAACTCAGCTTTACAATTATATGAACACAAAACCAAACCTACAGAGAGTATTTCAGGAAATTCTCCACAGAGAAGAAAAAAATAATCAAACACAATTGCCAACAAGAAGCAGATCACAACAACCAAACTCAGAGTACGCACAAAAAACTTCAACGTCCATGAAAACACCAACCCACATTTGCCATCACAATATGGCAGGGAACAAATCAAATCTCACAGTCATTACCGTAAATATTAATGGCCTTAATTCACCCATAAAGAGACACAAGCTAACAGGATGGATCAAAAAATTAGACCCCTCAATCTCTGGCCTTCAAGAAACCCACCTCACCATTAAAGACAGACATCTCTTCAGGGTGAAAGGGTGGAAAACAGTATTCCAAGCAAATGGGAATAAGAAACAAGCAGGTGTAGCTATATTAATATCAGATAAAATAGACTTCAAACCAAAAATAATCAAAAAGGACAAAGAAGGCCACTTCCTACTTATCAAGGGAACGATCCATCAAGAGGATATTACAATCATAAATCTGTATGCACCAAACACAGGGGCACCACAGTTCACAAAACAAAACCTACTTGACAATAAAACAGAAATAACCACACACACCATCATAGCTGGGGACTTCAATACACCATTATCAGGAATAGACAGATCATCCAAACAGAAACTCAACAGGGAAGGAAGAGAGCTCAACAAAACCATAGATCACTTAGACCTAACGGACATCTACAGAACCTTCTGTCCCAAATCCACAGATTACACATTCTTCTCAGCAGCCCATGGAACATTGTCTAACATAGACCATACACTGGGTCACAAAGACTGCCTCCACATATTTAGGAAGATTGACATAATTCCCTGCATGATATCAGATCACAATGCTATGTTGCTAGAAATCAACAAGAAAAGACCCACCCAGAATCCCAACGGCACCTGGAAACTGAACATCACAGTTTTAAACAATAAAAGGATAGTGGATGAAATAAAAAATGAAATTGCAAAATTTCAGGAATGGAATGACAATGAGGAAACACCATACCAAAACTTATGGGACACAATGAAGGCGGTCCTCAGGGGAAAATTCATAGCATTCAATGCCTTCATAAAAAAGACAGAAAGGTCACAAATCAATAACCTAACCATCCACCTAAAGGCACTGGAAAAAAAGAAAAAAAAGAAAAATCCAACCCAAAGAGCTCCAGAAGGAAAGAAATAATTAAAATCAGAGCAGAAATCAATGAACTGGAAATGAAGGAAACAATTAAGACAATCGAGAAAACAAAGAGCTGGATCTTTGAAAAAATAAACAAGATTGAAAAACCCCTGGCCAACCTGACCAAGCAAATAAAGGAGAAGCTTCAAATCAACAAAATTCAAAATGAAAAAGGACAGATCACAAGAGACATAAGTGAAATTGGGAGAATCATCAGGACTTATTTCAAAAACCTCTACTCCATAAAACTGGATAATGTGGAGGAGATGGATAAATTCTTGTACGCATACCATCTATAAAAGCTAAACACACAGCAGATTAATCACCTCAATCAACCCATCATACTCATGGAGATTGAAAAAGTAATAAAAAACCTCCCAAAAAAGAAGAGTCCAGGACCAGATGGCTTCTCAGCTGAATTCTATCAAGCCTTCATGGAAGACCTTAAAACAATCTTCCTCAAACTGTGCCACACAATTGTTGAACAGGGAAAGCTACCCAATTCCTTTTATGAAGCTAGCATCACCCTAATTCCAAAACCAGGCAGAGATGCCACAAGAAAACAAAATTACCAGCCTATTTCCCTGATGAATTTAGATGCAAAGATCCTAAACAAAATCCTTGCAAACCGAATCCAACAACACATCAAAAGCATTATCCACCTTGACCAACTGGGATTCATTCCAGGAACACAAGGGTGGTTCAACATATGGAAAACTGTCAATGTAATACACCACATAAACAAGGTTAAGCATAAAAACCACATGTTCATTTCGATAGCTGCATAAAAGGCCTTTGACAAGATTCAACATCACTTCATGTTCAAAACATTGGAGAGAATTGGCATGGTTGGTTCATATTTTAACCTAATAAAGGCAATATACAAAGCTCCGAAGGCCCAAATAATACTTAATGGAGAGAGACTGGAGGAATTCCGATTAAGATCAGGAACAAGACAGGGTTGTCCACTCTGGAGGCATCACCGTTCCTGATCTAAAGCTATATTATAAAGCCATAGTAATAAAAACAGCATGGTACTGGTATAAAAACAGGAGTATAGACCAATGGAATAGACTAGAGGACCTGGACTTTGGATCAAGGAACTATAGCTACTTGATATTTGATAAAGGCCCGAAAAATATAGGCTGGAAAAAAGATAGTATCTTCCACAAAGGGTGCTGGCAAACTGGATAACCATATGCAGGAAACTGAAACTTGATCCACACATTTCACCATGCACTACACTCAAGTCCAAATGGATCAAAAATCTCAATAAAATACAAGAAAGTGGATTACTACTGGAAGAAATTTAAGAAGTACTTTCCATGATATAGGAATGGAAAAAGACTTCCTGAACAAAACCCGAGTAGCTCATGAACTTAAACCATCACTCAACCAATGGGATCACATGAAGCTGAAGAGTTTCTTTACAGACAAGCAAACAATAAGCAAAGCCAATAGATCACCCACAGAATGGGAGAAAATATTTGTGGGATGTCCAACTGATAGAGGCCTAATCTCTAGAATCTACAAAGAACTCAAATATCTAAACAGTAAGAAGTCAAACACCCCACTCACAAAATGGGGCAAAGAGCTGAACAGACAGGTCACAGAGGAAGAAATCAAAATACACAAACATACACTTAAGAAAATGTTCATCATTCCTAATCATCAGAGAAATGCAAATTAAAACAACTATGAGATTCCACCTTACCCCAATAAGGATAGCCAACATCAAAAAATCAAATATAATTAAATGCTGGCGAGGATGTGGAGAAGTAGGAACACTCATCCACTGTTGGTGGGAATGTAGGATGGTACAACCACTTTGGAAAGCAATATGGAGACTTCTGAAAAAGCTGAGTATAGAGATACCAACAGACACAGTTATCCCCCTTACTGGGCATCTACCCTAAAACCTTCAAACCACAGGCTAGAGACATTTGCTCAACCATGTTTATAGCTGCTCAATTTGTAATAGCTAAGTGCTGGAATCAACCCAGATGTCCATCACTAGAAGAATGGATAACTGACGAGTGGTATATCTACACAGTGGAATTCTATACAGCAGTAAGAAAAAATGACACAATGAAATTTGAGCAACAATGGTTGAACCTGGAACAGATCATTCTCAGTGAACGTACCCAATCATAGAAAAAAAATCGCCACATAGTCTCACTCATCTACAGCTCCTAACCTGAATCTATCCACGATGCCTTACATACCCAGCAAGCATGTCCTAGACTAGACACTAGGATGGAATGGGATGGAGGGGAGGGCATCAAAGGGGTGGGAAACACAAATCTAGATGCAAACGGCAATGGTACCATACTTTTCTACTTACTACAAGACAGATGAAATGGCTGATCCTTCACCAGACCCTTACAGGGAACACCTGAACCACAAGTCACTGGAGAGGGCAAGATCAAAACTAACGTTAATCTTCTACATCGTCCCTCCCTCACTTCCCCTCTCCCTGTCTCTCTCTCTCTTTTATCTCTAACTCTTGTATATTAGTTATCTTCTTCCTCATTTTCTTAGTGGGCACTGACCTGTAACTCCCAAAACCAGCATGGGGCTATCATCCATAATGAGCTTTTGATCAGAGAGACTTACAAGGTTTCCCAAAAGACAGACCGATTTCTGTCAGAGTACTTGATGACCCATGAAAGGCTAGTGGTAAGACCCTACTTCTGAAGACACCTTATGTGACTGACATGCAAATTAGAATGGCATGGCTGGAAGTTGGAAGAGAGTCAGTTCCCAGACAGTCAGTGCATCTAGGGCCAGAAGGTGCTACATGGGCGACTGGGGGAAAATGACCAATATCTGTCGAAGCAACGCATGGTCTAACCCACAAGGCAGCAAATAACTTGTTGTGATGCCCACACAAGGGCAGAGGTGTCACACAGCCATGGTGGGGAACCAACTTCTCTCAATTTGACTAACTGATCTCCTCAGTGGTATGGGACCCATAGCTGGAGCTGGGAAACAAGTCAGAACCATATCCAAACATTAGCCCACTCTCCAATGTCAAGCTACCATCAATTGTAGGGCTACAAGAGGGCCTACACCTTTTAAATTCTCTATAAAAAAAAAAAAAAGGTAATGATTATCTCATTTGTCCTGGTGCTAACTTACTCTCCTTTGGAGAATCTGCTTCTCTTTTTCAGATAGATGCAGATCCTAAGGAGAGAGCCACCCCATCATACCTCAAAAGGGCCCCAGCTGAAACTAAGGAAAATTGGAGAAACAAGCAAGGGCACTGTTTTCCTGATGAACCAGATACCAGCACAAGGGGGAAGGAGATCATCACAGAGAAAAATCAACTCCTACCAAATCAGAGAGCCAGAGCCTCAGAGGCCCCCAACACCTCATCACTGAAGCAGACCAAAAATGAACCCAACATGGCTCAGAGAAATTTTGTGGAAGAGGGGGCGGAAAGAATGTCAGAGCCACATGTTGGGTCATGATATGCAGAGACATTTAGCTTACCCATAACTGTGGGCTAACTCCACAATGCATGACCCGTATACCTCAACAAGGAGGGCCAGGGGGAGGGGGTAGGTCACAGATGAGCTTAATAATGGTACCAAACTGACTGTATTTGATGAATACAAAACTAACTAATAAAGAAAAAAAAAAGAATTCACATATTGAAGTAAAAAAAAAAGAATAAAATACTTTTTCACTGAATTGAACCATTGGAATGAATACTGTCTTAAGAGTAAAACTTTCCCCATGCTCAAAGACATTCAATGTACCTACCATGAAGGCTTGTGTCCGTGCCTTAGCGAGCCTTGCCATAGAAGGTCAGTAGAGCATACTCCATCCAAAGACTCCCAGCTTACAACTGGAAAATGATTGGCTCTTGTAGCAGCTGGAAGGGGTTGCCGGGATGAATATTCAAACCATGCATAGTTTAGGAGAGGAAGGGATTAATTTCAAGCTTATATATCCAATGGAGATTTTTCCATTAGAGGCAGAAGAAGCTGCTTCCATACATGCAAGTGGGGAGAAACTGTCACCAGCCAGCAAACACCAAAAGCAATAAGTAAAAAATAAATAAATAAATAAATAAATAAAAATAAAAAAAATAAAAACAGCAGCCAAGAGCACGGGCCCAGGCAGAGCTCAGACCTCTTTGCATACTTTTGGCTGGAATTTGGATACAGCTCCAACACACATTTGGTCTTAGCCTCAGGATTCAGTGATGCCTCCTCCAGCCAAACAAAGCAAACAAAAAACACCTGAGGGCTAGAGAGATGGTTTAGTGGTTAAGACACTTGCCAGCAAACCAAAGGACCAAGGTTGGATTCTCAGGACCCATATAAGCCAGATGAACAAGGTGGCACATTTGTCTGGAATTTGTTTGTAATAGCTGAAGGCCCTATTGTGTCCATTGCCTCTCTATCTTCCCCTCTCTCTCTCTTTCTCAAATAAATAAGATAAATAAAACCACTCACACCTGAGTCTACAGTCTACAGGAAACGTGCATTCAAACAACCATGTGCCTATGGGATTTTTGTTTTCATTTGCCTGTTTCAAAAATTCTCAATATTTTATTATGAAACAACCTATAACAAAAAATCCATGTGTATATAAAAAGACTGCTTTTCAGCTAGCTGACTTCAGATGCAGGTAATCCTGCCCTCTGACTTAATTCAAATACAACATTTATACATACATGCTTATACAACTGTGCATAAATTAACATGACAGAGTCACCATTCAATTAAAATTTGCCACAATTCCCATAATCTGATGTTTTCTTGAAAACATTTCTTAGATTTCCTATGCTGACCCAAAAGATATAAATTACAGAGAATATATGGACATGCTGACAATGATAAGCTTTGTGTGACTTTCTAGGGAGACAGCAAATATATATTTACCCCATGTGATAGTTTGAACTAGATATCCCCCATAAACTCATATGTTCTGAATATTTGGTCCCCAGTTGGTAGAAATTTCAGAGATGGAGCATTGCTAGAGGAGGTGTGTTGTTGGGGGTGAGCTTTGGGATGTTATAGCCATCTCTCATCCCCTTGCCAGAACTTGACTCACTTTCCTGCTCCTGTTTTCTACCTGCTGTGGCAGAAGAGATGTCCAGCCTCTACTCATGCCATGATTCCCTTGCCAACATGGAGCTTCCCTTAAGACTTAAGTGAAAATATTTTTCTCCTATCAGCTGTTTTTGGTCTGGTACTTTGTACCAGCAATATAAAAGTAACTAAAGCACCCCAGATAGAGTACTGACTACAGTTCAATGTCATTCCATCATGTCTAGCTCAATGAACCAAGTTTATTTAGATTACTGGAGTTACTTACTGAAGCATAGTTGACCTAAGACAATTGTGTCACCAAAAGCCCACATCAGCATTGCTGATAACTTACAAAAGCTGTACACTGTAGCTTCCTGCACAGCTTAGTCATCTCTCATAGTGTCTTCTCCCAAGCAATTCTTTACTGCTTTTACAACCCTAGGAAGGGAGTCCTGTGAGTTTTGTAAGTTTCTGAACTACCAGAGGCTGGCAAATTTGGTGAGCCTCTTGAGTTTAGTAAGTTCTTTTTCTTTAGCTTCTTCAGTATTATGAACCTTTTTCTAACTACAGGAAGAAAAGTTTCAATTTGGAGGAAATAGCTAAACAGGAAACTTGTTTTTCCCATAGACTTGGTGATATTGAGTTTATTTCTGGCATGGAATCAAGTAACTTTAGACAGATAGATAGATAGATTAGATAGATAGATAGATAGATAGATAGATAGATAGATAGATAGATAGATAGATATAGTTAGATATAGACATAGATAGATATAGACAGATATATAGACATAGATATATACATATAGGTATAGATATAGATGATATAGATGATATAGATATAGATATAGTAGATATAGATATTGATATAGATATAGATATAGATAGATATTGATAGATAGATTTGGTGCCTTAAGCAATAGGGTTTTACATTTTCCCTCAGATAGATAATTTATTGATTTGACAGAAGTGTGACTTGTTCTTGGGACCTCATAGGTCTCTCTGATCAACAACTTCATGTGCGTTGTAACCAATTTCTGGTACTGGGAGTTAGAAGCCAGAGTCAAATGATTTAGGGTTAGGTTTCATTCCACCCTCCCCAGGACCCTTCTTACCATAGTGCACGTATTACTATTGAGGGTTATATCTTTTAATCTGCTATTCAGGAGGAAAGTTTCTATAGTACCAATTCCTTTTGGAATCAGTTTTGTATGTATCGCCTTCAACCTTCTCATTTATTTTCCCCCAAACACTTCCATGCTGAAGACACCACATGCTGCCAACACAGACCATAAAGAGATCCAGTTGAAATCTGGAAGAAAGTCATTTCCCAGATGGTCTGCTCATATAGTGCTAAGAAGCACAACATGAGCTGCTGGGGGAAAATGGCCAAGAAGATTGTGTGCTAGCAGAAGACACTGCTATGCAAAACCAACCAGCCTGACAAGATGGACACACTTGTGCAATAGTGTCACCCAGCCTAGGGAGGTAACCAATGGCTGCCTGATTGACTAAGAGATCCAAACAATGGAAAGGAACCCATAGCTGGAACTGAGAACCAAGTCAGAATCCTATGGAGACCAAGACCATGGGCTCCAAGAAGAAGTTCCCACAAGTCGTTGACAAAAAGAGAGGCTACATGCATCAAAATCTCTCTGTATTAACCTATGCTGACTTCAATCTCCATTGGAGAATTGGTTTTCACTTTTCTGAAGACAATGAAAACTGATGAGATAACCCACCCCTTGCACATTAGCTAGGGCCCAGGTGAAACCACAGAGGAATTGACAATACAAGCAAGAGTGCTTCTTCCATGATGGACCTGACAACCAGCACCAGGATAATGGAGAGAAAGATAGTTAGGATACAAAAATATATTAAAGCAGAAATCCAGAAGCTGTTATGAGCTCAACACTAAAGTAGACCCCCAAAAAAAAGCACAATTCAGGGAACTTTGCAGAATAGGAGGTGGAAAGACTGTAAGCTGTAAGACCCACAAAGTGGGAAGGAATATCCAGAGAAATCTCCCACCCCCATAATGACTGACTGCTATTCTCACAACTTATAACCCACAACCCCATGTTGAGTACCAGTAATCACATTGAGAAGGGCCCTTAGTGGAATGGGGGCAGGCAGGAGGGAAATAATTACCAACACATGACATGTCCAAAGTAAATTTCTAACAGGAGGGTGAAATGAGAGCATATAGGTGTGAATATTTTCAATGTGCATCATACCCTTGAAATTTCTATATGAAACTCATGACTATGCATGTGTAATGAACATATGCAAATAAAAATCTCTAATTTAAAAAATTGTATGGCAACTCATGCCCAAATTTAGAGGATCTTGACAATATGTAATGTCATTCTGACCATTAATATCTATAATCCACTTGGGCGAATAAGAACATAAACAAGAGCCTGGTGTGGTGGTGCATGCCTTCATCCCAGCACTCTGGAGGCAGAGGTAGGAGAATCGCTGAGAGTTTGAGGCCACCCTGAGAGTACATAGTGAATTCCATGTCAGCCTGAGCTAGAGTGAGACCCTACTCGAAAAAACAATAAATAAGTAAGTAAATAAATAAATAAATAAATAAATAAAGAATGAGATAATAAAAATGTAGTGCTGCCATGATGAATGTAAGCAATGATGGATGTCAGAGCTTAGTACAGGACCAGCCCAGAATAGTTCTCAGTGCATGGACAATACAATAATATTCCTTAGGTCTTCTGCTAAAATGATGTAACAAATTATGCCTAACCAGCCAAAGGAACCTATGAATAAGTATTTTGAAATGCTTTCTACTTGTTTTAAAAAAGAATATTCAAGAAACTGGTGATGATTCTCTTAAAATTATCAAGTGTCAAATCTTGGTTTTTTAAAATGCAAAATATTAACCCAGTGTTTTGTTTCTAAAATGTAGGGGGAAAAAAATCACAAGACAAACAGAAAGGTAGTTCTGTAATGCAATAAGACATGCACAACCCTCTGAGTGCTGCTAATGTATTTTCAATTTCAGATGGCTTTAAAGTAAATTTCTCAAATGTACTTCAATCTGGTTAGATACGCAGCATGACAATAGCTATGTAGAAAAATTTAAGTCTATGGTTCATCAGAACTTAAGTTCATTTATTTGCAAAATGTGTGCTATACTCATGGCTTAGACTTGGCTGTTCGACATTTATATATCCATTAATTAGCAGCTAGGCATGATTTAAAGGATAATGTTCCTGGCATTCAGTGTATATGAAGCAGGAACAGCTTTGTGGAAGATTAAACACTAAAGCAAATCAGAGACATTTTGTGACCCCCAGCAACCATTTGTTGCCAAAAAATTGCAATGTTGTAATTACTGTGCTGGGGGGAGGCATATTCAACAGATAGGATGACACACAGAAGAATGCATTTGAACTTGCCTCTTGCATGTTTAGGAATAATGTTTTCTTGTTTTGTCTTATTTGAATTGAGTTTCATTTGAAGAGAAGTTCTTATGAGTAAATGCAGTATATTTAACAATTCTTTGCACAGAAAGGAGATAACACTTCTAGAAATCAATGTATGCTTCTAATTAAGAAGTTAGGAATATGTACTTAATATGAAAACAAATGTAAATTGTTTTACTTCTCTTATTAAAATTGAACATAAATCTACAAGGGATTTATCTATTCTGACTGACAGGTTATCAAGAAAAAATATGGACTTTATGCTATGCCAATAATGTATTTCCAAGAGCATTATTAAAGAAATCAAAGTATATATTTAGTTTCATATATAAAAATAAGATAAGCTAATTTTAATTGCATTTTGGGAAAATATGTCCACTAACATAAAATTTGGTATATTTCTAAACCTAATTCCATATATATGTGTGTATATATACATATGTATGTATATATACATATAAAATTCTAGACTTTGTTAATTTATAAACATGTAATGTTTATTACATATTGCATGTAAACTGATATAGATTCAAATCATGAACATATTTAAATAATAATATTTATTCAAGTACATTTTCTCTAAATTACTGGGTTTTCAAGTTCTGTCATTCATTTTGCAATCTATTTATCAAATATATTCTGAATATAAATAACTAAAATAATAACACAAAATAACAAGTAATATTTGGCAGGACTAAGTAAGATGCTTAGCAATGTGTAGTAGTCAACATCTGAAAAAAAATCTCTCTTTTTCTGTCTCTCTACGGTACATATATAAAATGTATGTGTGTTTCTTTTCTAGGCTTACTGAAAAAAATTACATGGTTTAGTAAGCTAGTTTAACTTTCAATGAGAAAAGAATTTCTACTCTTCTTCTGTAACTGGATTTGGTATGCATTGTAAAAGAAAGAGTGAACAGTGTTAGTAACCCATTTTTTAATGAGACAAAAGATTCTCACACCACTGCTTGATTGTCATAAGTGCTTGTCTTGCCCACTTCTCTTGCTTCCTTGGACAGGCCTTTTTCTCTAACATTATGTGCCAGGAAATGTTTCAAAATCATAAAATTTTTGACATTGTAGGTGTATTTTGTTTGAAGAAGTAAGATTCTACACTCTGTGAAATCTTTCTCTTTTGGAATGTCGGTTGGGTAAAAGGCAGCCCTGTATTTTGAAGCACGGCTTTAATATCTACAGAGCTGCTGCAAATGTGCAGAAAGGCATCTGCCCTCACTGTGACTAAAATGTTTACTTTAGCAAACACTGCTCTATTAAATTTCAAAGTGGCACTCTGAATTTTAAATTGTAAAGAAAGCCTGGCCTCCATTCTTGAAAGCCCTGGTTTAAACATAAAAAGGACAGAATAGCTTTGAAGTTTGAATGAGATGCATGAACTCTCCTTTCTGAGTTGGAAGAACTCACAGGGCAGGCACATGCACTATTTATTATTATAACCCATGTCTGGTGTATCCTCATTTCGTTAATGTCTGTCCATTCTACTTTTTCATAAAAATACTGTATGTCAGTATATGATTTTAATTATTATTCTGCATTCAAAGAATATATCCACCCAAGATAATTTTATACTTTTTTCTAAACAAATCATCTGATTGCTCCTTAATGGGCATCTAGTTTGTAATATATGTATATTTCAGATCTTTTATTGATGCTGTCCTTCCATTTCTTCAGAGTTTAGTATACACATAAACATAGAAATACAGAAAATTTATATTTTGGCATAGATGCTCACCTTAATGAGTATTTATCTGGGCAGATGAGTCTCTGCATAATTGAACAATCCATGAACCAGAGATAATTGAGCATTACAGTAAGTTATGCCACCTATTTACAAATGGGAGCCATTAACTCCCTACTTTGCTCACTGGAGTGAACTTTTAAACCAAATAATTACAAATGCACCTTCACAAAATAAGTCTTTTCAGGGTCACTGCTTTTTATGTAGTTTAATAAATGATTATCCCAATGGCCTTTTGTTTCTGATTTAAAATGAAATAAGCAACTTATCATGGAAGATGCTAAATTGCTCCTTTTAACAAATTAATATTTAAATAATTGTAAGGATTGTTGTGCAAATCTAATCATAGAATATTCAGCAAAACTTTACTTTTTCTTCCTAAAACTTTCATAAAATTTTAAAGAAAAATAAAAAGAAGAAAATTCATAGCACAATTTTCATATTATATAAAATTATTCATGGTCTTAATTCAACACTGTTCAAAATATTAAAACCTATTCTAAGCAAACCATATCCTTTCTTATCACAACAGACAATTAAAGACAGCTAATTTGTCTTTGAATGTGTAAAAAGAAAGCTTTATCTTCCCCCAAATATATGTTTCATATTTTCTTTCTTTGGTCTTATCTATTTGGGTTAAGACTAAGGTTTATCATGGCAAGAATGCCAAACAGTGAGAACTTGTTAATGCATGAAAAGCCCTAGTTAAAACAGCCAGTCAGAACAAGCATCTGCCAACTGGCAGGGATACTAAATAATATTCAAGCCATTGTCCTAACTAAGGAGTCCTTAATCCATTTCTGGTCTCAGGAGGACACAGAAGCAACTGGAGGAGATCCAGGAACTAAACAGCCCCTTCCCTCACAGTTCACTCACTGCTGGACTCTGTGAGAAGATCCATCAGTCCATGTGGCAAGTTATTTTAGTCTTGGAAATTTCACATGCCCAATAGAACTTTAGGTCTTATAGTAAACAAATCTTGGAATTGTTACAATCCCATCCATTTGCTCTCACTGTTCTGTGTGCATTTAAGCTCATTCCTGGCAATGAAAGTAATACTATGAAGGGAAAGAAATACATCCATAATTTTATAATCTAATATACTTTGCATAAAAACATCCTTATAATTGAATTATAATATAATTTAGCATCGAGAATACATTTTTAGTATTTCCATTATGCAGGAATGAAGTGAAATGTCTTATGTGTTAATGAACTCTATCATTTGGTGGTATTCCAGCAAACATTATTATGTACATAGCATTATTTGGGAGTATCATAAAAACCCCAAAAGAAAACAAAAATTTGAAGTACATATTTTTAAAGATATTGTATTTATTTATTTGAGAGAGAAAATGGGCATGCTAGGGCCTCCAGCCACTGCAAACAAACTCCAGATGCATGCGCCCCCTTGTGCATCTGGCTTACATGGGTATTGGAGTCAAACAGGAATCCTTTGGCTTTGCAAGCAAACAGTTTAACTGCTAAGCCATGTCTCCAGCCCCTGAAGTATGTATTTTTTTAAGATTTCATTTTTATGCACATATTCTAACATATTATAAATTAGATAATGTTCATAAGAGCTATACCAACAATTTAAAATCAAATGGGTGAAAATCACTACATCTTACTAATATACATATAACACTATTTTTTCCAAGGCTAGTGATTGGAGACTAATTCAAATCATTTAATTTAAATTATGCAAATACAACCAAGAGATTAAACATATTTTGAAATGACTGGCATAATTAAATATCAAATGACTATAAAAATTTTATTGATTTAAAGCCGGGCATGGTGGCACATGCCTTTAATCCTAGCACTGGGGAGTCAGAGGTAGGAGGATTGCCTTGAGTTCAAGGCCATCCCGAGAATACACAGTGAATTCCAGGTCAGCCTGAGAAAGATCCTGCCTCGAAAAAAAAGGAAACAATTTTTTTTTCTTGATTTAATGCCAAACAGTTGCATAAAACTAACACATTTTAATGCTTTTGTTCTTCCACACATTTTAATAGCACGCCAGCTATGATGTTTAAAGTAGAAAGTGCTTGTTTAATATAAATGGTCATATTTATGTCAATTTTCACAAGACATTTGAAAAACCCTTTATATATGAATCACATGTTGCGTTTCTGAGGATTGCCATCACATGAAATAAGTTGTTAAAATATAGTCACATGTGATTAAATGTCTCTCAGATTCATCAATATACTTTTCTTAGAAAGTATTTTCTTAGGAAATATTACAATAATGTATCAGTAATGGTATGAATTAACAATATTTCTTTCAGAAAGAAAGAAATTAATATTTACAAAAGAAGATAAGATGCTAATCAAATGCACATGAACTTTCAGAAATGATGTTTGTGACAGCAAATGAATAGCAAAGTTTAGCAGCTTCAAATTCTACATGTTGTAATGTGTCTATGAAATTATATTATTTTTTCTAACTGCACTAAGCATTTTCAGTCCTGAGATTTTGATGTCAGTTTCTCAATAAATGTACTAGCTACACTAAGAACAAAGAAATTATTTGGATGTCAAGGAAAAAGTCAGAAAACTACTGAAATACCTAATTGCTAAAGTGGAAATCACTTTAGACTTTTTGAAGTATGTTTTACTTTGCTTAAAATATGGATAATTTTTCTCAATTACTTGATTTAAATGATATAAGATTACTACTAAAAGCTGCTACTCAACCATCTTTTAGTCATCTTAGACGAAAGCAAGCCACTCAGAAACATTTTCACAGGTGTAATTTGTACAAAACATAAGGTTGTGATTAAGAAACCTTAGGAATATGTATGAGTGTGACAACAACAGTATTATCAGCCCCTTTGTCTTCTTGCCATAGATAAATACATCTCTGATGATAGATGATCACCTTTTTTAATTGTATGAGCAAAGAAAATTAATATATCTACTGTCAAAGAACTGATAGTTTTAAATGACTTACCTGGCATAAGCAAGTTTAGTGATATGATATCTCACTCCAAACTTCCATGACATAAATACTTAAATTGGGAAGACTTTATAATAGGGCCAACATATGGCTTTGTCCTAAAAGCTCTCAGCTTTTTCATTCCCTCCAAAGTTGAAACGAATGAGCTCATCCCAGGAGCCTTTTTGTCTCCGTAGTTCATAAAGCCCAAGTTGTCTAAGTTCTGCATATTCCGCACCTTGCATCACCTACTTCACAAGTTAAATGCAAATTTTCCATCTGTCCTCTTAAGTTAGGACTCTTTCTTGATTTCCTACGCATCCTCATAAACTTCCTTCAGTTTAGATACTTGATTAGTGAAGTTAGTGAAGCATTTACTGCAGTTTCTCCATGCTTTGCTGTGCTAACATTATACTTTCACATGAATTTTCTTTTATATCAATTAGAATAATAATAGAATAGTAAATAAATAATATTAAATAATAGAATAATAACAGAGGTGCATTTTATTAAAAAAATACATTAAGTACCACCATATGAAAAATATTTCATTGTATATTTCAGAAGACAAGAAGATAAATAAATCCCATCTCTGGATTTTGCAGTCTAAGACAAATATAAGAATAAATAGTTAAGAAAATTTCTCCATGAGGAAAGAATCCTATGACAGTAGGATACAATATTCCAAATTGTGGTATTCTAGAGGAAACTTGAAGTTGTCACAGGTGGTACAATTATTCTACAGAGTGGTTGCCCCCATCATTCACAAGGACTGTGGACAGCATGGGGTTTTCTGAACCATTATCTATGCAAGATCTGGTACAGTGTCTCCAACCCAAAATCAAAAGAACACGAGTTTTGAACAACATTACATTCATTTTGGAAGGCCTTTTTATGACTTTTTAATTTATTTTCTCTGGAAGATATATCTTTTCTAATATATATTCATGAGAACTTCCATATGTTGAAGTAACAAATGGAATAATGTACCAAAAGACTTAGATATTACCATTCAAAATAGAAGAATTTTCATTGCTCTGTATATGTATTTTAGATACTGAAATGGAATATGAGCAAAAGTTCTTATTGTGCATAGAATATAAATGTATTACTAATTCAGCACAACTCATTTTAAGAAGATTGTCCTAATTCCAAGTAACTTAGAAAATTGATGGATTAAAAAAGTCAGAGATGTTTCCCCTCAATGCTATGGAATGCTATTTCCCCAGCATGATGTGGCAGTTGTCTTCTTAGACTCTATGCAGCTTTGAGTAACTACATGAGACATGTACAGATTAGGCCTATTAATGTGCTATTATAGGAGGAGGAGCTCATGAGGCCACACCCCTTCCTGATGATTTATAAGCAGTTAATGGTTGCCAGGAGGGAGGAACTCCAGACCTTGCACATCAGCAAAGATCTATACTTAGTTAATGCTTGTTGGAGGAAGGACCTCAGGAGACCACACACTTCCCTGAGGGTATATCTATATTTATCTTATCTATCTATTATTCATCTATCTACCAATCTACATACATATGGGCAATTAATGATTTTTAAAGGGAGAGGCTCATGACACTCATTCATTCTTAAGGATATTAATAATTAGCTATTAATAGTGTTGATTTTCTCCAGTGGGGTAGCTGCTCATCAGTTGTCCATGCTCAAATCCCAACTAATTTTGCAGGTTCTCCAAACTGTACTTACAGAGACTTGTTTCTGTTATGAGTGTCCTTTCTGCAATGAAGCCATTTGTTCATATCTCCTCAGAAAATGTTCACCAAACACTAAGATTTCAGGTCCTAACTACTTTAAAAAACACACACAAGGTTTTCCCTTAGATTCTATTTTTAGACTGAGAAGAGAGAGAGGGGGAAGGGAGAGGAAGGACAGAGGAAGGGAAATGAAAAAGGGAAGGAAAAAGGATTAAAAAGAAAGGAAGAAGGAGTAGGACTTACATGGAATGTATGTTGTAATTCCTCCCAGAGTCTCTGTTACATAAAGTGAAGAAATTGTGTCAATTTATTTTGAACAATGAAAGGGTGAAGAAAGATATGAAATAACATCAATCTGAAAAGCTCGGATCTCAGCCCAAGAAGACTAAATTTTCATATGAAACCTATCTGTGGGTGTCAGGGGAAGGACAACTCACACCAGGACATCTGCAGAGGCCACTATGGGCATCAGCTTCATGGGGCTTTGGACCAAAGGAGCCACTCACAGGCCTCCACAGCAAATGAGAAAAATCTCACCAGTCTCAGCCACCTGGTACTGAGTCTGTGTGAAGGTCTCCAGCTTCCAGTTGACCAGCCACTGAGACTTTCCAGAGACAAGAGGATGAGAAAAAAAATCACTTCTATGTGGTTCAACAGATGGGTGACTCTTGTACTTTCTCTAGAAGATGGGGCCATGCTGTCTGCTCAGGTGAGAAAACTGGAGTCAGAGGCCAGCAACATCTGTGAGTGGTAAGAAGCCTGCAGTTTGAAGGCAACGTCTCATCTGTCTGACTCCAGGATCTGGACCATGCCTTTGCTGGTGTTCCTCATAATGGATGAGGGTAGATCAGAGATCAAGGGCTGGGATTCTGTCCACCAGGTGGAAATGTGGAAATCCATCACATATGACCCAACCCCCAATGGTGATGCTGCAGCTGCAAGCCCAGGAACAGGTTCAGGCAACATGAGTTCATAAGGGACATCTGATTGAAGCAACCATACCTTCATTCTAAGAAAATCACATAAAATAACCCCATTTTCAGTAGAATTAGTTGTGTTATGCAAACTATTGAAATAATAACACATTATCTAATGTTAACTTCAAACACATTAATGTTCATTTATGTGTAAAAGACACAATAACTTAATATCATCTTCATGGGTTTAGTCCATGTAGCCCACTCTAAAAGGAACACAGAAATTAAAAGAAAAGTGAGAATATTTACCTAAATGCTCCAGTTTGATCAAGGTTTACAAACTGTCCTCATATATTACAGAATAATTTGTTCTCATTTAGGCAACACAGGTGTACTAAGAAATTCAAGTACTGCTTTTACAATTTTGAAAAAAAAGAGAAAAATAATAATGTAAAGGGGAATAACAAGTGAGACTTGAAGCCCAGGTTAAAAGAAATAATGATTAAATGAAGGTTTAGTCACTGAAAGTAAGTGAGCAATGGTTATTTTCTCTACTCACTATTACCATTTAACTTACAAGGTCTACTCAATCAACTATGTAAATGCAGCTAAATCTTTATTAATTTGGGGGGAATGCTAACTGTTGACACAAAAGATACAACTCTCACCTCAAAGGGGGTAAGAGGTAGTTTATTCTGGAGCCAAATATAAGTGACTATGGCACAGGAACATAGATTTAGGTAACCCCAATTCTAATATGTTAACAATTTCATGAAGATTTTTATAGGTACAGAAAGAAGAAAGTCATAAATGAAGGGGCTTTTCAAATGCATTGGCTGGCATTCAGGTGTAGGTTATATCAAAGTGGGGAAATTTCCACCATGGGCTTCAGATTTAATCTGATGACATTCTTAGCCCTTGGGTTGGTGGAAGCTGGTGGTCTGCTAGTGCATTCCAAAAAAGTTGCATCTGATCAACTGATACTGATGTGGATGTTGGGTCAGACACAGAGGCTGGCAATAAATAACTATTGAGGGGCTCAAAGTAGCCCAAGGTACTTTAACTCTGAGCTCGCAACATTCCATATTTCTGTGATCATAGGAGTTTATCAGTCCATTCAGTCTGGGACATAGATAAAACAGATGCAAGCACTTTTCTAAGAACTCTAGTTAACACTGGGAATTGAACTCAGGCCCTCATACGTACTATGGCAGGGCTCTTCTACTGAATTCCAACTTTAACCTAGGCTCAGGATTCTCATAATTTGATTACTTCTGTAATGATTGAGCTTTATTTTTTTTTAATACATCCATCCCACCACCAGAGGTATTGCCTTGAATTGAACACTTAGTTTTATAAACCTTTACCTAATTTTCACCTATAGCATTAACTTTGTTTATTTTTCTTTTCATTCTGAAAATTCTAAACCAATACTTCTAATTGGAATACAGGATCCATCTACTGAATTATGTAAAGCAGTCTAAAACACTTGAGATCCATCTGATCATGCTTAATTGCATGTAAAAATGGGCCAAAGCAAAAAATACTTTGCAGACAAAACAGCATTTGGTTCTTAATTTGACTTATACTGAATTTCTTTGCAATATGACTTTGCTTCATCACTTTCCTGACATATGAAGGTTACTGGAGCTTTATTCTAATGCAATAAGAAAAATGAAAGCTGGGGGTATGGCTTAGTTGTAGAGTGCTTGTTTAGCATGAACAAAGCACTATGTTTGATCCCTACCATCACAGGAAGAAATACTGCTTTGCTGATTTGTTTAACCAGAGGTGACTTGAAGGCTGTTTCCTTCTAATATCACAATTATGCAATTATCTCATTGTTTATTTATCATCTATCAAATCCAACCTGTTACACAAATTTTCTTTTCTTCTACCAAGTTATGTAGCATTGTTATGGAAAATTAAAGTTGCTTCTTTGGATGAACACTTAGTATATCTTTGTACTACAAAGTTAATTTTCAGAACTCTGATGGTAGTTTGTGTACCTAAGCTTGATTGCTTTCAATCTGTCTTCCATTTCTCTCCATTCTATACGAGAAGAAATCAACACTTTGATGTGTATTTCTCAGGTTGTACAATCAAGCTGTTTCTTGTTACAGTACACAGTAGATATACCATTGTGATTTTGGAAGGCAATGGGAAGAGAGGAGCCAGAGTACTTTCATATTCAACTTTACTAGGCAGTTTTTCAACTATGGCTTTTTACAGCTTCCATTTTCCATCTGATAGGTTCATTGTGATTCAGGCTTTCAAGGAACCTCTTGTCTCCAGGAGCACTTCTTTATGCAGCTTTAGCCCCATCTTTCTGCTATTCCTAATTTGTAGGTTACACCATCAGTTCATTTGGTTCCTTCAAATCTCTATCACCTGTCAGCTAGCTTTTGCTGTAAATATTCTAAGTTGTCCCTGTTTACATGATTGACTTCTTAAAATTCCTCAAATATGATTGTAGTCATGTGAAATGGTATTGGTTTTGTTGCTCATTGCATATCAGAATACTGAGCTGTGAAGATGCTATTGTTTTTATAATTTTTAAAGTATCTATTTATTTATTTGCAAGGAGGGAGAGAGAGGGAATGAACATGCCAGGATGTGGTGGTTTGATTCATTTGTCCCCTATAAACTTAGGTATTCTGAATGATAGTGTCCTCTCTTGATGGCAATTGGAAATTAACACCTCCAAGAGGCAGTGTCATGTTGGGGGCTGGCTTATGGGTGTTATAGCCAGCTCCTCCTTGCTAGTGTTTTGCACAATCTCCTGTTAATGTTGTCCACCTGATGTTGCCCACCCTTCTCATGCTATCCTTTTCCCTGACATTATAGAGCTTCCCCTCGAGCCTGTAAGCCAAAATAAACCTCTTTTTTCCCACAACCTGTTCTTGGATGGGTGATTTCTACCAGCAATGCAAACCTGACTGCAATAGTAAAGTTGGTATTGAGGGGTGGGATTGCTGCTAGACACCTGACTATGTGGCTTTGGCCTTTTGGAGCTGATTTTCGAGAGGAATATGGAAGGATTTGAAACCTTGGCCTAAGAGATGCCTTGCAGGGCTGTAAATACACCTTGATGGGTTATTCTGGTCAGAGTTGAAAGACCTGAATGCATAAGAACTATGGACTGTGAGGTTTGGTTTATGAAGGTGAGAAAGAGCTTTGCTTGGACTGGGTTAGAAGTTTGTGTGAGAAACTTGCTGTTATGCCTGTGTCCTAAGAAGACGTGCCAGGTTGCTTTGTATAGAAATGAACTTGTGTGAGCAGAGGGATATGGCACAGAAAAGAAAAAAAAAATCTTTGGGTGAACTACTGCCCTTTCAGCTGCAATTGAGAGATTACAACCTTTGAGTCTGGGCCAGCTGACCTGCACTGGGGCAATAGGAAGAAGGTAGATTCTTTTGAAGGGGCCTGAGTGCTCAAGGAGTGCCCTGTTCTTCAAAGTGTGCTTTATCGCCCCCCACCCCCAGTTAACAAATAGGCACCCTACCTGGTATTGTGGAATATAAGAAATGCAGGAAAGAGGGGGTCATTGAGTTTGCAACACAGTCTTGTGTTTTGGAAATGGCTATGGGCAGTGTGAAGCAGGTTTGCTAGATGTCTGCATGGAGACCCCGTGGGGCCATGAGGATGAACTGTGGGTTGCAGTGGAGACCCATTGGAGATGCCAGGACCACAAGATGGTTGCCAGATGAAGTTTCCTAGGACTGTGAGTAGCCTAGCTAGAGGGGTGGAATTGGAACTCCAGAGACTTGTTGCTTGTTAGAATTATAGGACTTGGAGATTTGCTAATGACTAGAGTTGTTGGACTTGGAGCTACAGAGTTTGATGTTTGCCCTGTTTAAATCTTGTATTGGTTGAAGATTTATTTGCTATGTGCAATGCCATCATTTGTAATATGAGTGTTTATTGTGTACTGAGTTTGGGGGTATGTTTTGGTATTACGGCTCAGTTAAAAGACCTTGGATTATGGGGATATTTGAGCATCATTAGGATTGATAAAAACTATGGTGACTTTTAAAGTTGGACTGAATGCATTGCATTTTACATCATGGGTGTTCATCAGTTTATGGGGGCCAGGGGCAGAATGTGATGGCTTGATTCATTTGCCCCCATAAACTTCGGTATTCTGAATGATAGTCTCCCCAACTGATGGCAATTTGAAATTAATGCCTCCAAGAGGCAGTATAATGTTGGAGGCGGGATAATGGGTGTTATAGCCAGCTCCCCCTTGCTAGTGTTTGGCACACTCTCCTGTTCCTGTTGTCCACCTGATTTTGGCCAGGGAGTGATGTCCACCCTCTGCTCATACTATCTTTTTCCCTGCCATCATGGACCTTCCCCTTGGGCCTGTAAGCCAAAATAAACCTCTTTATCCCACAAGCTGCTCTTTATTGGGTAATTTCTATCAGGAATGTAAACCTGACTGCAAAACAGGGCCTCGGCCAACGTCCCAGATGTATGTGCCACTTTGTGTATCTGGATTTACGTATATGATACAGAATCAAATCTGGCATTCAAGCTTTGCAAGTAAGTGCCTTAAGTGTGGACAAATCTCTCCAGCCTTTAATCATTCTTTAAATCATAGTTAACAGGGCTGGAGAGATGGCTTAGTGGTTAAGGTGCTTTTCTGTGAAGCCCAAGGATCTGTGTTCAACTTTCCTGATCCCACATAAATCAGACCCACAAGGTGACACAAGCACACAAGGTTGCATATGCACACAAGATGGCCCACACATTTAAATTTTGATTGCAGTAGCAGGAGGCCCAGCCACACCAATTCTCTCTCCCCCCCCCTTACTCATAACAGTTTTGTTTTAGAAAATCATAGTTAACAGTAGCAGATTGTAGGTACTGAATTTGATTCAGGTTGGTCTGCACCTTCACCAGTGCCTTTATCATAGAGCATATGCATTGTTTGATAATCTGTATATTCATTTGAAACATATCTATGCTTTTCCCTAACTATAACTAAGCCTTCAATAATAATCACTTGCAGTAAGAACCTTCAAAACACTTTACTTTTTGAGAGGACCTTCTTAGTGGCACACTGCAACATATTTTAGAAAACACTACTATGATGTCCTGCAGACCGAGATTTAAGGCAAGCATAGAAACTGGATGACCTGACAGGACACTATGTAATGCTTCAGACAAGAACCCTGGAGACCTGGCCCAGGATTTTGACCTTGGATGAGTACTCAGACTTTACATACTTTGAAAGGAGTTAACAAGATACTTGGACAAATTAAATTGGACTGAAGAGAAAGAGATAATGTTGTGAGCTAAAATGAAGGAGAAAGTAGATCTAGAAGGTGCAGGTTGAACAAGAATTTTATTCACATTGAATTATTTTACTATAACTTACCTTATGTTATCAAAGAGCTATTTTTCTGATGATGTAAGTGTTGATACCAGGAAAGCATCCATATGAATAATTGTAATCTAAGAGAAATATAGCTCAAGGACTTCTGTTCAATATAGTGACAGCCTAGCTGCACTGTACCTCCCCAGGAAACAAAGGCAAGGCATTAAGGGCTCATTGGGTCTTTTAGGGGAGAAAAATATCTTGCCAGTGGGAGGGTGTAGAGGGGGAAAAAAGGAATCATGGATACCTCAATCATGGGTAGCCCACCAGAACCCTAATACCCCCAAGCAGCCTCCTTACCCATAGTCCCAGCTTCAGGATACTCCCACACTTACTGTAGGAAAGGGTACCCAGGCCAGCATTGTTCCACTTGCCTCACTACACAGGGGCAATTGCCCTACTACCTCCACCCATGTGTGACCTTGGTCAGGCTCCACCAACTGGCCCACTGACCCGCTCGAGCTCAAGCTTGATCTGTCCATCTGTCCTCCAAATGTGAGGCACCCGTTTGCTCGTGCAAGCTTAGCCTGCACTGCCCATTTGCCCACTTACTGCTCTGGCCACCCGCCTGTCCACACATGAGCTCAGGCCCATTCCACCTGCGCATGCCAGCTCAGACTCACTCTGCCTGTCCGCAGGCACAAGCTTAGGCCCAATTCCCCATCTGCCGCACCAACTGCTCACCGGTGTCCTGCTACACATGAGCTCAGGCTTCTTCACTGTCCCAGTGTCCCACCATGGATAAGTTTAGGCTGCTTCAGTGCTTGGTGCTTTGGTGTCCCTCAGTGTGCAAGCAAAGTCTGCTTCTGTGAGAGCTCAGACTGCTTCAGCATCGGCCCTCAGGCTGCTTCAGCTTCCCATTATGCATGAGCTCAGGCTAATCCATCCACCCACATATTAGCCCAGGACCACTCTGCCCATCTGCTTGCCTGCCCCCCAGCTCAGGCCAGCTCCCCCAAGAGGCACCACTTCCCCCACCCATCAAGGCCACAGTTCTAGTCTCCCTGCCCATACACTGTGTTGGGCAAACCACAGCACAAAAGAAATAACATAAAAAACAAATTCAAGTAAATCCAGTAAGATCACCCAGCTTACGATGAATGTCTCTAGTCAAAACATAGAAGATACATTAGGATGAGAACATCAAAATGAAGCTATGAGCAATGTAACCCTGAACAAGCTACTGGTAGAAATTTCAGCAAAGTAACAAAGGACCAATAATCATATGGGAGCAGCCATCACTAGACTAGACCCTAATAGATAAGAAAATGGAAGGAATTCAAAAACAGTTGAGATATATGAAGGAGAGTGAAACAAAAGAGGACCTCAAAAATCAGCTGGTGATGCTAAACAAAGACATAAAAAAATGCAAGGATAAATTACATAAGGCATCAAGAAAATCAGAAAATGATGCAGAAAGGGAGGATGACAGCAGGAGGGAAACTATACATAGAAAAGTAGCAGAAAATGAAAGCCAAATTTAACAAGTCCAAAACTTTTTAGAAGCTCTCAAGAATAGAGTAAGCCATGTGGAGGATAGAAATTCCAATCTGAAAGACAAGGCAGAAGAAACAGTTCAAGAGTTCAAAAGTTTCAATAAGTTCAAAAAATTTCTGTGAATAGAACATGAGGGAATTGTGGGATACCCTTAAACATGCTAACACCTGGGTCATGGGAATACCAGAAGGGGAAGTATTCAGACCAAAGGCATGGAGAACTTATTTCATAAAATAATCAAAGAAAATTTTAACACTCTCTCAAAAGAAAAACTCATCAAGATACTAGAAACTAACAGAACTCCAAGCAGATTGGACCAAGGTGAAACTCTCCAAGACATATTATCATTGAGACTCTAAACACTGACACCAAAGAGAAAATCCTAGAAGCAGCTAGGGAAAGACAGCACATCACTTTTAAAAGTAACTCCATCAGAATTACTTCAGACTTCTAAATAGAAACTCTGAAAGCCAAAAGGGCCTGGAACGAAACACTGCAAAGTATAAGAACATATGGCTTCCAAACCAAAATACTTTACCCAGCAAAAGTATCCCTCATAATAGATGGCGAAAGAAAATCTTTCCATGACAAAACTGAGCTTTACAATTATATGAACAAAAAACCAAACCTACAGAAAGCATTTCAGGAAATTCTCCACACAGAAGGATCAAATAATCAACCTCAAATGCCTACAAGAAACAGAATACAATATCCAAACTCAGAGAAGGCACAAATAACTTCAAAGTCCATGAAAACACGAAACCACATACACCAACAGAATATGGCAGGGATCAAATCAAACTCCACAGTCATTACCCTAAATATTAATGGTGTTAATTCACCCATCAAGAGACACAAGCTAACAGGATAGATCAGAAAATTAGACCACTAAATCTGTTGTCTTCAAGAAACCCACCTCACCATTAAAGACAGACATCTCCTCAAGGTGAAAGGGTGGAAAGCAATATTCCAAGCAAATGGGAATAAGAAATAAGTAGGCATAGCTACATTAATATCGGATAAAATAGACATCAAACCAAATATAATAAAAAAAAACAAAGAAGGCCACTTCCTACTTATCAAGGGAATGATCCATCAAGAGTATATCACAATCATAAATCTCTATGCACCAAACATAGGGGCACCACAGTTCATAAAACAAAACCTACTTGACAATAAACCAGAAATAACCACCAACACTATCCTAGTTGAGGACTTCAATACACCATTATCAGTAATAGATCATCAAAACAGAAACTCAACAGGGAAGAAAGAGAGCTCAACAAAACCATAGATCACTTAGACCTAATGGACATCTACAGAACATTCCATCCCAAATCCACAGACAACATTCTTTTCAGTAGTCCATGGAACATTCTCTAACATAGATCATATACTGGGTCACAAAGCCTACCTACAATTTTAGGAAGATTTACATAATTCCCTGCATGATATCAGATCACAATGCTATATAGCTAGAAATTAACAACAAAAGAGCCACCAAGAATCCCATGAGCTCCTGGAAACAGAACAGCACACTTTTAAAGACTAAATGGATAGTGGGTGAAATAAAAAATGAAATTGCAAAATTTCTGGAATTGAATGACGATGAGAACACATCATACCAAAACTTATGGGACACAATGAAGGCAGTCTTCAGGGGAAAATTCATAGCACTCAATGCCTTCATAAAAAAGACAGAGAGATCCCAAATCAGTAACCTAACCATCCACCTAAAGGCACTGGAAAAGCAAGTAGAATCCAACCCAAAAACACCAGACAGAACAAAATAATTAAGATCAGAGCAGAAATTAATGAAAAGGAAACTAAGAAAACAATTAAGAAAATTGACAAAACAAAGATCTGGTTCTTTGAAAAAATCCACAAGATTGACAAACCCCTGGCCAATTTGATCAAGCAAAAAAAAAAAAAAAAAAAAGGTGCATCAAATAAACAAAATTAGAAATGAAAAAGAAAAGATCACAAAAGATATAAGTGAAATTGGAAGAATCATCAGGACTTATTTCAAAAACCTTTATCCAAAAAACTGGATAATATGGAGGAAATGGATAAATTCCTGGACACATACCATCTATCAAACCTAAACTCAGAGCAGATTAATCTCCTAAACAAACCCATCACACTCATCAAGGTTGAAAAATAATTTAAAAAAAAATCCTCCCCCAAAGAAGAGTCCAGGACCAGATGGCTTCTCAGCTGAATTCTATCAAACCTTCATGGAAGAACTCAAACCAATCTTTCTCAAACTGTGCCACACAATTGGTGAACAGGGAAAGCTCCCCAACTCCTTCTATAAAGCTATTATCACCCAATTCCAAAACCAGACAGAGATGCCACAAGAAAAGAAAACTACTGGCCTAATTCCATGATGAATTAGATGCAAAGATTGTGAACAAAATCCTCACAAACTGAATCCAACAACACATCGAAAGCAGTACCCACATTGATCAAGGGGGATTCATCCCAGGAACACAGGGGTGGTTCAACATATGGAAATCTGACAATGTAATACACAATATAAACTAGGTGAAACAAAAAACCACATGATCATATTGATAGATGCAGAAAAGGCCTTTGACAAAATACAACATCACGTCATGATCAAAACATTGGAGAGAATTGGCATGGTTAGTTCATATCATAACATAATAAAGGCAATATACAAAGCTCCTAATGCCCAAATAATACTTAATGGAGAGAGACTGGAGCAATTACCATTGAGATCAGGAATAAGACAGTGGTGTCCACTCTCACCTCTGCTCTTCAATATAGTACTGGAAGTCCTAGCTCAAGCAATAAGACAGGAGAAGGAAATAAAAGGGATACAATTTGGAAAGGAAGAAGGTAATTTAGGTCTATTCAGTGACGACATGATTCTACACATAAGAGACCCAAGAGAATCCATCCCAAAACTCTTGAAGGTGATTAACTCCTGTAGCAAAGTAGCAGGATACAAAATCAATGCACAAAAATCACTAGCCTTTCTATATGCAAATGACAAAGATACAGAGAAAGAAATGAGGAACACGGTCCCATTTTCAATAGCAACAACAACAACAAAATACTTTGGAATAATATTAACCAAGGAAGTGAATGATGTATGCAATGAAAACATAACAACACTCAAAACAGAAATTGAGGAGGACTTGAGAAATTGGAAAGACCTCCCATGCTCCTGGATAGGCAGAATTAACATTGTGAAGATGGCAATCCTACCAAAGGCAATATACATATTTAATGCAATTCCAATTAACACCCCAACATTATTCTTCACATAGATAGAAATAAAGATCTCAAAATCCTTATGGAAAGGTAGAAGGCCTCAGTTATCCAAGCATATACTCAGCAAAAGCAATATCTCTGGAGGTATCACCATACCTGATCTAAAGCTGTATTACAAAGCCACAGTAATAAAAATGTCATGGTACTGCCATTAAAACAGGAGCATAGACCAATGGATTAGAACTGAGGACAGGACTTTGGGCAACCAACTACAGCTACTTGATATTTGACAAAGACCCTAACAATATAGGCTGGAAAAAAGATAGCATGTTCAACAAATGGTGCTGGGCAAACTGGATAACCATATGCAGGAAATTGAAATGTGATCCACACATCTCACCATGCACAACACTGAAATGAAAATGGGTCAAAAACCTCAATATAAGACTACTACTAGATGAGAATATAGGAGGAACTTTCCATGATAGAGGAATGGAAAAAGACTTCCTGAACAAAATGCCAGCAGCACAGGATATTAAACAGTCATTCAAGTAATGGGATCACATGAAGCTAAAGAGTTTCTTCACAGACAAGCATACAATAAGGAAAGCCAAATGGTTACCCACAGAATGGGAGAAAACATTTGCTGAATATCCAACTGACAGAGGCCTAATCTCTAGAATCTACAAAGAACTCAAAAACCTAGACAATAAAAAGTCAAACAATCCATTCACAAAATGGGGCAAAGAGTTGGACAGGCAGTTCACAGAGGAAGAAATGCAAATGGTAAACACACACTAAAGAAAATGTACATACTCCCTAATCATCAGGGAAATGAAAATTAAAACAACTATGAGATTCCACCTTACCCCAGTAAGGACAGCAGACATCAAAAAATCAAATGAAAATAAATGCTGGCGAGGATGTGAAGAAACACAAACCCTCATCCACTGTTTGTGGGAATGTAAGATTGTACAACCACTTTGGAAATCAATATGGAGACTCCTTAAAAACTGAGTACAGAGTTATCAACAGAACCATTTGTTCCCTTAGTGGGCATGTACCCTAAAACCTTCAAGCCTCAGTCCAGAGAGATTTGCTCAACCATATTTATAGTGACTCAATTTGTAATAGCTGAGAGCTGGAATCAACCCAGATATCCATCACTAGAAGAATGGTAACTATGATGTGGTATATCTACACAATGGAATTCTACATAGCCGTAAGAAAAAGTGACACAATGAAATTTGAAGAAAAATGGTTGAACCTGGAACAGATCATTCTCAGTGAACTTACCCAATCACAGAAATATAATTGCCGCATACTCCCACTCATCTACACCACATAACCTGAATCTACCCAAGATACCAACATACCCAGCAAGCATCTCAAGGACTAGACAATAGGGTGGGTGGGGAGGGAGGGGAGGGCAAGAGACAGGTGGGGGACACAAATCTAGACCCAAACAGCAGTGGTAACATAAAATTCTACATCCTAAAAGACAGACCAAATGGTTGAACCTTCACCAGGCCCTTAGAGAGAACACCTGAATCACAAGGCCCTGGAGAGGGTATGATGAAGACTGACTTTAATCTTCTACAGCCTCTCTATCTCTCTCTTTTCTCTCTAACTTTTTTATATTAGTTATCTTTTCCTTCCTTCTCTTCGTGCGTACTGACCTGTAACTCCCAGTACCAGCTGGTGGCTATCATCCATAATGAGCTTTTGATCAGGGAGACTTACAAGATTTCCTGAAAGCATGACAGATTTCTGTCAGAGTACTTGATGACCTACCAAAGGTTAGTGGTAACACCCTACTGCTGAAGACACCATATGCGGTTGACATGTAACATGGAGTAATAAGGCTTAAAGCGGGAAGAGAGTCAGTCCCCAGACAGTCAGCGGTCTAGTTCCAGAAGGTGCTACATGAGTGAATGGGGGAAAATGACCAATATCTGTCCAAGCAACTCATGCTCTAATCTACTTAACAGCAAATAACCTGTTGTGATGCTCACACAAGTGCAATAGTGTCACACAGCTTTGCTGGGAAACCAACTGCTCTTGATTTGGCTAACTGATCTGCTCAGTGGTACTGGACCCATAGCTGGAACTGGGAAACAAGTCAAAACCATATCCTAACATGAGCCCACTGTCCACTACCAAGATACCACCAATTGTGGGCTACAAGAGCGCCTATGCCTATTAAATTCTCTATAAGAAAATAAGGGTTATCCCATTTGTCTGGTGCTAACTTTACTCTCCATTGGAGAATCTGCTTCCCTTTTTCAGATAGACACAGATCCTAAGGAGAGAACCACCCCATCATACCTCAAGAGGGCCCCAGATGAAACTAAGAATCATTGGCAAAAGAAGCAAGGATACTATTTTCTTGGTAAACCTGGTACCAGCACAAGGGTAAAGGAAATGACACAGAGAATAATCAACTCCTAAAAAATCAAATATCAAGAAACACAGAGGCTCCCAACACCTCATCACTGAAGCAGACCGAACATGGCTCACGGAAATTTTATGGAAGAGGTGGGGGGAAAGAATTTCAGAGCCACATGTTGGGTCATGATACACAGAGACATTTCCTCCTACCGATAACTGTGGGCTAACTCCACAATGCATGACCCATATACTTCAACAAGGTGGGGCCAGAGAGAAGGGGTAGGACATGGAGGAAGCTAACAATGGTACCAACTTGACTGTTTTCACTGAGTACAGACTAATTAATAAAAAATAAAATAAAATAATTGGAAATGTAATTTTAATTAAATTAGAAAATAAACTAATTGTAAGTTAAAAAAAGAAAAATATAGCTCAAGTTAGCACTCCATTTTTCACAAGAAAATGTCATTTGGAATAGTACCATTCTAAACAGGAGAATAATAATTAAGAATGTTTGTTAAACCTTGGGAAATGCTGATAGAAAGGCTCTAAAGGAAAACCCAGTCCCAGTGAAAGGAATTTCCCATGCATGGAGAACATACAACACAACCCTACCCCACCATTTAACAAACTCCACAGACCAATGGTGTATTGCAAATTAATAATTTATACAAAGTATAATTAGCATTGCGTTTTTTAGCTAAAAGTTTACTTGTATGTGCATGTCTATTTTCTGCTCATTGGCTGTTAGTCCTGAAGGCAGATTTTTGCCATCTTTCTTCCATTTGCCCCTTTGTTATTTTAAGCCAGGTTCTCAAATAGACAGTCAATTCCTTAAACACTGAAGGGAGTTTGCCAAAGGGTTTCGTGTAAAAATGAGTCCATATATAGTACATGACAGTCTATAAAAATGAAACTAGAGCAAAAAAAAAAAAGTGTATGTGGAATACTTTGCACATAGCAATCATAAATTGAAGCTGAGAGTTTAGATTCCAGACACACAGAAATACTGTTCCACATATAACTGAAGCTACAGTTTCTTTATTGGTCCTCTTAGAAACTTGGCTTTCTAAATCAACTAAAGATTTCATATTCCCACCAGTCCACAGGAAATGATTTTAAAATGTCTCATTTTATTTCATTCTTATGAGTCTTGATGTAGTACTATTACAAAATGTGTCTTACCATTTGATACTTAGTGACAATCTAACACTCAAGCGCATGGTATCAAAATTGTAAGGCAAGCTAGTCACATTTCTATGCTTAATGAAACATGTTTGTAACATATATATTTAGAAATTATCCATTATTTTACTGAAATCATTAAGGATTCCTTTCTGTTCACATGCTAGAAAACACAATAACAGGATAAACACTACTTATTTCCTTTTAAGCAGTCCTCATCCACAGTTCCAGGACAAATAATTATAGTCACAGGACAACAAAAGATTTTCAGCTGCTCTCCCAATATAGGAAATGAATCTAACCAGAAGGTATTGATTTTCCTAGGTAAGGCCAAATTACAGGTAGAGAAATTCCCTACACTATCTCTGGGAAGTAGAAGCTCAAATAAATTTCACTTAAAATGTGTTCATTCAATTGCCTTCAAGAAACACCAAGTAAGGATGTGCATCTTCAATTTCATGACCACAGTCCACTCATGGATGAAGACATGCAGCAGTGTCCTGGCAGTTTTCTCTTCTCACACCATTCTCAATGCTGTCTACATTACTATCAAATATAAGTAGACCCTAACTCCTTCCTCATCTACAAGAATTCATATATCTGAAAACCAATTCCATCAGTAGTTTGGTAAGATAATGGTTGTTTATTAAGTCATTAATTAGATAATGGCTCTTTGTAGGCACTGTCTCTTCACAGGCTCAGTGAAATGCAGTTGTAATAAAATCAGTAATATATTTGCAATTATAAAACAAGAAAGAAAATGAGAATAATTTGAACCCCAAAACCTCAATAAGCATTTACAACGAAAAAAGAAAGAGTAGTATTTAGAACCCACTTCCTTCCACTTCCTTGTGTTAATCATATCTTGATTAAAGCCATGGGAGTTTATAATTTTAGCTAGAATATAAAATATTGGGTATGAAAATGTTAATATAGAAGACAACTAAGACATCAGAAGAAAAAGATCCCCCCCAAAAAATCAGTACAATTAGAAGTGTAGGAAAAATACTTAAATGTTATCTAAAGGAAATCATATGAAATAAGTAATGAATAAGGAATATTAGTTTTCTAAAATTTAGCTAAGTAATATTCAATTAAAAAATGTGAGCCGCCAGGTATGGTGGTGCATGTCTTTAATCCCAGCACTCGGGAAGCAGAAGTAGGAGGATCACCTTCAGTTTGAGGCCACCCTGAGGCTACACAGCAAATTCCAGGTCAGCCAGGGCCAGAGTGAGATCCTACTCTGGAAAAAAAAAAAAAAAAAGAGAGAGAGAACTTCATTAGCTCCAGTTTATATATAAAGAGGGGCCAAAATACTGGCAACAGACCAGATCATTTGGGGAACTTAATATGGACATATTCAGAAGAGGCTGGGAGTCTATTTTGGTGGAATGAAGGACAGGATAGGCAAATTCACAGGAAAGAGCTTCTCACTAAATAAAAACTATGGGAAGCAGGTCTGATGCCCAAGTAACATTATAATGACAAAGGGAAATTGCAGTGAAGAATGGCTGAGAGAGCATCTGGGGGAGAAAGAGAGTCACTCTAGAAGGCCAAGGTGCTGATGTTTACAGGTACAGGAAAGAGAAGGAAAGAAGCAGGTTTCAGTGCCATCCTCCTGAAACAAAGTAGAATTTAAAACATCAAGGTGAAACAAACCACAAGAAACAATTTATAAATTGTTTTGATATATGAGTATATAATTCTTATATATAATTTAAAAAATATATGTATTTTTAAAAAACGTTTCTTTACATACAACAGAAATAATCCTCATGAAGAGAAAATAAAATGGAAATGATGAAAATAAAAGTTAAGCAAAGATGGTAAAAAAAAAAAAAAAAGAAAAGAAAACCTAATAACAGAAGATGGGATTAATACTACAACTGTCCAAAAATTTCAATTACTTTTTGTGGGTTGAAATTCAGATAAGGATAGAATTACTCTTGCAAGTGAGTAAGAATATTTGTATGTATATACACATATATGTGTGCACCACAAGTATGAGTATACAGGTATGCTACTAACAATGGAATGAACATAAATAACATGGAATATATATATATATATCTTGTTAAAGGAAAAGTCTCTGATACTAGGTATATGCAATTTTTTTTCCTTATCCAATGTAATAAAATTAGTAATACATTTGTAGTTACCAAAAAGTGAAAAAACTATTATAAGTTTTGAAGATCCAGGGTCAGTATTAGCCCTAGTTATTATTTATGTATGTGGTGAGCCATCATGAATCATAAAATAAAGGCAAATTTTGATCTGAAATACTGTATTGTGGATCTTTTCTCACTTAATCAAGTAAGATCCTAATTCACTCAAATATTTCCAAGAGAACTTGGTATAATGAACAACTAAATAAGAATATTCATGCATTAAGAGGAAACAAACAAATTTGAAGATCATGGATAATGAAGTAAAAAAAAATGCAACACAGAAGTATAGGAATAAAGTGCCAAAATAAAGAGAATGAAAACAAGAAAATAAAGAGGATGAAATCTGATCCAGAGATAAGTCCCAAAATAACCACAATAACTGGAAAAGGGTATTATGGTTGTATAATTAAGAAAATACAAGAGGAAAAATCATATCCTTACGACACAGAATTCAATATATAGGATGGGAAATTTTCAATAATGCATCTAAGAAAGAGATGTCTGACATGAAGAAAGAAGCCTTCTGCACACTGGCTGGTGCATTATTTTCCAGAAAAGGCTAGGCAACAGATACTAACACATCACATCCTAGGTAAATTATTAAATATACAAGACAAAGAGAGAACTCTCATCATGCCTGAAGATTGATAAAGACACTTACAAGAAAATACCCTTATCTGAAACTGTACTTCATGACAATGAATATTATAAAATGACAAACGTATACACACAAAATTCTCAGACAAAAGGATTAAGGACTTCATGGGCATTGACCAAGCTATCATTCACTTACAAAGTCAAAGAGAGACTATTTTTAAATATGAAATCATTTGGGTAATGCAGCTTTTATGATCCCTTTGTAGAAAGATTTTCTCAGTGGAAAAGTCAAAATATAAAGTTTTGACTGTGGGTATATTGACAGCAATGTAACTAGAAGAAAAGAACTTGAAGGCACCAGATACAAAGTGATTGATGAGAAAAAGGAAATGTTAAATTTATGATTTGATTATGACAGACTAGGAATAATATCACCTTATTACATGAATTTCCATTTGTACAGATAAAAATTAAGCCTTAGCCATATTTAGTATGATTACATATGTATGTACATATATGTATATGTAAAATCATTACAAAGACAGAAGAAATGCTTTAAGCCATAATAATCTACAACAATACAATTTAGGGAACTATTTGTTCAACTACTATGAAGAAGAAAATATCAAAATTATAATGTATTAGTCAAAAGTAGGAGAAAATTGATTGGGTGACCAAGCATGCAGTCTTAGAGCCATCACAAACAACATAGTCATATAAGAAAGTTAAATCTGCATATGTATGGTGCCCAAGGAAAGATAAAAATCTATATCTCATAATTTGAAATCTTGTTACTATGGGTAGTTGCTGGTAGTGTACCAGTTATTTTAGATTGTCTCTGCTATTGTCTCAGATATGTACATGTAACCCTCTAACAATTCAACATTTGCAGTTGATCATTTCCTCTAGGCTAAGCACTTCTGATCACAATTTTATATTTATAAAGGATAAAGTATGCTGAGGAGGTGAGTTCCCATATACCCATCATCTGCACAAGTCTTATTCATAAGACTCTATAGGCTGACACAATTAAGTATAAATACATTTATTTTAACACAGAGCTGCAGCAAGAACAAGGTTCAGTTACCTAGATGTCTCAGGGAATAATGTTATCAAGAATATTAATATCTGTTTCTTGAAGTTAATTATTTCATCACTTTCAGTCAGAGGAAAAAGATCTGGTAAAACATGAAACATAAATTCTACAAAAACTCATTATGATTCAACCTGATACTGTACATCATAAACACTTATCCTCTGAGGAAGAAATGATCCTCAGAAGCTCATGGTATCCATTTGATTATCCTGTTTCTCTTCTGTTTAGTTCAAATGAAAATTGAGTAATATATATTAATAGATCTTATATACCATCATTATGTTATTTTGGTTTCATTTTTTAACAGAGCAACACTGTGTTAATAAGTCAGTCTTCAAGCTCGTGTCTTCCCATTGTAGCATCCTGAGTTGTTGGGGGTATAGGCATGTGACATGGTACCCAAGTCAGGGAGCTTTTTGCTGTTATTGATGGCAGCCTTAGTCACTTCATATAGTTTTGTAAAGTTTCTGCACTGTTTAGTTATTCCTACTGTTTTTTATCCTGCTTTTGTATATATTTTTTTATTTATCCTGCTTTTTCCATAACACTTTCTGGTTTTTTTGGAAGTAACACATGAACTTTTTAGCATTTCTGTATTTCATATACACATAGAAGACAATGCATTAGGAAAACAATAATTCTGATACTATTCAAAGATATTTGTTAAACTTATTTGTGAATAGGAAAACATAAGCAACAATAATTAAATAATTATGGCATATTTACTGTTTTAACTACTAAACAGAAAATTTCTCCTATAATTATATATGCAACTATAAGGAAAGTAAATTTGTCCCACTTTTATAGATGTATAGGAAACTAGTTTATACAGAAAGCCACATAATAAAAAGCTACATTGCCATTTTTCAAGTACAGACTTTTTGTAACACACAAACAAACCCTTTTTAAAAATTATCTAGTTTATTTATTTGTGATCAGAGAGAGAGAGAGAGAGACCAAGGCCTCTAGCCCTTGTGAAAAAATCTTCAGATACATGCACCACTTTGTGCATCTGGCTTTGCATGGGTACTGGGGAATCAAACCCAGGTCATTAGGTTCCTTAGGTGAGTGTCTTTACCACTAAAACATCTCTCCATCCCAAAGAAAACTCTTATAAAAATAAAATTATTCTTGTATAAGTAAGATAATTCTTCTAAGCTATTAAATACATTTTAAAAGATCTCTAAACTTGGTGTCACATTGTCTGGAAACTTTTAGGAAAAGTAGAAAAAATCAAAGGCTATGTTTGAATCCTTCCAGTGGTTGTGGCTTAGGTATATCAATTAAATACTTACAGGAGGGACTATGAAGATGGCTCAACAATTAAGGCACTGGCCTGCAAAGTCAAAAGACTCAGATTTGATTGCCCAGTATATACATAAAGCCAGATGCACAGAGTGGCACACACATCTAGAGTTCATTTGCAGTCACTAGAGGCCCTGATTCACCTAGTTTTACTCTTTCTCACATTTTTCTCTCCTCTCTTCTCCTCTCCTCTCCTCTTCTCATTCTCTCTCTCTCTCTGTCTCTCTCTCTCTTTCTTTCTGCTTGCAAGTAAAAAATAAATAATAAATAAATAAACATTTCAGGATAGAAATTTTGTTGGTAGTGAACAATCTGGCCATCTTACCCTCATTTACTTAAACCTTACCACCATAAACTTCCCTTCCACTATCTATCAATCTCTGTATTCCATAGAATTATGTCATATGCAATAATGTTACCAGTGAACAAACCTAATATTTATTCTGTGAGTAATGTCAAAGACAAAGCATCAATCAAGTACATGTTAGTTAGTTCAAAACAAATAAATAATGCATTTATTTTCTCCATATTGTTTGAAAATTAAAATTACATTGTATTAATGGAAATGTGGATTGTTTAAAAGGAAAGGAGGGACTTCCAGTGATGATGGCGGCATAGGTACCACACCAAAGCAGCCTGGGGGGGGGGGGCAAAAAAACAGCAAAATACACACTTTTACTAAAAAGTGAGGTGTATAGGAAATTGAAACAGCAGCAGAGAAGTAGGAGAGATCCAGAGCATTCAGAGCCCGCACGGGCCGGCAGAAGCTGCTCCGGTGGAGCAGGTTCATGCATGAGACCTCGGTGGCAGCACACCAGTCAGCCGACAGGCTCAACTTGAGCTGCAGGAAAAGCCAGGCGAGGGGATTTTCACTCACACCAGAGCTCTCCCCAAACTCAAGAAATGTGAAGGGAGAACGGCCGTGAATAATGGGGGAGCAGATCACAAGGTAGAACACTGTGTGGCAGCAAACTACAGCAGCATCAGCTACCTCCTCCTCCCCTACTGCCAGTGCCCAGCCCCAGGGAACAGAGCAGTGGTTCAGGGACCCAGCCATGCCTACTTGAACTGACAGAATACCAAAGAGGGACCCAATCAAGAGTGCAGCTGAGACCAAAATCATCCCAAAAGGTAACTGGGATTATACCAGGTCACTACCCGCCTAGTAAACCTGGTATATATGCCTGAACCAGAAGTGCTAATTGCACCTTCCATATCAGGATAAATTATATGTTAAATAGGATGGATGGTCAAATTCGCCATTCTTAAAAAAGCTGTATTTTGGGCTTGTTATTTGTTGCTTCTTTAATTATAGTGGCTTAGTTTACTCTTCTGTAATACATTAGGGAAGGGTCTCACTGGTCACAAGTTGCCTAGGAACCCTCTACAGACCAGAAATCTTCACCACCTCGTTGTCAGGATTAAGGGACTGGGTGAGTCACCACACAGCATAAGGGACAGACAGAGCATCTGGTTGTCATAATACCTAGTCTTGGATAAATACTCTGTGCTGTTTTTCATTGAAAATGTACATTGTTTAGATAAATTTTAGAATCTGCCTGTATTTTGTTCCACTTAGCCTACTTGAATACTCTCATAGCAGGCACACCCAACACCTAGAGTCACTTTTGTAGATACTCTGAGAGTCTTCAGAGCCACACCTAGCACCTTAAGCTACTACCCTAAAGATATATAACATCAGATTGTTTGATACATCTCTTAATACCCAGCTAACTGTAAAATACAATCACTAATAATCCAGGGTGCAAAAACGTATATATTATAACACAAGAAACACCAAAAATCAAGACAATAAAAATCCACCAAAAAGTATTAATGCATCAGAAATGCCCTCAAATGAGAATGAGTTAGAGGAAATGCCTGAGAAAGATTTCAAAAGAATGATTATAAATATGTTCAAAGAACTCAAACAAGAAATCAAAGGAAGCAAAGAAGACACAGGACACCAATTTAATGAAATAAAGAGGTCAATACTAGACATAAATAAGGAAATAGGAATAATGAAGAAAAACCAGTTAGAAATACTAGCAATAAAGAACGCAGTTAATGAAATAAAAAACTCTGTAGAAAATCTCACCAGTAGAATGGATGAAGGAGAGAACAGAATATCTAAGCTAGAAGACCAGGTGGCAGATGTAATACAGTCCAACAAAGAGAAAGACAAACTAATAGAAAAGTATGAGTGGGAATTTCAAGATATTCAGGACACTATGGAAAGATCAAACATAAGAATTCAGGGCATAGCAGAAGGAGAAGAATTTCACTCCAAAAGCATAGTTGGTATCCTCAACAAAATCATAGAAGAAAACTTCCCCAAAATTGTGAAAGAGGTGCCAAGGCAGATACAGGAATCCTTTAGAACACCAGCCAGAAAAAACACACAAAGAACCTCTCCTCGCCCTATTATAATCAAGCTACCAAACATACAAACAAAAGAAAAAATATTGAAAACAGTCAGAGAGAAAAATCAAGTTACCTACAAAGGCAAGCCTATCAGGATTACAGCAGATTACTGAGCACAAACTTTAAAAGCCAGAAGGGTGTGAAGTGATGTATTCCAAATTCTCAAAGATAACACCTGTCATCCAAGGTTACTTTATCCTGCAAAGCTATCCATTCAAATAGATGGAGAAATAAGGACATTCCACAACAAAAGCAGGCTAAAGGAGTATTTGAAGACAAAACCAGCTCTACAGAACATACTTGAAAGAATCCTCCATGCTGAAGAAAAAGAAAAGCACACATATAAGGAACTGGGAAAAAACAAACAATACTCAAATACTAGATAACACAAGAGAGCAAAGGTAAAACTGGAAGAACTACAAAAAAATGGCAAAAATGAATACACACCTTTCAATAATATTTCTTAATATCAACAGCCTCAATGCCCTAACCAAAAGACATAGGTTTGCATACTGGGTTAAAAATCAGGATCCTTCAATTCGTTGCCTCCAAGAAACCCACCTTTCTACAAAGGATGGACAGAATCTTAGGGTGAAAGGTTGGAAAATGGTGTTTCAAGCAAATGGACCTAGAAAACAAGCAGGAGTTGCTATCCTAATGTCTGACAAGGTAGACGTCAGTCCAGCATTAGTTCAGAAAGATAAGGAAGGCCACTTTATGTTGATTAAAGGCACCCTCCAACAGGAGGACATTACAATCCTAAACATATATGCACCAAACATGCGGGCCCCCAAATTCATCAAACAAATGCTATTAGAACTAAGGTCATAGATAACACCAAACACAGTGGCAGTGGGTGACTTCAACACCCCACTTTCATCAATTGACAGGTCATCCCGGGAAAAAATAAACAAAGAGGCATCTTGACTAAGTGAGGTCATAGAAGCAATGGACCAACAGATATATACAGGATATTTCATCCAAATGCTGCAGAATATACATTCTTTTCAGCAGCACATGGAACATCCTCTAAAATAGACCATATATTAGGACACAAAGCAAATCTTAACAAATACAGGAAAATTGAAATATTCCTTGCGTTCTATCTGACCTAAATGCAATCAAACTACAAATCAATAGCAAGAAAGGCTATAGAGCATACACAAAATCATGTAAATTAAACAGCACATTACTAAATGATGAATGGGTCAATGAAGAAATCAAGAGGGAAATCAAAAAATTTATAGAGTCAAATGATAATAAGAACACAACATGCCAAAATCTCTGGGACACAATGAAGGCAGTCCTAAGAGGTAAATTTATGGCTTTAAGTGCCTATATTAAGAAATTAGAAAGGTCGCAAGTAAATGACCTAATGCTTCACCTTAAAGCCTTGGAAAAAGAAGAACAAGGCAAACCCAAAACAGAAGACAGGAAGAAATAATAAAGATTAGGGCAGAAATTAATGAAATAGAAACCAAAAAAAAAAAAAAAAATCCAAAGAATCAATGAAACAAAGAGTTGGTTCTTTGAAAGGATAAACAAGATTGATAAACCCTTAGCAAACCTGACCAAAAGAAAGAGAGAAGAGACACAAATTAATAAAATTAGAGATGAAAAATGTAACATCACAACAGATGCCAGAGAAATTCAAAAAATCCTAGGGACATACTATAAAAGCATATACTCCACAAGGTATGAAAATCTGAAAGAAATGGATGATTTCCTTGACTTATAGGGCCTACCTAAATTAAATCAAGACGAGATTAATCATTTAAATAGACCTATAACAAGCATGGAGATCCTAACAGTTATCAAAAATCTCCCAACTAAAAAAAGCCCAGGCCCAGATGGATTCAATGCTGAATTTTACCAGACCTTCAGGGAAGAGCTAACACCATTGCTTCTTAAGCTTTTCCATAAAATAGAAAAAGAAGGAATTCCACCAAACTCCTTCTATGAAGCCAGCATCACCCTGATACCAAAACCAGGCAAAGATAGAACAAAAAAAGAAAATTACATACCAATCTCCCTCATGAACATAGATGCAAAAATTCTCAATAAAATATTGGCAAACAGAATACAAGAATGTATCAGAAAGATCATTCACCCTGACCAAGTAGGCTTTATCCAGAGATGCAGGGATGGTTCAACATATGCAAATTGATAAATGTAATACATTATACAAATGGACTGAAGGACAAAAATCACATGATCATCTCATTAGACGCAGAAAAAGCATTTGACAAAGTCCAACCTCCCTTCATGATAAAAGTCCTACAGAGACTGGGAATATAAGGAACATATCCCAGTATAATAAAGGCTATTTATGACAAGCCTACAGCCAACATACTACTAAATGGGGAGAAACTGGAAGCTTTTCCACTAAAATCAGGAATAAGACAAGGGTGTCCACTGTCCCCACTTTTATTTAATATATACTGGAAGTCTTAGCCATACCAATAAGGCAAGAGATGCACATAAAAGGGATACAAATTGGAAAGGAAGAGATCAAGTTATCATTATTTGCAGATGACATGATTCTATACATAAAGGACCCTAAAGACTCTACCAGCAAACTGTTAGAGCTGATAAACACCTACAGCCATGTAGCAGGATACAAAATAATTACACAGAAATCAGCAGCCTTCATATATGCTAACAACAAACACACACGATGAAATCAGAGAACCACTCCCATTCACAATTGCATCAAAGAAAATAAAGTACCTTGGGATAAACCTAACCAAGGAAGTAAAGGATTTATACAACGAAAACTTTAAAACACTCAAGTGAGAAATTGCAAAAGACACTAGGAGGTGGAAAAACAGCCCTTGTTCCTGGCTTGGAAGAATCAATATTGTGAAAATGGCAATCTTACCAAAAACAATCTACACACTTAATGCAATCCCCATCAAAATTCCAAAGGCATTTTTCATGGAAATAGAAAAAAAAAAACAATCGAAAAATTCATTTGGAATCACAAAAAACCTCGAATATCTAAAGTAATACTGAGCAACAAAAATAAGGCTGGTGGTATCATCATACCTGATTTTAACCTATACTATAGAGCCATAGTAACAAAAACACCATGGTACTGACACAAAAGAACACATGTAGATCAATGGGACAGAATAGAGGACCCAGATGTAAGTCCAGGTAGCTATATCCACCTGACATTCGATAAAAATGCCAAAAATACTCATTGGAGAAAAGACAGCTTCTTCAGCAAATGGTGTTGGGAAAACTGGATATGTATCTGTAGAAAGATGAAAATAGGTTCTTCTCTCTCTCCATGCACAAGAATTAAGTCCAAATGGATTAAAGACCTTAACATCAGACCAGAAACTCTAAAACTGCTAGAGGAAAAAGTAGGGGAAACACTTCAGCATATTGTTCTTGGCAAAGACTTTCTGAATACAACCCCAATTGCTCAGGCAATAAAACCACAGATTAACCACTGGGACCTAATGAAATTACAAAGATTTTCTACTGCAAAGGACACTGTCAATAAAGCAAACAGGCAACCTACAGAATGGGAAAAAATCTTCACCACTATATATCTGATAGAGGAATCATATCTAGGATATACAAAGAACTCAAAAAGTTAAATAATAAGAAGTCAAACAAGCCAATTAAAAAATGGGCAATGGAGCTAAATAGAGAGTTCTCAAAAGAAGTAATATGGATGGCATATTAGCATCTAAAAAAATGTTCTACGTCCCTAGTCATCAACGAACTGCAGATTAAAACTACATTGAGATTCCATCTCACTCCTATCAGATTGGCTTCCATCACGAAAACAAATGATCATAAATGCTGGTGGGGATGTGGAAAAAGAGGAACCCTTCTACACTGTTGGTGGGAATGCAATCTGGTCCAGCCATTGTGGAAATCAGTGTGGAGGGTGCTAAGACAGCTAAAAATTGATCTACCATATGACCCAGCTATAGCACTCCTAGGCATATATCCTAAGGAATCATCTCATTTCCTTAGAAGTACATGCTCAACCATGTTTACTTCTGCTCAACTCATAGTAGCTGGGACATGGAACCAGCCTAGATGTCCCTCAACTGATGAGTGGATAATGATGATATGGCACATTTATACAATGGAGTTCTACTCAGTGGTAAAGAAAAATGAAGTTATGAAATTTGCAGAAAAATGGATGGATCTGGAAAGGATTATACTAAGGAAGGTAACCCAGGCCCAGAAAGCCAAACACTGCATGTTCTCTCTCATATGTGGATCCTAGCTACAGATGATTGGGCTTCTGTGTGAGAAGGAAAAAACTCAGTAGCAGAGGCCAGTAAGCAAAAAAAAAGATACAAAGGGAAGAGAAGGGAAGGGAGGAGGGTACATAATAGGCTTGTATTGTATATATGTAAGTAGAAGAATAGATTAATGTGGGTGCAAAGGCCCAAAGTGAGGTCAGGGGAGGAGATTGAGTAAAGGAAAGGTGGAGGGAGGGCTAATCAAAATCTAAGAGGATATAAACAAAGCATATAGAATCCTCTGGTTTTGGACAATGGAACACTCAGGAGCCATAGATCATTGCTAGAAAATTTTCAGTGCCAGGGATGGGATAACTTCCAGTGAGTTGTTGGCCAGGGAGGCCCCTGATGCCCCCAAAACATTATAGGCTATTGCTGAGGCCCTTGATTTCCCACCAGGAATCGATGGTAAGACCCTATTGCTGAAGACTCCACATACTTGGGCTGCAAGGCCACTGAGCAATCCTGCTGGAAGTGAGCTGATAACCTCTTCCATGTAGACCAGCTGACAGAAAGCTGGAAGTAGCCATTCTACATATATTTCAATGGGAGAAATAGATACCACCAGTGAAGATACTCAACAGTGGACACTGCAAGGCTTATAATTGGCCAATCAGGCCAAATGAGCCAACGGGTGCAATAGTGGCACATCTGTCATGGTGGAAACCAAGTGCCCTCCAATTGGACTGGAGGCCTGCTCCAAGGGAGGGAATACATCCCTGGTACTGAAAACTTAAAACAGGGGTAGTCATGAGCCCTAGGGGTGTAACATCTGCTGATGTCTGGATAAGTGTATATACTATGCTTATCAAACTGCCCAGTAAGCACTTCTCTTAATATTCATACCCTTATATTAATGCTACTCTCACTTTGGGTACAGAATCTTCTCTTTTCAGATGGCAGTGACCTTGGGATGACTCAGAAGGTATCATGGTGCTGGAAAGAAGTGACTAGAGTACTGAGTAACATCTCGATCACACCTTCCAAGGCTCAGGGTCTAATGTGGAAGAGGTGGTGGAAAGAATGTAAGAGCCAAAGGAAGGGTAGGACTCCTTACAACGTGCTCCCACCAGACATAAAATGGCCTCAATATCCGTGACCTCATAGTGCCTGACACTATCTACACAAGACCATCATAAGAGGAGGGAAAGATCATGACATCAAAATAAAAGAGAGACTGATTGAGATGGGGAGGGGATATGATGGAGAATGGAATTTCAAAGGAGGAAAGTGGGGAGGGAGGGTATTACCATGGGATAATTTTTATAATCATGCAAAATGTTTAAAAAAAATGAGAAAAAATAAAATAAATTAAATCAAAAATAAAAGGAAAGGAGTCTGGATATAATGATGCACAGTTATAATTTTGGCACTTGGGAAGTGGAGGCAAAAGGGTCAGAAATTTGAGGTCATCCTCAATACCAATATTAAGGTCAACATGAGCAAGATGATATCCTGTGACAAAAAAAATAAATAAATAAATGTTTCAATGGAAGTTAGCTCACCAAGGTCTGGAACAATACAGTGGTGTCCACTCTTCCCACTGTGATTTAACATGTTACTTAAAGTCTTATCACAAATAATAAGAAAAGATATAGTAATAAAAGGAATATAGGTTAGAAAAGATGAATTCAAACTAGCTTTGATTGTAGATGACATGATTCTTTTCCAGACACACTAAAGACTCGACCAAAATCTACTACAGTTCACAGTTTTATCAAGGTGGCAAAATACATAATTAGCACACAAAATTCTGTAGTATTCATATATACAAGTGACAAACATACTGAGAAAGAAATCAGATAATGGGTCCCATCAATGATAGCCATGAAAATTTTAAATATGAATAAATATCCATAAAAAGGAAGCAAAAGACCTGATTCTTATTAATTGTAAGAATTAATATCATAGAAATGGCCATCCTACTAGAAATATACAGATTAAATGAAATTCCAACCAAATCTCCATACCATTCTTTACAGAAATATTAAAAAAAATAAACCATAAGGAAGAACAAAATCTTCACTTAACCAAAAATACCCTCAACCAAAAGAATAGTGCTCAAGGTATTAATATGCCTTATTTTAAATTACACTACATGTAATAAAAACAGCATGACACTGACCTAAAAACCAAATCAGATCAGTAGAATACAAGATTTGAATATAAGTCCATGCAACTACAGCCACCTGATTTTGGACAAAGATCTGAAAAAAAAAAAACGCACTGGAGAAAAGACAGCATTTTCAATAAATGGTTGTGGCGAAACTTGATATATACATGTATAAGAATGAAGTTAGGTCCTTATGTCTTTTCCTGCATGAAAATCAACTCCCAATGAATCAGGGACTTCAATATAATCTCTAAACATCTGAAATAGCTACAGGAAAAAGTAGAGTGAACACTTCCAGATAGAGGAGGACTTTCTGTATAGGACCTCTATTGATGAGGAAATAAGGCAAACAATCAACAAATGTGACTTGTTAAAACTATAAAGCTATTGTATTCTAAGGAAACCATCAACTAGATCTAAATGAAACCTACAGAATGAGAGATTTTCTTTGACACATATACATTTCACAGAGGATTAATATCTAGAATATGCAAAGAACTGAAGAAACTAGATAATAAGAAAACAAACAACCCAATCAAAAGTGGGCCATGGACTGGGGAGATGGCGCAGCAGTTAAAGACACTAGCTTACAATGCTTGATAACCAAGGTTTGATTCCCCAGTGCCCACATCTAGCCAGATACACAGGGTGGGGCAAGCAGTGGCAAGAGGCCCTGGATTGCCCATTCATATTTTCTCTTTCTCCTCTCTCTCTCTCTCTCTCTCTCTCTCTCCCCCAAATAAAATAGATAAATTATTTTGAAAAAAGTAAGTAGACCACGGACCTGAACAGTGAGTTCTTGTGTAGAAAGCAGCGTCCTTATTCACTACTTGTTGAGAGTGAATACTGCTGGAGAGATTATGGAAATTCATATGGAGTTTTCTCAAATGGCTAAAAATAGATCTGCTCTATGAGCCAGCTATATCTCTCCCAGGCATATGGACTCTATTCTTTACTTGAGAGATATTCATCTATGCTTATTTCTGATCTTTTCATAATAGCTTGAAAATGGAACCAATTTAGGGATTGTATTTAATCTATATCCAACTGATGAATGGCTAATTGAGATATGGCATATAAAAATGATGGAATGTCATTAGTCTTTAAGGGAAAATAAAACTGAAATTTGCAGGAAAATTAGTAGGTCTGGAAAATATGATACTAAGGTAAACCAGACTGAGAAAGACAAATGACACATGTTCTCTATCATGCAGATCCTACCTTCTATTTTTTTATCCTTGCGTGTAAAGTGGAATAGATTCAGCAGAGGCCATGAAGCTAAAAAAACAGCCAGGGTGGGGTTTGTTGCTTAATGGGAGAGAACAGTAGATATGTGAGGAGAAGCATAATACTAGTGATGGAAAGGTTCATGTCAGGTCAGGGAAAGTGAATGGAGATAGAGGGAGAAGGATAATCAAAACCAAAGACCTTATGAAAAAGCCATAGGAAAACCTATTTCTTTGTTGTCTAATTAAAAATATAATTAATCCAGGAGTGCTGGTGTATGCCTTTAATCCCTGCACTTGGGAGGCAGAGGTAGGAGAATAATCATGCGTTCAAGACCACCTTGAGACGATAGGGAATTCCAGGTCAGCCTGAGCTAGAGTGAACCCAAGCCTCAAAAAAGAAAAAAAAAACATGAAAATAAAAATAAAATTAAACAAGGCTGGAGAGATTGCTCAGTGGTTAAAGGTGCTTGCTTGCAAAGCCTAAGAGCCTGGAGTTGACTTTCCAGTATCCAGGTAAAGCACATGCACAAAGTGGCACATTCATCTGGAGTTTGTTTTCAGTTGAAAGAGTCATTGGTGTGCCCATTCTGTCTCTCTCTCTCTCACCCTCTCACCCTCCCTCTGTCTGTGTGTGTGTGTCTTTCTTTCTGCTTGCAAATAAACTAGATAGATAGATAGATAGATAGATAGACAGACAGACAGACAGACAGACAGACAGACAGATAGATAGATAGATAGATAGATAGATAGATAGATAGATAGAGATAGATAGATACAGACAGAGAGAGAGAGAGCTCTAGTTTGGGCAGGAACTTCCTACATGGGTAGATAATGCCAAAGGAAAAATTAAATGCTGGGTGGGGTGTAGGTTTCATCCCAGAGAGTTGTTGGTCAGGAAAGCCCCGTAAGCTCCCAGAACTATACAGCCAAACCTATTAGCTGCCCACCAGAGCTTGATAATAATACACTACTGCTGAAGTCATCACAGGCTTCAGTCACAAGACACTGAAAAAGTCAAGCTGGAAAAATGATGCATGCTTCCTCCTCCTCCCTGGCAAGCTTCCATAGTGCTAGACAGTGCTATATAGTATGCTGGGGAGAAAATTCATGAATAAATCTATTTATGAATCTACCTTGTTTACTGCACAACCAGCCAGCCAGGCAAGAAGTACCCACTGGTGTAATAGAGACATGACTACTATGGAGTAACCAACTGCTCTCTGATTGTATCTTAGACCCATTTCATGGAAGGGAATTCATACCTGGCACCAAAAACCTGGTCTATTGATAAGAAGGTCATGGACCTTGGGTGGGAAACTACTACTTTCAGTTAACTAAAGTTAACTTAGTTAACTAATTAATATGTTTTACTCACCAAATAGCCTACTAATTATTATATTATGTTTATTCCCATAGGTTAGTACTGATCTCACCTTGGGTCAGAAAAGCTTTTTTTTTTTTTTTTGCAGACAATGATGACTGCAGAAAAACTCAAAAGTCATCAGAGGGATGAGAATAAATGAAGGTTGAGTAGTCAGTGCCAAATAAGATAGTGTCATCATATCCTCCATGCTTCAGGGAATACTTTGGAAGAAGAGGGCAGAAATAATTTAAGAGACAGGGTATATAGAGGAAGATTTTGTGACTCTGTCTTCTGACATTATGTCAGCCACTTCATAACCATGTTTAGTTGCTAACCTCCACAAGACTGCCACAATATTGAGCCCATCAACATTTCTTTATGGAAAATAGAGGAGCACAAATTTATTTTTGTAAGAAGACATCAGAACGGAAAGGTTAAGTAGTAGTTCAGTGAATGAGAGTAGGGTGAAAAGACAGTTTTAGAAAGGGAATATGATTGAATTGCACTATGACCAAGTATGAAAATTATCAGTAAAAAGTACAGAAAAAAAACACAGAAAACATTAATTTCACATGTTTTCAGCAAAGCTTAAAGTTAATTTTTATTTTGCATAGTCAAAATATGTATAATAAATAGAGCATATAAGACAACAGGTTGAAGTATATAAAAAGATCTAAAATAAATGTTATAATGCCAATTTGTGTATCTGTGTGAGTAAATGTGCATATGTGTGCACATGAGTGTGGAGGCCAGAGGATGATATTGGGAGTCTCTTAACTCATTCTTACCTGTAATATTCTTTTTTGTTAAAGACAGGGAATCTCACTCAACCCAGATCTAGCTAGACTAGCTAGTTTATAAGGAAGGAAATTCTCTGTCTCTGCTTCCCCAGAGGTCAGATTATAGCCATTCACCACCATGTCTGCCATTTTACATGTTTGTGCAGCAAGCACTTAACTAAGCAGTTTCTCCAGCTCCAAGATGCAAATCATGTTTACAGAAGGTCTGCTAAATACGTTAACTTTTCTAAAACAACCAAATTTTAGCACATTACCAATTTTCAATAAGTAAAATATTCATAATTTTTAATGTACCTTGTTACTTTTCTGCAGGCTTGCAAACATGAGGTCCTAGAAATGTATTGTTACTGAGTAGTTCTTTAAGCTGGATTCAAAAAGAAAGGTGGCAATATAACAAATGTCACACAGGAGCTTTGTCCCTGCTTTGGAATCCCAAATTCTAACTGATGTCCTCTATAGTCGTGTCAGGAACAGAGAAAGGTAAGATGAGTGTCAATATTGATGTACAGTTAACTTTAGTATTGGCTGGCAGTGTTGGCCATCAGGGAGCAGGTGGAAAGTGATCGCACCATCTTAAGCAGTATCTCAGGGATTAAAATGAAAAGAAAATCTTGAATTTTTATTTTCAAAATAGTGAAATGTTGTCTGTCCATGAGTCAAAAGGGCTGGAAATGATCTGTGACTTTCTCTTTTTTGTTTTATGAGGTGCATATTATGGTTCCCTTGAGACAAGGGCCTTCGAAGCCTCTTCCAATACTGCAAAACAGAAGCCTGCAAACTAGTTAAAATGAACATGTTATTTTGGTTGGATATTGTTATTGCCACAATGTATTGTTATACATCGTGTTGTGTATATAGATATATATAGCTATAACCTACGTATTTTTCCATTGAGTAGACTCATTGGCTTCTGCATTCCTGATCTCTATGTGAGACATGGTGTCCACATTTTAGTTATACTTCTTTTTGTGACAGCAGTTTTGATTGTAAAATGATACAGCACCACCTTGTATTCTGAAGTATAGCTATAGCTTCATTAAAATATCAAAGTGTTCTGATATCTATGTTAAATATGTATATCTGAGCATTTTATTATGTAGAAGAAATTAATTAAAGCACTACTCAAAGTTAAATTCAACAATAATATTATTAAATTATAAAACAAACAGTTTCAAACCTCAGCTTTCTGATACAATTTCAGTTTAAAAAAAAAACTGCACATGTAGTTACACCATGACCATTTCATCTATTGTCTCACAAATTGGATCCTTCTCTAAAAGCTACTATTGAGTCATAATTCCTAATAAATTCATTACATAGGTGCATTACAGAGTAATCTCTCAGATTTGGACAGACAAATGTGTTGAAATAGCTGCTAAGATACAAACTAACTTGCCTAATTATAATTAATGGTGTTTCCCCAGTAGAAATATGTGAGCTGTTTTAGCCTTTTCTCAAAGGATTTAGCATACTATAAAAAGTACTTTTGACAAGAAATTGAATGGATTTTGAAACTCTTGCCAAGATTTGTGAAATGCACTTAGTATGTACTTTACACAGTTGCAACAATATCACACTTGTATTTGTGATTCCATAGCATTGTGAAGTGTACCGTGATATCACATTGGCATATTAAAGTATGTCCTTAAAGGTATATTACAATTATATCACATAGAAAATACTTCATGGTTATAGAGAATGGCTTAACAGTTAAGGTTCTTCCCTGCAAAGCCTAAGGACCAGGTTTGATTCCCCAGTACCCATGTAAAGCTAGATGCAAAAGATAACACATATGTCTGGAGTTTGTTTGCACAGCCTAGAAGCCCTGGCATTCTCTCTCTCTCACACACACACACAAACTCTCTCTCTCTCTCCTTCCCTCACTCCCTCCCTCTCTCTCTCTCAAGTAAGTAAATAAAATAAAATATATTATATTATAAAATAAAATATATTATATTATGTAAAGCATTTATATTTCAAACAAATCTAATGAGCAAGAAACCACAAATATAAGGCACAATGAAAATGCATGTGCACACTTTCTGTGCTTTGTAAAGCTCGTTGTGGGTTTGGAACTGCCAAAGGGATGACTGTTTTATGATGTTAGGATCAATATTTCATGACATCTTCAAGTTGTTAGCCAGAATCACAATGATGGTAAAGACTGAATAATATGAATTTTAGTCTTCTCCAGGCCAACACAATATTATTCAGAGACACAGCTATCAAGTAGGAGTCATGTTTTATTGTGTATTTTAAGAGTAGATTATAATAAGATTAAATTATGACAACAATGCTCAAATGTAGGCAGGTTCTTTCTCATGATCTTAATTATTTTAATGTTTGCTCTTCTTAGGCTGGGAAGATGGCTCAGTGCCTAATAATGTTGATCATGGAAGCATGAAGACCTGAGAGGACTGAGAGGGCATAAGTCAGACCCCTGGCAACAACATACCATGCTGGGTATGGGCAGACAATGCCTGCCACCCCAATCCTGTGGAGAGTGGAGACAGGAGAATTTCTGGAGATTCTTATTCAACCAGTTTGACCAAATTACAGGTATGGCTCCACTGAGAGATTCTGCCTCAAGAAAACATCACAGAAGAGAAATACAGGAAGACATCCACCATTCTACTCTGGCCTGTGCAGGTGTGTGTGTGTGTGTGTGTGTATTAGCACACACATGTACATGCACAACACTACATGCACATACCACACCACACATACTATAAACTCAGATCAAAAAGAAATGCTATTCTATAAGACAGGTTTGCTGGTTGCAGAGCTAAGAAGCCTTGAACTTTGAACTTAGTGATACAGGAAGGCTGCACAGTAGTGACAGATACAGTTTCCAAAGGAAGATATTTATACATTTTCTCAAAGAAATAATATGTTAAATAAAAACTACACAAAGCTGAAGTCAAGTCTAGCAAACATGATACTATGATGTGCTTATGAAAGTTCCTTTTAGCTCTAAGTGATAAACTAGCTACTCACTTCCTCTAATCCAGTGACAAGTCCATTATCTCCCTTATCAAATTTAAGGACCATATAGGTATGGCTTAATTTTATCAGAATCAAAAGTATGGAGTATTACCCTGTTAGTTTCACTTAATGCCTATTTCATCACATCTTATTTAATGTAAAGTCATAACGAAATAAAAATATGTTTACATACAAGCATTTAAATATAAATGGAAGATAAAGGTGTTAGATAATGAAAACGTTTAGCAGAAACAAATTTTCAAGAATATTCTGATTTTTACAAACATATTAAAAATAATCATTCATACATAATTTTGTCTACATAGGTATTAAAGGCATGTCTTGGAACTATAAAAGAACTTAGAGTAGTAAATAGCTTTGAATCTATCATACTTTATGTTCCCAGTACATCCATTCTCTCATAAGATAGATAATTGTTCAGTGCCCATATGTCATGCTTATGATTTTGACCTCTTTTGCCTTAACAATGTGATAGGATTTTTTTTTTTGTTGTTTATTTGAGGTAGGGTCTCACTCTAGCTCAGGAATTCACTATGTATCCTCAGGGTGGTCTCGATTTCACAGTGACGCCTGATGCTGGGATTAAAGGTGTGTGCCACCACATCTGGAGTTATAGGAATTTTTAACTTTCACATTCTATGACCAATTTTATAATCTCCTAGAAATTGAAATATAGGATGAAAGATAGGATAAAATGTTTTATTATAAGCCAGGTGTGGTGGTGCACACCTTTAATCCTAGCACTTGGGAGGCAGAGGTAGGAGGATCACCATGAGTTTGAGGCCACCCTTAGACTACATAGTGAATTCCAGGCCAGCCTGGACTAGAATGAGACCCTATCTTTATTATAATAAATTCATATAATCATTCATTAAATTTTCAAATTATAATTTAAAATGCATCCAATAACTATGATTCAAATTTAACACATGGTATGTTCAGGAAATAATATTTTAAAATATTCAAACATGATTTCTAAGAAATGAAGTAAAGAGAAATGGAGAATATTTAGGGATCCTAGTTGATTCAAAATTGAGCCTGAATCAAACATGAATAACATTATAAAACTAAATATAATAAAGAATGTTCTACACTTAATGACAGTTTTATAACTATTAACTCTAAATTAAACTGAATTGCTCCAAATCAGATGCCAGAGAAGAGAGAGAACAGGAAGGAGAAAAAAAAATCAAGAACTAATTTCATTATTATTTCTATAGAAAGCCAACAGACCATAAACAAAGGGGGTAGGAGGTTAAGAGTACTGAAGAAAGATGTTCACTGTGAAGGTAAACAGAAGATGTATGAACCAACCTACATACCAGTAGAAGAAACTTCTGCTTGTGTTTGAAGCAAAAGGATAACTGCATGCATAGCAGAAGAATAAATGCACAGGTAGCAGAAGATTAGTTGAAATATTAAAGGGAAGGACAAACAATTCGCTACAAAAGCTAGAAGAATTAGCAGGGAGGGTAAAGTCCAGAACCAGGGTTCTTTGAATTCACCTCATGTGGAAGCTATACCTTTGAAAACAAACACATACTCTATGAAGGCCCTTACAATTATTTTCAATAAGAGAAATATATGACAACAAACCAATAAGCATATGAACTTCTTCTTATGGCTGGTGATATACAGAAAGGATATTTTAAACTGATTTTAAAGCATTGTAATATGTTTATATATTCCAGACATGTACATACTAAGAAGAAAAACCTTTACCTTGTGTTGCAATCAGGTTCCCATTCCTGGCAGAAATCACCAGACCAAGAGCAGCTTGTGGGGGGAAAAAATGTTTACTTTGGCTTATGGACACAATAGGAAGCTTCATGATGGCAGAGTAAAATGACAGCATGAACAGAGGGTGGACATTACCCTCTCGCCAACATCAGGTAATCAAAAGCAGCAGGAGAGTGTGCCAAACACTGGCAAGGGGACACTGGCTATAATACCCATAAGCCTGCCCCCAACAATACACTGCCTCCAGGAGGAGTTAATTCCCAAATCTCCATTAGCTGGGAACCTCGCATTCAGAACACTTAAGTTTATGGGGGACACCTGAATCAAACCACCACACCTTGATTATGTGGATGTTAGCATAATTATGTGCATATATCCACATATATCAAGTAGTACAAATTAAATGTACACATGATTGTGTGAGAATTATCCCTCAATAGGTCTGCTTCACAAACCATGAAACAGCATACAAACATATAAGTAATCACATCATTTCTTAGTTTGTTTTCACTTATTTGTGTGTGTTTGGCTATTTAATCAACAGCACCAAGAGTCCATACCAGGGCCTTGAACACATGCAGCATTCGTACAAACATTTTGCTATATACACTGAACTTTCACATCTTTGGGGGGGCTTATATTTTATAGCACTATACTTGCATATGCAATGTGAGATTAAACAAATGCATAATTACTTTGTATTTCAATTTAGAATCATGCTACTATTAAGAAATGCAATTCCCTGTCCAGAAAAATAAAACTATATAATGGGAAGAGATTAAAGAACTATCTTAAGTCCCTGAGAATCTGAAGTGCTTGTAGCAGTAGGAATGGATGAGCTTTTATATTAAGATATTCTAAAGAATACATCTTGAACACCAGATATGGTTCTGAAATCCCAGCACTTAGAAGGATTACAAGTTTAAAGGCCAGCTTAAGCTATACAGAAAATTTGAGAACAACCTGGGCTACTTGAGACCTTGTATCAATCCCCTGTGCCCACACACACATCAATTTTTTAACAAAATAAATATATTATTGTTCCAATTTTTAAAAAAAATCGTATAAACAATAACATCTGGTTGCAAAGAATCTTGATTTTAGATATGGAGAAAAATGAGGCAGAACTCTAGAAAGTAGATATTATACTTTCATATGAAGAGAAACTCCTAAAAATGTTAGTGCTGTGTCAAAACTATCAGAGAATCATGTTGAAAAAGGAATCATCATATGATCAAAATGTACACTATGTATTAGAATTAATTACAGCAGATTGGATTGCATGAAGTATATTTAAATCATGAGTGTATAGACTAAAAAGACGAAAAAGACAAAAGAAACAGCTTCAGCTACTCACTGGTAATGGTTTTTAAATCCTTTTGGGGATTTCAAAATTGTTAAACAGGGAAATGATTATAACATTTATTCCACCTTGTTTGCCCTAAGAAATCTACATTGTAACAAAATACTAAATGGTTTGATTAGGGAATATTTCCTTCATAGAAATATTCCATTTTCTATGTAAAGAAGCAACAGTTGCTATGATTGCACTATATGTGAGATAATGCAATAAATCCAGTGCATTCAGAAGAATCAATTCAATCTCCTCCAGCTAATCTAAACTGCTGTACACTCAAGCTGTGCAATTCATGTTCAATGAAACTTCTAAATATTAACAATCAATATGTTATCATTTAAAAATAAACATATTCTACTCTAGTTCACAACGCATGTTTCTTTGTTTTGTACACTCGAGAGCCAGCATGGTTACTGAGAATTGCGTATTCTCAGTGAATATAAAACTATGAAAGGAAAACTCATCAATAGCATCAAATTTGCCAAATTTTGTCTATTTTTAATTTTTACAATGCTTTCAATTTGCTTTTTTGACATCTGCATAGCTACATATTACATTTTGATCTCATATACCTTGTATCATCCTCCCTTATCTCCTTAATCTTACTGCATTCCTTTCTCTCATTTTTTACAAGTGCCTGTACCACAGAAGATTCCTGCTCTCATGGCCTTTAGCCATCATGAATTCATTGGGAAGGGAAGTGATCTCCCAAGTCCCTCCCCTATCTATAATAGAATGATGTGTGACCCTATCATGTGCAGGTCTTTTGCAGATAACCTTATTTGTTATGAATTCATGAATGCAATGGCCTCATCATACCCAAATGACAATGTTCCACAGTACTTAACCCTACCCTCTATATCTTAGTTTCTTTTGGTCCCGTATTCTTTGATGTTTCATGAGCCCTTGAGGGCAAGATGTGCATGTCTTACTTAGGGTTGAGGACATATTAGTCACTTATTTTCAACACTGTACTCTGTATTGACTGCCTCCCAATGCCAAAAAACAAAAATAGAAAGTAAACGAACTGTTCTGAACAGGGCTGAGAGCAGAACTTATCAGTGGATATTAAGGTAAAGATTTAGGCGACAAATTGACAACACATCCATTTAGCAATTCATCAATAATAGTCACTTCCCTAAGGCCTACATTCTCCACTAACAGTTCTATTATTCGATGGACCTGCACAACAGAAGGGAATACATGTCTGACACTGAAAAACTGGTTAAAAGTCCTATGGTTAAAGAGAATGCAAATTATTTAATGAGAAATTTCTATTAAATATTACATTTAAAAAAAACAGTTTTATTTATTTTATATTTTTACATATTTAGTATATTAATGGATTTAACCACTCATTTAAATGAGCTAAACATATGTTTTCAAGGTGAAAACACAGTTTCTCAACATGTTTCAATTAATAACAATAGTCCCAATGAAACTGAAATTATGGCAATCTTAAATTAAGGGAAACAAGTTTATGTATTTCAACACATTGAAACACATAAAACAAACACAGTCCTGTGAGCACTGAAAAATATGTAGCCTTACTTTTTTAAAAAATTTATTTATATGTTTATTAATTAGTTTTGTACTCAGTGAATACAGTCAAGTTGGTACCATTGTTAGGCTCGTCCATGTCCTATCCCCCACCCCCTGGCCCCACCTTGTTGAGGTATATGGGTCATGCATTGTGGAGTTAGCCCACAGCTGTGGGTAGGAGAAATGTCTCTGCATATCATGACCCAACATGTGCCTCTGACATTCTTTCCACCCCCTCTTTTGCAAAATTTCCCTGAGCCATGTTGGGTTCATTTTTGGTCTGCTTCAGTGATGAGGTGTTGGGAGCCTCTGTGTCTCTGGATATCTGATTTGGTAGGAGGTGGTTGTTCTCTGTGACAATATCCTTCACCCTTGTGCTGGTACCCAGTTCACCAAAAAAAACAGCACCCTTGCTTGTTTCGCCAACTATTCTTAGTTTCAGCTGGAGCCCTCTTAAGGTATGATAGGGTGGTTCTCTCCTTAGGACCTGCATCTATCTGAAAAAGAGAAGCAGATTTTCCAAAGGAGAGTAAAGTTAGCACCACACAAATGGGATAACCCTTATTTTTTTATAGAGAATTTAATAAGTGTAGGCCCTCTTGTAGGCTACGACTGGTGGTAGCTTGATAATGAAGAGTGGGCTCATGTTTGGATATGGTTCTGACTTGTTTTCCAGCTCCAGCTATGGGTCCTATTCCACTGAGCTGATCAGTTAGCCAAATCAAGAGTAGTTGGTTTCCCACCATGGCTGTGTGCCACTATTGCACTTGTGTGAGCATCACAATACCTACAAAATGGATCTTCTAAACAAGTTCTGGATTTTCCCACATTTCTCTCACAAACCAGTTCCAAAGGCCACTCAAACACATGGCCAAGTTGATCACAGCAAAAACGCCACCCCTAATAATAATTTTCTGTTTGGGTTACTATTTTCATTGCTATAATGAAATATTTGAAAAGAAGCAACTTAAGAAAGAAAGGGCATATTTCAGCATACAGTTTGAGGTTACAGCCCAGCATGGACAGAAGGCATGGCAATAGAACAGAAGTATGAAGCAGCTGGTTACATCCAATCCATAGCCAGGAGGCAGAGAGCAATGAATGCTGAAGTCCAACTTGCTTTATGCTTTTTATTCACTCAAGGATCCCAGCACATAGATGGCAAAACACTAAGTTAGAGTGGATCTTCCTATATCATTTCACATAATCTAGAAACTGTCTCACAGATATGTTCAGAGATTTAACTCCTAGATGATTCTAAGTCCTGTCAAGTTGACAATATTAGCCATCACAGATATATAGTGAGTTCCAGCCCAGACTACATTATATTATCAACCAATCAATAAACAAATAATAAAAAATGTAGAAGTAAGGAATCTGGTAATATTGCTCATTGGGCAATGGCATTTGCCGTTCAAAACTGAGGACCTGACAGGGACTTTACCCTGAGTTTTATCCCCAGCACTCACATAGCCAGTTAGGCATGGTCATGAATGCTGGTACCCAGTACCATTGGGTGCAGAGACAAGGGAATCAAGGAGACACTCCATGTCAAGGAAACTTGAAGATGAGCACTCAAGAACTCCTAACATTCTCCTCTGGTCTCAACATATGCACAGGGTGTATGGGCATCTGTGCGCACATGTGTATACATCATAGATAATACACATGAAAAAAATAGCATCAATGGAAAGAGTATTGCAACATAGCAGGAAGTTTGATGCTATTTTAATTGTCCACATAATTTGAAAATTATTTCTGAAACAATGAAATACAAGCTTCCTTTGGTGTGTCCTAGTGTGTAACTCATAAATAAAAAACAATCAATTCTATACAAGGGAATAGATGCACAGAGAAATTATTTTCTCAACTATGCTTAATTTATTTGTTTCTAGGAAATAAAGTTTTTCTTTGATATATTGTCAGATTGCCAAATGTTTCCTGTTTTCTCTGATTACATTTATATTCAAATATTTAATTTATAAAATATTATTGAATAAAACAACAAAAAGCGTGAGGAAATACACTGCAAAATAAGTTTACTAACCCTATATTTCACCAGTTGTTAGTATCTAGAATACATAAGGAACACAAGAAATTCAACAACAAAGTAATTATAAAATGGAAAATATTTCTAACCAGGTATATTTGAAAAGAAAATATAGGATAGAAAATAAATAGTAAATAAGTATATTTTAAAAATCAATGTTAACTATTCATTGGGAAAATGGAAATCAAAACCACAAGGTATCACATCAGCTCAATAAGAGTGATATTACCAAAAACACTAACAGTGACAAAAGCAGACATGGGTAGTAAGAAAGGGAGCCCTTTTACATTGTGGATGGTCCTCTATTACAAAAACGGAAAAGAGGTTCTTCAAAACCAAAACTATCATTTGATCCTGTAATTATGCTACTGGGTGTGTATACAAAGGAACTGAAATCACCTGTTGAAGAGAAATCTTCCCTCCCACATTTACCTCAGAACCAGTCACAGTAGCCAATAAAGAGAAACAATATATATTCTATCAACTGATGAATAAGCAAAGAAAATTTAGTATATGTCTAATGTAAGACTATTCAACCACAAAGGTAGGTTGAAATCCTTTCATTTGTTGCAATGTGGATGGCATTGGCATTAATTATGTGAAGTTATACTGACCAGGCACAGAAAGAAAAGAACCATGTGGTCTTAATATGTAACCTAAAAGAGGTGATCCCATAGAACTTGAAAGTTGAATGATGGTTCATAGTACTCAGAAGCCAGGGGGAGTATAGAGGTGGGATAGATTAGGAGAGGTTGATAAGAAGACACCAAGATATAGTTAGGAGAGCAAGTGTGGATAAATAAAATTTATTATATATTTTAGAAACTTGAAAAGTGAATTGTGAAAGTTTCATCATAAACAAAAGAGAAATGTTTGAGGAGATAACGATGTTTTATCTGATTTAAACATTACAGGAGAATACATATATTGAAAATAAGGTTATACACACACACACATATATAAAATATTACATATATATATAATTTGTTTTAAATCAGTTTAAATTCATCCAATCTCAATTGTTTAAAGAAAGAATAAACTTTCCTAAATAAGAATAAAATAATGGGGAAGTTTACTTGGTAATGTATGTTAAAATTAAACCAAATTAATGATGAATAATATAGTGCTAGAGGTAGAGGCATGGGAGATTTTGATAACTTTTAAAGAGCAATTAGATCCATCATTTATATTAAAATAAATAGCAGGGGGTAAGACATAAATAAATAAAAATAAATTACTCATGAATATAAAGATATTTTAAATTTTACTGTAAAATTGACTACATTTTTCCTAATACAATGTTGTATAGATAAAGCTTGGAACTTAAATATGAATCTGAAAGTCTTATTAAAATGCAAATTTGATTCAGAAACCTTGGAATGGTACATGAGAGTCTACCTTGATGTTTGATGTTTGTAAATGCGATTTAAGAAATGTTTATTTTAGTTTGTTTGTAACCACCAGAATTCTCCCACCTCCCTTTTATATCTCTCAACCCATGGAACTTGCTATCTTATACAATTCATACAACTCCATGATTAGAACACTCTTTAGATTTAGACATCAGATATGTTTTTGTTAGAGTTCATGTTCCAAATTACCTAGATCATTAACTTAACTTTTCTTTTTCATATTGTCTGAAAAATATAGACACTAAAAAATATATGGCATATATCAGGAATAAATAAACACAATAGTATACACAATAGTATATGTAAAATACTTGCCATCATAACTTGCTTCTGATTATGGTAGTGATCTTATCATTATTTAGTCAATAATAGTTCTGGAACCCTGACAGTGGTAGGGATGGGACAGCTCTGTGGCTGTGACAGTACAGGTGCAGCAAATGCTATCCACACTGACCTTATGACACTGATGACTTTCTCTTATAACATGAGTCTGTGAGTATTGAATACAGTGCCTCAGTCCATATCACATCAGATTATTTTATAGCAATTGAAATAAGATAGACAGGGCCTTGGCAAGTGGGTCAGCAGTTATAGTGCTTGCTTGCAATCCCTGTTTGCCTGGGTTTGATTTCCCAGCACCTATGTAAAAGCTAGACCCAAAAAGTGAGATAGGATAGACATGTAGGTTTACTGTTCTTTCACACTCATCAGTGCATTTCAGAATTCTCTTTATTTTAACTTTCTTTTTTATTAAGTAACGAGTTGTATGGATACATCATATGTTAGTACCATCATTTCCCTCCTCCATGTCCCAATTCCACTGAGGATTGCTGGTATTCCCCTAGGTTTGTGGGTTATGAGATGTGAGACCAGCACTAAAGATGTATATAATTTGAAAATATGATGAAAATAGTTTATTTCAAAATGCTTTAGGAAAAATTGAAATATAAAACAAAACAAGTAGCATAAAAAAATGTCCAATGGTTATTAAAATATTTAATCATTTTCTGTTTTTAAACACTATGTATATGGATGCTTTACTTGGGGCCAGTGCCTCTGGGCACTCCCTTCCACTCTATGGCTCTTATGCCCTCTTCCCCCTCTTCTGTAAAACTCCCTGAGCCTTGGTTGGTGTGTTTTAAGTATACATTAATGTGCCCTCAGCAGGTTCTGGATTTCAGCTTTGTTACATTTAGAGTATCCTCAGTATCTGTCTCCATGACACTGCCACTGGTTGACAGGCTCACTACTGAAGCAGCAAAAAAATAAAATAAAAAAAGAAAAGAAAACTATCAACATCATTCAATAAAATGCTAGTGAAATTATTTGCAAGTTTGTGATATTTTACCTTAAAAAAACTTTCTGAGATCAGCTCTAAATATGTATGTAGTTTGAAAATATGATGAAAGTAGTTTATTTCAGAATGCTATAAGTAAAATTTAAATAGAAAACAGAAGTAGTTTAAAAGTTGTTCAATGATTAATAAAATATTTAATCATTTTCTCTTGTCAAACACCGTGTATATAGATGCTTTTTATATAGATGATACATATACTTCAAAAATCAATTTTGGCAACTAGATAATATTTCAGATTTGAAAATTAAGATAGGCTTTAGCCCAAATATTTTGAAGTCAGTGTTTATGTTTTAGCATATTTAAAGCTCATTTTCATTAGCAAAGGGTGGGAATGCAGTATTAATAAGCAGATCATTAATTTGGAGTAAGTGTCAAGATACTAGAGAGGTGGCTTTTACCTAATATTCATAACTGATAGAAAATAACTAATAATGCTTTGCTAATATATAAAGAAATATCTATCAAATACATAAATTTTTCTTGCTTAAAGGTAAAAGCACAGGGCTGGTAGAGAACTGTAACCACTTCTCTAACTAATATACATCTATCTAATGTACAACCTTTCTTCTCTTCATCTTCATTTTGTTTGACGAGATAACAATGTACAATCCCACAAAGGAAGAGTAGGAAAATTATTATAAAGACCCCATGAAATACACAAAGTGTGCTCTGTATTCTTCTAAACACTGAAACATGAGAACAAATACATTAAAATTCTCACACCGAAGTTTACACTTTAATCTGCCTCCTTAATTTCAAGATAGTCTTTTGTCAAACATTTAAATTTTCTGTAATAACACACAGCTAACTAAAATTCTTAAAATCTTGCCATGAGGCCTTTTCTTATCCAATAAAAAGAAGAAGAATAGGAAGAAGAAGAAGAAGAAGGAGGAGGAGGAGGAGGAGGAGGAGGAGGAAAAGAAGAAGAAGAAAAGGGCAAAACCTCATAAAACCTTACATATATTCACTGGCCTTTTCTGACAAAGAAAAAAACAAGGTTAACAATTTAAGTGGAAAACATATGAGGGCTCTAGTATGAAGCCCATAAAGATACTTATGATGTGTAACTTCAGTTGAAGGCTTCAGTACATAGTTTTAGTGATTCTTTCAAGAAAAGACAGAATGGAAAAGCACTTTGAAGTATAGCAACTATAATCAGGTGCCTGTGAAAGCCAACCTTGAAGTTGCCATCTGGATAAATCCCTTTTTTATCTTTGGGCTTTAGCGACCATCACTTTCCAAATAAGATGCATCTCTTTACACAGAGACCAGGATGAAAATTTATAACTTAGATTCAGGAAAAGTTGCGATGTCATTAACATGATCCCAGTTCTATTTCAACATATCCTGGGCTTAGATTGAGAAATGAGAGCAAATGGATTGAACATTTTTTAGCAGACAATATATTCACTTCAGCACATAAGCAGAATCAGCCAACTCCACCTTCACATGCAAAGCAAATGCACACACTGCCATTTAGTCATCTTGCTAAAAATTGAAAGTACATGTCTTTGCAAATGTTAATGTTCTCATTTAACTTGTTCTTTTCTAAAATTTGAATCATTTCCCAATGCTTTCCTTTCACATTGGTAATATTATGTTGTAAATGAATAGCTGCAAGCAATTGATAATGAGGTTATATTAATTTGTGAAGACAAACTCAGAACTCTGAAACGTTGCATGTTATTTGGCTTTATATCATGTAACACATGTTACCTACAAATCTTTGTTTCTAATTTTGAGATACTGAGAGAAGGAAGTCAAATTTGTTAATGTTGTTCATCCATTTAATGGCATTATTTATTCAACAAGTAATTATTAAATACCTAATATTTACCATATACTACAATATATAGGTTTTAAAACATAAATACAAGTTCTGCTTTAATTAAGCTTATATTTTATTTGGAAAGTAAAAAATAATGTTCAAACATGAATCAATGTATAAATTCACTAATAAGAGCACATAATAAAATCATTTGAAAGCCACTTACATAAAATAAGCAGGGTTTCATGAGTTTGATTAAGGTAATCTGAATATGTGCCCAAGAAATAATATTAAATCCAAGATATACTTTAAGTATAAGTAAAAGAGAGCATTCCACAGAAACCTTATCAGTATGAATGTCTGTAATATAAAATTAGTAAAATCAAAGAACTGAAAAGGAACAATACTAGTGAAATAGTGATCTGGTAATAAGGTGTCTAGAGATGAAGCCAGAGAGACATTTGGATATGCATTCAACAGGCTCATATTGACAATACCAACATGAAGAAGTCCAGGATTGTGGTGCATACATGTGATCACAGCACTCAGGAGGCTGGGACAGGAAGAAGGTAGGAAGATTTCTCTTCAGCGCCAGCCTGTGCTACATGACAAGTTCCAGGTCAGTTTCAGGTATGTAATTACTGCCTTTAAGAGGAAAAAAATTAATTGAATGGTACTTGTGGTGGTTGGAATATAATGACACCATCGCCTTGTACATTTTTTATTAAGATTAACCTTCCTGCTTAGACAAAGACCTACTGGAATAGGTGTGTCACCGGGGGATGGATCTTGAATCCAGCCTTAAGAGCCATGAATAGAGCCAGTTTGAGCTCTTACTCTTTATGCTTGTTGGTATTAGCTTTTTCCCCCTCTGCTGTGGATGTATAAAGTGAGCCTGGTTACTCTGCCATGATGATGCTTTTCCTAGAATCTGTAGAGCTAAAATGAACTCTTTTCTCCTATAAGCCACTTCTGGTCAGTTGTTTGTCCTATCAATAAGAAGGTAACTGCAACAAAAAAATTGGTATTAAAAAGTAGGGTCATTGCTGATACGAATCTGACCACATGGGTTTTGATTTTGTTTTTTCAGACAGAATGTGGAAGAAGTTGGTACTGTGGACTGGAAAAGCCTTGCAGTTCTACAAGCAGAGCTTAAGGAACTATTCTGGAGAGAGTTTGAAATGCTAAATGCAGAGAGAATTGTGAACTATTCAGCCTTGGTTTATGAACAAAGGGTAAGCAGAGAACTTTTTTCCAACTTTGCTGGAACTAAGCTACTATTGAAAGGACTGGCTCTGTTATTCCACCCATGTCCTGAGAAACTGAGGTAAATTTAAAAGTAAGGGACTGGTGTGATCAGAGGAAGTATAAAACAGATAGACATGAAATGTACAGTTCATCACAGGATAATGTCAAGAAAGTTTGAAATAAAGGTATAGAGAATGGTTTTAGGTTACTTAACTTGGAATTGTTGAGGAGATTACCACCATTATACTATTTTGCACTGGAACAATGAAAAGGACATTCCCTGAGAGTGAGCCATAGAAAGCTCAAGATAGTAGCACTTTTGAAAGTAGGTAGTTTGAAGGAATAATTGGTTAAGTAGTATATTGCTCTTCAAGGTAAAGCTTGATTCCCCTCTTTACAAATTTGGCTGTGCTGCCTGCATGATACTAGTTTGGGAAACATGAAAAATTCACAAAAGAGGGTAATAAAGTTCACATGGTTCCAGGAGCCACTGAGTTATGGCAATGTGAAGCGGAATTGAAATCCTTGCATGGAGGGTCAGAAAGTCCATTGTGTGGAGCTATAAATATGAACCAGGACCAGAAGCTGCTGATATACAGTAATGTGAAGCAGGGTTGGAATCCCTGTATGGAGATCTAGTAAGGCTGTTGTATGGAGCTATGCAAATAAACTGATTTGCCATGTACACCCAAGAATGTGTTACTGATACCAGTACTATGGAATGGCAGTCATTGAGAGAAGTTGTCTCAGGATGGAATTTGATCCAGACAGTGAGCAACCCAGCTGGATGACAAAAATTGGAAACCCAGAGATAACATCTCTGTTTAGAGATGTTGGACTTGGAACTGATGTTTGCTTCCTGATTATTAATTTTTCATTGGTCCAGTCTCTTTTTATGATGCCTTATTTTTGCAATTAGAATGATTACTCTGTGCCATTATGTGTTGGAAGTATGTAACTTGTATTTGGATTTTACAGTGGTCATAGTTAACAGACAGTCATCTCAGATGAAGCCCTGGACTTCTAAACAATGTTAAAGTTGGGAAATTCTATGGGAACTTTTTTTTTAATTAATTAATTTATTTATTTATTTTACAGTCAGTTTGGTACCATTGTTAGGCTCATCCATGACCTACTCCCTCCCCTTGGCCCCTCCTTGTTGAGGTATACGGGTCATGCACTGTGGAGTTAGCCCACAGTTATGGGTAAGCTCAATGTCTCTGCATCTCATGACCCAACATGTGGCTCTGACATTCTTTCCGCCCCCTCTTCCACAAAATTTCCCTGAGCCATGTTGGGTTCATTTTTGGTCTGCTTCAGTGATGAGGTGTTGGGGGCCTCTGAGGCTCTGGCTCTCTGATTTGGTGGGAGTTGATTTTTCTCTGTGCTGATCTCCTTCCCCCTTGTGCTGGTATCCGGTTCATCAGGAAAACAGCACCCTTGCTTGTTTCTCCAATTTTTCTTAGTTTCAGCCGGGGCCCTTTTGAGGTATGATGGGGTGGCTCTCTCCTTAGGATCTACATCTATCTGAAAAAGAGAAGCAGATTCTCCAACGGAGAGTAAGTTAGCAACAGGACAAATGAGATAACCCCTTTTTTTTTTTGTAGAGAATTTAATAGGTGTCAGCCCTCTTGTAGCCCACAATTGATGGTAGCTTGATACTGGAGAGTGGGATTAAGTTTGGATATGGTTCTGACTTGTTTCCCAGCTCCAGCTATGGGTCCCATACCAGTGAGGGGATCAGTTAGCCGAATTGAGAGCAGTTCGTTACCCACCATGGCTGTGTGCTGCCACTGCACTTGTGTGGGCATCACAGCAAGTTATTTGCTGCTAAGTAGGTTAGACCATGTGTTGCTTCGACAGATATTGGTCATTTTCCCCCAGTCGCCCATGTAGCACCTTCTGGCACTAGACGCGCTGACTGTCTGGGGACATAAAGGTCAGCAGTGTCCAGAGGACATGGAATGTAGACTGCCTAGAGTATTCAAAAGATCTACTATGAGGATCTGAGTGGGAAAGTTTCTATTTATTTAAATGTGGAAAATAAACTAAAGCAAAACAGAAGAAACAATGTTGCATAGGAAAATGTATTATCATGGCTAAGGATTAAATTGGGGGCTTGTGTGGAAGGTATTTTCCCCTAGAACTTTGAGAAGTTGAATGAGGGCACACTTTATTTTTTATTTATTTTTATTTTTTATTTACTTTTTATTATTAAGAACATATTTTGTATGTATGTATCATGCCTTGGCACCATCTTTTTCCTCCTCCCTACCCCAATCCACAGGGGGCCCTCCTAGTGGGGATGCAGGTATTCCCCATGGGGTTGTGGATTATGCATCCTGGGAGCAGCATTCAGTTATTGGGTGGAGGAGTGCCTCTGAGCATGACATCCAAACTTGTGACTTACAGTCTTTCTGCCCCCTCTTCTGCAGAATTCCCTGAGCCTTGGTGGGCATGTTTTAAGTCTACTTCTGTGACGACCTCTCTAGATTTTTGCTTTGGTGTGTGTTGAGCACCCTCAAGGTTTTTCTCCTTCACCCTGGCGATGATCAACCTGGAAGCAGCACTCATGCTGGTTTCCTCACTTCTATGGTTTCATGCGGGTCTTGATTGAGATGTGAGGGGTAGTGGGTAGCTTATCCTTTTTGATCTCAGCGCCTTCTGAGAAAGAAAAGCATATTCTGCAATGGAGAGTGAAGTTAACTTGGCTAATCATTATTAATTTAGGGAGAGTTTGATGAATGTAATCCCTCTTTGAGCCAAAGACTAGTGGGAGCTTGACATTGGAGAGCATAATCTTTTACTCCACAGGATTCAGACCTGGTTCTAAGTTGCATATACAGGTTCCTTCCCCCTGAGTAGATCTCTTAGCCAATCAGAAAGCTACTGGGTACGGATCAAGGCTGTGTGCCACCGTTGCGCTGTTGTGTACTTATTGTCAGGCTGGTAGCTTCTGAGTAGTTTAGACCCCTGCTTACTCACACTATTGTTGGCCACTTACCAGCACTAGAGGGCATGTCTCTCGAATGGCTCTCTTCTGCCCAGCCAGGTCTCTCTATGTTCTGCAGGGCACACTTTAGACCAGAAGGAAACAGTATTAAACACCAGCCACACTGAACAGGGGCTGGTTTCATAATCTGTTTGCTGTTTTTTGTTTTTGCTTTTCTCTTCTTTTCTTCTTTTTCTTTCTGATTTGGTTTATTGAGAAACTTCCAGACAAAGCAGAAATATTTTGTGTCAGGAGATGTAAGCCTCACCAGAATCCTTTTGTTTTTGCTTTATTTTTTCTTAATATGTGGGTATCTGAAGACATATCTGGTTAGTGGGAAGAAAAAAAAATAAAAACGCAAAGAAATCAGTAAGAATTTGAAATAAAATATATATATGTTTTGAATAGCTGTGAATGGACTAGCAGTCAGGCACATCCAACTAGATTTGCATACAGCTCAATATAACATCACAACCTTGCTTAACACATGAGATTTCTGTGTGTGATGTTGTAACTCAGTTGCACATTTCTGCAGTGTGTACTTTGTAGATGGCAAAGTTGTATCACAGTTACAAGGCTGGACACACTTGGAAGTCTGTTAGCGAAAGCATAAATGAAACAATACAAATCTGATACAGGGTTCTGGTGAGCAGGAAAAGCTCATACACTCTACTCAACTTTTGGGCTTATATCTAAATTGAAATAAACAGTCTAAGGATAAGCCATGAACCACTAAATTTATTTATCAGAGAGAGAAAACTAAAAAGGTATATGTGCCCAAGTAGAAACAGAAACTGGGAGCCAATGCAGGGAGCAAAACATGGGCTTGGAGAAAAACATGAAAGATTCTTTCCAGGGAAATTAATTTACAAAAAAAAAAAAAAAAGCAAGAGCTTAAATAGAAAGCTAAGATGATAATAAAAAAAAAAAGAAAACATAAAAAGAAAGAGAGAAAATACCTCCCACTCCTCATTTCAGCTGCTAAAATTAGAGGGAATGCCTTACCTGTACAGGGACCCTAAGATTTTGCTGAGAAGAAATTATCAGAAGAAGAGGAGGAGAAAAAGAGGGGGAGGAAAAAGAAAGGAAGGAGAAAGTTGCCCATCTGGTTAGCCCCTCTTATAGCTTATTGATTTGGGCTTTACCCTCTGGATCAGGGAACCCTGAGAGAGAGCTGATTGGTTTGGACTCAGGGAACTTTCCCAAAAAGAGGCCAGCATACATGAGTAGAGGTCACTAGTCTCAAGGAATGAGACTGTACTCTATCAGATGCTGAATTCCCCACCCCCTAAGGTGGCGACATAAAGTAAAAATACGTGACACTTATTTCTCTCTCATAACATTGTTCTCAAAAGATGTGTTGTCATTTTTTAATTAGGTCTTTTAGTTACTGTTGTCTGGCAAAAAGTGGTGATATTTTAAAAAATGACTAAATGTAAATTAATTCTTCCTTTGGTCACCATATTTTTACAACATAAGTATAGCATAACCCTCCTGCTGTGTTTTTATTACAGTTTGTGACTTGTTGGTAATTTTTATACTAATGAATGAGTCAGTACTGAGCATGCATGCATTTTAGTATGTATTTGCATACACAAACACACACACACATACACAAGCATTTAATGGCCTGCAAAGTGGCCTGGAATGCCAAGACATCTCAATCATTCCAATTATTTCATTAAAGTATTTGTCCAAAAACAATATCTAAAAAAGTGCTAATAACCTGTTGTAATGCCCACACAAGTGCAATAGTGGCACACAGCCATGGTGGGGAACCAACTGCTCTTGATTTGGCTAACTGATCCCCTCAGTGGTACGGAACCCATAGCTGGATCTGGGAAACAAGTCAGAACCATATCCAAACATAAGCCCATTCTCCATTATCAAGCTGCCATCAATCATGGGCTACAAGAGGGCCTACACCTATTAAATTCTCTATAAAAAAAAAGTAAGTGTTATCTCATTTGTCCTGGTGCTAATATACTCTCCATTGGAGAATCTGCTTCTCTTTTTCAGATAGATGTAGATCCTAAGGAGAAAGCCACCCCATCATACCTCAAAAGGGCCCCGGCTGAAACTAAGAAAAATTGGCAAAACAAGAAAGGGTGTTGTTTTCCTGGTGAACTGGGTACCAGCACAAGGGGGAAGGAGATCAACACAGAGAAAAATCAACTCCTACCAAATCAGAGAGCCAGAGCCTCAGAGGCCCCCAACACCTCATCACTGAAGCAGACCCAAAATGACCCAACATGGCTCAGGGAAATTTTGCGGAAGAGGGGGCAGAAAGAATGTCAGAGCCACATGTTGGGTCATGATATGCAGAGACATTTAGCTTACCCATTAACTGTGGGCTAACTCCACAATGCATGACCCATATACCTCAACAAGGAGGGGCCAAGGGGAGGGAGTAGGTCATGGATGAGCCTAATAATGGTACCAAACTGACTGTATTTGCTGAATACAAAGCTAATTAATAAAAAAAATTTTTAAAAAATAAAAAAGTTAAAAAATAAAAAATAAAAAAGTGCTAAAAGTCATAAGGAAAATGAAAAACAAAAAACTTGAGGAAAGCAGGAGTTGAACATATATGGTCTAAAGAATATTCACAAATACTAAATTGAATTTATAGAGTCTTATGAATATATTTCACACATGTATATGATACAATTTGATCCCCACACTTGAGTTCTCTCATACTCTTTCCTACCCATTACAATCCTTCTGCCTACTAGATCCTCATTCTACTTTCATGCCTGGTTTATTTCAGTTTTTGAGCCAGTGATTTAAATTAGGATCACTTGCATAATCATGGGTGGGAGGTTGTTTATTAGTAAATGGACCATCCTCCACTAAAGGGCATGTTCTCTCCAGAAAAGACAAGTTTTCACTACTTCTTTGGAAGGTGGGGGTCTGATGGTCCAATTCCTCATATAGCATGAGATACTGACAAGTTCAATCATGTAGAAAAACCTATCTGGTAGCGATCCATGAGTATAGCAGTGTTCTATCCTCAACACAGCATTCTGCAGAATTCTGCCTCACTTTCATCCTCCTGCTTATACATTCTTTCCCTACTCCCTCTTCCAGGATTTTCCCTGAGCCTTGAAGGATTTGGCTTAGTTGGCCAGTTTAGGGCACTAACAAATCTCTTATTTTCAGAAACTTAGTCTTCTGTGGATCTCTGTAATCATCTCTGCCCTTGGCATAAAGAAAGTTCTTTGTTGAAGTCTATATAAACTCTACATTTCTAACAGTTTAGAAGAGTGGATATAACACAGAATGAGGTGATCTGTCTACATTGAATTCAGGTGATTTTGAACTAAGATAAATGTGGATTCACCTCTCTAGAATCAGGCATAACAAACTTTAGAGCATGGTCATATCTACTCACTGAAGTAGATATGCTCAAACTTGACCAAAAAATGATTTACAAAAATCAAACATATTTAGAATTCATATAATAGAATTTTCCACATTATTCTAATTCAGAGCCCCACTTAAATGTAGCCAATGTGGTAGTTTCAATATATTCCCACAATAGACTCTGGTGTTTTATTAAAACTTGTAGCCAGCAGCCTGGCCAGGGGAGGTGTCAGTGGGGGATGCATCCTTAGCCTAGCCCTAAAGTGTCACTGGGGCAATTCTGATTTCTACCTCAAAGGTATGCAAAAGAGTTTTTGAGTTCTGCCTGTATCCCTGCTGCTTGTTGCTTTTGGTATGTGTTGACTGGTAATGGTTGCTCTCTGCTTGGATCAGTGAAAGTGGGCCAGACTAACCATTATGAACTTCTCTGGATCTGTAAACCTGAAGTAAATCCTGTTTCTCCCATAAACTGTGTCTTTGGAAGTTTATCTCAGCAATGTGGAAATGACTACAATAACCAAGGAATTTCAAATTGTGTTTGACAGATAAATTTAATAAAAGATTTTCTTAACATTTATTGTATTTATACAATTGCAAGAAAAACCACTTGGAGTTGTAATATCAAAATAATTACTTGACTATCTCAAGTTCTCCAACAAAATACAGAGTTACTAAATAATATTAATTTTTCCTCACCCTTAAGCCTTTCCATACTATTAATACTAAAATACCATGATGGTTACAAATGACAACCCAACTTCCCAACTTAGAAAAATCAATATTATATCTCCACTTTGGCTTTAGAAAGAAAAAAAAAGACTTTAAAAGTTCAGTGTGCTTATTCTTCTAACATAAAATCTTAATTAGAGCTACTTTACTGTAATCCTTAAACCAGTAAAATGGTCACTTATGCTCCATTCTCTTATTTTTCCCCAATCTTTTACCTATTCAATAGTGTACTCTCCCATATGCATGCAAGAATAAACTTTTTTATGTCTGCTGAAATACTGTGGGTCATCACCAGATTAGAAAAAAAACTGGAACATGTGACCTGTAGTGTTCAGGTTCTTGTAGATTCTCAGCTTCAGCGAAGAAAAAGTAAAGTAGGGTACCATCAATGCAACAGGCAGATGATGCTCTGAAACTGTAGGTTACTGCTCTGTCCTCACCATGAGTGCTTCCTTTTTGGCATTAAGTGTGTTGCATAGGAAACATTTGGGAGCTATTCCTCCAAACAGAAATATTCCTACTGGGTGCAGGGAGGAAGGAGGCGCAAAGAGATTCAGAAGGTGAACAAGTGGGGAAAATTTTTAAATCCCTCTCTATGGTTATGCAGAGTTATTAACTTCTTGAAAGACTCTCCTATCAGCCAACCTGCCTGCAGGCTGTGCAGCATACTCTAGAGATGAGATTTGGTGAGTCCTCACTTACTTGGGAGTGGGCCTGTCAGTGAGGCAGCTGCCATTGAGTCACCCATGCTCCTGTAAGCAACCCCTTACCCTGCTCTGTAAGTAACCCCAAAAACTCATTGGTTCACCAAAATTAGTTTTGGTCCAATTGTGTTTTGATCTGTAGTCTGTACTCTGTCTGGGGTAAATAGACATCTGTTTATTCTCTCCAGGGAGCAAAGTGTCATATACTGCAACAAGTTATTTTACCAACTCATTTTAATTTGAAGAGAGTATGTGTTTTGAGTGATGGACTGGCTAAGGGAGGATGGTTAAGTTATTCAAAAAAAAATTCATAGTAGGCTGCAAACCTTTCTAAATATGGTCTGTTCACTTATATCCTCAGACAGACCAAGGTCTTGAAAGCATGTTTCTATATCCTGCAATTCATGTAGCCTTCTGTCACATAGGACATTTCTAAATTAGGCTAGGATAAGACTCATCTCTGCTCTGACTTACAGACAGATATGTCAGCATCTGTTCTACCATAAGAATAATGAAATGAAAGGCCATTTATAAATCTCCACAGGTTGCTTTGATGGTGGCTCTGCGTGCCATGCATTGTAATGGGGACTAAGGAGGTCATAGCAATGATTAAAAATAACAGCACAAGGGGGGAGGGTAAAGGAACAGCCATGATAACTTATAATTATCTCATCCTTTCTTATTAACTTGTCATTTTCATGGGATCTCATCTCTATGATATAAGAGTAAGCTTTTCTGACCATGGGTAGAAACCAACAGTCTCATAGCTTTGTTATTTGAAGCTTGAGAAGGGGTTAACTTCACTAAAGGGTGAGAAAAAAGAATTTTGTTTTAATAAGAAAATGTAAACCTTTCCTCATTGTTAAACTCTACACTGAATACAGCTAATTAATGAAAGCAGCATTATTATGTCAGGCTTGCAAAAAGAATATGATGTAAGCTAACCATACTTAATGCCATATCAAAATCTTTATTATGCACAGTTAAGGTGATTATGCACAGTTATGGTGAACAATTAATGCTATTACTGCATGTCAAGATTAAAGCTTGCTATTTACACAGTAGCTTATATTAAACACAAATAACAACCCCGGTGACACAATTTAGTAAATCACTCAGGCTTCTGTTGATAGTGTACTGCACTGCAGAAAAAAAGGAGCCAATTTAGTACTGACAGAAAGAATTCTCAAAAGCTAATTTGGTAATAAACACACATCAAAATAACTGATAGAAGGGCTGGAGAGATGGTTTAGTGGTTAAGGTGTATGTATGCCTGTGAAGCCTAAGGATCCAGGTTCAATTCTCCAGGTCCCATGTAAGCCAGATGCACAAGGTGGTGCATGCATCCGTTCATTTGCAGTGGCTGGAGCCCCCCCCCCCCTGTATCTCTCTCTCTCTCTCTCCCTTTCTCTTTCTCAAATATGTAGATAAATAAAATGTTAAAAACAGAAACAAAAAAAAATAACTGATAGAAATAAAAGCAAGTCACAGGCAAGCAGAAATATTAAAGATAAACAGGCAAACAAGAATGGAGAAACTAAGCTTTGTAATTTTGAGTTTAATAGACCTGGTCATTATTAAGGTAAAAATTAAGCCTTGAACAGTTGTGCTGAGACAAAGTAGGGTCGTAAGATGGAATAGGACAGGTCATGCACAGGCTTGAAGGTCAGACTGTTCATCAAAGTCAGCAGCATTCACTGAGCAGGACTCATTATCTTTTTTTGGTTTTTGGTTTTTTAGTGATAAATTCTCAGTAGCCTCTGGATTACTGATTTGGTATGTGTTGAATATCATGAGCATCTGTCTTGTTCACAATGGTGCTGATTGTCAGGTTCACCATGGAGACAGCACTCTTGCTCATCTCCTCCCCAATTGTGCTGTGGTTTCACATGGTCCTTCACTGAAATATGAAGGGTAGTTTATCTCCTAGAATCTCCCTAACTTCTGAAAAACAAAAACAGTTTCTCCAAGAATGAAGTAGTATCGGTTAAATTGGATAAGCATTGTTAATTTAGGGAGATTTTGATGGATGTAGCCAAAGGCTAGTGGGAGCTTGTCATTAGAGACCATAATCTTGGTCTCCATAGGATTCTGACCTGGTTCCCAGTTTAGCTATGGATTCCTTTCCACTGAGTAGATCTCTTAGCCAGTGAGAAAGCCATTGCTTACCCACCAAGGCTGTGCACCCCCATTACACTGGTGTGTACATCTTGTCAGGTTGGTTGCTTCTGAATGGCTTAGGCCCCTGTTTGCTCAACCTAATAGTCACTTTCCCCCAGCAGCTCATGTACCACTTTCTAGCAGTAGACAAGCTAATCACCTGGGGACTGGCTATCTTCTGGGTTATAGCTGGGTCTCTTCATGTTATGTGCCAGCAGTATATGGTGTCTTCAGCAATAGGGTCTTTCCTTTTACCGCGGGTGGGTTGTCAAGTGCTTTGACAGAAACCTGTCTTGTTTCAGGTACCTTGTAGGTATCTCCAATCAACAGCTCACTGTGGGTAGCAACCAATATCTGGTACTGTGAGTTACAGGCCAGAGCCAAAAACTTTTAAGGTTAGGTTTCATCCCACACTTTCCATTGCCCTTCTTTCCAGATGATGCCCCATATTCCTGTTGAGGGTTAAATATTTTAGTCTACCTTCAAGGAGAAAAATTTATATATTATGAGTTCATTTGGGGTTTTATTATATGCTTATCCTCCCCCCAGCCTTCCTTTCTCCTTTCCCCAAACCCTTCCATTCCTAATGTCTGGGCCTTCAGTTGCCTGTCAGGTATGCCAGCAACTCAAGCTTTCCCAGGTTAAGAACTACAGGTGAGTGAGAACATGCCGCATTTGTCTTTCTGTGGCTGGGTGTGTTCACTGAGTATGATCTGTTCCAAGTCCATCCATTTTCCTACAAATTTCATTGTATCTTTTTTTTTTTTCACTGTTGAGAATTTCATTGTGTGTATGGACCACAACTTCATTATCCATTCATCCAATCATGAGCACCTGGGTTGATTCTAGTTAGTTACAATAAATTGAGCAGCTATAAACATGATTGAGCAAATATCTCTGTAGTGAAGCATGGGACATTTAGAGTAGATGCCCAGTTAGTAGTTCTATTTTCAACTTTTTCAGCAGTCTTTATGTTGATTTCCATTGAGGTTGGAAAATACTGCATTCCCCCCAACAGTGAATTATGGTTCCTCTTTCCCCCTAAATCCTTGCCAACTTTTATTGTAATTTTTAATGATTACCATCCTAAATGGAGTAAGGCGGAATCTCATAGTTGTTTTAATCTGCATTTCCCTGATGAGTAAGGACATCTAACTTTCCTTAAGTGTTTATGGCCATTTGTATTTCTTCCTCTGAGAACTCCCTATGCAGTTCTCTGTCCCATTTTCTGAGTGGGTTGTTCATGTTTTTTTTTTTTTTTTTTTAATTTATTTATTTGTGAGCAACACACAGAGAGAGAACGAGGCAGAGAGAGAGAGAAAGAGAATGGGTGCTCCAGGGCCTCCAGCCACTGAAAACAAACTCCAGATGTATGTGCCACCTTGTGCATCTGGTTTATTGGGTCCTGAGGAATCGAGCCTCGCACCAGGGTCCTTACACTTCACAGGCAAGTGGTTAACCACTAAGCAATCTCTCCAGCTCTTGTTTGTGTTTTCATTGTTTAGTTTTTTGAGTTCTTTTTGTAGATTCTATGTATTAGGCCTCTGTCAGTGGTGAAGATTTTCTCCCATTTTGTGGGTAATCTATTAGCTCTGATTATGTTATGTTTGTGAAGAAGCTTTGTAGCTTCATGAGATCACACTGGTTTAGTCATTGTTTAATTTCCTGGGCTACTGGAGAATTGTTCAGGAGGTTTTTCACCATTTGAAATAATTGAATTTTACATTTTCCTAATAAAAGTAGCTGATTTCACATCTATTATAATTTCAAATTTATATGCATTTTAAAAGTCTGAAAAATAACATGGAACATAATCATATGGTGCTTGTACATATTATATAGCACATTGATATAGTAAATGTTGCTCACTGTGTAGCTTGTCTACCATTCTGAGTATGCTTTATTCAGCTTAACATGATGATCTTCAGTTTCATCCTTTTCTTTAAATGACATAGAGTGAAGAATGCACTACATGATGGAAGGACATCCTATTTTCATGGATTTGAAAAATAGATATCATTAAAGAGGACATATTGTACAAAGAAAAAATCAATAATTTGAGTTTTTAAAGCAAGTGTAGTCTTTTACTTTCCATGGTGCCAATTTGACAATATACTATGATTAAATCATGACTTGATAGCTTTCAAAATTCTTAGTTTCCATATTTTATATAAATTATTCACTTGTAAGTTTAAAATGAATTTCAGTTTTTTCTCTTGGTTAACTCTTTCTTTCCTCTCTATTGATCTTCATTTATATATTAACTAGTTATCTGTCTTCTATACATGTATTGTTAAATGTTGAAATCATAGGTTATTATAGGAAAATCCTAATGCCAGTGGTAGGGTGCCTCACAATGAGTTGTTGGTAATGGAATCTACTAAGGCCTCCAAAACAATAAAGGCTATAGGAAATGCTTTAATTGCAATGAAGAATTAGAAAGTAAGACTCTAGTGCTGAGGCACCACTTGTTTCATTTGTAGAACACTGAAAAATCAAGCTGGAACTGAACTGGAAGCTTCCTCCTTGATGGCTAGTTGTTATAGTTCTAGGAGGTGCTAGGCAGGATACATACAGTTATGGAGGAAGGGATTTATTGAAGCTTACAGATCCAGGGGAAGTTCAATAATGGCAGAAGAAGCTGGCACACCTTCACAGGTCCAAGCAGAGAGAGAGAAGCACAAGCCCGAAGCCACAGAGCACAGCACACTTCAGGAACTCCAGCTAGACACACATTGCATATCTTTAGATTGGAATCTCAAACCCACTACCACACCTGAGGGCTGGACCCTAAGATCTACCCAGTGGCACTGCCTACAGCCAGGTGGCTTCAGAACCAAACTACAAGCTAATAAGCCACTGAATATATTGGGATCCATACATTCAAACTACCATAGTGGTGATTACTGAGGAAACTTAAAACTCATGGAAATGCAAAGAATCAATGACTCTGGAGTGATCAAGGCTAAATTAAGTATTTATATCACCTCCTCTAAATCTCAGGTGACAATGGGAAAGAGGAGATAGAAAGTATTTAGGACAATCAGAGGATAGGGAGGAGTGATACGGAATGCTGCCACTCAGACAAAATATGACCACTGCACTTATGATTTCACAGTGACCATTATAACCTATACAGGACCCCCACAATGCTGGAAAAAGTCACATTTTATCCTGAGTGATGGAGTAGGACATCCTTCCTGAGAAGTTATAGTTATAGGCAGTTAGGGGAGTGGAAGACATTTTCTGCAGTGGTATTGCCACTAATAAAATTCACAGCTCTAGTAGACAATTCCCTACCTGTGTCCATTCAGGCAACCCAATTAAATTCACACACACACACACACTAACAGTGAGTTATTAAAATTGAAGAGGGACTGGTTAGGAAGAGGAGGTTCAGCAGAACGGGGACAGGAAGGAGGATCAAGAGAAATAAAGGGAAGGATTATGATAAAAATCTATTATATGCATAAGTAAAGCTTGTCAAGAAATTTTTAAAAATTGAAAGCGATATTCCTAAATTAACTGTACATAAGTTGTCTACATTACTATTAAGTCTAAAATATGAATGCATTTATATGTGAGTTCAGTGATGGCTTCAAAAGAAGAAAGCCATTACTGGAAATCTACTTTAAGAAACATTTAGCATAACACTATTCTTAGACTATAGTAGGGCAATAATCTGTGTTATCACAAACAGAATTTTTAATTTTCCACAATAAAATATATTTTTTAAAATCTTCAACTGGAAAGATTAGTAAAATGTCAATTGCCTGAAAGACAAAAAATGTAAGAAGGGGTGAATAAAATCCTTTTTTAGAAATTGATTTATTTATTATATATTACGAAGATAAATAGTCATATTACAAATAGCAAATAGGTAATCACAAACATAAGTGACTGAACCTCTTCTTATAGAAACTTTTGGAATTGCTATAATAGATCCATGATCATCAGTAAATTCTTAATTGTAACTCCAACATTTCACTTCTGAATGGAATTCTAGGTCTAATTTCTGGATATGGAAATACAAAAAGCAAAACATTAAAGAAAAGGTGTTAAAGTTCTATTAATATTCACAAAAACCCAACATAACTTTATAGATAAAGAGGAAGTTTTTCAGAAAAGTAACTACATATAAAACCATCATTATAAAAAGCTTCAGTTATAATAGGTGAGATATAGTGATATAAGTCCCTAAGAGCAAAAACAAAGCACATTTCATCAAAGACAATAAATTTATAGCTTGGTGTGGTGATGCACACCTTAAATTATAACACTTGGGGAGGCAGAGGTGGGAGAATTGCTGTGAGTTCATAGCCACCCTTAGACTACAGAGTGAATTCCAGGCCATCCTGGACTACAGAAAGACCCTACCTAGGAAAAAAAAAAAAAAAGGAAGAAAAGAAAAAGAAATTTATTATTTTACTAACGCTAAAAACCGAGAAAACACCTATTCAGACACAAAATGTGCTCCAGAAATCCAGTGGCTAATTGGTTCTTGGCTTTTTGACTTGTCGTGATGAAGCTTTTGCAGTAGGGCATGGCAGGGAAGGGGTAATTATTCTGAAATCCAGATTGAAAAAAAAAAAATTAATGTTAGATTGTACCACACTTCAGGAAATATCATCTATGGTAACATGTGATTTCTAATAAAGAAATGTCAGCCTCATGAGTAACCAAAATGAAATTTACTGTGTGACTCATTGTTCCCCAAAATACAAACTGTCAAGTTATATGTTATTGAAAATGGTTATATTTTATTTGCACAAGCACATTGAAATAATGTCCTTAAGCACTGTGTCAGTGGGGAAAAGCTGTGCTTTTATGGGGGGAGATATTGAAAAGAGAGATATGATAACCATACATCTTTATACATAAACTTCAGTTACAACTAAAAATAACAATCTTTCACCTTTATTTTCAAGAAAAGAACTAGTAAGTCATAGTCATATTATTCCTTAAATATTTAGAGTACATAGGATAGAAAAATATGAAATTTACAAAAAAATGTAAAATTAATGTCTTGTTGAATAATAATTACATTTTACAGAAATATTATCAATGGCCATAGTCCAAGAAAATAATTTCACTATGAAGATATTAGTTTCCAGCAAAACCAAGAATATGTCCAACTGTGTTTCTGAAATTAATTATGTGTCATGCTAAGTAATTCTAGTTAGAAAACATTATTTTTCTTTAATTATAGAAAGTTGCCATACTTTTTTTTTCTAATAACAAACAAATGGGTTCTGAAGACATAATGTTCTATGCAGACAATACCCCAAGTCATAGTAACTCCCATGCTTTCATGATTAAGAACAGTTTTCAAACATGTAATGGAATGATTGCACTAAGACAAGTTTCTGAGTGGGAAGATATGATTAAACACTGAGAATTTACCAGAGTTGCAAGACGTGTTGAGTAGGTCACTAGACATATTTACTGTTATAAAAATCTGCATAAATGAGCCTAGACAGAGAAAGCATCTGTGAATTTGTTAAATTTGAAAACTCTGAGTAGAATAATAAATATAGAGCAGGCAAAATGAAGAAAAGCCAGGGAAGTTTGGCAGCAGACTGTGCTAAAAGTAGACAAATGTATAAAAATGGAACCTTATACAGCTGGCTTAAGTATAAAGAACTAATATGGAGCCAAAAATTATAGTGCATTACTAGTCCTTATAGAATATTCAATAAACTTTTGATATTTTCATTAATATATTGGAATATATACATTCATGAAATTAAAGGGTTATGGTATACAAATGATTGATATGAAACTAATAATATTAGTACAATATGCCCCATCATTGCCACAAGTATGTGACCAACAGATGTTACTTATCCACCAAGCTATTTTAAGTGCTATATTACAAACTATGTAAAAGTAGTAAGGATGTACAAGGGAGATGATTATATTCTTGTTCATATTTTTAAGTATGCCTCGTGTCAAACTTGGGGATATCTACGTTTATACTATTTGTTTTAAACCTGTAGCATGAATTTATTACATTCTTATACATATTGAAAAAATATTATAAACTATTTTACTGAGCTTCAGAATTTCATGATCTCTCATATAGGCAAGTTAGTCTTGTATTATAAAATTTCAAGCATTTTCAAAACTATTATATTAAACTGCTATACTAACTCTTTCCTAGTAACATGTATCTCAAAAGAGTACAATGTGATTTCAGTCTCTAATTACAGAGAACTAACATCCTGCCAAGTTGGTAAAAGTTGAAATAGTGTCTCTAAATAAAGATCATGTATTTCTTACTTTGACACCATTGTGGTGACAAGGTGTTCCTCAATGTTCATCCAATCTTGATAAGACCTTTCATATGATTTCTGCTTCATGCCAAATTTGGAACTAAATTTAAGTATACATTTGTCTAGACATTCCCTAATTAACATTGTCTTTTAGTATCTAAGCTTATTGTGCATGATGAAAACAGTAGGTACTAGGCAACTCAAGGCCCTGCATTCGTTATCTGATATGAATACAGTGGGTTCTAGATAATACAGGGTCTTGTATTCATTATCTGAGAATAAGTGAAAAAGACCTCCTCTTTATGAAATGTTTAAATTGCCCAAGATTAATAAACTATGAAAATTACTTTCCCACAAAAGTCTTAAATGTTTGTAAGAAAAGCAATACATTATGTACTAAAGTTGTACAATTATTCTTCCTCTCTTAAGAGTTTATTAAATGCAGTTTAAGAGATTGTTTTCTCAATTCTATCCAGTGATTCTTGCCCACCTTATGAATTAAGGTAACCCTAAAATGAGTTAACTACTATCGTGGAAGAGCTCTATCTTCATTTTGAATATGATTATTTTTAGCATATGTAATAAATGTTAGAATAAGAATAGCAAGGACTCACAACTGGTATCTCAGTCTCTTTGTATAGCTCTGCAATCTGATATATGCCCAGGGATACTTCCATGTTCCTGTCTTCTATGCTGGGATGTTGGAATCTGTCTTCCCCGGCATCCTGCATTTATGCCCACCATCTACTATCATCTGTCTACCTATCTGTCTACCCATCTAATAGACACACACACACACACACACACACACATAATCTCTTTCTGCTTTTCACTGTTTGATATTTTTACCTTTGTGATTATTCCCATGGAAAGAGAAATTATTTGTGCACTGTTTAGTAAGTCTTGTCATTTTAGATAAGATATATTGCTTTCCACACCCAAGCGAAATAAAGAAGCTGTGGAATGACTTCCTCCTTCCTGTTGAAACTTTGTGTTTTTTCTTTCTTATCGTACATGTTCATAATGATACACTTCATCTTAAATTGTAAATAAAATCACATAGTAAGTAAAATGACTTTGATGTCTTTGCATGATATCTTATCACTTTGTGGGTAAACCTATTTTTGATGATAATATAACCTCTCTTTTATGGACCCAGTTGGAAAATTTGGTTCCATCCTTCTTTTAATATTAGTAGGTCCAAATGTAGACATGTAGATATTATCAAAACCCAAAGACTTTGAGTCCTTTCACCCAAACAGCTGTCTTTTATCCCCAATCTCTATTCTTCTTTGGGTTTCTTGTTTCACCTATAAAAATATTTGCTCTTATTTTTTCAAAATATAGCTCTATCATATTGACTTTTTATTTTTAACAAAGAGCCGTTTATGTTCTCAACAGATCTTTCATCTCCTTTATTATGATTTTTTTCAGGTAAACCATTAGAATTATTGCCTTCATTATGCTCACATGATTACACAAAGCCTGAGATATCTCCCAAGTGTGGGGAGAAGCAGCTTGTATTCAAGTCTCTCTCTGATTTTTCTTCTGCATATCCACACTACCGACCAGGATTTATCTTCTCCATTTGAAGTTATTTATTATTTTCTATCTCTTTACTGTTGGATACAGTACAACATTAGTTTATGAAAAATATTGATTCTGGCTTTTGAGAGATGTCTTAGCACTTAAGGTGCTTGTCTGAGAAGCCTAAAAAAACCCAGTTTCGATTCCCTAGTACCCATGTAAGACAGATGCACAAGCATCTAAAGGTTGTTTCCAGTGGGTAGAGATCTAGCCATGACTATTCTCTCTCCATTTCTCACTCCTCTCTCTCAACTACATACATATATATGTAGTCAGATATTGACAGTTTGCTGGTGTCTCAAGGAATTCTGAGGAACTTGGCACAAAATATAGACCACAGTTCTGTAAGAATAAACTTTCCAATGTATGATAGTAAAGCTTGATGCTTAGAAACAATAATCTAATCCAAGCTTGATGAATTAAGCTAAATTCTTATAATACTTATGTATGGAATGTCTCTATCCTTGCGAACCCTGAACTTTCTGAAATGGGCTAAAGGTATGCCTCTTCCAGCTCTGGCTCTATAAGGAGGTCATGGTGATTTTGGTAATAATGTGCCATCTATGTATTCTTTCCCATGTCTCACAGATTACTGACTCTTTTCACTTGAGATAGCCATGACCACTGTGGGATAGGGTAAGAGAAACACATCTGTCCAGCCAGCTTATCAGTGATATCTCCCGTAGTCATTTCCAAAGAGCTTCCCAAATTTTGAAAAATAAAACAACATAAAGTACAAAGAAGGCTGGGTGTGGTGTCACATGTCTTTTATCCTATCACCCAGGAGACAGAGGTAGGAGAATTCCTGTGAGTTTGAGGCCAGTGTGGAACTACAGAGTAAGTTCTAGGTCAGCTTGGGCTAGAGTGAGACCCTACCTCAAAAAAAAAAAATAAATAAATAAATAAAAAAGAAACAAACAAAAAAAACAAAGAAAGAAAAAAAGAAAACAGAAAAACTTAAATCTTCCTCTACTATTGATGAATATTTTGAGAATGGTCAGTCTGTTTCACACAAGACGGTGTTTCTTAAAATAGACTCAAAGAATACGAAATTAATATGGGCTGAGAATAAAGCTGAGCCTCTCTTCTCCACAGTTACCACCCTGGAAATTTGCCTGGTTCATGATAATGGGTATCAGCCTTTCCACAATGGGGTTTTGTCAGCAGTAGAGAGCCATGGTAAGGATCTTTCAAACCTTTAAACCCCATTGTAACACCATTTAAACAATCTAACATGAATAATATGCATGCTAGGAAATAAACATGTAGTTTGGGGAAAACATGACACCTACAAATAGCATCTGATGTCTTAGAATAATTCTATAATATACCATAATATACAGATTTCAACCCTAAAGCTGTATCCCAAGGTCATAATAGCACTCAAGAAAAGAGGAATCAAGGATTGTTTGGATAGCAAGAAGAAGAAGTAATTAGGGCCATCTGAGTAACTGGTTACCACAATATTTAAGTTTAAATTGTTGGAGTTGAAATTACATGTAAGCAAGTGTATAACTTGATTAAATTCATCTTGCAAGAATGACTGTCAAAGTCCTATTGACAGTTCAGTTTACAAAGTGGCAAGAGAAAAGCAGAAGGAAGATATCTCAAGACAATGAGTCCATCATAGTTCCTCTCTTTTCAGTTCACATCTGTGAGATTTGAGAAAATTATCTTCAGGTCTGAGCTCCTATTGTTTTACAAAAATGAGTGGATATAATTCTTTAAAATAAATGTCAGGGAGATATAATGAAAAAAGAGAAATATTTAGACCTAATGTAGTTAATTAGAAGAGGGTTAACTATTAGTAAATGATTCAATAGAGCATTTTGACAACTATAATACAAAGTATGTAATTTAAATTGATGAATGTTACTTATTATAAATACTTCCTTTCATGTCTGGAAATGAAAGGCATCAAATAACTTTAGGCTGATGCTCACATATTGTATTGCAACTTAGAAATAGGTGGGAGGGGGAGTAAGAAGGAGGGAAAAGGAGAAAGAAAGGGAGAAAGGGGAACAGGAAAAAGGAGATCAGGTCATAAACAATCCTATTTCAGCTAACTTTACATTTTAATGAAGGACACCACAGACGCTTGGAATATTCCTGTGTCACCTGCACAAATGGCAAGATGGAGACTGCATGGATAGACTTGAGTACAGTAATGCCATTGGGTTGTACAGATCTCTTTCTGATTTTATTTCAGCAGCTCAACAGTACTAGTGTAGTTATTCCTACAATAAAACCAACCAGGCCATGAGTACATACATAAACTGTTACAGAAGGCTTCAAATATAGTAAAAGACTATAGATTCAGTATTATTGTGACCAAATTTTAAGCTAAAATTAACAAGATATATATATATATATATATATAATTTTATGTAGAAATGCTGTATTTTACGTTATTTCTTATTGTTTAAAATTGAAAAATAGATAACTACTTATACATACTCTTAATGGCCAGAGGTAATACATGTAAATAATTTTGTTTATATGTTTATACACAAAAACAAATGTACATTTTCACAAATATAAATTCATACTTAAAATATAAATTTAAAGCATGGACACCAGCTTACTTGCTGCTGAATATACTTTTTAATCTCTCTCTCACTCTCTCTATATATCTCACTCTATATATACATATCAGTTATTGATTTACTTTATAAGGAGATAAATAAATTTTTTGTATTTTTGTAATTTCTTTCATATATTGAATTTTAGCCTACTTTTCTTATTTTAACTGTTGTTTATTTGTATGGCTTCTGAGGAATTCTTTCCTCTGATTTATCTTCAGTTTCTTACTACCTAACAGAGAGCTCCATCCTGAGGCCACATTTTAAGCAATCAAATCCTCCACAACCAGACCCAGCACAGCTCTCACATCTGATTAGTTTTGAATGCCTATTGATTATACCCTGAAAATCTCTACTCACAACTGCTACACCATTCCCAGACCCAATAGTTTTACACTCACTCCTGTCCTTGCAGTCCAGTCTCTAAGCCACTGTACTAATTCCTAATTCTACATCACAACCCTTTAAAATAAATTGCAGAAATGAAAACCAATATCTCTAAAGGTGCCACCCTTCTTCATTTTCCTCTTTTGTGTATCTGAAACTGCCCTGAGCATATAGCTCTCCAAAACTTTCCTCTGTTTACTCTTCCATCCTAAAGCAATCCTCTCCTTCCCTCTCCTTTTCCTGCCTCAAGTGCCTCTTTCAGAAACATGTACTTCAAGTGCCTAGTCAAGACTGGCAGTATTTTTGTTAGTGGTGTGGTGTCCTTATATTTCTGTTTCTTTGTGTCACCATGGTGTGTAGTCTATCTGTAGATTCTCGTGGCTAGATGAGAGTCTACGCTATACAGCTCTGAGAGCTATATCGAAATATTGCAAATATTCAAATAAATCTATCTTCCTATTATTATAAAGTGGACAGTAATTATAATGATTTTGAACTGACCCAGACATAATATTAGTTATATTTTCTATTGGCCACTTTCATTCCTTCCCAAGTAGAAGATAATTTCCTGCAGCCTAGTAGGACTCACAAGCCAAATGGCATCCCTTCCACCCTTCCCAATACCCCAAAGTCAATAATTATGCATTGCTCTAACGAAAATTTTGAGTCAGAAAATCAACTGAGTCATTTTCTCCTAAGATACTTTCGCATTACATCCTCTGCATGGAATACACATCTTATTTTTAGCACATCTTTATGTGATGGCTATGTATCACTTTACAATCCTTAGTTAAGATCTTTTCCAATGCCCATTTAAAATACCCTCTGGGATGGAGAGATCGCTTAGTGGTTAAGGCACTTGTCTGCGAAGCTTAAGACCCAGGTTTGATTCCCCAGTACCTACATAAGCCAGATGCACAAGGTATCACATGTGTCTGGAGTTTGTTTTCAGTGGCTGGAGGTCCTGGCCAACCTATTTATCTGCCTTTCTCTTTCTCTCTCAAGTAAAAAATAAATGGATAAAATATTTAAAAGCTAAAATATTCTTTTATTTCCTTCTGTTGCATATATATAGTGTATAATATACATGAGTTTATGTAATATATATATATATATATATATATATATATATATATATATGGTCAAGTTTGTTTTATCTCAAATAAGAGTGTTCATTGTCTCTTTTCTTTGCACTAATAGATACAAAAATACCTAGCTTATATAATGTAATAAACAATGTAATTTTCTTTAATTAAACTCTGCTAAAGAAGTAGCACAATAATTTATTATACATAATTGGAACAAAAAGATAAAATGAGAACATTGAAGCAGGTTTGAAAACATTTTCTTTAATAAGTTAAATACTGTTCAGAACAGTTTTAAATGGCAGTAGCACACAATTCTTAATTTTTTTTTCCTTGAAGTTTTTCTTTTGGGAGTATCAGGTCACATTATGGAGCCCCGGCTAGCCTCCCACTCTCCAGCCTTCTGCCTCAGCTCCCAGTTTCTGAGAAGATAGGCACTGATTACCACATCAATTCTTTGATTGGTTTTCTCAATAATAATATTAAAGTACCCTCTGCTTTATAATAGCTAAGCATTGACTGCGATAGTTTGTTGTTAAAAGATCACTATACAGTAATGCCCTCCAAAAACTATCTCTTGAATTTTTTCTGGCAGTTTTTCCAGTTCTTTCCAATGGTGCCATAGAAACTCATGCCTGAATCTGTGAACTGCTCTGCATTGCCAATGACTTCCGTTGTGTTACACATGCACCTGCTTTCAGCTTCTGAATTTGTACAATTAACTGGCCTACATGAGGAGCTGGCATCTGCAAAACTCAGTATTTTCAGAATGCATGTATTCAAATGCAATAGATCTAATGTGTTCTAAAGAAGGTAGCTCAAAATACAAAAAAGAATGGTGCTGCAATAAATGTTTACTGCTAGAATGTGGCCTTTTTTCCTAAGAAAAGTGAAAGTCCCTATTACTATTTTTACTTTGTTATTATCTTTGAATATTTTTACGTTATTGTGTAAATATTTTCCTAGCACCTGTTTACTGGACTTTTAGTTCATTTAATTTCATTTTATTTTACTTTAGTATTTCATTTTTATTTATTTTTTAATTTGAGAAACGATCTCATTTATCCTTGGTTGGCCTTGAAGTCTCTATGGAGTTATGATAACCTTGAACCTCAGTTCCTCCTGCTTCTACTACTCCAGTACTCTGATTACAGGCATTCACTACCATGCTCAATTTACACAGCACTGAGGGCTAAACTCAGGGCTTTGTGTATGGTAGGCAAGCACTCTACTGATCAAATAACATCCTATACTATTGCTATTATTTTATAGTAGTTATGATTATTTCTTCATGTTTATACAAATGACATACAAATAACATCTAAAATATATTTTCCCAAATAGAAAGATGTCATTAAAAGCAAGATATATTGTTTGGTTATATATGCATTCACATGTATATAGAATTACTAATAAAAATTCTGTATTTTTTCTCTAGATGGTATAAATAATTTTTGGAAACTATCATTTAATTTTAGAAAATATTTGTAAAACATGGTTAGGTTATAAGAACTGAGTCTGAGTATAGAGATACCAACAGACCCAGTTATTCCCTTACTGGGCATCTACCCTAAAACCTTCAAACCACAGGCTAGAGAGATTTGCTCAACCATGTTTATAGTGGCTCAATTTCTAATAGCTAAGTGCTGGAATCAACCCAGAAGTCCATCACTAGAAGAATGGATAAGTAAGATGTGGTATATCTACACAATGGAATTCTATACAGCAGTAAGAGAAAATGACACAATGAAATTTGAGGAAAAATGGTTGAACCTGGAACAGATCATTCTCAGTGAACTTACCCAATCACAGAAAAAAAATTGCCACATAGTCTCACTCATCTACAGCACCTAACCAGAATCTACCCAAGATACCTTACATACCCAGCAAGCACCTCCTAGACCAGCCACTAGGATGGAAGGGGAGGGAGGGGAGGGCATCAAAGGGGTGGGAAACACAAATCTAGACCCAAATGGCAATGGTACCATAATTTTCTACTTACTAAAAGACAGACCAAATGGCTGATCTTTCACCAGGCCCTTACAGAGAACACCTGAACCACAAGACACTGGAGAGGGAATGATCAAGACTAACCTTAATCTTCTACATCTTCCCTCCCTCACTTCCCCTCTCTCTCTCTCTCTCTCTCTTTTATCTCTAACTCTTGTATATTAGTTATCTTTTTCCTCATTTTCTTAGTGGGCACTGACATGTAACTCCCAGAACCAGCATGGGGCTATCATCCACAATGAGCTTTTGATCAGAGAGACCTACAAGGTTTCCTAAGAGACAGACAGATTTCTGTTAGAGTACTTGATGACCCACCAAAGGCTAGTGATAAGACCCTACTGCTGAAGACACCTTATGTGATTGACATGCAAATTAGAATGGCATGGCTGGAAGTTGGAAGAGAGTCAGTCCCCAGACAGTCAGCGCATCTTGTGCCAGAAGGGGCTACATGGGTGACTGGGGGAAAATGACCAATATCTGTCGAAGCAACGCATGGTCTCACCTACTTAGTAGCAAATAACTTGTTGTGATGCCCACACAAGTGCAGTGGTGGCACACAGCTATAGTGGGGAACCAACTGCTCTCAATTTGGCTAACTGATCCCTTCACTGGTATGAGACCCATAGCTGGAGCTGGGAAACAAGTCAGAACCATATCCAAACATAAACCCACTCCCCAATATCAAGCTACCATCAATTGTGGGCTACAAGAGGGCCTACACGTATTAAATTCTGTATAAAAGAAAGGGTTATCTCATTTGTCCTGATGCTAACTTACTCTCCATTGGAGAATCTGCTTCTCTTTTTCAGATAGATGTAGATCATAAGGAGAGAGCCACCCCATCATACCTCAAAAGGGCCCCGGCTGAAACTAAGAATAATTGGAGAAACAAGCAAGGGCGCTGTTTTCCTGATGAACTGGATACCAGCACAAGGGGGAAGGAGATCAGCACAGAGAAAAATCAACTCCTACCAAATCAGAGAACCAGAGCCTCAGAGCCCCTCAACACCTCATCACTGAAGCAGACCAAAAATGAACCCAACATGGCTCAGGGAAATTTTGTGGAAGAGGGGGCGGAAAGAATGTCAGAGCCACATGTCGGGTCATGATATGCAGAGACATTTAGCTTACCCATAACTGTGGGCTAACTCCACAATGCATGACCCCTATACCCCAACAAGGAGGGGCCAAGGGGAGGGGGTAGGTCATGGATGAGCCCAATAATGGTACCAAACTGACTGTAAAAAATAAAATAAAATAAAAAAGAAAAAAAAAAAACGAAAAAGGAAAAAAAAAAAAGAACTGAGTCACTTCAAATGAGATAAAGAAATTATTATTTGCTAATAACATAAAATTATTTGTAACAAATACCTAATAAGACATTAAAAAGAAATTCTAGCATTTTTATTATTTTCAAGAAATTTTTAAAATATATTATTATTTACTTGTTTGACAGAGAAAGAGGGAGAGAAAGAAAGAGAGAACGGGCGTGCTGGGGCCTCCAGCCACTACAAACTAACTCCAGATGAGGGCGCCCCCTTGTGGATCTGGATAACGTGGTCCTGGGGATTAGAACCTAGGTCCTTTGGCTTTGCAGGTAAATGCCTTTACTGCTAAGCCTTCCTTCCAGCCCAGAACTTTTTATTCTGAGAAAAATCTAGCATATTTATCATTAAATGATTTACAAGTCAGTCTCAAACTCAAGAACTCTCTCCTGTTTAAATCATATATGGATATACAACCAATATCTTCAACTCTCAGAATAAAGCTACATTGCACGTTTTTTCAATGACAAACTCATGTGGATTGACCATGTACCTTGTAGTTTGAACGTCCTCTGTGGGGGAAATGGTGGTAACAAGAAAAGCTTGTCAGTAACATGTGCAGAAGCTGGGTGTCATAACAAAGAGACTGTGACAGCCCAGGGTGATAGTGAAAGCTAAGAAGTGGAAGTACAGCAACCAAACCCTTGCTCCACATTTCATTACTCAGCAACAACTGAGCAAGTCATTTCGCCTCTTTAAATATCATTTTTTTCCTGCTCCTATTAATTATGTGTGAAAGTCAATAGCTGAAAATGTATATGGCTTGGAAAAGTTCCTGGAAGAACATATGTGATCAATAAGTGCTCTCTGAGACTTGGCTTTGTACCCTGTTTCTACTTCTCATTGTTCCACAAACACTGGGAAGATGACTTCATTCCTCTGAGTCTTGGTTTCCTTCCTTGTACAGGACTTAGTAAAAGTGCAGGTATAACTGAATGAGGTAAGTTATTTACTCCTTGGCTAATATAAACACTCTTCCATAATGCAGCACTTAAAAAATTAACACAGCATATGATTAGGATGCTACAGCATGTGTTTTGTGAAGTGTTTTAAGAACGTAGTGTGAAGACATTAAATGTATAAAATTATTAATAGTACACCCCGACTGATGTTTCAAATAAGCTGTGGACATAAAGATCCCGAGTCCATGTATCCAATCTTGGTGGGAAGTAATGAGCAGTACTGCCGTCAGGGACAATGAACAAGTGCCAATGGCCTCATCACACTGACCACCACCACCTGATACCCACCCACACTGCCTCATTCACGCATGTGAGCAGTGCCCCCCCCCATTTTGTTTCTGAGGAGTCAGTTCAATCTCTCTCTCTCCCATGAAATGGATGGGACATGTGTTACAATAATCTTGAACATATTGGTCCTGGTCAATTCAAACAGGAATCTGCTACATTTTTATGTGAGTTCTTTTAGATAAGAGCATATTAGAAGGAAACCCAAATAGGAGATGGGAAAGGACTCAAAGGAATATGCTCAATATCCACAAACTTAATCTGACGGCGTTAAATTGAAATTTTCTTCACATATGATACTAGGGTATGAGAGAATTTTTACCCTCTTCTCCAGTTATAGACATCACTACAGAGCCACCTATTCCTAAATTCATCAAACTGTCCATTATTAATCAGTCAGGCCATGAAACACCATTTACAGAGAGGCCTATTGATGCTGAGCTGCTGTGGACATCAGTTGTCCAGAGTTCCTCACTGGAGGTAAAGCTGGGCAACTGTGGCTATGATCAGCAGGGATTCTCCACAGACAACAGTGAGCCTCCTGAGATGGAATACTTTGGCATGAAACAGTAATCCCTATGATAAAGAAAGGATGATCACTGAGTATTGCATGAGGAAGAGAACATATTAGAAAATAAAGCAGAGGAGTCTTCAAAGCTCCAGGTCAGTTATTGTTTCTGATTGAAAATATATTGCCTCTTTGTATTTATGTATATATACACATATACGTAATATATATATAATAGAATATATATTTATATGGAATGTATTTATATTTCCATGTATATTTAATATATATGAATATATAATGTATGTATCTAATACACATATGTGTATTTTATTATATATTACATATTATATATTTGTTATATATATAATTTAATCTTTTCCCTCTGAGCATAAGCCCAGAACTCTATTGTATTGTGCCCACTATTCTTGTAATTCCTTACCCAAGATTATTCTGAGGCCAAGAACTGACTTATTGTCATCGTGTTGGATTAGTCTTTTGCATCACTTATTTTTAATCCATCCCAGCTATTCCCCAAAATATTCAGTGCAAAAGTCTTTAAGGGTTATTTTATCCAATCTTAGGAGTTGAAAAATGGTTATTTGAGCTAAAACCTGCAGTATACAATACCTAGCACACATGAAGTCATTTCTCTTGAGGCATACCATACAGTAGCAGGTAGAGGTTCCCAAACCTATTACTTCGTGGCCCACAGTTTTCTTTGTTTTTAGAATAACAACTGCTACAAATCTCAGCATATTTTATAAAAACTACGTAATACATTGGAAATTATTTTAAATTACTGGATACTTAAGCTGCAGTCAAGATTGCACTTTTGAATTGTGTTGATTCATATGGGTAATAAGCTTGTACAAAGTATTTGACTAATATCATTGTCCTGATGTAAATATTCATATAAAACACACTCATATCAACAAAAACTTATACATGTATATCTTCAAGTATACATAGTGAATTATATGCAAATCTTTCTTAAAGATGTTGGTTCAACATTTCTTCACAAAATTGTTGACACAATTGCTTAAAGTTCAAAGGCAATGCATCCCATGGTGCATTGATATATTCTGAAACTAGAAATCTAGTGCCAAGAGAGGAAAATGCCTAAACATATTACCTGCCATGAAATACTTCTTTGACAAGGTTTGTTTCTTTCAGGGATGATGGACCTACTGCTTTCATTACACATATTGAAACCACACAAAATGTGTTTAATTTCATACCAATCAATTATTTATTATTAGTATTAGGGTTTTATTATTATTAGGAACATATTTTGTATGGATACATCATATGTTGGTAACATTTTTCCATCTTCCCTGCTCCCATACTGCAGGGGGCCCTCCTCACTGAGGTTGCTGGTATTCCCCATGGGCTCTGGGTTACGCATTCTAGAAACAGCAGTCAGTTATTGGGGGGAGGCAGTGACTCTGAGCATGACATCCCAACCTGTGACTCTTATAATATTTCTGCCCCCTTGACAAAATTCCATAAGCCTTGGTGAGTGTGCTTTAAGTCTACTTCAGTGATGAGCTCTTAGGAGCCTCTGGATTTCTGTTTTGGCATGTGTTGAGTATCCTCAGCATCTCCCCGGCACTGCTTGTGAGGCTCACCATGGAAGCAGCACTCTTGCTGGTCTCCCTACTTCCTCTGTGGTTTCACCTGGGCCTTGACTGAGATGCAAGGGGTGGTTTATCTCCTCAGGTCTTGCTACCTTCTGAAAAAGAAAACCAAATTCTCCAACAGAGAGTAAAGTCAGCATAGGTTAAATTGGATACACTTTATTAATTCAGGGAGAGTTCCCAAATCAATTAATTTTAAATTATCCTCTACGAATATATATTCTAGCACATAAGCTCACTACTGAATCAATCACTTACATCAAATAATTTTAAATTAAAACTCATGAGAATGCCCAGCCCAACCCCTGTCATACCACACTGGTATGTTCATTGTATGTTCACTGAACCAGGTATGAGATATAAAGATGAAGCTAATGTCAAGGGTCATTGATTTAAAACAAGAAAGGACAAAACTGTGCAGTGATTATGTGTCTATAAAGGTCACATGCTTGTTGGGTCAGATTGGGAACCTAGGATACATGATGACCAGGCTGGGCATTGTTTCCATGTCATGTTACTTCTTAGATAGTGGTATTTTACCAGAATCCTGCCACTTTAATTTAAAGATGCTAAGTTGTTGTGAAGTAAATCTGGATAAACTGCTTGGCTCTAAAAAAGTACCAGAAAGATTGAATAAGCAATCCAAAACATTTCACAAGTGAAAATCCTGTAGAGACAAATGTATGTTCTCTCACTGCTTCTTCCAGCAAAAACAAACAGGTGGTCTATATACACTTGAAAGCCAGGAATTTGGCACATCTCTGATTTGTGAGTGCTCATTGCCAATTCCAACTCTGACAGTAGCTTATTAAAAGATACTGGGCAAGCTATTGTTCTCTGTGTGAGAATATGCTTTATATGAGGAGAAAGTTGACCACAAACCTAGCTAAGACTTGCACAACAGCTGCATCGACTGGCACAAGTGACTCCCCTTATGCCAGCACTCACTCTGCGCTGCCATCCTGGACTCTACAGTGCTTCTTGTTCTCATTGGGAGTAGTCATCAACTGACTCACACCTCTGACACTATGGAGAATTCTCTTCCCCTTCCTCTCCATTCTCATCTTCCCACTACATGTACTCTCAAATGCCCTAACAGCGTTCTTTTTCTTTCTAACCTAATTACTTTTTGAGTAAAAATAATTTGCTATATTAATTTAAGTGATTCCAAATCGATGGAGTTAGCTCATTAACTTTACCTTAAACATTAAGAAATGTAATCACCAACAGCTGTAATGGTGAAGGCCTAGCCAGCTTCTAGTATCTCGTAATGTGAATTTATCTGGGAGCAGGGTTGTTGCAAACTTATTATAATGAGCTAAGGGGTACCTCTATTCCAAAATAATTGATGTTCTTAGGGAAAGGATAAATTGCGATGCAGATATAGAGAGAATACAATATGTAGAAAAATGTATAAGAATGTATATATTTAAAAATGAGTCCATAAGACAAGAAATATCAAATATTATCCATAAGCATTAGAGGCTAGACAAGAGGTATGGAGAGACGCTCAATCACAAACCCAAAACAGAACAAGCATTCTGAGACCTAGACATTGGAATTCTAGATTCCAGCCCTCTGAAACAGTTCAATTCAGCTGTTATCCTCCTTGTTTGTGCTATGTTGTGTAACCCAACAGAACAACGTAGCAAAGAACATAAATATTGGTCATCAAGTTCAATTACTAATTCCTTTGATGAACAGATCTAGGTGACATTTCCCAGCCTATCTCAACACTAAGTGATTAGCCTGGACAGTAGGAGGGACAGGGGAAGTCACTACACATGCAGGCATTACTCCCTAGGTATCTAGAAAGAGAACACAACCAGAAAAGAACATGAATAAGCTGGACATAGAAATTCCTTAAAACATAGGCTCTGCATATTCCAGAAAGCATAAAGTTACAAGAAGTAAATGCATAATTGTGTGTTTGGTTCGTTGGTTGGCCAGCCCAGGCTGAACTGGAGCTCACTATGTAGCTGTGGCTGACCTGGAACTCATGGTGATACTCCTACCTCAGCCTTCATAGTGCTGGGATTAAAGGTGTGTACCTCCATGCCCAGCTCAAAAGAAGTGAATAACCTTTAACATGTAAAATAACATTTAGGAGTTTTCTAAAGAATAATTTAACATTATTCCTCTTATGTAACACATTTTACTTCTCTCCTTAAATTTTTATGCATTTAATTTTATGAATAATCAGTAGATAGTAGAGACAGCATTCAGGATCCAAGAATAAACTATCATATCAGCACTTCATGATAATATAGCTCCCATCCAATCAGATCTCTTCTCTGCAACTGCTAATCAAAATTTCAAAGTTTTGGAATTATTTCTTTGACATTTGTCTTTTTCAACCTCACAAATTTTCATATCAAAGCTCATGCTATCTCACAATTACTTCCCACCTGCATACATCCTTAGATTCTCTCACATGTGTTTAGATCGGTTTAATTTTTGTAAGGAGTAAAGTTATTTCTTATCTAGCCCTCATATCTGAAAACATCCTTATTCTTTTTTTTTTTTTTTGGTTTTTGGTTTTTGGTTTTTCAAGGTAGGGTCTCACTCTCATCCAGGCTGACCTGGAATTCACTATGTAGTCTCAGGGTGACCTTGAATTCACGGCAATCCTCCTACCTCTGCCTCCCGAGTGCTGAGATTAAAGGCGTGTACCACCAGGCCACCATGCCACCACACCCGGCTCCTTATTCTTATATTTATGTACTCATACAAGTAGTTCCCAAACTACTTGTATGAATAATCACAAACATTATTAAAATTGAATTCTATTAGAGCAAAATAAAATACAGGAGTACAAATAATACAAGTTTTAATTTTTTCTTTAATTTTACTAATTATTATCACATGTGCTACATATGTGTGTATACATATAAATTGTTTATGCAAAATGTGCATATTTCTGTGGTTGTCAATCCAATAAAACTCAATATAGCTTTCTGTGCTACTGACATAGTGATATCTTATAATTTAATTTAATTTAATTTGATTTAATTATTTACTTGAGAGAGAGAGAGAGAATGGGCATGCCAGGGCCTCCAGACACTGCAAATGAACTCCAGATGCATGTTCCACCTTGTGCATCTGGCTTATGTGGGTACTGGAGAATTGAACCTTAGGCTTTGCAGGTAAGAACCTTAACCACTAATCATTTCTCCAGCCCCTGGAGCACAATTCTTGAAGTGGGTAATCAGTGCCAGAATGAGAGTCTATAACCTCTTTTTGATAGGAACAAGGCAACAATTTTGTAAAATGATCCCCTAAATCAAGCACACTTACAGAGAGATTGGAATTGTCCTTTGCACAAAGAATGTGCCCAAAAATATTGGATAATTTTATTATGGTATATGTTTCTCCCACCTCCTCCTTTCTACTGATCTTCTCCTTTCCAATAGCCCCTACTCTACATTGATAAATTTTGTAAATGAAGCTTCCTGTTAGGAATTCACATCCTAACTTATTGTTGTAAGAGGAAAGGGAAAATGAAAACAGTTTTTTACCACTTAGATCTTGTAAAGGAAGATCTTGTAAAGAGGCTAAAAATGATAGGCCATATTTTTGGAATTTCAACTATAAATACTACATAGAAAAATCTCATACATAATTTTCTGTCATTCATCTATTACATTGGTATATGAAGGTATATTAAGCTATAAAGTCTCTTCTAGTTTCAAATAATATTATAGTATAATATACCAAATTTTTAGATGAGCATTTTACCTGTTATTTAAAATTAAATTATTTATGAACTCATATTGAATGAGAATTCCAATTTCATGGAGATCAGAAAGGCATATTCCTCACACAGCCAATAAGCTAGGTCTCAAATTAGTTTAGTTTCACTAACCACTGTCATGGTTACAAACATTAAGCCATTTTAGAGTTATTATTAAAAGTTCTTGCTCAAACTTGGTTACTGTGGTCATAAGACATAATACATAGTCATTAGGAAATATGTCCATATTTTGAGGAGCATTGAAACTGGTAATTCTGCAGACCTACCCTGGACTTCCACCAGTTATATAAATTGCATTTGTCTGATTAATTTTTTTTGACAGTACATCAGACTTCCCCTCCTCTTTAGAAACCCATGGAAAAATGCTAACATTCTTTCTGACCATTATTTCCAGTTTGAATTTTTATTCTTTGTGATCAAAGCCCTCTTTTTAAAATTTTTTTGTTTGTTTATTTATTTATTTGAGAGCGACAGAGAGAAGAAGGCAGAGAGAGAGAGAGAGAATGGGCTCACCAGAGCTTCCAGCCTCTGTAAACGGACTCCCGATGCTTGTGCCCCCTTGTGCATCTGGCTAACGTGGGTCCTGGGGAATTGAGCCTCGAACCAGGGTTCTTAGGCTTCACAGGTAAGCGCTTAACTGCTAAGCCATCTCTCCAGCCCTCAAAGCCCTCTTTATGCCAAAGCTACATTTGGGCAAATACTTGTAAACAAATACTTGTAACCACTACTTGACTTTTGTATGTGGGTCCTTATTTGAAGTAGAAATGCCATGACTTAAAAATAAGTTATTAAATGTATTTAAAATATGAAATTTAAAGGCCTAATGGTTCCCTTTTTGTCAGTTCTTTTATTGTTAAATGACAGACTCATGATGACCTGATTCAGTTCTTTGATCTCATAATGGGCCAAATATTTAGTCTTATTCAGCTTATTTCCATTCAGGTTTCCTGAAAAAGTTTATTCTGAGCTAAGGAAAAGGAGAGAATATCCCTTTTCCATTATTCTTTGATAACATATGTCAAGTACAATTTAAGTAGTTATATACATTTAATTTCACAATTCAAAGATACATACATAAATTCACTGAAGGGAATGAAGGAGATTAATCATTTTGAATCAATAAATATATTTTAAACTACAAGATAAACCATAGTTGATTACACATTACATATCAGTACGTATAATTACATATAATGAATTAAAACAGCATCAAATTTAGCGAACATTTCTCCATAAATCAACACAAATGTGTGGGCAGCTTATTGTACTCTAAAATTAGGGAAAAAAATAGCACACATTAAAAAAATTAAGTTCTAAAGTTTTTTTCACATCTTTCAAAATAAAAGTCTACCAGGCCCTTACAAGAAACACCTGAACCACAAGACACTGGAGAGGGTAGGATCAAGACTAACCTTAATATTCCACATCTTCGCTCCCTCCCTCTCCTTCACCCTCTCTCTTCCTCTCTCTCTTTCTTCTCTCTAACTCTTGTATATTAGTTATCTTTTTCCTCATTTTCTTAGTGGGCACTGACCTGTAACTCCCAGTACCAGCATGGGGATATCATCCACAATGAGCTTTTGATCAGAGAGACCTACAAGGTTTCCTAAAAAACAGACAGATTTCTGTCAGAGTACTTGATGACCCACCACAGGTTAGTGGTAAGACCCTACTGCTGAAGACACCTTATGTGGTTGATATGCAAAATGGAATGGCACGGCTGGAAGTTGGAAGAGAGTCAGTCCCCAGACAGTCAGCGCGTCTAGTGTCAGAAGGTGCTACATGGGCGACTGGGGGAAAATGACCAATATCTGTCCAAGCAACTCATGTTCTAACCTACTTAGTAGCAAATAACTTGTCGTGATGCCCACACAAGTGCAATAGTGGCACACAGCCATGCTGGGGAACCAACTGCTCTTAATTTGGCTAACTGATCTCCTCAGTGGTACGGGACCCATAGCTGGAGCTGGGAAACAAGTCAGAACCATATCCAAACATAAGCCCACTCACCAATATCAAGCTACCATCAATCATGGGCTACAAGAGGGCCTACACCTATTAAATTCTCTATAACAAAAAGTAAGGGTTATCTCATTTGTCCTGGTGCTAATTTACTCTCCATTGGAGAATCTGCTTCTCTTTTTCAGATGGATGTAGATCCTAAGGAGAGAGCCACCCCATCATACCTCAAAAGGGCCCCAGCTGAAACTAAGAAAAATTGGCGAAACAAGAAAGGGTGCTGTTTTCCTGATGAACCAGATACCAGCAGAAGGGGGAAGGAGATCAACACAGAGAAAAATCAGCTTCTACCAAATCAGAGAGCCAGAGCTTCAGAGGCCCCCAACACCTCATCACTGAAGCAGACCCAAAATGAACCCAACATGGTTCAGTGAAATTTTGCAGTAGAGGGGGTGGAAAGAATGTCAGAGCCACATGTTGGGTCATGATATACAGAGACATTTAGCTTACCCATAACTGTGGGCTAACTCCACAATTCATGACCCATATACCTCAACAAGGAACAAGGAGGGGTCGAGGGGAGGGGGTAGGTCACGGATGAGCCTAATAATGGTACCAAACTGACTGTATTTGCTGAATACAAAACTAACTAATAAAGAAAAAAAGAAGAGAAAAAAAGTCTATAATTGAATTTCACCACAAAAACAAAGTGTGCTTAGTATCACTGAGTAAAGGAAATGTCTTTAATTAACTAAAGGTAGATTGCAATACAAACCTAAGGCATAGACATTATCATTTCATATTCAAGTTTTAAGCTATTTTCTTTTATGTTAGAACTTAGTAATATGGAGGAATAGTTTAAAAGTGTTTTATTTGTTTGTCAATACTTATGTTTGTTTTATCTGATAAATATTCATGTAATATTCCTTTTATGTTGTTGTCATCATGAATTACCAATGTGGTAACTGGAAGAAATTGGTTTTAAAAAACATATTTTCATCTAGATACAGTATAGAAAAGTGTATATATAATGGTTCACTTAAATAAAATCATAGTTATGTACTTCCATTTATGTCTATCGCCACTTTCATTGGGACAAAAGCCATAGGATGGTTCAGAAACTTCATAGAAGACACATGATATATTAAGACTTATATCTTAGCAAAAACAAAATAATTTATTTTTAAATATAATTTGGATCAAAGTTTGCACCTTGTGATATAAAAGTCATAATTCAGTCTTCTGAAGGAAAATATGGATTTTTTTTTAAGTATCTAGTCATCTCAGAGTAAATAGCAGCTTCTGGTCATAGAATAAATAATGTAATCTATCAATTATCTGCAGTAAATTTATGAGATTATGGGACTAGAAAGATGGCTTTCCACACCAGTAAAATGAGCCCTGATTAGATTCCCTAGCCAACACATAAATAATTGTGCATGGACATACACATCTGTCCTGTAGAAAGTAGAGATTAGAGGATCACTAGGGTTCACAAAATGGAAAGCTCCTGAACAAACGGCAGACTCCCTCTTAAAGAAACGATACAGGTGAACAAAGGAGGGAAAACACAGTTCTCTACATACACACACACACACACACACACACACACACACACCACTAAAAAAGGAATTAGAAGATTATGTAATTTTATTTACTCTCTTAAGGATTTATAAGTATACCAGTTACTTTTTCATTGCTAAGATAAAATACTTGAGTAGAAGAAACTTAGGGAAGGGAGGTTTTATTTTACCTTACAGTTATAGGTTACAGATCATGAGAGCAGGGAAGGAAGGCATGGTGGCAAGTGGTTAAGGCAGCTAGTCTGGTTGTATCCACAGTCAGAGAAAAAGAGAGCAATCAGTGCCTGTGCTCAACTAGCTCTCTCCCTTTTATGTAGTGCAAGAGCCCAGCCTGTGGAATGCTGCTAGTCACAGGTAAGGTGAATCTTCTCACCTCCACTATCTCCATAACAAGGTAAAGCCTCATAGACCTCATCCAGATAAACCATCATAGGTGATTCTAATTTTGACAAGTTGATAATATAAACCATCACATTCACTATTCTGAATAAACCCATTTCATTAAAAATTTGGTTGGTTTAGCAACTTCAGGGTAGAAAAACCCTAAAACACTTTAAGAAAAATTTAGTAGGTCATTCTTGTGACATTTTTGAAGGACAAAATGCCAAAAGAAAGGTAGAGAGTGGAGGCTTTGCTCATAAGAGTTTAGATAGGAACAAAACCTCTATAGGAAATGGGCTAGTGGCCGTTGATGTTATAGTATAGCAAAAGAATCTGGATATGTTCTACAAATGTCTTGAAAACTTGAGAGTGGATGAATAAAAAAGTAATTAATTAATTTCATGGATGGAGGAATTTTTAAGTCAGCACAGCATTCAGTTTGTGGCATGATTACTGCTCACTGCTTTCATTCTGACCTACAGTGAAAGAGAGCAAAGAAGGTATGGAAAATGTGAGATTTGACAAGTAAATGTTTGTAAGCATATTTATACTTGCAAACAAGGACAATGCCGATGACAACGTATCTGCAATTGTTAAAAAGATTAGGCCCACTAAGGAAAAAACTCATTCTCTTCAGTAGAACAATATAAAAATGCCCAGAGTTTAATAAGCTACCTTCTGAAGGCTCCAACTTGGGAGAATACAAATCCACTTGAAAGGAGTGAGCTTTAAAGGAGAATATAGCTGAAGGGGTTCACTGCTCAAAAACAACGTCAAGAATGATGGAACGGGAATGGAATCTTGCTCCACAGAACCAGAGAATTTCCCATGACAAATAATGTGTTGTAAATCAGAGTCCCTGCAAGCAGGTCCCTAGAGGCCACAGTGGGAACCTATTGAGGTGAACTTTAAGTTGGAATAGAGATTCCAACATGTTGGACATGCCAGAACCATGAGATTTCTATAGAGAATACCTTTAGACACAGAGTGGGCTTGGCTCAAGGGAAAGGCCATAGTCAATAGAACTGGTGGTGTGAGGCTAGCCCAAATTTCTTGGTACCCACTTGATAACATCATGAGCCAAAGACATCCAAAATGGACATAGTGTCATTGATTTTTGCCCTGCTGTATGTCAATCTTTCTTTGGTATGTTCATTCCTTGCTATGCTCCTTCCCACTTTGGAATAAGAATGTTTATTCTAGATCATTTTATATTAGAAGCATGTAACTTGTTTATTAATTTTATATGGTTCTTAGTTAAGTAATAAATCACTTTGATTCTCAGAGGATACTTTGGATTTTTTTAACAATGTTGAAACTATTAAGGACTATGAAGATGGTTGACTGGATAATATTGCATTATGAGATTTCCATGAATCTCCAGGATCTAGGTGTGGAAGGTGAAAGTCAAGGGTTTAAAATTGAAATGCTGGCTGAAAAGTTGACAAGGAATGAATGTGTTATGATTAATACTCACTGCAAACTTGATGAGATCTGAAAATACCCTATGAGTCAAATCTATCAGTAATATGTAAGGAATACTCTAGATTAGGTTTATTGAAATGAGTAGATTAATTAATTGTGGCTAGCACAACTACTTGGGCTAATGTCCTGGTTTAAATAAAAAGGTGAAAGTGGAGTAAGCAACAATAGTTATCACTATCTGCTTCTTGACTATGCATTGTGTGTGGCCAGCTACTTCATGTTTCTGCAATTTTGCTTCCTGTCATGATAGACTGACATCTTGAACTGTGACCTAAAATGAACTCATTGTCTTTAGATTGCTTCTTATCAGATATTTTGACATAAAAATAAGGGAAGTCACTATACTGAACCTCTATCAGTTATTGAAGTGGCTTGGAATGCACAAATGTCTCATATTACAGTGAAGTAGACATGTAAAACTATTGATAGTTCACCATAGAATACATAGCATATACAAAGAAAATAATAATGCCAGAATTTTCCAGAGTGGCCTACATGGAGAAGTGGGATATAATTGTGGAAGGATAATATAAATAAAAACTTAAATCATAAGCAAGAATTTTTCAGGCTATAAAGGGATTATAGAGAAGCAAGATGAGATGAGATGGTACAAAAGTCCTGTTCAAAGTGACAAAGTTAGTACTTATTTAGGATTTTGGTCAAACAGATATTTTAAATCTATCATAAAATTTTAACAGAGACTTTAACCAATTAAAATATGATTGTGGGGATGGAGAGATGGTTTAGCAGTTAAGATACTTACCAGCAAAACCAAAGGACCAAAGTTTGATTTCCCAGTACCCTTGTAAAGCTAAATGAACATGGTAGCACATGTATCTGGAGTTTGTTTGCAGTGGCTGGAGGCCCTGGTACATCTATCCCCCCTCTCTCTGTTTCTCTTTTTCTCTATCTGCCTCACTCTTTTTCTCTCTCTCAAATAAATGAATAAAATTTTAAAAATATAATTCTATTTCATACACCTGAAATCAGACAAAACAATCTGCTATCACATTTCTCTCCTCATTTCTTAACATATTATTTGTTATAATCATAGCATGATATTGTGGTTAAGCTTCTTATTGGTGAGAGAAAGTCACAATGAAAAGCACCTGATGGGAAAATATATTTTTATTTTGGCTTACAGTCTCAAGGGGAAGCTCCATGGTGGCAGGGAAAAGATGGTAGAGGAGAGGTTGGACATCAACTTCTTGCCAACATAAGGTGGCCAATCGAAGCAGGACAGTGTTAGGAAAACTAGCAAAGGGAGTGGCTGTAACATCTCTTAGGCTGCCACCAATAGCACACCTCGACCAGCAAGGCTCCACCTCCTAAACTGCTATCAACTGGGGCCAAGCAGTCAAAACACATAAGGTGGGGCTAGAGATATGGTTTAACAGTTAAGGTGCTTGCCTGCCAAAGCCCAAGAACCCAGGTTCAATTTACCAGTACCCATATAAGCCAGATGTACCAAGTGGTACATGCGTCTGGAGATCGCTTGCAATGGCTGGCACAGCCAATCTCTTTCTCTCTCTATCTGCCTCTCTCTTTCTCTCTCTTAAATAAAATACTAAAAATACATATAAGTTTAGGGGGATACCTAATAGAAACCACTACAAATATCTTCATTTATTTAGGGATTGTAGCAGACAGCTTCAGATTCACTGAGATGAACTTCCAGACCAGGCACAGTTATGGAGGAAGGGATTTATTGAAGCTTACAGATCCAGGGGAAGTTCCATAATGGTAGAAGAATTAGGCCCCCCCTTAAAGGACCAGGCAAAAAGAGAAAAAGATAAAGGCCAAAAATCCACACAGCACAGCACACTTCAAGAGCTCTAGCTAGGAACACTTTGCATACCTTTAGATTGAAATCTCACACCCCCACTACACCTTAAGATTTGTTCAATAACACTGCCTCCAGCCAGGTGGCTGCAGATATAAACTACAATCTAATAACAGAGAATATATTGGTGGCCATCTATTTAAACTACCACATTCTGCCCCTGGCCCCCAATAGATTTATAACCATCACACATTGTAAACTGGCACTCAGTTCAATTTCAAAGGTCCCCACAATCTTCACCAATTTAAGATAGTAAGTCCTGTAAAATCAAACAAGTTAAATACTTTCAACATATAAAGGCACAGAGTAAACATTTTCAACTGGTATAAGGCATAGCAGAGAGACAAAAACAAGGCAAACTCAACCACCATCAAGCAAACATTAAATTTCTGCAGTTTAAGTTCAATATAACCAGAGACTGACACTCTCCAGGTTTGCCAATTCAACCCCTCCAAATAGGCAGAATAGCCATGGAACACTTCCATCCCAGGCCAACATTGTGCTCTAAAGTAGCCCTTGAATAGCCTTGGTGTATCCAAAATGTCTTCAGGTCTTCATTCAAACCATGGTCCATCTTCCAAAGGCTCTTCCAGCCTATCAGGGCATTATGCCCTGCCTCATGCCACATCTTAGCAATGGCTCATGTAACTGCATGCAATTCATGAGCATTTCTTGCATTTTTCATGGTTCTGAGACCAATACCAGGTGTGCAGGACACAGCCATATTCTTAATTCAGGGACTAAATAAATTATAGCCTTTGAAAGCAGTTTCCTTCTCCAGTCAACTCTTTCCACAAAGAGTTTGCATTTCCATGATAGTCTTTCCTCAGGCATCCTTTCCATTGTTTTAATGTAAAGCAGTTGGGCCATCTTCCTTAAGATTGCTAATGGGTTTGACAATATCAGGATCAGTAACCTAAGACCAGTCTCAGTGCCTGTAATTTTAACTTGCTTGAGTTTTTCCAGGTTAAAACTCTTAAATCTCTCAGTCCAATTTTCTTTAGCCAAGCACATCAGTCCATTACAAATTTAACCTTGATCAAAATCTCTGGGCCTGGGCAGCAGAACACAACCAGCCCTTATGCCAGTTGCCTAGTTCCAACAAAGTCCTCTGCTGTCTTTCCTTCCCCTTAGAAAGTTCAAAAGCCAAGCCTCAAGGTGTCTGCACTTTGAATTATCAAACTCTCATAAGAATAGTCCATAAAACTTGGCTTACCACTCCAGAAGGCATCTTCAGTTGCAAGCACAAAGTCCATGCCCATTCCTCAAAAGCAAAAGTTCCAAAAGATAAACATCCACATGGTCAGATTTATCTCAGCCCACTCCTCCTTACCATTACCATCTTCTGTAGCAGACAATTTCAGGTTTGCTGAGATGAACTTCCAGACCAGGCACAGTTGTGGAGGAAGTGATTTATTGAAGCTTACAGATCCAGGGGAAGTTCCATAATGGTAGAAGAAATAGGCACCCTCTTAAAGGACCAGGCGAAAAAGAAAAAAACTAAAGGGCAAAAAGCCACACATTACAGCACACTTGAAGAAGTCTAGCTAGGCACACTTTGCATATCTCTAGAATGAAATCTCAAACCCACCACCACACCTTATGATCCACCCAGTGACACCACCTCCAGCCAGGTGGCTGCAGATGCAAACTACAAAAGAATAAAAGTGAATATATTGGGGGCCATCTGTTCAAATAACCACAGGTATTATTTAACTTGTCAAATCAGTTATTTCAAGTTTCAGTACTGTAGTCTTATGCATATGTGATAAGATTTATTACTAGGTATCTGGTATCTCATGATCATGTGTGGAATTTCTTCCAAATGTTAGACTCCAATTATTGTTAATATAAAAATTCAGCTAAACTCTCTATTATTAAATTATATCTTTTTAAGTTTGTCCAATACAAGTTTTAATATCTTATTGGTACATATTTTTGGATTTTGTATACATTTACCATTTGCAAATTAAAATATTATGGTTATTCTGTTTCCAGGTTTTATGTCATTTCTCTTTTTTGCCTTCTTTTTTGACTAGAAGATGTGGAGGAATTATAATTGTCATACCAATTTACCTTTAAAAATAAACCTTTGGAAAAAAAAAGGACTACTGGCCAAGATGGCGACTGCCTAGCTGTGCTGCAAATCACGGGGAAAGAAAGGCAAGGCATTAAGGGTTCACTGGTTCTTTTAGGGGAGAGAAATCTCCAATAGATTGCCAATGGGAGGGCATAGATGGGAGAAAAACAGGGATTCACTAATCCCCTCCCACCCCTCCCCCCAAGTAGCCGCCTTATCCACAGTGCCGCCAAACACTAATCGATCCCTGCATGCAGAAGCTTAGACTTCTTCATCCACTCATCCACTTATTGCTCCAGTCACCACATGTTCAACAAGTCCTGGCTATAACAGGGAATTGCTGATTTCCTCACGGGCGGTTAGCCCACCACACCCTCCAAGTAGCCACCATACCCACAGCACCACCATGCACTGATCGATCCCTGGCTGTGGAAGATTAGGCTGTTCCACCCACTCACCCACTTACTGCTCCGGCCACCGCACGTTCAGGAAGTCCTGTCAATAACAGGGAATCGCTGATTCCCTCGTGGGCGGGTAGCCCACACCTCCCCCGAAGTAGCCACTGTACCCATGGTGCAGCCACACGCCCATCGATCCCTGCGTGTGGAACCTTAGACTGCTCCCCCCACTCGCTAACTTACTGCTCCTGCCACCGCACATTCAGCTAGCCCAGGCCCACAGCAACTACCGTGCAATCTCAGATGGGGTCTGTCACTGGCACCAGCTCAGGTTCCATCCGCTACCTGTCTGCCACGCCTGCTGTCCTCCACTGTCATGTGGCCGGGGAGTGAGACCGCTTACGGATATCAGTGTTCCCACACCAGAGTATGGGCTGCTTCAGTGCTTGGTGCCTCAGTGTCCGTCCTAGCTTGAACTCAGGCAGCTTTGTGCATTACTGCTTAAGAGAACAGGTAACTTTGGCACCCCGGCCAGGCAGTAAATCAGGCAGCTTTGGCAAATGACAACCAAAGCCCAGGCTGCTTGGGAACTGCCCCATGCTGCCTCAGATTCCTATCATGCTTGACCCCAGGCTGATCCACCCACCTACGTGCCCATACACTGTCATGGGCAGACCACAGTGCAAAAGAAATAACATGAAAAATCAAATGCAAGAAAATCCAGTTAGATCACCCAGTCCTACAATGATCATACTTAATCAAAACATAAAAGAGTCATTAGGATCAGAACACCAAAATGAAGCTATGAGCAATGCAACCCTGACCAAGCTACTGGTAGAACTTGCGGAAAAGCAACAAAGGACTGAAAATCATGTGGAATCTGCCATCACTAAACTAGAACTAATAGATAAGAAAATGGAAGGAGTTCAAAGAGAGTTAAGAGATTTAAGGGAGAGTGAAAAAAAAAGAAGACCTCAAAAATACGCTGGACATGCTAAATGAAGACATAAAGAAATGCAAGGATGAATTCCAAGAATCATCAAGAAAAACAGAAAATGATTTGAAAAGGGAGCTTGACACAGGGATGGAAATTATACATAGAAAAGTAGTAGAAAATGCAAAACAAGTAGAACAAGTCCAAAACTCCTAGAAGCTCTCAAGAATAGAGTCAGCCATGTCGAGGATAGAAACTTTGATCTGGAAGACAAGATGGAAGAAACAGTTCGAGAGTTCAAAAACTTCAATAAGTTCAAAAGCTCTTGTGAACAGAACATGAGGGAATTGTGGCATAAACTTAAACGTCTGAATATCAGGATCATTGGAATACCAGAAGGAGAAGAAAATCAGACCAAAGGCATGGAGAGCTTATTTAACAAAATAATTGAAGAAAACTTCCCCAGTCTCTTAAAAGAAAGGCCCATCAAGATACAAGAAGCCAACAGAACTCCAAATAGACTGGACCAAAAGAGAAACTCTCTAAGACATATTGTCATCAAGACTCTAAACACTGACACCAAAGAGAAAATCTTAAAGCAGCTAGTGGAAAACAGCACACCACTCTCAAAGGTAACCCCATCAGAATTACTTCAGACTTCTCAATGGAAACACTGAAAGCTAGAAGGGCCTGTAATGAAACACTGCAAAATCTAAGAACCTATGGCTTCCAAACTAACTACTCTACCCAGCAAAACTATCCCTCATAATAGATGGTGAAAGAAAAACTTTCCATGACAAAACTCAGCTTTACAATTATATGAACACAAAACCAAACCTACAGAGATTATTTCAGGAAATTCTCCACAGAGAAGAAACAAATAATGACACTGAAATGCCCACAAGAAGCAGATCACAATAACAAAACTCAGAGTAGGCACAAAAAAAACTTCAAAGTCCATGAAAACACCAACCCACAAATGCCATCACAATATGGCAGGGATGAAATCAAATCTCACAGTCATTACCCTAAATATTAATGGACTTAATTCACCCATCAAGACACAAGCTAACAGGATGGATCAAAATATTAGACCCCTCAATCTGTTGCCTTCAAGAAACCCACCTCAGCACTAAAGACAGACACCTCCTCAGGGTGGAAGGGTGGAAAACAATATTCCAAGCAAATGGGAACAAGAAACAAGCAGGTGTAGCTATCTTAATATCAGGTAAAATAGACTTCAAACCAAAAATAATCAAAAAGACAAAGAAGGCCACTTCCTACTTATCAAGGGAATGATCCATCAAGAGGATATTACAATCATAAATCTGTATGCACCAAATACAGGGGCACCACAGTTCATAAAACAAAACCTACTTGACAATGAAACAGAAATAACCACCAACACCATCATAGCTGGGGACTCCAATACACCATTATCAGTAGTAGATAGATCATGCAAACAGAAACTCAACAAGGAAGGAAGAGAGCTCAACAAAATGATACATCACTTAGACCTAATGGACATCTACAGAACATTCCATCCCAAATCCACACACTACACATTCTTCTCAGCATCCCATGGAACATTCTCTAAAATAGACCATATACTGGCTCACAAAACCTGCCTCCACATATTTTAGAAGATTGACATAATTCCCTGCATGATATCAGATCATAATGTTATATTGCTAGAAATCAACAACAAAAGACCCACCAAGAATCCCAATGACACCTGGAAACTGAACAGCACACTTTTAAACAATAAATGGATAGTGGATATAATAAAAAATGAAATTGCAAAATTTCTGGAATTGAATGACAATGAGAACATATCGTACCAAAACTTATGGGACACAATGACGACAGTCCTCAGGGGAAAATTCATGGCACTCAATGCCTTCATAGAAAAGACAGAAAGGTCCCAATCAATAACCTAACCTTCCACCTAAATGCACTGGAAAAACAAGAAAAAATCAACACAAAGAGCTCCAGAAGGAAAGAAATAATTAAAATCAGTGCAGAAATCAGTGAATTGGAAACCAAGGAAACAATTAAGAGAATTGACAAAACAAAGAGCTGGTTCTTTGAAAAAATAAACAAGATTGACAAACCCCTGGCCAATCTGATCAAACAAAAAAAGGAGAAGCTTCAAATTAACAAAATTCAAAAAGAAAAAGGAGAGGTCACAACAGACATAAGTGAAATTGGGAGAATTATCAGGACTCATTTCAAAAAACTCTACTCCACAAAACTGGATAATGTGGAGGAGATAGATAAATTCCTGGATGCATGCCATCTATCAAAGCTAAACTCAGAGCAGATTAATCTCCACAATGAACCCATCACACTCATGGAGATTGAAAAAGTAATAAAAAACCTCCCAAAAAAGAAAAGCCCAGGACCAGATGGCTTCTCAGCTGAATTCTATCAAACCTTCATGGAAGAAATCAAACCAATCTTTCTCAAACTGTGCCACACAATTGGTGAACGGGGAAAGCTACCCAACTCCTTTTATGAAGCTAGCATCACCCTAATTCCATAACCAGGCAGAGATGCCACAAGAAAAGAAAACTACCGGCCTATTTCCCTGATGAATTTAGATGCAAAGATCCTAAACAAAATCCTTGCAAACTGAATCCAACAACACATCAAAAGCATTATCCACCTTGACCAAGTGGGATTCATTCCAGGAACACAGGGGTGGTTCAACATACGGAAATCTGTCAATGTAATACACCACATAAACAAGGTTAAACATAAAAACCACATGATCATTTCGATAGATGCAGAAAAGGCCTTTGACAAGATTCAACATCACTTCATGTTCAAAACATTAGAGAGAGTTGGCATGGTTGGTTCATATCTTAACCGAATAAAGGCAATATACGAAGCTCCGAAGGCCCAAATAATACTTAATGGAGAGAGACTGGAGGAATTCCCATTAAGATCAGGAACAAGACAGGGTTGTCCACTCTCACCTCTGCTTTTCAATATAGTACTGGAAGTCTTAGCTCAAGCAATAAGACAGGAGAAGGAAATAAAAGGGATACAATTTGGAAAGGAGGAAGTTAAGTTAGCTTTATTCGCTGATGACATGATTATATATGTAAGAGACCCGAGAGACTCCATCCCAAAACTCCTGAAGGTGATTAACTCCTATAGCAAAGTAGCAGGATACAAAATCAATGCACAAAAATCAGTAGTCTTCCTTTATGCAAAGGACAAAGATACAGAGAAAGAAATAAGGGACATAGTCCCATTTTCAATAGCACCAAAAATAAAATAAAATACCTTGGAATAACGTTAACCAAGGAAGTGAAAGATCTATACAACAAAAACATAAGAACACTCAAAAAAGAAATTGAGGAGGACTTGAGAAAACGGAAATACCTCCTATGCTCCTGGATAGGCAGAATTAGCATTGTGAAGATGACAATCCTACCAAAGGCAATATACAGATTTAATGCAATTCCAATTAAAATCCCTACAGTGTTCTTCACAGAGATAGAAAAAAATGATCTCAAATTTCATATGGAAAGGCAGAAGGCCTTGCATATGCAAACATATCCTCAACAAAAGAAATATCTCTGGAGGCATCATCATACCTGATCTAAAGCTATATCACAAAGCCATAGTAGTAAAAACAGCATGGTTCTGTGCCCTCTTCTTTAAAATTCTCTGAGCTTTGGTAGGTGTGCTTTAAGTCTACTTTACTGTTGTGCTTTCAGAAGGTCCTGGACTTCTGCTTTGGTAGGCTTTCAGTATACTGAGTGTCTGTCTCCATCTCCCTGGTTCAGGTTCTTAGGATCTACATGGAAGCAGTATTCTTGCTCATCGTGCCAATTCCTCTGTGGTTTAACCTGGGCCCCAGATGCTGTGTGCTAGGTGGGGTTCATCTCCTGCCAGGGAGTCAGCTATTTATTCTTGTCTTATTGGTAAATTATACTTGTCCTCAGGTTCTTGCTGCTTTTTGATAAAGAAAAAACAGATTCTCCAGTGGAGAGAATGATCAAGTTAGGTTAAAGGGATAAGCGTTGTTAATTTAGACAGATTTTGATGGGTATAGCCTCAATTTTGGCCAAAGACTAGTATGGGAGATACTTATTGGTGTTCATAACCTTGGTTTCCAAAGTATTCTGACTGGGTCCAGTTTGAGCTAGGGGTTGTTGTCCAGTGAGCAGATCACTTATCCAAACTGAGAGCCATTGGTTACCCACAGACTACATGCTACTATTGTGCAAGTATGTACATCATGTCAGGATGGTTGTTTTCATGTAGTAGTGTCCCATGCTTGCTAACAAAGTTGTTGGTCATTTCTCCCTAGAAGCCCATGTAGTGCTTCTTAGTACTCTACAGACTAACCATCTGGGAACTAGCTTCCTTCCAGATTCAGCTAGATCTCTCAATGTTCTGAGTCAACATCATGTGAAGTCATTATCATTGCTATCTTAACTTTTACCTCAGGTGAGTAACCAAGTATTTTGACAGACCCTGTCTTTTTTTGGGGGGGTGGATAGGGATTTCATAGATCTCACTAATCAATAGCTCAAAATGTGTTATAAGCAATTTCTGATACTGGGAGCTATAAGTCAAAGCCAAATATGTTAGGGTTAGGCTTCATCCCACTCTATCCAGGGCCCTTCTTAACCTCCATGGTCCTATTGAAGGTTATATCATTTAGTATGTTATCAAGAAGGAAGGTTTCTGTGGTACCAATTCATTTTAGATTGGGCATTGTGCATATACCCCATACCTTCCATATACCCTTGCCACAAACTCTTCCATCCTTTTCATCTGTCCCTTGAGTTGCTTGTGGGGTATGCCTACAACTCAAGCTGATCTGGATTAGGAACCACAGATGAGGGAGAACATGCAGCATTTGTCTTTCTGACCTTGTGTGAGTTCACTCAGTATGGTCCATTCCAAGTCCATCCGTTTTCCTACAAATTTCATTATATCATTTTTCCTTACTGCTGAAGATAGTTGCATTGTGTAAATGTAGCACATCTTCATTATCCATTCATCAAATGATGGGCATCTGGGTAGATTCCAGTTCTTAGCTATTGTGAATTGAGCAGTTATAAATATGGTTGAGTAAATATCTCTATAGTGAAGGGTAACGCCTTTAGGGTAGATGCCCAGTAGAGGAAACTGACACCCATGCCATTGTCAACATGCTAGTAACCTGGCCTAGCAAAGTCATCATGTTCCAGTTTAGTAACATATGTAGCTTTAAAATAACTTTTCTTTCCTTGATTTTGAACAGTTAGGTAGACTTGGCTCTGCATTTTAAGACCAGGTCCAGGTCCTTGCTTATCGATTCTTCAGATTCTGGAGAGTCTACTTCCCTATGTTTCTCACAAGTGTAAATTGTTAATATACCCATATGTCTTTAGAATTTTATCTCTGGAGTCAGTTGAAGATATCTGTGATTCATGTGTTCAGTTCTCTCTCTGTGTATATGATCTATATTTTCTCTGTCTGTCCCCTGTTGGACATAATATCAACGTTCCTCAAGATTTAGAGACTTTGTCTTCATCCTGACTTATTGAGTTATCTGTACTATTGTTAAATTCTTCAGAAAATAAATCAACCTCCCAGGGTAATGTAGTTTTGTCTAATTCATTTATTTATAATGATACTTGTTGTAATGCAATGCTATGGCAGTTGATGAGTAAAATATCAGAATTCATATATTTTGATGAATAATAGCTTATATTAATAAAAAGTCTCTGCCTTATTTATTATGTTTTCTCTGATTTTAAAATTTATCTTGACTAAATATTTCTAAACTCTACATTTCATATGCATTCAAATATATTATATTTAAATAATTTTAATTATTTTATTTCATACTTTCATGTATTGAATCCACATAAAATGTGTTTTTCGCCTAAAATTATTTTTTTTCTGTTAGTAATTAACATCTTCACAACTTATTATGACTACTCATAGTACTCAATACTCTTTTTATTATTTTTCTATTTTGGATTACTGAACTTTTGCTAGATTAGTATTTATGTTTTTTCTTATTTCTTTATTTCTAAAAAGTCTGCATACTCAGAAGTCATATACAATCATATAGCAATTAATCCTCCATAAATTAGCAAATTAAAATGAGGTTTTATATCTACAAAAATTTAACATTTAACATTTTTGTGTACATTTAGAAGGATAGAATGTCATCTCCTAAAATATTATTTTACATATGTTAATAGCTTTAACCCTATGAATACATGAGAGACCATGAAAAAATTACAACAAAATATATTTTTTTTTTTTTGCTGAAAACACTGCAGGGAAGGTGCATGAACACATATCTTAGTAAAAATAACCTTAAGTACATAAAAAAAGCACAACTGTTGTCACATTGCAAATGTAGCCAACCAGCTAAACCCCTGAAGATATACAGGGAGGTTGGTGGAGCCAGAGCCTTGCACCCTCTCCCTCTTTCCTCTGGTCACCACCCTCTGCTGTTGGTATGTGTATGACTCTCCTCTCCACTAGGGCCATGGAGACACACATGAATCTGTCTTCCCCCTCTTTCTTGTTCTGGGGGAATTTTCTGCTTGCTTCTGCTTTCTAGTTTGGAGTAACTTCTCAATTTAATTACATGTATGGTTTTCTCTGATCTTCAAATTTACCATGCAGGTACTTTCAAAAACTCTAGACTTGCTAATATATATATGTATATATATATATATATTTATTTTTTATAAACAATATCCCATGGTAATCCCCTCCCTTCCCCTGCTTTCTCCTTTGAAACACCACTCTCCATCATATCCCCCCTCAATCAGTTTCTCTTTTATTTTGATGCCATGATCTTTTCTTCCTATTATGATGGTCTTGTGTATGTAGTGTCAGGCACTGTGAGGTGATGGATATCCAGGCCATTTGGTGTCTGGAAGAGGATTTTGTAAGGAGTCCTACACTTCCTTTGGCTCTTACATTCTTTCCACTGCCTCTTCTGTAATGTACTCTGAGCCTTTGAGGGTGGGATAGGGATATTTCAGTGCTGAGCACTCCTCTGTCACTTCTTCTCAGCACCATGGTGCCTTCTGGGTCATCCCAAGGTCACTGTCATCTGAAAAGAGAAGCTTCTCTAACCAGAACTGAGAGTAGCATTAACATATGGGTATGAACATTAAGAAAAGTGCTTACTGGGCAATTTGGTGAGCATAGCATATACATTTAGCCGGACACCAGCAGCCATTACACCCCTAGGGCTCATGGCTATTTTTAATCTTACTCTAAACTCAGAGAAACAATAATGGTAGGCCACTTCAACACTCATTTCTCCTCTGAATCTCTTGGTTTATTCTTTGATACCTGCCCTCTCATTTTTTAACTTGAACCTCACCATTTGTCCTCTTTAGTTTCTCTTAAGTCCATGTGCTTACAGCTTTATCCTAATTTCTCTTTAAGCCTCAGCTTAATTTCCCTCCACCTCCTTGCAGCTCTACTCCAGTTTTTTCCCAGATATTCTCAATTTCTCTTCTGCTTTGATACCTTCCCTCTTCAGGAAAACATATGGCGAATGGCATGTGTGTTTTCTGAGTCTCTCAACATATACATCTTCTTTCCATGTGCTTACAACTCTGTTTGGGTCCTTTTCTAAAGACCACAGTTTCTCTTAAATGAACCTTATAAACTATACAATGTTTCCACATGAGAGCATGTTTCCTGCTTTCCATATGTTTAGCCTCCCTTCCTATGGCCCAATCTCCTTTAAATAAACCCCACAATTTATGATTTCCCACTAAAGAAACTTAATAATTTATAATTTTCCCTTCTTGAGTCCATTTTTATTAATTCTTTATTAAAGGTAGGACATAATCCAAAACTTGGGGTGCCACTCTAGTATTGGGCCAGGTAGGGGTTATATATAAGGAGAGTGAACTTCTTTGTTCTAGGATTTCCAGCCAGGTAGGCTCCCTTTAGAGACAGCAGAGTGTCTGTGGTCAGGCAGCTGAATTTTTACATAAAGGAATGTGCTAAATCTTTTCTTACCAGTGGAGGAAGCTGTATTTCTTCTAGGAGAAATAAGTGAATGGGAGATGAGTGTTGCCTCTTTCAGAATGTTCTTATTTTTTAAAAAATTTACTGAGAGAGAGAGAGAGAAAGCAACAGAGAATGAGGCAGATAAAGGGAGAATCGGCACTTCAGGGCCTCCAGCTACTGAAAATGAACTCCAGAAACATGCACCACCTTGTGAAACTTGCTACGCGGGTCCTGGGGAATCGATCCTCCGTTCTTTGGCTTTGCAGGCAAGTGCCTTAGCTGCTAAGCTATCTCACCAACCCCAGAATGTTCTTTATAACTTAAACACTTTCATTGAATTTTGTTAAAGGATTTGAACTCTCTTATTGCATCTTGAACAACATTTTCTCTCATCGTGGAGTCAATTACATGTTAATTCCTCTTATGTAAATGTTGAGATAGCAAAATAAGCTGACTCTTCAAAAGAACTTACAGAACTGGAAGGGAAAATTAGTTGTGAATTGAACAAAATTGAATGTAAAAGTTAAAAGAAAAAAAAACCTTTTGAAAAAAATTAATTACTTTGTTCTATAATAACCACACACTTAAAGTACATATCATGACAGTAAAGGAAAAACACAATTTTTATAAAAAATCAGCCATATATGTTTGTTTGTTTGTTTGTTTGTTTTTGGTTTTTCGAGGTAGGGTCTCACTCTGTTCCAGGCTGACCTGGAATTAACTCTGTCATCTCACGGTGGCCTTGAACTCATGGCCATCCTCCTACCTCTGCCTCCCGAGTGCTGGGATTAAAGGCATGCACCACCACACCTGGCTCATATATGTTTTAATAATACACGTTTAACTGGAAATCCTTATTCAAAAACCTGTACATGCCATATAAGTAAAGATTTCATTGCTGACTTCTGGTTCTGTCAGCAGTATTGATAATGAGCACAAGGGAGAGGAGTTTATGGTCCATTGGACTCGAAGGATTTTAGTCTTACCTAAGAGTGATTGCATGGGATCTGTCCAGGAAAAATAGTTTTAGAGAATTGATACCAAGAAACATTTTCTACTATAATAAAGCTTCCCTCTTCTTTGGATCTGAACATTTATAGAGATGTGAGGTTGAAGCATGATTAGGTGTGAATGACTGCCTTCCATTGAAAAGATAGTCTGCAAATAATTAGTTCATCTTTGCTTTCTATAGCTTCTGCTCTGGAATTTGGTAGCCTGTAGGCAGTGGCTGGACATGCACAGCTCATGGGTTCATAACTGAATTCACAATAAAAATCCTTAGAACAATGCTGGTAGGAACAGACTCCTGTCATGTCACAATAGCTCTGAGTAACTGAGTCTATCACAATCTACAGTCAATGTGAACATGTATTTCCTTAAGGTTTATAGGTAAATGACTACATATTCCATTTAAATTTATCATTCTATTAGACATTCAATTTATGAGGTTTCCTGTGAATATACATTGATTCTATGAAGTCAAATTTACCAGACTCAAATTCCTGGCATTCTACTCCCTTAAGAAATGTGTTAAACCCTGTTGGGAAAACATTATCAAACCACTCTGTGTTTAAGAATTAACTTGGGAAAAGACTGCAGCATCATTCTATGCTCAAGGCTCCAAGATAACACACTGCTGGGGAAGAATAAAAAAAAAAATTACCTCTGCTTGAAAATCCCTACTCAGTATGAAAGTTCACATTAGCCAATCCATTAAGTTTAAAACAGTTTTCTGCCACATAACAATGATTCCAAACATTTTGTTGCAATCCATGCTTAGAATTCCATATACTACTTCTAAAACTAATACTGTGGCAGTTTGAATGTCCCCCACATAGACTCGGGTATTTTTATTAAAAAGCTTCTTGCCAGCTGCATGGCTGGGAGAGGTGTCACTGGGGTGGATCTGATTTCTAGCCCAAAGGTATGCAGAGCACTTGAGCTCTTCCTTAGTCCCTGCTGTTTGGTTGCAGGTTTTGATTTTACTGGTGGTGCTGGTGGTGGTTTGTTTGTTTCTTTGTTGTTCTCTCTCTCTCTCTCTCTCTCTCTCTCTCTCTCTCTCTCTCTTTCTCTTAGATCTGTGAAAGGGGGCCAGTTTCTTCTGCCATCAATAGAAATTCCCTTCATTCTGTACCCTTCAAATAAATGCATTCCTCCTGTAAACTGTGTCTGGTTTGGAGGTTTGTCCCTGCAGTATGGAACTGATGACAACAAATATTCTAGTCTAAATTGAGTGACTTACAGCACTTTCTCTGAACTAGTTCTTATCACAATTGTTTGAGACAAGCACTGTTATAATTCCCCATTTACAAATGAGGAAACATGCAGAGAGAGAGTGATAATTTATCTAAAGTCACACAATAAAGTAACCTAAGCTAGGGTTGGTCTCCAGACAGGTGCCATTGTTTCAGCTCCTTACCACTACCATATGCTGCTTATGATTGCATTTATATGAAAATATAGCATCATTGGAAAGCTTATTACAAATAAAATAGAAAATTGTTAAACTGATTGTTGAAAAGTGAATTTTTGCTCCATTTATCTTATGACATGGTCAAGCTAGGCTTTCATGTTAGCAGCATGAGGTTTACTTGCATAGAACACTGAAGACCAAAGTTCAATTAGGACTTAAGCAAAAATAACCCCTCAGGGAATTTCCACAAACTATCTCCAGAAACACACCCAAAAGAAAAACTTCTTCTCAGGCCTGACTGTGAGCTTCTTCACAGAGTATTGAGACCTGATACCCTAGGGGCACTTCCTTGGAAATGGACCATCTTCCCAGGATCACATATTGATCAATCAAGACTTTCCTCACCTGTGGGGTCCTCCTTGTGTGGCAGAGACTGCATAATGGAAGGCACACTCTTGGCTGCCCACCCTCACCTCCCAAGACCAAACTTCTGCTAATCAGAACTGCCTTTGTTCACCTGGGAGAAATTATATGCCTGGAGTTTTCATGCAAAGTGGCATACCCTGACCAAACCCATACTCCTCCAGAATGCAGATGCCCATCAGTCTAATGCCGTTGGCTGCTGACTGTTCTTCTAGTACAGTCCAGCTATGGCCTCGTGCGCAGTACTAAATAAACTGTCCTTTAACTTGCAGGGGGCAGGAATTCAACCCATGCAGGCACATCCTTTTCTTGCCACACTTTTGGACTGCCCATCCCACCCATCTTGTGCATATATGAGTCAGGCCAAGTATTCTGTAAACTGGAAATAATAATCACTGAACCCACTTAGGGTTGCTGTGAGTTCATGAGACAGCATATATAAACCATATGTCAGTGCTGAGGGTGTGTTAGTAATGAGTGGCTTTTATGTTAACAATTATAATAGGATTTTAGAATAATAGATCAATATTAGATTTGCATGACTGTCTTATAAGTTTGTCTTATAAGAATAAAATAATCATGGAAGTTTTACATGAATAAATAGAATTGCCACCTAAGTTTGCTAGACATCAGCTGAAATTGAAGAATTTACTTTACTGATGACTCCAACCTAACTCTGGCAAATAAAAGGACAATGCCAGCAAGGAATGGTCGTTAGTGAGGGTAGTGAGGTCATCAAAGCATGAACACATTGAAGGTGGTGACTATGGAGATTACCAGAGTAGGGAAACACTGATAAGTTCATCTACTACATTTTACATAAGGACATTATAAAAGAAAATGTAATTATTATAAATGCATTCCCAAATGTGAAACGGTTAGTGAATAATGAATACAAATGTTATGCATCAATGTATCTTTTATATAAAATCAAATCTATAAAGGGAATGCTTAAGCTTGCAAGTATTAAATAAAAGATAAATTTCTCTTGTAAATATTCCTCTTGTGAAACATATCTTTAAATATGATTTGATTAGTTTTAATACAGAGTTTCTTCATTTTCAAAGAGTTATTTCAAAACCTTCAATCTTAAATCCCAAAAGAAATTTTCTTTTCTTTTCAGAACTTACCTTGAGCTGTAACATCAGAGGTGATCATTGGGGACTGGTGAGTTAACAATGTTCTCACTGCTATTTTGTCTTAGAAACAACCACAGTTGTCTGCTTTCAATGATGTACTTCCATATCTAGTTGTGATATACATATTTTGTAGGTTTCTGTTCTGCTTGTTAGCAAGTTAGGATTATTACCAGAGCTCACTACATATTTCAATTTTTATTTTTTCATTATTTTAATATTGTGCTTAGCTTCTAAATTAATTAAATGGAATACTCTTAGAAAATAATAATAGAGAAAAATCATCACATGACAAAATTATATTTAGTTTCCCTAATTTCTGTTTAAAAAAAAAAACAGGCCTTATTTGTAATCTTTGTTGCCATTGTATATTTCTAAGTCTCCGCTTCTTGGTATCAGAAATTTGACTCCCATGCAGAATAGATAAAGGCAAGAAACAACTCCATATACAGTAATACTTAGAAGGTATTCCAATGTGAAAGTTCATAACAATAACAAAAGTGTTAAGAATGATTGGACATTATAAATTACAATTATTCATATTTTATTATAATTAATATAGTTATAATCAACAAAATATGCATTCTCCATCAATGCCTTTTCACTAAATAATGGTGAAACTTTGACCTGAGAAGGCAGGGTAGCAAAGCCCAAGAAATTTACCATGTTGGAAAGTCTTTGAAATAGAAAAGAAATAAAGAGTAGCTGGCTTTGGTGGCTCATGCTGATAATCCCAGTACTCAAGAAGCTGAGGCAGGAGGATCTCCATGAGCTCAAGGACACCTTGGCATACATAGGGGGTACCAGGCCAGTTAGAGCTGCAGAGTATGACCCTGTCTCAAAAAAATTTTTAAGGAAAAGAAAATAAAGATAGGTGTAGTCCTGTCTATGCAGGAATTATCAATGTGGTTCCTGGTTATGTTAGTTTTTGTATTAATCTGTTCCACTTTACAAATACCTGGCACAGGTAAGTATTCAAAGAAAAGAGATTAATTTAATTCATAAAAGGCCAAGTTTAACTGTTATCATTGGTTCAGCCTCTGGTGAAGGTCCACTGACAGATTGCATTGTGACAGTTGTGCATATAGGAGTTAATCAACACTGTAAAACAGGAACCCTGGATTCAATCAGATAACAGCTTGGTTTCTTATAAGATCTCATGGATATGTGGGAGCTACCATAATCCAAAGGTAGTATCTGCAGTGACCTGTGGATCTTTCACTAGGCCTTATCTCTTAAACTTCTTCCCCTTCCATGTAATTGCCCTAGAGATCAAGTCCTTGGGATCTAGTTCTATCTAAATGTCAGCAATACTATCTTATACTTAATATCCTAGAAAACTCCTCATGGAAATGCTAAGAGTACTTGCTTGGACATTGTACAAAGAGAAATTATAGATAATCTCAATACATTCCAGCCACTGTGACTCACAATCATGTCTCTACAGGTATAAACTGAATTATCCTTCCAGATTTGGAAGATTTTCAAAAAAATATTTTATTTTCACTTATTTATTTGAGAGAGAGAGAATAGCCACACCAGGGAATCTAGCCACTGCAAACAAACTCCAGACACATGTGTACCTTGTACATCTGGCTTATGTGGGTCCTGGAGAATTGAACCTGAGTCCTTTGCTTTACAGGCAAGAGCCCGAGCTGATAAGCCATCTCTCTAGCCATTGAATGATTTTCTTCTATCACAGTGATCAGTAGATATCCATTTCTCCCTGTTGGTAACTACAATGTATTCCCAATCACTACTTGTGATTGCTGAACATCATATTTTCAAGTCACCAGCAACTGAGGTTGGAGGTGGATTTGGGTTTTGCTGTGGTTGCTTCTACAATGTTCTGAAAGCCCCAGCTCTGGTTTTATAGCATTGTAAACATGGTTTGATACCTTCCATGTGAGATCCTTGATGCTCTGTTCCTAAGGTGGTCTTCTGCTCAGTTGCTGGTTTTCCTCTTGTGTCTTTGACTGTTTATGTCAGTAGACTTTTTTTGAGAGTGTTCAAGGTTGGGAATGGGGGAGGGTTGGGATGACAGCATCTCTTGCTGCTACAAATAAATATACATTGTAATTTACAGGAGTTTCTAGGGAACTGAATACAGGCCTTAGAGTCTTTGCCAACAAACCACTAAGCCATCTTCCTGGCCCCTATTTTAGTGTTTTATCCAATGTTGAGATATTATCCCTTCTCCTGGAGAGACTTGAATAAGCATCTATTCCCCTCAGTCAGAGCACAAACAGACCACAGTCATAAATCCATCCAGTCTAGCTGGAAAACCAGTGAGTTTACTGGGCTGCTTGCAGCAGCATAGTTGAGAGGTAATTTATAGGAAATCAGGGTCTGAAAGACAGCTGCATCACCAGAAGGCCACCACACTAGTAATGAATGAATAAAGGAATCTACATTCCTGTAGCTCCCTGTCCAGTGGGAATCAGTCCTTAACAAACAGTATCTCCTCTTTCTTGGCTTTTATAACTCTACAGGAGGGAGTGGGTGAAGTTTGAAAATTTCTGAGCTTCTTATTTGGTATGAGCATTCTTCCTTGATCCAAGAAGAAATTAGGGAGGAAACAGTTGCACAAGTGTTGATAGGGATAATGCTGTTTTATGATGCTTCTCTATTGTAATTTCAGTTCCCATTTTATTATTGAATATAAATGTTTAAAGAAAAATTCATCAAAGATCTTTCCCACATTACTTTTTGAAAAATTTAACTGATGCTAATTTATTTCATTTAGGCCAGTGTAAGAAAGAAATTATATATACTCAATGAAATTTTAGCTAACATTCCAATATCAGATTAAAAATAACCATTATTAGGCTACAGAGATGGCTTAGTGGTTAAGGCACTTGCCTGTGAAGCCTAAGGAACCATGCTCAACTCACCAGATTACATGTAAGCCAGACACACAAAGGTGAGGCAAGCACAAACTTGCACATGCCCGCTAAGTGACTCAAGTGTGTGGAGTTCAATTGCAATAGCTGAGGCCCTAGCATGCCAACTCTCTCTCTCTCTCTCTCTCTCTCTCACTCTCTTGCTCTTGCACTTCCTCTCCCTCATAAAAAAAAAGGCCAGTATATTGGGTTTACTTCAAAAGAAACAGTATTAAATAAATGTCAGAATAATGTGGAAAATATATTTTGTAAATATTAAATTTAATTTCATTGTATTTTACATCATTGTGTTTCAAAATTTAAAAACTCGTCCTTCATATCAATGGACTGCTTTTTTGATAGAATACCCAAAATGGTCCATGAATAATGCATTGGTAAATACTTTTTTAATCAGATTTAAGAGTCCTATAAGTTTACAACAAGAGAAAACTGGAAATATTGTATCCTTATACAATGTTTATGCAAAAGTACTTATTGGGCAGAAAGACATAATTCAAAGATACTCTGTAAAGTCCTTTGCCCCAGTAAATACCACATACTTAGTACTTGTTTGATGTAGCACACTGAGCTGAATCATGGATATTTCTGATGTAATCATAAACCTGTGGTCTTCAAAATAATATCCAGGAGATAGTTGGACATAATGGTCTCATGATTTTTATTTCAATTTTATTCTTTTTTTTAATTTTTTTAAAAATTTATTTTCTTATTTGAGAAAGAAAGAGAGAGAGAGGGAGAGGAAGAGGCAGATAGAGAGAATGAGTTCACCCAGACCTCCCACCACTGCAAACAAACTGTAGACAGTTGTACCATCTTGTGGGTCTGGCTTTACGTGGGTCCTGGGAAATCAAACTCAGGTACATAGGCTTTGTAAGCAAGCACCTTAACTGATAAGCCATTTTTCTAGTCCTTGATTGCAATTTTTTTTCTCTTTTCTTTTTTTCTTTATTAGTTAGTATTGTATTCAGCAAATACAGTCAGTTTGGTACCATTATTAGGCTCATCTGTGACCTAACCCCTCCCCTTGACCCCTCCTTGTTGAGGTATATGGGTCATGCATTGTGGAGTTAGCCCACAGTTATGGGTAAGATAAATGTCTCTGCATATCATGACCCAACATGTGGCTCTGACAATCTTTCCGCCCCCTCTTCCGCAAAGTTTCCCTGAGCCATGTTGGTTTCATTTTTGGTCTGCTTCAGTGATGAGGTGTCGGGGGCCTCTTAGGCTCTGGCTCTCTGATTTGGTAGGAGTTGATTTTTCTGTGTATTGATCTCCTTCCTCCTTCTGCTGGTATCAGGAAAACAGCACCCTTTCTTGTTTTGCCAATTTTTCTTAGTTTCAGCCGGGGCCCTTTTGAGGTATGATGGGGTGGCTCTATCCTTAGGATCTACATCTATCTGAAAAAGAGAAGCAGATTCTCCAACAGAGAGTAAGTTAACACCAGGACAAATGAGATAACCCTTACTTTTTTTATAGAGAATTTGAGTGTAGGCCCTGTTGTAGCCCATGATTGATGGTAACTTGATATTGGCAAGTGGGTTTATGTTTGGATATGGTTCTGACTTGTTTCCCAGCTCCAGCTATGGGTCCCATACCACTGAGGAGATCAGTTAGCCAAATTAAGAGCAGTTGGCTCCCCACCATGGCTGTGTGCCACCACTGCACTTGTGTGGGCATCACAACAAGTTATTTGCTGCTAAGTAGGTTAGACCATGGGTTGCTTGGACAGATATTGGTCATTTCCCCCCAGTCGCCCATGTAGCACCTTCTGGCACTAGACGCACTGACTGTCTGGGGACTGACTCTCTTCCAACTTCCAGCCATGCCATTCTATTTTGCATGTCAACCACATAAGGTGTCTTCAGCAGTAGGGTCTTACCACTAACCTTTGGTGGGCCATCAAGTACTCTGTCAGAAATCTGTCTGTCCTTTAGGAAACCTTGTAGGTCTCTCTGATCACATGCACATTGTGGATGATAGCCCCATGCTGGTATGGGAGTTACAGGTCAGTGCCCACTAAGAAAATGACGATAAAGATATCTAATATACAAGAGTTAGAGAGAAGAGAGAGAGAGAGGGAGAAGGAGGGAGGGAAGATGTAGAAGATTAAGGGTAGTCTTGATCCGGCCCTCTCCAGTGTCTTGTGGTTCAGGTGTTCCCTGTAAGGGCCTGGTGAAGGATCAGCCATTTGGTCTGTCTTTTAGTAAGTAGAATTTTATGGTACCATTGCTGTTTGGGTCTAGATTTGTGTTTCCCCCCTCCGTTGCCCTCCTCTCCCTCCCCTTCCATCCTAATGTCTAGTCCAGGAGATGCTTGCTGGATACCTTACATATCCAGCAAGCATCTCGTGGACTAGAAATTTTATTCTTTTTTATTGAACTGGAATGAAGAATGCTCAGCTGTATGATCCCTTGAGCCCCATGACACCTCTTTCTTTTTCAAAAATTAATTAGTGAATCAAAGGCAAAATCAGCCTTCTTCCAGGTAATTTTTTCTTGCTCTTTACAAAGTGAAGTTGTTTCTTCTCATTATCAATGACTTTGCCTTGTCAGCAGCATGCACGTTGATATCTCTTATTTCTGCATCCCTAGCATGTTGCCAGTGGAACAGTGAGACTGTCTCTATGCGACTCAAGCCAAGGGCAGGGTTAGCCAGAGGAGCAGGATCAGGGATGTGAAACATTGACGTAAGGACACAACCAGGAATCTGTGATGATTTCTTAGATGAGATGATAAGAAAGAAATGAATATCGGTTGACAGTGAGCTAAAAAAGTACTAAACATTGGGAATGCAGGGCCCATGGACCAGGCTACAAAATAGAGCCAAGTTAAAAATTACAGACAAACACACACTAGGACTACAAGACCAGACTTCCTGCAAGGAAAAGGAACCTCAAATTCTCTAACTTAGCCTGCCTGGCAATATGCCTGTTTATCAATAATGTACTTGTGTTTGGTCTGTACAACGTTGTAAGTACTGGCAACACTGTGTTTGAAAACGTTATGTAATCTTAATACAGACCTTGCTAAATTCTTATTATTTTCAATTAGCACATGAAATAATGACCTTATTATGAGATTTTTCATACACATGTACTTTAGACCTCATATGTTAAATACTTCAAATTTTTTTATTTCAAGTGTTTATAAAGTTGATAATTGATACTATTGTGCCATTGTTCACAAGTCATTCTTTAAACTTGTGAACCTGTGATGATTATTTTTGTATCTTAAATTTTAAAATAATGCTTAACAGAAAAAATCAAAGGAATAAACTATGAAAATATTGTTATGATGCTTAATTCATACATAAAAACTTAAAAATTACTCTGAATACATAAAAGAATAGTAAGAAAACTGCTAAAATTTGAATAAAATCTCATTTATTTAATGTATAACCATCTTTTTTTTTCTGAAATACCCTTTCCTTTAACCAAACATTTTGTTCTGTCCATGATAATTTGGTGTCAGTATTCCATCTGCCTTAACTCTTGCCATCTGCCCTCTCCCGATTTTGCCTGTGAAATTGATCTTAATCTAGCACCACAAGTGATAAATAGGAATGAGACTGAAAACCAAGTTAAATAGAAGTGTGTTGAAAGGTTTGGGGTCCACAGAGAAGTGGATGCAAAATTAAGCTGAGGGATAGTTACTTTGGTCTTTCAGACTAGACTACTGGAGAAATAGAAAGTAAGGACATGGGAAGGAGCCCTTAGGTTCCCTGAGAAAAATGATACTCTACTTCAATAAGAATGAGGTTAGAGAAGGGTGACAATGACAGACAAGAGATATTTGAATTACAGAGATGATTCAACTATGCTTACTTTGGTCTAAATGATAGAGTCATAGAGGCATGAGTGCCGATAGATAGTTGGTAGATGATTAGTAGACAGAGATGCCTTTTTATATGTATAAATGGGATTTAAATAAATGACTAAATGGAACAAGTAAACATTAAACAAAACTAAGTGCACTTTTAAGGTTTTAAAGAAAATATTAAGACATTTTAAATCACTTTCTGAGCTGCCTCTAAACCCAACACACACACACACACACACACTCACACGGGCACATCTTTTATCACTGGAAAGTTTCTGCCTCTTTCTTCTTACTCTACCATCCAAGTTAATTCATATTATATGTTAGTGATCTTCTTCCTCATCACTTTACTTTTATTGTATCTATTTATTTCTATTTTCTGTGGCTTTCCACTACATTTCTGTATTATATCAACATTATTCTTCTAAATTTAAAGGAACTTTTTATATCAATAGATAAAATGACCAATCATACTTTAGCATCTTCAAACTTTTCTTTTCCTAATGTACTCCTCAACTTGTCATCTTCCAACAATAGGTAAGAATTGTTACACCTTTCTCTTTATATCGCTCCCCTCTTGCCCTTCACATTTATGTAAATTTCTATGAATAATCAAATATGCTCAACACCTCATAGTAAAAAAATGAATGTCTAAAAAATATTTAGTGAGTTAAAAAAGAATTGAAATGATTTTTAAATATTTTATTTATTTATTTATTTATTTATTTATTTGCAAGTAGAGAGAGGGAGATAGAGAAAATGACAACTGGCATGCTAGGGGCTCCAGCTTCTGCAAATGAACTCCAAATGCAAGCTCCACCTTGTGCATCTGACTATATGTGGGTACTGGGAAATTGAATATGGGTTGTTAGGCTTTTCAGGCAAATGCCTTGGCCATCTCTCCAGCCTGAAAATACTATATAAATATTCACATATATATATATTCATATATATATATGAATGAACATATATATATGTTCATTTTTATTTTGAACATATATAAAAAATATAAATATAAAAATGAACATATATATATATATGTTCATTTTTATTTATTTATTTGAGAGTGACAGAGAGAGAGAGAGAGAGAAAGAGGCAGATAGAAAGAGAGTGAGAATGGGTGCGCCAGGGCTTCCAGCCACTGCAAACGAATTCCAGACACGTGCATCCCCTTGTGCATCTGTCTAACATGGGTCCTGGGGAATTGAGCCTCAAACTGGGGTCCTTAGGCTTCACAGGCAAGCATTTAACCACTAAGCCATTTCTCCAGCCCTGAAAATACTTTTAAATATCAATAATACTAATGTCCCCTACTGATTCCACTTTATAACTCTACCATAAAACGTTATGGTGACTGTTAATCATTACTTAATATTTCTTTAACAGATCTGCTGGATGGACATTTCCTCCAGGTTAGACACAATCATTGTTCCTTGAATTAGAGCAACTGTGATCACTTTCAAGAACATCCAGGAGAATTGGATCTATTAACATTGTCTCTTAGAGGGAATGGGGAGTTCACAAGGCTCATCAAAAATCACATGAAACTCCCAATGTATAAGAGACCCTTCTCTAATGCTGCATAAGCAATAACTGCTGGGGAAAGTAAGACTCGTCAGCAGTATTGTTGCCTACAAGTTGGGGAAGAGACTCCTAGACCACATCTTTCCTTAGATTTGATACCTATGGGGGCCAGTTTTTCAGAGACTGGCTACATATTTAGTCACCCATTATCTGATGAACAACACCAATACATTCAATAGTTCACCAAAATGGTCTAGAATCCTACCTTAGTCTGTTATAGCTTCTTTATTTAAAGTGAACAGAAGTAGACTCACAAGGACAAAACATGGAATATCTTAAAAGGAAGCACTTTACTGTCTGTGTACAATTCAATCACAATCTAATACAATGGAAATTTATAAATAAAAGCAGACTGGTGCAATCATATTTAAAAAATTCAAATAAATAAAACTTTTAGAAACAACATAGGATCATATAGTGTCAAAACAACATATAGTTTTATGGATGTGTACCCAGGTGATATTTGAAAAGGTAAGTTCAAACATTCCCAACTGTACTATAGAGAGAATTATGGATCCTGGAATGAAGGAATATCAGTAACACTGCAATTCTTTGAAATTGATCTTGTTTGGTGGGATACAGGCTAAAAATAAGACAGTGTCTTGCTAACATCAGTTATCATCCCAAAAATCAAAATAGGGAAAACTGCCAGCCACCATCTTTACACATTACACCATTTCTTCACTTTATTAGTTTTTCTGACAATTCTTCCAAGTTATTTCTCAAGAGAAAAATTGAGTTAAGTTGTCCCCAGAAAAGTGAGTCATAGTATCTAAACACACAGGAGTACCATTCCATGGTTGAGTAAATGAGAGCAGTTCTATTTTGAACACACCAGATGCTATACATTTTTCTGGAATGGGTCAGGATTTCAGGTCTTTAGTGAGACTTCCCACCAAGCTGAACATCTGTTCATAATATATTGTACACTTGCTGGTAAGCATGAGAATGCTGATGTGATTAGAACATCTTTATTGTATTCTCAAATAGCATAAAGACAGGGAGATAGTGAATGGGAATGCTGAGCAACAAATCAGTGCATAGCCACTGTCCAGACATGTGCTACTTTGTGTCTCTACAAGATATACCTGACATCACTTCAAGGAAATCCTTGCAAATCATCTCTGAAATGAATACTAAATAAAGATGTCAGGCAAAAAAATGTTTATATAAAGCATATCCATCCCTTGAAGTATTTTAAATTCCTTGACCTATTTTTATATTGTTCCTCCCTATCACTGAAATTGTGAAATAATGAACACAAATTATTACAACCTATAGAAAACATGGAGTTAATCGTGTTGTGAAATGGATACAGTATTTAAACTTCCTCCTTTGGGGGCACCTTTTATCTGATCATTTACCAAATTCTTCAGCACTTTTTTTTCAATTCAAAGAACTTATCTCTCTAAGTGGTACATTGCAATTTGTATTTTCTATTAAGAATAATCAAAAAGTTACTGTGATGAGCACAAAAGCAATCAAGTGCATACACGTTATTTGAAAGTGGAAATAAAGCAAGTTTTTAACTACAAAAACATTTTCTTCTCATTAAATCCCTAATTTGTCAGTCATGCAGATTTGGAACAGTCAAAATGTAAGTCTTGCCTTAGGCACTACTTGATTAAGTAAATTTGATTCAATTAATTGAGTCTATCTGGATAAAAGTCCTAAAAACCTGATATCCTATAAACATTACAACATTCTTCATTTTTATAGAAAGATGGTTAATGTTGTTGCTACAAGAACTGTAACAGGAGCAACTGTTCTTAGATCATTATTGTTTGACTTTCATACAATATTTGAAAATGTGTTTCATACATCTATTTTAAGTTTAACTCAATCATAAAGCATGATACTCTGAAAGATAAAATTAAGTGTTGGAATTGAGTTGTCAAGATTTTAATCTAGTGATAGCAAGCACATACTTAGAGATCAAAATCAATATGATATGAAACTATAAAATATGTATTCCAAAGTTCCATTAAATTTTAGCTTCTCAAACTTAAAATGAGAATTTTATAATATGCATAGACACCTGAAACTTTTGTCATAGTTTTAATATCATTATAATATTAAGTTATTTAAGGAAAAATCTGATTTTGTTGCTGAAATCCAATGTCCCAAGTCAGAGTAATTAGCAAGAAACAAGAGTAAAACCTGAAAATGGATCACCAACATTAATATAATAACAGTAACAAGTCTGTAACAGGATTAGTATATGCAAAAATCTGCTGCACTGTTGAATGATAGCTACTATTGTTGAATAAAATGTTCTAACTTGATGGACATCTGGGTTGATTCCATCTCTCAGCTATTATGAATTGAGTAGCTATAAATATAGTTGAGCAAATCTGTCTGAACTGAGGCATGGAGCTTTAAGAGTAAATGCCCAGTAAGGGAATAACTGGGTCTGTTGGTAACTCTATAGTCAATCTTTTTAGGAGTCTCCATATTGCTTTCCATAGTGGTTGTACCATCTTACAATCCCACCAACAGTGAATAAGGGTTCCTATTTCTCCACATCTTTGCCAGCATTTGTTTTCATTTGATTTTTTTAATGCTTGCCATCCTTACTGGGGTAAGGTGTAATCTCATAGTTGTTTTCATTTGCATTTCCCTGATGATTAGTAATGATGATCATTTTCTTAAGTGTGTGTTTTCCATTGTATTTGTTCCTCTGACAACTCCCTGATAAGTTCTCTGGCTCATTTGGTAAGTGGGTTGTTTGACTTTTTATTGTTTTGGTTTTTGAGTTGTTTGTAGATTACAGAAATTAGGCCTCTGGCAGTTGTATAGCTGGCAAAAATTTTCTCCCATTCTGTGGGTAATCTATTGGCTCTTGTGATTCTATGTTTGTCTGTGAAAAAACTTTTCAGCTTCATGAGATCTTAATGATTGAGTAACTGTTTAACTTCCTGAGCCACTGGGGTTTTGTTCAGGAAGTCTTCCCATTCTTATATTGTGAAAAGTTCCTCCTATTTTTTCTTCCAGTAGTAGCAGAACTTCCAGTCTTATATTGAAGTCTTTGATCCATTTGGACTTGATTTTTGTGCATGGCAAGATGTGTGGATCGAGTTTCATTTTCCTGTATATTGTTATCCATTTTGTCCAGCACTGTTTGTTGAAGATACTGTTTTGTATTCCAGCATACATTTTCAGGACCTTTGTTAAATATCAAGTAGCTATAGTTACTTGACCCAAAGTCTGGGTCCTTGATTCTGTTCCACTGGTCTATAATCCTGTATTTTATCTAAGTGATGGAATTCTACACAGCACTAAAGAAAAATGACACAATAAAATCTGAAGGAAAATGGTTGAATTTGTAACAGATAATTCTCAGTGAACTTGCCCAATCACAGAAAGTTAATCATCTCATGGTCTCACTCATCTGTGGCTCCTAACCTTAATCTGCCTAAGATGTTGATATACCTAATAAGCACCTCAATGACCAGACAATCGGAAGGGTGGGGTGGGAGGGGAAGGTAAAGGGGGCACAAAACTGGACCCAAATTGCAATGGTACCATAAAATTATATATTCTAAAAGACAGACCTGATGTGATGCTCACACAAGTGCAATAATGGCACACATCCATGGTAGGTAACCAACTGCTCTTGATTTGGCTAATGGATATGCTCAGTGGAATGGAACCCATAGCTGGAGCTGAGAAACAAGTCAGAACCATTTCCAAGAAAATGAGCCCACTTTCCAATATCAAGCTCCCACCAATCGTGGGCTACAAGAGGGCCTACATCTATTAAATTCTCTCTAAAATAATAATGATTATTCTGCTTATTTGGTGCTAACTTCACTCTCCATTGGAGAATTTGCTTCTCTTTTGCAGATAGATGCAGAACCTGAGGAATCAGCCCATCACACCTTACCAGGGCCCCATCTGAAACCATAAAGTAGTTGGAAAATGAGCAAGAGTGCTGCTTTCTTGGAGAACCTGGCACCAGCACAAAAGTGAAAGAGAGAGACACAGAAACACTCAACTCCTACCAAACCACATATCCAGAGACACAGAGGCTCCCAAGACCTCATCGCTGAAGTAGGCCTAAAATGAACCCAACATTACTCAGGGAAATTTGCAGAAGAGGGGGTGGAGTGATTGTTAGAGGCAAATGTTGAGACATTATGCACAGAGATATTGTGTCCTCCCCATAACTGATGGCTAACCCCATAAGGCACAACCACAATCTCCAATGAGGAGGGTCCCTTCAGAGGGTGGAGGACAGGGAGGCAGCTAATGATAGTACCAATATGGCTGTATACATAACTAACAAAAAAAATTCTAACTTGAGAAGAATTTATTTTTTTTCCTGACCCTAAATGTTTCATGTATTTTTTTCCTCTTGGACATATTATAGTATTTGGTGTGTTGTAGTATGTATTTGTGTGTGAGTGCGTGTGTGTGTGTGTGTGTGTGTGTGTGTGTTTAATGTGGTGTGTATGTGTGTAGATTCATGTGCACCGTACATGTGCATGAGAAGGCCATAGAAGAAAATTGACTGTCCTCATCTATTGCTCATCCCAGTATTTACTTGAGATAGAACCTCCTTCTGAACCTAGATCTGTAGTTTTCACAAGTCTCAAAGATTCTCCAGTCTTGGAGCCACACAAGACTGGACTTACAGCATATGTAGCCCATCTAGCTGTTTATGTAAGTGTTGAGGTCTCAAACTCTCAAATTCCAATGGCTGTAAACCCATCAAACCATGATGCTTGTGCAACAAGTGCACAATTTCTGAGCCATCTCCCAAGCTCTTTCATGAAAACTTTGAAAAGACTCAGAGACTAGAGAGCATTTTTTCATGTATAACTGTATTTCTGAATTGCTGTTATTATTGATAGTTTCAACTGAAAATTTAAATAAGTAGCAGTAGAGTGTTTAATTCCTGTATTTAAGATAATTTTGTATGTTTTAAGTTTCATTATATATTTTCAATTAGCAGTTCATGTAGAAAGTAATGTTTGCTCCACTAATTCTCTGGGTGTGCATTTTCAGTATTTAGACTTAACTTTGAAAGGAATAAAAATGAGGAAATTGCTAATCTAGAAATGATGGTGAATGAACTGAGCTTCTGTTAATGATGCCATCTCTCTTTTCCTCTGAAGATTCATAGGGGATGCCCATAGAGAATGACACATGTCTGTTGGCCTGTACCTATGTTCATCAGGATGCAGGAAGGATGGGAAATAAGCCAGAAATTTGGCAACATATATTTTTTTAAATTTCCAATATGAAATGTTCACAAGAATTCACTAGTGTCAAACTTCATCCATATTTTGAAAGTTTAAGAATGTGAAAGAGAACTAATGGCTAATGTTTTCTTCCAATGTGTTTCACAAAGCCACTCAGAATAAACTTGAAAATAATGCCAAAAGTAAGAATTTGGAAGAAGATACTTATAAGTAAAATAATAATTGATTGAACATACCGGTTCATGAATGGGCCAGAATTTTGGGGGGAGGCAACCTTTAAAACTGTTCTTTTTATAGTCTTATCCAACTTGTTCATGACAGTTTTTTTTTTCTTAATTTTTTGTGCTTATGTTCAAAGTGAAACAAGGCTGGAGAGGCAAGCTGATACCACATGTGAGGATATAAAAGAGAATAGTATAGGTGGTATTGATAGGCCACATCAAAGAGAAACTCTGGTGAAGATAAATGATGCTTCTTAAGTCTTAGAAGCTACTGAGTAAGTGTAGCCCATTCTTAGTGGGGCCATCCTATATCAGTCATAAAGCATTGAATGAAAGAATAAATTAAGTGGCTTTTCAAGTTTCTTTTTTATTTGGTACTAAACAACTTTATGATAGACCACAGCAGTTTGAGAATTATTTGGAAAGCATCTATGAATAAGGTGTTTCTTTCTTTGCTCATTATAAGTCCATGTATTCATGCAAAGATAATTTTTGGTACCTGACCATTTTTCTCAATAATCCTGAAAAAAGCTAAGCACAGAAGAAAGTAATCAATTTTTCTGAACTTAAAATATGCTAGTAAAATTAATCAATTCATTACAGTATTTAAGAAGCAATAATTCTTCTCTGAATTCTTTAGGTTTTAGTTCTAACACAGGAATTTGGTAGGAGATGTCCTGTACTCATAACAGGTAGAGTACTTGTACCTATATGTCAAAATATATACAAAGGCAAAGGTACATTAAAACTTTGAAATAACAGACCTTTTACAAATAGTTTAAAATAAATTTAATAAAAGCAAGCTGTATGTTGGTAATAAGGTCAGTTGGAAATGGACTAATTACAAATGATATTTTTCAAATGAAATCAGTGCTACCTTTGGTGTGAAAAATAAAAAGAAAGAATTATGCATGGCAATTCTATTGATTTTATAAGAACATTTCTCCCACAGAGGTACTAACTTTATAGTTCTTAAATATTCAATTAGGGACCTTTAAGAGAGGAGAGGGAGAAAAATAAAAACCCGTCCAAATGATGACTAATTAGAATGACAAGTGTTCTTCTGACTCATGGGGTAGTCACAGTACCTTAGCAGTAAAAATAGTGTGTCATTAGTCTTTTAAACATTATTCCCAGGTTTCTGTGAAATTGATATTTAATCACTTTCCCAGTGTACAGCAAGCACTCATTATATAGGGAAGACCTGGAGAGTAAAAGTTTATAAATTTTCTGTCAATCTCTTCTCAATTTGAACAGTGATTCATTATAATGGGCCACTAGTGGCAGAGGGATGCTGAATAGAGCCTGTAATTACCTTCATTTTCTACTTTATTGATGGCATTTGCTGGTTCTGTGAATAGATTGTGTGTCATGGGGAATGTGCCCAGTGGAACCTGCTGTGCAATATTCAGAACTGCATCCAGATCACATCTTCAGGTGCACAGATCACAATGCTAAAGATTGCTTTCTGCCAACTTGGCGCTGCTTTAAATTATTTGGAGACTTGCTTTACTATCCAACATTGATCTTGTAGGTAGAACTAAGTTCAAGAAAGAAAATCCATATTAAAATTTGGGCATGTATTGACAAAGAACAAAAATTGGCCTTACAACAATATTGGGCAGTAATTTTCCTTAAAAAATTATTGGCACATTTAATTTTTGATTCATTTTTATGAACTATGACAGTGATTTTGAAGATGTTGAATAATAATTTATTGTTGCTCTATAATTAAAAAAGTAATAATGAAAAGCTGGGTTTAGTGGCACACACATTTAATCCCAGCATTCGGGAGGGGAGGCAGAGGTAGTATCACCGCGAGTTTGAGGCCACCATGAGGCTACATAGTGTATTTTAGGTCAGCCTGGGATAGAGTAAGACCCTACCTTGAAAATCCTAATAAATAACTAAATAAAATAAAATAATGTTTTAAGAACAATTTAAACTTACAATTAAGTCCTAGGTAGAGCTTTCCTGCTCACACAGAAATACAAGAATCATTATGGCAGCCACCCCTGTCTACCTTTTACCAAAAGACTAGCTTTCAACATTTCACTGAAGAAACTATAAAGAACTGAACAAACTTTATACTTATATTCTATTATACACTAAACAAGGAACCTCATTTCATGAACATAGAGTGACAAATGTCACTTCTGATCACTACAAAATGGTGGAGGACAATTTTTGTTTTTATTTTCTATCCTAATGAAAGAACTCTGAATTTTCCAGAGAAATAGCCTTGACACATTTGTTATTCTTTTATTGCTGAGTACATCTAGTTTGTCTCCCTAGGGAACCCTTCTCTCATTGGCATAGAAGCCTAGTAGATTGCCCCTGAAGCAATTCCAACAGAATGGTACAAGGCTATTGTCTTGGTGGAGCTGATCTGCTAAAGGATTAAAATCATGAACACAACTATGATACAATATAGTGACTACAACAACTTTGAAGAAAAAAAAAAGTATTGGAGCTGGGAGTGGTGATGCACCCTTTAACCCCAGCACTTGGGAGGCAGAAGTCAGAGGATCACTATGAGTTTGAGACCAGCTTGAGACTACATAGTGAATCCAAGTCAGCCTGGACTAGGGTAAGACCCTACCTCAAAAAAAATATGTTGGGAAATCATTCGGAGCCACTGTTCGTCTGAGACTCAAAATGAGCTGTGTAAATAAATCCCAGAGTAAACTCAAGAATCTTCAATTTGTGAAGTTAATGGTTCAGTAGAATGTATTCTCCTGTAAATTGCAAATGTAGTTGTGCCTTAGGTGCACTATGAAAAAGCTGAGTATGATGTCAGGACATGAAATTTAATTTAATAAAATGAAAACCAGATATAGATATTTACCCTGATTATAAAAAAGATTTTGTTTAGCTTCCTTCAGAAAATTGTATTACTACTTGACTCTCCCAAATACTTTCTGAGTTAGTGCTCTTATGCATTCAAAATTCAAAATAAAATCTAGAATATTCAATATAAGACCACAAGATTATGAAAGCTATCTTTATATAGTCATTCAGCCTTTTGCAAATCATGTGCTGAAAGCCAGACCTAAATTTCACAATGTACATTCCAATTTTCTATTAAGTGAGAAACCTCTAAAGACCACAATGGGGCCAAATTATCTGAAATAATAAAGGCTTATTATACTTTTACTAAATTATCAATTTTGTGAAACAATTAAACAGGGAAAGCCAATTAGTACAAAAGTGGTCTTTAGAGTATAATCATTAGTTAGAAGCTCATTTGATAAGGTTAGGTCCAAATCTAATAAGTTAAACCCCCAGCAGAAACCTAATAGAGCCATAGTGGCAGCTTTTAACATTGTCAGTCTCTAAATAGAAACCACCAGAAATTAAGAAAATTAAAAAGAAGTTATTTTGCCATAATAAACAGAATATCTATATAGCTACATAAATTGTGGATTATGGTAATTTTTAAAATTATGATCACTAGAAAATTATTTGTACTATGAATCAAAATTATTATCACTTTCCGTTTCTTCCAACAGATACGATAGACTTAGGCTGAAGAGCTATGAAGAATATAGGCAAAATATAAAGTAAAGGCATGGTTGGTAATTTTTGGGGAAGCAGAGTCATATTAATACAAAAAAGTACACAATTCTGTTAGACATTGTCAGCATTGTCATGCTGTTTATTACCCGTTTATGACAGAAAACCATTAAACATGTATGTATAAAGGAGGAGAATTTGAGTTCAGTGCAACATGTATGGATATCTGAAAATATCACAGAAAATCCTATTAATGTTTACAATTAATATAGTGATTATTGTAATCACAGTTGTTAGAGTATATAGATGAATTGAAGTAGATAAAATGTGTAAGCATATGCCTTTAAATGGCATAATTCACTAAGTCTCAGAATGAAACTTTGAAGGAACATGAGTTGTGCCTGGTACAAGCCTGTCATCCTACAAGCATGGGAGGCAGGACAGGAGAGTGACGAGCTTGAGAGCAATATGTGGTGGAGAGTAAGGCCCTGTCTCAACAAGCCAAGGATGGGAATATAGCACTGGGAAGGATGTTCTATTTAGCATATGCATTTCTTCAGTTTAATTCTCCAGACCACACAATCTGGGTTAAATTATTATTTATATAATGAATTTGGATCATTTTCAGAAAAAGTACAGTATAACAATTCCTGAAATATCATTTCATTAGAAAAAGGGGAAAGTTACCACATTGCAACAGGGTTCTATTCCTTCTATTTTTAATCATACGTTTAAAATAAAGATTCAATGATTTTCTTTTGTAAGTGATTTTGCCACATTCACTTCTATTCTACTTGGCTATTATGTGAATAGACATGAATAAAAATAATATATTATAGACCATAAAAATCACATTACCTCTTCACTATTTCTATCGTTAAAAACTCTGTGTTTTGAATTCAAAAATGAGCAGATAATTGACACCATCAACTCATCTACCCATCAGTGCATTCACATTCACGAGGACAGATTGGTCATCAGGGAACAGTTGGCTTATTACAGTGTCTCCTGTATCACCCCACACAAATATGTCCTTGAAGTGGTTGCATGTGCACGATACACAGCTATTTGTTCTTTCATATCCTCGCTAATTCCCTCTCCTTTCATATTTATACGTATTATATGATTCTCTTTAAATGATATAAGCTAATCATCTCTTATATATTCATTTTGAATATCAATCATTATTTTAAATTATTTCATTTGCATATTTTATGATTTTTAAGCAACAATGTTCTGAATGTAGATGTTATTAATATGGTTGCATAAGTAATCATGTCAGATCCCCCAGGTAATTAAAAATAAGGTAAAATGAGCATCTGTTTGTACAAATTAATAATGTGAGTGATGATATGCAGGCTAAAGGTTATCATAGAAAAAAATTGGACATGGTGCTTGAACAAAAAATGAATTATCTCATGGCTTTGTAATTTTATTGCTACCACTTAGTAAATTACTGTGTATATCAAATGGATAATTAAAGAAGCAAGCTCTTACTGCAGTGTCTTATTCAAACAGCTACAAATTACTCCATACTTTTAAAGTTGTGATTTCCATAAATCATACAGTGAGGTAGAAGAAGAAAATGCTATTTGTTTCACCCCTGGAGAAAATCATACATGTACATTTACAAAGAATTGCACATTTCAAAGAAATAACATTGCCTTTAGCAGGCATAATAAATTAAAATGTTTCAATAGAGAAAAACATTTCAGTTATGTGATACCACACAAGAAAATACCTCAACACTTAGTGAATAAAGCTACAATCATTATTGCCTTGCAATTCCACAACTTGGACAGCTCATGTGTGCTCCACATGGCATTAGGTGGTGCCTTTATTGAGGCTAGAGGATCTACTTGGAAGATCAACTCTCTCATGTATTTTAGAAATTAATGCAATTTTCCAACTGGGAACTTGGCTGATTCTGCTATAAAGAGTATTTGATTTTCTACAGCAGTCTTTCTAGTTGACCAAGCTGGAATCCTTACAAGAAGAAAGAGGAGCAGTGGCAGGATTCTTTTTTAAATATATGATTTCTATTTATTTGTTTCAGAGAGACAGAGGCAGGTAGAAAGAAAAGGAAGGAGAGAAAATAGGCATGCCAATGACTCTATCTGCTGCAAAAAATAAAAATTAAAAACTCCAGATGCATGTGCCACCTTGTGCATCTGGATTAAGTGGGTCCAGAGGAATCAAACCTGGGTCCTTTCACTTTGCAGGAAAGCACCTTAACCGCTAAGTCATCTCTCCAGTACAATAGTAATAAGATTCCTAACATGGTGGCTGTTGTTCCTCAGGGTGCAAAAGTATAAGTTGTTAGGCCTTCTTAATGCTTACCCTGAGCAGGCACACCCTCCTTCTGCATACCATGAGCCAGCTCAGATTCAATGGGAAGCAAACATTAAGGCACATAACAGTAGGAGCCATGCAACTAATATGATTCCTCAAAGAAAAATCCTATCCAATTTCTAAAAGTAGAGCTTTCCAGGAACTTGATATCAAGGTGGCTGATCTTAAATGTCGTTTGTGAAAGCAATGGAAAGTCCTGTGACTTTTATTATAAGTATAAAATACTTATAACTTATAAGTATATAAGTATTATACACATTTCACCCACAATGCATGTCATTCCATTAATTAAAGAAGGTTTCATTAGATTTGCTCATCGTTGTATAGTTATCTCAGTTAACAGCTACATAAATCTGCTGTAGTCACTGGAGATGTAGCAATGTTATGTTTCTGTGGCTTCAAGGACACTTATGTAATATTTCTCATACTGTATTTCTACAGTATATAATATTCTTTAGGTCCATCAAAAGCAATAGAAATATGGATATAAACCCTTCCTTAAAATGTTAATTCAATGTCTGAGAAGGTAGCCCAACAGTTAAAGGTGCATACTTGCAAAGCCTGACTTCCAGGTTCGATTCTTCAGCACCACGTAAAGTCAGATGCACAAAGTGGCATGAGTTTGAAGTTGATTTTCAGTGTTAAGAGGACCTGGTGCACCTGTACTCTTATCTATCTATCTTTTTACAAATACATAAGTGTCAATATATTTAAAGGTAATTCCTATGAATTTTATAGAGAGGAAAATGGTAACTGTCAATGATGATTCAAATCTAATGATTTAGTCCCTTTTAAAATGATTATCAAGTATAACCCAAATTTTCCAAATGCAAGATTCACTTTGAGATTAACAATGGAAACAGCTGATGAATGTTTTAAGTGATGCATGCTACTGCTGCTTAAACAGTACACCAGTGGAACCAGTATGACATAAATCCAAGGAATATGATTTTGGTATCTGAACCAAGTTTCACTGAAAATATACTTCCATAGAAAAACCTGTAACAAGTGTAAACAGTAGTCTCAAACACCCTGTTGCAGTTAGGTTCATATTGCTGCCAGAAATCACCCAACCAATGGCCGCTTTAAGGAAAAAGGTTTTATTTTGGCTTACAGTCTTGAAGGGAAGTTCCATGATATCAGGGGAAAATGATGGCATGAGGAGAGGATGGACATCACCGCCAACATAAGGTGGACCATAGCAACAGGAGAGTATGCCAAACACTGGCATGGGGAAACTGGCTATAACACCCATAAGCCCACCCCCAAAAATACACTGTCTTCAGGAGGTGTTAATTCCCATATCTCCATCAGCTGGGAACCTAGCATTCAGGACAGCTATGTTTATGGGGGACACCTGAATCAAACCACCACATACCCAAATAAAAACAGTAAGAACAGCTCACTAAATGGAGGTTAATTTATTATATAGCACTATATTATGTACACTGAACATTTGGGAAGAAAAAGGAAGCCGGCAAGAGGGGAAACACAATGAGAGAAGGTAATTGGGATAAATATGTTCAAAGTAGAGTATATGCATATGTGAAATTGTCATCACATATTTTAAAAATTTAAATATATAGTTACTATATTCATGCAGTGCTCATGCCTGCAATCTCAGAACTCAGGAGGCTGAGGCCAGTGGATCACTTTAACCAAGGAGCTTGAGACCAACTTGAACAACAAAGTGATATTCAGCTCTCAAAAATAAAACCACCAAAACCTTAATCAATGAGATAGTCCTTGTCCCATGATAATTTAGAACATAGGTAAATATAAATGCATACCTAAAGCAGTTCAAAATCATTATTACATTTCCAAAATATCACCTGCTAGTTGTGGTGGTACACACTGGTAGGCACTTGCTGAAAAGGATGAAGCAGTTATGTCACAGATTCAAGGCCAGCCTGAGCTACACTCATATGGCAAAGAAAGTGGCTCACTGGGTAAAGTACATGCTGAGGACCAGCAGGAGGACTTGAATTTGGATTCTCTGAATTCACATAAAATTCAAGGAACAGTGGGTCATGCCTGAAATCTCAGTTTGGGAGAGTCAGAGACAAGCAATCTCTGGAGCTTGATCACTAGCTTGTCTAACCAAATGCCAGGTTCAATGAGAAAACTTACCTCCAAGAAACGAGGTAGACAGTGACTTAGGAAGATACTCAACAGCACCCTCTGTCTTCCACATGGATACACACAGACATACATGCACACCCACAGCCACACCCAAATACCCATAATTATACACACACTCATGCAAAACACATACATCAAAAAGAAAAAGAAAGAGAAAGAAGCAAAGAAAGAAACCTAGGTAGGACATCGAGAAAGCACCCAAAAACACAAAGCATTCCCTAGAAGTAATGCAGAAAGTGTTATGAAGAGCAAACACTAAAATCTAAATGCCATCCATGAATGCGGAAGCTGCCGAAAAGCAGTTGGAGCAAGAGAAAGATGTAACCAGGTCTATGAGAAGTGCTGGCATGGACAATATTCATGTTGAGGACTCAAAGCCTTTCCCCTCCTCTAAGCATATTACTTCACTTCTATGCTATATGTTGGTTTATTTTAAAAGTTTCTCTGTTCTTCCATCACATAAATTCCTTGAAAATTATGTTTACCCTTTCCCATATAAACAAAGGACAGGGAAATGACCTGAGGAACAATGGCATGCTGTTCTCTGGGACTCTGCATTGATATAATACTAGTGGGAAGTCTTTTACTCCAACATTCACAGGCAAGTTTCATAGACAGAGACTATTAATTTCTGAGATTTGCAATGACACCAAGTTAGATGATTGCAGCTTCTGAAGAGAATTTCTGGATACCTTTTATATTCCACTGGCCTACACATCTGTTTTTGTACTATAGGTCATGTCAGTGTGTCCATAATTTTTCCAATAAATATGTGTTTGGGGTTTAAAGTTTGAAATTTTGTAACCACAATATTTAGCAGTAATGTACAGAATGAATTTCAAGTGTTCTGCCTCAACTCAAAACTAAGAAATAGAGACAACCACATTGTTTGCTAGGCCAAACAGTGAAGGTCTCACTAAAGTGAAGTTCATAGGTATGACTGGACATTAAACTAAAAAAAAAAAAAAAGCATCCTGAAGGAATGATGGAGAAAAAAATCTTAACCCTAAAACCATAGGCTGATTCTGGTAAATTCCAGGTCCAGGACTGTGCTACACCCCACAGTGAAGTATTGGTCAGAGAAGCCTATGGGAATCCCAAGACAATATAGGCCATTACCAAAGCCCTTGGTTTCCTACAAGTACTAAATGGTAAGGCCCTGTGGTTGAAGACACCTCAGTCTGTGGTTACAAGATACTGAGAGGAGTTGAGTGGAAAATAAGCTCCCTGCAACCCAGTTCCTTTAGAGCTGGTTTTATGAGATTTGTTGGAAGATAAATGTCACCAATAGCATAAACAAGCAGCTAACCCAGGAAGCTACAGATGCAACAAGCCTGGCCAGATGTACTCACTAGTGCAATAGCAGCATATAGGTTAAGGGTGTAACCAACTCTTCTTGGATTGGATATGAGGCCCACTCAGTGTGTGTATGGTGGTGGCAGGGGGAGTCATGCCTGCTCTTGAGAACCAAGTCAGAAGCCTATGGCTTGAACTATCACAGAAACTAGATGGAAGTTTCTGCTGTTCTTTGCCTAAAAAGAGGTTATGCCCATCACAAGTCTTCTAAGTGTCTATATGTATCCCCTCTGATCCATGCTGCTCTCACTCACTCTTGGCTAAAGAATCTGCTTTTTGCAGGTGACAGTGAATACCTGGGAGACCCAAGACACATCAGAATGACAAGAAAAGAGAGTTGAATGTCTAGCACAAGATAAGCCATCTCTGTCACACTTGCCAGGGCCTAGAAAACATTATAGAGGAAATTGCAGATTAAATATGAGTGTTGTGCTCACTGATACCCTGAGAACCTCCTCCAGGTTGTTATGAGGAGATTCAAACATTGTGCAACACATAAATTCAGAGTATGGAAAGTAAAACATTAAAAAAGACTTATTACATGCCCTCCAAGGCTCAAAGTGAGAGGTAAATGTGAGAAGAATGAATGTAAGAGCTTAAGAGTGGGAAGGTATCCTCTGAAGCATTGTACCTTCAACAGAAACTTATTGGTACATTCTTGACCACACAGTGATTTCTAATAATCCCACTGAGGAGAACCTTCAATGGAATGGGGGTGGAAGAGATGGGAAATAAGAGTATAACCTAAAGGGAATATGAACAATTTGCAATATGTTCATATATAACAATTCTATCTAAAAAGTAAGCTCTTATGAAATAGAGGGATCTTGCCAAAGATGAGAATTCAGAGAATATTAACAGAGGCAGGAACCACCAGAAAGGTGGCAAAATTAGTATGTGACTTGTTGAACATATAGTATGTATCTAACACATCATTTATACAATTTACAAAATTAAAAAAAAGAACTTTAAAATCATCATCAGTTATAATGCTTATAGAGAAAAACAAAGAGGAAGAGATGAAAGGTGGCAGTATAGAAAGGCAGGAGAAAGTTAAACAATTACATTGGGAGAGGCATTTACTAATGAAATCTGACACCCTCAGAATAACCAATAGTGCAAGAGCCCAAACATACTAGGAATCACAGTTGGCAAAGTGGAGAAATCCAGGAATTTATAAGACAGGAACTGATTTGTGATAGAGAGTGAAGAATCTGTATTAAGACACAAGGAGCTTGGTGTTACATAAGCCAATAGGTATAGACATTTGTATCCAAAACTAAAGAATGATTACAGAAATATTATATAGAATTGCAAAGGAAAATAAAAGTATCCCACAAAGGGAAGACAGTAAAATTACAAATAATCTGCATAAAGGAAAATATAATTATAAAGGGAAGGAGGAAAGGAAGAATGAGTGGAAAAAGAGGTAAGCAAATGATAAGAGAAAATCTCATGTGGCATAATACCTTAACACCAAGGAAATGCAAATATAGCCAACCACATAAATAACAATTAGACCTGAGGAAGCAATAACATGTGTGCTTGATTTTCATTTTAAAGGAACAGCCTCCAAGTGATTCATTGGGATTTTTTCCTAATAAATCCTAATGGCAACAGCCCAGTTTAGTGATGTATTAATGCATGGTATTTCTTAGGAAGACCTCTCCATGATCTATTCCTGTCAGGTAGAACTGCCAGTATACTACATATGCTACAGCACTTACTTTGCTCACACAGTGAAAACACTTTATGATCATAATATACTGAACACATGTAACACAATTTATGTTTCCTTACATTGTATAAAGAACTTTAATTTTACTACCACAATTGAAAACCAAATGATATAAAAAAGAATTCTGTCACCATGACTTATTAAAAAGCAACCTCTTAGAACTTCAGTGAAAATGGGCTATTGTTATTCTCACATTAGAGAGCAGCATCCTGAAATTCAAAAGTGGGAATATATGCTCAAATAATCACAGTCACAATGTAGAACAACTATTCAAACACAGCCTTTTCTGTCAAGAATCTAGAGTCTGTATCTGGATAATAAAATACCAACTGACAAGTTGAAGAGCCTCTTGATTTTCCTGCAATAAAGTTACACATGAAGACAGCTCCAACTTAAAGCCCAGGGAATGTAACTGCAAAATTACCTTCTTGGAGGACCCGAGGAATATGCTTTGTGAGGTCATGGAGGGCTCTGTGCCATGGTCATGGGTACTATCAAGATAAGATCTTGCTATCTAGGACCCAGAGCAGCCATCTCCTAAGGAAACCACAAAGCTCAACTAACCTGGCAAAGCAATTTCCTTCACTTGCCTAAACATCCATAGTCTATCAGCCTATACATGACCATGCCTTCCATCTGTTTGAGCAATTACTTTAAACACTACTGATTATGCTATGGAATTCATATAAAGACCAGACAATAAATGGGTAAATGCTCTGCAGAAAATATTCATGGAAAGCAAGAAGGCCCATATTTGCCTGTTATAAATCAACTAACCTTTACTAACATGAAGCATAAGGTGACCTACCCTCACCCTACTTCTTAGTTCATTCTTATAAATATACTTCCTCTTGACCTTGTGACCTACTTTTGGTCTGGCCTCCAACATGAATGAAATATTTGTAATAATGTTATGAATTAAATGAATCATTCCCAACATTTTTAAATTATCTATATATTCGTATTTTGAAAATGAACATTATTTCTTTGGCTTCTAATGAAAACAATATAAGCCTATATGTAAGAAATAAATGCTGAAAGCTAAAAATCTGTCATATACTAATTTGACTCATAAAATATGAATTTCTGTCCATTTCTGCATTTGGATTAATAAATACTTAGGCATATGTGCATTTCAGTATTATTTAGCTACTATCATTTAAAATATTTCAAATGGTCCTTATATACATTTGCTCTATTTTAAAACAACTTAAAGTTCATTTAGGGAACTCACTATTTGAACAAGGTGAGTATTATTATTTCTTATTGTTGGAACAATTATATGTAGGAAATATTTGCACATTTTTATGGTACTCTAATTTTCACATATGGTTAAACTGTACTCTAATGATGTAATGTTAATGAACATTTCCCCTACCATTGTTTGGAAAGGGGGCTACATTCACACGTCTATAAGCATGACATATTCAATATCTAATATGTTACTAGTCCTATCCATGAGATTTTGAAAGCATTGAAAAGTTAAAAAAAAAAAAAAAAGAGTTGGGAAGATGGCCACTGCTGAGCTGCGCTGCAAATTATGGGGAAAGAAAGGCAAGATATTAAGGGTTCATTGGAGCTTTCAGGGGAAAGAAATCTCCCATAGATTGTGAGTGGGAGGGCACAGAGGTGGGGGAAACAGGGAATCATGGATCCCCTGGCTGGTGGGTACTCCAACCCTCCCCTCAAATAACCGCTGTGTCCACAGCGCCGCCCCTGATGCTGGCGCCGCCACGTGCCCATCAATCCCTGCGTGTGGAAGCTTAGACTGCTCCGCACACTTGTCCACTTGCTCTCTTACTGACTGAGCCCAGTCCCACAGCAACTGCCACAGAAGCTCAGACTATGTCCCTTGCTTGCGCCACCTCAGGTGCCATCCCCTACCTGTCTGCCAGGCTGGCCATCCAACATTGTCCTGTGGCAGGGGAGCGCAAACTGCTTCCAGGTCCCAGTGTTCCCAGCCAGAGTTCAGGCTGCTTCAGTGCTTGGTGCCTCAGTGTCACTCCTAGCTCAAACTCAGGCAGCTTTGGAACATTACCGCTTGAGAATTCAGGGAACTTTGGTGCCCCTGCCAGGCAGTAGATAGGCGGCTTTGGCAAGTGAGAGCCAAAGCCCAGGCTGCTTGGCAACTGACCCAGGCTGCCTCAGATTCCCACTGTGCTTGAGCCCAGGCTGACACACCCACCTACGTACCCATACACTGTCATGGGCAGACCACAGCACAAAAGAAATAACATGAAAAATCAAATGCAAGAAAATCCAGTTAGATAACCCAACCTACAATGAATATATCTAACCAAAACACAGAAGGGTCATTAGGATGAGAACACCAAATTAAACCTTTGAGCAGTGCAACCCTGACCAACCTACTGGTACAACTTGAAGGAAAGCAACAAAGGGCTGACAATCATGTGGATGCTGCCATCACTAAACTAGAACTAATATATAAGAAATTGGAAGGAGTTCAAAGAGAGTTAAGAGATTTGAGGGAGAGTGAAAAAAAAGAAGACCTTAAAAATCAGCTGGCCATGCTAAATGAAGACATAAAGAAATGCAAGGATGAATTCCAGAATCATGAAGAAAATAAGAAAATGATGTGAAAAGGGAGATTGACAGAGGAATGAAAATTATACATAGAAAAGTAGTAGAAAATGCAAACTAAATTGAACAAGTCCAAAACTCTCTAGAAGCTCTCAAGAATAGAGTCAGCCAAGTGGAGGATAGAAACTCTGATCTGGAAGACAAGATGGAAGAAACAGTTCGAGAGTTCAAAATTTTCAGTAAGTAAAAAAGTTCCTGTGAACAGAACATGAGGGAATTGTGGGATACACTTAAATGTGCTAATATCAGAACCATAGGAATACCAGAAGGAGAAGAAATTCAGACCAAAGGCATGGAAAACTTATTTAAGAAAATAAATTAAGAAAACTTCCCAGTGTCTTAAAAGAAAGGCCCATCAAGATACAAGAAGCCAACAGAACTCCAAACAGACTGGACCAAAGGAGAAACTCTGCAAGACATATTATCATTAAGACTTTAAACATTGACACCAAAGAGAAAATCCTAAAAGCAGCTAGGGAAAAACAGCACACCACTTTAAGGTAACCCCATCAGAATTACTTCAGACTTCTCAATGGAAACCCTGAAAGCTAGAAGGGCCTGGAATGAAACACTGCAAAGTCTAAGAACCTATGGCTTCCAACCCAAACTACTCTACCCAGCAAAAGTATCCCTCATAATAGATGGTGAAAGAAAAACATTCCATTACAAAACTCAGCTTTACAATTATATGAACACAAAAACAAACCTACAGAGAGTATTTCAGGAAATTCTCCATAGAGAAGAAACAAATAATCAAACTCAATTGCCCGCAGGAAGAAGATCACAACAAGCAAACTCAGAGTAGGCACAAAAAACTTTAAAGTCCATGAAAACACCAACCCACATTTGCCATCACAATATGACAGGGATCAAATCAAATCTCACACCATTACCCTTAATATTAATGGCCTTAATTCACCCATCAAGACACAAGCTAACAGGATGGATCAAAAAATTAGACCCCTCAATCTGTTGCCTTCAAGAAACCCACCTCAGCACTAAAGACAGACACCTCCTCAGGGTGAAAGGGTGGAAAATAATATTCCAAGCAAATGAGAATAAGAAACAAGCAGGTGTAGCTATATTAATATCATATAAAATAGACTTCAAACCAAAATTAATAAAAAAGACAAAGAAGGCCACTTCCTACTTATCAAGGGAACGATCCATCAAGAGGATATTACAACCATAAATCTGTATTCACCAAACACAGGGGCACCACAGTTCATAAAACAAAACCTACTTGACAATGAAACAGAAATAACCACCAACACCATCATAGCTGGGGACTTCAATACACTATTATCAGTAATAGACAGATCATCCAAACAGAAACTCAACAGGGAAGGAAGAGAGCTCAACAAAACCATAGATCACTTAGACCTAACAGACATCTCCAGAACTTTTCATCCCAAATCCACAGACTACACATTCTTCTCAGCAACCCATGGAACATTCTCCAAAATAGACCAAATACTGGGTCACAAAGACTGCCTCCACATATTTAGGAAGATTGACATAATTCCCTGCATGATATCAGATCACAATGCTATAAAGATAGAAATCAACAACAAAAAACCAACCAAGAATCCCAACGGCACCTGGAAACTGAACAGCACACTTTTAAACAATAAATGGATAGTGGATATAATAAAAAATGAAATTGCAAAATTTCTGGAATTGAATGACAATGAGAACATTTTGTACCAAAACTTATGGGACAAAATGAAGGTGGTCCTCAGGGGAAAATACATAGCACTCAATGCCTTCATAAAAAAGACAGAAAGGCACCAAATCAATAACCTAACCATCCACCTAAAGGCATTGGAAAAACAAGAAAAATCCAACCCAAAGAGCTCCAGAAGGAAAGAAATAATTATAATCAGAGCAGAAATCAATGAATTGGAAACCAAGGAAACTATTAAGACAACTGACAAAAAAAAAAAACAGCTGGTTCTTTGAAAAAATAATCAAGATTGACAAACCCCTGGCCAATGTGATCAAGCAAAAAAAAAAAAAAAAAAAAAAAAAAAAAAAAAAGGAGAAGCTTCAAATTAACAAAATTCAAAATGAAAAAGGAGAGATCACAACAGACATAAGTGAAATTGGAGAATCATCAGGACTTATTTCAAAAACCTCTACTCCACAAAACTGGATAATGCGGAGGAGATGGATAAATTCCTGGATGCATAACATCTACCAAAGCTAAACACAGAGCAGATTAATCACATCAATCAACCCACCACATTCATGGAGTTTGAAAAAGTAATAAAAAACCACCCCATAAAGAAGAGTCCAGGACCAGATGGCTTTTCAGCTAAATTCTATCAAACCTTCATGGAAGAACTCAAACCAATCTTCCTCAAACTTTACCACACAATTGATGAACAGGGAAAGGTACCCAATGACTTTTATGAAGCTAGCATCACCCTAATTCCAGAACCAGTCAGAGATGCCACAAGAAAATAAAACTACCTGAACAAAACCCCAGTAGCTCATGAACTTAAACCATCACTCAACCAATGGGACCACATGAAGCTGAAGAGTTTCTTTACAGACAAGCATACAATAAGCCAATCCAATAAATTACCCACAGAATGGGGGAAAATATTTGCGGGTCATCCAACTGATAGAGGCCTAATCTCTAGAATCTACAAAGAACTCAAAAATCTAAAGAGTGAGAAGTCAAACACCCCACTCACAAAATGGGGCAAAGAACTGAACAGGCAGTTCACAGAGGAAGAAATAGAAATGGCAAACAGACACTTAAGAAAATGTTCATCATCCCTAATCATCAGAGAAATGCAAATTAAAACAACTATGAGATTCCACCTTACCCCAATAAGAATAGCAAACATCAAAAAATCAACCTAAAAATAAATGCTGGCAAGGATGTGGAGAAGTAGGAACACTCATCCACTGTTGGTGGGAATGTAGGATGGTACAACCACTTTGGAAAGCAATATGGAGACTTCTGAAAAAGCTGAGTATAGAGATACCAACAGACCCAGTTATTCCCTTACTGGGCATCTACCCTAAAACCTTCAAACCACAGGCTAGAGAGATTTGCTCAACCATGTTTGTAGAAGCTCAATTTGTAATAGCTAAGAGCTGGAATCAACCCAGATATCCATCACTAGAAGAATGGATAACTAAGATGTGGTTTATCTGCACAATGGAATTCTATACAGCAGTAAGAAAAAAATGACAGAATGAAATTTGAGGAAAATGGTTGAACCTGGAACAGATCATTCTCAGTGAACTTACCCAATCAGAGAAAAAAAATCGCCACATAGTCTCACTCATCTACAGCACCTAACCTGAATCTACCCTAGATACCTTACATATCCATCAAGCATCTCCTAGACTAGACACTAGGATGGAAGGGGATGGAGGGGAGGGCATCAAAGGGGTGGGAAACAAATCTAGACCCCAACAGCAATGGTACCATAAAATTCTACTTACTGAAAGACCAATGGCTGATCCTTCACCAGGCCCTTACAGGGAACACCTGAACCACAAGACACTGGAGAGGGTAGGATCAAGACTAACCCTTATCTTCTACATCTTCCGTCCCTCCCCCTCCCTCTCCGTCTCCCTCTCTCTTCTCTCCAACTCTTGTATATTAGTTATCTTTTTCCTTATTTTCTTAGTGGGCACTGACCTGTAACTCCCATTACCAGCATGGGGCTATCATCCACAATGAGCTTTTGGTCACAGAGACCTACAAGGTTTCCTAAAAGAAGGAAAGATTTCTGTCAGACTACTTGCTGACCCACCAAAGGTTAGTGGTAAGACACTACTGCTGAAGACACCTTACGTGGTTGACATGCAAAATAGAATGGCATGGCTGGAAGTTGGAAGAGAGTCAGTCCCCAGACAGTCAGCGCGTCTAGTACCAGAAGGTGCTACATGGGCGACTGGGGGAAAATAACCAATATCTGTCCAGCAACTCATGGTCTAACCTACTTAGCAGCAAATAACTTGTTGTGATGCCCACACAAGTGCAATAGTGGCACACAGCCAGGGTGGGGAACCAACTGCTCTTAATTTGGCTAACTGATCCCCTCAGTAGTACGGGACCCTAGCTGGAGCTGGGAAACAAGTCAGAACTACATCCAAACATAAGCCCACTCACCAATATCAAGCTACCATCAATCATGGGCTACAAGAGGGCCTACACCTATTAAATTCTCTATTAAAAAAAAGTAAGGGTTATCTCATTTGTCCTGGTGCTAACTTACTGTCCATTGGAGAATCTGCTTCTCTTTTTCTGATAGATGTAGATCCTAAAGATAGAGCCACCCCATCATACCTCAAAAGGGCCCCAGCTGGGCTGGAGAGATGGCTTAGTGGTTAAGCACTTGCCTGTGAAGCCTAAGGACCCTGGTTCGAGGCTCAATTCCCCAGGACCCATGTTAGCCAGATGCACATGGGGGCACAAGCATCTGGAGTTCGTTTACAGAGGCTGGAAGCCCTGGCGTGCCCATTCTCTCTCTCTCTCTCTCTCTCTCTCTCTCTCTCTCTCTCTCTCTCTCTCTTTCCCTCCCTCCCTCCTTCTCTCTGTCGCTCTCAAATAAATAAATATACAAACAAACCAAAAAAAAAAAAAAAAAAAAAAAAGGCCCTAGCTGCAACTAAGAAAAATTGGTGAAACAAGCAAGGAGGCTGTTTTCCTGATGAACCGGATACCAGCACAAGGGGGAAGGAGATCAACACAGAGAAAAATCAGCTTCTACTAAATCAGAGAACCAGAGCCTCAGAGGCCCCCAACACCTCATCACTTAAGCAGACCAAAAATGAACCCAACATGGCTCAGGGAAATTTTGTGGAAGAGGGGGCAGAAACAATGTCAGAGCCACATGTTGGGTCATGATATGCAGAGACATTTATCTTACCCATAACTGTGGGCTAACTCCACAATGCATGACCCATATACCTCAGCAAGGAGGGGCCAAGGGGAGGGGGTAGGTCACAGATGAGCCTAATAATGGTACCAAACTGACTGTATTTGCTGAATACAAAGCTAACTAATAAAGAAAAAAGGAAAAGAAAAAATATTAAAAATAAATAAATAAATAAATAAAAATGCCAATTGCACAACTGAAAAAAAGTGTTGCTATTCCTAAAGTCCTAAGTCAGGAGAAGAATGTGTTATTCTAATCTGAAGCATATTTATAATTCTCATTCACTTTTATATTATAAAATCAGAGTGGGTAATTTTATTATTGGATAGATAGATAGATAGATAGATAGATAGATAGATAGATAGATAGATATAGATAGATGGATGGATGGATAGATAGATAGATAGATAGATAGATAGATAGATAGATAGATAGATAGATGATGTTGATAAATACAAAAATCTAGATTTTCAGTGTGAAAAAATGGGATGCTACTATAGAAGTAGCTTATTTCAAGTTTATCAAGCTTTTTAATAAATACTTTTATCAGTAGATTGCAGAGCACCAAATTCTTCAACATCAAGGGGAAATTGCATTAGAGGCACACATAGCCAATGTCAGTGAAGTTCGTCATCTCACTGGGATGCAGAGATGTAGTTAGCATGTGCTTTGGTGTTGGTGTTAGGATACCTGTTCTCAAAGCAGAGAAAGAGCTGAAGGCAAAGAGGAACACTCCTGCTGAGAGAAAGGCACTATTGCAACTTCCCTCTGGTGCATTCTGACAGGTCCACAGAAAACATGGCTCAAGCTGCACTCAAGAGCACTGTCAAGTGCAAACACAAAGAAGGAAGGAGCCAAGTCATCAACAGCAGCCTCTTTGTAGGGTAAGAAAAACCAATTACATTCATTCAGTCTTTCTGACTACCACCAGACAGAAGCCCAAAGCTCCTACTGCCTTGGCTGTAAAGGAAAGCTCAAGACCCAAACATGGCTTTCTGAATCATCTGTCTGCATCTTTAGAAAGATCACTGTCATTTCTGAAGAAAATTTACATTGATAAAGATGAGTATTTCTATACTCTGTAAATAATTGTTGTAATTGTTTCTGTGTGTATAAATTTATATGTATATTTGAGTATATGCAAAAGTATGCAAATGTACTTAAGGATACCATATATATATACATACATATATATGCATATATATGTATGGTATGTATATATGGCCACGCCAACCCCAGTGGAGTCTGCATGACCTGTTCACCAGGCCAAGGTAAAAGCTTCAAGGAAGAAAGCCTCCTGGAAGGACATGCATTTTCCAGGCTTGTAGTGCTTTTTGCTGCTCTGTAATAGCTGTTTTCTTCATTACTACTGTTCCGTTCCTGACACATGGCAGCAGCATGATGTTCTCTCACAATTTAGTAGAAATTAGATATGGAACAGTTTCCAAAAATTGAGTCACCTGATGGTGTGACGAAGACCCATTATTGTTTCAAGCCATAGTCAGAATTCTGAGGACAAGAACCAATCAATGAACCATTACCTTATACAGGAGTGTATAATAATGGGGATACGCTAGTAAACAATGGAGGGAAGCATGTTTCTTGGTGATCTTTAACTTTTGTGGACAGACTTGCTAGGTCGAGACCACCTTGGTGCTTGCTTACGAAAGCACAAAGAGAAAGCATTAGGAAACAACTGGGATCCAATTATGAGAAGGCAGGTTTTGATACACCTACATATTTATGGCATGGTTCAAAAAAGAAAATATATTAGAGTTATGAAGTCACCTTGTTAGAACTTTTGTTAAAAATACTTGATGCGGGATGGAGAGATGGCTTAGTGGTTAAGCACTTGCCTGTGAAGCCTAAGGACCCCGGTTCAAGGTTCAATTCCCCAGGACCCACGTTAGCCAGATGCACAAGGGGGCGCACGCATATTGAGTTTGTTTGCAGTGGCTGGAAGCCCTGGCGCACCCATTCTCTCTCTCTCTCTCTCTATCTGCCTCTTTCTCTCTCTGTCATTCTCAACTAAATAAATGAAAATGAACAAAAAAAAATTTTTTTTTAATATTTGATGCTTGAAGCAGGATAAAAATAAACCATCATTTGTAACCACTGACTGTCTAACACTAATTTTGGTCGGACATTAACTATTAAATATGTGATTGTAATCTTTACTCGATGCATTTGTGCCTCGATTCATGGAACAGGCTGTTCATAGAAATTGTACTGCATGAATGCAAAGGCTAAGCTTATGCAGCCAGAATTGTATATAACCTGATGCTCTACTTCAGTAAAATACACTCAGATACATTAACCTTGTGTGTGTGTTTGTTTGTCACTTTGCCGACTCCTTGCCCACCTCCAAGGCCCTGTTTTCCCTCTGACTGGTGCCGGTCCACGGCAATGTGCATATATATATATATATATATATATATATATATATATACACATATATATATATATGTGTATATATACATATATATATATGTGTATATATATATACACACATATATATATACATATATATATATGTGTATATATATATGTATATATATGTATATATATGTATATATGTATATATGTATATATATGTATATATGTATATATATGTATATATATATATGTATATATGTATATACATATATATAATCGATCATATATATATCATCTATCATATACATACATATATATATATATATATATATATATATATGATTTTTTTTCTTTGGTTTTTCACAATAAGGTCTTACTTTAGCCCAAGCTGACCTAGAATTCACTATGTAGCCTTAGGGTGGCATCAAACTCACTGTGATCCTCCTACCTCTGCCTCCCAAGTGTTGGGGTTAAAGGTGTGAACCACCACTTACAGATATATTTGTGCAAATGTATAAGTTTCATGTTTTAAATGCATGCATATATGGAATCTGAACAATTATCTCTATGTATAATATATTCCAATAAAATGATTGTTTCAAAGTAACAGTAAATCCAGCCCTTTTTCTCTAAAAAAATCACTTTTAATCTGAATTTTCAAGTTTTACACAGTATTTAAAATTTTTTATAACTGTTATGTATTAATGTATCAAAGTATGTAATTCATAAATGATTCAATCTGGACAATTGGCATTTCAATATCTTCATCATTTCTTTGGAATTGGAGCATTCAAATTTCCACTTCCTGTTCTTTTTTTAAAATTTATGTATTACTATAAACAACATATTTTGTATGGATACATCATGTATTGGTAATCTCTTTTCCCTTTTTCTTGTCCCCATTCCACTGTAGACCCTCCTCAGTGGAGTTGCAGATATTCCCCATGGAGTTGTGGGTTATGTGTTGTGGGAGCAGCAGTCAGATTTTGGAGGGAGGCAATGCCTCTGGGCATGATGCCCCAACCTGTGGCTCTTGCATTCTGTCCACACCCTCTTCTGCAAAATTCCCAGAGCCATGGTGAGTGTGTTTTAAGTCTAGTTCAGTGATGAGCTCTTAGGAATCTCTGGATCTCTCCTTTGGTAAGTGCTTGAGCATACTCAGGGTGTGTCTACTTCACCCTGGCACTGGTTGTCAGGCTCGCCATGGAAGCAGCTCTCATGCTTGTCTCCCTAATTTCTCTGTGGTTTCAGCTGTAGTTGGCTGAAGTGCTAGGGGTAGTTTATCTCCTTGGGGCTCACTACCTTCTGAAAAAGAAAAGCAGATTCTCCACTGGAGAGTAAAGTCATCATAGTTTAAGTGGAATGAACATTATCAGTTTAGGGAGAATTTGATGTATCTAGGCCCTCTTTTAGCCAAAGACTAGTAACAACTTGACATTTGAGAACATAATCTTTGTCTTTATAGAATTCTGACCTTGATCCTAATTCCAGATATGAGTTCCTTTGCACTCAGTGGATCACTTAGCCAATCAGAAAGCTATTGGTTACCCACCAATGCTGTGTGCCACTATAACACTGGTATGTACATCCTGTCAGGGTGTTTGCTTCTGAGTAGCTTAGACCTCTGGCTGCTCAAACCATTGTTGGCCACTTTCCCCCAGCATTTTCCTGCACTAGGTGGACTGTTTGGGGACTGCATCTCTTCCAGATTCCAGCCAGGTCTCCCCATGCTCTGTCAGCAGCATATGGTGTCTTTAGCAATAGGCCAGTAATCAAGTACTTTGACAGAAGCCTGTCTTTTTACAGGCTCCTTGTAGGTCTCTATGGTCAACAGCTTAATTGTGGGTACCAACTGATTTCTGGTACTAGGAGTTATATGCCAGAGACAAAAAAAAAAAAAAAAAAAAAATCTAAGGTTAGGCTTCATTCCACTCTCTCCAGGACCCTTATTTCCAACTGTTCTCCCTTATTCCTGTTTAGGGTTATATGGTTTAGTCTATCTTCAAGAACATAGGTTTCTATGGTACCAGTTCATTTTGAATTTACTTTTCAGTTTATTCTCCCCAACCCTTTCATATCTATTGCCTAAGCTTTGAGTTGCATATCAGGTATGTCACCAACTCAAGCTGGTACAGGTTAGGAACTGCAGATGAGTGAGACCATGTAGCGTTTGTCTTTCTGTGATTGTGTGAGTTTGCTGAGTATGATCAGTTACAAGTCTGTCCACTTTTCTACAAATTTTTATATCATTTTTTTCTTATTTTTGAGTAGAATTCCACTATGAAAATGTACCAAAACTTTGTTATTCATTCATGTTATGATGGGCACCTGAGTTGATTCCAGTTCTTAGCTATTATGAACTGAGCAACTATAAACATGGTTGAGCAAATATCTCTGCTGTGAAGCATGGATTCTTTAAGATAAATGCCCAGTAAGGGACTAGCTGGGACCGTTGGTAGGTCTATATTCATCCATTTTAAGGAATTTCCATATAGATTTCCATTGTGGTTGTACAAGTTTACATTATCTCCAACAATGATTGAGGGTTCCTCTTTCCCCACATCTTCACCAACATTTATTGTCATTTGATTTTTTTTTTTTATTGATTTCCATCCTCACCGGACTAAGATGGAATCACATAGTTGTTTTCATATGCATTTTCCTAATGGTTAGGGATACTGAATATTTTCTTATTTTCTTAAGTGCACTATTTGTATTTATTCCTCTGAGAACTCCCTATTTAGCTCTCTGTCCCATTTTTTGGAATGGGTTGTTTAATTTTTTTATTGTTTAATTTTTTGAGTTATTTGTAGATTCTAGATAGTATGCCTCTGTCAGTGGCATAGCTGGCAAAATTTTTCTCCATTCTGTGGGTAATGTATTGGCTGTACTTATGGTATGTTTGTCTGCACAGAAACTGTTTAGCTTCATGAGATCCCATTGGCTGAGTATTTAATTTCCTGGGCTACTAGAGTTGTGTTCAGGGAGTCTTTCCCCACTCCTGAATCATGGAAAATTTCTCCTATTTTTTCCTTCCAGTACGGGAGTTTGAGGCTGTATATTGAGGTCTTTAATCCATTTGGACTTGATTTTTCTGTATGGTGAGATGTGTGGATCTAGCTTCATTTTTCTATACATGGTTATCCAATTTTTCCAACACTATTTGTTGAAAATGCTATCTTTTCTGCATTCTACATTATTGGCACATTCGTCAGAGATCAAGTAGCTGGAGTTACATGATAGGGCCCTGGTATTCAATTCTGTTCCATTGGTCTATATTTATGTTTTATGCCAGTACCAAACTGTTTTTGTTACTTTGGCTTTGTAATATAGCTTTATATCAGGTATGGTGATTCCTCCTCAATTTCTTTCTTGAGTGTTTTATGTTTTCATCATATAGGCCTTTCCCATCCTTGGTTACTATTATTCCAAGGTATTTAAATTTTTGTTGCTATTGAAAATGGAACAGCCTTGCTAATTTCTTTCTCTGTATATTTGTCCTTTTCATATAGAAATGATACTGATTTTGTGTGTTGATTTTGTATGCTGCCATTTTGTTGAAGGAATTAATCACCTTTAGAAGTTCTGAGATTGAGACTTTTGGGTTACTTATGTACAGGATCATATCTTCTGCAAATAGGTCTAATTTCTTCCTTTCCAATTTTTATCCCTTTTATTTATATAACAGTACCTGCTTGTTTCTTATTTCCATTTGCTTGGAATATCATTTTCCATCCTTTCACCCTGAGAAAGTGTCTTTCTTTAGTGGCAAGGTGGGGTTTTTGAAGACATCAAATAGAAGGGTCCATTTTTCTTATTCACTCTGTTAACTTGTGTCTTTAATGGTGAGTTAAGACCATTAATGTTTAAGGTTATAACTGTAAGGTTTGATTTAATCCTTTCCATGTTGGGGTGCTCAATGGGGTTTTGTGTTTGCTTTAACTTTGTACTTTTTTGAGCCTGTTATAGTTTTGATTATTGTGCTTTGCTTCTTATAGGCTCTTGATATTGCTTGTTTGACCCTTCTGTGTGGAGCATTCCCTGAAGTATTCTCTGTAGGGTTGGCTTTGTGTTTATATAGTCATAGAGCTGGCTTTTATCATGGGATATTTTTCTTTCATGATCTATTGTGTGGGATACTTTTTCTGAGTTCAGTAGTTTGGGTTCAAAACCATAGTTTCTTTGACTTTGAAATGTTCCATTTCAGGCCAGTCTTGCTTTCAAGGTTTCTATTGTGAAATCTGAGGTAATTCTGATAGGCTTGTCTTGGCATGTTATGTTTTGTTTCTCTCTTGCTGCTTTTAGGACTCTCTCTTTTTTTCACTGTTTAGAGTTTTCATGATGATGTGCCTTGGAAAGATTCTTCTTTGGTTCAGTCTGTTTGGAGTTCTGTTAGCTTCTTGTACCTTGATGGGACTTTCTTTTGAGAGGACAGGAAAGTTTTCTTCAATAATTTTGTTGAATAAGTTCTCCATGTCTTTGGTGTGGATTTCTTCACCTTCTGGTATACCCATGGTCTGAGTGTTAGGTCATTTTAGGATGTCCCACAGTTCCCTCATGTTCTGTTCACAAGACTTTTTGAACTTGTTAAATTTTTGGACTCCTGAACTATTTCTTCTTTTTTATCTTCCAGCTCTGAGGTTCTGTCCTCCACGTGATTAACTCTGTTCTTGAGGAACTTCATAGTTCTTTATAAAGTATATAAAGTGTTTCTGTATGCCACAGCCACCCAGTTGTGCTCTAGAACACTATAACCTATCACATACTTTGGTATATTATTCAGCTTTCTGGTCTATTCTTTAAGATCTGCATTTATTCCTCCACATATAGAAAGTGAAGGATGTGTTTGTCATTCTCTGTCTTCTTTGCTTCACTTATGAAGATATCCAATAATTTCTGATATTTTTCTAGAAGCAATAAGATCTTGTTTTACGACTGTATAATATCCCCCTGTCCATATAGTCTATACTTTTAATGTTATTCTCTTTGTGATTTATTTGGTTCAACATCTTATCAGTTGTGAACAGTAATGCAGTAAACAGAGAATAAAGGCACCTTTTTGATAGGTTGATTTCATTTTCTTTGAGTAGACAGAAAGAAGTTGAATAACTTAGTAGGTTTGGGGATGTTTTCTTCTATTTTCATTGCTAATAAGATGGCTGTAAATATATGGTTTTACATAATAGCAATGGTGATACCTGCTGTTTTGGTTTTCTAACCCAGTAAGAATGCTTTGAAATCATAAATTGGGTTCTCTCTAGTTTTATGCTTTTGGCTCCTGATTTCTTTGACTAATCAAGATCTTCTATGGTTCCATAGGTACTTAAGAATTTGGTTCTTCTGTTTCTGTGAAGAATTCCATTGGTATTTTGATTAGGATCACAGTGAATATGTAGATTGGTTTGGTGAGTATAGCATTTTAATTTAATAAATTCTTCAACTCAATTTATCTGGGAAATCTTTATCTGTTTTGTGACTTCAAACTCTTTCATTAGTAATTTGTAATTTTCAGTCATTATTTTGGTGAAAAAATTTTCTAAGCTATTTTCTTTAGGATGGGATTGCTTTCTTGATTTCATTCTCAACAAGATGGGCTTAGCAATATGTAAAAATGCTATTAGCATTAATATTGAATGTATATCCTGAAACTTTCCTGAATTCACTTCTCATTTCTTGCAGCCTTTTTCTTATTAAGTCTGTGTGTATTTTTTTTACATAGGATTTTGTTATCTGAAAGGAAGGGTAATATGATTGCCTCCTTCCCACTTGCATACTCTTTATTTATTTCTCTTTCCTAATTGCTCTGTTGGAATTTCCCAGGACATGCTGAACAAAAGTAGTGAAAGGAAAATCACTACATTTTCACTAAAGAATACAATCGTAAGATTTTGTGGGATATTAGAAAGAAAAATAAATACCAGCTTTCTATTATTAATGGATAAGCACAAGCTGGAATTTCACAGAACATGTAGCTCAAAAGTGGTTGATTATTCCTGTAAGATTAAAACAAACTGAGGGGCTGTCAAGATAGGTCAGTGGTTAAAGGGACTAGCTTGCACAGCCTACTAGCCACAGTTCAAATTCTAAACACTTATTTTAAGCCAGATGCAAAAGGATGCATGCATCTGATATGTGTTTGCAGTGGGGAGAGACCCTGATGTGCCCCCAATGCTTATATACACAGATGTGTAAATAAATGAAAATTCTTGAAAAAGTAGTCGCCAAAAAAAAAAAAAAAAAAAAAAAAAAAAAAAAAAAAGGGCTGCAGAGATGGCTTAGTGGTTAAGTGCTTTCCTGTGAAACCTAAGGACCCTGGTTTGAGGCTTGATTCCCCAAGACCCATGTTAGCCAGATGCACAAGGGGGCACACGAGTCTGGAATTCGTTTGCAATGGCTGGAGGCCTTGGCACGCCCATTCTCTCTCTATGTGCCTCTTTCTCTGTCTGTAGCTCTCAAATAATTGAATAAAAATAAACAAAAAAGGCTATGAAATTCACATTATAATTAATACATTTCTATTGTATTGTATAGCAATAAAGAAAGAGTCATATTATAGTCATATACAAATATCTTAATGAGTTATTTAAAGTAAGAAGTACTACATTTTCACACAAATGTTTCAACCTAGTAGCCTCAATCTCTTTCAAACAATTCTTTGATTTAACTCCATAATGTTTATTATTATTATTTTTTTTTTAAATTTTTTTTTGTTTATTTATTTGAGAGTGACAAAGAGAAGGAGAGAGAGAGAGAGAGAGAGAGAGAGAGAGAGAGAGAGAGAATGGGCGCGCCAGAGCCTCCAGCCTCTGTAAACGAACTCCAGATGTGTGCGCCCCTTGTGCATCTGGCTAACGTGGGTCCTGGGGAATCGAGCCTTGAACCGGGGTCCTTAGGCTTCACAGGCAAGTGCTCAACCGCTAAGCCATCTCTCCAGCCCCATAATGTTTATTATTATGAATAGTTTCAGTGAACAAAACCTATGTGTTTCACTTACTCATGATCAGATTTCAATTTCAGTTATGAAAAGAAACAAAAAATGACATATTGCTATGTCAGCATATTATTGGATATAGCATTATGAAATGGTTTTGATTCATTTATGTTAAATTAGGATGCTCAAAAACAAACTTAAAAACAATCAATAAAAATAACTAGTGCAGAAGTAAGAGAAGCATTGCACCAAGAGGCAAAAATGTGCTTTTTACATATTGTCACCTTTTGCTTTGACTTGCCCAATTTACCAAAACCTTATTTTTATCTGTGAAATCATGTTGATGGCTAACATCTTTCAAGATGTTCAGTATAATTATTACTGATGATTGAATGTTATAACCAGAGTTCAGAAAATCTGAGATAATATCTTTTAAATTAGTACATTTTTTTAACATGTCAAACTAATTTTATTGCCATCAATTTATCTGGCTTGAGGTGATTCAAGGAAAGGTAAAACAGTTGCAGTTAGCGTGTATGCGCTGAAAATTAAGTAAACAGAATACTCCTTGTGTGTGTGCCCATGTGCATGCTTGCACATGTCCATGTATATGAATATGTATTTAGCACAGAAATATATTTTTGTTAAAATTCTTCTGATTGCATAAAATTGATTAAGACTCTTGCATAATAGCATTGGGCAGAGAGGAATTGGAACATGCTAGTAAATACTATCTTCTAAGTTAGTGACCTGGAGCATTGGACAGGAATCCTAACCACAGTGTGAGAAAGCTATTCCTCAATAGTAGAACTTTCAATAACACACTCTGCTCATTTCGACACACTGAACACCAGAGCAATCCTGCATGCATAAATAGTAACACAAGAGGAGCCATGGGTAATATTGTTTCCCTGTTAACTTTATGCTGCATAATACTTACATGATGCTCTGAAATGCTCACTTACAATGAAGGGTAATGATTACAATAACACTTTGTTTAAGGCCTTAATTTGTCCTGTGGATTGCCCAGACCAAGGTAATTGCTTTGTTAATATGACACCATTGTACAAATAGGTTGAGCACAAATTGATTCCTTTCTAACCAGCCATGCTTACCAATTCAGTGAAAAGAGTTCCTGAGTCATTTTATGCAAGCTTTCTCAGAGAAGGCACAATGTTTTCACAATTTTTGCGAATGTGTATCTTGAAACACAAACTGACTTCTTACAAAATCTGACAGGAATTGAGGAAAGTTTATGGGTTTGACGGTGTGAGATTATAATGCTGATTCCTATCAAGTATTTGTTACAGTGGTCACTATAATCTTTGTATGCAAAGACATGAAACATGATAAAAATAAAATGTGAGCTCTCATTACATCATAACTTAAAGATTTTTTCTAGGTGAGTGACTGTATAGAAAAGATTTTAAGTTATCATGAAATGCATTTCACAAACATGGAATGAGACAATGTTTATTTAACCAGGCAAAGGAATGCAAAAATGAATAATAATAAAAATATAAAACATGATTCAAATGATCTTAAAAGCATTTTTATATATTAAATTCAGTGTAAGGATAGAATAGAACATGACCTATCTTTATTTACATATACATTTATATATTTACATACATTAATATATGCAAATATTTAAATACTTTCTTTTATTTATTTATTTGAGAGAGAGAGAGAATGGGTATGCCAAGGCCGCCAGACACTGCAAACTCCAGCCACATGCGCCACCTTGTGTATTTAGCTTTATGTGGGTACTGGATCCTTAGGCTTTGCAGGCAAGTGCCTTAACTGCTGAGCCATTTCTCTAGTCCTTTTGCTTTTTTTCAGTTTTTGGAGGTAGGGTCAAACTCTAGCTCAAGGCTGACCTGGAATTCACTCTGTAGTCTCAGGGTAGCCTTGAACTCATGGTGATCCTCCTACCTCCGCCTCCTAAGTGCTGGGATTAAAGCTGTGTGCCACCAAGCTTGGCCCTCTTTTTTTAAAACATAGGTTATTGACTTGTATCCCTTCACCCCCTGAGGACCCTCTTTGATAGAGTCCTTGGTGTTCACTGGGGGTGACTAGAGCCTCTTTCCAGTCTTTCGGTGTGGAGAGCGTGCCTCAGGATAGTTCTGCCCACCTTGTAGCTCTTACAATCTTCACATACTGTCTTCTGCAACAGCCCCTGAACATTGGTGGGTATGTTAGCAGTTTGTTTTTAGTGTTGAGTTCTCTGTAGTCTCTGTATTTCTGTTATTATGTGTTTCAGTTCAATAAACCATGTTTGTGCTGTTTACCTGGAGGTGGTTGCTGCACTAGAATTAGGTGCAATACTAGTGTTGCTGCTTCCTCTGCTGTTTCTTCTAGACCCTGGTGAACGTGGAAGAGGTAGCTCATTGAGCTCATTGTGTGATGAGAAGTTGGCTGTCTTTTCTCATTGAAATTAGGGATCTTGGACCTTCCCAGTATTCTCTGCTTTAAAAAAAAATAAAACAGGGCTGAAGAAATGGCTTAGCAGTTAAGGCATTTGCCTGAGATGCCAAAGGACCCAGGTTTGATTCCCTAGGGCCCACATAAGCCAGATGCACAAGGGCCACATGCATCTGGAGTTCGTTTTCAGTGGATATAGGACCTGGAGTGACCCTTCTCTCTCTGTCTTTCTTTTTATCTCTCTCTCTGCTTGAAAATAAATGCATAAAAAAAACAAAAATAAATAAATAAAACAAATTCTCCAGCAAAGGATAAGAGCAGCTTTAATTAAAGAGACCTCATGCAAATAATTTTGAGAGACATTTTGATGGGCATGCCCACTCAACTTGTCCAGAGAAAAATGGGGGTTTCTCTTTGGGGGTTGTGACTTTCCTGCTGATGGGGCACTGGGGTGGTTCCCAACAACAGTTATGAGTTCTCTCCCATTGAGCGGGCCTTATGTTCCATCAGAGGACAGTTGTTTCCAGTAAAGGCTGTGTGTCACTACTACACAAGTGTGTACTTCATGTCCAGGTGGTGGATTCCATAGTTTATAGGGTTTCCAGATTATTCATGCTGTTGGTGAGCTGTATCACATTATAACTTCCATAGCACTTTCCAGTGCCATGAGTTTTGCCAGGAAAGAATTGGTTTTCTTCTCTATTCCCACTTGGTCTCTCTGTGTACTGAGATGACAGGCTGTGATGTCTTCAGCAATAGAGTCTTAGATTTAAGCTCTGCTAAGTATCCAAGTGCTTTGCAATAGCTTACACTGTTTGGGGGACCTCAAAGATTTCTTTGGCCACCTGCTCACTGTGGAGTAACTCAGTTCCGGTCCTGAGGTTCACAAGCCATAGCCAGTGATTTTAGGATTAAGTATTCTCTACCTTATACTGGACATATCAGAGTGGTCCATCCACCTCTCTTAATTGGGGCATATATCTTAGACTGGTATCTGGGAGGAAGTTTTCTATTGTAATAACTAACTTTTTTTGTTTAGTTCCCCTCCTCACCTTCCTCAGCCAGCACCTTCCCACTCCCCATATTCTTTCCCTTTACTAGTTATTTTTCTTCCCCTCCTTCTCTATTTTCACTTTTTCTTGGTCTCATTCTAGTTATGTTCTCATAGTCTTAATGCTTACTGCCTTTTGCCTTCCTCTTCAGCTGGTCCATTTTTAGGAGCCACATATGTGAGGGAACATGTGGCCTTTGTCTTACTTAGACTGCATGACCTTGCTTAGGATGATATTTTCCAAATCCATCTATTTTCTTGCAAATGTCATTATTTTAGTTTTCCTTACCACTGAGTAGATTCCTTTGTGTATGTGTGCCACATCGTCATTATCCATTGTTCAGTTGATGAACATCTTGGTTTATTAAAATTCCTAGCTATTGTGAACAGAATGGTGATAAACATGGTTGGGCAAATGCCTCTGAAGTAGAGTGGAGTTATTAGAGTAAATGCCCAGGATAGGAATAGCTGGATCAAATGGTAGATCAATTTTCATCTTTTTTAGGAGTCTTCATATTGATTTCTGTATTATTATACAAGTTTGAACTCCCACCAGAAGTAGATGAGGGTTCCTCTTTTCCCACACCCTCAGCAAAGTTTGTTGGCATTTGATTTTTTCATGATTGCTATCCTGAGTAGAGAAAGGTAGAATCTCAATATGTTTTTTTTAATTTGCATTTTCTAATAACTAAGGATGATAAACATTTCTTTTATTGACTACTTGCCATTTGTATTTCTTCTTGTGTGGATTCTCTGTTCAGTTTTCTGCTCCATATTTTTGAGTAGATTTATTTGTTATTGCTTAGTTTTTTTCAGTGATTTGTAGATTCTAGATATTAGGCCTCTGATGAAGGTATAGCTGGCAAATATTTTTCTCCCATTCTGTGGGTTGATTGTTGGCCCTGTATATGGCATGCCTACCCACACAATAACATTTTAGTTTCATGAGATCCCACTGGTTGAGTGTTTGCATAAATTTCTGGAATGTTGATGTCTTCTTTGTGAAGTCTTCTCCCACTCCTATATCATGGAGTGTTCTCCCTATTTTTCTTCTAGTTGTTTTAGAATTTCAGATCTTATGTTGAGGACCTTAACCCATTTGGAGTTAATTTTTATGCAGGGCAAGAGGAATGGATCTAGTTTCATTTTTCTATATGTGGTTATCCAATTTCTCAGCACCATTTGTTGAAGATGCTATTGTTTCTCCAGTGAATGTTGTTGGATCTTTTGTCAAAGATCAAGCAACTGTAGACAATTTTTTCTATCTCTTTGAAGAATGATGCTGGAATTTTTATTGGTATTGCATTGAATCTGTATATTGCTTTTGCTAGAATGACCATTACACAATATTAATTCTTCCAATCCAGGAGCATGGGAGGTCTTTTCATCTCCACAAGTCTTCCTCAATTTCTTTCTTGAGTGTTTTTATGTTTTCATTGTACATGAATTTTAGTTCCTTGGTTAGTGATATTTCATGGTATTTATTATTTTTGTAGCCATTGAAAATGGAACAGCTTTGCTGATCTCTTTCTTTGTATCTTTGTCTTTGGTGTAGGAAGACTACTGATTTTTGTGTGTTGATTTTGTATCCTCCCACTTTGCTGAAAGAATTTACCAACTTTAGAACATTTATGGTAGAATCTTTCACTTATGTATAGAATCAAGAACATGACCTATCTTGACTCCTGTCAAAAAGTCATACAAAAATCTATAGAAACTACATCAGATGAATCAAACAATGATAGCAGTTATAGCAAAATAATCCAATAGAAGGGATTTTTTTTTTCCTTTCTCTTGACATTTCAAAGGCTTGAACTTCAGGCCTAATAGAATTTCTGTAAGAATGATACAATCTATAGAACTAGAATTGCCAATTCCTATAGATCTAGAACCTTTCCAGGCCAATTGCAAACCAAAAAACATAAATGAGGTTGTGAAACTTTGGCTACATATTTTACATAACAATATTCAGGCTTAAAAAATGAATATCCTCAAGACCTGAAGATCTTTCACAATTGTTTGTGCTGAAAAGTCATGCAAGTGTAATGATGTTAAATTGATATTAAATCATAGCAGGGAAAACAAGAATAAAAGAAACAGTTTACAGAGTAGGCAAAGAATGATTTTTATTTTAGTTTCATTTTCCATATTTAAGAATCTCTCTTATATGAATATATGTCTTATAAATAAAAATTTGTGTGTGAATTCTAAAATTGCAGCTAGTTCCTGATACTTATTATAGTCATGAATCCAGAAAGATGACTGAAGATTTTGAAAGAATTTGTGAGAGGGAATCAGGGAAAGACAGCTTCAGTTCATAAACATTTTAGAGATTTGTAGTGTGGTCTGGAAAACATTCACCCTGTTATAGGCTTCACCATAGTAGTATTTCACTGAATATTTAACAATAAGAGTCCTATTTTCTAAAAAATGTGAAACTTATATTAGTATGAAAAAAGTAAATAATAAGGAGATAGGATTGGAAAGTCTGGGGGCTTTGGAGACCAGAGGGGAAGGGAGCACAGGAATAAATTAGATTATCACAGGACCTCACTGTGAGGCTGAGCTCTGAGTAAAAGTTTTGAAGGAATCCAGGGAGTTATTCAGATGTTTATAGGGTTGAAATTTGTGGATAATTTCCATTGTGACTCAAGTGAGGCCAAGCTGAATTTGTAAGCAGCTGATCTGTTCTTTCCTGAGCCTCATGGTGTTGCTCCTTCTGGTCCTGATTCTCATTCCTCAGCACAACAGAGGTAAAAGTCTCCCAGTTCAGGTCATGTTCTGTCTGTGTGTCAAAGACTTCAAGGAGAACATAATGCCTTCAATGAACATCATACCCTCAATGACATGATTATTTGCATAACTTTTCTCTAAGTTCCTAATCTCATGAAGATGAGATCTGTAGAAAATGAGTACACCTAGATGACATTGAAATGTATCCAAAATGAACAGCATATATCATGAGAAAATTTCCGTGGTATGTGATGAAGGTAGTCACAGTGCACAACATTTCACTCTAACATGGCGAGTAGGTGTTAAGTAAAACTTTATAATATAATAAATATTGCTTTACTTATTCAAATGGTTAAAATTAATTCACTCTGACATTAACTGAATTTTGTTTTATTTCTGACATAAATGTTTACTCATATGTTAAATAATAAACCCTCTTTACTGTGGAAAAATGCAGAAAACATTGAGTGGAAGAAGTTTCTTAGTATACTAAGTAAGCAATATCAAATTATACCAGCATCACAAAATGTTGTTTCAAATGTCAGTCATTGATGTGGAACTTTAGTCTTATTCCCTCACTCTCATTGCATCCTGAAAGAACCTGAGAGAATTAAGATTTAAAAAATTAAAATAAGTATTAATTAGATATGGAGTAAGGTAGAAATCTTCAGTTCACTACTGTTTATGGTAACAATGTTTCTCACTTATATATCAAGAATATATATATATATATATATATATATATATAAGCTTGATTTAAAGAGAAGTTCTTTCATGTTGTTTGACATGAAATTCATGACATGTTGAACAGGTATTTTTCTCATACTTTTAGCTAAACCCTTTTGATTCAGATGCTATGAGATTTACAGGTGTTCCATTGACCTATCTAATATTTTTGAAATAAAAATAGATTAACATTTGCCAAAGATAACATAACCTGCTTTGACATTTTACCAGTACTTATTTTGCAAAGGTAAATAAATCTTTATTATGTTGCCAAGAATCATGCTGCAGAAAGGTTTACAGATAGATATGTTTAAAATTCTGTTCATCTATCTAAAGCACTAATGAAATCTAATCAAATTTTTTCTTTAGGACACAGGCCTGTGAGTTGAAGAAATATGTGTGAATGGAAGGCTTGCTCCCCTCTAACTGATTACATTCAGGCTCATAAAAATTTGCAGTAAATGAGCTGCAAATATTTCTTTATATGGCTATAAAAGGGGCTCATGAGAGGTGACTAAACTCATTATTATTAATATTCAAACTATGGCATGAAATGGAAGGTAAATTTTGAAATATGCATTTCCCCAATGTCTCTCTTATGAAGCAGTAAAAACCCACTAGAAAAAAGAAAGTTTAAATTTTTGCCATATGCCTAGAGCTCATATATGATTTTCATTTTTTGCCAAACAGTTCTATTTCTAAAAACTTCTTTCATTTTACATTCTTTATGGGAATCAATTATTTTGATACATTACTAAAGAGAATGAGCCACATAGGTTTTAGTGGTATTTTTTTTTTTTCTCTCTCTCTCTCTCACTATCATGAAGATTTCTTGTGAAATGAAAAAGCCTGGTGCTTTACTGGCCTCTATTGTCACAATCTCAGAACAACACTTTTACATGTGAGGTCTAATAGAGCCTTCACTTTTTCTTAACAAAGAATCAACACATAGTATAAAGTTTTAAATGGTACAGATGAGGAGCATAATCTATCTTTGATTATGCAATGAACACTGAGCAAGTCTTTAGAAAATATAGGGACATCTATAATCCCTACAAAATAGATATATGCTTAGGCTAAAAAAAAAATTTCTCTTTATGAAACTTTCCTCAGTTACATGTTATAAAGCAATTAAGTAACACTTTTTTCCTTAGATCTTTCATAATCCTGGCTATCAAACTAAAGATGACCTAGGAGAAATCCTCAAAATATTTTGAGTAACTCCACCTAAAAGCAAAAGGCAGATTGTGTTTTCAGTACTCAGCATATTCTGCATTGGAAAGCACTTGTAGACCACAAGTATATTTGGAGTGCAGAATATAGTTATCCTATGTATAGTTACCTATTACATATCGTAATATTTGAATATCAGTATCAGTGAATTTTAATCAGAAAATGAAATGCACTTATATTCTTGATGAAACACCTGGGCACATGAAAAAATCAGAGATCTACTTTGAAACACAGTGTTTCCTTAAATGTTGATTTCATAGATAAAGACAAGACAGGTAGCAAAGAGATGCTTTCTAGAGTCTAGAGTATCATCATAATGAGTCAGCCATGTGTATAATCAGGAGGCAGAATTTCTAAGTAGAAATGGGGCTGAGGGAACCATGACAGCTGTAATAGGTGATGTGGGCAGACAGGAATGGGTGGCCAAGTCAGGAGAACCTTACAGACTATTGCAAAGATTTTAACTGCTAATGTAAGAATTAGAAAATCTTTGTTGCCGGCTATTCTACTACTAAAAGTGTATGAAATACGGCCTGAGAAGGTATAAAATTAGGAACCTTGAGTGATAACTAGGCAAAGGAGCTATGTTCATTCTATAGAGGTTTCGTGGAATGATTGTCACATTCTAGATATAGTTTGAAGTTGAGGCCAGCAATATTTATCCTCAGATTAAATATACAGAGTGTATGGAATGAGAAAAAAAAAAAAAGCCAACTCAAGGGACTCATGAAGGCTTGCTTGTTTTGGAAACATAATTGTCACAGTTTAGATGGAAAAGAGGACAATAGGTTTAGAAGTGCAGAGCATGAATTCTCTTTGGCATTGGATTCATTGTGTTGGAAATGTCCATTGAAATGCATTAGCAACCAGAACTATGAGGTAAGAAGCAACACAGAAAGGAAAGCAGAACAAAAAGAGCAATCAAATTTTCTATAGAACCAGAATGCTCTAAGACTGAAAAGTAAAGAATTGTACTTATTCTTATTAATAGTTCCAATAAATTGAATATGGAGATTTGATCACTGCATTTAATAACTGAATTAAGAGAAGCTTGCTCTTGGAAGTAGGAAAATAAATGTAGATTCAAAGAATTAAATAGAATGGGGATAAATGCAATTCCTAAAACAGCAAAGTGAGGGAAAAATCTGCTGAAATGATAGAATTAGTTTGGCAAACTGGCCTGAATTGTAGTGCACATGTGAAAATGATTATTTTGTCAAGGAATGTTATTAATGGGTCCTCACTATCCAAAGGAAAGGGAAAGGTTTGTACAGAGTAAGGAATATTTTATACATGACTTGAGAATATTGAGTTCTTTCCAACCACATGCATTTTTAGAAGCCAGGAAGCATATGAGTAGAAGCTGTTGGTTCAAGAAGAGATAATCACTTATTTGAGAAGAAGACTAAAAGAGCAGACCAGAATCAGGACCTTCCTTATCGAACCTATTTCAAGGAGCACGACCTTTCCATATGTGTGATTTGGGAGACTTCACATAAAGCATTGTGTGATGTTGGAGACTTGGGAAGAAACCTTGGTATGCGGAAACACCCTTCATGGAGACATTGTAACCTTTACTCACCCATACTTACTGGCAGAACACCCGGAACTGTAAGCTTCACTGGTCATTCCGAGAAATCACTGGTCATTCCGAGAAAAACCATAGAATGTTCTGGGAACTTACACAAGACCTGGTCCCCCGCCCAATACCCCCTCTTACTTCATCCTTTTCGCTATGCTTAAAAACTGATGTTTGGAGACTAATAAAGAGACCTTGACAACTCTTTGCTTGGTCTCGTTCCTTCTTTCTCACCCATCTTTTCACAGGCCTGGTCCCCCTCGCGCTCCCCAAATAACTGAGTCCTGCTGGACGGGACAAGTGGTGCCCAACGTGTGAGGCTCGAGGTACGGACCACCCGCCAGACGGAAAACACATTCCAGCATCCCGGGACATCATCGCCGATCACGGCTTCGATTTGGGAACGTCCTCACCGCTCATGAAGTGACGGCTCCCTGGTGAGTAACTTCCTCCGTCCCATCAAAGATGGGTCAATCTATTTCCAAAGAGGCACTCTTTATTAAGGATATTAAAGCCTCTCTCAGGGAAAGAGGAATTAGAGTATCAAAAAAGGAATTGTCACAATTTTTCATGTTCATTTCTGATGTCTGTCCATGGATTGTTATCAATGATCCTAGTATTCACCCGTGTACTTGGGCAAAAGTAGGTCGAGAACTTAATGAATTGCTACATAAGGAGGGTCCTGACGCTGTCCCTCACCATGCTTTCACTTATTGGAATGTTATTAATAGCCTTCTGCATGGCTCTCATTCTACCAAAATTCTGTTGTCTGCAGAAGAATTTCTCAAACCTCTTTCTCGCGCTGCTTCTGATATCTCCCTCAAATCAAAAGATAAAAATCCCTCCTCGCCTTGCCCATCTGTCTCGATCTCAATACCTCCTGAAGCAGACTCCGGGGCCCCCTGTCCCATATATCCTTCTCTGCCAGATATAAATCAAAAGCCTGAACCTTCTGTTCTTCTGTCTGTTAAAGACCCATTAACTCTTCCCGTTTTTAAGGCTAAACCCCCTGACCACTTGACCCCCTCTGAGGAGAGTGATCTCGAGGAAGCTGCCGCAACCTACCATAATTCTGATTGGCCCCCTCCTCATAAGACCCTCACAGCCCATGCTGGCTCCTCTCACCCTCCTCCATATCTGACCCTGCCAATGCCGCCCCATCCTTCACTTGCTACTTCTACTATGCCTTTATTACAAGCTAAAGAGCAGCTAACCAAGCAAATTAAAGATGTAAAAGACATTTTAACATTACAACAAGAATATTCTGATCTCTCTAGAGATCTTGCGGCCCTTCAAGTTGCTGTTAAACAAACTGTCTTTGGCTCTCCTGGCATGTGCGCGCCCTCTTGTGGCGTTTCTTCACCTAAGAATCTTAAATCTAAAAAATCCCCTAAACCTCCTGTTCCCTTAACATTTCCTATTCTAACCCATCATGCTGCTAGCTCTAATCCTTCTACTGATGACCATCCCCCTCATTCTACTACTGAGGGAGGGGAAACAGGCGATGATTCAGGTGATGACTCTGAGATAGAAAATAATACTGAAGATGAAGAAAATTTAGACAGATATTTAAATGAGGCTGACATTGAAAACCCCGATACAACAAGATTTAAAAAACTTAAATTTAGATCTCTTAAAGAGCTCAATAAGGCAGTCCGCGACTATGGTCCTACTGCCCCTTTCACCCTCTCCATGCTAGAGGCCCTCTTAGGAGGAGGTCATCTTACCCCCCAGAGTGGTACCGCATAACTCAGGCGGTCCTCTCATGTGGACAATATTTGGCCTGGAGGGCAGAATTCCTAGATCGATGTCAAGCCCTGGCCACTCAAAATCAAAAAAGAACATCCACCGCGAGTTGGAGCCTTGATAAGCTTTCTGGCCAAGGCAGATATCTCTCAGAATGGCGACAGGTCCAATTCCCTACAGGAATTTTATCACAAACAGCTGAGGCTGCCATGGGTGCCTGGCGTGCAGTTCCCTCTAAAGGGTCAATGACCACGCCCCTAACTAAAATAATTCAAGGCCCTCATGAACCTTATAATGAATTTGTGGGGCGCCTTCTAGAAACAGCAGAAAGAGTTCTTGGGGTAGAAGAAAGTAACAGCCGCTTTTTAAAACAACTGGCCTATGTAAATGCTAACTCGACCTGCCGCTCCGTCCTCAGAAGAAAACTTAAAAATGGCACTCTTGATGATATGATCAGACTATGCAATGATGCAGAGCCTTTTGCTCATAAACTTTCCCAGGGCATCACCCAGGGGGTCACTATGGCCATAGGTGCTGTTATGCATTCCATGAGCGGACAAAAGACCTGTTTTAAATGTAATCAACTAGGACATTTTGCTAAACAGTGCCCTCAGGCTTCCTCAAATCAGGGCCAGAATCCTCTTGAACAAAAGCCATCAGGTCCTACAAATAGGCCCCCCGTCCCGGCTACTGTTTGCCCTAGATGCAAGCGGGGCAAATATTGGGCTAATCAATGTAGATCTAAGACTGATGCCTCAGGCAACCCTCTGCCCCCACTGCAGGGAAACTGATGGAGGGGCCAGCCCCGGGCCCCACAACCCATCCAATTCCAACCAGCATCGGGGCCCAACCTAGCTGCACAGATTCCCCCTCATACTCCCCCCGCCTCTACCGAGCAACCTGCAGTAGCGCAGGATTGGACCTGTGTACCACCACCCACTCAATACTAAAACCTGAGGATGGAATTCGAGTTTTGCCCACGGGTACCTTTGGTCCACCCCCTGCTAATACTTGTTATTTGATCATAGGTCACGCCTCTTCCACCCTCAAGGGTCTGATGGTACACCCTTCCTTAGTCGATAATGACTATTTGGGAGAAATTAAAATTCTAGTCAGCTCCTCCTTGGGACCTATTTCCCTTACTCCAGGTCAAAGACTTGCTCAAGCACTCCCACTCCCCCTTGATACTCAGGCGCTGACCATCTCTCATAGAGATCGTGGTGCCTCCAGCCCTGGGTCCTCTGACATATATTGGATACAAATGTTGTCCCAGGAATGCCCTACATTAAAACTTAAGTTAGAAGGCAAATGGTTTGAGGGCATCTTTGATACAGGAGCAGATGCCACAGTCCTGTCGCTTAATTCTTGGCCCTCAACATGGCCTACCCAAGCTTCTATCACTCATTTACAAGGGATAGGCCAATCCAGACACCCCCTACAAAGTTCAAGGATCCTACACTGGGAAGATGCAGAGGGGAATGTAGGAACTATTCAACCTTTTGTAGTCCCCCATCTCCCTGTCAACCTTTGGGGAAGAGACATTCTCTCTCAAATGAAAATTATTATGTGTAGTCCCAATAAAACAGTTACCCAACAGATGCTCTCACAGGGATTTCTACCAGGTCGGGGACTAGGTAAACAAAACCAAGGCATACCCACTCCTATTCAGGCTCAACCAAAAACGGATCGTTCTGGCCTTGGGTATCTGTCAGAGCCACAAAGTTTTTCCTAGAGGCCATTGCTCCTCCTGCACTTCAGGCAGACAAGATCACCTGGAAAAATGATGACCCTGTCTGGATCGATCAATGGCCTCTCCCTTCCCATAAGTTGTCTGCAGCCATTCAGTTGGTGCAGGAACAATTAGCTGCAGGACACATTGAACCTTCAGTTTCCCCTTGGAATACTCCAATATTCCTCATCCAGAAAAAATCGGGGAAATGGAGATTATTACAAGATCTCCACGCCATAAATAAGACCATGGTCCCTATGGGGGCTTTGCAACCTTGACTGCCCTCTCCTATTGCCATCCCCCGTCATTTTTCAAAAATTGTTATCGATCTTAAGGATTGCGTTTTTACTATCCCTCTTCATCCTGATGATTGCAAACGCTTTGCCTTCAGTCTGCCCATTACCAATTTTGTTGGCCCCTTGCCCCGCTTCCAATGGAGGGTCCTACCCCAAGGGATGACAAATAGCCCTACCTTGTGCCAAAAATATGTTGCCCAGGCTGTAGATCCGTTCAGGGTCTGCCATCCTGACTTGTATATCATTCATTATGTGGATGATATTCTTTTGCAAGACCCAGTGAATCTAACCTTCATTCGATTGCTCAACAATTAATAGTGGCCCTTCAACACCAGGGCCTAACAAATATCTCCTGAAAAAGTTCAAATACAGCCCCCTCATCTCTTTTTGGGCTTTGAGTTATTCCCTAACCATATAATATCCCAAAAATTACAGATAAGAAGAGATTCTCTCACACTTAATGATTTTCAGAAGTTACTAGGAGACATCAATTGGCTACGTCCTTATCTAAAACTCACCACTGGAGAACTTAAACCCCTCTTTGACATTTTAAAAGGGGATTCTGACCCCCTATCTTCACGTACTCTTACCCCAAGGTTGCTTCAGCCCTGGCCCTGGTAGAAAAGGCTATCCAACAACAACATATTACCTACTTTTCTCCCAGTAAGCCTCTATACTATATCATTTTCCCTACACCTTTTTCTTCTACAGGGCTTTTTTGGCAAAACAAGCCCTTATATTGGGCCCATTTGCCTGCATCTCCCCCAAAAGTTTTGCCCACCTACCCATCCTTAACTTCTCAACTAATAAAAATTGGCAGGGAACAATCTATAAAATTTTTGGTAAGGACCCAGACACCTTAATCCTCCCATATACTCCCCCCCAATTACAATGGCTTGCTCAAAACGATGATGATTGGGCTGTTAGTTGTGTGTCCTTTCGGGGAAACATTGATAATCATTACCCTTCTGATCACTTAATACAATTTCTTTATAAAACACCAATCATATTCCCTAAAAGAACAAAGATGAGCCCCATAGCAGGGGCAACATTGGTCTTTACTGATGGCTCTTCCTCAGATATAGCCGCTTATTCTATAGACCATCAGCTCTCCCGATTTCATACCTCCTTTTCTTCTGCTCAGCTTGTTGAACTAGCAGCCATTATTAGGGTTTTTCAAGTGCTTTCATGTCAAGCCTTTAATCTCTATACAGACAGTTCCTATATTGCTCTCTCTGTTCCCTGTCTGGAGACTGCTCCCTACATCCGCCCTACTACTAATGCAGCCCCCTTATTCACTACCCTTCAAAGTTTGATTCTTCAACGCAATCACCCTTTTTTTTATTGGTCACATTCGTGCACATTCCGGACTACCCGGACCATTGACACGAGGTAATGAGGCTGTAGATCAAGCCACCCAACCCACTGCTGTTCTTCAGGCTAACTTCTGCTTCCAGATGGATGCCTTAACTATGGCCAGGCAAGCTCATGCCCTACATCATCTTAACTCACAAACCTTATGCCTCCGATTTTCCATTACCCGGGAACAAGCTAGGGAAATAGTCCATAGCTGTAAGGGCTGTCTCTCTTACTTGCCTGAACCACACCTAGGAGTTAATCCAAGGGGACTACTCCCTGGTGAGATGTGGCAAGTGGATGTCACTCATTTGCCTTCCTTTGGAAAATTAAAATATATACATGTCTCCATAGATACTTTCAGTGGCTTTATATATGCCACTCTCCAAACAGGAGAAGCCACTAAACACGTCATTAACCATGTGCTTGCTTGCTTAGTCGCTATGCCCCATCCTAAGATCATTAAGACAGATAATGGCCCTGGTTATACCAGCATAGGATTCAAACAGTTTTGCTCACATATGAATATAAAACATATTACTTGGATACCTTACAATCCCAAGGGGCAAGGTATTGTTGAAAGAGCACACCAAACCCTCAAAAATATGATTTCCAAATTACAACTTGGAAGAGGTATTTTGTACCCCCTCACGGGTAACCAAAAAAACCTATTAAACAATTCACTCTTTGTTTTAAATTTTCTCACTTATGATGCCAATGGCAAATCAGCCGCGGATCGATTGTGGCATCCTTCCACATCTCATGACTATGCTCATGCTCTCTGGAAAGATCCTTTGACAAATAAATGGCAGGGGCCTGACCCTGTCCTTATCTGGGGGAAAGGACATGCTTGTGTATATGATACTCAAGCCAATAATGCTCGCTGGTTGCCAGAATGTTTAGTTAAGCTATATAACCCTCCCCAGGACACTCACTCCTGAGAAGCCTCCTTCCTTTTTCTTTCAGAATGAAAAATGACTCCTTCCCTCTTATTTTGGATTCTGGCCTTGATGACCCTTCCTTCCTTCACAAAAACGGGCTTCAACAAACCCATAGATCGAAACCAACTACTTCAAGCCTTATATGGACCTCCTTGTGACTGTTGTGGTGGCACTCAGCTTAAATCCAAAACATCCTTTAATGCCGTAGACTGTGGAGATAAAAATGCATATCTCGAAGTATCTCAAACCTTAACAGGTGCTACCCAAGAGTGGATCTGTGTCCCCAAGCCAAAAATTATTCCACCCACCAATGGACAGCCTGGACCCTGCCCCTCTAAATGTACCTACACCGATCAAATGCATTCCAAATGTTATGATTCTGTTCAAGAATGCACATTTAACAATAATGTTTATTTTACAGCCATTCCCCATTCTTCATATTCAGGGTCATTGGGGGTGATTGGGACGTAAACCCCCAGGTAGTTGGTAATTATAAGTATGCCCAGGCCTCCTGCACTGCTCCTATTGGAAAACCTGCCTGCTGGAGCCAACAGGCTCCTTTATATATCTCCGACGGGGGAGGGCCTACAGATCTGGTAAGAGAACAACATATTCAGACACGTGTCCAAGAAATGATTAATGCCCTAGTCCCCAAAATTCATCTACATCCCTTGGCCCTTCCCAAGTCCCGTGGTATAGACATAGATCCCCAAACCTTTGACATTCTCACTGCTACTCACCTCGCTTTAAATCTTTCTAGCCCCCAACTGGCACAAGATTGTTGGCTGTGCCTCACTTTAGGAGCATCCTGGCCCCTTGCTATTCCTAGCTGGGCCAATCTATCTGACCCAACTACATCCACTTATGCCAACTGCTCTCTTAATGTACCATTCAAAATCCAACCCACTGGTTTTAATTCCTCTAATTGTTTTTATAAATCCCCTCTTAATACTTCTGGAGATCTAGACGTAGGAACAGTTTCCTTTACATTATGTTCCACAGTTATTAATGCTTCCACCCCTTTGTGCCCCGGTTTAGGTCAGGTATTTGTTTGTGGTGGTAACCTTGCTTATACCAGTCTGCCACAAAATTGGACAGGACTCTGTGTCCTCGCCTCCCTCCTTCCGGACGTTGAAATAATTAAAGGAGACGAACCCCTTCCTATACCAACTTTTGACTATTTTGTCCTCCGCAGACGAAGGGCCGTCCAATTTATTCCCCTCTTGATAGGACTTGGAATTACTGCAGCTGTTGGTACTGGCACTGCAGGACTTGGCACAGCCATCCATACCTATACCAGCTTATCTCAACAACTTGCCGATGATGTTAATACCATCTATCAGTCAGTTCAGGACCTCCAAGATCAGGTTGACTCTTTAGCTGAAGTTGTTCTACAAAATAGACGAGGATTAGACTTGCTAACAGCAGATAAGGGAGGACTTTGCCTTACCTTACAAGAAAAATGCTGTTTTTATGCTAATAAATCAGGCATTGTTCGTGATCATATCAAAGAACATCAAGAAGAGCTTAACCGCCGCCGCAAAGAACTGTTTGACAGACCTCTTTGGTCCGCTTGGGGGGGCATCCTCCCCTATGTCTTGCCTCTGCTTGGGCCATTGCTTGGACTACTAATCATACTTTCCTTAGGTCCTTTTCTGTTTAATAGACTCATGGCATTTATCAAAAATCAAGTCACCTTTGCTTTTAATTCCAAATCTGTTTCTGTGCACTATCACCGCCTAGCAACACAAGAAACTGATTGTTCCACTTATAGGGACCTCCAAGAACTCCCATCAACCAGACTTGATTTCTCAGTGCTTGGGCGTCCCCCATGGTATAAAAGACTATGGGATCTACAGAACAAAAACCACTAGCCATTTTTCTGCCCAGGTTTTTCTGCCCAGGTTGCCTACTGTTTCAAAATCTTCCCACAATTTGGACTTTATGACTCCTTCCTATAAAGGAGCTGCTTAGGTGCCAGACCTATGCATACTGACTCACCCCAATAAGTACAGTATGGGCACCGACATGGGTGCGAGGCAAAGCACCGCAAGGGAAGGTCCCGATCTGACCATTTCTGGATTCCCTAAGAGTAACACCTTACTTGCAAGGAGGTTGGTACCATAATATATGTCATCACAATGTCGGCCCTGCCTCCCCTCCCCAAAAGGTACCAAGGGCCCAAATTGTGGGTAGTTCAAAGCCCACGGGAGGAGTCAGGTCCCTGCTCCCCCAGTCGGTTATAAGCCCACCATGATATCATGGACTGTTGGAGTCAATAAAACTAAAAAGGGGGAGATGTTGGAGACTTGGGCAGAAACCTTGGTATGCGGAAACACCCTTCATGGAGACATTGTAACCTTTACTCACCCATACTTACTGGCAGAACACCCGGAACTGTAAGCTTCACTGGTCATTCCGAGAAATCACTGTTCATTCCGAGAAATCACTGGTCATTCCGAGAAAAACCATAGAATGTTCTGGGAACTTACACAAGACCTGGTCTCCCGCTCAATACCCCCTCTTACTTCATCCTTTTCGCTATGCTTAAAAACTGATGTTTGGAGACTAATAAACAGATCTTGACAACCATTTGCTTGGTCTCGTTCCTTCTTTCTCACCCATCTTTTCACAGGCCTGGTCCCCCTTGCACTCCCCGAATAACTGAGTCCTGCTGGACAGGACAGTGTGAGAATGTGGTAAAAATATTTGGCTCTATATTACTTGCATTGAGATCAAGCTTGTGAAAGTGTGCTTTGGGAAGTTCTTGAGTACTTCAAATGTGTTCCACTTTTCTTGTCAGTTTCTCTTTTCTCCTATGTAAGCACAACTAGGATTCATGCTCATGAAATTATTTCACAAGAAAATTGTTACTTCTGTGACTATAGAAGTTATTCTAGAACAGTTGTCTACACTTCCAAAATTTAGGTAATTTTTCCTAGCATCTTCAAGATTTTATCAGAATGTGGTAAGTGGACTCATGCCAATTTGGCTGTTCAATGATCATTAGTAAATATTGGTAGCTACTGGCAGTGAGAGGTAGGTGGGAGATACACATCCTCTACCCAGCAGTCTCCATGCCAACACTATATTACAATAATAGCAAGATTTATTCCAAAATCTGAAGACATTAACTAGTGTGGTGGTTTGATTCAGGTGTCCCCCATAAACTTAGGTGTTCTGAATGCTAGGTTCCCAGCTGATGGAGAATTGGGAATTAACACTTCCTGGAGGCAGTGTTATTGCTGGGGGTGGGCTTATGGGTATTATATCCAGTGTCCCCTTGCTAGTGTTTGGCATACTCTCCTATTGCTGCTGCCTACCTGATGTTGGCGAGGAGGTGATGTCCACCCTCTACTCATGTCAGTGTTTTCCCTGCCATCATGGAGCTTCCCCCTTGAGACTGTAAGCCAAAATAAACCTATTTTTCCAACTGTTCTTGATTGGGTGATTTCTACCAGCAATGCAAACCTGACTGTACCAACTAGAAACAACAACAACAACAAAACCTGTTCATGAAAGTTTAATGTAGATCTCTTTAGCTTTGCTGTAATATTTCTGGAAGAATTTGCGCAGTTGATGACTCTGAAGAAGAAACAATTTTCTGACACTGGGATCAGCCACATTCATTACAAGAGCCTTCCAGTTAAGGTACCTAAGACTAAAAAGCTATCCAACCTCAAGTGAGACCCTCTACGTTTGAGGAGGTTAAGCTTGTTAGTCTTACATCTCTTCATTCAAGAGGGGAAGCTGAGAAATCTTACCACACAAATTATGTGCTTTAAAACCATTCAAGTAATCATTAAAATAATACTGATATTGTGAGCATCCCTAATTACAACTAATAAATCTCCATATGGACTTAAGTGACAATACTAAAGTACTTAAAAACTGAGGGACAGGGGTGAGAGAAATTGCTTAGTGGTTAAAACACTTGCCTGCAAAGCCAGAACACCCAGGTTTGATTCCCCGGGACCCACATAAACCAGATGCACCAGTTGGCACATGCATCTGGAGTTTGTTTGCAGTGGCTAGAGGCCCTGGGATGCCCTTTCTCTCTCTCTCTCTCTCTCTCTCTCTCTGTGTGTGTGTGTGTATCTATATGACTCACTCTCAAATGAATAAATAACTAAATAAATAAATAATACTTTTTAAATCCTGAGGGACAATCTCCTGGCAGAGATAATACACATGCCAACCAAACACTGTATATAGACTTAGGCTAGGATACACAAACTTAGAGTGGAACAATTAACAGCCACTGAGTACTACTCAATATCTGAAATCAAGACCAGATTGCACTGCACTTGAACCAGAATCCTTAATTAATGATATGTTCATGTTTACATATGTAACATGTCTATTTTTACTTGTCCCTTTCTGTATGGAAGTAAAATTATAAATTTGAAAGTGAGTAATATATTATTTTAATAATGAACTTTTAATAAATTTTTGACTCTACTCAATATACAACCTAAATGATGATACTTGAATTTACGATAGCTTGAAATGTTCATCAAATTAAATATATTTTTAATTTTAAAATTATCATGTTAATATAAAGCATAAATATGAGAATGTCTCTGAAATATGCCCTAATAATGAGTATTGTAGATTTGATTTGATTGTTATGTTTTCAATAATGAACTTCTTGATTCTTATAAACTATCAAAACTAAACTCAGCCAGGTGTGGTGGCGCACACCTTTAATCCCATCACTTGGGAGCAGAGGTAGGAGGATTGCCTTGAGTGCAAGGCCACCCTGAGACTACATCCAGAAATCCAGGTCAGCCTGGACTAGTGCAAACCCTTACCTGGAAAAACCAAGAAAAACAAAAAAATACCTAAACTCATATGAGAGAGATCATTTGAACAGACCTATAGCATTTAGTGAGTTTGAGATTGAAGAAGTAGTTAAAATCTTGCCAATCACAAAACAGTCCAGGCACAGATGGATTCACTGCCTATTTCTACCAACACTTTATAGAAAAACTAAAACTACTTCTCAAGCTCTTTCATGAAATTCAGAAAGAGGGAATGTACCCTAACACATTCTATGAAACCAGCATTGTACTAATACCAAAACCAGACAGAGAAACAAGAAAATTATGAACCAATGTTCCTGATGAACTGAGACACTGAGAAAAATCTCAGTAAAATTCTTGCAAATTCAATATAAGAATGTATCAAAAGTATCATATACCTTGACCAAGTAGTTTAATAACAGGGTTGCAGAAATGGCTCAAATGATGGATGTTGATAAATGTAATGCACCACTTAAACAGACTTATGAATAGATAACACCAACAGTGTGAAAAAACTTGGGATCCTGCAAGCAATGCAACAATCCAGCCAGACATGATGTGCCCACTGGTGCAAAAGTGGTACACATACTGGATATGAGACCTGCTTGGTGAGAAGGAATTCATGCCTAGTATGAAGAACCAAGTCAGAAGCCTATGCCTTTGAAGGTTATAGACCCTATAGAGACACTTCCAATGATCTCTGGATAAAAGGAGAGGTTATAGGTGTTAAGAAGCCTTCTAAATATCTGCTTATCCCCTTTTGTCCATGCTTGCTCTCACTCTTGGTTACAGAATCTACATTTTGCAGATGGCAGTGAATACCAGTGTGACTGTGGACACATCAGTAGGTCAAGAACAGAAACTTAACTGTCCAATATTAGATGTGTCATCTATATCCTAGTTTATAGAGCTCAGGAAGCATTGCATGAGAAGTAGTAGATTAAATGTGAGTGTTGCTCTTACTGATAGCCTGAGAAGCTTTCCAGGGAGATGAGGGTAGATTCTGAGAAGACTCAAAACTTAGGAAAGCAGAAAATGAGAGGCTGCAGAGAACTCAATATGAAAGGAGACCAATAACACACCCTCCAAGGCTCAGGGAACATTGGGAATGAGGAAGCAGAACGTAAGAGCCACAGAGTGGGAAGGAGTATGCTGAGGCATTTTCTCCCACACAGAGAATGACTGGCGAATCCATGACCCTGCAGCAAATACCAATAACCCCACTGAAGATGACCCTCAATGGAACTGGGGTGGTGGTGGAGGGGAGAGGGAACATAAGAGCACAACTAAATGGGAATATAACTAATTTGCAATATGTTCACACAATAACACTCTCAATCATAAAAAGGTGTTTTTTTATTTTTTTAAAAAGATAGAAAAGTGTCATCAAATTCAAAAGGACAAATAAAGCCTGGAGAGATGGCTTAATGCTTAAGGTGATTGCCTGTGAAGCCTAAGGACAATGTTAGACCCTCCAGGTCAATGTAAGCCAGACACACAGTGATGCAAGCACATCTAGAGTTTATTACAGTGACTGGATGCCCTGGCATACCAATTCTTTCTGTCTGTGTCTCTCTCACTCTCTCATGTAAATAAAAAAAGTCCAGTCTGTTGGGCTTGCCTCAAAAAAAAAAAATAATTTAAAACAGGACAAATAGGAGTTATAACTAAAATGTGTTTTTGGTAAAGAAAATTAAGGAAAAATGCTACTGTATGAAAAAGGACTTTGTAATCTACAAGACTTTTCCTAAGGTAAAGCACTATTCCAAATGAAAAGTAAAAGATAAATAAAAGCTATAAGATCTATCATTTTAAAAAGGTTTTAAGAGTTATTCAAGAAAAGATGACTAACAGGGTCATAACTATGATGATTATAATTCAAGATTTTAGATTGCTGAAGTAAAAAACTAATGCCCTGAGATCAAACTAATTCTCTATTACAACAATAAGATTTCTTTAAATATTGATCTGTTCTTAGTAATGTTTGCAACCACTGTTGGTGGGTGTGATGGTTTGATTCAGGTGTCCCCCATAAACTTCAGTTTTATGAATGCTAGGTTCCCAGCTGATGGAGTTTTGGGAAATAACACCTTCTGGAGTCAGTGTATTGTTGGGGGCAGGCTTAGGGGTATTATAACCAGTTTCCCCATGCAGGTATTTGGCACGCTCTCCTGTTGTTATTGTCCACCTTATGTTTTCCGGGGGTGGGGGATGATATCCATCCTATACTCATTCAATCGTTTTTCCCCTACCATCGTAGAGCTTCCCCTCGAGCCTGTAAGCCAAAATAAACCTCTTTTTTCTCCACAAGCTGTCTTGGTTGGTGATTTCTATCAGCATTGTGAACCTGACTGCAACAGGGGGAATGTAAGATGGTACAACCACTTTGGAAGGCACTCCTAAAAGGGTTGACTATAGAGTTACCAACAGACCCAGTTATTCCCTTACTGGGCATTTATCCTAAAAGCTCCATACCTCAGTTCAGAGAGATTTTCTCAACTACGTTTATAGCTGTTCAATCCGTAATAGCTAAGAGCTAGAGTTAACACAGATGTCCATCATTAGACGAATGGATAACCAAGTTGTGGTATATCTACATGATGGAATTCTACACAGCAGTCAGGAAAAATGACACAATGAAATTTGAAGAAAAATGGTCAAAGCTGGAACAGATCATTCTCAGAGAACTCACCCAATCACAGAAAACATTAAAAATGCAAGATATTATTTTAACACTTTGTTCTTGATTATTTTAACTTTTGGTAAAATAATTCTATTTTATGTACATGTCAATGTTTTGTCATATTTGGAGAGAATAAAAGAAAAAAATCAGACCTGAATCATTTTAGGTAATAATTTTTTTCTCACTTTGCCAACTATTTCTTCCTCTGAAAGACTACTTTTTGTGCATCCTCACCTTTACCACATCCTAGGAATAAGCTTTCCTAGCAACAGGAAGCATTAAATAATATTTAAAATAATGTCTTTCCTACGTATACACAAAAATGTGATGCTAGGCCAACAGGAAGGGCTTTAAACAAAAGCTGCAGAAAGCAGCTGCACCTACTCTCAACATCCTGAACTGACTGATCAGAATTTCAATACGGAGAGGTTAAAATGTTGCAGGTTCACAGCCAAATTATCTTGAGCTCTTTTAGAACCTTTCATGGCCAATTAACATCAATTTCTGTGCCTGGCCTAACATCCTGTGACTGTAAATCCTTTTGAAATGTACACAGAAGCCCCTTGTTTGCATCAACCTAAAAGCTAAAAGTGACATAAAAATAGCATCTAAGACCTATAGCAGAGATTTCCCTGCTTTCCTGTAACCTGCCTACCTGATGTTTCCAACAATGTATTTCAAGAGTGCTTTAATTCATGACCTCCTATGTTCCTTAACTATAACAACTCATAAAATTTTTAACACAATATAATGTAAAATTTGGGCATTCTAAGTGTGTGTTCCTGGACCATGGTGACTCAAAATTTGGCGAGAGAATATCACTTACTACAATTATAGTGAGAGGAGTATGTTTTTCCTTTACATAAATAATAATAATAATAAAAATCTCTGCTTTTCCAGAACTTAGAAAGATATGTTGTTTTCTCCTCTGTTTACTTTTCAGAGTGTTGTTTCTTTTTCCTATACATTTATCAAGATTTTTTTCTGTACTGTATTTTTTATTACTCATCTCTTTATTGAATATTTCCCATTCATATATTCATTATAGCTATGCAGTTTTTTATTATTGTGGATTTTTTTTTTACTTTTCCTTAGTTTCTCCTTGTTAGCTTTAACAAAAGTTATGTTTTGTAATTGAAAATTTTATTATCTGAACATATTCTGTAATGGTCATAGTCCCATCAGGTTATACTCTTATATTCCCCCTCCTCACCCTTGTTCAACTGAGGGGCCTTCTCAGTGGAGTAATCAATATTCACTGATGCCAGTCAATTTCTGTTGGGGAGTCACAGAGTAAACAATACCACAGAATATTCCTACCCAATCTCTGGCTCTTATATTCTTTCCATTCCTTCATCAGCAATGTTCCCTCAACACTGGAGGGCTTGTTAAAACTCTCCTTTATTGTTGAGATTTCAGCAGTCTCTGATTTTCTTGTTTGATGAGATTTGAGTCTCCTCAGTGTCTACTGCCAAATCCCTGGAGAAAGAGCTCAGGGGAGGAGTTAGAATACCAGTAATATTTAATCTGTCATGTCCTCATTTCTCTGAAATGTTTCCTGGGTCCTGGAAGATGTGATACAGATAATTCAACTTACTAGGGAGTTAGCTTTCTCTTCTTGTTATACTAATGAGTCTTGGGTCTCCCCAGTATTCACGATCATCTCTAAAATGCAAACTCTCTAACCAAGAGTGAGAGGAACATGGATCAAAGGAGAGAAACATAGACTTTTAGAAGACTTTTTAACTGGCATAATCTCTCCTTTTACCCAGAGAACAGTAAATCTACCCTCTACAGTCCATTATCTTCCAAGTAATAGGGGTTTGATTTGGTTCTCAGTATGAGCTATGAATTCCTACCCAGTGAGAAGCTTTATATCCAATAAGAGAGCAGTTGATTACCCTTATAACACGTGTGCCACTATTTCACAGGTATGTATATATTGCCTGGTTGTTTGATTTTTGTGGCCTGCTGGATGCACTATTTGTTCACATTATTGGTGACTATTATGGCCCAGCAGATTGCATAGCACTTTTCAGTGCTAGATAGTAGGGAGCTGGCTTCCATCTAAGCTCCATGTTGATAAACCAATGTACTGTAACCACCACTCAAGGTCTCTTCAGCAATAGTATTTTACCATACAGAGTTGGTGACCAAGGCAATGACCTAAATTGTATTCCATCTGGTATTCTCTGTAAGTGTAGCTCAGCACTTATATATTCACAAGGTAAGCTTTTGCCATGGATTTTTTTTTAAATTTTACCTTCTATTATGCAGGGTAATTTGCTGCATATAGAAGGTTGGATTTGCAACCATGGTTTTTCAAAATTTGAAATACTCCATTCTGTCCCTTCTTGCCCCTAGGGTTTCTACTGAAAAAAATCAGATGTAATTCTGATGGGTTTATCTTTGTAAATGATGAGCTCTTTGCTTTTGCAGAGTTTAGTATTTTGTTTGCTTTATATGTTTAGTGTTTTAACTATAATGTGTGCCTCCTGTACATAGATTAACCTCTCTTTTATAAGATTTGGTAATTTACTACTATAATTTTATTGAAAATACTGTATATGTCCTTACATAATATTTCTTCCCCTTTTGTGCCCATGATTTCAACTGGTCAAGTGTAGTGGTTTGATTCAGGTGTCCCCCATAAACCTATGTATTCTGAATGCTAGGTCCCAAGCTAGTGGAAATTTGAGAATTGGAGCCTCCTGGAGGCAGTGAATAGTTGAAGGCAGGTTTATGGGTGTTATAGCCAGCTTCCCCTAGCCAGTGTTTTGCACATTCTCTTGCTGCTATTGTCCATGTGCTGTTTTCCAGGAGGAGATATACAGCCTGTGATCATGCCACATTTTCTTCTGCCTTCATGGAGTTTCCCCTCAAGTCTGTAAGCCAAAATAAACACTTTCCTCCCATTAACTGCTTTTGGTTGGGTACTTTCTGCCAGGAACACAAAGCAGACTGCAACTTCAAGCAAGATGTGCTGGTAATACTTCTGAGTCTAAGTGACTGTTGTGTGCCCAGCCTTACACAAGACATCTCTCTAAACCATCTTCTCCAAAGCTCAGGGAACATCACAGAAAAGGCAGAAGAAAGAATTTGAGCGCAGGTGGTTGGAGAAGTCATCAGCAGAAGTCTGTCTTCTGGATGTGATATGATTGTTATGCTCATGAACTCACAGCTGTTGCTTCTTGCACAAATCTGAGCCTGCCGATATTTTATCATGAATGGGGAAGAGTTCTTGAGTCCTAACATCTTCCAGAGTAACTATTATTGCTGAAGGAGTTGGGGTACTGTTCTTCAGTAATGTAGCCACTGGTAATTTTGCCATATTCCAATAAATATCCTCCCATGATCATGTAAACAAACTGTGTTTAACTCAACAAATCAAGAAAAAGTCATGAAGCTAAGGTGGCAATTCGTAAGAAGAAATGTTTTAGTGGGGGAGTGGCATAAGAAAGTAATTGTTAGTATTACAATAAATACAATAAACAGTCAATATTATTCTATATATTATATATAGAGAATCAAAAATTTAAATTTAAAAATCAAATAATCTAATGATGGACTTCAAGCTCCTAGAAAAATAAGAGCTATACAATTCCAAAATCATTTTATGGAAAGGAAAATAATAAATATTTGGGCAGAAATTAATGAAATGGAAACTAAAAGATCCTGCATAGATTTGATAATATAAGCAGGTGATATTTTAATTTTTTTTTGAAGTAAAGTCTCACTCTAGCCCAGTCTGACATGGAAATCACTATGTAATTTCAAGCTGACCTCAAGCTCATAGCAATTCTCCTACCTCTGCCTCCAAAGTACTGGGATTAAAGACTTGTGCCACCACATCTGGCATAATCAAGTGTTTTTATTTGAAAAAAATAAATAAGTTTAATTAATATATAGACAAATTTAAAAAAGGAGAGAGGAGAGGAAAAAAAAGGGAAATCCCAACTTGTAATGTAAAAGATTTAATAAATGAAGGTTTCTGTAGATTTCAATTAAATACAGATGATCATTAGAGAATACATTGAAAACTTATATTCAAAAATTTAGAAAATACAGAATAGATAAATTCCTTATATTATAAACAACAGTATTATAAACAACACTTAAACAGATTTGTAACAATCAAGATTGAAGCAGTAACAAAGAAGCCTCCTATGGTGGTTTGATTCTGGTGTCTCCCTGAATGCAAGGTCCCCAGCTAATGACAATTTGAGAATTAGAGCCAGTGTATTGTTAGGGGCTGGCTTATAGGTGTTATAGCCAGCTTCCTCTTTCCAGTGTATGGCACACTCTCCTGTTGCTATTATCCATCTGATGTTGGCCAGGGTGTGATGTCCATCCACTATTCACACCATTCTTTTCCCCTGCCACCATGGAGCTTCCTCTCAAGTCTGTAAACCAAAATACACAAGCTACTTTTCATCTGATGTTTTCTGCTAGCAATGCAAACCTGACTGCAACACCTCCCAATGAAGAAAAGACCAAAACCTAGTATATTTGCAACTAAATTCTAACAAATGTTAGATACAAACCAAAGGAGATACAACACTACTGTTTGCTCCCCAAACTATATCATAAAATAGATAGAAATAGAGCACTACCAAATTCATTTGAAGAAGTCAGCACTTCCCTTATGCCAAACCAAGATAAGAACACAACCAAAAAGAAAACCTGTGGCTACTTCTCTTGCTCAATATTGATGGAAAAATTCTCGATAAAATTCTTGTAAATCAAATTCAAGAACACAATAAGATCATATACCGTGACCAAGGTGGTTTCATAATGCTTGTTTTTAAAGCTTAATATATGTTCCATAATACAGAATGAGCTGCAGAGATAAATATCTGTTATGCTCTGGTGATTTCATTCCAGACCTGCAATGTTGCCACAATTATATAACTCAATGCAAATCAATAATTGTAATTTATCACTTCAAAAGACATAATGACAGATTTCCTTATCACTTCATTGATGTATAAGAAGACTTCAACGAAGTTCATCTAGGAATAGAAGGAAAATACATCAACATGCTTGAAATATAACCTCATTTTATACACAATATTCTTGTTTCAATTTTATCTTTAGCAATTATTGCTAATAATACATTAGTTAATTTACTTATGCAACTTATGCCTCTTTTCTCTGCACTTTATGTAAAGTGAGACATTTGTTAAGTTTTAGAAACAAGCTCTGTTAAGTGTAAAGTGTAATATGCTACAAAATATAATTTTTAAAGATGATGAAGTCATATTAGAAATCATTAAAAATTAAGGATTAACCACTACTGAGGTAGTAACACAATGAGATAACAATTTGATCAAAGACAAACAGAAAGATCAATGAAAAGTACTTACAATGAGGAAAAGCATGATACAAAAATATTGGAGTGCAGCACAGTTTTCATGTTTTAAATAATCTATAGTCAAAAAGAATAAAGATAACAAATCAATAACCATATTATATCTTAATAAAAACAAGCAAGGTAATCAAAAAAGAGAAGAAAGGAAAAGTCTAATAAAGTATAGGAAGAAAATTATAATACAACAACCTGGAATACAATGCAGTCTAGACTTAAAAAAAAAAAAAGAATAAATAAAGTCAACACACTGGTAGCTACTGCTTTGTGTCTACTTACATTCGTCCAAGGACAAAAGTAAAACTACAGAACTAAAGGAGAAAGACACAAAACCACAAATGATCTAAATAGAAGGCAGAGGATAGCAAAAATAAAATAGCTCAAAGTTAACGGGAATTTACAAAACATTAAATTAATTTTAACAAGACCAAGAGTAGAATCTTTAAGTTATCAAGAAGGCCAGTAAACACTAATCATCTGCAAGTCCAAAAGAAATAATATAATTTTTAATCTCATAAGCAAAGTAGTCCCCATGGAATCTTATAGATTTTACTAACCTTACAAATAACTTTTTGGACAAGTTTATGCCAAAATAGTAAATAATATTAAGGAAGACAGGAAATAGCAAAAATATAATAATATAGTTTAAGCAGTGTCTGCCTCAGTCATTAGAAAAATGCAAGTACAAGCATAGACTAGTATGGAGGATGCATTGAAGTGAAGACATTTAAAGTAGTGATAATGCCAAGGTTGGCAAGAATGTTGACACTGGACCTTAGCTGACAACACATTTGCTGGGTTCTCAAAAATTCAACCTATGACTAGTATAAAATGCAAACCTTCATTCTAAGAAAAATTAAAAATTTAGAAAATGTAATCTAAACATGGTTGAGCAAATCTCTTTAGTCTGTGGCTTGAAGGTTTTAGGGTAGATGCCCAGTAAGGGAATAACTGGGTCTGTTGGTATCTCTATACTCAGCTTATTCAGAAGTCTCCATATTGCTTTCCAAAGTAGTTGTACCATCCTATATTCCCACCAACAGTGGATTATCATAACATAGCACATGACTAGTTTTATTGACAGCCAAATAAGGGCAGATGAACAGAAAAGAGGAATAAGTAAATTGTGCTGGTTACAGGAAACACACTGAGCATCAATTGTGGTTGTCTCACAGGTTTGAGCATTTGTCAACTCCATGTCCCTGTGTTCTTTGTCTTTACTCGGTGTTGGTATGGGAAGAGTGCCTAAATAAACTGGGTTATTAAACATTGTATATTATGGGGCTGTAGGGATGCCTTAGTGCTTAAGGTGCTTGCCTGCAAAGCCAAAGGACTCAGGTTCAATTCCCCAGGATGTTAGCCAGACTCACAAGGGAGCGCAAACTTCTGGAGTTTGTTTGCACTAGCTGGAGACCTTGGCATGCCCATTCTCTCTCTCTCTCTCTCTCTCTCTCTCGCTCTCTCTCACTCTCTGTCACTCTCGCTCTCTCTGTCTCTCTCTCTCTCTTTCTCTCTCTCTCTCTCTTTCTCTCTCTCTGTCAAATAAATAAATAAAAATAAAATATTTTTAAAATTGTATATTAAACACAGTTTATCATCAAAAATTCAGGGTGAGAAAATTCATTTTTTAAGTTTTCCTCTAAGTAAAGTCACATCAGTTTTGCAGTGCTCCTGAGAACAGTCTTTAAAATATACTGAGTCCATTATATGTAAGAGGAAACAAAAGTGAACCACAAGTAAGTGTTTATTCATGTTTCTAACTACCACTGTATTTGTAAGTTCTTAATAGGAAAATTGACAAGTGGAGAACATTTTTCCTTCAAGATTTTGTGGGATTGTTTGAGAATTATGTCTTTAAGCCTGAGCCTCTGCAACTGTAGCACCATCAGTAGGCACCCTGGCACTGATCATACTCCAAAGCCCTAGGTACTCAGTAGAGTAGAGTAGGGGCCCAAGACCTATTTGAACGCTCTGCCCTTCACAATACCAGTACCCACTTACAAGGGTTGGTGATCACCCACACTATGGATGGAACTCCCTTCTTGCATGGAGTCCCTGAGCCTCCACCATCAGTAGGGACTACGGAGTTGATTGCACCTCAAAGCCCTGGGGACTCAATAGGTTAGGGCAACTAGGGCCCAGATAAGCTACACATCACCCTCCTGCACCCTGCACATCCCCTCACTCCCTGCCTACCTGCCTGTTTCTCCCTAAATAAGACCACCCTAGCACTCCAAAGCCTGGGCACTGAGTAGGCCAAGTCTCCCCGAATCCAGCCAAGACAAGCCTGGAGACTGCACACAGAAAGAGCAACCTGTTCAGATTCAATGGTACCAAGCTGAAAACTGCAAATAAACCACCATCCCACACCCAACTGAATCAAATACGACCAGACAACTCAAAAAAGTTTACAAAAGAGATGTATTACAAAATGACTCTCTCTCCAGATGGGCTAACTCCAATACAAAACAAATAATGCAAGAAATCAAGGCAAGATATTCCAACCAAGAATACCTAGGCCCATAGTGAAAGTCCCCCCCACCCAATGAAAACTTAGAGGAAACTCCAGATTTTGAATTAAAATGAAACTATGATAAACACAGTATACAAACTTAATGAGACCATGAACAAATGGCTGAATGAAATGGAAGAGAATTAAAAGGAACTCAATAAGCAGGTGAATGAAGTCAATAAGACCCAACCAAAAAAAAAAAAAAAAATGAACTTAATAATCAGTGGAATAAACTCAAGGAAGACATGATCAAATTTAAGAATGAATTCCAAGGGACAATAAGATAGTAAAATCAAGGACTAAAAATGTAATTCAAAAAAGCCTAATGAAAACAAAAATGAAATAACCTATTTAAAAGGCTCACAAGAAAGCCTTAGCAACAGAAGAGGTCATGGGAAGGACAGATTACCAGAACTCAAGGACAAGATAGAGGAACTTGACAGGGGGTCCAGAATAAATGATAAGTTCAACAAGATGTGTGAGCACAACATGAGAGAAATGTGTGACACCTTAAAAAGACAAAACATTTGGATCATGAGCATACAAGAAGGGGAAAAGTTAAAGGCCAAGGGTATAAAGAATATCTTCAATAAAACTGTAGAAGAAAAATTTCTAAATCTTACCAAAAAAGAAGCTCATTTAGGTACAGAAAGAATACAGCACACCAGAGAAATGGATCCAGACATAAAATTCCCACATTATATTATAGTTAAAACCAGAAGAGATAAATTACCCAATAGAACTTTAAATTATAACATCTATTGATATGGCAAAAGGCATTAAATACCCACCAACAACAACAGAATGAAAATTTCAAGGCCCAGATGGATTCTACCAAACCTATACTGAAGAACTAAAATGACTAGAGGACCTCAATAATCAGCTGGCTAAGCTCAATGATGACATAAATAAATGCAAGAATGAATTTCAAGAAGCATTAAGAAAATCAAAAAATGATGCAAAAAGGAAACTTGACAGAGGCATAGAAACTATACATTAAAAACAAAAAAAAACAGTGGAAAATATAAAGCAAATTGAACAAGCCCAAAACTCTATAGAAACTCTTAAGTATAGAGCCAGCCAGGTGGAAGATAGAAACTCAGAACTGGAAGACAAAAACAGAAGAAACAGTTCATGAGTCCAAAAGTTTCAATAAGTTCAATTTTTCTTTTTGTGAGCAGAATAAGAGGGAACTATGGGATCCCCTTAAACATCCCAATAATCGGATCATGAGAATACCAGAAGGGGGAGAAATTCAGACCAGAGTCAAGGAGAATTTATTTGACAAAATTGTCAAAGAAAACTTTCCCACTCACTCAAAAGAAAGGCCTATCAAGTTACAAAGAGCTAAGAGTACTCCAAACATGCTGGACCAAAGGAGAAATTCCCAAGACATATTATCATTAAAACTCTAAATACTAATAACAAAGAGAAAGTCCTTTTTCAGCTATGGAGAAACAACACATTAAATATAATTGTAGCCCCATCAGAATTACTTCAGACTTCTCATTGGAAACCCCAAAAGCCAGAAGGACCTGGAATGGAACATTGCCAAGTCTAAGACCTTAGGGCTTCCAACCTAAGCTACTCTACACAGCAAAAGTATCCCTCATAATAGATGGTGAAAGAAAAACTTTCCACAATAAATCTCACCTTTGCAATTATATGAACACAAAACCAAACATACAGAGAGTACTTTAGGGAATTCCCCACACAGAAGAATCAAATAACAAACCTCAAGTATGAAGTAGATCACAATAACCAAACTAGAGAAGGCACAAAAAATTACAAAGTCTAAGAAAACACCAAACCACATAAAAAAAATCACAATATGGCAGGGATTAAATCAAATCTCACAGTTATTACAGTAAACATTAATGGCTTTAAATCACCCATCAAGAGACATAAGCTAACAGGGTGGATCAGAAAATTAGACCCCTCAATTTGCTATCTTTAAGAAACCCACCTCGCCACTAAAGACATACCTACTCCTCAGGGTAAAAGGGTAGAAAATGATATTCCAAGCAAACAGAAATAAGAAAAAAGCAGGCATAGTTATACTAATATCAGATAAAATAAACTTCAAACCAAAAGTAATCAAAAAAGACAAAGAAGGCCCACTTCTTTCTTATCAAGGGAATTATCCAACAAGAGGATATCACAATCATCAATCTTTATGCACCACAATTCATAAAACAAGACCTATTTGACAACAAAACAGAAATAACCACCAACACCATCATAGTCAAGGACTGAAATACTCAACTATCAGCAATAGATATATCATTCAAACAGAAAGTTAGCAGGGAATTAACAGAGCTGAGCAACACCATAGATCAGTTAGACCTAAAAGACATCTACAGAACATTCTACCCCAAATCCACAGATTCCACATTCTTCTCAGCAATCCATGGAACCTTCTTTAAAATAGATCAGGTACCGGGCCATGAAGCCTGCCTCCATATATTTAGGAAGATCAACATAATTTTCTTCATGATATCAGATCACAATGCTGCATTGCTAGAAATTAACAACAAAAGATGTGCCAAGAATCCCACCAGATCCTGGAAACTGAAGAACACACTTTTAAACAATAAATGAGTAGTGGATGAAATAAAAACTGAAATAGCAAAATTTTTAGAATTGAATGACAATGAGAACACATTGTACCAAAATTTATGGGATACAATGAAGGCAGTTCTTAGGGGAAAATTCATAGAACTAAATGGCTTCATAACAAAGACAGACAGATCCCAATTCAATAACCTAACCATCCACCTATAGGCATTGGGAAAACAAGAAGAATCCAACCAAAAAAGCTCCAGACAGAAAGAAATAATTAAGATCAGAGCAAAAATTAATGAATTGGAAACTAAGAAGACAATTAAGAAAATTGATGAAACAAAGAGCTGATGTTTTGAAAAAATAAAGAAGACTGATAAACCCCTGTCCAATTTGATAAAGTGAGAAAAGAGGCACTTCGAGGACTTCCAGCCAAGATGGTGACCGCCTAGCTGTGCTGCAAATCCTGGGAAAGAAAGGCAAGATATTAAGGGTATATAGTGGCTTTTAGGGGAGAGAAATCTGGGAGGGCACAGAGGCTGGGGAACAGGTAATCGCGGATCTCCTCACGGGCGGGTAGCCCACCCCTCACCCCAAATAACCGCCGTTCTCACAGCACCACCCCTGCCGCTGCTGCTGCCCCAGCCGCCGCTGCTGTGCAGGAGACCGCACGGCTGCCACTGCGTGCCGGTTGTTCCCTGTGAGCGGAAGCTTAGACTGCTCTGCACTCTCTTCCACTCGCCCACTTACTGAGTGAGCCCAGTCCCACAGCAGGTGCCACGCAAGCTCAGACTGTGTCTCTCGCTTGTGCAAGCTCAGGTGCCATCCCTTACCTGTCTGCCACACCAGCTGTTCGGCATTGTCCTGTGTGGGGGAGCGCAGACTGCTTCCGGTTCCCACCATTGCCAGCCAGAGTATGAGCTGCTTCAGTGCTTGGTGCCTCAGTGCCATTCCTAGCTTGAATGCAGGCACCTTTGGCACATTACCGCTTGATAACTCAGGCAACTTTGGCGCTCCTGCCAGGCAGTAGATAGGAGGCTTTGGCAAGTGAGAGACAAAGCCCAGACTGCTTGGCAACTGCCCCAGGATGCATAAGATTCCCATTGTTCTTGAGCCCAGGCTGATACACCCACCTCCCTGCCCATACACTGTCATGGGCAGAACACAGATCAAAAGAAATAACATGAAAAATCAAATGCAAGAAAATCCAGTTAGATCACCAAGTCCCACAATGAATACATCTAACCAAAACGTAGAAGAACCAATAGGACCAGAACACCAAATTGAAGCTATGAGCAATGCAACCCTGACCAACCTACTGGTAGAACATGCAGGAAAGCAACAAAGGGCCAATAATCGGGTGGATGCTGCCATCACTAAACTAGAACTAATAGATAAGAAATTGGAAGGATTAGATAAGAAATTGGAAGGATCAAAGAGAGTTAAGAGATTTGAGGGAGAGTGAAAAAAAAAAAAAAGAAGACCTTAAAAATCAGCTGGCCATGATAAATGAAGACATAAAGAAATGCAAGGATGAACTCCAAGAATCATCAAGAAAATCAGAAAATGATGTGAAAAGGGAGCTTGACAGAGGGATGGAAATTATACATAGGAAAGTAGTAGACAATGCAAACTTAATTGAACAAGTTCAACACTCGCTAGAAGCTCTCAAGAATAGAGTCAGCCAAGTGGAGGATAGAAACTCTGATCTGGAAGACAAGATGGAAGAAACAGTTAGAGAGTTCAAAAATTTCAGTAAGTTCAAAAGCTCCTGTGAACAGAACATGAGGGAATTGTGGGATACACTTAAACGTCCAAATATCAAGATCATTGGAATACCAGAAGGAGAAGAAATTCAGACCAAAGGCATGGAGAACCTATTTAACAAAATAATAGTAGAAAACGTTCTGAGTCTCTTAAAAGAAAGGCCCATCAAGATACAAGAAGCCAATAGAACTCCAAACAGACCGGACCAAAGGAGAAACTCTCCAAGACATATTATCATTAAGACTCTAAACATTGACACCAAAGAGAAAATCCTAAAAGTAGCTAGGGAAAAACAGCACACCACCTTCAAAGGTAACCCCATCAGAATTACTTCAGACTTCTCAATGGAAACCCTGAAAGCTAGAAGGGCCTGGAATGAAACACTGCAAAGTCTAAGAACCTATGGCTTCCAACCCAAGCTACTCTACCCAGCAAAAGTATCCCTCATAATAGATGGTGAAAGAAAAACATTCCACGACAAAACTCAGCTTTACAATTATATGAACACAAAAACAAACCTACAGAGAGTATTTCAGGAAATTCTCCACAGAGAAGAAAAAAAATAGTCAAACACAATTGCCCACAAGAAGCAGATCACAACAACGAAACTCAGAGTAGGCACAAAAAACTTCAACTTCCATGAAAACACCAACCCACATTTACCATCACAATATGGCAGGGATCAAATCAAATCTCACAGTCATTACCCTAAATATTAATGGCCTTAATTCACCCATCAAGAGACACAAGCTAACAGGATGGATCAAAAAATTAGACCTCTCAATCTGCTGCCTTCAAGAAACCCACCTCACCATTAAAGACAGACACCTCCTCAGGGTGAAAGGGTGGAAAACAGTATTCCAAGCAAATGAAAATAAGAAACAAGCAGGTGTAGCTATCTTAATATCAGGTAAAATAGACTTCAAACCAAAAAAAATCAAAAAAGACAAAGAAGGCCACTTCCTACTTATCAAGGGAATGATCCATCAAGAGGATATTACAATCATAAATCTGTATGCACCAAACACAGGGGCACCACAGTTCATAAAACAAAACCTACTTGACAATAAAACAGAAATAACCACAAACACCATCATAGCTGGGGACTTCAATACACCATTATCAGTAATAGACATTTCATCCAAACAGAAATTCAACAGGGAAGTAAGAGCAGCTCAACAAAACCATAGATCACTTAGACCTAATGGACATCTACAGAACCTTCCATCCCAAATCCGCAGATTACACATTCTTCTCAGCAGCCCATGGAACATTCTCTAAAATAGAACATATACTGGGTCACAAAGACTGCCTCCACATATTTAGGAAGATTGACATAATTCCCTGCATGATATCAGATCACAATGCTATGTTGCTAGAAATCAACAACAAAAGACCCACCAAGAATCCCAATGACACCTGGAAACTGAACAGCACACTTTTAAACAATAAATGGATAGTGGATGAAATAAAAAATGAAATTGCAAAATTTCTGGAATGGAATGACAATGAGAACACACCGTACCAAAACTTATAGGACACAAAGAAGGCGGTCCTCAGGGGAAAATTCATAGCACTCAATGCTTTCGTAAAAAAGACCGAAAGGTCCCAAATCAATGACCTCACCATCCACCTAAAGGCACTGGAAAAACAAGAAAAATCCAACCCGAAGAGCTCCAGAAGGAAAGAAATACTTAAAATCAGTGCAGAAATCAATGAACTGGAAACGAACGAAACAATTAAGACAATTGACAAAACAAAGAGCTGGTTCGTTGAAAAAATAAAAAAGATTGACAAACCCCTGGCCAATCTGATCAAGCAAAAAAAGGAGAAGCTTCAAATTAACAAAATTCAAAATGAAAAAATGAGATCATAACAGACATAAGTGAAATTGGGAGAATCATCAGGACTTATTTCAAAAACCTCTACTCCACAAAACTGGATAATGTGGAGGAGATGGATAAATTCTTGGATGCATACCATCTACCAAAGCTAAACACAGAGCAGATTAATCACCTCAATCAACCCATCACACTCATAGAGATTGAAAAAGTAATAAAAAACCTCCCAAAAAAGAGGAGTCCAGGACCAGATGGCTTCTCAGCTGAACTCTAACAAACCTTCATGGAAGAACTCAAACCAATCTTCCTCAAACTGTGCCACACAATTGGTGAACAGGGAAAGGTACCCAACTCCTTTTATGAAGCTAGCATCACCCTAATTCCATAACCAGGCAGAGATGCCACAAGAAAAGAAAACTACCGGCCTATTTCCCTGATGAATTCAGATGCAAAGATCCTAAACAAAATCCTTGCAAACCGAATCCAACAACACATCAAAAGCATTATACACCTTGACCAAGTGGGATTCATTCCAGGAACACAGGGGTGATTCAACATACGGAAATCTGTCAATGTAATACACCACATAAACAAGGTTAAACATTAAAACCACATGATCATTTCGACAGATGCACAAAAGGCCTTTGACAAGATTCAACATCACTTCATGTTCAAAACATTGGAGAGAATTGGCATGGTTGGTTCATATCTTAACCTAATAAAGGCAATATACGAAGCTCCGAAGGCCCAAATAATACTTAATGGAGAGAGACTGGAGGAATTCCCATTAAGATCAGGAACAAGATGGGGTTGTCCACTCTCACCTCTGCTTTTCAATGTAGTACTGGAAGTCCTAGCTCAAGCAATAAGACAGGAGAAGGAAATGAAAGGGATACAATTTGGAAAGGAAGAAGTTAAGTTAGCTTTATTTGCTGATGACATGATTATATATGTAAGAGACCCGAGAGACTCCATCCCAAAACTCCTGAAGGTGAATAACACCTATAGCAAAGTAGCAGGATACAAAATCAATGTACAAAAATCAGTAGCCTTCCTTTATGCAAAGGACAAAGATACGGAAAAAGAAATAAGGGACATAGTCCCATTTTCAATTGCAACAAAAAAAAATAAAATACCTTGGAAATACATTAACCAAGGAAATGAAAGATCTATTCAATGAAAACATAAAAACACTCAAAAAAGAAATTGAGGCAGAATTGACAAAATGGAAAGACCTCCCATGTTCCTGGATAGGCAGAATTAACATTGTGAAGATGACAATCCTACCAAAGGCAATATACAGATTTAATGCAATTCCAATTAAAATCCCTACCTTGTTCTTCACAGAGATAGAAAAAATGATCTCAAATTTCATATGGAAAGGCAGAAGGCCTTGCATTTCCAAACATATCCTCAGCAAAAAAAAAAAAAAAATACCTCTGGAGGCATCACCATACCTGATCTAAAGCTATATTACAAAGCCATAGTAATAAAAAGAGCATGGTACTGGCATAAAAACAGGAGTATAGATCAATGGAATAGACTTGAGGACCCAGGACTTTGGGTCAAGCAACTATAGCTACTTGATATTCGATAAAGGCCCAAACAATATAGGCTGGAGAAAAGACAGCATCTTCAACAAATGGTGCTGGAGAAACTGGATAACCATATGCAGGAATCTGAAACTTGACCCACACATTTCACCATGCACTACACTCAAGTCCAAATGGATCAAAGATCTCAATATAAGACCAGAAACTCGAATACTACTGGAAGAAAATTTAGGAAGTACTTTCCATGATATAGGAATGGAAAAAGACTTCTTGAACAAAACCCCAGTAGCTCATGAACTTAAACCGTCACTCAACCAATGGGATCACATGAAGCTGAAGTGTTTCTTTCCAGACAAGCATACAATAAGCAAAGCCAACAGATCACCCACAGAATGGGAGAAAATATTTGTGGGTTATCCAACTGATAAAGGCCTAATCTCTAGAATCTACAAAGATCTCAAAATTTTAACAGTAAGAGGTCAAACACCCCACTCACAAATTGTGGCAAAGAGCTGAACAGGCAGTTCACAGAGGAAGAAATAGAAATGGCAAACAGACACTTAAGAAAATGTTCATCATCTCTAATCATCAGAGAAATGCAAATTAAAACAACTATGAGATTCCACCTTACCCCAATAAGGATAGCAAACATCAAAAAATCAAATAAAAATAAATGTTGACGAGGATGTGGAGAAGTAGGAACACTCATCCACTGTTGGTGGGAATGTAGGATGGTACAACCACTTTGGAAAGCAATATGGAGACTTCTGAAAAAGCTGAGTATAGAGATACCAACAGACCGAGTTATTCCCTTACTGGGCATCTACCCTAAAACCTTCAAACCACAGGCTGGAGAGATTTGCTCAACCATGTTTGTAGAAGCTCAATTTGTAATAGCTAAGAGCTGGAATCAACCCAGATGTCCATCACTAGAAGAATGGATAACTAAGATGTGGTTTATCTGCACAATGGAATTCTATACAGCAGTAAGAAAAAAATGACAGAATGAAATTTGAGGAAAATGGTTGAACCTGGAACAGATCATTCTCAGTGAACTTACCCAATCACAGAAAAATAATCGCCACATAGTGTCACTCATCTACAGCACCTAACCTGAATCTCCCCAAGATACCTTACATACCCAGCAAGCATCTCCTAGACTAGACACTAGGATGGAAGGGGACGGAGGGGAGGGCATCAAAGGGCTGGGAAACACAAATCTAGACCCAAACGGCAATGGTACCATAATGTTCAACTTACTAAAAGACAGACCAAATGGCTGATCCTTCACCAGGCCCTTATAGGGAACACCTGAACCATAAGACACTGGAGAGGGTAACCTTAATCTCCTACATCTTCCCTCCCTCACTTCCCCTCTCCCTCTCCCTCTCTCTCTTATCTCTAACTCTTTTATATTAGTTATCTTTTTCCTCATTTTCTTAGTGGGCACTGACCTGTAACTCCCAGATCCAGCATGGGGCTATCATCCACAATGAGCTTTTGATCAGAGAGACCTACAAGGTTTACTAAAAGACAGACAGATTTCTGTCAGAGTACTTGATGACCCACCAAAGTCTAGTGGTAAGACCCTACTTCTGAAGACACCTTATGTGATTGACATGCAAATTAGAATGGCATAGCTGGAAGTTGGAAGAGTGTCAGTCCCCAGACAGTCAGTGCGTCTAGTGCCAGAAGGTGCTACATGGGCGACTGGGGGAAAATGACCAATATCTGTCGAAGCAACGCATGGTCTAACCTAGTTAGCAGCAAATAACTTGTTGATGCCCACACAAGTGCAGTGGTGGCACACAGCCATGGTGGGGAACCAACTGCTCTCAATTTGGCTGACTGATCCCCTCACTGGTATGGGACCCATAGCTGGAACTGGGAAACAAGTCAGAACCATATCCAAACATAAGCCCACTCTTCAATATCAAGCTACCATCAATTGTGGGCTAAAAGAGGGCCTACACCTATTAAATTCTCTATTAAAAAAAAGAAAAGTAAGGGTTATCTCATTTGTCCTGGTGCTAACTTACTCTCCGTTGGAGAATCTGCTTCTCTTTTTCAGATAGATGTAGATCCTAAGGAGAGAGCCACCCCATCATACCTCCAAAGGGCCCCGGCTGAAACTAAGAAAAATTGGAGAAACAAGCAAGGCGGCTGTTTTCCTGATGAACCGGATACCAGCACAAGGGGGAAGGAGATCAGCACAGAGAAAATCAACTCCTACCAAATCAGAGAGCCAGAGCCTCAGAGGCCCCCAACACCTCATCACTGAAGCAGATCAAAAATGAACCCAACATGGCTCAGGGAAATTTTGCGGAAGAGGGGGCGGAAAGAATGTCAGAGCCACATGTTGGGTCATGATATGGAGAGACATTTAGCTTACCCATAACTGTGGGCTAACTCCACAATGCATGACCCGTATACCTCAACAAGGAGGGGCCAAGGGGAGAGGGTAGGTCACGGATGAGCCTAATAATGGTACCAAACTGACTGTATTTGCTGAATACAAAACTGACTAACAAAGAAAAAAAAAGAAGAAGAAGAAGTAAAAACAACCAGGGCAAGTTATTAAAAAAAAAAAAAAAGAGGCACTTCAAATTAATAAAATTAGAGAAAAAGAAAAGCAGCAACCACAACAGACATAAGTGAAATTGGGAAAATCATCAGGACTTACTTCAAAAAACTTTACTGCACGAAACAGGATAATTTGGAGGAAATAGATGAATTCCTGGACACATGCCACCTACAAAAGCTTAACTCTGAGCATATTAAACTCCTAAACAAACCTATCACAGCCATAGAGAATGAAAAGGTAATCAAAAACCTCCCCAAAAAGAAGATCCAGGACCACATGGCTTCTCAGTTGAATTCTATCAATCCTTCATGGAAAAATTAAACCAATTTTTCTCAAACTGTGCCACAAAATCAAAGAACAGGGAAAACTCTCCAACTCCTTTTAGGAAGCTAGTATTACCCTAATACCAAAACCAGGCAGAGATGCCACAAGAAAAGAAAACTACAGGCCACAAGAAAAGAAAAATTATGGGCCTATTTCCCTGATGAACTTAGATGTAAAGATCCTGAACAATATCTTCACAAACCAAATTCAACAATACATCAAAAGTATTATCCACCTTAATCAAATAGGCTTCATCCCAGGAAGGCAGGGTTGGTTCAATATATGTCAATGTAATACACCACATAAATAAGCTTAAACAGAAAAACCTCATGATCATTTCAATACATGAAAAGAGGTCTTTGACAAAATACAACATAACTTTATGATCAGAACATTGGAGAGAAAAGGCATGGGAGGTTTATAACTCACCATAATAAAGGCTGTATATAAAGCTCCTAAAGCCCAAATAATACTTAATGGGGAGAGACTGCAGGAATTCCCATTGAGATCAGGAACAAGACAGGGGTGTCCACTCTCACCTCTTCTCTTCCACATAGTACTGGAAGTCCTAGCTCAAGGAATAAAACAGGAGAAAGAAATAAAAGGGATATAAATTGGAAAGGAAGTGGTTAAGATAGCCCTAGTCATAGATGATATGATTCTATACATAAGAAAACCAAGAACTTCCATCTCAAAACTATTAAAGGTGATTAACTCCTTCAGCAAAGTAGCAGGATACAAAATCAATGCACAAAAATCAGTAGCCTTTCTGTATGCAAAATGCAAAGATACAGAGAAATAAATAAGCTACATTGTCCTATTTTTAATAACAAATAAATAAATAAATAAATAAATAAATAAATAAATAAATAAAATACCTTGGAATAACATTAACCAAGGATGTGAAAGAACTATACAATGAAAACATAAAAACTGAAGAAAAATATTGAGGACTTGAGAAAGAAAGACTAAAAGGTTGGATCTTCATCAGGTCCTTAGATGGAACACCTGAAGCAAAGGACCATGGAGAGGGTATGATGAAGAGTAACCTTAATCTTCTCCTGTTTCTCTCTCTCTCTCTCTCTCTCTCTCTCTCTCTCTCTCTCTCTCTCTCTCTCTCCCTCTCTCTCTCCCTCTTTTCATCTTCTATCTTTTTATTTTATATTACCTACCTTTTTCTTCATTCTTTTCCCTTGACGCTGGCCTATAATTACCAGTACCAGGATGCAGTTAACATCCTCAATGAGCTGTTGACCAGAGAGACCTTCAAGGTTTCCCAAAAGAATACAGATTTCTATCAGAGCACTTATTTACCCACCAAAGGCTAAGGGTAAGACCCCACTGCTGAAGACACAATATGTTATTGGTACAGAACATGGAGCAACCTGGCTGGAATCTGAAAGACAGTCAGTCCAAGACAGTTAGCTTCTCTAGTGCTACAAGGTGCTACATGAGCAACTGAGGAAAAATGACCAACATCTGTCCAAGCAACTCATGGTCTAAGCTATTCAGCAGCAAACAACATGATGTAATGCTTACACAAGTAACATAGTGGCACACAGCCATGGTGGTAACCAGCCGCTCTTGAATTGGGTAATGGATCCATTCAGTGGAATGGAAACCATAGCTAGAACTGGGAAACAAGTCAGAACCATATTTAAAAACTGAGTCTGCTATCCAATATCAAGCTCCCACAAATCATGGGTGACAAGAGGACCTACACCTATTAAATTCCCTCTAAAATAATAATGGTGCCAGGCATGGTGGCACACGCCTTTAATCCCAGCACCGGGAGGCAGAGGTAGGAGGATCGCTGTGAGTTTCGAGGCCACCCTGAGACTCCATAGTGAATTCCAGGTCAGCCTGGGCTAGAGTGAGACCCCACCTCGAAAAACCAAAAAAAATAAAAAATAAAAAATAAAATAAAATAAAATAAAATAAAATAAAATAAAATAAAATAATAATGGTTATCCCACTTGTCTGGTGCTGGCTTTACTCTCCATTGGAGAATTTGCTTATTTTTTTTCATATGGACGTAGATCCTGAGGAGAGATTCAGCCCATTGCACCTCACCAGGCCCCCAGCTGAAACCATAGAGTAAATGGGTGAAATGAGCAAGAGTGCTGCTTTCTTGGTGAACCTGGTACCAGCGCAAGGGTGAAGGAGTTAGACACAGACAGCACTCAACTCCTACCAAGCCAGATATCCAGAGATACAAAGATTCCCAAGACCTCATCACTGAAGCAGACCTAAAATATACCCAGCATCCCTCAGGGAAATTCATGGAAGAGTGGGTGGAAAGATTGTTAGAGCCACAAGTTGGGACATTGTGCATGGAGACATTACCTCTTCCCCATAAGTGATGGCTACCCCCACAGTGCATGATCCATAATCCCCAATGAGGATGGTCCCTTTGGATGGGGGAGGACAGAAAGAAAGGTAATGATGGTAACCACATGGCTATTTACACACTGAGTATATACATAACTAATAAAGAAAACAAATTCCTTCAAATTGAATCCATGAACATCAAAAGTATCATCCACCCCAGTAAAGTAGGCTTCATCCTAGGGATGCAGAGATGCTACAAAATACAAAAAAAAAAAAAAGATAAACGTAATTAATCACGTAAATCACATAAATGGACTTAATGATCAGAATTACATGATAATTTCAACATAGAGAGAAAAGGCTTTCAACACAAAACAGCATACCTTTATGATTAAAATACTGAAGAGGCCAGGGATTGAGGGACCATAATTCAACATAATAAGGGTTATATATAACAGACCCAATTACCATATCATATTAAATTGGAAAACCTTGAAGCATTCCCACTAATGATTGGAGAATATATTGATGTCCACTTTCACCATTGTTATTTAACATCAAACTTGAAGTCTCAGCTCAGAGAACAGACAACAGAAGTAAATAAAGGGGATATAAATGGGAGATGAACAAGTCAAAATAGCCCTATTTGCAGATGATATGATTCTATACATTAGTGACACAAAAGACTATACCACAAAACTACAAGTGGGTAATTCTTTCAGAAATGTGGTAGGATAGAAAATCAATACAGAAAAATTAGTAGCATTTGTGGACACCCATGAAAAACATACAGAGAAAAAAATAAGAGAATTAATCCCATTTACAATAACTACAAAAAAATTTTTGGAATATTCCTGACAAAAAAGTGAAAGACCTCTTCAATGAAAACATAGAAACATTGAAGAAATAAATTGAGGAAGACATGAGGATATGGAAAGCTCTCCCATGCTCATGAATCAGAAGAATTGATTTCATGAAAAGGCCAATCTCACAAAAACAATATACAGACTCAAAGAAATTCTAACCAATATTCCAGCAACATTCTTCTCAGAAATAGAAAAAAATAGTCTCAAAATGTATATGGAAGCACAGAAGGCTCTGGATTGCCAAAAATATCCTTAGCAAAGGGAATACTACTGGTGGTATTCCCATACCTCATTTCAAGATATACTACAAAGCCATAGTAATAAATGCAACATGGTATTGGCACTAGACAGACACATAGATCAACTAAATAGATTTGGTAATCCAGGTATAAATCATAGTAACTACAGCTGCTAAACTTTGTCAACAAAGGGCAAAAATGCAAACTGGATAAAAGACAGTATTTTCTACAAATGGTACCAGAAAAAATAGATAACCACATGTAGAAAAATGAATCTACACCATCTCCTCTGACCCTATACAAAAATCAACTCAAAATGGACCAAGGACCTCCCTTTAAGTCCTAAAACTCAACAATGACTACAAGACAAAATAGGAAGAAAACTTCAAAGATTTCTTAATAAGTTCCCAGTAGCCCAGAGAATTAGACCAACCCTTAACTGTTGTGAGTTCATAAAATTAAAAAACTGTCATACTGATAAGCAAGCCATCAGCAAGGTCAATAGACATCCCACAGAATGGTAGAAAATCATCATATTAGAATACACAAAAAACTCAAAAAAGCTAAGCAATAAAAATTCAAGAAACTCACTCAAAATGAAAAAAGAAAAAAAAAAATGCTGAGGGACCTGAATTGAGTTCATTGACTCAACAGTACATAGATGTTCAACATTTTTAGCTGTCAGGGAACTGCAAATTAAAATGGCTTTGACATTCCATTTCCCTCCAGTCAGAATGTCTATTATCAGAAAATCAAATGACAACAGATGCTGGTGAAGTGGTGGGGAAAGAGGAGCTCTCATCCACTGTTGGTGCAAGTGCAAACTGGTACAGCCATTATGGAATCTACATGGAGATTCCTCAAAAATCTGAAAATAGGTCTAAAATTTGATCCAGCTATACCACTCCTGGACACTTATGCTAAAGACTCTACTCTTTATGACAGAGACACTTGATCAGCCATGTTTGTGTTCATATAGCTAGGAATTGGAAGTAGACCAGATGCCCAATAACTGATGAATGGATAATGAATATGTGGTACATATACACAATGGAATTATACTCAGCAATAAAGAAAAATGAAATAATGAAACTTGCAGGAAATTGATGGACTTGGGAAAAAACATGCTAAGAGATGTTACTTAAACATAGAAAGACAAACACCACATGTTCTCTCTTATATTTCATTCCTAACATGGAACAGCTTGATTTGTATAAAAATTGTAGTATCAATAGAATTGCCAAGGAACTACAGTGAGACTTCTTGGAGAGAGGAGGAACAGGGAGGAATGATAGGAGGAGATATTTTACAGACAATTGGAGAGACAGAATACAGGGAAAGAAGGGTTTTGGTGGTACTGAGGTGTTGCAGTCAGGTTCACGTTACTGGCAGAAGTCACCTGACCAAGAGCAGCTTGTGGGAAACAAGGTTTATTTTGGCTTACAGACTCAATGGGGAAGCTCCATGATGGCAGGGGAAATGATGACATAAGCAGAGGGTGGACATCACCTCCTGGCCAACATCAGGTGGACAACAGGAACAGTAAAGTGTGCCAAACACTGGCAAGGGAAAACGGGCTATAACACCCATAAGCCTGCCCCTAAAAATCCACTGCCTCCATAAGGCATTAATTCCCAAATCTCCATCAGCTGGGAACCTAGCATTCAGAGCACCCAGGTTTATGGGGGACACATGAATCAAACCACCACATGGGGTAAAGGAGGATAGAGGTGGATAATACACAAAACTAATGACTTCATGAATAACTACCAGAGAAATGTTCCTCCTAGTTAGCTAATTAAAAGATATAACTAGAGCTGGGCATGGTGGTATATGCCTTTAATCCCAGCTCTTGCAAGGCAAAAGTAGGAAGACCACTGTGAGTTAGAAGCCAGCCTGAGAATACATAGTAAATTCCAGATTAGCCTCATCTAGAGTGAGATGCTACCGAAAAAAAAAAAGACATAATTAATAATAGGGTGGGGTTGGCATCCTGGGCATAAATAGCCTATAGGCCATGAAGAAAGCATAATCCTAAAACCATAGGCTTTTGCTGGTGAAACTTCCCCCACACAGTGAGCTATTCATCAAAGAAGCCCATGAGAACTCCAAAATAATACAGGCTATTGCCAAACTTCTTGGTTATCCACCCAATCTAAATGATAAGGTTCTATTGCTGAAGACACCACAACCTGTAGTCACAGGATATCAATAGATCATGTTAGAACTGGAAAGATGGCCAATTCCCTGCTAGCTAGCTCTCATAGTGCTATAAAGTACTATGCAAGCTACCAGAGGATAATTTTCACCAACAGCATGAACAAGCAGGAGATCCTCAAACTGCAAAAGCAACTAGCTGGCCAAGATATACACACCTGTGCAAAAGTAGCACACAAGCTATGGGAGTAATCAACTGCTATCTGATTGGAAATGAGCCCTGCTAGTACTGAGAACCAAGTCAGAAGCCTATGGGTAGGAAGATATAGAGTGAAGTTCTTACTATTTTAGGGCTAAGATGAGAGGGTATACCTGTAAAAATGCTTTTTTTTTTTTTAATTACTGTGTTATCCCCCTTTGATCTATACTGCTCTTACTCTTGGATGGAGCATCTGCATTTTGCAGATGGTGGTGAATACTAGGGAGACTTAAGATTCATCAATATAAGATCCATCCAACAATACAAGAAAATACAGTCAACTGCCTAGAGCCATCTGCAAGGGCCCAGGAGACATTTTGGAGGGATTAGCAAATTAAACCTAAGTGCTACTATCAGTGCTATCCTGAGAATCTCCTCCAGAGAGATGGCCAAAGGTACTGAGGAGATTCAAAACTCATTGAAGCAGAGTGTCAGGGGATGTGGAGCACTGAACACTAAAGGAGATCTATTACCCCCACTCCAAAACTCAGAGAACATTAAAGAAGAGGGATTAGAAATATTCTAAGAGTCACAGAATGGGAAGGAGTGTACTGAGACATTGTCCACCCCTAGAGACTGGAACATTCATGACTCCATAGACAAAACTGATGACCCCACTGAGATAGGCCCTCAGTGGAATAGGGCAGGAAGAAGGACCATTAGACTATAACATGATGAGAAAATGACTAATATGCAATATGTTCACAGAGTAAAGTTCACAAGTAATCAATTAAAATTAAATAATTTAAACACAAATCAAAGAAATAATAAAATTTAAAAAGAATTATGGCTTTTAAGCAAAACTCCCTCTAGAAAAAATGACACACTAAAACCATAACATGGTAAACTAGAAAATTTACTATTTGTCTGTTGATTCACTTTATCATTCTTCAGACTTTTTTCCTTAATTTTATTTTTTTATTAAGAACATACTTTGTATGGATATATCATGTATTGGAACTCCTGCCTCCATTTCCCATGGGTCCACCCTCAGTAGGGTTGCTTGTATTCTCCACGGGGTTATGGGTTATGCATCATGACGTTCAATCTGTGGCTCTTAGAATCTTTCCACCTCCTCTTCCACAAAATTACCTGAGCTTTTGTGGGTGTATTTTAAGTTTACTTCAGTGATGAACTTTTAGGAGCCTCTGGAATTTAAAATGACTGTTTTATCACCCTTTGATCTATTCTGTTCTTACTCTTGGATAGACAATCTGCTTTGGTATGTGTTGAGTATCTTCAGCATCTGTCCCCTTCTCCCTGGTGCTGATTGTCAGGCTCACCATGGAAGCAGCACTTGTGCTCATCTCCCCACTTTCTCTGTGGTTTCGCCTGGGCCTTGACTAAGATTTGAAGATTTGTTTATCTCCTCAGGTTTCACTACCTTCTGAAAAAGTAAAACAGACTATTCATGGGAGAGTGAAGTCAACGTAGATTAAATTGAATAAGCATTCTTAATTTGGGAAGAGTTTGATGGATGTAGCCCCTTTTAAGCCAAAGACTAGTTGAAACTTGACATTGGAGAGCATAATCTTTGTCTTCATAGAATTCAGACATGGTTCCCAGTTCCAGATATGTGTTTCCTTCCACAAAGGCTGTGTGCCACCACTGTGTACCACTGGTGTGTACTTCTTGTCAGGCATGTTGTTTCTGAGTAGCTTAGACCCCTGTTTGCTCATGCTTACTGTTGGCCACTTTCACCCAGTAGCTCAGGTAGTGCTTTCCAACACTAGATGGGATAACTGTCTGGGAACTGTCTCTCTTTCAAATCCCAGCCAGGTGTCTCCATGTTCTGTGTCAGCAATATATGGTGTCTTCAGCAATAGAGACTTACCTGTTACCTATGTGCTTTGATATAAGCCTGTCTTGTTTTGGGGACCTAGTAGTTCTCTCCAAACAACAGCTTAATGTGGGTAGCACATATTTCTGGTACTTCAAGTTACTGGTCAAAGCCCAATTGTTTTAAGGTTAGGCTTCATCCCACTCTCTCCAGGGCCCTGCTTTTCAGGTGGTTTCCCTGTACTCCTGTTGACAGTTACGTTTTTTAGGTTACCTTCAAGGAGAAAGGTTTCTTTCTTCTTCATTTTGGGTTGTTTTTTGTTTAATTCCTCCCACTCTCCCCTTCCCCTCCCCTAAACCCTACCATTTTTGTTATCTGGGACTCAAGTTGCCTATCTGGTATGCCAGCAACTCAAGCTGATCCAGTTTAGGTACTGCAGATGAGTGAGAACATATGGCATTTGTCTTTCTATGTTAGTGTGTGTTTGTTGAGTATGAACTCTTCCAAGTCCATCCATTTTCCTATAAATTTCATTGAATCATTTTTATCTTACTGCTTGATAGAATTCCATTGTGCATAAGTACCACAACTTTGTTATCCATTCATTCAATGATGAGCACCTGGGTTGATTCCAGTTCCTAGCTCTTATAAATTGAGCAGCTATAAACATGGTTTAGCAGATATCTCTGTAGTGAAGAGTAGATCATTTATGGTAAATGTCCAGTAAGGAAATAATTAGGTGTGTTGGTAGCTCTATATTCATCTTTTTCAGGAATTGCCATACTTATTTCCATAGTGGTTGTACAAGTTTGCATTCCCACCAATAGTGAATGAGGGTGCCTCTTTCCCCACATTCTCAGTAATATTTGTTGTCATTTGATTTTTTACTGAGTACAATCCTTAGTGGAGTAAGGTGGAATCTCATAGTTGTTTTAGTTTTCATTTCCCTAATGGTTAGAGATATTTAACATTTTCTTAAGTGTTTGTTAGCCATTTGTATTTCTTCCTCTGAGAACTCCCTATTCAGTTCACTACTCCATTTTTTTCAGTGGGTTGTTTTATTATTTATTTATTTGTTTGTTTGTTTATTTATTTATTTATTTATTTATTTATTTTTGAGTTTTTTATAGATTCTGGATATTAGGCCTCTGTCAGTGGTACAGCTGGCAAAAATTTTCTAGCCTTCTGTGGGTAATCTATAGGCTCTTCTTATGATACATTAATCTGTGCAAAAGCTTTCTAGCTTCATGAAATCCCATAGGTTGAGAGATTATTTAATTTCTTGGGCTACAGGGTATTGTTCAGGAATTCCTTTCCCATTCCTATATCATGGAGAGTGCCTCCTATTTTTCTTCCAATATTTGAAGGGTTTCAGGTCTTATATTGAGGTCTTTAATCCATTTGAACTTGATTTTGTGTATGGTGAGATGAGTGGGTCTAGTTTTATTTTTCTACATGTGGTTATCCAATTTGCCTAACACCATTTGTTGAATATGCTGTCTTTTCTCCAGTCTATGTTATTGGCACCTTTGTCAAAGACACGTCATTGTAGCTACTTGACCTAAGTTCCAAGTCTTCAATTCTGTTCCATTGGTCTATGTTTCTGTTCTTATGCCAGTACCATGCTGTTTTTGTTACTAAGTCATTTTAGCCTTATTTGCAGATGACATGATCCGATACATAAGTGACCCGAAAGTCTCCATCTCAAAACTTCTAAAGGTGATTAATTCCTTCATCAAAGTGGCAGGATACAAAATAAACACTCAAAAATCAGTAGCTAGAAAGGACAATATACAGAAAAAGAAGTCAGCGAGCCTGTCCCATTGTCAATAGTCCCCCAAAATAAAATACCTTCGAATGACACTTACAAAGTATGTGAAGGGCCTATATAATGAAAACTTTAAAAAACTCAAGAAAGAAACTTAGGAGGACTTGAACAGATGGAAAGACCTCCCATGCTCCTGGATAGGTAGAATTAATATTGTGAGAATAGCAATTTTACCAAAAGCAATATACAGATTTAATGCAATACCAATAAAAATTCCAGCATCATTCTTCAAAAAGTTAGAAAACAATGATTTCTAAATTCATATGGAATGGTAGCAGACCTTAGATATCCAAATACTAAGCAAAGGAAATACCTCTGGGGTATCTCCATACATGGTTAGACTTTTTTTTTAAACGTAACTTCTTTATAGTTTATTTATTTGTTTATACTTCTTTATATTTTATTTATTTATTTATTGAAGAGAGAAAATGAAGAGAGAGAGATATAACATGCCAGGCCCTTTAGCCACTGCAAACAATCTCTAGACACATGGACCACCTTGTGCTTCTGGCTGACATGGGTACTGGTGAATCAAACCTGGATTCTTGGGCTTTGCAGTCAAGTGCCGTAATCACTAAGCATTCTCTCCACCCCAACCCCACATCCAGACAGACCTTTATAACCCAGTAGACTTCATACTTGTAATCTGTCTGATATCACAAGAGTGCCCTATCATGCCAAATCCTAACTGACATTTTCAAATGATGATATTCACTGGTAAATTTATTACATTTTAATCACTGTTGTGTAGATAATTGAAAAAATAAATCTATTAGTCTAGTACTTTAGGCCCAAATAAAATAGATTTAAATTTCATAGCATGTGTCTTTGAACATTTGTCATGAGCCACACATGTCACCAGGAATGACTGATGACTCTTTGTCAAGAATTCCAATACTAGTAGAGTGCTGTTGAGAAGCACTCAGAAAGTGAAGCCTATTTTCAACTTCAATTTAAACTTTAGTTAAGTAACCAAAGTTCATTTAAAAAAATTGTCAGTGGCCTCTGTGCTAGAGACAGTTTTCTAAGTCAAATTTCATAAATGTTGCTGTATTTGCTTATATTTATATTTTTGGCATGTGTGGTGGTGCACATCTTTAATCCCAGCACTCAGAAGGCAGATGTTGCAATTAGTTCAAGGCCATTCTGAGACTGCACAGTGAATTTCAGGTCAACCTAGACTAGAGAGAGACACTACCTCGAAATTATATGTATACATACACATATATATATATTTTTTCAGGTAAAGAAAAGTATTTGGGGGACACTAAGTATTAAATATTTCATGAAATTGTTTTCCTGTAGTGACAGCTTGCAACCACTAGAGGGATGTCATTACATTGAAATGAAACAGTATTTAACTTTCCCAGCCATTAGTACACATTTAAAATATTTACAGTGAATACTTTGATTTTTTTTTCCATTTTTATTTTTTATTTTATCATTATTATTTTTTTACAGTCAGTTTGGTACCATTATTAGGCTCCTCCGTGACCTACCCCCGCCCCTTGACCCCTCCTTGTTGGGGTATATGGATCATGCATTGTGGAGTTAGCCCACAGGTATGGGTAAGCTAAATGTCTCTGCATAGCAAGACCCAACATGTGGCTCTGACATTCTTTCCGCCCCCTCTTCCGCAAAATTTCCCTGAGCCATGTTGGGACTGCTTCAGTGATGAGGTGTTGGGGGCCTCTGAGGCTCTGGCTCTCTGATTTGGTAGGAGTTGATTTTTGTCTGCGCTGATCTCCTTCCCCCTTGTGCTGGTATCCGGTTCATCAGGAAAACAGCCCCCTTGCTTGTTTCACCAATTTTTCTTAGTTTCAGCCTGGGCCCTTTTGAGGTATGGTGGGGTGGCTCTCTCCTTAGGATCTACATCTATCTGAAAAAGAGAAGCAGATTCTCCAACGGATAGTAAGTTAGCATCAGGACAAATGAGATAACCCCCTTTTTTATAGAGAATTTAATAGGTGTGGGCCCTCTTGTAGCCCACAATTGATGGTAGCTTGATACTTTGAGAGGAGATATCTGATCTCAGCATAACTAACTCTTGTTTTTGAAAAGTAATGTAACCTAAACTCGCCTATCTACCTATAATCTATCTATCCACCTATCATCTCTTTATCATTTAATTTAGCTACTCAAGTTACATAGTTATATTAGAATCAGTGTTAGTTATAGAAGCCATAAATTCTACATTCTCATAAAATTAGGTTATATAATAAACAAATGCTATTCTGTCATGGTTATTTATTTATTAAAGGGAGTAGTCTTTGATCATCTTTGTGTTCCCAGGGTCCTGATTCCAGGAAATATTCAAAGAGATTTAGCCAGAAACTTTTGGAGCAAGGGCTTTGACAGTCTCTAAATGTAGCACATAATTCTTTTGAGGATTACAAAAAAATGATAATATAATGTTATAGCACAGCAGAACATATGTTACATATTTCACAAAATTCCCATTTCACTGAGAACATTATACATGTAAATGAACTGAGAATTGCTATAGCCTTTGAACAAGCATATGTATGTGTAGCTACATTAACATATGCCCCACAAGGATCTTTTCAGCTCCTGCTGCTGAGGATAAGAAACACATTAAACATTATCCATTAGATACTTTTAAGTAGAACAACTCATGCTTGGTTGCATTTTGTTTCCGCTGCACTTGGCTGGTGTTATTTAATCATGAACGAGCTCACCTCTTTAAAGTCTGAGATTGACATGTGAAGTATACTACCTGTGGAAGGATTTCAGCAGAAGTCCCAAAGCTAAGCTGCCTACCTGACACTCAGCCCTCTCTGCAACCACAAAGGAGTTTGGCTGCAACCAGCATTAGGAGGCAGAATAACAATCCTTCAAAGATATCCTATCTTCAGTTTAATAACCCAAACTTTGAATGTGTTACCTTAAGTAGCAAAAGGAAATGGCAGATATGATTAAATTATGAATTATAAAGCTCTCCCTGACAACCATCCCATAGTCCTGGCATCTCCAACGTGTATGCATTGAAAACTGTGGCTCATCCTCATGGCTCCATCAGGCCTCCAGCCTGGTAATCTAACAAGCCTGTTTCACACTGCCTATGGCCATTTCCAAAATATAAAATTGTTGCAAATTAAATAATACTCTCTTTCCTGCATTTATTATACTCCACAGTATCAGGTGGGCTACCAAATTGTTAATTCAAGGAGGGAAATAAGTCTGACTTTGAAGAGTAGGAAACTCCTTCAGTATTCAAGCCCCTTCAAAAGAGTATGCATTCTTTCTGTTGTCCCAATGCTGATCAGGTGGCCTAGTCTCAAATAACTGCAGCAGAACAGGCAGCAGTTTTAGCCCAAATATTTCATTTCTATCCATGCCACATCGCTCTTCTCACACCAGTCCATTTCTGTGCAATGCAATCCTACATAAGTACTCAGGACATGTGCATAACAGCAAACCTGTCACACAAACTGCTTATACCTCTCTATGGAAAAAACTCTTTGTACCACTCATAAGCCAAACACCACAATCCTTACTGCATTTAGGTCTCTCAACTGAGACAAGAATCCCTCAGGCTGTACTTAAAACATCTCCTAGGCCAAGGTTTCAACTTCCACATTCCTTCCTCAAATCAGTACCAAAAGGCTTAAAGTCACAGTCAGGTTTCTAGGAGAAATGGCCCCATTTCTTAATATCATTTTTACTGTTGGCAGTCAGCTTCACATTGCTGGCAGACAATACCCACACAAAGAGAAGCTTGGTGAGAAATGGGGAAGATCCATGATGACATGGGAAAACAACAGCATGAGCAAAGAATGGACATCATCTCCTGGCCAACATCAGGTGGACAGCAGCAGCAGGAGAGTGTGCCAAACACTGGCAAGGGGAATCTGGCTATAACACCCATATGTCCACCGTCAACAATACATAGCCTTCAGAGAGATTCAATTCCCAAATTGCCAATAGCTGGGGACCTAGCATTCAGAGCACATAAATTAATCAGGGATATCTGAATCAAACTACCAAACCTGGCTAGCTGGAATCATGGGTACATGGTATTTTTCACTGTGAAGTTATCTATTTAGATTTGTGGTATAAAGTTAGGACCACATCAATTCATGACAAAGTACTATTATAATAACAGTAGAGTTACACTTTAGGTAATTTATATAATAAAGAGTGGATGTTTTGGGAAATAATTAAATTATATCACCATAATATAGTTATGTAGAACTTGACTCCAATCTCTTCCTTCTCCAACCTCTTCTAATTCCTAGTACCTTCATAGAGCTTGTCATATCATTTCCTTTTGCCCCGGCCAGCGGGGCTTCAACGGGAGCACGGACCCCAGAGAACCTGAAATGAAGGGGACAAGAGACACAAGGAACCGACAGCAAGACAGGAGTCTGATCAAGCTGCCAATTTTAATTTTTCTCAGGGTGCCTCTTATGCAGCAGAACAGGGAAGTTTGTCAACAGTTTAGGTATTGCTACAGTTCCGTTTCAATAGGATAAGGTTCCGGCCCCAAAGGCACAAGATGTTTCACAGGATAAGGCCCCAGCCCCAAAGCCATGAGATAACGACTTTCTCATTCTTTATGGGTTACATTATTCTTTTTCCGTGCATGGGTTAACAACTGCAGACCTTGAGACTTTCCAGAACAGACAACTTATTACAAAATGGAGTCATTATTTAAGATGGAGGTACTTTTGCTTTCCTAGTGTCCAGTGGTTCCCCACATCCTTTCAAGTGTGTTTGTGTATGTGTAGACTATGTATGTGTTGTATGTACTATATGTGCAGGTGTTCACATAATGCAGATGGGTGTGGAGGTCAAAGAAGGTATTTCTTGTATCACTCATCTGCACACTTCCTTGAGATGTAGGCCCTTCCTCAACCCAGAACCATTACCCCACAGAAAGCCCCAGAAATTCTCTGATCATCTGTCCCCCGACCCTTTCTTATAAGCTAGAGTTACAGATGAATGTGGACATACCCAACTTTTTATATGAGTTTTGGGCAGTCAAATTTGGTGGTCTCTAGACAGAAAGTCTCCAATGTTTAAGTGGCAAGGATGCTTAACAACTAAGCCATCTCCCCAGCCAGCCCTTTGACTTTTTAATCTACTTTTTATTATAAATGAATCTACCTATTCTACTTTCCTTCCACACTACAAGTTCTTACTTGCATTATCTACCATAGTATAATGTTTCTCCTTCCTGAACAGCACTAGGCTGTAAAAAAATTATTAATTATTTCCACAATACCAGAAACAAGTTTCTTTCCTAGCCCATCACTAAGAATTAGTTACACTGAAGTAGAGCAATGAGGCAATTATTCTAGGTCAAAATGTGACCTAAAAGCACAAAGTGATGTTTTTCTTACTGATAATCTCAATTAAAATAAAAATTAAGTAGAACCAATTGGGCTTCTGTGCAAGAAGGAAAAAACTCAGTAGCAGAGGCCAGTAAGTTAAAAAAGGAGATAGAAAGGGAAGAGAAAGAAAGGGAGGAGGGCTTTTATTAGGTTGGTATTGTATATATGTAAGTAGAAAGATTGAGATGGGGAGGGGATATGATGGAGAATGGAATTTCAAAGGGGAAAGTGTGGGGGGGTTCTACCATGGGATATTTTTTATAATCATGGAAAATATTAACAAAAATTGAGAAAAAAAGAGTATACAAATAAAATAAAATTAAGTAAAACCACACTAGTTTCAGTTCTCTTAAGTTCATTATCCTTTTGTCCATGGGTTTGGGCCTAAATAAAACACACACATGTTCATGCACACACTTAAACAAATACCAACTCTGTTATCTATAATTATTTGTTGTTTTATGGCAAAAGGATACTCTTAGCTCTAAAAGCAGAGCTGTGATTAACAGCAATGGTGTACAATCACTACTGTCATAATTTACTTGCATAGGTTTGAAACACAATTCTTTCCTGATTACTTGTAAAATTTAATGACAAGAATTGATTTTAAGGAGCTTTTGTTTTTTAGAAATGACAAAAGTTACAAGTTTTGTGACTTTTTACATTTTTTTTGTTTATTTTTATTTATTTATTTATTTGAAAGTGACAGACAGAGAGAGAAAGAGGCAGATAGAGAGAGAATGGCTGTGCCAGGGCCTCCAGCCACTTCAAATGAACTCCAGAGGCATGCTCCCCCTTGTGCATCTGGCTGACGTGGGTCCTGGGGAATCGAGCCTCGAACTGGGGTCCTTAGGCTTCACAGGCAAGCGCCTAACTGCTAAGCCACCTCTCCAGCCCAAGTTTTGTGATTTTTAAATTTGAGAATGCAAATAATTAGTTGAAAGTTATATACAATTGCATACATTACTTTCATGATTATCTCAACAAAGAGGAAAATCTTTAAATGTACTATATATTTTAGGGATGTGTGAAATTTCAGAATTTCCTAGAAAAGTCCTAGAACTTTTTTACGATCCTTTCTCAGAAGACAGCCATGCTTGGATTCTTCCTTGGCCTGTCCCAAACTCAGCTTGCTCCAAGGATAGAAGCAGAACAAAATAAAACAAAAACCAAGAAAAACAATAAAAAAAGTCAGCCTTTTTTATTTATAGCCATTATATGTCCCCAGATTAGTATTTCCTATACATTTATAAAACCCCAAATGTGGGCTGGAGAGATGGCTTAGCGGTTAAGCGCTTGCCTGTGAAGCCTAAGGACCCGGGTTCAAGGCTTGATTCCCCAGGACCCACGTTAGCCAGATGCACAAGGGGGCGCACGCATCTGGAGTTCGTTTACAGTGGCTGGAGGCCCTGGCGCGCCCATTCTCTCTCTCTCTATTGGCCTCATTCTCTCTCTGTCTGTCACTCTCAAATAAATGAATAAAACAGAAAAATTAAAAAAAAAAAAAAAGAGAAGTTAAAAAAAAAAAAAAAAAAAACCCAAATGTGAGCCAGGCTTAGTGACTTATGCCTGTAATCCCAGTACTTCAGAAGCCGAGTCTGAATGCCTATAAACCCGAGGCCAAGCTGGGTTACATAGGCCTCATCTGAAGTAAATGAACTAATATAATAATTTAATAATAAAGCACATGTGCTTGGCTTCATTATTGCTTTGAATTAACCGAGGTAACATGAAAGCAAGGAGCAGCATTTCATATCAGTAAATAATTCCCTAAGAGACCCAGAACAGCACATTCACAGCACAGCTGTTTCTGATGCACTTAAGAATTAAAACTCCCTTTACCCAACCTCATAGAAAGTAGGTATTTCAGGCTGATAATACAAGGTCACTGGTACTGTAGTTTCAGTCTAATCTGTCCCAAAAAGCTCATATATACATATACATATACATATATATATATATATATATATATATATAGAGAGAGAGAGAGAGAGAGAGAGAGAGAGAGAGAGAGAGAGAAACAGAGAGAGACAGAGAGAGACAGAGAAAGACTTTGTCCCACTTTGGCTTGATTGGAAAGTGGTAGAAAATTTAGGAGATGCAGCCTGGGTGGAGTCCATGTCATTTAGGGTGTGCCTGTGCCCTTGCAGAAGATTTTGAAACCCAGTTTATTCCACTCCCTCCCTCATATTTCCTAGTCATGAGATGAACAGTTCTGCTGTATGGATACCCTGCCATGGCTACATTGCCTTGCCTGGAACCTGAAAACAGTGGGACCAATAAGACAATTATGGGCTGGTCCTGTAAAATCAGAGGCCAAATGCAAACTTCTGTTCTCATAAGTTACTTGTCTCAGACATGATTTAGTGATCAAAAGTTGGGTGATGCGTGGGCTATTTATTATTGTCAGAATTTTTCAAATAACTAATGGTGCCTATCATTTGTTTACATTACAAAATGGATTCTCAATTACACTGATTATAATTCCTCAGCCTAGACCTCCTCCCTGGTCTGAGTTCCTTGATTACATGGTCAGTGCCTGGGAAGGCACAGTGGCCTGGAGTGAATAGGAAGGACCCATTTCTGGTCCCCTCCCACTGCCCCAATCCGAGCTCTTTGCAGAATCTGTGTGAGTTAGCAGGGCGATTTGGAGTGAGTAGGCCAGACCCATAATGGGGTTCCTTCCACCTCCTCCTGGGTCTGAGTTCCTTGCACAGTGAATGCATGGGCGAGTGCAACAGTCTGGTGTGAGTAGGCTGGACCCATTTCTGGTACCCTCCAACTGCCTGAGTCTGAGTTCCTTGCATGGTCAGTATGTTGGTGGCCATGGCCCTCTGGAATGAGTAGACCAGACCTGTATCTGGGCTCCTCCCATATTCCCAGTCTAGGTTGCCTGCACTGGTCTATGTCCTGGAGGACACAGCACCAAGTAGGCCAGATCCCTGTTCCCTTACTAATCCTAGTTGCTGGTCCTGGTAGGTCCCACTGTGACTTGCTCAGGGAGGCCTGGCCTCTGTGTGAACTGTGGAATCAGGCCTTTTAGTCTGTTATTTTGACTGGCCACCAAGTTCCAACATCCCTGTTCACATGAGTCAGAGGGTGAATGAGTCAAAGGACCTAAACTTGCTTCCTCCTCAATAAAATAAAAAGATGGGCTGCAGAGATGGCTTAGTGGTTAAGCACTTGCCTGTGAAGCCTATGGATCCCAGTTCAAGGCTCCATACCCCAGGACCCACGTTAGCCAGATGCACAAGGGAGCGCACACGTCTGGAGTTCGTTTTCAGTGGCTGAAAGCCCTGGCTCGTCCTCTCTCTCTCTCTCTCTCTCTCTCTCTCTCTCTCTCCCTCTTTCTCTCTCTGTTGCTCTCAAATAAATACGAATAAACAAAAAAATTTAAAAAATAAAATAACAACAACATAAAAAAAGCAATACAAGTTAGAAAACTGAGAGATCTCCACCAAGGATGCCTAGTGCTACTATGGAAGCCTCCAATGGAATCATAGAGAAATCAACAGAAATTCATTCCTAAAATGAAAACACAACAACCAATAAGACACCGATAAAAAAAATCACTGAACTTGAAGCAAACTATGAAAGAACCAATAATTGTATCAATGAAAAGGAACAGAATCATCTCCTAGAGCATTAAGCTTTTAACAGTAGGCTTGATTTGATGGAAGAAAACATTAGAACCCTCCAAAGACATATGAATAAATTGAAGGTAAGTCAAGAAATGGAAGTCCTCAACAACTGGTTGACTAAGCTTAATGAAGACTTGATCAAATGCAAGAATGACCTACAAGAAGCATCAAGAGAATCAGAATTCAAATTGAAATCATACCTCAAAAAAGAGATGGACATTATACTAAACAACACAACAGAAAACCAAAATTAAATAGAATTTATGAAAACCTCCTTAGAAACACTCACCAACAGAGTTACTCATGTGGAAGACAGAACCTTTGACCTGGAAGATAAGATAGAAGAAATTAATCTGAAGGACAAAAATTTCCTAAGTTCAAAACATCAAGTGAACAGAATATGAGGGAACTGTGGGACATACTTGCAGCCAATGAGAAAAGCCACAAATATATGATACACAATGTAAGTCAATAGAGATTGCTTTAAATAGATCCCATTGGCAAAGTGGACAAGTTCAACATGAAAGAGAATGTTCAACAGGGGATATTTTGAAAAACAAACAATAAATAAGCCCATTGTTACACAAAGTGGAGTGAATGGAGCAGGAAAATATGTTTATAAACCAAAGACAAGCAACAATTTAGTAGGAATGATGCATTGAAAAATCACTTCTTGATGACTACCAATGCATGAACTAATCCAGGCAATGTTATTTGTTTCATTGTGTAAAATTATTAAATAGTTGGTATTCAGATGTTCTCCATGCTCACAATATCACTCAATACACTAACTAGCAAAAAAAAAAAAAAAAAAAAAAAAAAAAAAAAAAGGTGTTTGCAACAGGTAAATTTGTTTGTTTATAAACTCATCAGTTATCACTTATGAGGCACACAAAAATTATATATTCTTCAGTATAATGTCAGTAAAGAGTACCTGCTATAATATATGCAGTATTGTTGCTATATGTCTTAATACAAATCTATCAATGGGTACATAATAAACAGTATCAGTTTATGTAATATTTTCAAAGTAAATATGCTAGGCTATTAAAGTATATCAACATGGTTCTCCATGACATCCCTACCTGTCAACTGCCATAGAAATTTAGATAAACTAATGTCTCACTCTAAACTATCAAAGTCCTATTGTCACCAAACTCCAGATGTTTTTTGTCTCCTTCAAGAAGAAATTTAAAGGTTATCACAAAGCAGAATTAGGCAGAAACAGGTTTATTGAAGAAAAAGCAATAGTGATGCTCTTCTCTTGGATATGTGGAGAGAAAGTAACTCAATAAATTAGCCTACCGCAAACTCCTAAGGGACTAAGGACTGGAGATGGGTCCAGGATGGGGACAAGATAGAGAACATGACATGGGCAATCATGAAATTGGGACACAGGCATCTTTGTTTATAGACTACAGAGAAATGTTGAGCTAATACTATGGACATAATACTTTGGAGTATTCTGGGAATTTGAAGACACTACCAGAGACCAAAGGAGAGGGAATCGTGTAAACAAGCACCAAATGTTGGGAATAAAGATGACAATTTTTGGGAAAGTGTGCCTACCAAGCAACTGTAATGAGAAGGTCAATGGTTCTCTGTCAAAACAGTAGGTCTTGCAGTCTCCAGCAGTTCATGGTACACTCTTGTTGTACACCATGTAACGATATAACCAGCAGATTAAATTATAATTTCTTATTCCCCGCCTCCCTGCCTATCAATACCACTTCACTATAGATTTATTTTACTTATTGTTTTAAAGAAAATTCTCTACCCTCTTAGATAACTTGAGCTAACAATACCCTTAGCCAAACAAGTAACACTGGGAAAATAGAAGAATGCAAATGCACACATACAAGAACTAATATATGTGTGTATGTGTATACAATCAGAAGTATGTAGTATGATTTAAAAAATATATATCATAGGTTTAACATATCTGAAAAATATAGAACAGAATGTGGGTTTTGCATAAATAGCAACAGATAAATAATAAATAAATAAAATAAATAGTAATAAATAAATAAAATAAAGAGATAGTAGTAAAAATGAAACAAAAATAAATTAAATGTAATTCTGCAGAATCTGACCAGTAAATATTTGAAAAAGACAAATCAATTAAAATTTTAAAAATTAATATTAACAGGCTCTTCTTTAATTTATTTGAACATATTTAAATGAATTTTCACATGAACATGAACTACATTTATATGGAATAGATGTTTGTTGGTTAGTCTTCTCAGATTATCAGATCATTCTTGACCTTTCTCTACCTTCCCTGTGATCATTAGGAGTTTCACTTGATGTCAGTGGAATGCTGTACCTGGAGACAGGTAAAGAGGAGGGAAGGCAGGTGGCATTGTTTTGGGGAAACATCAGTGAAATAGCTTCTCCACACATTTGAGTTGACCCTGATTTTAAATCAGATTCCTTCTTTTATGATGTCATCTCTAAAGGTGGACCAGTTTGCACGCCAATACACACATGAACACGCAAGCACAAGCACACGCGCTTGCACACACACACACACATATATGCATATATATATATATATATATATATAAAATTCTTGCTAAAGTCTATTCCAAATCAATACTGTGAGTTTCTTTCCCTTGTATGTAGGACCTTAAAACCATACACACAAATATAAATGCTCACCTACAGTCATTTCCTGGAAACTTTTGGGAAATAGAATATAATGCCAAAAGTATTAAAGTAGATTGATGGTCCAGGGACTGGAGACAGTCACAACTGTCCATGTTATACTGTTTCTTATGGTATAATTTTGTGTAGGCTTTAACATTCTGGTTAAAAAGTGGAGTGAGATCTGCACATATGGAAGAAGAAGAGACGAAACAGAGGAAAAATCCAGTGCACAGAATGTACAGTTATCTTTGTGGTTATGATGCTCAGATAATACTAAAAAAGGAGTACAGGGCTGGAGAGATGGCTTAGCAGTTAAGGGCTTGCCTGTGAAACCTAAGGACCCTGGTTCGAGGCTCGATTCCCCAGGACCCATGTAAGACCAGTGCACAAGGTGGTGCATGCATCTGGACGTCATTTGCAGTGGCTAGAGACCCTGGTGTGCCCATTCCCTCTCTCTCTCCCTCTCCCTCTCCCTCTCTCTCTCTCTCTCCGTCCCTCCCTCTTTCTCTTTCTGTCACTCTCAAATAAATAAATAAAAATAAACAAAAAAAATTTAAAATGGAGTACAATAAAACAAATAAGGATGAGTAAAATAATCTCTCCTTCATTAATTCAATTATATCTACACACCAGGTTCAAAGTGAACAGATTAAAAGCCTTCCTGGGTGGAGGGTACCTGCATGCTGGACTTTGGTGTCAGAATGTTAAGGATGTGTTTGCTCTAAACAAGGACAAGCTGTTTTATCTCCCTATCTTATCTTAGTGAAGACTGTCAAAACACGATTCCTTCTCTTCCCTTCCCCAGCTTAAAGTCTGAGGAAAGAAAGCCTAGAAATTCCTGTTAATCTTTATCCACAAAGATTTTAGTTCGAATATTTTCAAGCAAATAATGTTACTTGATAATTCCAATTCAGATGCATTGTGAGTTAAACTAGTGATAGTGCAGAAAGGAAACTATTAATTAATGCTGTTGTGGGTATTAATCAGATGCCCCCTGTGAGCACATGCATTTTAATGCCTGGTTTCCAGCTGATACATATTGGAAGGTGGAGGCTTACTGGAGATGGTTAGTTGTTGGAGCAGGCTTAGGGTTGTTATAGCCAGTTCCACCTTCCTAGAATTTGGCTCACTCTCCTACTGCTGTTTCTATCTTCTGTGGAAGAAGTAAAGTCAAGTCTCTGATCATGCCATGCTTTCCTCTGCCATCATGAAGCTTCCACTCGACTGTAAGCAAAATTTTAAAATAAATAAATAAAACGTTCCTCTCCCATTGGCTGCTTTTGCCTAGGTTCTTTACCCAATAATGAGAAAGTAACTACTACAGAAAATTAGCACCAGAAACAGGGATATGGCTGTTAGAAACCTGATAGTGTGGCTTTTGCCTTTTGAAACTGATCTGTGGGAGGAATGTGGAAGGACCTGCAACCTGGACATGGATGTTTTGTGGTACTGTAGGAATTTGATGGGCCATTCTGGTCCGAGTTGAAAGAACTTTGTCCAGACTAGGGTAAAAGCTTTTTCAATGACAATCTTGTGGCATTTTTCACATACCTTAAGAACTTAAGCGTGGTTGAGTTTAGAGGAAATGAACTGGTAGGAACAAATGGATATGGAACTGAAAAAAAATGAAAATTCTGCAGTCTGTTTCAGCTCCAACTGTTTGAGAGATTATCACTGAGATTAGGCCAGCTGTTCTGCATTGAGACAGAAGAAAAAAATTCTATCTCCTTTGAAAATCTGAAGGCTTGGGCTGGAGAGATGGCTTATAGATTAAGGAACTTGCATGCAAAGCCAAAGGGGCCATGGTTACAATATGGTGTGTTGAATTAGATATCCCTCATAAACTCAGGTCTTTTGAATGCTTGGTCTCCAGCTGATAGTAATTTGGGAGGTGGAGATGTGCTGTTAGGGGTAGGCTTAGGGGTGTCAGAGCCAGTTTACCCTGTCAGAAGTTGACTCAATTTCCTGCTGCTGTTTTCCATAGGCTGTACAGGAGTAATGTCCAGCCTCTACTTATGCAATGATGTCCCATTTCATCATGAAGTTTCCCTTTGAGACTGTAAGCCAAAATAAAACTTTGCTACCATCAGTTGCTTTTAGTCAAGTGTTCTGTCCCAACAATGAAAAGGTAAATGCAACAAATTTTCATGATGGATTGTGAATCAGTGATTTAGTATAAAAGAATCAAAATGCAAATTTTTAGTCACCAAAATATCTGTCCTCTGGAAGAAGTGACCCTTTAACATGCCTTGTCCTAGAAACCTTATTATTTTCTCTCATTGATTCAAAACCCAGGAAAGGGCTGGAGAGAAGACTTAGCAGTTAAGGTGCTTGCCTGTGAAATCTAAGTAACCAGGTTTGATTCTCCAGTCCACAAGTAAGTCAGAGGCACAAGGTGGCACATATCCTAGGAGTTCATTTGTTATGGCTAGAGGCCATGTTTTGCCCATTCCCCTCTCTCTCCATATATATGGATATATGGATATATATATATATATCTTCCTTTTCCTCTGTCTCTCCCTGACCTGGAATTCACTATTTAGTCTCAGGGTGTCTCTCTCTCTCTCTTAAATAAATAAATAAATAAAATATTTTAAAAACAAAGGTAAAAATTATATTTGCTAAGAATCGAAAGATTTAAATATGTCTGTATCTCTTTAATTTCATTTTCTGTATGAACAGATGAATACACTTATTTTCTTCCAAAATTATTATGACTCTTTTGATTGGAACACATAAAATACATTTAGAAAGAAATATCTAATTCTAATTAATTGTCAATTCACTATCTAGATTAATTCAAAAACTTTGCATATGTTAAAATTTGTTTTTCAATTTTAAATCCCCAGTATCCAAATTTTACTTAATAAGCTCAATTAACAGTAATTTTTCCTTTATCTGCAGATCATTAGGAGTTGCACTATTTGTTGAGTGCTACTCCCACCTCACTGCCTTCACTCAAGGGCCTTTACTTCTTTATTCTGTAAAGTTTATGAGGACTTGAGCCAAGGCACTGGCATGACTGAAGAAAAGCCAAAACATATTTCTTCAGGTTAAAATTTATCTTCAGTGAGAAATCTATAAACATTCACACCTGGAAAATGGTGCATATTTACAGTCTAGGCTAGAAAGATCTAAAAAATTATAGCAATATCAATGTAATTTTTAAAATCAATTTGATAAGCAAACAGAAGCTTTCTTAGATTTTTTTTTAGACTTTTTTAAAAAATGGAGACAGTTGGGCTGGAGAGATGGCTTAGCAGTTAAGGCACATGCCTGTGAAGCCTAAAGACCCCGGTTTGATTCTTCAGGTCCCGTGTAAGCCAGATGCACATGGTGGCGTATGCATCTGGAGTTCGTTTGCAGTGGCTAGAGGCCCTGGTGCACCCATTCTCACTCTCTCTTCCTCTCTCTGTCTCTAATAAATAAATAAATAAACAAAATGGAGACAGTGGACACCCTTGTTCTGTTCCTTAATTTAGTGAAAAAGCTTCAAGTTTTTCACCATTTAGTATTATGTTGGCTTTAGGTTTGTCATAGTTTTTATTATGTTGAGATATGTTCCTTCTAGTCCTAGTTTCTGTAATGCTTTTACCATGAAAGGATGTTGGATTTTGTTGAGTGCTTTTTCTGCATATATTGAGATGAACATGTGATTTTTGTCCTTCAGATATATGATGTATTAAATTTATTGATTTGCATATGTTGAACCAACTCTGCATTCCTGAGATAAAGCCAACTTGGTCGGGGTGAATAAACTTTCTGATATATTCTTGTATTCTGTTTGCCAATATTTTCTTCGGAATTTTTACGTCTATGTTCCTGGGGGTATGGGACTGTAATTTTCTTTTTTTCTTCTGTGTTGGCTTGGATTTGGTATGAGGGTAATGCTGGCTTCATAGAAGGAGTTTGGTAGAATCCCTACCTTTTCTATTTTATGGAAAAGTTTGAGAAGCATTGGTGTTAGTTCTTCCATGAAGGTCTGGTAAAATTCATTAATGAATCCTTCTGGTCCTGGGATATTTTTAGTTGGGAGACTTTTTATAGCTTTTTCATAATTTGATTTAATTTTGGTAGGTCATGTGAATCAAGGAAATCATCCCTTTCAGATTTTCAAACTTAGAGGCATATATATATTCTTAAATTAAATCTTTATAATTATCTGAATTTCTTTGGTATCTGTTGTAATTGTGCATTTTTCATCTCTTATTTTATTAATTTTTGTCTCTTCTTTCTTTCTTCTGGTCAAATTTGCTAAGGGTATATCAATTTTGCTTATCCTTTCAAAGAACCAACTCTTTGTTTTGTTGATTCTTGGAATTTTTTTGTTTTGTTTCTATTTCATTTATTTCAGCCCTAATCTTTGTGATTTCTTCTCATCTACTGACTTTTGGTTTGCCTTGTTCTTATTTTTCTAAGGCCTTAAGGTGAAGCAGTAAATTGTTTATTTGTGAACTCTCTAATTTCTTAATATAGGTACTTAGAGCTATAAATTTCCCTCTTAGGACTGCCTTCATTGTGTTCCAAAGGTTTTGTATGTTATATTATCATCATCATTTGATTCTATGAATTTATTGATTTTCTTTTTGATTTCTTCAATGACCTATTGATCATTCAATAGTGTACTGTTTAGTCTCCATGAATTTCTGTATGCTCTGTAGCTTTTCTTGTTCCTGATTTGCAGTTTATCCCATTGTGGTCAGATACAGTACAAGGGATTATTTCCATTTTTCTATATTTGTGAAGTTTTGCTTTTTATCCTAATATATAGTCTATTTTAGTGAATGTTCCATGTGCTGCTGAGCAAAATGTATATTCTGCAGCATTAGAATAGAATGTTCTGTAGTTAAGTCCATTTGTTCCATGACATCATTTGATTCAGATGTCTCTCTGTTTATTTTTTGCCAGGATGACCTGTCAATTGATGAGAGTGGGGTATTGAAGTCTCCCACTACAATTGTGTTTGATGTTATCTGTGACCTTAAATCTAATAGTGTTTGTTTAATGAAACTGGGAGCCCCCTTGTCAGGTGCATATATGTTTAGGATTGTAATGTCCTCCTGCTGGAATGTTCCTTTAATCAGCATAAAATGACCTTCTTTATCTTTCCTCACTAATGTTGGTTTGAAGTCTATCCTGTCAGATATTAAGATAGCAAACCCTGCTTCTTTCCTAGGCCCATTTGCTTGAAATATCATTTTCCATCTTTTCATCCTAAGGCAGTTTCTGTCTTTTATTGGAAGATGAGTTTCCTGGAGGCAACAAATGGCAAGATCCTGCCTTTTAATCCAGTCTGCAAGCCTGTATCTTTTGGATGGTGCATTGAGGCCATTGATCTTAAGACTCATCATTGAAAGGTATGCATTTATTCTTACCATACTTCTTAATTTGTAGTGTTTCCTGTTTTCCTTTTACTTGTCCCGTCCAGCAGGACTCAGTTATTTGGGGAGCGCGAGGGGGACCAGGCCTGTGAAAAGATGGGTGAGAAAGAAGGAACAAGACCAAGCAAAGAGTTGTCAAGGTCTGTTTATTGAGCTCCAAACATCAGTTTTTAAGCATAGCAGAAGGAGGAAGCAAAAAGGGGATAGAGGGTGGGGGGATCAGGTATTGTGTAAGTTCCTGTAACAGTTCATGGCTTCTCTCATCATAGATGGTTATCATGTAACAGTTACTGAGCCTTATCGTTCCAGATGTATGGCCAGTAAGCAAAAGGTCACAGTGTTCCTGTAATGGTCATTTTCACAAGCTACAGTTTTGGTCTCGGTCTCTAACATTTACTCATTTGTTTTAACTGTTATTTGAGTGTGATTTAGTTTTTCCTATTTTCTCCTTTGTGTGCTTTTGCTATATCTTTGTCATTAAGAATTTCTTCAAGATTTTCTGTAGAGCTGGTTCAGTTGTCATAAATTCCTTTAGCCTGTTTCTATTGTGGAATGTCCTTATTTCTCCATCATTTGCATAGATAGCTTTGCAGGATAAGGTAATTTTGGTTGACAGTTATTATCTTTCAGAACTTATAATATAACATTCCAAGCCCTTCTGCTTTTAAAGTTTGTGTTGAGTAATCTGCAGTTATTCTGATGGGCTTGCCTTTGTAGTTGACTTACTTTTTCTCTATAACTGCTTTTAACATATTTTCTTTCATTTGTGTGTTTCGTAGTTTAATTATAACATGGCCAGAAGAGGTTCTTTCCAGGTTTTGTTTGTTTGGTGTTCTAAAAGCTTCTTGTATCTGCATTAGCATTTCTTTCCCAATTTGGGGAAAATTTTCTTCTATGATTTTGTTGAAAACACCTACTAAGCCTCTGGATTGAAATTCTTCTCCTTCTGTTATACCCTCAATTCTTATGTTCGATCTTTTCATAGTGTCCCAGATATCTTGAAATTCCCATTCATACCTTGCTATTAGCTTGTCTTTCTTTTTTTTTTTTTTTTTTTTTTTTGGACTGTATTAGATCTTCCATCTGGTCTTCTGGTTTACATTTTCTGTTTTCTCCTTTATCCGTTACACTGGTGAGACTTTCCACAGAGGTTTTTTTTGTTGTTGTTGTTGTTGTTGTTGTTGTTTTTGTTTTTGTTTTTGTTTTTGTTTTAATTTCACTGACTTTATTCTTCAGGGCTTCAGCCAGGATTTTCTTCAGTATTTCTATTTCCTTACTCATGTCTTGTAATGACCTCTCTATTTCATTAACCTGGTTTCATATGTTCTCTTCCAGAAGTTTGTTTTCTTCTTTAATTCCTTTGTTTACTTCTCTGATTTCTTTGAACATAGATAGCATCATTCTCTTCAAATCTTTGTCAGGCATTTCAACTAAAATGGTCTCATTGTTGATCATTTCTGACGGATCTATATAGTTTTTGGTGGGACTATATTGTCTTGATTCTTTGGGTTTCTTGCGTTATGCTGTAGTGACTTTTAGTAGCTTTTTAGTTGATCTCAGCTGTCTTTCCTTCAGATTTCTTAACTTTTCAAGAAGGCTGATAAAGTTGAAAAATCTGTTACTTGATCTCTGCTCCAGCCACCTGGCACACCTGGTGGGTCAGAGCATGCATCATGGGCTGCGAGCACCTCAGTGGGACTCTAGCCATTTTCCTCCTCTCTGGTGGATCTTGGTCCTTCATTTTTCAGAAGAGAGTGCATTTTGCTGGGATTTTGCTTAAATCCCTCCCTAGGGTGGTTTGGTGTGGCTCCTATGCTGCCATTTTACCCGGACCTAAAATTTATATTTACTGACTCATTGTGAAATTGGAGAAAATAGCCCTGGGAGCTCTTGGATGCCTTAAAAAGAGGGTACTGGGCATGAATTAGGGTAATATTGCTGGATCTTACTGGCCTTCTATTGTGTCAGGTGATTTGAGGGAGGGCTAAAACAGCAGTGCTTTCCATTGGATTGGATAAAGTTCAGAAACAAACAGACAATACCTACTGCTCAGATGCTTAGAAGAGTGAGGCTGATGTTGTGATGTTGTGTGATGTGATGAAGATGCTGCTTTCACATTAGCAGGCTAGAAAAACTAGCACCATCTGTCTCTGATGACACTGGTGCTTATAGAAAATTATACAGTTATATTTTGTTGTTCATTTCTTCATGGTAAGATGTTAATTATTAATGTTAAGATATAAAAGTAGAAGAGGGACCATTAGGGAACAAGAAAGGGTCAATGGGTAGTGAGTGTGGTAATGGCAGGGATTAAGGCAAGCCTCACGGTTATAACTTTAATTATAGTAATATAGATAGTTATTTACCTATCGTAAGATACAAGTTAAAAGGGTGGATCACAAAAATGGACCCCTTTATCTGCTATGTTCAAGAAACCCACCCTATCACTAAGTACAGATACCTCCTCACAGTAATAGGATGGAAAATAATATTCCAAGCAAATGGAAATAAGAAACAAACAGGTGTTGCTATATTAATTTTGTAAAATAGACTTCAAACCAAAAGTAATCAAACAGGACAAAGAAGGCCACTTCTTACTATTCAAGTGAATGATCCAACATTAGAACATTACAGTCATAAATCTGTATGTGCCAAACTCAGGCACACCACGGTTTATAAAATAAAACCTACTCAACAATAAAACAGAAACAAACACCAACATCAACATAGTCAGAGACTTCAATACTCCATTGTTTTCAACAGGAAGATCATCCAAGCAGAAAATCAACAGAGAAATAATAGAGCTCAACAACACAGTAGATCAACTAGACCTAATGCACATCTACAGAAATTTTCACCCCAATTTTACAGAACACACATTCTTCTCAGCAGCCCATGGAATCTTCTCCAAAACAGAGCATATATTAGGCCATAAAGCATGCCTCTGTAAATTCAGGAAAATTTAAGTACCTTAGTGCATCATATCATATCACAATGCTTAAATTATAGAAATTAACAACAGGAGACCCATCAAGATCTCCAACAACTCCTAGAGACTGAACAAGGCACAATTTTTAACAATGAATTGGTGATAGAAGTAATAAAAATTGTAAAGTTCCAAGAACTGAATGATAATGAAAACAAAACTTACCAAAACTTATGGGAAACATTAAGGCAGTCCTAAGGGGAAAATTCACAGCACTAAATGCCTTCATAACAAAGACAGAGAAATCCCAAATTAATAACCTAACTGTCCATCTAAAGGCATTGGAAGAGCAAAAAGAATCTTACTCTAAGAGCTCCAGATCTAAGGAAATAATGAAGATCAGAGCAGAAATTAATGAATTGTAACTGAGAATACAATTTTAAAAAATCAATGAAATGAGGATCTGGTTCTTTGAAAAAATAAATAATACTGATAAGCCCCTGGCCAATTTGATCAAGAAAAAAATAAATAAATAAAGAAGAACTCTCAAATTAACAAAATCAGAAATGAGAAAGAAGAGGTCACAACAGACATCAATGAAGTTGGAAGAATCATCAGGGCATACTTCCAAAACCTCTACTCCACATAATTGGATAATATTTTAAAAAAGGATGAGTCCATAGCCACATATAACCTACCAAAACTAAACTCTTAGCAGATTAATCTCCTAACAAAACTGTGGCATCCATGTAGATTAAAAAGGTAATCAGCCCCCCCCCCCCATAAGAAAACTCTAGGACTGGATAGCTTCTTGGCTGAATTCTATGAAACTTAATTGAAGAACTGAAACTAATTTTTCTCAAACTCTTTCACATAGAGACCAGAGAATTCTCCCCAAATCTTTTTATGAAGCCAGAATCACCCTAATACCAAAAGCAGACCTAGTGCTCCTTCCATGCTGAACCTGATAATCAGCACCATTATGTAGGAGACAGACCCTAAGGATACTCAACACCTACCAAAGCAGAGATACTGTGGCATCTAAGAGCTGATCACTGAAGAAGACTTAAAACTCATCCACCACAGCTCAGTGAATTTTGCAGGAGAGGAGGTAGAAAGATTGTAAGAGCCACAGGTTGAAACATCATGCCCAGATGCATTGCTATCCCCAAAATAATTGAGTGCTGCTCCCACATTGCAGAAACCATAACCCCATAGGGAATACCTGCAACCCCACTGAGGAGCTTCCCCAATGGAATGGGGACAGGGACGAGGGAAAAGAGGGTATCAACATATGGATGTGTCCATATAAAATATGTTGATAATAGTAATAATAATAATAGGAGACTTCTGGTCCAGATGGCATCCACCTAGCCATGCCTCACCTCCTGGGGAAGGAAAGGCAAGACCTTTAAGGTTCATTGGGTTTTGGGGGGGGGGTCATATTCTAGTAGACCTATAATTGAAAGGCAAGGAGGAGCAAAGTAGGGAATCTTCTGATTCCCATACTCTCAGGTAGCCCACCAGTTCCCCAATACCCTCAAGCAATCATTCTAGCCACAATCCCAGCCCCAGGTTTCTCCTGGACAAACCACAGGCTAAGTGGACCCAAACAGAAGGCTAGCATAGATCCCTGCATGAATGCCATCCCACTCACCCCCACCCCCCACCCCTGTGAGTGGACTCAGGCCAGCAGACTAGCATTTCCCCAGGGAACCTCCATGCATGAACACCATCCCAGTTGATGCCATGCCACCCAACCCCACCCCCCCCCCTTGCACAGATCTAGGCCATCAGGCTACTGTTCCCCCTCCCTAGGCTTTCCCAACAGATGGGACCTTCAACCCCCCCACACAGATGACCTGACCTCTGGAGTCCCATATCCCCATCCTGACTTGACAGAGGACCCAGCAGTCCCACCCACCCCCTGCTAGAGGGTCCCAATGAACCTGCTACCCTATCTCCTCACCCCTCAGTATCATGGAACCAACACGCATTCCCGTCCTCCCCCACTTCAGAAGCTCAGCCACAACACCAGTCTGCTTTATCCCATTCACCCCTACTCCCTGTCCCCTCAGGCCACCTAACTACACAGTCCCATACCCCAAAACAATGAACAACAAAACTCATCATCAGGCCCATAGGCCCCCACCAGGGCCTCATGCAGTCCTTCTCTCCGAGCAGACAGACCCAATTTCCATCAGAACCCTAGTCAAAGAAGACATAAAAGGGAACAATCACTGAAGATACTTCAAAGGTACACTAGTTTCCTCTTCAATTAAGTAAAAATTCTACAATGTGATGGGCAGACCACAGTGCAAAAGGGATAACATGAAAAATCAAATGTAAGTAAATCCTACAAGATTGCCCAGTCCCACAACAGATGTCTCTAATCAATACATAGAAAGGACAATGGGATCAGAACCCCAAAAGGAAGATTCAAGCTATGCAACCCTGGCCAAGCAAATAGCAGAACTTGCAGAAAATCAACAAAAGGCCAATGATTATATGAATGATGTCTGCAGTAGATTACAACTAATAGAAAAGAACCAGGAAGGGTTCCAAAGACAGTTAAATGATCTGAAGGAGAGAGAGAGAAAAAAAAAAAAGAAAAGAAAAGAAAAGAAGACCTCAATAACCAGTTACCTAAGCTCAATGAAGACATAAATAACTGCAAGGATTAATTCCAAAAAGCATTAAGAAAATCAGAAAATGATGTGAAAGGGAACTTGACAGAGGGGTGGAAGCTATGCATAAAAAAGCAATAGAAAATACAAACCAAATTGAACAAGCCCAAATGGAAATAAGAAACAATCAGGCACAGCTTCAGTAAAACCAGATAAAATTGACGTCAATCTAAAAGTAATCAGAAAAGACAAAGAAGGCCATGTCTTACTTATCAAGTGAATGATCCAACAAGAGGATATCACAATCATCAATCTTTATGTACCAAACACAGGTAAACCACAATTCATAAAACAAAATCTGCTTGACAGCAAACAGAAATAACCATAGACACCATTATAGTTAGGGACTTCAATATTCCACTATCAGCAATAGATGATCATCCAAACAGAAAATTAACAGGGGAGTAAGAGAGTGCAACAAAACCATAAATGAATTAGCCTTAATGGACATCTACAGAACATTGTACCCCAAATCCACAGATTATACATTCTTTACAGCAGCCCATGGAAACATCTCTAAAATAAATCATTTACTGGGCCATAACCTTCTTCCATATATTTAGGAACATCAAAATAATGTCCTGCATAATATCAGATCACAGTCCTGTATCAATAGAAAATAACAACAAAAGATGAGCCAGGTATCCCACCAGCTCCTGGAAACTTAACATCACACTTTTAAGCAAGAAATGGATAAGGGATGACAGGAAAAAAATGAGATTACAAAATTTTTAGAAATGAATGACAATGAGAACAAAATGTACCAAAATTTATGACACAATGAAGGTGGTCATCAGGGGAATATTCATAGCATGAAATGCCATCATAACAAAGACAGAGAGACCCCAATGTTCATCAGCCCTAATCATCAGGGTAATGCAAATTAAAACAACTATGAGATTCCACCTTAACCCAGAAAGGATAGCAAGCATTAAAAAAAATCAAAGAAAACAAATGCTGGCGAGGAGGTGGAGGAATAGGAACCATTTTTCACTTTTATTGGGAATGTAGGATGGTACAACCACTATGGAAGACAATATGGAGACTACTAAAAAGGTTGACTATAGAGCTACCAATAGACCCAGTAATTCTCTTACTAGGCATTTAACCCCAAATCTCCACACTTTAGTTCAGAGAGATTTGCTCAACCATGTTTATAGCTGCTCAATTCATTATACCTAAGAGCTGGAATCAACCCATGTGCCCATCATAAGATGAAGGAATAACCAAGATATGGTATATCTACATGATGGAATTCTACAGATCAGTAAAGAAAAACGACAAAAGAAATTTGAAGAAAAATTGTCAAACTTGGAACAGATCATTCTCAGCAAACATACACAATCACATAAAGATAATTGTCACATGGTCTCACTCATCTGTGGCTCATAATATGAATCTTCCCAAGAGGCTGACATACCTAGTAAGCATCTCAAGGACCAGAAAATAGGGAGGGCAGGGCCGGAGGGGAGGGTAAGGATGGGGGGGGGATCATCAATATTCACCCAAATGGCAATTGTACCATAAAATTCTATATCCTCAAAGACACACTAAATGGTTGAAACTTCATCAGGTCCTTAGACGGAATACCTGAATCACAGGGCCCTGGAGGGGGTATGATGAAGACTAGCCTTAATCTTCTCCTGTTTCTCTCTCTCCCTCTTCTACCTTTCTCTTTTATATTGATTTATACTATGATTTTCTTCTTTCTTTTCCCTTGGCACTGGCCTGTAACTTCCAATACCAGCATGCAGTTAACATCCACGATGAGCTGTTGATCAGAGAGAACTACATGGTTTCCCAAAAGAAGACAGATTTCTGCCAGAGTACTTGATGTCCCACCAAAGGTTAATGGTAAGACCCTACTGGTGAAGACACCATATGCTGTTGGTACAGAACATGGAGTGACCTGGCTGGAATCTAGAAGAGTCAGTCCCCAGACAGTTAGCTCACCTAGTGCCAGAAGGTGCTGCATGAGCGACTGGGGAAAAATTACCAACATCTGTCCAAGCAACTTGTGGTCTATGCTACTCAGCAGCAAACAACCTGATGTGATGCTCACCCAAGTGCAATAGTGGCTCATAGCCATGATGGGCAACAAACTGCCCTTGATTTGGCTAATGGATCTGGTCAGTGGAATGGAACCCATAGCTGGAACTAGGAAACAAGTCAGAACCTTATCCAAAAATAAGCCCACTCTCCACAATCATGCTCCCACCAGTTGTGGGCTACAAGAGGGCCTACACCTATTAAATTCTCTCTAAAATAATAATGATTATCTCATTTATCTGGTGCTGACTTCACTCTCCACTGGAAAACTTGCTTCTATTTTTCAGACAGACACAGAACCTGAAGAAAGAATCAGCCCATTGCACCTCACCAGCGCCCTAGCTGAAACCATAGAATAATTGAGGAAATGAGCAAGTGTGCTTCTTTCTTATTGAACCTTGTACCAGCACAAAGGTTAACAAGATAGACACAGAGAACACTCAACTCCTACCAAACCACATATCCACAAACACAGAGGCTCCCAAGATCTCATCACTGATGTAGACATAAAAAAAAAAAAAAAACATGGCTCAGGGAAATTCATGGAAGAGGGGGCAGAAAGATTGTTAGAGCCACATGTTGGAACATTATGAACAGAGACATTGCCTCCTCCCCATCAACTAATGGCTAACCCAACAAATGCACTACCTACATTCCCCAATGACGAGGGTCCTTTCAGAGGAGGGAAGACAGGGAGGAGGTTAACGATGGTACCAACATGGCTGTATACGCACTGTGTACATAACTAATAAAAAAAAAGGAAACAACAACAAAAACAGCCCAGTGAGCTAAATAATATGGGGAGGAGATGAGATCAAAATAAAAGAGGGACTAACTGGAAAGAAGAAGGGGTTCAGTGAAGGGTGATAGGAGAGAGGGATAAAGGAAGTTGTTGAGAAGAGAATATGATCATGGTATGTTGCTTACATGTATGAAAATTGTCAATAACATTTTTTTTAAAATAAAATACTACTAATAATAAGCTTTTCCAATAACTTTGAGGAGGACCCTTGGTAGAATGAGGGTGGAGGAGTGGGAAATAAGAGTATAACTGAATGGAACAATGTGTGTTTGCAAAATGTTCATATATTAATGTTCTAAATAAATCTTAAAAAATTAAAGAGTACATGTCATAGAATTTCTCAAGTACTAGGCCAAGATTCTTTTGACAGGTTCTGCTTTTAATTTCATAAAGGAGAAAATGTATCATTGAGAAGGTCTTGAACTCTTCTCCACCTTTAAGAAGTAAAGATATTCTAAAATTACTTCAACATCTTTCAACTAAATATCACTTTTCAAACTTTATAATAATATCATCTGGATGACTTGTGCAGTATTAATATATAAATATACATTAGAAATGAAGATTTTTCCTACTATAAAATGTTAACAGCTTTACTGAAGCATAAATAACTTTGTAAATAGGCAACATAAAATAAACTACCTACATTTAAATGTCCCATTGTCTAAGTTTTAATAGATGTTTATATCTGCAAATATTTTCAATAACTAATATAATAAATATTACCATTATGTCCACAACTCCAATTGACTTATAAAATATTTCTGTAACAAAATAGACTTTAGCCAGCAAATATTACTGTATAATTTTATTTCATGGGTAGTCTTTCTGTCATTGATTTCTTCCCAAGAAGATATAGAATATAGCCATGAAAATGAAATAGGAAGAGTAAGAGTTATCAGGAAGAGCCATCCAGGTGAAATAAGGAATTCACTTGAAGCCTCCTTGAGCATATTTTCACCTTAACCCCTCAGTTGCAAACATCAGAAATGATTCTGGGCCATTTAATTAGAAAAGGGTTCACAGAATCCTCTGGAATGCTGAAAACCAAACCAGAAAATTGTTGGAGGAATGAAGCTGAACATTTGATAAAATCAAAGAACTTGGCAATGACATGGAGCCACTGCTGCACTGTCTGTTTGATGGTAATGACAGCTGGTTTCCCCTTTCACTGCCTCCTGACACATCAAGTTCCACCTGAAAACAAGTCACTGCTGAGCCTGGAAAGTGATACTGCCTGCAATGTGGTGCTGAGCTATGTTCACATAGTTAGCTGTAAGTGCATGTAGCAAGTTCTCCATCCATTGAATCATAAATTCATTTTCACCACTGTAGAAATGGAGAGCAGGGTAAATATTATGAATAGCAAATGATAACCACCATTTTTTTCCACTCTAAAAGGAGACACTTTTAGATCAATGAAACCAGGCATTTTAAAAGGGAAGCTGGTGCTAGTTATCCTCCATCTGTGATTTCTCTGAAAACCCTCACTGGTCAGAGATTAAGAGTGAGTTGCAAATCCAGTCTATGTAAAAATAATAAAATAAAATAAAATAAACCCTCAATCCTGTAAACTTGAAAGCCTCATGGTAACATTTAATGTAGTTACTTGGAATTCAGAGTAAAAAATTAAACTTGATGAAGGGCTCCTAGGAGATTGCATGGTGTGGTGGTTTGATTCAGGTGTTCCCCATAAACTTAGGTGTTCTGAATTCTAGGTTCCTAGCTGATGGGGATTTGGGAGCTAACACCTCTTAGAGGCAGTATAATATTGGGGGCAGGCTTATGGGTATTATAGACAGTTTCCCCTTGCCAGTGTTTGGCACACTCTCCTGTTGCTGTTGTCCACCTGATGTTGGCAAGGACGTGATGTCCAGTCTCTGTTCAGGCCATCATTTTCCCTGCCATCACAGAGCTTCCACTTGACTCTGTAAGCCAAAATAAACATTTTTTTCCACATAAGCTTCTTTTTGTCAGGTGCTTTCTGCCAGCAATGCAAACCTGACCACAATGGTATAGTTGGTGCCAGAGGAATGGGATTATTGCTGCTTGAAACCTGACAGTGGAAGGATTTGAAATCTTGGCCTAAGAGATGCCTTGCAGTTATGTAAGTATAGGTAATAGACTATTCTAGTTAGAGTTGAAAGACCTTAACGCATTAAGAATTATGAACTGGGAGGTTTGGCTTATGAGGGTAAGGAAACTTTACCTGGACTGGGATAGAAGCAGTTTATGTAAGAGGCTTCCTGTTATGCCTGTGTCCCAAAAATTTTGTGCAGGGTTGCATTGTGCAGAAATGGAATGGTGTGAGCAGAGGGATATGGCACAGAAATGAAATCCTTGGGCTGAAACTTCTTCCCAATCAGCTGAAACTATATGAGATATTACAACCTTTGCAACTGGGCAAGCTGACCTGCATTGGGGCAACAGGAAGAATGTACAATGCTTAAGGAGTGTCCTGTTCTTCAAAGACCACTTTATCCCCATCCCCTCTGGATTAACAAATTGGCACCCTACCTGGTATTGTAGAAATAGAGGGTCTTTGAATTTGCAACATGGTCTTGTGTTTTGGAAATGGTCATGAGCAGTGTGTAGCAGGTTTGCTTGTTTTCCTGCATGGAGTCCCAATAGAACTGTGATGATGGACCCTGGGTTGTAGTGAAGACCCAGTGGAGATGGCAGAACCATGAGGTTGCTGCTAAGAAGAGCTGCGATTCCCATATGAAGTTTTCCAGGACTGTGAGTAGCCTAGCTGGAGGGGCAGAATTTGAACTCCAGAGACTTGTTGTTGGTTAGAATTATTGGACTTGGAGATTTGTCATGGATTAGAGTTGCTGGAATTGGAGCTATAGAGTTTGATGCTTACCTTATTTAAATCCTGATATATTGCCTTTCATTTTATCTTCTATCCTAGAGGTGTATGTGTGTGTGGGTATGTGTGTGTGTATATATATATATATATATATGTATGTATATATTCAAACCGTTAGTTGACAGCTCAATATCTTCTTTGACAAGCATATATGAAGATATTTGTCTGTTTTATTTTTAATCTGGTTTTCTTTTTTTTCTTCCTTTCTTCCCTTCCCTTCTCTCCCCTTCCTTCCTTCCTTATTTTGCTCATCTTTTCTTCTCTCTTTCTTTCTTGTATTCTCTTTCCTTTTATTCTTTAACACGGTCTCATGTAGTCCAGAGTGGTTTCACTATATAGCCAAGGCTTGCCTTGAACTCATGATCTTCATGTCTCCTAATGCTGGATTACAGCTGTGTGACATCATGCCAGGCTGGTAGCTTTCTTCAGGTTTGCATTGCTGGTAGCCTGTGGGAAAAAAAGAGGTTTGCTTTGGCTTACAGGCTCAAGGGGAAGATCCACGATGGCAGGGAAATCAATGGCATGATCAGAGGGTGGACATCACCCCCTGGCCAACATTAGGTGGATAATAACAACAGGAGAGTGTGCCAAACACCGGCATGTGAAAACTGACTATAACACACATAAGCCTACCCTCAACAATACACTCCCTCCAGGAGACATTAAATGTTCCCAAGTCTCCATCAGCTGGGAACCTAACATTCAGAACACCTAAGTTTACTGGGGTCATCTGAATCAAAACACCACATTCCACCCCTGGCCTCCATAAACTAATGACCATACATGATATAAAATGCAATGCATTCATCCAACTTTAAAATTCCCCATAAGTTTTATCAATTTCAATATTGTTCATACATCCCCATAGCCCAACAGCCATAGTACCAAAAATTATGCTAAAAAAAAGCCATAATAACACAGAATAAACATGCACACTGCAAAAGATGGCATTGGGCATAGCAAAGAAATACTCAAGCAATACATGATTTAAACAGGGAAAACACTAAACTTTGTAGCTCCAAATCCAACAACTCTAGCCAGTGACAAGTCTTCAAATCCGATAACTAACCAGCAACAAGTCTCTAGAGTTCCAATTCCAACCCTCCAGCTAGGCTACTCACAGTCCTGGAAAGCTTCATCTAGCACCAGCAACTCTCCTTGGCAGCCAGCTTGTGTCCCGGGCATCCCCACTGTGTCTCCACTGCAACCCACGGTTCATCCTCATGGCCCCATGGGATCTCCATTGCAGGCATCCAGCAAACCTGCTTCACACTGCCCATGGCCATTTCCAAAACACAACAATGTGTTGCAAACTCAATGGCCATCTCTTTCCTACATGTCTTATACCCCACAATACCAGATAGGGTGCCAATTTTCTAATTTAGGAGGGAATAAAGCAGATTTTGAAGAATAAAACATTCCTTGAGCACTCAGTCCCCTTCAAAAGAGTCTACATTCTTCCTGTTGCCCCAGTGCAGGTCAGCTGGCCCAATCTCAATAGCTGTTATCTCTCAATATTTGCAGGTTAATTGGCAACAGTTTAGGCCCAGAGATTTTTCCTTCTGTGCCATATCCTCTGCTCACCCCAGTTCATTTCTATGCAAAGTAACCCTGCACAACTTCACAGTACAGGGGCATAACAGCAAGCTTCTTACACAAACTGCTAGCCCAGTCCAAGCAAAGCTCTTTCTCCCCTTCATAAGCAAAACCTCACAGCCCACAGTTCTTACTGCTTTCATGTCTTTCAATTCTGACCAGAATAGTCCATCAAACTATACTTACAGCACTGCAAGCATCTCTCAGGCCAAGGTTTCAAATCCTTCCACATTCCTCTTGAAAATCAGCTCCAAAAGGCCAAAGCCACACAGCCAGGTGTCTAGCAGCAATTCTACTCCTTGGTACCACGTTCCTATTGCAGTCAGGTTTACATTGCTGGCAGAAATCGCCCAACCAGGAGCAGCTTGTGGGTAAAAAAGATTTATTTTGGCTTACAGGCTCCAGGGGAAGCTCCATGATCATAGGGAAACCAATGACATGATCAGAGGGTACACATCACCCCATGGCCAACATAAGGTGGACTATAGGAATGATAGAGTGTGCCAAACATTGGCATGGGGGAACTTGCCATAATACCCATAAAGTCACCCCCAACAATACACTCCCACTAGGAGGTGTTAATTCTGAAATCTTCATCAGCTGGGAACCAAACATTCGGAACACCTAAGTTCATGGGGGGGACACCTGAATGAAACCACATTAATGTTGACATTTAAGAGTTTTTTTCATATTTTATAACAGTACTATATGAAATATACCATTTTTAAAAGAAATGCAGAAATTTTCATGTTCTTTATGAGTGCTTTGGTGTCTTAGATCTCATGATAGAGCTTATGATATAGGATCCCTACTTCTATGCAGATGATAGCTCCTGCAGAGAAATGCAGTTTTACACACAGTAGAGGCAGTTTCCACTAGTGCTACAGTACAGTTCCAATGTGGAAAGTTTGGTGCGCTGTAACAAACTGCCATAGTCTATGTGGCTTAAACCACACATATCTGTTTCTCACAGTTCTGGAGCATGGAAGTCCAAAACCAAGTATTCATAAACTGTCCAGCAAGGATCTCCTCCTTGGTTTGAAAACAGCTGTTCCTTTACTATCCTGGCATTGCAAAGAGCAGATAATGGAAGCAATTTCTCTTGTGCCTGTCTTTTTCTTTTCTTTTTTTTTTTTATGAGGGTACTAATTCTTTTTTTTTTTAATATTTTATTATTTATTTATTTGACAGAGAAAGAGGGAGAGAGAGAGAATGGGCAGGTGCACTAGAGTCTCCAGCCACTGCAAATGAACTCCAGACGTGTGCACCGCTTTGTGTATCTGGCTAACGTGTGTCCTGCAGAATCAAACCTGGGTCCTTTGGCCTTGCAGGCAAAGGCGTTAACCACTAAACCATCCCTCCAGCCCTGAGGGTACTAATTCTATCATGGGGACTCCACCATGAAGATCTAATCACTCCTAACACCATCCCATTAGGGGATAGGACTTCAACATCTGAATTAAAAGGGGAAGCTATACATAAGCAGTCTAAGATAAGGACCATCCTCAGATCCCACCTTTAAAAATATTTTTATTTACTTATTTCTAATAGAGAGTAAGCACTAGAGCTAGAGACTGGGTGTCAGGCCTGTTGCTGTTGTAAACAAACTCTGTATACCCGTGCATCTGGTTTTTATGTGGTTCCTGGGGAATCAAACCTGGGCTGGCAGATTTTGCAAGCAAAACCTTTAATTGTTGAGCCATCTCCAACTGCAAAGATACCTCCTTTTGTCAATCATGTTTACCCTTTTCTTGGGTACAGTTATTTTCTCACTAGATTAGAAAGTAGAAAGAGCACTGATCCACTATATTAAAATACCTGGACCATGGTGCCCAACTCTCTGCCCTCAATCTCCCACAAATTTCTGAAGCAACTCTAATGTCAAAAGAGCTTCCCAAGTTCTCTATCTCCACAAAGAATTTTCTGCCTTCTTTTGCACTATAGGATCAGCTGGGGCAGACATTTATCAAGTCATATTTTATAATACAATTGTAAGTTATCAGGGATATAAACATCAATAAGTCATGATATCATCTATTTTATATCTGCTGTCTGGACTTAGCATAAGATCTGTTACATAGTAAGAATAGGATCAAATTTTTGAAATAAGCAACATAAGGGTTAGGTAGAAATATCTAAAACTTTTCATAATTTTACTTACACTCAGACTTTTATATCTAGTATCTCCATTCATTAGCAAATTTTAATTATTCTCCAAGTCATAATTCATGAATTCTTCCATTTCCCTGAGTTTGGTAATGCTAAATCCCATGTGCTCACATTCTGCCACTGGCATTTTTGCTTTAGCCCTTCAATGTCCATTCTGCCTCACTTCCACTGCTAGGCCATGTCACTGTCTGCTGCCTCCTTACTACCACCTGTGTTGTATCAGGCCTGTATCCTTCATGGTTCTCAGTTCCCCACCCAAGCTTCATCTCACAAATACAAGGCAGGCCTGATGGAAGTCCACTGGAGTAGCCTCACTTTGGGTGAGCTGATGCAGACACATGGAAATACAAATATTTGCTAATGATCTTCGCATTGTCCTGTCTCTTTTTCTATTACCAGGGAGGCTGGATAAATCCTTAAGAAACCATCTACTTTTGTCAGAAGTATAGTTGAGGTGGTTTCTTTCTTCTGTTACAGAGTGGATTGTTACTAACTAGTTTAATTTCATATATCTCATTTCTTCAGGTACAGATGTTCATTGGCCACTTGCAGTACAATGCATTGAAAAAGCATCCTGTATTTTTTTGTGACCTACTGGAAAATATTCTGTATCTTCCTCTAGGTGGCATAATATCTCTATGCTATAAAGAAGAAAGCTGAAATCACTGTGGTTATTATATCTTATATCAGAAGCTTCTGCAGGTTGGAAGGCCAAAGATGGACCTTATAGAACCTTACAGATGTAACTTGATATGGTTTATTTTGAAATGCCACCTGTTTTTTTTTTTTTTTTTGGTTGTTTATTTGTTTGTTTTGGGGTTTTCAAGGTAGGGTCTCACTCTAGCCCAGGCTGACTTGGAATTCATTCGGTAGTCTCAGGGTGGCCTTCAACTCATGGCAATCCTCCTATCTCTGCCTCCCAAGTACTGGGATTAAAGGCATGGGCCACCATGCCCTGTTACAACCTGTGTTTATGTCTAAGTTTGAAAACTGGCATTCATTAACCAAAAGAAAAACAGACAATCAAACAAACAAACAAAAACACTTGAAAGTAGAACTATTTAGGAAAAGGGGAACAGCAGGAGTGAGAGAGGGATAGGAGACAGAAGTGTGGGGTGAAGATCATCAAGTGATTAAATCATGTGTTAAAATGCCTTGATGAAACCCATATTTATATATATGGTAATGTGTTTTAAAAGAAAAGTATTGATACTAACCACACCAAAGCAACCCAGAGAGGGAAATAAACAGAAATACAGCAAAGTACACTATTCTGCTGAAAAGTGAATGTGCATAAGACATTATCAACCACAGCAGAGAAGCAGCAAAGACCAAGATCTTCCAGAAAGGAGGAAACCACCCAGAATCCCACCGACGTGCCAGTAGCCACAATCTGAAAGCCCGCCCACCCAGCAGTACAGTCAGCAGGAGCAGAAACAAGGAGAGGAAATTTTTTAAATCACATCAGCCTCCTCACAAAGGCAAGAAACCTGAAGGGGAAAATACCAGAGACCAGCTGAGCAGCTGCTAAAGGAGATACAAATGGGACCAGCTGAGCAGCTGCAGTATGACTCCAGGCACCCTGCAAAGTCTCCCATCCCCCAACTGTCAGGGCCGTGAACATCTGGAGAACTCATTCACCACCATCACCACCACCACCCCCAGCCACCTGGCATGGAGAAGGATCAAGGTGGGCACTCAGCATTGGTGAGATTGGAAGCCATTCAAAAAGGTATCAGGGTCTACTTATATGAAGCTAGATATAGAGACCTGTACTGGAAGTGTTAATCTCTCTTTTCATCTCAGGAAATGTTATCTATTACATTTTAATGATATATTCTTGGTTTGCTTTACCCTTCTTAAATAAGCTACATTTTGGTGTTGACTATTGTGGCCTTTGATGTTTCCTGATTTTCAAGGCCTTTGTCTTTTTCTTCAGTCACTATTGGAGGCAGGGACTAACTGGCCCCAGGCTGACTTGAAACCAGTTCCAGACTAGAAATTTCAACCTCCTAGTTTACAGGATTAAGGTTGTGGGGCAACACACACCCTTAGGGACTTTGGCTTTACTAGATTATCTGTTTAGTTTTATCCCCCTGCTTGTATAAATACTCTGTACTGGTTTTGATTGAATGTCTATATAGCTTAGATGAATTTTAGAATTTGCCAGTAATTTGTTTCACCCAGTCTACAACAACATTTGAATAGCAGGCAAACCATAACTTAGGGTCACTTCTGCTGTTTCTCTTGGAGTATAAAAGCTACACCTGATACCTTAAACTCCTACACTGAATATATATGTAAAGTTGGATTTATACAGGTAGGAAGACTGCAGATAATTAGAAAATTCAGGCATCAAATTAACGCAAGATGCAAAAGTTTCTACATTATAATACAAAACCCACAAAATATCAAGACAGTACAATCCCACCAAAAATTATAAATCCATCAGAAATTACCTCCAGTTAGACTGTGTTAGATGAAATGCCTGACAAAGATTTCAAAAAATTGATTATATCTATACTCAAAGATATCAAAGAAGAAATCAAAGGAATAAAATAAGAAAACCAATTCCTGAAGGAGAACACAGGAAACCAACTTAATGAAATAAGAAGGTCAATTCAAGACAGGAGTAAGGAAATAGAAATAATGAAAAAGTACCAATCAGAAATACTAGAAATGAAAAATAGAGTAAGCCAAACAGAAAACTCCATAGAAAGTCTCACTAATAGAATGGATTAAGAATAGGACAGAATATCTAAACTAGAAGACAAGGTGGCAGCTCTAATACAGTCCAACAAAGAGAAGGACAAACTATAGGAAGGCATGAATGGGAATTTCAAGACATTCAGGACATTGGAAAGATCAAACATAAGAATTCAGGGCATAGTTGAAGGAGAAGAAATTCATTCCATAGGCATAACAAGTATTTTCAACAATATCATAGAAGAGAACTACCCCAAAATAGGGAAAGTAATGCCAACACGGATACAGACAAAATCAGGAAAGAATCTCACTGTCATATTATAATTAAACTGCAAAACACACAAACCAAAGAAAATATGTTGAAAGCAGTTAGAGAGAAAAAAACAAGTCATATACAAAGTCAAGCCCATCAGAAAAACAGCAGTTACTCAACACAAATGTTAAAAGCCAGAAGGGCTTGGAATGATGTATTCCAAGTTCTGAAAGATAACAACTGTCAACCATAATTACTTTATCCTGCAAAGCTATCCACTCAAATAAACAGAGAAATTAGGACATTCCACAACAAAAGCAGGCTAAAGGAATATTTGAAGACAAAATCGTCTCTACAGAAAATAATTGAAAGGATCCTCCATGCTAAAATGGAAAAAAAAAAAAAAAAGCACACATATAAGGAACCTGGAAAAAACAAACTATACTCAAATACTAGTTAATACAAGAAAGCAAAGGCAAAACTGAAAGAACTACAAAACAAGAAAATAGAAAAAATAAATAAACACTTTTCAATAATAACTCTTAATATCAATGGCTTCAATGCCCCAATCAAAAGACACAGGTTTGCAGACTGGATTAAAAAGGAGGATCCTTCAATGTGTTGCCTCCAAGAAACTCATTTTTTATACAAAGTATGGACACTATTTTAGAGTGAAGGTTGGAAAATGGTGTTTTAAGAAAATGGGCCCAGAAAACAAGCAGGGGTCACTATTCTAATATCTGAGAGGGTAGACTTCAGACCAACATTAGTTAGGAAAGATAAGGAAAGTTGCTTTATATTGATTAAAGGAACACTCCAACAGAAGGCCATTACAATCCTTTAGTGGGTAACTTCAACACCCCACTCTGATCAATTGACAGGTCATCACTGCCAAAAATAAACAGAGATGCATCTGGATTATAGATCATAAAATAAATGGACCTAACAGATATATACAGGATATTCCATTCAACTGCTGCATTACACATTCTTTGCAGCAGCACATGGAATATTCTCTAAAGTAGACCATATATTAGGACACAAAGCAAATCTTAACAAATACACGAAAATTGAAATAATTCCTTGCACTCTGTCTCATCACAATGGCATCAAACTACAAATAAATAGCAAGAAAAGTTATAGAACATATACAAAATCATGGAAACTAAACAATACACTACTAAATGATGAATGGATCAGTGAAGAAACCAAGAAAGAAACCAAAAAATGCATAGAGTCAAATGATAATGAGAATACAACATCCCAAAACCTTTGGGACACAGTGAAGGCAGTCCTAAGAGAGAAATTTATAGCTTTAAATGCCTATATTAAGAAATTAGAAAGGTCTCAAGTAAACAACTTAATGCTTCACCTTAAAGGCTTGGAAAAAGAAGAACAAGGCAAATCGAATATTAGTAGATGGGAAGAAATAGTAAAGATTACAGCAGAAATTAATGAAATAGAAGCAAAAAAAAAAATCCAAAGAATTAATGAAACAAAGAGTTGGTTCTTTGAAAGGATGAAAAAGATTGATAAACCCTTAGCAAATCTGATAAAAAGAAAGAGAGAAGAGACACAAAGTAATAAAATTAGGGATGATGAAAAAGGCACCATCACAACAGATACCAGAGAAATTCAAAAAATTGTGGGGACATATTATAAGAACATATACTTCACTTAGTTTAAAAATTTGAAAGAAATGGATAATTTCCTTGGTTTTTGTGTCATACCAAAATTAAATCAAGACGAGGTTAACCACTTAAATAGACCTATAACAAGTATGAAGGACCAAAAAATTATTTAAAAATCTCCCAACTACAAAGTCTAGGCCCAGACGTATTCACTGGTGAATTTTACCAGACCTTCATGTAAGAACTAACATCAATGCTTCTCAAACTTTTCCATAAAATAGCAAAGGAAGGAAACCTATCAAACTCTTTCTATGAAGCCAACATCACCCTGATACCAAAACAAGACAAAGACAGAACAAAACAAAACAAAAAAGAAAGAAAATTATAGACCAATCTCCCTCATGCACATAGATGCAAAAATTCTTAACAAAATATAGCCAAACAGAATACAAGAATATATCAGAAAGATCATTCACCCTGACCAAGTAAGCTTTATCCCAGAGATGCAGGGATCATTCAACACATGCAAATTGATAAATGTAATACACTATATAAATGGACTGAAGGACAAAAATCACATGAGTATCTCATTAGATGCAAAAAATGCATTTGATAAAATCCAACATAATAATAATAATAATAAAATCCTACAGGAACTGGGAATAGAAGGAACATATCTCAATATAATGAAGGTTATTTATGACAAACCTACAACCAACATAATACTAAGTGGAGAAAAAATGTTTTAATGGAATAGCTTTTCCACTAAAATCAGGAAAAAGGCAAGGGTGTCCACTGTCTCCATTTTTATTTAATATAGCACTGGAAGTCTTAGGCATAGCAATAAGGCTAGAGACACACATAAAAGGGATACAAATTGGAAAAGAAGAGATCAAGTTATAATTATTTGCAGGTGATATGATTCTATACATCAAAGACCCAAAAAACTCTACCAGCAAACTGCAAAATCTGATAAACACCTATAACCATGTATCAGGACACAAAGTAAACACACAGATATCAGTAGCTTTCCTATATGCTAACAACAAACACTCAGAGGATGAAAAAAAAAGAAACACTCCTATTCACAATTATATATATATATAAATCTTGTAATATACCTAACCAAGGAAGTGAAGGATTTCTACAGTGAAAACTTTAAAACATTCAAGTGAGAAATTGGAGGAGACACTAGGAAATGCAAAGAAATCCCTTGTTCTTGGATTGGAAAAATCAATATTGTGAAAACGGCAATCTTACAAAAGCAATTTATACATTTAATGCAATCCCCATCAAAATTCCAATGGCATACTTCACAAAAATAGAAAAAAATCCCAAAATTGGAATACTTAAAACAATTTTGAGCAAAAATAAGGCCGTAGGTATCACCATACCTGATTTTAAGCTATATTATAGAGCCATAGTAACAAAAACAGCTGAAAGAAAGCTGGAAACACCTACACTGCATGCAGTTCAATGGGAGAGAGAGAAATCACCAGTGGAGATATTCCACAGTGGACACTGCAAGGCTTAAATTGTCCAGCCAGGCCAAATGAGCCAACAGGTGCACAAAAATAGACATGTAGCTCAATGGAACAGAATAGAGGACCCAGATGTAAGTCCGGGTATCTACAGCCATGTGATCATGGACAAAAATGCCAAAAATACTCATTGAAAAAAAGACAGCCTCTTCAGCAAATGGTACTGGAAAAACTGTATATGTATCCATAGAAGGATGATAATAGATCCTTGTCTTTTTCCATGTACAAGAATTAAGTCCAAATGGATCAAAGACCTTAATATCAGACCTGAAATTCTGAAACTCCTAGAGGAAAAAGTAGGGGAAACCCATCAACATATTTGCCTTGCAAAGACTTTCTTAATTTAACCCCAGTTGCTCAAGAAATAAAACCACTTATCAACCACTGGGACCTCACAAAATTGCAAAGCTTTTGTACATCAAAGGGCACTGTGAATGGAGCAAAATGGCAACCTAAAAAATGGGAGAACATCTTTGCCAGCTATACATCTGATAGAGGATTAATATCAAGGATATACAAAGGACTCAAAAAATTAAATAATAAGAAATCAAGCAAGCCAATTAAAATGGATTATGAAACTAAATAGAGAGTTCTCAAAAGAAGAAATACAGATGGCATATAATCATCTAAATAATGTTCTACATCCCTAGCCATCAGGAAAATGCAGATTAAAAGTGTGTTGAATTCCATCTCACTCATGTCAGAATGGCTACCATCATGAAACCAAATGACCATAAATACTGGTGAGGATGCAGAAAAAAGAGGTATGCTATTGGTGGGAATGCAATCTGGTCAAGCCATTGTGGAAATCAGTATGGAGATTCTTGAGATATCTAAAAATAGACTTACCATCTGACCCAACTATACCACTCTTAGGCATATATCCTAAGGACTCATCTCACTACCTTAGATACTTTATTTGCACTCTATTCCCAATAGCTAGGAAATGGAACCAGCCTAGATGTCCCTCGACTGTTCAGTTGATAATGAAGATGTGACACATTTATATAAAGGAGTTCTACTCAACATCAAAGAAAAATGAAATTACAAAATTTGCAGGAAAATGGATGGATCTGGAAAGGAATATACTTACTGAAGTTACCCAGGCCCAGAAAGCCAAACATCAAATGTTCTCTCTCATATGTAGATCATAGCTAAAAATGATTGGTATTCTATGTGAGTAGTAATAAAACTGAGTAGCAGAGGCCAGTAAGCTTGACAGGGAATAGAAAGGGAGGGAGGGAGGGAGGGAGGGAGGACTTAATAGGATGATATTGTATGTATGTAAGTAAAAAAAAAAACAGATTAATGAGGTCAGGAGAAGAGATTGAGTAAAGGAAATGTGGAGGGAGGGCTAATCAAAATCTAAGAGGATATAAATATGTCAAATGGAAACCTATTTTGTGGACAATGGAACACTTAGACCCAGAGATTGTTACTAGAAAATTTTCAGTGCCAGGGATGGGATACCTTCCAGTACATTGCTGGCAAGGGTGGTCTCTGATACCCTCAAAATATTATAAGCCATTGCCAAAGCACTTGATTACCCACAAGAATAGATGGTAAGTCCCTATTGCTGAAGACTCCACATACTTGGGCTGTAATATCACTGAAAAATCCTGATGAAGCTAACCTGAAAACCTCTTACATGTAGATCAGCTGAAAGAAAGCTGGAAACAGCTACACTGCATGTAGTTCAATGGGAGAGAGAGAAATCACCAGTGGAGATACTCCACAGTGGACACTGCAAGGCTTAAATTGTCCAGCCAGGCCAAATGAGCCAACAGGTGCAATAGTGGCACATCTGTTATGGGGGAAAGCAACCATTCTCTAATTTTACTGGAGGCCTGCTCCATGGGAAGGAATACATCCCTGATAATGAAAACCTACAACAGGGGTATTCATGAGCCCTAGGTGTGTAATGGCTGCTGAAATCTGGCTATATGTATATACTATGCTCAACAAACTTCCTGTTAAGCACTTCTCATAATGTTCACACCCATATACTAATGATACTCTCACTTTTGGTTACAGAAGCTTCTTTTTTCAAATGGCAGTGACCTTGGGATGACTCAGAAGGCACCATGGTGCTAAGAAGTGACAGAGGAGTGCTTAGCACTGAAATATCTTTATCACATCTTCCTAGGCTCAGATTCCATTGCAGAAGAGATGGTGGAAAGAATGTAAGAGCCAAAGGAAGGGCAGAAATCCTTACAATGTGCTCCTCCAGTCACAAAATGGCCTGGATATCCATGACCTCACAATGCCTGACACTATCCATGCAAGACCATCATAGTAGTATGGAAAAAATGATGACATCAAACTAAAAGAGACTAATTGAGAGGGTGAAGGGACATGATGGAGAGTGGAGTTCCAAAGGAGAAAGTGGGGCAGAGGAAAGGAATTACCACGGGTTGTTGTCTACAATTATGGAAGTTATTAATGAAAATATAAATTTAAAAAGTATCATTTAGCAGTTAATTTAATTTACCATTTTTGTTATTCCTATGTCATTTTATTCATTTATAATCAAAAGAATATAAACCCAGAGATTTGGATCTAAAATGGATATTTTATATCCCAGGTAAGAACAGATATCTAAGTTTAATATCTCAAAGGTACCAATCCAAAGGGGAAAAAAAGTAAGAAACAAAGGAGGAAAATGTGGGAAAGTCATGATAAAAATGGGCTCAAATGGAGGTAAACAAATAGCTCAGTGGATAAACTTCTGGCCATGTAAGCATGAGGACCTGAGTTTGAATCTCTACCACCCATATGAAATACCAGCTATTGTTGCAGGGACTTCATAGGGATAGCTACTTCTAAGCAAATTTATGACCTCTAGGTTGAACAAGAGACTCTTTCTCAAAAATCTCAAAGCATAAAACTTGAAATAAATTAAGGAAGATAGCTGACATCTACCTCTGGCCTTCACATGCACACACATATATGTTTAATGCATATGTATCTACTCACACATGCAATCACACACATCCAGATAAATAAATTGTAAAAATATAGCCTTAAATTAATCAAGACTATACCTCAATAAAACAAGAAGATCCAGAGTGGGTAATAAGTTTGATTCCACACTGCTTGCATTAGTCATGGGAGGAACAGAACCAATACAATGATTTGTATTAAAACAGAACTTATTGGATTAGCTTACAATAGTCTAACAAAAGCAGTTTGCAGACCTGAGAGTCAAGGAGCCTGAGGCTGGATGCTTCAGCAGTCCCAGTCTTGCACTGAATGTCTGAAGGTGTCCTGGAGAGATGCTGTTCTTCAGTCCACACTGGTGTTCAGTCCACACTGGAAGGCAGCAAGCATCAAGCAGCACCAACAGGCAGGGGGGGAGGAGAGGGTACTTTCCTTCCCAGAGTTTCCTTAGATAAAGCCCCCTTCCAAGAGGGCCCTGCCCCCTCTGGGTGAAGGGTTCACCCTGGGGGAAATTTTCCTTTTGATTACTATTTTATTTTTTTTATTATTAATTAGTTTTGTACTCAGTGAATACAGTCAAGTTGGTACCATTGTTAGCCTCCTCTCTGTCTGCCCCCCTTCCCCTATCCCCTCCTTGTTGAGGTATATGGGTCATGCATTGTGTAGTTAGCCCTCAGTTATGAGTAGGAGGAAATGTCTCTGTGTATCATGACCCAACCTGCGGCTCTGACATTCTTTCTGCCCACTCTTCTGCAAATTTCCCTGAGCCATGTTGGGTTCATTTTGGGTCTGCTTCAGTGATGAGGTGGTGGGAGCCTCTGTGTCTCTGGATATCTGATTTGGTAGGAGTTCATTGTTCTCTGTGTTGATCTCCTTCACCCTTGTGCTGGTACAGGGTTCACCAAGAAAACAGTACCCTTGCTTGTTTCACCAATTATTCTTAGTTTCAGCTGGGGCCCTTTTGAGGTATGATGGGGTGGTTCTTTTCTTAGGTTCTCCAGTGGAGATTAAAGTTAGAACCAGACAAATGGGATAACCTTATTTTTTTATAGAGAATCTAATAGGTGTAGGCCCTCTTGTAGCCCACAATTGGTGGTAGCATGATAATGGAGAGGGGGCTCATGTTTGGATATGGTTCTGACTTGTTTCCCAGCTCTAGCTATGGGTTCTGTTCCACTGAGCAGACCAGTTAGCCAAATCAAGAACAGTTTGTTTCCCTCCTTGGTTGTCTACCACTATTGCACTTGTATGAGTATCACAATAGGTTATTTGCTGCTCATTAGGTTAGACCATGAGTTGCTTGGATAGATATTGGTCATTTTCCCCCAGTTGCCCATGTAGCACTTTCTGGCACTACTTGCATGGACTGTCTAGGGACTGATTTTCTTACAGCTTCCAGCCATGTCACTCCATGTTATATGTCAACCATATATGATATCTTCAGCAGTAGGGTCTTACCACTAACCTTTGGTGGGTCAACAAGTACTCTGACAGAAATATGTCATTCTTTTAGTAAACCTTGCAGTTCTCTCTGATCAAAAGCTCATTGTGGATGATAGCAACCTGCTGGTTACAGGTAAGTGCCCATGAAGAGAAGGAAGAAAAAGATAAGTACTATAAAAGAGTTGGAGAGAAGAGGGAGAGAGATAGAGATGGGGGGAGAAGCTGTAGAATATTAATGTCATTCTTCATCATACCCTCTACAGGGTCTTGTGACTCAGATGTACCCTCTAAGGGTCTAGGGAAGGTCCAACCAATTGGTCTGCCTTTTAGGATGTAGAATTTTATGGTACCATTGCTGTTTGGGTCCAGATTTGTGTCCCCCACCTCCTCCCTTTCCCTCCCCTCCCTCACCACCCACTCTATTTTCTGATCCTTGAGATGCTTGGTGGGTATGTCATCATCTTGGGTAGATTCAGGTTAGGTGCTGTAGATGAGTGAGACTATGCGGCAATTATGTTTCTGTGATTGGGCAAGTTCATTGAGAATGATCTGTTCTGGGTTCAACCATTTTTCTTCAAATTTCATTGTGTTGTTTTTTCTTACTGCTTTGTAGGATTCTGTCATGTAGATATACCACATCTTAGTTCATCTAGTGATGGACATCTGGGTTGATTCCAGCTCTTAGCTATTACACTTGAGCCACTATAAAGATGGTTGAGAAAATCTCTCTGCAATGACACTTGAAGGTTTTAGGGTATGTGCCCAGTAATGGAATAACTGGGTCTATTGGTAACTCTACAGTCAGCTGTTTTAGGAGTCTCCATATTGATTTCCAAAGTGGTTGTACCATCTTACATTCCCACCAACAGGGAATGAGGGTTCCTATTTCTCCACATCCTCGGCAGCATTTATTTTCATTTGATTTTTTAATGCTTGTTGTCCTTACTGAGGTAAGGTGGAATCTCATAGATGTTTTAATTTGCATTTCCCTGATGATTAGGGAGGATGAACATTTTCTTAAGTGTGTGCTTGCCATTTGTATTTCTTCCTCTGTGAACTGCCTGTCCAGCTCTTTGCCACATTTTGTGAGTGGGCTGTTTAACTTTTTATTGTTTAGGTTTTTGCAATCTTTGTAGATTCTAGAGAGTAGGCCTCTGTCAGTTACATATTCAGCAAATATTTTCTCCCATTCTGTGGGTATTCTATTGGCTTTGCTCATTGTATGTCTGTCTGTGAAAAACTCTTCAGCTTCATGTGATCCCATTGGTTGAGTGATTGTTTAAGATCCTGTGCTACTGTGCTTCCTGTTCAGGAAGTCATTTTTTTAAATTACATTTTATTTATCTTTTTTGCAACTTACATTATTTTATTTTTTGACATACATAAACATTTTTATTAAAGTGTATATTTTAAAAGGTAGAAACAACAGATTCTATTTTACAACTGATTTTCATGAAACACATACAAACTAATTTTGTTAAGTGGCTATTGTGCAGAAGTATATCATTTTGTTTAGATATTTAAGCTTGACCCACTTTAAAGACATTTTCTTTTATTAGTTAGTTTTGTATTCAGTGAATATAGTATTGTTGGTACCATTGTTAGCCTCCTCCATGTCCTCCCCCCTCCTTCTGGCCCCTCATTGAGGTATATGGGTCATGCATTGTGCCTTAGTGGTTACAGCATTTGCCTCTGAAGCCAATAGACCTGGGTTTAAATCCCCAGGATGCAGGCAAGCAGGAAGTCTTTTTGCAGTCCTCGATCATGGAAAGTTACTCCTATATTTTCTTCCAGTGGTAGCCAAATTTTAGCCTTGTTTATATGGTATATTACATTGACATATTTGCATATTTTGAACCATACCTACACTTCTGGGATGAATCCCACTTGATAAAGGTTGATAATGCCTTTGATGTGCTGTTGGATTCAATTTGTGAGGATTTTGTTCATGATGTTTGCATCTATGTTCATCAGGGAAATAGGCCTGTAGTTGTCTTTTCTTGTGGCATCTCTGCCTGGTTTTGGAAATAGGGTGATGCTACCTTCATAGAAGGAGTTGGGGAGCTTTCCCTGTTCTCCAGTTGTGTGGCACATGTTGAGAAAGATTGGTTTGAGTTCTTCCATGAAGGTTTGATAGAATTCAGCTGAGAAGCCATGGTCCTGGACTCTTCCTTCTGGGGAGCTTTTTTTTTATTACCTTTTCAATCTCGATGAGTGTGATGGGTTTGTTCAGGAGATTAATCTGCTCTGAGTTTAGCTTTGATAGATGGTATGTGTCCATGAATTTATCCATTTCCTCCATATTATCCAGTTTTGTGGAGTAGAGGTTTTTGAAATGAGTCCTGATGATTCTCCCAATTTCACTTATGTCTGTTGTGATCTCTCCTTTTTCATTTCTAATTTTGTCAATTTGAAGTGTCTCTTTCTCTCTCTCTCTCTCTCTTTTTTTTTTTTTTCTTGATCAAATTGGCCAGGGTTTTTCAACCTTGTTTATTTTTTCAAAGAACCAGCTCTTTGTTTCATCAATTTTCTCAATTGTTTTCTTTCTTGAATTGTTTCCAATTCATTAATTTCTACTCTGATCTTAATTGTTTCTTTCTGTCTGGAACTTTTTTGGTTGGTTCCCTCTTGCTTTTCCAGTGCCTTTAGGTGGATGGTTAGGTTATTGATTTGGGATCTCTCTGTCTTTGTTATAAAGGCGTTTAGTGCTACGAATTTTCCCCTGAGGACCACCTTCAATGTGTCCCATAAGTTTTGATACAATGTGTTCTCATTGTCTTTCATTTCTAGAAATTTCACAATTTCATATTTTTACTTTGCCCACTACCAATTTATTGTTTAAAAGTGTGCTGTTCAGTTTCCAGGAGCCAATGGGATTCTTGCTGGGTCTTTTGTTGTTAATTTCTAGCAATATTGCATTGTGATCTGATACCATGTAGGGAATTATGTCAATCTTCCTAAATATATGGAGGCAGGCTTTGTGACCCAGTATATGATCTATTTTAGAGAATGTTCCATGGGCTGCTGAGAAGAATGTGTAGTCTGTGGATTTAGGATGGAATGTTCTGTAGATGTCTGTTAAGCCTAAGTGATCTATGGTGTTGTTGAGCTCTCTTACTTCCCTGGTGAGTTTCTGTTTGGATGATCTATTTATTACTGATAATGGCATATTGAAGTCCCCAACTATGATGGTGTTGGTGGTTATTTCTGTTTTATTGTTAAGTAAGTTTTGTTTTATAAACTGTGAAACCCCTGTGTTTTTTGTTGTTGTTTGTTTGTTTGTTTGTTTTGAGGTAGGGTCTCCCTCTGGTCCAAGCTGACCTGCCCCTGTGTTTGGTGCATAAAGATTTATGATTGTGATATCCTCTTCATGGATCATTCCCTTGATAGTTAAGAAGTGCCTTCTTTGTCTTTTTTGATTATTTTAGGTTTGAAGTCTGTTTTATCTGATATTAGTATAGCTACGCCTGCTTGTTTCTTATTCCCATTTGCTTTGGATATCACTTTACACCCTTTCACCCTGAGGAGGTGTCTGTCTTTAGTGCTGAGGTGGGTTTCTTGAGGACAACAGATTGAGGGGTGTAATTTTCTGATCCACCCTGTTGGCTTGTGTCTCTTGAGGGGTGAATTAAGGCCATTAATAGTTAGGGTAATGACTGCAAAGTTTGATTTGATCCCTGCCATACTCTGCTGGTGTATGTGGTTTGGTGTTTTCATAGACTTTGAATTTATTTTGCCTTCTCTGAGTTTGGTTATTGTGATCTGCTTCTTGTAGGCATTCAAGGTTAATTGTTTGATTCTTCTTTGAGAAGAATTTCCAGAAATACTCTGTAGTTTTGGTTTGGGGTTCATATAATTGTAAAGCTGAGTTTTGTCATGGAAAGTTTTTCTTTCACCGTCTACTAGGAGGGATGCTTTTGCTAGGTAACGTATTTTGGGTTTGAAGCCATAGGTTCTTAGACTTTGCAGTGTTCCATTCCAGGCCCTTCTGGCTTTCAGAGTTTCTATTCAGAAGCCTAATGTAATTCTGTTGGAGTTACTTTTAAAAGTGATGTGCTGTTTTTCCCTAGTGCTTTTAGGATTTTATCTGTGGTTTCAATGTTTAGAGTCTCAATGACAATATGTCTTGGAGAGTTTCTCCTTTGGTTCCATCTGTTTGGAGTTCTGTTAGCTTCTTGTATCTTGATGGGTCTTTCTTTTGAGAGAGCGGGAAAGTTTTCTTCAATTATTTTGTTAAATAAGTTCTCCATGCCTTTGGTCTGAATTTCTTCCCCTTCTGGTATTCTCATGATCCAGATGTTAGGAGGTTTAAGGGTATCCCACAGTTACCTCATGTTCTGTTCACAGAAATTTTTGAACTTATTGAAACTTTTGAACTCTTGAACCATTTCTTCTGTCTTATCTTCCAGATTGGAGTTTCTATCCTCCACATGGCTGACTCTATTCTTCAAAGCTTCCAAAAAGTTTTGGGCTTGTTCAATTAGGTTTGCATTTTCTAGTACTTTTCTATATATAGTCTTATCCCTCTGTCCAGCTCCCTTTTCACATCATTCTCTGTTTTTTTATGCTTCTTGGAATTCATCCTTGCATTTCTTTATGTCTTCATTTAGCATCACCAGCTGATTTTTGAGGTCTTCCTTTTTTTTTTCACTCTCCTTCATATCTCTTAACTGTCTTTGAACTCCTTCCATTTTCTTATCTGTTAGTTCTATTCTAGTGATGGCAGCATCCACACGATTATCAGTCCTTTGTTGCTTTTTGGCAATTTCTACCAGTAGCTTGGTCAGGGTTGTATTGCTCTTAGCTTCATTTCGGAGGTCTGATCCTAATGTCTCTTCTATGTTTTGATTAGAGACATTCATTATAGGCATGGGTGATCTTACTGGATTTACTTACATTTGATTTTTCATATTATTTCTTTTGCCATGTGGTCTGCTCATCACAGTGTATGGGCAGGGAGAGTAGGACTGTGTTCTCAATGGGGAGGGGAAGTGGTGCCTCTTGGGGGAGCTGGCCTGAGCTATCAGGTGGGCAAGCAGATGGGCAGAGCAGTCCTGAGGTCATGCATAGGTGGGCAAGTCAGCTGGAGCTTATGCGCAGTGGACTGCTGGAACAGCCTGAGCTCAAGCAGGGTGGGTTACTGGTGGCGGGCAGTTGGGTGGGTGGCCCACACAGCAGATGGGGATTGGGCCTGCCCTGGTGTGGGCAGACAGGCAGAGCAAGCCTGAGCTTAAGTGTGGAATGGGCCTGAGCTCGTGCGTGGATGGGCAGGTGACCAGAGCAGCAAGTGGGCAAATGGTCAGAGCAGGCTGAGCTCGCATGGGTGGATGAGTGTCACATGCGTGGTGGGCAGATTGATGGATTGAGAGTGAGCTCACATGGGCCATGGGGCGGATCCTGACTGAGGTCATGCATGGGAGGGGTTATCAGGGTGATTGCACCTGTGCAGTGAGGCAAGTGGAACTATGCTGGCCTGGGTCCCCTTTCCTACAGTAAGTGCAGGAGTATCCTGAGGCTGGGACTATGGCTAGGGAAGCTGCTTTGGGGGACTGGGGAACTGGTGGGCTACCCAAGAGTGAGGGAATCAGCCAATTCCCTTTATTTTTTTTACCCCTCTGCACCCTCCCACTGGTGATCTATTAGAGTTTGCTCTCCCCTAAAAGACCCAATGAACTTTTAATGACTTCCCTTTCCTTCCCCGGGATGTGTAGCACAGTTAGGCAGTCGCAATCTTGACCAGAAGTCCTTTTATTTTTTTTAATATTTTATTTTTTTATTTATTTGAGACAAACAGAGAGAGAGAGAGAGAGAGAGAGAGAGAGAGACAGAGAGACAGACAGAGAGAGAGAGAGAGAGAGAGTATGGGCATGCCAGGGCCTCCAGCCACTGCAAATGAACTCCAGATACATGTGCCACCATGTACATCTGGGTTATGTGGGACCTGGAGAATCAAAACTGGGTTCTTAGCCATTGCAGACATATGCCTTAAACACTAAGCCACCTCTCCAGCCCCAGGATTCCTCTTTTAGCTAATTCTTCCTGGAAGTAACCTCAGGCACCCACTTATGGGGAATGTCTGTGGATTCTTACACAGATCAAGCTGACACAAAATTAACCCATCATAAGTCCACCCTTTGCCAACTTGACACCAAACCATATATCCTTACATCCTACTCAATTTCCAAATGAGGACAGTAAATAGGTCATAATTCCAACTAACATCATATAACTACCCCACATACAACTGGAAATACACAATCTTTTCCCCAGCACAAAGCAAGGTTCTTTGAGGAATGCTTAGTCTCTAATATAGTAGGTCAAATATAAATTCAACAGCAGTTAACTAGCAATGTGATCTTAAACAGTATTAACTACTGTTGGTAAGAAATTGGTGAAGAACAAAAGGATCTTAATATTGGTATAGATACATACAAACACTCTTAACAAGGTAGGACAGAAACACTCATGGCAACGACAGTCATTGTGTAGCCTTAGCTGGTATTTTTAACTACCTTCTTCTACTGCACATTCTGTATTTCCTCCACCTTCAGCAAGCACCTCAGTGGGTATTCGTTCTTTACCTGGAAGGGTGAGACACAACTTTTTTTCCTGAAGGATCTGGGCCACTTATCGTATTGCCTTGATTGGGTTGTTGCAGTTGTGCATTGACTTTGATAATAATGTATGAGATACCCTAAAGGATGTTCTATATTCTAGACATACTCTTCTTTACCTCCATTGTGGAGGAGCAGTCCAATTTCTCCCTGGTAGTCTGGATCAATAACCCCTGCTAACATTGTAACTCCTTTCTCAGCCTGTTCACTCAAGGGCATCAGGATCCCAAAGTGGCCAGGGGGAAGTCTTAGCTTCCAGTTCAATGGAATGTCCTTTTGCCTCCTGATTCAGAGCATATATAGCCTGCTGGAGGACACTCCCCCAGCACTCCAGCCTATTGCCAACTAGTGGACTTTGTAGCTGTTTCTTTTTCTTTTTCTAAAATTTTTATTTATTGATTTATTTGACAGAGAAAGGGAGAAAGAGAGAGATAACGGACATATCAGGGCCTCCAGCCACTGCAGATGAACTCCAGACATGGGTGCCCCTTGTGCATCTGGCTAATGTGGGTCCTGGGGAATCGAACCTGGGTTCTTTGGCTTTGCAGGCAAATGCCTTAACCACTAAGCCATCCCTCCAACCCTTTTTATTTTCTTTAACAAAAAACTTTTAGATAATTTATTTATTTGACAGATAAAGAGGGAGAGAGAGAGAGAATGAATGGGGGTGCCAGGGCCTGCATCCCCTACAAATGAACCCCCCCCCACCCATAGCTGTTTCTTTAAAAGGGCTGTGAAGTGAGTTCTTTGGTCAGAAGCAATGCTGTATGGAATATCATCATGGTGGAAAGGCATTCTGTAAGCCCAGATATAATTTTGTCAGAAGCACTATGTTCAGGAAAAACAAATGCATGCTAAGTGTCTATTCCAATAAGGAAAATCATGCTGCCCTTTCCATGATGGAAGTGGTTCAGTGTAGTAAATCCACCACGAATTTGCTGGCTGGTAACTCCAGGAATGCTACCATATTGGGGAGTCAGAGTTGGCCTCTGCTGCTGGCAGATTTGGCAGTCAGCAGCAGTCTTAGCCTGGTCAACCTTAGTTAGTGGGAATCCATGTTGTTGGGCCCATCCATAACCTGCATCCCTGCCACCATTACAACTTTGTTCATGGGTCCATTGGACAATAACAGGGATGGCTAAAGAAAGAGGTTGACCACTATCCACAGAATGGGTCAGCTTATCTACTTGATTATTCAAGTCATATTCTGAGGAGGTCACCTTCTGATGAGCATTAACATGGGACACAAGTATATTTATATCCTCTACCCATTCAGGGAGCTCTATCCACATGCATATTTCTCAAAAGTCCTTCTCACCAATATTCCAGCTGTGCTTCTTCCAAGTCCCGGACCATCCAGCCAAATCACTGGCCACTGCCCATGAATCAGTGTATAACCACTTTTTTCCTTTCCAAACAAAATGCACAACCATGTGCACTGCCAAATTTCTGCCCATTGTGAAGACTTCATTCACCACAGTCCTGCAGATTTGTCCCAGAAAGGGGCTATAATGCTGCAGCTGTCCACTTCTGGGAGGCACCCACATAATGTGCTAAACCATCTGTAAATCATGCCCTAGTTTTCTTCTCAGTCATTTCATCATAGGGTACACCCCATCATGCCATAGGTGCAGGCTTAGGGAGAGAAGGTACTGTAACAGGAGGAGCAACCACAGGCATTTACTCAACTTCCTCATGTAACTTACTTGTACCTTCAGGGCCTGTTCAAGCCTGATCACAGATATACCACTTCCACTTGATGATGGACTACTTCTGTGCATGTCTAACTTTATGGTCTGGTGGGTCAGATAACACCCAGCTCATAATGGGCAGCTTGGGTCCTTAGAAACTTGATGGCCCATTGACAAGTGTTCATTTTCTGTTAGGTCCCAATAGCAGACCAAGAGCTGTCTCTCAAAGGGAAAATAGCTGTCTGCAGATGATGGCAGGGCCTTGCTCCAGAATTCCAATACCCTCTGCTATGATTCACCTATGGGGGCCAGCCAAAGGCTCCAAATGACATCTCTATCTGCCACCGACACTTTAAGTACCATTGGATCTCCTGATTCATATGGACCAAGTGGCAAAGCAGCCTGCACAGCAGCCTGGACCTATTGAAGAGCCTTCTCTTGTTCTGGGCCCCACTGAAAACTAGTAGCTTTCCTAGTCACTTGGTATATGGGACAGAGTAACACACACAAGTGAGGAATGTGCTGTCTCCAAAATCCAAATAGGCCCACTAGATCTTATACTTCTTTCTTAGTGGTAGGAGGGTCCAGGTGTAACAATTTATCCTTCTCATGCAAAGCATCTTCTTCAGAATCTTGGATTTCAATGTGCCCAGATTCATTAGGGTTTTCCCATGCCCAGACACAGGATCCCATTCTTTTCCAATCAATGCCCTCACTTTAACTTCTGATAGCTGGTGAGATTGGATTTGAGTTTACTTTGCAAGTTAGCCAACCTTACAATGAGAGATTGGGTATAGTTTTCTGCAATTTGAGCCATATTCTGGCTAGAGAGGAGACTGTCCCCCAGGGCACCCTTAGAAATCTTCAGATCATGTACATGGGTCTTAAGATGGAAATTTCCTTTCTGAGCTTCTGCTTTTTCCTGAATAGTTTATCATGAAATGCTAGAAATAATCATCTAGCATCATCAATTTATATATTACCTTTACACAATTATTCAAAAGTTTTAGATATAGAGTTACTAAATTCCTTGCACTTCACAAGATATGACCCAGGATCACCAAATACATCTATCCCATGGAGTTCTTTAAATAGTTCACACATGGATTATTAGTGCCCTCCTTACTACCAGTAAAAGCACTCTTTTTATTACCAGTAAAAGTGTTCTCCTTATAGCCAGTAGGGCCTTTGGTGGTACTGCAGTTGGAGAGACAACTCCAAAGTGCACCAAGCCCACTAGGGAAATCCATCCTTACAATTTTATTTCTCTGGAACCACTTCTTGTACCACAAGTTGTATTATTGGGGTTCTCTAGAGGAACAAAACTGATAAAATGAATTCTATTAATAGGGAATTTATTGGATTTAGCTTACAATAGTCTAACAATAGCAGTTTGCAGGCCTGAGAATCAAGGAACCTGGTAGCTGCTCAGTCCATGAGTCTGGATTCCTCAGCAGTTCCAATCCCACACTGAAGGTCTGGAGGCTTCCTGGAGAGCTGCTGCTCTTCACTCCATGCTGGTCTTCAGTTCACTGAGGAAAGCAGAAAGCAACTCTGGCAGCCAGGTGGGAGGAGAGGATACTTTCCTTCCCAGACCTTCCTTAGATAAATCCCCACCCCCAAGAGGGGCCTCCCACTCTGGGGGAAGGACTCACCCTGGGAGAAGGATTCCTTCCTTAGTTAATTCTTCCTGGAAGTAACCTCAGAGACCACTTATAAGGAATATCTGTGGATTCCTAAACTGATCAAGTTGACACAAAACCATCATACACAGTCACATAAGGCTTCTATAACAGGAGAACCATGGATTTAACAGGTACTGAGGTGAACGGAAAACCATCACTATCTGTATTCTGATCCTATCTTATCTAATCTATTATCCTCTCTCTCTAGCCAGCTTTCCACTCTTGTCACTGTAGTTAGAGAAATAAGTCAAAAAAAGAATCTTATTTTGTCTGTATAATTGTGGTTTCAAATCTGGGAGGTAAGTTCAGACTCCCTGATGTGACTCTTAAACAGAGGAACTGTTTATTGGTAATAATCAGACATGAGTACAGTTTTACTCAGTCTTTGGCATATCAGATATTAATAGGTCTCATTTTTATATAATCCATTTTCAAAACTTAATATTGTTTTTTATGTCACAGCAGACTCTTTTATTAAACTAGGGACATTTTATTACTTGTAAATCACATATTTCCACAAAGCTTAAAGAAATAATATTCTTCATTTTCACTGGGCATTTCCTATTAATGTAAAACTCAAGTTTTGATTATGATCTTCCACTGATGGCAGTAGTTGGCCTAGCCCCAGCTCCTGCTGCAAGATGAGGCCTAGCTTCTGCTTGGTTACGTCTATCACAAAATTTTCTTCTGCAAGTTGAGGCCAGCTGGGCCTGTGGCTTCTAGCTCACTATTGCTCTTTATTTTAATGCTCAAAATTGAAATGATTCAGTTCACTGCTGAGCTAAATCTTCATGAACTGTTTTTTCAATCCTCAGCAATTTTTAAGGATCAAATCATAAATACCAGAAAATAGTAGTTTAAAATAAAAATGCTGACAAGCCCTTAATATAGCACAGTGAATGATGCCTCCATAATGCATATCATTAGACGTACTCCTTAGAGTTGATTGCCAGGGGTGACTCTATAAATTTATATATTAAGTCTCAACAGCTTACAGCTTACACTTCCAAATTAAATTTCCTATTTCATTCTCTCTGTAGAGAAATCTGAGCTATAGCAGATGGTATACATAGGCAAATAAAAATAGGGTAAACTAAAGTACTTATGTAAACTCTGAAATGGATTTTTAGCATATTGCTACTGTAGAAAAATAATGTATTCCGTTTACCAAATACACCTTTTGCACTCCATATTAAAAGTTGTGCATGACCCTTTCCTGGGAACATGAAAATGTATCTTTTCTCCCCAAATAGAATGCTGACGAAAAAAAAACAAAAAACTAAGTTTGATTGCACCAAAATCCAGCTTGGTGAACCAATGAGTTTCTTAGGGCAGAGTATGGGTGAAGGGTTACCTATGGAAGCATAGATAATGCAAAGACAGCTGCATCAGCAAAAAATCCACCCAGCATAAGTGATGAATTAGGGAACCTGCATCTCTGGAGCACTGCAGGACTTGCAGGCAGCTTAGCTGGCAGAAAAGGCTCCTCTTCCCAGCAATGGTTTCTTGCTGTTTTGATGTTGCATGTGAGGGGCCTTGCAGAGCTTATAAACTTCAGGAGCTTTCCAATACTTGTGAGTTGTTTCCTTGTTGAGTCTTATGATCCTCCCTCCTACATCTAGGAGGGAATGTTCCTATTTAGAGAAAAATGCTATACAACAAATACTTGTGTCCATCCCTAATATATAAACAAAGAACATGGCTGGATAGGTAGTTCAAGAGTGAAGTGTACTTCTTCCTGTGCAGGCTTGAGAGCCTGAGTAAGCCCTAGAGTCTTCTCTAGTTCAATGTCCAGCTGGTTGTGGCCACACATTTCTACAACCTCAGTTCTATGGGCAGCAGAGATCCAAGGATTGCTGGAGCTCATTAAAAATATTGCCAGCTCCTGGATCAATAAGTCTCTATTTTGTTTCAAGTAAGAATGGGCAGAAGAACAATGGAGCAAAGCAGAACACCCAGTGTTCTACGGCAACCACCACAGGCCAGCATACACTGACATGGAAGTCAGGCACATGGGGTGCCACATAGGCACATACATATGTGTATATCACACACACACAGCACAAATACACACACTACACACTCAGACCCACACACATTATACACAATACACACACAACCAAAAGGAAATAAATAAGAAAGAACAATGTGAGCATTGCTGAGCTATGTACTCTAAAATGAGAGCTAGATTTAAAAACATTGGAAAAGATCTATTCCTTTTCAAAAGAGTTTATTCAATACTCTAATATGTTCTAATTTTCCCTACTGACTAGGATGTGAAATGTTGAGGGCAACTTTTTTCCCATTTTTCCCTCATTTTTGATAATAATTTTCTTTTATATTACATTGGAATGAATTTGGTCTTGGAAGATATCTAACATTTTTCTAAGCAGACTCATCTGGAGAATGTGACTTTCCATTGTTGGGCATGACACATTAATATGTGATCTTTGTTAAATGAAGATGGTTAGTTCACATTATTGTTCAAGGATTCTGAATGTTAGGATTGGAGTATATTAACAATTTGATGAATGTTCTTCTAGGATCTTTACACAAGACTTATTGACCTTTCACTTTCCAAATTTTATAGCTTCAAGTAGGATTTCATTTTGGATCTCATCTGCTATGGACTTTGGAAAAATTAAGAATGAACTATATGGAAAATTATTTCTATAAATCTCTTAGATATATTTTATTTTTCCATTTTCATTTTTGGTCTTAATTAAGCAGTGAATAATAAAATATTCATGTCCAATATATTAATATACAAAACCATGAGTTAAAAGACATATGCTTGGATATATGCTGACAAAGATTAAAACATTTATGATATAAATAACGTAGGAAAATTAGTACACAACCCACTGGCTTATGCCATGTTACCATTTTCCATGTTGTTATCAGTTCTCTGGACTCTTTTGTCTTTCAACCTGTGACAAATGATGAGTGCATATAAGTCATAAGATCAAGTGAAGTGACATTTTCTTCTAGATAAGAAAGAAAAGCAGTAAGCTACTGAGCTGGGGGTATCCCAAGCAGGACACCATATAGCAACTTGGGTCAAGAATTTTCATACCCATGAAATTAGGCAACAAATTGGAGTGGATTAGATAGCTTACTTTGAATGTGTGTGGAGGCCCATGATAGGCTGATGAATTACACATGAATTTGTTCCAATGACTCTGTATGTGGGTTCCTGGTAGCTGGTGGGAAATTATCCACCAACTGACCTCTTGGTGAGTCAAAATGAATCAAGGCTCTCAGAATGTTATTTCCCAGGCTCTGTTCTTTGGAATTATCATTAGTCATATACAACTTATGTTAAGATTCATATAAATGAAGAAAAGACCCTGACAGCCAAAACTGTCCTCAGGGGAAAAAGAATAGACATTTTTAGAAGCATCACTGTACCTGGCTTCACACTATGCTACAGAGCCATTGTCATAAAATCAGCCTTCTGTGAGCCTTCCCCACAAGTCTTTGTATAGGTGAGCTGCTCATGACTATTGTCACGCTCCAAATGTGAGGTGACTTCCATGACTTCAAGTATATTTACTGTGCTGGAATGATTTCAATCATCTGATCACTCACACAGACTTGAAGTGCTTTGAGTCCCACAGGCCTCTTCCATCTCTCAAATCTGTGTCTCAAATGTATGCTTCGAGTGTAAGCAAAGAACAATGAATGAAAGTAATTCAAATAAATGACAATAATTATGCTTATTATTACCTTTGTCCTTGTTTCACTTTCTAAAAACCATAAATGCAAGATAGTTCATCCTAGGAGAGGATATACAAAATAATCACTATAATCCTTATATTATAAACAGAGACCTAAGGAGGTTAGGCAATTTGCAAAGAGCAAGTGGTAGAGACAATCTGACATTTGGAGCTCCCTCTAGAGCCACAGCCCCATTAAGATGACTCTATTCTTCTTCCCCCTGCTCTTCTCCTCTCTCTCTCTCTCATTCTCTCTCTCTCTCTCTCTCTCTCTCTTCTCTCTCTCTCTCTCTCTGTCTTTCCTCTCTCACACACAAAAAATTAAATAAAATATTTAAAAGGGGGACTGGAGATATTGCTTGATGGTTAAAGTGCTGGCCTGAAAAGCCTAAGGACCAGGGTTCAATTTCCCAGTACCTTGTACCAGATGCACAAGGACAAGGTGGCACATATGTCTGAAGTTTGTTTGCAGTGGCTAGAGGCTCTGGAACCATTCCCATTCTTTCTTTCTCTCAATCTCTCTCTATCTCTCTATTTCTGCCTCTTTCTCAAATAAGTAAAATGTTATTTTTAAAAACTCTACTGTTTAAGTAGCACTTATCATTTCTTTTTCCCTAGCATGAGTGTCTTCTGATGCTTTGGGGCATTTGTCAGTGAGAAATCCTTGCTGCAAATATGTCACATATGGTTGAATATAAGGAAAAGGAAAAACTAATGGAATATCTCACAGAATCAACTCATAGGCTAAGAAACTGGAAGCGGAAATAAGCTGGAGAATAGGAACCAGTGGATTAGGGAAGGGGCCACCAGGCCACCCCTGCTGACACGTCCATAGAGTCTGGGGCTGAATGCAGGACATGTTAACATCACACCTGTTACTAGATGACTCTTATGCCATCTTCCCTGAATGAATCATAAGCTGTTTAATGCTTTGTATCACTTACCTTGGGTCCGGAAGCCTGAATTAAGTATCAAAACATTTTTTTAAAGGATCTGAGAGAGAAAAATATTGGTCAGGTGGGTCTCACTTCCCAGCTATACTGGAACTTTGCTCAATAGGGGAAATGTGTCTGAAGTCTAGACCCTACATTTCATCAATGGCCATTTTGGCAGCATGTCCTTCAATGAAGCCTAGTCTGCTTGCATGTAGAAACCAGTGATTCTCAGGCCAGTATCCTGTGGATACCTCATTCTCATGCTACTACCTCAAGCCTTTGTCCTGTCTTTCATTCTTCATCTTCATGTGTACTTCCAAGTCAGAAAGGCATCACCATGACTTGTTTTCATTATTTTATAACTCTTTAATCTGAGAAAATGAAGATAGACAAAAATTATTCAGCAAACATTTTATAATGTATTAAAAAGTCATATTAAGTTCTTAATGTTATAATATCTAATATAAAATTTTGATTTCTATATGAGATCATATCTAGAAGTTTCATTAAATGTTGCAAAGAAATAATCAAATAATTTGTTCTTTAACCCTTTAAAATCATCTATTGTTATCAGACTCTGTTGCTACCAAATGGACCAATCTTTTGAGAGCTCTGTACCAGCTCCTGCAATCTAAGACCCACACCCTTCCATCTCTTTGTTCACATCACAGAAAGGAAAGTGTTTTCTGAGCTCGGTCTCCTCTACTTCACTCTTTCCTACATTAATATTCTATAACTTCCCTCCTACTTCTTGGAAAACACTTAGCTTTAAAGTCAGTAAGCCATACTTATATTTATTCCTTTGTTTCCTTGTATCCTTTGCCTTTGCACTGCTAACTTTACTTCCTATACTGATCATTATGTGCATTATGTGGACTGTCAAAAAGACAAATATCTTCCTCTTGACCTAATTTCTAGACAGTGTTTTCTTAATTTAGAAACCCTCATTTCCTATCCATCTGCCATTCAGCTTCTACTTCCTGTTAAACTTATTTTGGGTCACACTCTATTTGTAAGGTTAAATAATTAGCACACCTTGAGAGAAAGCTCAACCTACTTCAGTCACTAGCTCAACAAATGTAGCAATATTCTTTGAAATAGCCTTCATTTCGTGTGGCCCATTCTTTATTTCTATTTTCTTATTTTTGTTGGAATTTTCCATGACCAGAATAAAGTTGCATAAGGATCCATGTTTATAATTTTAACCAATAGGAGACAGAAGGTCAATTCAGGATAAGTATTCATATCTTAGCGATTTCTTGTCTAAATGATTAGTGCTCAACAAACACATAATTAGAAGCCTCCCATATGATGAGGTTTTTCTATTCATATACACATGAGCATCAAAAAATAGCTTTTTCATGCTCAGTTTTACCCTAATCTGGCCCCTAAACAGTCAGTTATGTTTGGCTATGGCAATTGAGAAAGATTTCTTCATACATTATGTTGCAATCAGGTTCACATTGCTGGTAGAAATCATCCAACCAAGAGTAGCATGTGGGGAAAAAAAGAGGTTTATTTTGGCTTACAGGCTAGCAGGGCATGATGGCAGGGAAAACGATGGCATGAACAGAGGATGGAATTCTACATGACCTAGGGCCCCATACCCAAGCACATATACTGTGAGACCAGAGTTTGAATTCTTACACAAATGGAGCCTATGGTCCACCATATGGCCCTGTCGTCCTCTGGCCTTGCTTGAGTATCCATAATTGTTTTATAAATGCTTAAGTGAATGATGTCCCTTTTACCTTTGTCATGTAAGGTGAGACTGAGTACACAGTATGTACTTTTGCAAGGACAGCAATTTCCTAATAAGCTATCACAGCAATATTTTTTTAGATTAACAGGTTTACTAATAATACTAAATCCATAGCCACATTCTCCTCTCACAATCTGATGTTAACATTGTATGAGGAGAAGAAATGGAGTAAAATATTGTCTCAGTCTTACAGTTGGGATGAATGATTTGGTAAATGTGACAATTTTATTGTAGAATTCACTCATTTTGGCTTAAGACAGGAATATTTCTAAAAGGCTTTTCTATGAAAATCCATATATACTTCAGAATAAAAAGTGAGGAGAAACCTTAAAACTGTGCTACTAGTGAGTCAGTGACTAATTCAGAAGAGAACATTGCTGTTAACTTAGTGGATGTTCAAGATACTAGTTGCACAAGTTCTTTATATATATACACATATATATATATATGTTCACATTATGCACAAATATATATGTGTGTATGTGTATCTTAAGTTATGTTTTAAAACTGCTGAGATGTTTTAAAACTTACAGAAGAATTATTTTTAAAAATGTTCTCGTGTACACTTCATCCATCGTCCCCTTATTTTGACATTTTACTTAACTAGAACATTTGTCAAAATTAAGAAGTTAATGTCATTACAATGCTATTAATATTAAATAAAATAGGGAGTTAAAAGTAGAAATGTTATGAGCCTTTTTGTTAGCATTCTCTTAACTGTTCCAGGCTCTCTCTCTCTTTTTTTTTTAACATTTAGCATCTGCCAATTTGACAGTGTATCATGAGAAGATACCTGATGTCGTGATGTGTTTCTTGTGTTAATACTGATCACCATGCTAAAGTGGTGTCTGCTAGGATTCTCTACTGTAAGTGTACCATATTTTACTTTATTATTATTAAAGATTCACTAGAGATACTTTGAGACTATGCAAATGTCCTGTTTCTGCTTAAAATGTGTCCATTCCTCTTACTATCTGTTGGCAGATCTTACCTTGTGACAGTTACTGTGGTGTTCTAGTGGTAATTTTCTATTTCTCTCACTTCTACCTTTAATAATTGGGATGTGGCCTCTGAATTTATATTTATAATTATAATAAGATATTCAGAATATGTATAACATTAGATCTTATGGATGTAGCCCATGTTCAAATGCTAGTATCAGTGAAAAGAAAGCTAAGTTTTTAACACATCTCAGAAAATATCATGAACTTAAGGAAAATAGTATTTATGATTTGCAAAATGTGTTCAGTTTTTTACTTAATACTGACTTGAAACTGAAATTAATTTTCTTTAGAAATTGTGCATCCAAATTTTTTAACAGTGTCTAAATTTATATTACTTTGGGGATCTTCTTTATCTTTTTTTTTCCTTTTTTTCAAAATCTTGAATAAAGTTACCTAGACCAGGCATGATAAAAAAAAAAAAAAAACATCTAGAAGTGTTTTTCTTGATTTTTGTGGTGTAATTCATTACTATGCTTTCAGTTGCAGCAGAAACAGAGCCAACTTCATAATTAATCAACAAGAAAAAGATATATTTAACTGGAATCAATAAGGAAAATTTTAAATGAGAAAAATAGGTCATCCATGTTGTTTTATAATTATACTATGGATTTTGCCTTCAATAAATTACTCTATGCATACATATAAAAATATAAATTATCCATGAAGGATTTTTCAGATGATCAGTGATGACATTAATATATAGTTCAGCTGAAATCCATTATGCTAAAACAGAGACCCAGTTTCCAAAGGTTAAAAATCTAATCAATAACTTGCTAAAAGAAAATTTATTAGAGAGAATCTGCAGTAATTTTATAGAGAAATAAAGGAAGTAAATATCAAACAAGGCAGATAAAATTAATGTTTGATTTCTGCCCTATGGGGGTGAGGCATTAAAATGGCATGAGTGAAATTCTATAGTGCTTTCTAAACACTTCTGCTTTCCTAGCAAAGGCAACCCAGGGAGCAGCACAGTGGTTGGTACATGATCAGGGTATATAAATTATGCATATAGTAATCAAGAATGTTGCACCGCAAAATAAGTATTAACCACAACTTCTTTTTTCTACTCAAAGCAATTTCTTGTACTCCATGGGAAAATTTTAGGGAAGACATAAATTTTGGGAAATCAGAGTGAGGCCCAGGCTCAGTATTCCTTGTTCTCTGATTCTCAGGACACAGTTATCCCTTGAGCTCACATATCTAAAGCTTAAACCTGTTATAGAAAATCAGGTGAGTGGGATTGCTCACTCTCTCTTTGTCATGTTTTATCCAACTCACAGATGGGTACAAAAATTGAAAACATTCATATGCATTAGTCTCAGCAAGACTCACACATTCAAAAAGGCTTCAAAATATTTGCGTTTTAGAACATATTATCTTTAAATAGAGGTAACTATATAAAAATTATTTTTCTCTTATTTTAATTCAGAAGCTTAAAAATCTATGTGGTAATGCTTCTGAATTTATCCTGACAGTAAGTATAGTTATTAATACTCCAACAACCAGAGGACTATATTTATCAAACAAAAGTCAAATTATTAGCAGTTTTCACTGCATTTCAAACTTAAGAAATTTAGGTAAGAGATTTTGTAGAAATGAAGTAATAGGGTCAAAAGAAAGAATGAGGTTACCATATCAGTATAAAGTTATAACTTTTAACTTTATACTGATATGGTAACCTCATTCTTTTGACTGGATTACTGCATTTTTTTCAACTTGGCAGATAGTGTTATGGTTGCTTTCACAAAACGTGCCTAGTATAGCTAAAAAAATGTGTTGAGTTTTCTGCCTCAGTTATGTGTCTCACAGGTTTATGTTACACTTGCCTCATTGAAAAAAAAAATAAAACAAATGAAATGTAGGCTCCATAGCAGCTACAGCCTGGGGTACTCATTTTTAGTTGAGAGCTGATAATTAGGCTGCATCCGTTCAAGCACATAACTAAAGGTAAGATGACTCTGTTGCAGACAAAGCTGTTCTGAGGCAATTTCCCTTCTAATTATGTGCACTGATGGAATATGCTTGTAGCTGCTCTATAGAGGAATCTATTCTTCTGGGAAATAAAGGCACCAACATATCACATTTTTAAATAAAATGTTAGGAATTACCCCTATTTGAAAATGAGTCTTATAAATATGAACACATAATTTTCACAAAGACAACAATCTAGTTTTCCAAGATCTTGGCTAAGGGAAAGGCATAGACATGTGGCTGTGAACACAGATGTGGAATATATGTGACAAAGTAGTGATGAGAACAAAGGCCAACACAGGAGATACAAACACCTGTGCTCCAAGATGCCTGAATATTTTCATATACTCTGACCTAAATTCTCTTGATTGCTGTCAAACTAAATCACACTACTGAAATAATGGATTAAATCCCATGAATTAATTAATTCCTAGAATCAAAATTGATGAGAGACTTCCTGTTAAGATAATGGTGTAGGAACCATGCCAAAGCAGCCTGGGGCGGGTGGGGGGGGGGGGAATCCAGCAAAATACACTCTTCTACTAAACAGTGAAAGTGTATAAGAAATTGTCAATCACATCACAGAAGTAGGAGAGATCAAGAGCATCTAGAGACCGTAGAAGCAGGCAGAAGCTGCTCCAGCAGCAGTGGCAACAGGTTTTTGCAGCCACAAGCCGCTAGGCTTGGCCTGAGCCACTGGAGAGCCAGGTGAGGATATTTTCCACTCACACCAGCCACCTCACAGACTCAAGAAATGTGAAGGGGAGGATGGCAGAGACCAGCAGAAGAGGACCAGCAGGAGGACTTTAGGCACTATTCACAGCCTCTCCCCCCACAAGCAGTGCAAGCGCTAGCAAGCACCAGAGACCTGGGGAAGGGAACTCACCTACCTAGCTCCTGGCACAGGAGATCAGAGCAGTGACCCACTGACCCAGTCAGCCTACAAGAGCCCACAGCATAGCAAAGAGGGACCCAAGCAGGCACGCAGCATAATTTAGACCAAAGCCATCCCAAAAAGTAACTGGGATTACACCAGGTGAGTAACTGCCAAATAAGCCTGGCATATAGGCTTTCATCGGAAGTACTAATTGCACTTTCCATGCCAGGGTAAATTTTGTGTTAAATCTGATGGATGGTCAGATTTGCCATTTTTAAATAAGCTATATTTTCGGTTTGTCATTTGTTGCTTCCTGACTTATAGTGTCTTTGTTGGCTGAATGGTGGCACCAAAGATATGATCATGTGTTGATTCCTAGGAAAAACATATAGGAAATATATAGGAAAAACATGCCATGTACTAGTGATATTGAGATGAAGAGATTATTCTGTATTGTGTCAGTTTTCTCTAATTTATAACACTTGCACCTTTAATTTTTTATTTAGTTGAGAGACAGAAAGAGGTAAGAGAGAGAGAATGGACTTACCAGGGCTTCCAGCCATTGTGAACGAACTCCGGATGCATGTGCCACCTTGTGCATTTGGCTTACATGGGTCCTGGGGAACAAACTGAGGTCCTTTGGCTTTGCAGGCAAGCGCCTTAACTGCTAAGCCATCTTTCCAGCCCTAAATTTTTAATATATACATATTTGTGGGGTAGAGTTTGAAAATTTGATAGTATAAACACATTTAATGGTCAACAAAATTAGCATCTCCATCTCCTTAAGTATTTAGCATATCTTTGTATTGGGAATTTTCAAGCTGCTCTCTTCTTATTCTTTATGAAGTACACATCACTGTGATATACAGTGTCGGGCTTCTGCATAAAGAACTATAGGTGATTCCTGTACTTATGCATCCATCATACAACCTCCTGAAATGTCCTTTTCCCTGTCCCCTTCCTATCCTCTAATGGCCAGGGCTCATCTCTACATTTATGGAATTCTACCTATACTGTTTAGCTCCCTCCTAGACTCAGTTGATAAGAATGTAAACAATAATAGCTACTTTGGGAAACAATAGTCAGAGTCCTCAAAAAATTAAAAATAGAGCTACTACAGCATTTAGCCCAGACTGGTTATGTGTCCATAGGTAGTGATGTAAGCATGTCAGAAGATGTCTGCACAAGAGTGCTCATCCCCCTTCTATTCACTAGCCAGAAATGGGGAAAAAAACTAGATGACCATCAATAAATAATGGATAACTATAATATGATACATAGACACAAGATTATATTTTGCAGACATAGCAATAAAATTGGAGGCTGGAGAGATGGCTTAGCAGATAAGGTGCTTGCCTGTGAAGCCTAAGGGCCCAGGTTCAATTCCTCAGTACTCACATAAACTTAGATGCACAAGGTGACACATGTGTCTGGAGTTTGTTTGTAGTGGCTAGAGGCTGGTGCTCCCATTTTCTCTCTGTTTATCTGCCTCTTTCTCTCTCTCTCTCTCTCTCTCTCTCTCTCTCTCTCAAATAAATAAATAATAATTTAAAACTCATTTAAAAGTGAAATATTATTGTCTATAGCCACATGGAAGGAAATGGGCACTATGTTCAATGAAACAAACAAGAGGCAAGACAGATGACACATGTTCTTACACAGAGTCAAACTTATTCAAGGAAATGATCTATTGAGTTTTTACAATTGTTTACAATTGTTTACCTCGGGTATTCTGTTCTCTAAAATAAAACACAGTTATTCTTATTTGATAAAGCATAGTATGCCAGAATCTGCCACACTGATCAGTTTTCTCAAAAGTGTCATTTAAAATGTGAAGTAGGGCTGGAGAAATGGCTCAACAATTAAGGCACTTGCCTGCAGAACCTAAGGACCCAGGATTGATTCTCCAGTACCCATGTACATATGGCCAGATGCACAAAGTGGCACATGCGTCTGGAATTTGTTTGCAGTGACTAGGAGCCCTGGCACACACATTCATTCTCATCCATTCCCTCTCTCTCTTTCTTTCTCTTTTCTTGCAAATAAATAAATAAAATATTTAAATTTGAAGTATACTTTGCACTCGATTCTGAGGGTTTCCCAAATACATTTAAACCAAAAAGTGATTCAATTTAATCATGTAATTCATAATAGCTTCCTAGAATGGTTAAATCACCGAAAAGGAGTTTTATTGTCTAATTGGAAAAGCTCTATACATATTTCAAACATTCTTAAAATTCAGAGGGGTATTTTCCCTTTGAGATCTTTTGAGAAGGAAAAAAGTCCAATGTACAAATATAATTTGGAAACCCACAAGGTTTCCTTCCTTGTTGGGTCTTGTTTTTCTAAGGGTAAGCAAACAAAATTTTATTAAGAAGCAGTTCCAGCTCCCTGCAACAAGGAGGGGATCCAAAATTGGATTACCTCACACTGGCCATGTGTGAATGTGTACCAGAGCCTTTTGTCACTGCAAACACCAGACACAACTGCCACTTTTTGTCTTAGGCATTTTTTAGGTTAGCTAGGCTTATATAAACCCTTGAAAAGTGAACCCCCAGCTGGAATGCTTTCCAAACCAGCTCCTTTAACCACTGAGTAATCTCTTATTTTCTTCCTAAGAGAAACCAAACACACATAAGTATTTTAAACCTCTGAGAAATTCCTTATTATATTTACTAACTTGTGCTTAATTAGAATTTTTAAAATATATTTTATTTATTTATTTATTTGAGAAAGAAAAAGAGGCAGATAGAGGGAGAGAATAGGCACTCAAGGGCGTCCAGCCATTGCAAAGGAACTCCAGATGCATGTGCCCCCTTGTGCATCTGGCTTATGTGGGTGTTGGGGAATAGAACCGAGATCTTTTGGTTTTGCAGGCAAATGCCTTAATTGCTAAGCCATCTCTACAGCCCCTTAATTAGAATTTTTAAAAAAGTTTATCTGACTATGGAGCCAAGGAAAACTTCTAAGTTTTATACCCAACAAGACTAGTTATCTTAAGAATATAATTTTAGAAACCCTAGTTTTTGGAATTATATTGCTTTTTACTATATAGCAATAACTATTATTTAAATGAAAGTATTTCTTGTTTCAAAAAGTTCATATCTTATAGCCTCAAGCAGTCATCTGCAACCTTGGTCATGAGCAGTATGGATTTTGTCAAATCTTAAAAATTATGTGTTAAAATATGGGCAGATACTCATAATTCTCTAGAGTGAGAAAATAATGTTTGCCAGATTATAGAGCCCATGATGTAAGCATGAAGTATATTCATCTAATAATGCTAAAAATGCATTTCAGGCTAGAGAGATGGCTTAGCGGTTAAGCGCTTGCCTGTGAAGCCTAAGAACCCCGGTTCGAAGCTCGACTCCCCAGGACCCACGTTAGCCAAATGCACAAGGGGGCGCACGCGTCTGGAGTTCGTTTGCAGTGGCTGGAGGCCCTGGCGCACCCATTCTCTCTCCCTCTCTCTATCTGCCTCTTTCTCTCTGTCTGTCGCTCTCAAATAAATAAATAAATAATAACAAAAAAATGCATTTCAAATGAGGGAAGTTTTTAAATGTGCAGATAATTACTGTGATTGTGAAGTGATACAGTGGTTCATATAGCCAAGTTTATGTCTATAATTTATGTTATAAACAGAAATCAACTGCACCCAAGAATTGAGGGGACAGCAGTACTTATGCCTGCTTCTGGTATCAGTGTCATCTCTCAGTCACTGCTTTTCTTCTGCAATGGGTAGTAATTCTTTCCCACCATGTCCCACCCACAATACGCTTTCTTTGCTCATCATTGAAACTTTCAAAGAATGGCCTTTCTCAAGAAAGATTAGAGAATGACACTGCCAGGTTTTAAATAGACAAAAGGATTGTCTTTGAAGAAGTCAATGAGAGAAGGTAGTCCTTTATTCTAATAAAACATATGAATGTGTTCAGTGTTTTATTTGTTATTAATAGAAATTCATAAAAATTACCTAAACAAAATAAGGTAATAATATAAACATGGATCATACATTCTATTTAAAGAAATTCCATTGACAGAATAAAGTTTTATGTAATTTTTTGTTTTCTCCTTTGACTTGGTAACCAAGAACTATTATCATGCCTGCATTTTCCTTTCTGAGACTGTGAATGGGAATGACCAGTTGAAGGCCTTTAATTTTGCAGCCTTTAGCCATGTAAGGCTAAGTGTTTTACACAAATTACTCTTCAAATCTGAACGACATGATTAACATAACAGACATATTTAATTACTTTATACTTATTTAAATATTTCATGTTCTTTTCTCATTAGTCATGAAGTATCTAAGTCCCTATGGAGGATATGAGTTAAGCAGTCCTAACTGGACTAAAATAAACTACATTTCTGGAAAGAAGAGAACATAAGATTAACATTATACTAACATATGAATAAGGAAGGTTTACTCTTAAGTGACTTCTCAGGAAATTTTAGTCGATGGCCTTAATCATAAAGGGAGAACCTATCTCATGAAAGCCCCAAATTATAATGACCCAAGGGTAATAATAAATAAGAAATATACACACAGTGTGCTGTTTCTGTTTTTTCATTGAATTGGTATACATAGCTTATGTTAAATGTGTGAGGATGTGCATGTGTGAAGGTCAGAGGATAACTTCAGGTTAGGTCCTCACCATTCACCTCATGTTGAAGCAGTTCTCTCACTACTGACCACCATTTCCTTCCAGAAAATTCTACTAGCTCCATCTTCCTTCTTGCTATAAGTGCCTGTGGTTACAGAAGCCCTCCAAGCTTCAAGCTTTTACATGGGGATCTGAATTCAAGTACTCAGAGTCCTGAAGTAAGTGCCCCAAACATTGGCTCATCTCCCTAGCCCCACATATTTTCTTAAGTAAAGTAGTCCAGATAGAGAGATTAAATCTCAATATAACATGGCTTTTCCCAAAAACACACACTCAAATAAGTGTTTGTGTTTTTATTCAATTCAATAAAAAATTTAAATACATAAAACATGATTCAATGACTTTCTGAATTAAGTAAATAAACATTAACAATGCAATACCAAATTGAATTTCACACTGAAAGTTTCAGAATGAAAAATTAAATGTATACTACATTTTAATTATTACCTACTTTGGAAGTTCTCTTTTGACCATTTTTAACCCTTTAAAGGGTTGTAAGAAGCACAATATTACCATTCATCATACACTGCCATTGCAAGAGCCTTGCATCATTTATTCTATAATAACTAGGTCTAAAAGGATCCAGAAGATAAATGTAAACTGCCTATATTATGAGAGAAATTGTGCCACTCAACAAATTCTGAGGATTCTAAGATAAAATAAATAATCCTGAGAGTCATATGGACCTTTTGAGCTCTTAGCACCACAAATCTTTGTTAGGTCAGGACAAAATAGAGTTACAGCAGGAGGGAAACTAAACTAGATTTACCCCCTCTTATCTCTCACTTCTGGTCTCACCCTAAGGCTAATGTAAAGAACAGACATTTACTGCCCCCACAAAAAAATTCCTTCCCTTCCTCACCTTCCCCCAACTGAAGAGCCTATAAAGCCCACTGTCTGTAACCCCAAGCTGAATGCTTCACTCTTGAGAGTGAGTCAGTCCTGGCAGCTTGCTTCCTCCCCCCGACCCCCACCACCGGAATAAAAACTTTCATCTTTGCCTCAGAGTGGTCTCCGTAGTCCTTAGTCACTCCTGAACCTTATATGTGATGCTGTGACTCAGACAGGAAGGCTTCTGATTGCTCTCTTGGGTGGCCAGACCTCCTTTTTCCCTGACTGGACCACTGAGCTGGATTCGACCTTCTGAAGGCCTCGTACCATCTCTGTCTGATACAGGCTATCACACCCACCACAATTCGGCCTCACTGTTCTTTTCTCCATCGTCTCCCTCCTTGGTAAGGTAAGTGTCCCTGTTTCTCTTGGGCTGGCCTGTCTCGGGTTTCACCCCTCCTTGTGGAAGCCGTGCCAGCACACTCCTTGGCCACTAGGTCCCAACCCCAGGTCTCCAGGAAGACACACTCTGGAGACCTCAGGTCTCTGTCTTTCTCTCTCTTTCTCTCTCTCTCTCTCTCTCTCTCTCTCTCTCTCTCTGGTCTACTGCACCCTAAGGGGCACCTTTTGGTTCGGTTGCACCATCTCGGGACACCTCCTCTCCCTCTCCCTCCTGAGCTCGCATCTTCCACTGCCAGCCCCTTTAATCTTCCACAGACAGCAGCTTTAGCCATTGGGAGCACAGTCGCCCTCCTTGCCCACTAATAGGCTAAACAGCTGACAGTTGCAACCTGTACGGCCTCTGCCCACATGGGAGGTGCAGGCCCCATTTACCCTAATGGGCCAGGGGGTCATATTAGTACTCTATGAAACCCAGTTTAAGCTCTGGTTTATTTTTCTTTCACCCTTGTTTTGCTTTTTCCCCACCTCCTTACAAATCTTATCTTTTTCTGCAACTCTGCTTGGCCACATCCATAATCTGGACAATGGGTCCAAATGGCCTGAGAATGATACTTTTGATTTCCAAATTCTCATTGAATTAAAACAAACTTCTGCCAGTGTACAGGCAAATGGTCCTCAGTACCCTATTTTTCACTCTGTATGCAACGCCTTGTGTCTGCTCTACCTGCCATTCTCACCAGGTCCTAGCCAAGGTCTCAGAAATGTGCTCTCACTCAACCCCTCCCCCATACTAGTCCTCACCCTCTGCTTTTGACCCTGATGCCATAAAGAACCTCATCCCAACAGCTCCTCCAGCTTCTGGCAGCTCCAGCTCCCTCAGCCTCTCCTGACATCCTGCCTGGTAATAAGGTTTGATTTTAATCTCTGGAGTTGTAAAAAATATATAGAAATTTAAAATGGGAATGCAAAACTTCTGAACAAATGAATGAAGGAATATATGAAGGAGAAATGGTTGTCTAGAGTCTATATGAAAAGTTCGCTTAAAATTAATGTGTGTATGTGAATATGCATGTGGCTCACAGACCTAAGGTTGCAGAATGATTTCTGTTCTGAGCAGTACTATTTCACTGTGGGGATGTTTTCCAAGAAGCCCACTGTACTAGATGGCATAACCAATTTTTACAGTTGAGTGTCCCCCCAGAAGGACCACTAAATATAATTAAGATCATAGACAAAAAAAAAAATATGCAAGATTCTCCTACTCTTAAAGAGTTATAAAATGACAGGTTCAAAAAGCTGCCTTTCAGCCCTGAGGATAGATCAAAACTCTCCCTAGAATTTAGGGGGGGGGAGAAGGGGGCTCTTTCTTAGCTTCCCTGCCTTGCAGAGCCAGGGAACAGGAATCTTAGGATCCTGGCTTTGTGCGGACTTCTTACAAGAAATTTGTAACTGTTTTATGTTTCTTTTATCTTTCTGTGGAACTACTAATAGACAGCAGCCTCAAGATTTATGTTTAAATTTGTAAAAATTTTTTACAAAATTTCTAATAATGTTTAAGTCTGCTTTCATATTTTTTTTAAAAAAAAATGTGTTTCAGAAAAGTTATAAGAAACAAAGTGCCAAACTTTATGTTTATTCTGGGTAAATAGCATAAGTCAAATCTGATCTTTAAAAAAATCTTTTTTTAAATTTTTTTTTGTTTATTTTTATTTAGTTATTTGAGAGCAACAGACAGAAGGAGGGAGAGAGAGAGAGAGAGAAAGAGAGAAAGAATGGGTGCATCAGGGCTTCTAGCCACTGCAAATGAATTCCAGATGCTCCCCCTTGTGCATCTGGCTAATGTGGGTCCTGGGGAATTGAGCCTCGAACCAGGGTCCTTAGGCTTCACAGGCAAGTGCTTAACCACTAAGCCATCTCTCCAGCCCCCAAAAAATCTTTCTTTAAAATGTTATTTCAAAAGGTCTTTTGAAGGAAAAAAATGGTCATATTAAAAGTGTTATGGGAAGAACAATAAAAGTTTTTATTGGTAGTTATGAGAAGAACTGACTAAGAAGATATGTTTGATGAAAAAGATTGTTATAGAGTGGTAATGTGGGGAGCCCCCGGAGGGTCCCCAAGTGGGATTGTCTACTAGACCCGAAGACACTGACACGGAGAGCTCTCAATGCAAGACGCAAGAGGTTTATTGTACCAGTGCACCGGGGCTCGACACGAAGTCCTCACGCAGGAGAGGTGAAGAGCCCCGAGCAGCCGGGAGGTAGGGGTTTTAAAAAGGAAAGATCATAAAACATGCGGAAATATCTCAAACATGTTTCAGCTCAGGGATTCTTCAGATGTCGTCAGGGTGTCGCCTCGGCTCAGGGATCGTGACCCCAGGCAGGGAGCTAGGGCCCCTGCGGTTAGGCATTGTTCAATTGTCTCTGAGCGGAGGCTTTCCAGAAATTGGGTAAGGGGGTTACGGTTGAGCAAACAGGGGTTGGGCAAACAAGCACAGGTGGGCAAACAAGCACAGATTTCTAAGGCAAAGGTCAGCATTTCAGTTAACTAGTTCCTTATCTGGGCCCGGGCGGCTAGTTGCAGAAAGTCACGTACTGCAGAAAGTCACGTATAACATGCTTTTCCTTCATAAAATGGCTGTCCTTATGTCTAGGTAAAGCAAGCAATTGTACAGAAGCCAAAGAAGCAGGATAGTTGTATTTATTGGTAATCTTTCATTTCCCCCTTTTCTTTGTCATAATTCCAATCATGGAATTGTGGATTCATTATCTGCCTGGGCCAACTGCTGGTATTGTTGTCTAAGCACCATTATCTGCACAGCACTAATTTTTTCTCTAATAAAAGTGAGTAATCTGTTAAAAATACAAGGGCCGAAAGTGAGAAGCAAAAGTAATATTAAGAGAGGTCCGAGTAGGGTAGAGATCAGGGTGGTCACCCAAGGGGAACTGGAAAACCAAGACTCATACCATGACTGCTGTTGCTGTCTCTCTCTCTTACGTTGTTCTAAGCTTTCTCGTACCCGCTTCAGACTATCCTCAACTAAACCCGTCTTATCTGCATAAAAGCAGCATTCTTCCTTTAAGGCTGCACATAATTCCCCTTGCTGTAGAAACAGTAAATCTAGTCCCCTTCTATTTTGTAAAACAACCTCTGATAAAGAGGAGACTGAGTCTTTTAAATTCTGCATGCCTGATTGTAATTTTTATAAATCTTTGTCTATTGCTGCACTGAGGGTAGCATAATGCTGGTTAGAGGTGACTAAGGAAGCTATTCCTGTTCCTGCCCCCGCTGTCCCTAGTCCTACTACTAATGCCAAAGTTAAAGTAGTGATGGGCTCTCTCTTAAATCGGGGGGAGGTTGAATCAGTATTTCATATCTTCTGGAAATCATCTGAGTCTCTAACAGTAAGTCTGGGCAGCAAGCTTATTAGTATACAATAGTCTTTTTTTGCTAGGAAAGTCTCTTTTTCTACATAAGTAGTGAGTCCTATAGAGCAAGCAAGATAGGTATCTAGTGGTGCAGAGATATATTTGAATGAGAGACTGGAGTTAACAGTGACAGTTTGGTTACAGATTTCAGAGAGGGAGCGGCTGCTAGTGGGAAAGGTAGCAATAAGAACATTAGTAGTAACTGTAACCAAACCTTAAGATGAGCCATTATGATTCAAGACAGTAACAGGAATACGGCGGAGACGCAACTTGAGGGGGTTATCAGTCTTTGTCAGCTGCCAGCAAGAGTCAGGTGAGGGAGCTGGTTTAACGTGAGAGGCGTGGATCCAGGCAGCGATTCGGTCCACTTTCACGGCCGTTGGTGTTGTCAGGAGTACAGTGAAGGGTCCCTTCCAGCGAGGTTTGAGGTTTGTGGGTCGATGCCGTCTCACGTAGACTGAGTCTCCAGGCTGGTACGGGTGTGGAACTGGGTCCTTAGCAGGCAGATAGGCTTTTTTTCAGTTTAGGCCACAAGTCACTCTGGAGGAGGTGTAGCGCTTGCAGCCTGCTGTTCAAATCAGAGTTAGAGATTGTATCTGGCTCTCTCTGAGTCAGCAATGTGCTGAGTGGAGTTGGGACTCCAAAAAGTATCTCAAAGGGGGTAAGATTAAATCTATAGGGGGTATTGCGGACCCTGAAAAGGGCCCAGGGAAGGAGCATCGTCCAGTCTGTACAGCCAGTCTCCATGGACAATTTAGTAATGGTCTCTTTTAATGTTTTATTTATTTTTTTTACCTGTCCTGAGCTCTGGGGTCTATATGCACAATGTAATTTTCAATTAATCCCCAGTATCCTGGCCACCTCCTGACTTACCTGGGCAACAAAGGCTGGACCGTTGTCAGAGCCTATTACCTGTGGCATTCCATACCTGGGAATAATTTCCTCTAGAAGTTTTTTGGTCACCATAGCCGCAGTCTCCTTCTTAGTGGGATAGGCCTCTACCCATCCTGAAAAAGTATCTATAAAAACTAGAAGATATTTATTTCTATATCTGGCTGGTTTTAGTTCGGTAAAATCTGTTTCCCAGAACAAGCCAGGACGGTCCCCTCTAAATCGCTTTCCCAAGTCTGTTGGGACTGTTTGTGCATTTACCTTTTGGCAGGGTACACACTGTTTTACGAGTTTTTCAGCCATCCTTAAGTCCAATTATGTAATAATCAGTCTTTTTAAGAGTCTCTATTATTTTTTTAGGTCCAAAATGAGTCAACTTATGTATGTGTAACAGGAGGTTCTTTGCTTGCTGTCTGGGTAGGATCTGTTTCCCGGTTTCAGTTTCCCATTTCTGTGATTTGGTGTTAAAATGCTTCTGTATTCTCGTCATATCTTTAAGGTCCTGCTCTGTATACTCTGAGGGCAGTGGCTCAGCGAGGACAGTTTTTTTTTTCAATCAAAGGGAACAGGGAAGCTCCCTGAGCTGCCTTTTTGGCTTCCTCATCTGCCATCCTGTTTCCCCGAGCTACGAAGGAATCTCCCTTCTGGTGCCCTGGGCAGTGGACTATAGCCAGCTTGGCCGGTCGGTGCAGAGCATCAAGCAAATCTAAAATCTCTTGTTTATTTTTGATTTCTTTGCCTGCAGAGGTCAGTAATCCTCTCTGCCGGTAGATGGCGCCATGTATGTGCGCGGTGGCAAAGGCATACCGGCTATCTGTATATATTGTAGCCTTTTTTTCCTTCTGCCATATTTAAAGCTTGGGTTAAGGCAATAAGTTCAGCTTTTTGGGCAGATGTTCCCTCTGGCAATTTGTTAGTCCAGATCACTCTGCTCCCATCTACAATAGCTGCTCCCGCCATCCTCTTACCTTCAAGGAGGTAGCTGCTGCCATCCATAAACCAGGTCATCTGAGCATCTGGTAGGGGCTGGTCCATGAGGTCGGGTCTGACTCCGGTGACCTCAGCCAGGACTTCCCCACAGTTATGTAGCATGGTGGGATCCGTGTCCGGCCAGAGGGTAGCGGGGTTCAATTGAGTGGGGGGAGCAAACTTAACCTGGTCTGAGTTAAGGAGGAGACTCTGATAGTGAGTGACCCTGGCATTGGAGAGCCAGCGGTCTGGAGGTTGGCGGATGACGCTCTCCAGAGCATGTGAAGCAATGATAGTAACAGTCTGTCCCAAAGTCAATTTGTCTGCATCCTTTAGAAGTAGCGCTACGGCTGCAATGATCTTTAGGCAAGGGGGCCATCCCGCGGCTACAGGGTCCAATTTCTTAGATAAGTAGGCTACTGGTTTTCTCCAGGGTCCTGTTCTTTGGGTAAGCACTCCCTTAGCAATGCCCCTCTGTTCATGCACGTACAGGTAAAAGGGCTTGGTGGTATCTGGGAGTGAGAGCGCAGGTGCTTTTAGCAGGGCAAGCTTAATGCTGTCAAAAGCCTGCTGGTGTTCTTCTCCCCATTTAAAAGCTGCATTTGTCTTAGTCAGAGGATAGAGTGGGGCAGCCAGGGAGGCAAATCCAGGTATCCAAAGTCTGCAAAACCCAGCGGACCCTAGGAATTCCCGTACTTGTCTGGCATTTGTTGGGACTGGAATCTGTTCCACGGCCTGTTTACGGGCCTCCGTCAGCCACCTCCGTCCTCCCTTCAAAGAGTACCCCAGATATGTGACTTGCCTTTTGCAGATTTGAGCTTTCTTAGCTGAGGCTCGGTACCCCAAACGGGCCAGCTCCTCCAACAGCGCAGTTGTTCTCTTTTCGCATTCAGCCTGACTGTTAGCTGCAAGGAGAAGATCATCAACATACTGGAGGAGTGTTACCTGAGGGTTGGAGGCTCGGAAGGGCGCTAGGTCTCGGTGGAGGGCTTCGTCGAAGATGGTGGGTGAATTCTTGAAGCCCTGCGGCAATCTCGTCCAAGTCAATTGTCCGGAGAGTCCCATGTCCGGATCTTTCCATTCGAAGGCAAAGACGAGCTGGCTTTTTTCATGTAGGGGTAGGCAGAAGAAAGCATCTTTTAAATCCAAGACGGTGTACCAATTCCTTTCAGGTGGGAGTGAGCTCAATAGGTTGTAAGGGTTGGGGACTGTTGGGTGTAGGTCCTCCAAAGTTGAGATTTCTCTTGGTTTCTTTTTAGGGCAGTCTTTTATCCAATGTCCTTTTTCTTTGCAATAGGCACATTGGTCCTTGTCTAACTGCCGTCTGTTGCCCTGGTTTTGTTTCTGCCTAGGATTTCTATGCTTTTCTTTGTCTAGGTTCTTTCTATCCTGAATTACGGCGGCCAGAATTTTAGTCATATTTTTCTCATGTCTCTTATCTCGCCTATTGTCCCTTTCCTCCTGCTCTTTTGCTCTTCTTTGTTCCCTTTCTTCCTCAGTTTCTCTCTTATTGTAAACTTTTTCAGCTTCTTTAATTAAGTCTGACAGCGTATATCTACTTAAGCCATCTAATCTCTGTAATTTCTTCCTGATATCTGGTGCTGACTGGTCAACAAAACTCATCAGAACTGATACCCTTTGTTCCTCTGCAGTTGGATCAAATGGTGTATATCTACGGTAGGCCTCCATGAGGCGCTCCAGGAAAACAGAGGGTAGTTCATCAGGTCCCTGAATAATCTCTCTTACCTTGGCCAAATTAGTGGGACGCCTTGCGGCTCCCCGGAGACCAGCCACTAGAGCCTGGCGGTAGACGCGGAGATGCTCCCTACCTTCAGGGTTGTTGAAGTCCCAGTTGGGGCGGGTTAAGGGAAACCCGTCGTCTATCACGTTCTGGAGCTGTGTGGGACGTCCATCACCCCCAGGAACGTTTTTCCTGGCTTCCAACAGGATGCGTTCCCTCTCCTCTGTTGTGAAGAGGGTTTGGAGTAACTGCTGACAATCATCCCAAGTGGGCTGGTGAGAGAAAACTAGAGATTCCATGAGAGCAGTTAGTTTAGAGGGATCCTCTGAAAAAGGGGGGTGATTAGCCTTCTAATTATATAAGTCTGCAGAAGAGAAAGGCCAATATTGAAGTGGTAGTAGGGGTCTTTGATCCGGGTCATCTCCTGGCCCTGGGGGAGGAGGAGGACCTATAGCCCTAAGGGGCAGGGTGATAGCGGTATCTGGAGTCTGAGCCCGCCTGCTTCTGGTCCCCGCCGCCGGCCCCCTATGTGCTCCTTCGGATGAGGGGTTAGGCGGAGCTGTGGGGCCGAGGGATGGCGGGTAGGGCGGTGGGGCGTCTGACAGGAGTAAGTCTGTCTGGGTATCCGGATAGATCTTCTTTTGTTCTGAACCTGCAACAAGAACTGTGGCGGACCGCAAGGAGTCCCTGTTAGTGGGTTTGGGGGAGATCCAGGGTTTTAGCCAAGAGGGAGGGTCCTGCACCAAATCCTGCTAAGTAGGAATGTAGGGCAGCTGGTCAGGGTGGCCTCCGGGCTCCTGCAAAATAGTTTTCTTGACAGCTTGGATGATACCTAGGTCAAAAGTTCCCTCCTGAGGCCATCCCACATTAAGTAAATTCCATTCTCCCTGGCATAAAGTTTGTCATTTTCTTTTCTTAACTTCTACTGATAAGTTATGAGCTCTCGTCTTAACGTCAGTCCAATGTGTTAGAGTCAAGTCCAGAGGGGTAGAAACAGTCTGTCCCATATTGGGAGGAGAATAGGAAAAGTAGAAGAACAAAATGAACAGGAAAATACAGAAAACAAAAAGACTGAGTTGGCCTGCTCGCCGCCTGAGCAAAAACGAAAGCGATTCAGAAGGCGGAGGGCTAGACCCGGATGGTGCCTTGCGACAGACAAGAGCTCGGTCAGAGTTCTTCAGATAGGAGACAGAAAACAGGTCTGTCTCCTCCGGGCAATCAAGAGCGTCCTCCAGATTGCTTGGGTGGTGGTCCTCAGGCCCGTCAGCCCCGACCTGCCACACCCTTAAGCAAGGCACCCAGATTGAGAATTCTCAAGATCGGACGAGGTTAGACAAACACAGTGAACAGAGACAGACAGACAGACAGACGTAACAGGAGGCGCCTCTTACCTCTGAGGGGTCCGGAATGAGGTCTGGGGTCTTGTAGAGATCCCGGAAAATCTCGCTGGGGCCTCCAAATGTGGGGAGCCCCCGGAGGGTCCCCAAGTGGGATTGTCTACTAGACCCGAAGACACTCACACGGAGAGCTCTCAATGCAAGACACAAGAGGTTTATTGTACCGGTGCACCGGGGCTCGACACGAAGTCCTCACGCAGGAGAGGTGAAGAGCCCCGAGCAGCCGGGAGGTAGGGGTTTTAAAAAGGAAAGATCATAAAACATGCGGAAATATCTCAAACATGTTTCAGCTCAGGGATTCTTCAGATGTCATCAGGGTGTCGCCTCGGCTCAGGGATCGTGACCCCAGGCAGGGAGCTAGGGCCCCTGCGGTTAGGCATTGTTCAATTGTCTCTGAGCGGAGGCTTTCCAGAAATTGGGTAAGGGGGTTACGGTTGAGCAAACAGGGGTTGGGCAAACAAGCACAGGTGGGCAAACAAGCACAGATTTCTAAGGCAAAGGTCAGCATTTCAGTTAACTAGTTCCTTATCTGGGCCCGGGCGGCTAGTTGCAGAAAGTCACGTACTGCAGAAAGTCACGTATAACATGCTTTTCCTTCATAAAATGGCTGTCCTTATGTCTAGGTAAAGCAAGCAATTGTACAGAAGCCAAAGAAGCAGGTTAGTTGTATTTATTGGTAATCTTTCAGTTACATGGATTGAAAGGTAAAAAGTATGTAGATGAAGGTATGAATAAAGTATGTACATGAAGATATGAGTAAGCTTAAGCAAGTTAAAGACAAAGTACTTAGCCTAGGGCTTACATCAGACTACCAAAGTATGGCCCTGGCTGGTAGCAGGATGCTAATGGTATTCAGGTTGTAAACTTAACTTTAACTCATTGATGTTAATTTGGTCATAATAATGGTCATGAAAGACTGAATTTAGAGTACCCAACCAAGTTAACTGGGTTCCTCTATTTATCAACCTTTTAACAAAGTCTGAAGGTTAAAATTGACTTAATATTTAATTCTCTCCTAAGGTTATTATATCTAAACCCCTGCCTCAAAAATAAATCTCACAGAGGAACTATTTACTCTTTTTTCTTCCTATTTTATAAGGAAATAGACCACATTTAAGACATTAAACAGTATTTATCTGTCACACACTTGAAAACTACTGTTATTCCCAGTTCTCGGCACCCCCAGTGACCACTAAGGAGAACCAAACATGCACACAAGGGCAAGGAGCTTTATTTCAGGCTTAAGCTTGGACTCTTGACTTCACCAATGCAGTGGATCCATGCAAGAGTCCCGAGTAGCAGGAGGGTAGGGTTTTTACAGGGATTTGAACATAGAAGAAGGAGATGGATACATGATTGGTTGATTTAAACAGTAACTGTACTTGTATTCTTCTGATTGGTTTAGGATATTGGCGGGCAAAGTTGGCAGGCAAGAGCTAGGGGAACTCCAGGCAGATTAGGTAATCTCCATTGTGATTGGCTAAGCAAGCAGCAGTAACATTTGTATGTTTCTGATTGGCTGGGGCAGAAATGCAGAAGGGACAAGTCCTGGGCAAGTTTCAGGCATGTCCTGGGCATGTCTAGGGGCTGGCTTAAAACTCAGGCCTAGCCAGGGCAGCACCCTATTGAAGCCTGTCATGATGTCAGTCTAGTTTCTGGGTCCTTCATTCCCCCCTCTCCTTGTACCATGAGGAGCCAACCTTGGATCCTGACTGAGTTAGTGACTGGAGTCTAATGGTATATACTGTGATCTTAAAACCATAAGCTGTACTGTATTAATGTGTTCCCTAACAAAAGCAACTAATCTATTAATAATGCAAGATCCTATTGTGATTAGCAACAAAAATAAAAGTAATGGCCCTGCTAAAGCAGACAACAGAGATGTTAACTATGGGGAATGACTGAACCATGACTTAAACCATCCTCTCTCAGCTTCTTTCTTTCTTTCATTTTTTTCAAATTCTCTCATACCTTCACCATTGTGTCTCTAATTGTACCTGAATGGTTGATATAAAAACATTCTTCCCTTAAGGCCACACATAGTCCTCCTTGATGGAGGAATAATAAATTCAACCCCCATCTATTCTGTAATACAATGTCAGCTAGGGAGTCTACATTTTTCTCTAAGTGAGTAATGGGCATTTCCAGCCTCTGAATGTCTAAGTCTATACTTTCTCTCAACTCATTGTAATGTTTTCCTTGAAGGGTGAGGGCTGCAATGCCTGTACCTGCCCCTGCCAGGCCTGCATTGTGAAATGTTGTCACCAACCAGACAGTAAATAAGGCACCGGGATCATACCCAGTAGCATACAGTCTTATTCCCCAGGTCTTTCCATTATCCCAGGACATCTGTCTCCCTTTTTCTGTAAACTTGAAAGAAATGAAATTACAGGTCTCATTTCCTTTCAAGGGAGGGGGGGTGACATGGTCCATTTTTGGCCCCTGGTCTGGTTCAGTGTCATGGTGATAGGGTCTCCCTTAGTAGGCGGGCTCCAATATCCAGTAGACACACATTGCCAGCCAGCACAGTAGAAGGCTTCAGGTCCCCCCACAGCCTCCTTTGATTCTTGCTTTCCCTAAGTGCCCAGGGCATACATAGAAATAAGAAATTTCCTGATTCGCCACAGAGTCCCATGAGTCACCCACTAGTTGATGGAGGTCAAAGATCAAATCAGGAAACCAGGTTCCCCGTGGGGCAAGATGTGATTTGGAGTAAGCAATTTCCCTTGTGGCAGTGTTGGTTATTATCCAGGTCAGATTATAAACTTGGTGGGGAGTAGCTGCCACAATACGTACAGTTAGGAGCACAGTCAGGATCAGGAGCGTTTGAGTTGAAGCTTGAGTGGGGTGCTGCGTTCCCGGTCAATCTTCCATAGTGGATGATAGTCCTCAGGTTCAGCTAGTGGATCTGCTGGTTGGATGTGGGTGTGATGAATCCAAGTGGCAATTCCATCCACCTTCACAGAGGTAGGTGTGTTCACGATGATGACGTAGGGTCCCTTCCAGTGGGGTTCCAGTGTCTTGCGGTGATGGCGGTGAACAAACACCCAGTTTCCCTGATTAGTTACATATTTTAGACTTGAAAATAACCCTTTGAACATCTATAGTTGTTTTTCTTTATTATAGAATTAAAACTATGGGGAAAAGGTGTCTTAATGTTTGTTTCCCCTCTTGGAATGTTCTTGTGTTATTTAATAGGCCATTCATATATGTAAGGTAGTTTTTATCTTTGGTTATGCATTTCTCTCCGAGTGTTTAAGACCATGCAGATAGCCACATTTAATTAAGGATTAGTTTTGGAGGTCACTAATGGCTCTCCAAAGAGTCTTTAGGGACACAGGAGTAGCCCCATAGCTTACTGGTGTCTTTTGTCTGTTAGGATGAGTCAGGGCCATGCTGGCCAAGTAGTTTTCCCTTCTTTGGGAAGTCAGAAGGACTGATTGCTCCTCATTGTGACTCTCCTGTTTCAGATTGTACACCAATTTTTGGGTGGTCTTCCCTGCTCAGGAAGACAGGTGACTTACCAGGGGGCCAGTGTACAAGTGTGCCATCATCTCAAGTGGCCTCATGACCTGGGAGCACAGGCCAAAATATTGGCACCTCTTGTTCTGATGATTCCAATTGGCTTTGGCTTCTACATAGGAAATTAACACACATAGAAAGGAAGTTACACCAGCCTGAATGTATGTACATATATTTGATTACTAAAATAGATTTAGTTAAAGAATGGCACAAGGGCTTCTAAAATCATTTTGTCCTATCTTTAAAATTTTAGTGTACTATGGCAGCATAAGCCTTATATATGAGGTATAGAAAGTAGGCACATCTCTCATTTTAAATATCTAACATTTATAAATATAGGCAGAACCTGTTACCAGTCTTAAAAACAGTAACAATTGATTTGCAAACTAATTTAACCTAGAAATTGTCAGAAAAGGACAAGTAAGACAGTATAAAGTCTTAGCATCTGTGTCTGAAAACATCTGCGATTAGTTCAGATAGCTGTATGGGTACAAATTACCCAGAGACCATTGGAAACAGAACCACAGAGCCTGAATTTTTTTTTTCTCTCAGATGAGGACCATTGTTTGAGCATGAAACTGTACCCTAAAGCCACTGGGAGAGGAGGTGGAGACATGGCACCTGTATGGGCAGAGGCGCCATTGTCTGTCTGCCACCTGACTCTGACCCAAGCCACTTTGGAGTGCTTGCAAAGCTGGCTTGTAGTCTTGGTGCTTAAAGGGAGTGAGGGGAAATTTCCTTCCTGAACTTTCCATTTCCTAGCCAGATAAGCTATGCAGTTTCACATGTCTGGGCCATGTGGATGCCCAGAAATCTAGAAATGACATGGAGGATTTCTTCCCAAAAAGAGCTGGTGTCCCTCTGGGAGAGCTTAATTTCCTTAACTTTCAGAAAAGCTCTTATTCCATGAATCTGAGATATATATGTGTCGGGACCCATAAAGCAAAAGCCTCTCCATTTTGCCTGGGCATGTTCTTAAGTTGACTCATTCACCAGAAAGCTGGTCCATCCAGCTTGCAGTTAGGAATGTGGTCTGCAGACTGTTCATAGAATCTTATCTTTTGCAAAAAGGCCAGTTTATGATCAGGATGATCAGGATGTCAAGCGTTAAGGCAATATTAGAAAAACACCTGGATACATCTCCTCTAGGTTCCCTAAGATGAGATAAACACCCGGTTACATCTCCTCTTAATTTCCTAACAATTCCGGCCCTAAATCACGTCAGGCAGCTTACTCCCCCCATTTCTTCTCCTATATAACCACTGTGTAAAAAATAAAATTAGAGACCTTGATCAGAATCTAGACTTGGTCTCCTTCTTGTGTCTGTTTGCCTTCTCCCATTCAGGTTAACTTCCCCTTGGGTCCTTGTTCAACTTCCCGCTGGCCGGGGCATATATATATATATATTGGTGGGAGGCAATGTTACCCATGACAGAAAAGATTAGAAACACCAAGACCAAAGGGCAACATTCCTGAGGGCTGATTAGCACATGGGGGATACCCCAAAGATACAGGCATGAGCCTGTCCACAAGTTTAAGAGGCCAGCGACCTGCCCTACAAGCTTTTAAGAGGTTGATGTGTTACTGTGCTTTTTTGTGTGTCAGCGAGAGAAATAGATAGAGGGATTTTGGCAACACCCAACGGGCTGTTGGGGTCCTGGCAGAGGACAGCTGGCCTTCAGTGAATACCAAAGAGTGGCCTCAGCCAGGAGACTTCAGTTGTCAGTCATGTCTGGTCCTGTGCAATTGTGTGAACCAAAAATAAAGGAGGAGAAAGAGAAACCTACAAGCCCTCAAAAACATGGAGGCAAGGCCGCATGGGCCAATGTCTCCCAGTCCCTCTGGGAGAGCACTCACCTACCCTGTCCATATCATAAGGTCCCTGTTCAGGCACCAGCTGTGGGTTTTTGGATTTTTGCTCAGGGGTCCATCTGCGGTTCACCCCTATGGCATCCAGGCAACTGGGGGTGGGTGAGCATGTGAAGAGAGAAAAACACTCCAAAGAGAAAGTTGAACAGTTCTAACCTTACCTGCTGCCATGTTGAAATCCCAGTCTGTTCTAATCAAAGGGAAGAAGGCATCAGTGATAGCCTGACTATTGGTGGGATTCCCATCAGTGTCTGGAACCAATTTCCGGGCTTCAGTCTGGATTCTCTCTCTTTCCTCTGTACTAAAGAGAATCTGTATCAATTGTTGGAAATCATTCCAAGCTGGTAGGTGGGTGAAAATAATAGAATCCAAAAGGTCAATAAGTCCCTGCAGTTTTTCAGAAAATTTAGGAGTTTGCATTTTCCAATTATAAAGATCACTAGTGGCAAATGACCAGTAATGATGTGGCTGATTACCATCTTGGTCTGGGGGCCCCATAACCCAGAGGAGGAATACTGTGGCCTCCAGGTCCAGGGTTTGACTCTGAGGGGCCCTAATTTTAACGTCCTGAAAGTCGTCCAGACAGAGAGGTGTCCAGCGACTACAAAACCAAAACTGAGACAAGGGCCTCTCATCGTTCCGTGGTAGCGACCCACGTTGTCTCTACAAATAGTGGAACGAAATCCCCTCCAGGCTGGCCTGGGGCACCCAGGACCTGCCATCTGAAAAAAGTGGACTCCAGGGGCGTGTCTGCCCAACCACAATTTTCTAATGAATGGAAGAATGAAGTACAGGTTTTCAGGAAAGATAAAACACAGAAGAACAACTCAGAAGCACACTTACCAGCTGGCAAACTGAGCTCCACGTGTTGGTGTTCCTCAGGGGTGTCTCTGAGGGGATCCGGGATGAGCCCCCAAATGTTATGCCCAATTCTCAGCACCCCCAGTGACCACTAAGGAGAACCAAACACTTATGCAAGGGCAAGGAGCTTTATTTCGGGCTTAAGCTCTGTCTCTTGACTTCACCAACGTAGTGGATCCATACAAGAGTCCCGACTAGCAGGAGGGTAGGGTTTTTACAGGGATTTGAACATAGAAGAAGGAGATGGATACATGATTGGTTCATTTAAACTGTAACTGTACTTGTATTCTTCTGACTGGTTTAGGATATTGGTGGGCAAAGTTGGCAGGCAGGAGCTAGGGGAACTCCAGGCTGATTAGGTAATCTCCATTGTGATTGGCTAAGCAAGCAGTGGTAACATGTGTATGTTTCTGATTGGCTGGGGCAGAAATGCAGAAGGGACAAGTCCTGGGCAAGTCTCAGGCATGTCCTGGGCATGTCTAGGGGCTGGCTTAAAACTCAGGCCTAGCCAGGGCAGCACCCTATTGAAGCCTGTCATGGCATCAGTCTAGTTTCTGGGTCCTTCAACTACCTCATGGTGAGCAGTTAAAAGCAGATTCTAAACAAAGTTATGTTGTGATTTAAGATGTAATTCTTCAATTCCTCCAACAATCAATCTTAATACTTTAACTGTAACTTATGTCATTACTCAACAAGTTTACCAAAGTTCCTCAGACAGAATTATAAAGTTGGTTAAGGTTTGAATAGCTATAGATTGTGCCATAAAATTTTGTGTATGCTTGCAATTCAATATAGTTCTATAAAGTTGATTTGGAAAAAATTAAAAATATTTCCTTTTGGCTCAGCAGTTAAAGGTGCTTATTTGCAAAGCCATATGCACGTAGTGGAGCATACATTTGAAAATTGTTTTAAAAATCATTTACAGTGGCAAGTGGCATTCCTTCTCTTTTTCATGAGACTTGTCTCTCTCTCTCTCTCTCTCTCTCTCTCTCTCTCTCTTTTTTTTTTAGATCATGGCAGTTTAGTACAGTTCCTCTATTCTTTTGGTATGTTAAATATAACTAAATTAATTTCAAAAACTGACTTATAGATTAAATGAACATCTAATTTAGCTTTTGAGAGTGGTAAATCTCCTCATAAAATATATATTACATAAAAGTATTCCACCTCTGATAAACTTTAAAACTTATAAAATTTTTCATGTCTTCATATTTAAGCCAAAAATGTTACTATATAATATAGATTACCTGTTTATTTTAAATTATGTCAATAGATCTTTTGCTCATAGTTTACTCTCTGTAGCCTCATATGCCTTAAATATATAAACTCTATTTTTTTTGTTAGTATCAGATATCAGAATATTATAATTTGATTTATACTAAGTCCACTATGTTTAGCTATCAATAAGAATACTTCGCCATACCTGACTAAAACTCTGTAATTTTAAGATGGTTCCTGTCTTGTTCATACTGGTTTTGCTACATCACTGATGTTATAATCTAAGTCTTATAAAAAGTGAGTTACTGTGATTTTGTTCTTAGAAAAGCTAAAAAAAGATCACCATGTCTTAAAAAAAAATCTACTGCAAACAAACAATGTTATTATAGTTTGTCTAAGCTTCATGTAACAGTCATAAATATTTCTTTAATTAAGCCTTAAAATTGCTCAATGGTAAAAGGTACTTATTTAAGAAATTTCTTTGTGTCTCTAATACATGTTAGAATTAGGCTTGCTTAACTCAGCAATGTCCAAGTTTTATTTCATTCTTGAACTATGTATAACCAGTCTCAAAGTTTCATTTAATTGTCTCATTTCTGACATCTTAAGTTCATTACTTATAGAGATATTGATACATGTTTCCTGCCCTAGAAAAAAGGTCTTTTAAATCGCTGTTCTACTTTGAGTTTGGGGAGTAATTGGCACTTACATTAATATACAGACTAACCAAAGTTCTTTTTGAACACTGATGCTAAGTTTTTATATTGTCTTGTCTTTTCCTAACATAAAATTTGTAAATTAAATCAATTGCCCTAAAGTTATTGATAAAATAATTGATAAAAATATTGTTTTCAGGGCTACTAAAATGTTCTACCTATACTTATAACTGATAAATACTTAAAAGATAGAATGTGTACGCTTTCTATGTTGCAGATATAGCTTACACTGTCACCAGACAACTAAACTTAAATATTAATCAGAATGATTATAAACTATTGTGTCATTCTCTACCCAAATCTGCTTTGCTAACCAGATCTGCTCTGCACCCTTTTTAAAATTTTTTTGTTTTTGTTCATTTTTATTTATTTATTTGAGAGTGACAGAGACAGAAAGAGGCAGAGAGAGATAGAGACAGAGAGAGAGAGAGAGAGAGAGAGAAAATGGCCGTGCCAGGGCTTCCAGCCCTGCAAACGAACTCCAGACACGTGCACCCCCTTGTCTGCACCCTTTTCAACTAATCTGTTTTGCTAATCAGATAAGTACAGTCTCTCTGAGTGAGTAATAACCATATGTAGAAGCCAAAATCAATTTGAAACATAGGAGTTTTAAAAAATTATCAATATTTTGGTTCCTGCTCCCAGGTCCAAAGGCCACAGGAGATAAGAGAACACTTGAACTTCTAGCCACTGGCAACCTACCTATCTTCTTGATCAGAAAGGATGGGGAGACCCAAAAATGAATTCCAAGTGAGTGTATCTGCAATAGGAGAGTCACATTGGTGGTAAATCAGTCCTCCAGGCTTTTCAGTAGAGGGAGGGCCACTTAGTCAGCATGGCCTTGACTTATCCTAACAGATGACAATGCTGAGAGTCATAGAACTCCTCACAGGTCTCTGAAAGTCTCTCCTACAGAGCCATTATTGACCTCCAAAATATAGCGTTAATTCTAGAAGCTTACAAGGTCTTAATCACCAAATGAGAAAAAAATAACTACAATATAAACAATAATTCAGACCAATAGATTCCCCTGTGTGATGCTGACTTACAATATTAGACTCAAACATTAGCTCATGCCTTCTGCCTCTGCCTGTCCCTGATTAACTTCACCTATCCTGGCCCCAGCTCCTTTCACTTGCTATTCCTCAGGCCCCTTCTTTCCTTAGCCCTTACCCTATCTCATCCAGGGATAAGTACACTGCCACCCCAACAGACACTCTCAAACTTGAACACTCTTGTGTTCCTACTCTTCCTCTGACCCCAAAATGTCCCTCTGCCTTCTCCCTCTCTTGTCCCAAGCCCTCTATCTCTCCCCTCTGAATACTCATCCTCCCTTTACACCTGGAATTTTGACAAGAGTAACAAGCTCCTTCAGTCTCCCTTCTGTCTTCTCATGGGGTGCACAGAGCCCATCTCCCTCACCTTCTCTATAACAGGTGTCTTTCAGCGTCTGCCCTGATTATGAGAGAAGTCTCTGCTTCACTCAGGACCAAGTCTTAACAACATGCTACACTGGCACTGTCAATCTCACCACTCTGCCACTTCTAGCCACCATGGCCTCCTCATCCCCTGCCCTGAAGAGAGACCCATCAACTGCCTCTCCCATAACAACTCATTGCCCTTATGGTCAGCATGCACCTTCTGTCTCTTATCATTAACAGAAGGCTGGAATGTTAGATCATGACAAAATGGAGTTAGAGCAGGAGGGCAACTGAGCTAGATTTACTGCCCCCTTATCTCTCACTTCTGGTCTCACCCAAAGGTTAATGCAAAGAATGGAGATTTACTGCCCCAACAAAAAAATTCCTTCCCTTCCTCACCTTCCCCCAACTGAAGAGCTTACAAAGCCCACTATCTGTAACCCCAAGCTGACTGCTCCACTCTTGAGAGTCAGTCCTGGCATCTTGTGTCCCCCCCCCAAATAAAAACTTTCATCCTTGCCCCAGAGTGGTCTCCATGGTCCTTGGTCACTCCTGAACCTTACTGTCTTGTCTGTCAATTCTCAGGTTTCAAAGATAAAAGCAATCAGCCAAAGCTACTTCTGGTCTTAGAATATTCTATATTCTCTCAGTGAGGCTGGGTAGTTTTATTAACTGTAGGAATAATGCATCAAAAACTCCAACACCAATGTACTTCTGACTCCTGTATTCTTTCTGTGAAGAATGACCTGATAATAGCCAAGAATTGATGATCTATAAATTTGCATTAGAAGGAATTAGGCTATACTCTATTTGGTAGTGATTTAAAGACATAAATCATGGCTAAACATACAATTTTCAGTAGTTAGATCTTAGAAATTATCAACAACTAAGATCCAGGTGCCAGGCTCCCCCCTGACAGGCAGTGCTGAGGAAGAACCAGGCCTGCTGGTTCCTCCCAAGGGGTAAAGGAGGAAGATGAACGTCAGACGAATCAGAACCCCTCGTAGTCACCGGAGAAAAACCACACTGAGTCGGAGTCTTGTCGAAGCAGGAACTTGCTTTATTGTTACCGGCCGTTGCCTATATAATGTTGAGAATGAAGGAGGGAATTCTAGGATGGGGGGAGAGGTAAGGGCCAATAGTAAACTGTGACTATTGAAATGATAATTCTAACTCCCATGCGGAAGTAGCAGGCAAGAAGCCATTAGTCATCCTGCTGAGTCCTAGCTGGCCAGAGACAGGTTGCCAAACTTTAGCTAGGCTCAGGAATTCCACTAGGCCTCACGCCTGGGCCTTTCAGGGCCCAACATCTCCCCCTTTTGTTTTTGTAAGCATGGTGGAAAACTTGGCCCCTGTCTTAGGTTGTTCCCTTCTGGGAATCTTACCCGTCCCTGGGTACCATGTATCCAGCTCATTGAGAATCCACTCCATGACCTGTCTTAGGTTGTCCCTGCCTGTCTGAGATCTTACCCGTCATTGGTCAGATGGAGGGTGGAGGAGGGACACTCATATGAGGACAGCCAGTCATATGAGGAGCTTGACTCCTGAGTAGCGAGTGTATAATAATGTATTTCAACCTGATGAAGTTTTATTGCCTCTAGCTGTTGGTGAATAAATTGTGTCATCTTATTAATTACACAAGGCCTGACAGTGAGGATAAGGATAAGGAGAAGGAGAAGGAGGGGCCCAAGTAGAGGGAGAAGGTAGGATAAGAAGTCATGTAAGCCCATCCGCAGCGGGTTGTCCTGGAGGTCCTGCCACCTCTCCAAGTCTTCCTGGAGCCTCTTAATCATGTCTTGGATGAGTCCCGATTTATTGGCGTGAAAGCAACATTTTTACTGTAAAAACAAGCATATGCCTCCCTTTTCGGCTGTTAGTAGGTCTAGTCCCCTCCTGTTTTGTAGGACTACCTCAGCCAGGGATTCTAGCTGTTGCTAGAGATTGGTCTCCCTCTGATATACTCAAAAGAGGGCATAGGGAGGGCCTTATTTCCAGGAATGATATTTACATCTGGAATTAAGGTGGCTGGGGCACAAAGGCCCATCCAATTAGTGGGCAGAAAGTCATAGGCCATCCTGCCTCCACAAACATAAACCATTACAGAAGGTGGGCAGCGTTGAGCACTGGGATCAGTTGTGTTAAAAGTACAGAAGGAAGGATGAATGTATCCCACTTCTATACTGGAATTATTAGGGGAGGGTGGGGCCCAAATGCCCAGGGGAAACATTGGGTAAAGTTGGACAGGGATGGGGAAGGTGGCTGAGCAATTTTTTAAGGTCGTATGGGTAACTGCACTGCAAGCAGCCAGGGAGGTCCAGATTGGAGCCAAAGCCAGCAATCCTCCTCAAGGGAGGGAATTGTTTGGTTTAGCAGGGTGAAGACCATTTTAGGAACAGTCCTCAGGGGTGGGACACTCCGTGTAGAAGTGATTGTCAGTGTCCCCTTGTTGGGACAAATATTTTAGGTCTCTCGCTGACACCCAAATGGGTCTTTTTTTTCTTACAAAGTTTTCGCATGGACAAAAATTCCATGAGCTTCACACAAGTTTCTGTCAAAAAACTCCTTTCTGTTACAGAGTTTTTGCACTTTAATCACTTTTTATTACAAAAGACTATTAAGGCCAGTCAAATGGCTTCTGACACTGAATATACATAATCTTGCTTACATGTAGGTGCTATAGTCTTGCAAAAGTCTTGCTGCCAAAGGGCCAGAGTTATGGATACAAGGCCAGCCAAATGGCTTCCACCAATTCCCCCTTTTTTATTTTTTATGAACTGGGCCCTTCTGGGCCTCAGTGCAGAAAGACTGTGCCTGTCTTAGGTGGTCCTCTACGATATTTAGGCCTTACTGGTCATCGGTACATGAATTCCATCATTCATGCCCTGTCTTAGGTTGACCTAACTCGAGAGAATCTTACTCGTCTTTGACTACCAGCCTCTGCAGGGGCTTTAAGATAATGTCTCAGGAAGCCGGGGTCGGGTCTGAAGCTGTATCCCATGTACATCTGCACAGATATCCATAATGGATCTCAAAAGGCATTTAACGAGTATGGGCAGCAGACACAGAATGAGCAAAAGACAAACACCTGTAGCAGCAAAGCTTCCTAGGCAAGAAGTGAGAGAATTCCATCCAGGCAAGGCAGACTTAAAAGCAGATATTAAGTCATCAGCAGCTTTAGCTGCATCAAAAGTAAGATGATTATTTTGTAAAGACAAAATCTCTGAATGTAACTGAATCAGATCCAAGGAAATATTATCATTATGCCAAATACCTCTTAAATGTATTTTCCCAATGCTGTTGACTGTCATTATATTTTTTAGAAGTAACACAAATCTATTGAAAATCTACATGACACTCCAGATGAGTTTTAACTTTCAACCTTAGTATCTCTTCACCCAAATAAGTAACCACATCATACAGAGTGTCTAACAGGTGAAACTGTATCTAGCGTAAGGATCAAGCCCAAGATCTTAAAGGGAGGCACAGTTTGAACTTTCTCAGGAGCTACTTTAAAGCTGTGAGTATGAAGGATAATTAGACATTAAAAGTACAAGCCTAAAGCCAAATGGGTCTTTTTTTATTAAAATATTTAAGGTGAATAATGCTTTCTTTAGCTGACCATGGGGAGGTGGGGAGGTAGTGATTCCCCCTTTTGTTTTTGTAATTGTGATTTAAGTGTTTGTTCAACAATAGCTTGGCCTCGAGGGTTGTATGGGATGCCTGTGGAATGTGAGATTTTCCAGGTCTGGAGAAAATCTATAAAGGCCTTGCTTATGAAGCAGGGGCCATTATCTGTTTTAATTTCATCAGGCAGCCCAAGAGTGGCAAAACATTGAAGCATATGACTAATGGCATGTTTAGATTTTTCCCACCGGCATGTGCTGGCTCGGGGGAAGAGGTATCGACTGAAAGAAAAATATCAGTGAGCCCAGTCACCACGAGAGGGCAGACTTTTCACCTGTCCCCACCTGGGTCAGTCCAAGGGAGCCACGTGGCAGTCTCCCAGGAGGGGGACTGCCCACCAACTCCCAGTAGGGGAGGGCCGGGCACAAGCTGCCAGGAGGGGGGCCATCTATTTAAATTACCATATTCCACCCCTGGCTCCCAATAGATTTATAACCATCACATATTATAAATTGTACTAAGTTTAATTTTAAAGGTCCCCACAGTCTTGACCAATTTAAGATATTAAGACCTGTAAAATCAAACAAGTTAAACACTTCTAATCTAAATCCAGTCTCTGTGCCTGTAATTTTAACTTGTTTGAGGTTTTCCAGCTTAAAATCTTAAATCTCAGCCGGGCGTGGTGGTGCACACCTTTAATCCCTTGGGAGGCGGAGGTAGGAGGGTTACCATGAATGCTAGGCCACCCTGAGACTCCATAGGGAATTTCACGTCAGCCTGGGCTAGAGTGAAACCCTACCTTGAAAAACTAGAACAAAAAAACAAAAAATCTTAAATCTCTCAATCTAATATCTCTAGCCAAGCACATCAGTCCATTACAAATTTAACCTTGATCAAACTCTCTGGGCCTGGGCAGCAGGATGCAGCCAGCCCTTATGCCAGTAGCCCAGTTCCAACAAAGTCCCCTGCAGTCTTTCCTTCCCCTTAGAAAGCTCATAAGCCAAGCCTCGAAGTTCCATGCTGTCTGCACTTAGCATTCTCAAACTGTCATCAGAATAGTCCATAAAATTTGGCTTACCACTCCAGAAGACACCTTCAGTTGCAAGTGTTATGCCCAGTTCTCAGCATCCCCAGTGACCACCAAGGAGAACCAAACACGTATTCAAGGGCAAGGAGCTTTATTTTGCGCTTAAGCTCGGTCTCTTGACTTCACCAACACAGTGGATCCATACAAGAGCCCCGAGTAGTGGGAGGGTAGGGTTTTCATAGGGATTTGAACATAGAAGAAAGGGATGGGTACATGATTGGTTGATTTAAACAGTCTACTCTTCTGGTTGGTTTAGGATTTTGGCGGGCAAAGTTGGTGGGCTGGGGCTAGGGGAATTGAGCTTATCTTCTGACTTCAGGAATGTATGGCATAGTCAGTTTCCAGTAACTGTTAAACTCACCCTTACTGGAGATCTTGCCGGGAAACAGAAACTTAGGCCTACTGAGGACTCTGAAGCCTGTCATGGCATCTATCTGGTTCCTGAGTCCTTCATCCCCCCCTCTCTTTGTACCATGAGGAGCCAATCTTGGATCCCAATTGAATTACCGAGTAGAGTCTAGTGGTATATACTGTGATCTTAAAACCATAAGTTGTACTGTATTAATGCGTTCCCTAAAAAAAGCAACTATCTATTAATAATGCAAGGTCCTATTGTGATTAGAAACAAAAGTAGAAGTAATGGCCCTGCTAAAGCAGACAGCAGAGTTAACCATGGGGAATGACTGGACCATGACTCAAACCATCCTCTATCAGCTTCTCTTTCATTTTTCCAAATTCTCTGGTACTTTTGCCACTGAGTCTAATTATACCTGGATGGTTGATATAAAAACAACATTCTTCCCTTAAGGCCACACATAGTCCCCCTTGATGGAGGAATAATAAGTCCAACCCCCATCTATTCTGTAATACAACCTCAGATAAGGAATCTACATTTTTCTCTTAGTGAGTAATTCAGCCTCTGAATGTCTAAACTTGATGTTTTCCTTGAAGGATGAGTGCTGCAATGCCTGTACCTGCCCCTGCCAGGCCTGCGCTGGGAAATGTCACCAACCAGACAGTAAATAAGGCACCTGGATCATACCCAGTAACATAGTCTTATTCCCCAGGTCTTTCCATTATCCCAGGACACCTGTCTCCATTTTTCTGTAAACTTGAGAGAAACAAAATCACAGGTCTCATTTCCTTTCAAGGGAGGGAGGTAACATGGTCCATTTTGGTCCCTTGTCTGGTTCAGTGTCATGGTGATAAGGTCCCCCTTGGTAGGTGGGTTTCAATATACCCTTCCGGTAGACACACATTGCCAGCCAGCACAGTAGAAGGCTTAAGGTCCCCCACAGCCCCCTTTGATTCTTGCTTTCCCTAAGTGCCCAGGGAATATAGAAATATGAAATTTCCTGATTTGCCACAGAGTCCCATGAGTCACCCAGTAGTTGATGGAGGTTGAAGATCAAATCAGGAAACCAGGTTACCCATGGGGCAAGATGTGATTTGGAGTAAGCAATTTCCCCCATGGCAGTGTTGGTTATTATCCAGGTAAGATCATAAACTTGGTCGGCAGTAGCTGCCACAATACATACAGTTAGGAGCACAGTGAGGATCAGGAGCGTTTGAGTTGAAGCTTGAGTGGGGTGCTGTGTTTCCATTGTGGCAGATAGTCCTCAGGTTCAGCCAGTGGATCTGCCAGTCGGATGTGGGTGGGTGTGATGAATCCAAGTGGCAATTCCGTCCATTTTCACAGCAGTAGGTGTGGTCAGGATGAAGGCGTAGGGTCCCTTCCAGCGGGGTTCCAGTGTTTCGCGGCACCCGGTGTCCCAGATTATTTACATATTTTACATAATTACATATTTTAGATTTGAAAATAACCCTTTGAACATCTCTATTTGTTTTTCTTTATTATAGAATTAAAGCTATGGGGAAAAGAAGTCTTAATGTTGGTTTCCCCTCTTGGAAAGCTCTTGTGTTACTTAATAGGCCATTCATATATGTAAGGTATTTTTTTATCTTTGGTTATACATTTCTCTCTGAGTGTTTAAGCCCATGGGGATAGCCACATGTAATTAAGGATTAGTTTTGGAGGTCACTAATGGCTCTCCAAAGAGACTTTAGGGACACAGGAGTAGCCCCATAGCTTACTGGTGTCTTTTGCCTGTTAGGATGAGTCAGGGCCATGCTGGCCAAGTAGTTTTCCCTTCTTTGGGCAGTCAGAATGACTGATTGCTCCTCAATTGTGACTCTCCTGTTTCTCACTGTACACCAGTTTTGTTTGGGTATCCATATCCTCCCTGTTCAGGAAGACAGGTGACTTACCAGGGGGCCAGTGTAGAAGTGTCCCATCATCTCCAGTGGCCTCATGACCTGGGAGCACAGGCCAAAATATTGGCCCCTCTTGCTCTGATGATTCCAATTGGCTTTGGCTTCTACGTAGGTAATTAACACACTTAGAAAGGAAGTTACACCAGCCTGGATGTATGTACATATAGAGCACATTTGATTACTGAAATAGACTTAAAGAATGGCACAAGGGCTTCTAAAATCATTTTGTCCTATCTTTAAAATTTTAGTTGTACTGTGGCAGCATAAGCCTTCTATATGAGGTATAGGCGTATTTCATATTTCAAATATCTAACATATATAAATATAGGCAGAACCTGCTACCAGTCTTGAAAACAGTACCAATTGATTTACAGACTAACTAATTTAACCTGGAAATTGTCAGAAAAGGACAAATAAGGCAGTATAAAGTCTTAGCATCTATGTTTGAAAACATCTTTGATTAGTTCAGATGCCTGTGTGGGTACAAACTACCCAGAGAACATTGGAAACAGAACTACAGAGCTTGAAGTTTTTTAAACCAAAACAGCTAGCTAAATTCTAATATAACCCTTGATAAATCTTTTTGAAAGAAAAAAAACATTATTTGACAACCCATGATTTTGGCTTAAACTTGATAGCTATTGATTTTATGTGTCACAGAAATCTTTATTAACATCAAACAATTTTATGTTTTACCCATGACTTAAGTTTGATAAAGCTTAAGCAAGCTATCCCAACAAATCCCAGGAAGATGAAAGTTATCATTACTGAAATTAAATCACTTAAACCTAAGTGATTAAACCTAGTTATGACCATTCAACAGAATTAGCATAAATAAGACAGAAGCTATCTTTAAAGTCACAATGTCTTTAGGTTTGAGTACTTCACCTCTGGAAATTAACCATTTCTATGTGAGACTTTATCTTAAGAATAGTTAAAACCTTGATGAAAAGAGGAACCTAGTTTACTTTACTGAGAGAGTCTTAAAGCCAGTTTTATAACCCTTAAATCATAACAAATTAGCATCAGTGACCTGTTAATGAGTGAGGCCTTATCATAAGACTCAGTTTCTCCACTGATTAAAACCTTGGCATCAGGTAAACATTAGATTTAATCCAATTAAATGTTTCAGTGAAGGGGCCCTTCCCCTGATATACACATTAGGTAAGTCTGATTCTTGTGTTATGTAAGGAATTTGTAACCTGATCAAATACCTTGACTCAGTTGACCTATTTAACATTTTGTCTAGTGAGAAATTTTATCTAACAGATGTGACCTTAGGTGTTCAAAAGAGAAGAACTAAGGAGAACCACAGTTATATACTGTACTCCTTTTTTCTTGTTGGAGACAATTGGACATTTTGTCTCAGAGTCTGGGGACACATGGCTTAAACTTGCATGGGGTCTGAGATAAAGGGGGTTCCATCTGTTTTTTCAGAGTCCAGCTTTCCATCAATTTAAGTAGCATATGTTGGAAAGCAAGAGCAAAATAAAATTACAGAGCAGAGAGATAAGCATTCTGACATTCTTTTCCTATTGCGAAGTTGTTTGTTTTTACATAGCAAATTTACCCATTTGCAAAACACAAGGTGATAGAGTCTTGTCTATGTTTAACCTGGTTAAACCTCCAATTACATCTGTACTTATGACTTTATGACCCACCTCGCATAGGCATCACCTGTGTCTAATGTAAGATGAACTTAGATTAAGACTATATCCCTATGTAAAACTTTTAGAGTATCCTTAAGATTTCTGTAAACAGTTGAAAAATCTCTAACTTTAGGGATGGCATTTAGGTTTAGCCTGAAAATTCTTTCCTACATATGCACATCTTTATCCACATACTTTAACATTCTCATCTAAGTACCAGTCAAAAAGCATTTTTCATGAGCATTCTATGTCCCAACATTGAAAAATTCCTTCCCAGTTCCTTCAATCAATTCATCTCATCCTATTATTAATCACCTTTCTTATAAGGCTATTATGAAAAACTACACCAAATTAATTATTCCTATTACTCACTAACAAGTGAGTAGTCTAAAGACAATTTTATGTCATTAATATCAATAAGACACTAAGACACTAACCTAAGGCAAATATTGTTGCTATCTTGAGGCAGGCTGGCCTAGAAGTCAGGTCAGTTTCCCCCACCTTTTAAGTACGTTACAAAATTTTTTTTTAGTACCTGACAAATTATAAGTTACCACTTTAGAGAGAATTTTGTTGTTTTTAAAAGTCCTCTATGAAAGTTGATGTTGACCTAGAACATAAATTCAGTAATTATATTTATGATAACAAAAGTAACAAAGTAGACATCTTTTTTTTCTTGCTGCTTTTTGGTGTGCTGTTGCAGCTGGGCAGGGCTTGTATACACCTTAAATCAGCCCTGCCTTACTTCTGGCACTCTCCAGAGGTCTGTCTTGTACACATGGAGGTAATGGCCAAGACGACTGCTAGGGGGCCTTGGATTCTGACTACCTGAAGGGGAAAAGGGGGGGTGGGTCTCCGGGACTGCCAGGAGGCCTCTGAAGAAGGCGGTCCACTGGGAGGCTGCTGAAGAAGGAGTGGGCCTGCTTGGGGCCACTGGGAGAGGAGGTGGAGACATGGCACCTGCATGGGCAGAGACGCCATTGTCTGTCTGCCACCTGACTTTGACCAAAGCTGCTTTGGAGTGCTTGCAAAGCTGGCTTGTAATTTTGCTGCTTAAAGGGAGTGAGGGGAAATTTCCTTCCTGAGATTTTCATTTCCTAGCCAGTTAAGCTATGCAAGTCCATGTGGATGCCCAGAAATCAAGAAATTACCTGGAGGACTTCTTCCCAAAAGGAGCCTGCCTCCCTCTGGGAGAGTTAATTCCCTTAACTTTCAGAAGAGCTCTTATTCCATGGATCTGAGATATATATCTATATGAGATATCTATCTATCTATCTATCTATCTATCTATCTATCTATCTATATATATATATATATATTTTGGTGGGAGGCAATGTTAGCCGAGGGCTGATTAGCACATGGGGGATTCCCCAAAGCTCTGGGCATGAGCCTGTCCACAATTAAGAGGCCGGTGACCTGCCCTACATGCTTTTAAGAGGTGGATGTGTTACCGTGTTTTTTCGTGTCAGAGAGGAATAGATAGAGGGTTCTTGCCAACACCCAACAGGCTGTCGGAGTCCAGGCAGGGGACAGCTGGCCTTCAGTCAATACCGAAGAGTGGCCTCGGCCAAGAGACATCAGTTGGCACTTCGTCATATCTGGTCCCATGCAATGGCATGAACTGATAATAAAGGAGGAGAAAGAGAAACCTGCCAGCCCTCAAAAACATGGAGGCAAGGCCGCATGGGCCGATGTCTCCAGGTCCCTCTGGGAGAGCACTCACCCACCCTGTCCATCTCATACAGTCCATTTTCAGGCACCAGCTGTGGGTTTTTGGGATTTTGCTGGGGGGGGGGGGCTGCCACGGTTCACCCCGAAGGCTTCCAGGCAACTGGGGGTGGGTGAGCGTGTGAAGAGAGAAAGACACTCCCGGGAGAAAGTGGAGCAGCTCTCTCCTTACCTGCTGCCGTGTTGAAATCCCAGTCTGGTGTAGTCAAAGGGAAGAACGTATCAATGATAGCCTGATTATCAGAGGGATTCCCATCAGTGCCCGGAATTAATTTCCGGGCTTCAGTCTGGCTTCTCTCTTTCCACTGTAGTGAAGAGAATCTGTACCAATTGTTGACAATCATCCAAAGTTGATTACCATTTTGGTCTGGGGGCCCCATAACCCGAAGAGGGAATAGTGTGACTCCAAGGGGCCCTAATGTTAACGTCCTGAAAGTGGTCCGTCAGTAAAGAAAGTGGGGTAGTCTGCATCTGTCCCATCTGTCCAAGCACACAAATAGTAATTCCAACAAAGGAAGAGAGACAACAAAAAGCACACAAATAGTAACTCCAACAAAGGAAAGGAAAAGAGACAGCAAAAAAGTTCATCTGGCCAGCGACTACAAACTGAGACAACAGCCTCTCCCATTGTCTCTACAGATAGGGGAATGAAATTCCCTCTGAGCAGGCCTGGGGCACCCAGGACCCATCTGAACAAAGTGGCCAGCTATGACAAAACCGAATGAGACCACGGCATCTCACCGTTCTGCGGTAGCGATCCGTGTTGTCTCTACAGATGGGGGGATGAAATCCCTGCCTGGCAGGCCTGGGGCACCCGGGACCCACCTTCTGAACAGAGTGGCCTCCAGGGGCATGTCCACCCCAGCCACAATTTTCTAATGAACAGATGAACGAAGGACAGGTTTTCAGGAAAGACAAAACACAGAAGCACAACACAGAAGCACACTTACCAGCCGGCGACCTGAGCTCCACGTGTTGGTGGTCCTCAGAAGTCTCTGAGGAAATCCTGGACGAGTCCCCAAATATTATGCCCAGTTCTCGGCATCCCCAGTGACCACCAAGGAGAACCAAACACGTATTCAAGGGCAAGGAGCTTTATTTTGCGCTTAAGCTCGGTCTCTTGACTTCACCAACACAGTGGATCCATACAAGAGCCCCGAGTAGTGGGAGGGTAGGGTTTTCATAGGGATTTGAACATAGAAGAAAGGGATGGGTACATGATTGGTTGATTTAAACAGTCTACTCTTCTGGTTGGTTTAGGATTTTGGCGGGCAAAGTTGGTGGGCTGGGGCTAGGGGAATTGAGCTTATCTTCTGACTTCAGGAATGTATGGCATAGTCAGTTTCCAGTAACTGTTAAACTCACCCTTACTGGAGATCTTGCCGGGAAACAGAATCTTAGGCCTACTGAGGACTCTGAAGCCTGTCATGGTGTCTATCTGGTTCCTGAGTCCTTCACAAGCACCAAGTGCATGCCTATTCCTCCAAAACAAAGTTTCCAAAAGATCAACATCCACATGGTCAGGTTCATCTCAGTCCATTCCTCAATATTAGCGCATGAAATATGAAGACTGCCTCATAAATCAAGGCCCTTTTCAAATACATTGGCTGACCATCAGATAGGTGGGTTACAGCAAAGTATGGCAAGCTCGACCATAGGCCTTGGATGCTGTCTGATGACATTCTTAGCCCTTGTGTTGGTGGAAGCTGGGGTCTGTTCTTGCATTCCAAAAAGGATCACACCTGTTCAACTGATACCCACTAGGATGTTAGTTCAGACACAGAGGTGGGCAATAAATGGCTATTAAGGGGCTAAAGGTAGCCCAAGGTAACTTGGCTCTGACTTGCAACATTCCATCTCTCTGTGATCACAGGAGATTTATCAGTCCATTCAGCCTTGCTGGAAGTCAGTCCAGTAGATAGAGCTGTTTTCTGACAATATTAGTTCACATTTTACATAACTTTAAATCATTTATTCATACAGGTATTATAAACAGTAAAATGAGCTGGGCCTGATGGCACAGGCCTATTATCCTAGCTACTTGGGAAGCTGAGATAGGAGGACCTCCAATTGGAGGTTCCAATGTGAAAGTCTGACCCTACATTTAAAAAACCACATGACATTTAAATGGTTTGGTAAAAATAAGTATATAATTTTAATTTGAACTGTGAGTGATATTTTCTCTTCTGTTTAGGCTTTAAACAAGTAGAGCATCTAAGCCACTAAGACAGTAGTAAAAGCAGGAATCCCCACACTTGCACTTAGTATGACCAGTGGAAAACCTTATATGCCATGGTGTAAGACATATGCAAGGGACTGGGGGAAACTTTCAGAGGAACATGAGCTTGGGAGATGCCCTTGTGGGTGAGCATGGATGCCCTATCTGGGACCTTTCTTGCTCCAGGAGGCACATAGACTGCACTATGTATCCCCTTTTTGATTGGGAAGAAAACATGGGAAAGTTTCAGCCAGGTGTGTTAGTGCACACCTTTGATTCCAGTACTCAGGAGGCAGAAATAGGATAGCCATGAGTTTGAAGCCACTCTGAATTCCAGGTAAGCTTAGACTAAAGCAAGAACCTTCCTCCAGAGAAAAACTCATTTCTTCTCCCAGACCTTGCTGAAGGAATGCTCCCCTCCAACAAGAATATTTGAGTCAGCTGGGCATGGTGGTGCATGACTTTAATCGCAGCACTCAGGAGGCAGAGGTAGGAGGATTTCTGTGAGTTCGAGGCCACCCTGAGACTACAGAGTGAATTCCAGGTCAGCCTGGGTTAGAGTGAGACCCTACCTCGAAAAACTAAAAAAAAAAAAAAAAAAGAATATTCTAGTCAGGATGGGGCATAACATGACTATATAGATTCTTCTTCTAATTTCCTCCATTTCAGATTGGTCAGTTGGCTTCCAGGATACCCGAAAAATCTCTGTTACTCTGTCTCCTTAAAAACTTGGCTCATTTAAATTATATGGAGTGAACAGGAATTTCCCATTACTTCTCCTCAGAGATTTGAGGAGATAATTAGAAAACATACTAATGTAATTCCAGATTTCATGGAGGAGGAAATTCTTAATAATAAATTCTTAATTCAGTCAAAACCCGATATTTGTAATAAAATTGGTAGCCAAACCAGCTAAGAACTTAAAGAGTTGCTCCAGGTGGAAATTTCTGTTTTATCCTAATCATGAAACCAAGAAAAAGAAAAAATGATCAGAAAGAGAGATAAGGGAAAAAGGACAGATGCCACCAAGAGATCATAATGGTAATGAAAGTTGCTCAGGGAAGTGCATTTAATTGGGTAAGATATAAAATATGTTTACTTGATGCCAAGATTTTAACCAGTGGAGAAACTGAGTTTGTGGTTAAGGCTTGACTCATTAGCAGCTCACTGATGTTAATTTTGTTATGGCTTAGGGGTTATAAAAATGGGCTTTAAGACTCTCAGTAAAGTAAGTTAGATTCCTCTATTTGTCAAGGTTTTAACTATTGGAGAAACTAAGTCTTAAGATAAAGGTTCACATATAAGTGTTTAATTTCCAAAGATGAGGTACTCATACCTAAAAAAAGCTTGTTTTGGTTATGCTAATTCTATTGAATTGTCATCATTAGGTTTAATCATTTAGTTTAAATGATTTAATTTCAGTCATGATAACTTTAATCTTCCTGTTAGGTAAAATATATTTGGATAGCTTGCCTAACTTTATCAATTTTAAGTCATGGGTAAGACATAAAATTGTTTTATGTTAATGAAAATTTCTACTATACATAAAATCAATTGCTATCAAGATTAAGCTAAAATCATTGGTTGTCAAATGTTGTTTTCTCTTTCAAAATATATTTGTCAAGGGTTGTAGTAGAGCCTAGCTGTTTTGGATCAACAATGATCAGACTATGTTCTATTATATGTAAAATAACTGTATCGTATCTGGCATCTAAAGTCCAGTGCTTATAACAAAATTAAATCTTAACACATATTCCCTATTTTAGGGTACAACCTCATGCTCAAATAATGGCTCTCATCTAGAAAAATAATTTCAAGCTTTGTGGTTCTGTATCCAATGTTTCCTGAGTAATTGGTACCCACACATATGTATGGACTAATCAATTATTATTTCAAACATAAGTGCCAAGACTTTATACTATCTTACTTGTCTTTTTGCTGACAATTTCTAGGTTAACTTAATTGGTCTAGATGTATATTATTTTCAAAACTGGTAATAGGTTCTGCCTATATTTATAGCTATTAGATATTTAAAGGGTAAGATGTGTCTACTTTCTAGGATTCAGCTATGGTCTATGCTACCTCAGAACAAACTTAAACAGACTGGACAAAATGAATTTAAGTTATTGTGCCATTCTTTAACTAGATCTAGTTCAGTAATCAAATACACATGCAGGTTGGTAAAACTTCCTTTCTACATGCATTAATAACCTATGTAGAATCCAAAGCCAAATGAAATCACTGTAGCTAAAATTGCCAAATTTCGGCCTATGCTCCCAGGTCATGAGGCCACTGGAGATGATGGGACACTTCTACACTGGCCCCCTGGTAAATCACCTGTCTTAAACATTCAGAGAAAAATGTGTAATTAAAGATAAAGGGATACCTCGAATATATGAATGGCACGTTAAGTAACACAACAATAGCTTTCCAAGAGAGGAAACAAACAGAGCCTTAGGACATGTTGTCCCCATTTCTAATAGTTCTAAATATATAATAAGAAAAACCATAGATGTCAAAAGGATTATTTTCAAATCTAAAATATATATGGATGACTCTAATTAAGGGTTGCTTAATTCAAAAGATTTTTTTTTTTTTTTTTTTTGGTTTTTCGAGGTAGGGTCTCACTCTAGTTCAGGCTGACCTGGAATTCACTATGTCATCTCAGGGTGGCCTCGAACTCATGGCAATCCTCTTACCTCTGCCTTCCAAGTGCTGGGATTAAAGGCATGCACCACCACACCCGGCCAAAAGATTTTCTTATACTGGGAACAATGATGAATCTCTTCTAACTTGTGCTAGGATATTCTTAAGTAAATCCTGAGACCAAAAATATGTTTGTACAGTCTTTAGTGTCACCCAATGGCTCTATGGCAACTACCTTTGGCCTTGGCAACCCCCAGGACAAATTAAAAGAGGTACACTCTGGAAGGCTATTATACAAAATATGGTATATTCACCAAGGTTAATCAAGGTTTAATCAAGGTTAAATGTTTTGTATGTATTCCTAACAACTCTGCTAATATCTCATCTGTTTTATAAGCCATACAGAAACAGATTCAGGCCATGTCAAACACTACTGTGTCATTCATTCATTGAACAGTTCTGGAAAAAATCTCAGCCACCCATGTTCAGATGGCCCTAAGACAATCCAGCTCCATCTACCTGAGTTCCCTAGAATGCTCCCCAAGTTCCTAGAAGTCCACAAGAAGGATAACCCTTAAGGCCACCAGTTTTCTGTGTGCTCACTTCTTACTAACTTTTTACTTTTATTCTTCCTCCCTAACATTCTCTTCCAAGACTATCTTCCTGCATTCCATCAATGCACTTTTGAGGTTCTTTAGAGTAGTTCCCGTCTCTGGGAGAGACTCTCTAACTGTCATAACTTTTTGCCCCATTCAGCAGGAAGTAGTTCATGATCTGATTTTATCACCCCTTGTTCTCTAACAGCAGTTAGAATGTCTTCTCAATGGTGGGGTGGAATGAGAGAGGGGTAAAATTAGGGTGATGACCCCTGAAGGTAAAAAAGGCAGGAAATTTTTCACTTGCTAGAAATCAAAGATATCTGACCTGTTTTTTTTCTGCAGACAAAAAGGACCCCTTCTGGAAGGGAGGCCTTTCATAGAATTGTAAACATTGTAGTTAATCAAGTTCAGCCCCAGGAACCTGATGTCTGGTCTAGCCTTTTCTTGAGACAGCCCCTCATCCTAACCAGCCAGATGTCCCTCTGGTTCACCTGAACTGTCAGACAGCCTACCAGCCCACACTATAAGGTTATAAATACCTTTGCAAGGGGAGGGCAGTCTCTTTGACCACTTGGGAACTTCCAGCTATAGATGAGTTTTTCCCTCTGCTGGGCCTGGACTGGCTTGGCCCAGTCATAAGGGATTCCTAGCCGTTACTGTCCACATGGGCTGCTTTATTCCCTTCAGCTCTCCACATGGCAGGAGCTCCTTGAACTTTCTTTTCTCTTTTCTTTCCATGCTTTTTATTTCCGCAGGTCATGCACACAGGGTGTGCCACATGGGTGACTTTCCTTGGCTCTGTAGTTCCCTCTATAAATAGTCCATAACTATCTTCAGTCTTCTTTAATTCAATTCTTTGATTAAAATTAGAAAGGAACCTTGGGTTTGGGATTCAAGGACTTTTCCAGACCTGTAGCACCCCATTACACTATCCTTCCATTAATTTGCATAATTAAAATTCATTACAAATTCTGGGTATAATGGGCTATTAATTATATGAAGAGCATAATTTATTCAGACCTGAATCTTTGTGACCTGGAGATATAAGTAGTAGATTAAAATTAGTGTTGAGGTTCAAATTTGAAATCTGAATTTTTTTATTTTTTAAATTTTTATTTATTTATTTGAGAGCAACAGAGAGAGAGAGAGAGAGAGAATGGGTGTGCCAGGGCCTCCAGCCACTGCAAACAAACTCCAGATGCATGTGCCACCTTGTGCATCTAGCTTACGTGGGACCTGGGGAATCGAGCCTCAAACCAGGGTCCTTAGGCTTCACAGGCAAGTGCTTTAAGCCATCTCTCAAACCCCTGAAATCTGACTTTTTAATAACACAAAATTGCCAAAATCCATTTCCACATGTGTGTAGATTGAATAACTAATTATTTGTTATAACGAGCTATATGCTATGACTGGGTCTCCATGGCTTAAGGTGCATCAGAGAAGTAACAACTATTGAAAGATTTATATACTATAATACTTTAAAAAATATATTGTGAGGTGTTTCTAGTTGCCTTATGTGGAAAAATAACATCTTGTTTTGTTTTCCATTGTATTATTTATCTAATTATTGCAATTACACCTGCCATTGAGGCTGTAGTTATTTGCATTTTGAAAACTGCATCCATTTAAAGTTATTTTGTGAGGAGATATGAGCATTTGCCTTTTCTACACTAGAAAAAGGATTCAAAAGTGCATTTGTGTTAGTTATGTTGTAGTGCTCATTATTACTAAGTGCAGAACATAGCTGGCCACATGACACTAGCACGCATTCCTACTATATTAATGACAATCACTGTTACCTAGTTCTAATATATGTGCAATTCTTTTGACAAAGCTACTCTTGTCAAAGTCTTCAATGTTATCTTTCATTTATGAGGAGGATTTAGTTTTGCTTGCCTAGAGTCCTCATCAACAGCTCCTCAGCTAGTGGTACCATCCTTTCCTTACCATCAGAATGAGTAGAGCCCTAGCTCCTATTTTAGACTACAACCTAAACTTTCCTTATCTGCCAGTTGATTAACTTAAGAAAAATTCCATAGTTCTACAGAATGATTGGATAGGATGGTTAATTTTTATTTTATTTTATGTTATTTTTTTCTTAATTTTTATTAACATTTTCCATGATTATAAAAAATATCCCATGGTGTTACCCTCCCTTCCCCCACTTTCCCCTTTGAAATTCCATTCTCCATCATATCCACTCCCCATCTCAATCAGTCTCTCTTTCATTGTGACGTCGTGATCTTTTCCTCCTCTTATGATGGTCTTGTGAGGTAGTGTCAGGCACTATGAGGTCATGTATATCCAGGCCATTTTATGTCTGGAGGGAGCACATGATAAGGAGTCCTACTCTTCCTTTGGCTCTTACATTCTTTCCGCCACTTCTTCCGCATTAGACCCTGAGCCTTGGAAGGTGTGATCAAAATGTTACTCAGTTCTCCAGTCACTTCTTTCCAGCACTATGACACCTTCTGAGTCATCATCCCAAGGTCACTGGCATCTGAAAAGATAAGGTTCTCTACCCAAAGTGAGAGTAGCATTAATATAAGGGTATAAATAATAAGAGAAGTGCTTACTGGGCAGTTTGGTAAGCATAGTATATACACTTATCCAGACATCAGCAGATGTTACAGCCCTAGGGCTCATGAATATGCCTGTTTTAACTTTTAAGTATCAGGGATTTATCCCCCCTGCCCATGGAGCGGGCCTCTAGTCCAATTGGAGGGCAGTTGGTTTCCACCATGATAGATGTGCCTCTGTTGCACCCATTGGCTCATTTGGCCTGGATGGCCAATTATAAGGCTGGCAGTGTCCACTGTTGAGTATCTTCACTGGTGATATCTCTTTCTCCCATTGAACTTCATGTAGAATGAAGTGAGAGTAGCATTAATATAAGGGTATGAACATTAAGAGAAGTGCTTACTAGGCAGTTTGATAAGCATAGTATGTACATTTTTCCAGACATCAGCAGATGTTACACCCCTAGGGCTCATGAGTACCCCTGTTTTAAGTTTTCAGTATCAGGGATGTATTCCCCCCATGAAGCGGGCCTCCAGTCCAATTGGAGGGCAGTTGGTTTCCACCATGACCGACGTGCCACTATTGCACCCATTGGCTCATTTGGCCTGGATGGCCAATTATAAGGCTTGCAGTGTCCACTGTTGAGTATCTTCACTGGTGATCTCTGTCTCCCATTGAACTAAATGTAGCATGGCTTCTTCCAGCTTTTTCTCAGCTGGTCTACATGGAGGAGGTTATCAGCTCAGTCCCAGCAGGATTTCTCAGTGGCCTTGCAGCCCAAGTATGTGGAGTCTTCAGCAATAGGGTCTTACCATCTATTCCTGGTGGGAAACCAAGGGCCTCAGCAATGGCCTATAGTGTTTTGGGGGCATCAGGAACCTCCCTGGCCAACAACTCACTGGAGGTATCAATTTTATAGGTCACCTTGATTAGACTAACAAGTGCTAGGAAGTTCAACTACATGGAATTCCCCATGTCCCTGAAGATGTTTCTGAGTGAAATTAACTCATGGCTTATTAGACTAAGGACCACAGATGTACTTCTTCCAGGGGTTGGACCCTATTCAGTCAACTGATTGCCTGAAGTAAAGAAAAAAGATGGAATGTGGGAGTAATCCTTCCCCCTGTCTGACTGTTTTCAATCAGGAATATCAGTCTGCTTTTGAACCAAAATGTATTGAAGTTTGCAACACAAGCCACCAAGGTTCTCAGTCCTTCTGACTCAAACCAAAACTGCACATTGGCTCCCCTGGGCTTTCAGCCTGCTGATGACAAGTCACAGGACTACTCATCCTCTATAATCATGTGATCCAACTCCTGACAGAAAATCTTCACATTCAACTAGATAGAGACATAGATCTACAAAAACACTGGTAAGCATGTATAATATATGCATATATAAATATCTGCATATGTAAATGTATAAAAGTGCACACCTACATGCATGCATGTGCACACACACACACACACACACACACACACACACACACACATGCCTGTTGATTTTGTTGCTCCTTAGAAATGAGACTAATGTTGTGAGGGCAGATAGGCAGATACTTCTCTTTTTGGGTCTTAATACAAACATCTACTGTCTTGAAAAACAAAGAATATTAATATGCATTGAGAAAATATTGCCAGGTGACTATACAGAAAGGTATTTGTAAACCTCTTTCTCTGTTTTGTACTTCTTGTATAGAGCATAAATAGTTACATCTCATCTTATGTGTATGGTTGTCCTAGAATGCAATTCTGCACAAATATACAAGTGGATTTTCTTTTTCATTCACTGTTGCTTTAACCCTTTAACCTGCTTGGCTTTTTTTTATGACATGAACATATAGCACTGTAGCTTTGGTTGCCACAGATTGTTTTTTTACTTCGCATTTTAAATTCATTATTTATTCTTGCTGTACTAAGAATTGAATATACAGTCTCATAAATGTTAGGCAAGCATTCTATCACTGAACTAAATACATAATATTCTATTTATGTTTTTATTTGCAGACAAAACCTCATTAAGTTTCTTAAGATAGCCTTGAACTCACTCTGGAGCCCCGAAACTCCTTGAACTTTAGGTTTAAGATCCTCCTGCTCCACCCTCCTAACTAGGAATGTAGGCCTATGAGATCATCTGAGCTGAAAGCCATTTTTTTTTTTTCCTTTGTTTTGTTTTTCAAGGTAGGGTCTTGCTCTAGCCCAAGCTTTCCTAGAATTCACTATGTAGTCTCAGGGTATGCCCAAACTCAACAGATCCTCCTACTTCTGTCTCCTGCATGCTGGGATTAAAGGTATGTGCCACCATGTCCAGTCAAAAGCTATTTTCTTAAGAAAGAGAAAAGAACAGTAAAAGACATACGGAGACTGATGTCCATGAAAAGGTATGACACTTGTAAATAACTTCCTGAATTTTCCATCTACTTCTGATTGGATTTTGTTAAAACCAAAAGCAGTGTCAACACACACAACAGCTTCAAAATGCTTCTAAATCCAATTTCTCCTGCAACTTATCACCTAATACATTTATTGTTATGTTGATTACAGATTTTGAAATGATCAATATTACCAAAAATGGAAATTACCAAAAATACAATTTGGAATACTCAAACTTTGACAAGGGCATCTAAACTATATGATAATTTGAAGGGAAAAATAAGTTTTTTCATCATTTAAATAAACCCAGCAGTAAATTTATGACTGAGATTCTCAAAAAAATAGATACTAAGAGACCAGTTGTCACTGTGTGAAAGTATAAAATAGGTACACAGAATAGTCAAACTTCATATTTTATGATCAAGAATTGCTCACTGTTCTTTTTCAGAGAATCCAACAATATAAATACTTATATAAATAAATAAAATAACCAAGTAAATTTTGATCATAGACCCACATGGTAGAAAACGAGCCTACATAAATAACAAGCAGAAATATTATGGCAACTAAACAAAATATTCGTGAAACCTGTGGTAATTTGAGTACAATGTCCCCCCATAAGCTCATGTGTTTTGAATACTTGGTTCCCACATGGTAGTAATTTGGGACATTTTGGGGGCTTTGAGAGGTGAAGCCTTATAGGAAGTGTGTCACTGGGGGAAGTTCTTGAGGTCTATTAGTACATCCCACTGGGTGTTCAGAGCTAACTCACTCACATGATTGCCTTCCTGCCACTGTGATAAGTTGTGGTGTCTGCCCTTGCCTACTCTGCCATGCTTTCCCCACCATGCTGGAAGTTCTTGAAATTATAAGCCAAAATAAACTCTCCTCCCTCCCATAAGCTCCTTCTGTTTGGAGTTTACTCCTAGAAACAAGACAGTAACTGCTAAAAATAAATAAATAAATAAAAAGATAAGATACTGAGAAGTGGGACCAAAGCTACAAGCCTGAGCAGCTGGTGTTTTTAGTCTTTTGGAACTGGTTTGTGGGAGGAATGTGGAAGGATTTGGAATTTAGGACTATAGAAGCAGGGCTTAATGGAACACAATGTAGAGAGAACTGTATAAGGTGGAGGCTATGCTTATGAAGTTTCAGAGGAAATAGAGGTCTTTTGGGGACAAGGTTAGGGATATTTCATGTGATTTTCTGGAAGCAAGGTGAGCTGCATTCTGCCTGTGTCCTGAGAGCATACAAAAAATTGAATTTAGAAATAATGGGCTGGTATGTTTGGCAGAGGAAAGCACAGACCAGAAGGACATGAAAGAAAAAAAGTTTGGCACAGAAGGAAATGTTAATGGGTTTCAGGACCCAGAAACCATGCTGTCTTCAGTTACAATTAAACAAGTATCACCAATGAAATTATTGGGCCAGGTGTTATGTATTAGGACAGGAACAGGAGTGATGATTCTTTGCCCAGGTGAGAGCTTGAAGGAAGAATGCTGAAGAAGTTTCCTATTCTTCAAGGTTTATCCCCTCTGTATTTAAGAATTTGACAACATGGACCACCTGGTAATGGTTATGGAAGCATTACCATGTCATAAAGAGGCTCAGGAAAAGCACAGAGTTTGAGATGGCCACTGGGTGATGTGTTGAAGTCCATGTATGAAGGTCCTGTGAGGTCACAGCATGGAGCTGTGAATGAGCCAGTGTACTTATAGCCCAAGTTCCCTTTGCCAGTGCCACAATCACTCTGGCTGTCCTCCTACCTGTTCCTGTGATAAGCAAGTTGTGACACTCTACCTGTCTGCCTGCCATGTTTCTTCCTCATGATGAACTTTCCTTGAAACTGTAAGCCAAAATAAATCCCTTACTTCCATCAGCTATTACTGGTTGTATTTAAAAAAAAAAATTCCCAGCAATATGGAGGTAAATTCAACAAAGCCAAAACACCAAATTTGTCAAAAGAGTTGAAAATATTAAAGATAAAAGAGAATTTTGAAGAAATATCTAAAAAGATGAATACCACTACTCTGTGTTTCCTTAAAAATTAACTCAGGCAAAGCTTGTTTATAAGTTTGGAATAAGTTTTATTTTAGAGTAGACTATAACATAGAATTTATTTTGATTTGAGAAATACATGTTAACTTTGTTAACTTCTAAAGCACCTTTTCAGCAAGTATGATGTAAGGGAAACATTTCTTCCATTCAAAAAATTCTTCTATTTCTGGTTAATGAGAACCAAGTACTTGACATTTTCTTCTTTATACACGAGAATGCTTTTATTTAACTAGATACAGAAATATTACTGATGTGTTTCCATTGGCAATTCAAACACACCCATTTTGTGTCAGTTCACAGATATAAGCCAATTAAAACAAGTTTCATTCATAATAAGCTTCAGTGTCTTTTAGATTTACTACTGTATTTTCCACTGTTCTGTTGGGGGAGAGAAACGAGGAAGGATTGTGTACGAACATAACAGAGAGAGGAGGGAGGAATGAGTATAATAAAAAGAGGGAGAAAAAATATTTTAAGACAAACAAAACTTTATTTTGTCAAGAAAGGCAACTTTGTTATAAGAAAAAAATCATGATTTATTTTAAAAAATGGAAAGGCATTTTTGACAAGAAGAATAAAAATGCATGCTTAAGAAAAAAAATAAAAGGGCTGAAGAGATGGCTTAGTGGTTAAGGCACTTGCCTGTGAAGCCTAAGAATCCATGTTTGACTCTCCAGATCCCTATATTAGCCAGATGGACAAAGGTGAGGCAAGCACAAAGTAGCACATGCCCACTAGGTGGCAGAATCATCTGGAGTTTGATTTCAGTGGCTGAGGCTCTGGTGCACCAATTCTCTCTCTCCCTCTGTCTCTGCCTCTCTCTCTTGCTCTCTTTCTCTAAAATTAAAAAATAAAGAGTAACAGTTTAACAAACTGCATAATATGATTTGGTCTTCATGAACTAATTTCTAGAAAAGTTATGATGTTCTGTGAGGAAAGATTGTGTATTTTTTATTTTGGTCTGAAATACCCATTGGCAAATAGCACAGCCAGAGGCTGTCCTCTCACCACCCGGTTCTACCTGGTGCACAACAGGTCACAGTTACAGGACGTGGGATTACCATGTTTGAAAACATTATGGGAGCTGCTGGAAGAAAATGGTCACCAACTGTATGAATAAGCAGGGGACCCTGCAGGCAACAAAATAAACCAGTCAGACAAGAAGTACACGCTGTATTATAGTGGCACACAGCCTCTGTGAGTAACCAACTGTTCTCTGATTGCACATGAGGCCCACTCAGTGGGAGAAAACACACCAGGTACTGGAAACCAAGTCAGATTCTCAGAGTCAGGAAACTCATTCTTCTGAGAGAAGACCCCACTACTCTCTGTAGAAGAGTAGGCTTTCACACAAAAATCTCTCAAATAACTTTACATACCCCCTTTAACCCAAATTGCTTTCACATTTGGTTGAAGAATCTGTTTTATTTTATGTATGACAGAGAAAATAGAGGAGAGCCTAGATCCATTGATAAGAAAAGAATATAACCAACTGCCCACCATGAGATTTTCCATCCCTACCACACCTTCCAGGGCCCAGGAGAAATTGCAGAGGAGGTGATATCATGAATACTGCTATTACTGCTAGCCTGACAATGAGCCTGAGGTAGATGGTAACAGACACTTTGAATTTCTGATTTCATAAGTTTTGATTATTCTGTGACTACAAACAATTCAACACTAAATCAGACTACCAACCGGCCTTCTGTGGCTCAGGGAATATTGTGGAAGAGTGGGAAGAAATACTGTAAGATCCACAAAACAGGTAGAAATACCTTGAAGCTCAGTCCCCCACTACTGCATAGGGACTAATTGAAGCTTTCATGACCACACAGTCATTACCATAACCCCACTGAAGGGGGCCTCCAGGGTAACCAGAGTTACGGCAAGGACATAATAGTATATAACCTGTTATAATATAATATAATATAATGTAATATAGTATTATATATATTAAAAAAATTTAAAAACCTTGAGCTTGCAATGTGAGCCCAGAGCAGGGGGTGTGGGTCACTATGGAAACATCCTGAAATCTAGCCATAATGTGTGTGGGGGTAGCTTTGAATTCAACCAAAGGGTGTGGGGAGAGCAGTTTGAGTTTTGGTTGTTCAAGTTTTTGGTGCTTGCTGTTGGTGTTTTGTCTCTCTGCTTGGATCTATAAAGGGAGCCAGATTCTCCCACCATTGAGGGTGTTTCCCTGGACTCTGTAAGTCTGAAATAAACCCCCTTCGTCCCATAAGTTGTGTCTGGTTGGATGTTGCTCTCAACAATGTGCAGCTGACTATAACACCTTCTAAAGAACAAAGCTAGTGCTTTTATGTAATCATAACCACAGTCCAGCTGTCAGATAAACTGAGAACATTACACTGATTGGCTGGCTGGATACTTCACAGACAAACCCTGTAAGATCCATGGTTTAACACAATTGTTTTTATTTCTTGCTCATGAGATCCCTGTGCATGATCTCTTACAACTAAGGTTCCATTGTCTTCCTTGGCCTTTTCCTGGGAACATTTTTTATAAGTCCTCTGTTTAAAGACTTGATGAAGAAAGAGCATACTGAAAATACATACGCACATGATTGGACATTCCTGAATTGCCTGAGGATACACATATCACCCTTCTTATCCCATTAATATGATCTTATCATAAGCCCCCCATTAGATGTAAGGGTTTTAAAGGATCTGAAAAATTTCCATTTCTAGTTTCATATTCAACAATTCTCCAGTCCCCCACTACCTACTAAATAGCTAAAAGCTATTAAATAGCTGTTCATCAACTCTACTTAAATTCATATGTGAATAAATTAGTTCTGTTTATCAGGAGGCCTAAGGATGCAAATGTCAGGCCACTATTTTGTCAATAGCTTTGCCAAGGGCATGGCATGCAACTTGAATATCATAATGCCTTCCATTTTATATGTGTATTTTTGTTTTTTGTTTTTTTACTGTGTGTACTTTTGCTTTAATTTCTGTTCTTTAGATTGTATACTTTTCCTTAAATTTGACTTTCTGTTTGCATGACTCTCTAACAAATCCAAGTTACATAAATCTATCCTCATTTCTCAATAGTTTGCATTAGCCTCTCAATTTCTCTATGGCTTAGTTTCTACAGCTATATTGAAGTCATTGTATGCATCTCCTATTTATGTTATCAAGTTTCTGATTGAGTGGGTGAAAGCTGGGTATATTCAATTAATATATGAAGGAATTAGTATAATACAGTAATGAAAACATCAAATAAATTTAACATTAAATAAATTTAGTAAACTTTTTAACAAGTCTGCTTTTAATGACATCAATAATGCACATAGATGTTCTCAGAGAAGCCAAGTGAACCTATAATACTCTATTCTAGTTTTTGTACTTTCACCATTTTGAGAGTTGCCAGCTTGTATTGTTATGGGTATGAATATTTATCATTTTATAAAAAATACACTAGGGAACTGTCCTATAACAGAAAAAACTGAGGCTATAGAGATGTCTTAACAATTAAGGTGCTTTCCTACAAAGCCAAAGGGCACAGACTGGATTCCCCAGGACCCATGTAAGCCAGATGCACAAGGTGGTGCATGCATCTGGAGTTTGTTAAAAAAAAGAAAAGAAAAATTTTAGATCTATGATCTAATAAAATATTTTAATGTCAAAACTAAGTTATGTTATATACAAAGATTTCTAAGATGAATATGATGGTTTTAATAGCAATGATGAATTCTAAGTGAATTTAGTATTTACTTCATAAGGACATTTTGTCATTATATGCAATCACTCAATTTTACTTTCTTGAAAAATAGTTTGACTCAATTTATTGAGCAATTTAACAAAATCTCCATTTTCTATATAAGAAATGTAAAAGACAAATATGTTTGATGGAAATTTTTTATTTTCTTTTTTTAATTTAATTTTATTTTTTCTCAATTTTTTAAAACATTTTCCATGATTATAAAAATACCCCCTGGTAACACCCTCCCTCCCCCCTACCCCCTTTGAAATTACATTCTCCATCATATCCCCTCCCCATCTCAGTCTCTCTTTTATTTTGATGTCATGATCTTTCCCTCCTCTTATGATGGTCTTGTGTAGGTAGTGTCAGGCACTATGAGGTCATGGATATCGAGAGCATTTTATGTCTGAAGGGAGCACATGGTAAGGAGTCCTACCCTTCCTTTGTCCCTTACATTCTTTCTGCCACCTTTTCTGTATTAGACCCTGAGCCTTGGAAGGTGTGATCGATATGTTACTCTGTACTCTAGTCACTTCTTTCCAGCACCATGATACCTTCTGAGTTGTCCCAAGGTCACTGCTATCTGAAAAGAGAAGATTCTCTACCCAAAGTGAGAGTAGCATTAATATAAGGCTATGAATATTAAGACAAGTGCTTACTGGGCAGTTTGATAAGCATAGTATATGCACTTATCCAGACATCAGCAGATGTTACACCCCTAGGGCTCATGAGTACCCCTGTTTTAAGTTTTCAGTATCAGGGATGTACCCCCCCCCCATGGAGTGGGTCTCTAGTCCAATTGGAGGGCAGTTGGTTTCCACCATGATAGATGTGCCTCTGTTGCACCCGTTGGCTCATTTGGCCTGGATGGCCAATTAAAAGGCTTGCAGTGTCCACTGTTGAGTATCTTCACTGGTGGTATCTCTTTCTCCCATTGAACTTCATGTAGAATGGCTTCTTCCAGCTTTCTCTCAGCTGGTCTACATGGAGGAGGTTATCAGCACAGTTCCAACAGGATTTCTCAGTGGCCTTGCAGCCGATATATGTGGAGTCTGCAGCAATAGGGTCTTACCATCAATTCCTGGTGGGAAACCAAGGGCCTCAGCAATAGCCTATAATGTTTTGAGGGCATCAGGGACCTCCCTGGCCAACAACTCACTGGAGGTATCCCATCCCTGGCACTGATAATTTTCTAACAACGATCTATGGCTCCTGAGTGTTCCATTGTCCAAAACCAGAGGATTCCATATATTTATTTTTATCCTCTTAGATTTTGATTAGCCCTCCCTCCACCTTTCCTTTACTCAATCTCCTCCCCTGACCTCACTTTGGGCCTTTTCACCCCCTTTAATCTATTCTTCTACTTACATATATACAATACCAACCTATTAAGTACCCTCCTCCCTTCCCTTCTCTTCCCTTTATATCTCTTTTTTAGCTTACTGGCCTCTGCTACTGAGTTTTTTCCTTCTTTCACAGAAGCTCAATCATATGTAGCTAGGAACCACATATGAGAGAGAACATGTGGCGCTTGGCTTTCTGGCCCTGGGTTACCTCACTTAGTATAATCCTTTCCAGATCCATCCATTTTTCTGCAAATTTCATAACTCCATTTTTCTTTACCACTGAGTAGAACTCCATTGTATAAATGTAGCATATCTTCATTATCCACTCATCAGTTGAGGGACATCTAGGCTGGTTCCATTTCCCAGCTATTATGAATTGAGCAGCAATAAACATGGTTCAGCACGTACTTCTAAGGAAATGAGATGAGTCCTTAGGATATATGCATATGAGTGCTATAGCTGGGTCATATGGTAAATCATTCTTTAGCTGTTTTAGGAACCTCCACACTGATTTCCACAATGGCTGCACCAGATTGCATTCCCATCAACAATGTAGAAGGTTTCCTCTTTTTCCACAGCCTCACCAGCATTTATGATCATTTGTTTTCATGATGGTAGCCAATCTGACAGGAGTGAGATGGAATCTCAATGTAGTTTTAATCTGTGTTTCCCTGATGACTAGGGACATAGAACATTTTTAGATGCTTATATGCCATCCATATTTCTTCTTTTGGGAACTCTCTAATTAGCTCCATAGCCCATTTTTTAATTGGCTTGTTTGATTTCTTATTATTTAACTTTTTGAGTTCTTTGTATATCCTAGATATTAATCCTCTATCAGATATATAGCTGGCGAAGATTTTTTCCCATTTTGTAGGATGTCTCTTCGCTTTATTCAGTGTCCTTTGCAGTACAAAATCTTTGCAATTTCATTAGGTCCCAGTGGTTAATCTGTGGTTTTATTGCCTGAGCAATTGGGGTTGTATTCAGAAAGTCTTTGCCAAGACCAATATGTTGAAGGGTTTCCTCTACTTTTTCTTCTAGCAGTTTTAGAGTTTCAGGTCTGATGTTAAGGTCTATAATCTATTTGGACTTAATTCTTGTGCATGGAGAGAGAGAAGAATCTATTTTCATCCTTCTATAGATACATATCCAGTTTTCCCAACACCATTTCTGAAGAGGTTATCTTTTCTCCATGAGTATTTTTGGCATTTTTATCAAATATCAGGTGGCTATTGCTACCTGGACTTACATCTGGGTCCTCTATTCTGTTCCATTGATCTACATGTCTGCTTTTGTGCCAGCACCATGCTGTTTTTGTTACTATGGCTCTGTAGTATAGGTTAAAATCAGGTATGGTGATACCACCAGCCTTATTTTTGTTGCTCAGTATTATTTTAGATATTTGAGGTTTTTTGTGATTCCAAATGAATTTTTGGATGAAATTTTTTATTTTCAATTACCTAGGGAAGAGAGTCAATTCTAACCAGGAAGGCTGGCTCCTTCTAGGAGCCTGTGTTCTGGAGACAAAATGTATGTCATTGAACATGCTGCCTGTTTTTTTTTTTTTTTTTTTTTTTTTTTTTTTTTTTTTTACAGCAGCATACAAGTTTTATTATTTCTTGGTATATTTGGTGCACACCAGATGGTCCGAATTTCAACTTGAAAATATATCATGTTTTATAGGCTTCTAATAAAAATGAATGAGATATATAATTTGTATTAGACTTTAATTAAAAGAAATAACTTTGAACATTTAATATATTTAACTAATATTCATTTTATGGCAATAAAATCCAATTTCATTTTTTGATAGAATACCTGATGTTTTCTAATAAGGGACACTTTTGTACTAACTCAGTTCATTATATATATATATATATATATATATATATATATACACACACACACACACACATACATACATATATATCTTGTAGTCAGTGAATACATTCAAGTTGGTGCCATTGTTAGCCTCCTCTCTGTCCTCTCCCCTCCTTGTTGGGGCATATGGGTCATGCATTGTGTGGTTAGCTTTCAGTTTCGGATAGGAGGAAATGTTTCTGTGTGTCATGACCCAACATGTGGCTCTGACATTCTTTCTGTCCCCTGCTCTGCAAATTTCCCTGAGCCATGTTGGGTTCATATTAGGTCTGCTTCCATGTTGAGATCTTGGGTGCCTCTGTCTCTGGATATCTAGTTTGGTAGGGGATGCTTGTTCTCTGTGTCTATCTCCTTCACCATTGTGCTGGTTCCTGGTTCGCCAAGAAAACAGCATTCTTGCATGTTTCCCCAATTATTCTTAGTTTCAGCTGGGGCCCTTTTGAGATATGATGAGGGGTTTGTCTCCTTAGGATCTGCATCTATCTGAAAAAGATAAGCAGATTCTCCAATGGAGAGTAAAGTTAGCACCAAGTAGATATGTTAACCATTCTTTTTTAGAGATAGTTTAATGGAGAGAGGGTTCATTTTTGGATATGGTTCTGACTTGTTTCCCAGCTCCAGCTATGGGTTCTATTCCACTGAGCAGATCCATTAGCTGAATTGAGAGCAGTTGGTTTCCCACCATGGCTATGCACCACTATTGCACTTGTATGAGCATCATGTCAGGTTGGTTGCTGCTAAGTAAGTTAGACCATGCGTAGCTTGGGCAGATATTAGTCTTTATCCCCTAGTTGCTCATGTAGCACCTTCTGACACTAGACACGCTGTCTGGGGACTGACTCTTTTTTTTTAATCAGTCAGTCTGAAAGCCTACACCATTGAATGAGTCTGAGCTGAAAGTTATACAGAAGCTGTCATATTATTACTTTTGACCTTTGAAGCCCAAGTCTTAATGACTCTTTAAACTGCAGGACTCTACAGCAGATGATTGAAATGACTGGAACATCTGACAAGGGTTATCCTGGAACATCCTTTTAATTTCAGAATTTTCACCACCCAGGCCCAATACCAGGTACAACATATAGAGAATTATGTGTTAGATTATTCCCACAGTCTCACAAATTGGAGTGGCTGAGAGTTGCAGCTCCTGTGACTCTTGAGATAAAATTGCATGTAACCACCAGTAATTTAGAAAATGCTCAATAAGCCCTGCTTGCCAAATATAAATATGATATCCATTAAAACAATAATTATAACACAAGCAACCTTGATTTACATGAGCAGTGTATGAAGTATTATTTAATACATGACCATTCAAACCAGACCACTACCTTGTAGAAACATTGATTCATAGAGGTTTGCTTTCATGCTAGGACTTAGTCATTACACTAGTTTCTTTCTCATTGCTGTGACCAGACACAACTTAAGGAAGAAAAGGATTCATTGTCATCTTACAGTTTCTATGGTTTACCATGGTGCAGAAGGCAAGGTATTCTAGAAGGGAGATACAATTTCACTTTGCAACATGGGAAGCAGAGACATAGAATAGGATACAGAGCCAGCTATAATACCTCAAGACCCCTCCACAGTGACACAACTCTTCCAGCAACACCCCACGTCCTAAAGATTCCACAGTATTCTGGAATAGCACCATCAACATGGAACTGAATATTCAAACACATGAGCCTATTAGGAATATTTTACTATCAAACTACAATACGTTTCCCTGCCTACCGTGGCCCCATGACCTCTCATTTTACAAAATGTGGTAAACCCAACTTTAACTATCTCCATTATTTTTCATCGGTCCCAATAATGCTCAAAAGTCCTACATCCAAAGATTTATCTGAGACTCAAGACAGTCTCTCAACTGTGTATCCTGTAAAATCAAAGATAAATTACAGGGATGGAGAGATGGCTTAGCAGTTAAGCGCTTGCCTGTGAAGCCTAAGGACCCTGGTTCGAGGCTCGACTCCCCAGGATGCATGTTATCCAGATGCACAAGGGGGCGCACACATCTGGAGTTCGTTTTCAGTGGCTGGAGGCCCTGGCGCGACCATTCTCTCTCTCTCTCTCTTTCTGCCTCTTTCTCTCTGTCACTCTCAAATAAATAAATAAAACAAAAAAATCAAAAAAAAAAAAACAAAGATAAATTACATACTTCCAACATGTGATGGCATAGAGTAAACATTTCCATTTCAAAAGATGGTTACAAAACCATCAGAAGAAGATATTGGGCTAAAGCATAATGAAAGCTCTGTAGGGAAAACACCAAATCCGCTTGCTCCATATCTGGGACACTTGATGAGATTGTCTGGGTTCAGCAAGGCTAGGGTATCTCTCTCTCTCTCTCTCTCTCTCTCTGTGTGTGTGTGTGTGTGTGTGTGTGTGTGTGTGTGTGTGTGTCTCCAGCTACACTGATTGAATCCTCACTGCTGAGCTGGAACAGTCCTGATCATACAGATTTTCTTGATGGAAGTGCAATTGTCCTGGGAATTCCAACATTCTTGGATATCTGTTGAGACTTAGGATTCACTTTTATAGCCTCACACTTCTCAATGTTTCCTGGTAGGGTCTACAACTCTGTTTCAGACTGGTTAGCCTCAGAAGCTACTTGGAACTATGGTAAAATACCCCATGAGGTATCCACCTAGCATTCTTCATGCCTCCAAAATCAGTACCATGTTGGCAATGCTACCAAGTTCTGCCACCAGCTTAGGACGAAGCTTTTCATCCACAGAAGTACAGCTGTAGCAGCCTCTGTCTTCTGATCTTAGGGACCAGAGAAATTTATACTTCTTTCAGGAATTTTCCATTCATATGAATTTCCATTCTTATTATCTTGAACTTTCTTGCTCTCCAGGCATCTTGCTTATTGTCCCAGTGAAGAGTAATGCATTGCCTACATTTTCTTTCTTTCTCTATTTCTTTCTTTCTTCCTTCCTTTCTTTCTTTCTTCCTTCCTTTCTTCCTTCCTTCCTTCCTTCCTTCCTTCCTTCCTTCCTTTCTTTCTTTCTTTTTCTTTTTATTGACAGTGTCCATACCTACAGACAATAAACCATAATTCTCTTTCCTCCCCCACTTTTGCCTTCACAGGTCTACACTCCATCATATCCCCTCTCTCTCCATTAGTCTCTCCTTTGTTTCAATGTCATCATCTTTTCCTCCTATTATGAGAGTCTTGTGAAGATAGTGCTAGGCACTGTGAGGTCATGGATACCAAGGCCAATTTCTGTCTGGTCGATTGCATTATAAGCCATCTTACTCTTCCTTTGGCTCTTACATTCTTTCCTCCACCTCTTCTGTAATGGACCCTGAGCCTTGGAAGGTGTGATAGGGATGTTTTAGTGCTGAATGTTCCTCCATCACATCTTTTCAGTACTGTGGTGCCTTTTGGGTCATCCCAGTGGTCACCACAATCTAAAAAGAGAAGCTTCTCTAACCAAAAGTGGGAGTAGCATTAATATATGGGTATGAACATTAAGAGAAGTACTTATGGGGCAGTTTGGTATACATTATATATACATTTAGACAGATAAAAGCAGGCATTACATTCCTAATGCTCATGACCTCCCCCACCATAGGCTTTTGGTTTGGTTTTCAGTACCAGGCCTGTATGCCCTCCCATAGAGCGGGTCTCCAGTCCAATTAGAAAGCAATTAGTTTCCCCCATAACAGACATGCCACTATTGCACCCATTGGCTCATTTGGCCTGGCTGGCCAAACTTAAAGCTTTCAGTGTCCACTGTTTTCATGACTGATGACTTCTATCTCCCATCAGGCTTAATGAAGTGCAGCTTTTTCCAGCTTTCTGTCAGCTGGTCTACCAGGAGAAGGTTTTCAGCTAAGCCTCAGTTTGATTTTTTTGTGACCTTTCAGGCCAGGCATGTGGAGTCTTCAGCAAAAAGGTCTTCTCATCTATTCCTGGTGCAAAACCAAGAGCCTTGGCAATAGCCTGTAATGTTTTGGGGGCATCAGGGATCTCTCTGGCCAACAACTCACTGGAAGGTATCCCATCTCTGGCACTGAAATTTTTCTAGTAACTGTGTATGGCTTTTGGGTGTGCCATTATCCAAAAAAGTAGGTTATCATGTGGCTTATTCACAATATCCTGAATTTTCATTATCCCTCCCCCCATACTCCTTTTACTCAATCTCTTTCCGTGACCTTGCTTAGGCCATTCCACCTGCAGTAATCTATCTACTTACATATATACAGTACCATCCCCTTTAGTCCACCTCTCTCCTTCTTCCATTATAGCCTTTTTCTAGCTTACTGACCTCTGCTACCAATTTTTACTCAAACTCACAAGTCTGAACATTTGTAACTAGGATCCACATATGACAGAAAGCTTGCAATGTTTGGCTTTCTGGGCCTGAGTTATCTCAGTATAATCCTTTCCAGATCCATCCATTTCCCTGCAAATTTCATAATTTAAGTTTTCTTTACTACTGTATAGAACTCCATTGTATAAATGTACCATATATTTATTATCCATCTATCTGTTGAGGAACAACTAGGCTGGTTCCATTTTCTAGCTATTGTGAATAGAGCAGCAGAAAACATTGTTGTGTAAGTTTCTCTATGGTAGTGAGAAGAGTCCTTAGGATATATGCTTAGGAATGATAAAGCTGAGTCATATAATAACTATATTTTTAGCTGTCTCAGGAACCTCCACAGTGATTTCCACAATGGCTGTACCAGAGTACATTACCACCAACAGTGTAGAAGGGTTCCTCTTTTTCCACATCCTCACAAACACTTATGATCATTTGTTTTCTTTTTTTCTTTTCTTTTCTTTTTTTTTTTTTTTTTTTTTTTTTTTTGAAGTAGGGTCTCACTCTGGCCCAGGCTGACCTGGAATTCACTATGTAGTCTCAGGGTGACCTCAAACTCACAACGATCCTCCTACCTCTGCTTCCCGAGTGCTGGGATTAAAGGCATGCACCACCATGCCCAGCGATCATTTGTTTTCTTGATGATAGTCATTCTGACAGGAGTGAGATGGAATCTCAAAGTAGTTTTAATTTGCATTTCCCTGATGAATAAGGATATAGAACATTTTTTAGATGTTTATATGCCATCTGTCTTTCTTCTTTTCAGAACTCTCTATTTAGTTTCATAGCCATTTTTTTTTAATTGGGTTGTTTGATTTCTTATTTTTTAGTTTTTGGAGTTCTTTGTATATTCTGTATATTAATCCTCTGTGAGATGTATAGCTGGAAATGATTTTCTCTCCTTCTATACATTGTCTCTTTGTTCTGTTCTGTATCCTTTGCTGTAGAAAAGCTTTGCAATTTCGTAAGATCCCATATGTTGATTAGTGGTTTTATTTCCTGAACAACTGGGGTTATATTCATAAAATCATTGCCTATGCTAATATGAAGGGTTTCCCCTACTTTTTTCTCTATCACTTTCAGAGTTTCAGGTCTGACATTAAGGTCTGTGAGCCATTTGGACTTGATTCTTGTGCATCGAGAGAGACAAGGATCTATTTTCATCCTTCTACATTTAGATATCCAGTTTTCCCAGCACCACTTATTGAAGAGGCTGTCTTTGCTTCAATGAATTCTTTTGGTGTTTTTGTCAAAAATCAGATGGCTGTAGCTGCCTGGATTAAAATCTGGGTCCTCTATTCTGTTCCTTTGATCTATGTGTCTGTCTTTCTGCCAGAACAATGCAGTTTTTGTTACCATGGCTTTATAATATAGTTTAAAATTGGGTATGGTGATACCACCAGCCTTATTTTTGTTGCTCAAAATTTTTTTGGTTATTCGCGGTTTCTTGTGCTTCAAAATCAATAGGATTTTTTTTTTTTATTTCTGTGAAGAATGCCATTGGAAATTTAATGGGAATTGCATGAAATGTGTAGTTTGCCTTAGGAAAGCTTGACATTTTCACAATATTGATTCTTCCAATCCAAGAACATGGGATATCTTTTCATTTCTTAGTGTCTTCTGCAATTTCTTGCTTGAGTGTTTTAAATTTTTTTTAAAAATTTTTTTTTGTTTATTTTTATTTATTTATTTGAGAGAGTCAGACAGATAGAGAGAGAAAGAGGCAGATAAATAGATAATGGGGGTGCCAGGGCCTCCAGCCAGTGCAAATGAACTCCAGATGCATGCACCCCCTTGTGCATCTGGCTTACGTGGGACCTGGGGAATTGACCCTCGAACCGGGGTCCTTAGGCTTCACAGGCAAGTGCTTAACCTATAAGCCATCTCTCCAGCTCATGTTTTAAAGTTTTCATTGTAGAGTTTCTTCACGTCCATGATTAGATTTATTGCAAGGTACTTTAATTTTAGCTTTGTTGTTGTTGTTGTTTGTTTGTTTGTTTGTTTGTTTTGTTTTGTTTTGTTTTGTTTTGTTTTGAGGCAATTGTAAATGGGAGAGATTCTCAGCTTTCATCCTCTGCATATTTGTTGCTAGTATATAAAAAAGCTACTGATTTTTGTGTATTTATTTTTTATCCTGCTACATTTCTAAAAATTGCTGATGAGCTCTAACAGTTTGCTGGTAGAGTATTTAGGATCTTTTATGTATAGAATCATATCAACTGCAAATAATGATAATGTGATCTCTTCCTTTCCAATTTGTATACCTATTATTAGTGTCTCTTGCCTTATTAAAATAGCTAAGACTTGTACCCCTATACAAAATAAGAGTGGGAATTCATCTTGCTTCTGATTTTAGTGGAAAAGCTTCAAGTTTTTCTCATTGAGTATTATGTTGGCTGTAGGTTTATCATAATAGCCTTTATTATATTGAAATATGTTCCTTCTATTTCCAGTTTCTGTAGGACTTTTACCATGAAAGGACATCGGATTTTGTCAAATGCCTTTTCTGCATCTATTGATATGATCATGTGATTTTTGCCCTTCAGCCCATTCATGTAGTTTATTACATTTAAAGATTTGCATATGTTGAACCATCCCTGCATCTCTGGGATGAAGCCTATTGGGTCGGGGTGAATGACCTTTTGATATATTATTGTATTCTGTTTGCCAATATTTTGTTGAGAATTTTTGCATCAATATTCATGAGGGAAACTGGTCTATAATTTCCTGTTTTTGTTCTGTCTTTGTCTAGTTTTGGTATCAGGGTGTTGCTGGCTTCATAGAAGGAGTTTGGTAGGATTTCTTTCATTTATATTTGATGGGAAAGTTTGAGAAGCAGTAGTATTAGTTCTTTCATGAAGGTCTGATAAAATTCACTAGTAAATTCATCTGGGCCTGGACTTTTTTAGTTGGGAGACTAAAACTGATTGGATCTCCATACTTGTTATAGGTCTGTTTAAATGGTTTATCTCATCTTGATTTAATTTTGGTAGTCATATAAATTAAGGAAATCATCCATTTCTTTCAGATTTTCAAATGTAGTGGTGTATATATTCTTAAAGTATGTCCTTATGATTTTCTGAATTTCTTTGGTATCTGTTGTAACAGTGCCATTTTCATCTCTCATTTTATTACTTTTTGTCTCTTTTCTCTTTCTTCTGGTCATATTTGCTAAGAGTGTATCAATCTTGTTTATCCTTTAAAAGAACTAACTCTTTGCTTCATTGATTCTTTGGATTTTTTTTTGTTTCTATTTCACTAATTTCTGCCATAATCTTTATTATTTCTTCCCATTTACTGATTTTTGGTTTGCCTTGTTCTTCGTTTATTAAGGAATTAAGGTGGGTGAAGCATTAACTTGTTTATTTGTGAGCACTCTAATTTCTTACCATAGGCACTCAGATCTATAAATTTCCCTCCTAGGATTGCCTTCATTGTGTCCCAAAGGTTTTGGTATGTTATATTCTCTTCATCATTTGATTCTATGAATTTATTGATTTTCTGTGTGATTTCTTAAATAAACCATTCATCATTAAATAGTGCTCTGTTTAGTCTCCATGAATTTTTGTATGCTTTGTAGTTTTTCTTGTTGCTTACTTGTAGTTTAATCCCATTGTGGCCAGATAGAGTACAAGGGATTATTTCAATTTTCCTGTATTCATTAAGATTTGCTTTGTGTCCTAATATATGGTCTATTTTGTAGTATGTTCCATGTACTGCTGAGAAAAAATATATATTCTGCAACATTTGGATGGAATGCTTTATAGTTATCTGGTAGGTCCATTTGTTCCATGACATCATTTAATCCAGATGTCTCTCCATTTATTTTTTGCTGGGATGACCTGTCAATTGATGAGAGTGGGGTATTGAAGTCACCCACTACAATTGTGTTTGGTGTTATTTGTGACCTTATGTATTATAGTGTTTGTTTGATTAAATATACATTTAGGATTGTAATGCCCTCCTGTTGGAATATTCTTTTAATGTGTATAAAATGACATTCTTTATTTTTCCTCACTAATATTGGCTTGAAGTCTATCCTATCACATATTAAGATAGCATCCACTGCTTGTTTGCTAGGCTTATTTGCTGGAAATACTGTTTTCCATCCTTTCACCCTAAGACAATATCCATCTTTTATTGATAGATGAGTTTCCTAGAGGCAACAAACAGCAGGGCCATGGCTCAGAATCCAGTCTGCAAGCCTGTGTCTTTTGGTTGGGGCATTGAGGCCATTAATATTAAGAGTTATTATTGAAAGTTATGTGTTTATTCCCACCATTCTTCTTGTTTTGTAGTGTTTCCTGTTTTCCCTTTACTGTCTTGTTTTAACTGTAATTTGAGTATTTTTTTTTTCCTGTTTCCTCATATGTGTGCGTTCCTCTTCAGTGTGGAGAATCCCTTCAAGCACTTTCTGTAGAGCTGGCTTAGTTGTCATATATTCCTTTAGCCTGTTTTTGTTGTGGAATGTCTTTATTTCTCCATCAATTTGGATGGATAGCTTTGCTGGGTAAAGTATTCTTGGTTGGCACTTGTTGTCTTCCTTAACTTGGAATATATCATTCCAAGTCCTTCTGGATTTTCATTTTTTTTTTTTTTTTTTTTTGAGTAATCTTCTGAGATCCCAATGGGCTTGTGTTTGCATGTGGCTTGCTTTTTTAATAAAATTGCTTTCAATATATTTTCTTTGGTTTGCGTGTTTTGTAGTTTAATTATAACATGGTCAGGAGTGGTTCTTTCCAGGTTTTATCTGTTTGGTGTTTTAATAGCTCCTTGTATGTTCATTGGCATTTCTTTCCCAGTTTGGGGAAAATTTTCTTCTATGATTTGTTGAAAATGCCTGCTATGCATTTGGAGTGAAATTCTTCTCTTTCTACTACAACTAGAATTCTTATGTTTGATCTTTTCATAGTGTTCTGAATATCTTGAAATTTCTATTCATACCTTCCTATCAGCTTGTCTTTCTCTTTGTTGGACTGTATTAGATCTTCTGGTCTTCTAGTTTAGATATTTTGTTCTCTCCTTCCTCCATTCTACTGGTGAGACTTTCCACAGAGGTTTTTATTTGGCTTACTGTGTTTTTCAGTGGTAGTATATCTGCCTGGTTTTTTTTTCTGTATTTCTATTTCTTTCCTCATGTTTTATAATGATCTCCTTATTTTATTAAGGTGGTTTGCTGTATTCTCTTGAGATTCTTTCAGGAGTTTGTTTTCTTTTCTAATTCCTTTGTTTTCTTCTTTGATTCCTTTCATTTCTTCTTTGGTTTCTCTAAGTATGGATAAAATCATTTTTTTTTTTTTTTAGATCTTTACCAGGCATTTCATCTAAAATGGTCTGACTGGGGGTAACTTCTCATGGATTTATAATTTTTGGTGGTATTGTATTGTCTTGATTCTTTGTGTTTCTCTTAGTATAATGTAGCAATTTTTGCAACCTGAGTTGATTGATGCTTGGGTTTTCTAATTATCTGCAGTGCTCTTAGATATGGAAATCCAACTTTGCATATATTCATGGTAGGGTATGAGGTGCCAAGTATATCTCTTGTACTCCAATCAAACCACAGAAGTAATCTTATGTGTTGAGTTGGCATGCTATTCAACTATTCTAGTGGGCTGGGTGGTGCACTTTATTGGCAAATTATAAAATTCAACTGAGTAATATACACATTCAATAAAAATCAGCACAGATTATGCAAGTGTGGGTATTAAAACAAACACATAACCTTATTGAGCCAAAATCCCTAAGGGTTTGTGTTGCTGTACACTCTTAATCCTGTCAGCTGGGAGGTTGAGATTTCTGTTCTGAAATGGGTTCCAGGTCAGCTTAGGTCTGAATCAGACCCTGCCCCCAATAATGATAAAAGAAAAAGAAAAAGGCCCTTTGAATCTGAAAGCATCAAAGACAACAATAGTCAACCTCCAAATACAGTTTAATTGAGAATGGTAAAACCAACCAAGAATATGTAACCCATTACCTGCTCTGACATGGAAAGAGAGATTAGCATTTCCATTGCAAGCCTAAGTACCTGCTTTTTTTGTCAGTTGGCCTCATTACATTTGGGGGTGGCTTCCAATCTCACAAATGATGAGTGCCCACCTCAATCCCTCCATGCTGTACTGTGGCTCTGGTGTTCTGATCAGCTGTTCTGGATGTCCTGCTGCCAGGGGCTGAATGAGTCTGGAGGTTCACAACTCAGATGTCTGGTGGATGGGATAGTGCAGATAGGCTGGAGCTGTACTATAACTGCTCAGCTGGTCCTTCTTGTATGCCTTTCAGAAGCTCCTCAGATGATCTCTGCTGTCTTCCCTGTATGTTTCTTGACTTTGCAAGAAGGATGATGAAGTTGGAAAATCCCCTTGTTTGGTCTCTGCTCCTGCAATTTGGTACTGGGCTGGGCATGTGCACAGATCGGGGCTGCAAACTCCTTGGTGGGATTCTGGCCTGTTTCCTCCTTTCTGCTAGACCTTGGTCTCTTCTGCTTCTCTGCTGTGGCAGATATTAACCTATATACCTTCACTTTTCAGAACAAGATTGTATTTTGCTGTGGTTTTGTTTAAAGACCTCCCTAAGTTGGTTTAGTGTGACTCCTATACTGCTATCTTACCTGGAAGTCCTACATTTTCTTTTAATGGTGAAAATATCCTGAACAATTATAGCCAATGATTACAGGCTTTGTGACAAGTACTTTAAGTTTGTTTATATTTCTTTACTAGCCAAACTTCTCCCTTTAAGATGTTTCAGTTCTGCATTTTTCTCTTTCAGTGTACATCTGATTGGGCAGCTTAAACAATCCATGCCACAGATTCAATGTTTTTCTGCCTTGAAATTTCCCCCTCCAAGCACTTTTAAATTCAACTTTCTCAAGTTTTCACAACATATGCAGAATGTAAGCAGTTTCTTTACCATAATATCACACAAACTGTCTCTTCCTCAGTTTACAATAGTCTACTTCTTCCTCATTAAAGCCTCATGAGCTCAGCCTCAACAGTCCACATATCCCTCATCCTTTCTCCATGCAAACTCCCACCAGAATGGCCCACTAAACTCTGCTTACAACATCATAAGGTTTCCCTAATCCAAAGTTCCCAAATCTTCCAAAATCTTTCCACAAACTTCTTTCAAAGTCTACAAACCAATTTTGTGTATATTACTTTCATGTTGCTGGGACAACATTTCTAACCAGACCATCTTAAAGAAGAAACAGTTTATTTTTTCTTACAATTACAGAGGGTAGAGCAAAGAAACACACACACACACACACACACACACAGAGAGAGAGAGAGAGAGAGAGAGAGAGAGAGAGAGAGAGAACAGCAAGTAGACTGGAGTATAACACTTCATGACCTGCTCTTTCTGACAGATTTCTTCCAGAAGGGTCACACCTCTTAAAGGTTTCAAAATCTTCCCTAATAGCACTACCAGCAGGTGATTAAGTGTTCAAACATATAAATCCACCTAGTAGAGCATTTGGGAGGTAAAGCCCTGTTGAAGCTAGTGTGTAACAAGGGGCAGGTATTGGAGTGGACCCTAGTTAATTTTGTGTTCAGAGTCAGCTCATGCTTACTGCTCTTTTGCCCTATTTCTCTAATACAGATATTTGATGAAGTAAGCCAGATTTCTATGCCATGATGAAGCTTTCTTTAAAATCTGTAAACCTGAAATAAACCCTCTTTCTCCTATAAGCTTCTTCTGGTTGTGTATTTGTTGCCAAAAAAGTAAGTTAACTACAAAAGGGGTATTTTATAGTTAAAGCAAAAGTCATTGGCAACTTAGTTATGCTATAATCAACATTGGGCTACTAAGGCAGAAGAGCCTTCCCATGAAAATGGATAGGCTACACAACACAGTGGACAAAATTCAAGGTTGAACTGAGTTGGTTCACAGAGCTATTGGCTTTGAAACTAACCTGTTTCATGTTTTCAAAACTAAAATTACATTTTGACTCATAAAGATGTGTCTTTTACTGTGAAATCTATTGAATAGTTGAAAAAAATATAAGCTTGTCAATAGATTTTCCATGTTATCTAGAATCTCAGGAATCTATTATTATCGAGCTTTGAAATGTCTTCTTCAAGCTAGACACAAAACACTAATTTTGCCTTCAATATTACTTCTTGGTCTATACACATGTAGTTAATAATCGAATGTAACGGTACCTGGAAACAGAACATCTTTCCATGGCTACTTGCTAAGTAATTATATGGCAAAATGGATCAAACTCTTATATATAATTATTGTGAAAAATTGAAATCCAACTGAGCAGAATACTTTTCCAATACTACTGATGACAACCTGGTTATAGTATTGGTTGGATATTTTCAAGTCTGATATCCTGGATGTCACCTCTGAGATCTATATTGTAAGTTTCCTTAGCCTGTTTCTTGGAGTCCCTATATGGTTAAGTCAATACTACAGGAAATAAGGTGAATAGAACTTGTCACAATTATTGTCAAATGGGTGAGTCAGAGTCCAAGGCGATGAGTGGGAGAAGGAATTAAGATTGTTCCAGTAATAATCTACATTTTGATCTCAATGGTGGATGTGTATGTATGAATCTGTAAAAACACAATGGGACTTTGTGTTATAGGTCTTTACTTTAGAATTATATTTACAAGTAAAGTCATTATAGTTAGTTGATGTCATAATAAAATAAATGTCTTGGTATGAGCATCTTATGGTATATGGATTTTCTGCTACAATAAAAGTATCCTAAAGAATCATGTTAAGATTGATAACAAGGTGATACCATTACACTTGTGTACAAGCACACCTGTGTTACAAACTGCCCATGTACTTAGAAAATAAAAGGCAACCTTACTGGAATAATGGAGCATATCCAGTTTTATTGCTGCTGTAGTCACAAAAATCAAGATACAAAAGCAGCCTAGAAGCCCATCAGCAATTGAACAATAAGAAAATGTGGTTCATATACACAATGAAACTTTACTCAACAGTAAGAAAAATAAAATTTGCAGGAAAATGAATGGATCTGGAAACAATTATATTGATGTGACCATACTCAAAAAGACCAAAGCCATACTTTCATTCTCATGTGTGGATCCTACCTTATGATATTTATATGTATGTAAACTGGGGCACTTTGGATAAAGCCTAAAAATCTACAAAGACCAAGATAGGGTAAAAGGAAAAAAAAAGGGCAAAAGAACACATGTGATATAAAAGAGTAAAGGATACAAGGAAGGAAAACAGGATAAAAAAGTCTGTTTGAAAATGTTACAATGATACCTAATATATTGGGGACTAATTACAGATTTATAGATTACACATATGTATATGTACACACATATCATATATATATGTACACATACACACACACACACACACACACACACAAAATATCATGTTTGACTCTTCCTCTGAGCCTTTGCTTATTTTGAGGGGACTTCTCATAAAACAGGGACTACCTGCTTAATGTCACTACTCATGAGGTTTCATCAGGATTTCAGTTCCAAGGGCCAAGTGGTACCCACAGAAGCTTTAGCCTTCTGAAATGCTGAGATATTCTTCTGGATCTTTCCAATTTTTCTTATCATTCTGTTCCTAGTTAAATTTATTCATAGCAGAAAGTTAAAAGGTCCATTCTGAAGTCTAATGATCACTCAATTTTTCAGTAAATAAATTATATTCGTAATTATCTTCAAAAGACTATGGAAGATTTTTGTCATTACTTCTAAAATTTAAAAAAAATGATAAAAATGCATACCCTTATCTATATATGTTCTAATTTTTGAAATACATATATTCAAACTGCAACAATTGTGTGCTTTTATTATTAGATATGGACATATTTTGTACATAAACATCACATATTGGTGCCATAATTTCCCTCCTCCATGTCCCTTTTCTGAAGAGGCCTTCCTCATTGTGGATACAGGTCAACCTCATGGGGATTGTGGGTCATACATAATGGGGGCAGCAGTCAGTGATGGGGGAGAGGCAATGTCTCTGTGCAAAAGTGTCCCAACTTGTGGCTCCAACAATCTTTCCACACTCTCTTCTGTAAAATTCCCTGAGCCATTCAGGGAGCATTTTAAGTCTCCTTCAGTGATAAGTAGTTAGGAGCATCTAGATGTCTGGTTTGGTATGTGTTGAGTGTCCTCAGTATCTTTCTACCTCACCCTTGCACTTATATCAGCTTAACTGAGAGTGCAGCATTCTTGCTCACTTCCCCAATTCATCTGTGGTTTCAGCTAGGGCCAGGTAGAGTGTACTGTGTCATGTTTCTCCTCAAATTCAGTTCCCATATGAAAAAGAGAAGCAGATTTTCCAACAGAGAGTGAAGTCAGCACCAGTTAAATCAGACAACCATTATTAATTTAGAGAGAATTAAAAGGGGTCTAGGCCACCCTGAGACTACATAGAGAATTCCAGGTCAGTCTGAGCTAAAGTGAGACCCTACCTTGAAAAACCAAATAAAAAAAATAAATTAATTAATTTTAAAAAAGGCGGTGGGGAGGTAGATATTTATATAGTGTAAGGTTAGTGTGAGCTTGACAATTGAAAGCAGAATCATTATCTGGATATGATTCTGACTTGTTTCCCAGTTCTAGATATTACTTCCTTTCCACTGAGTGGATCTATTAGCCAATCGAAGAGTAGTTGGTTATGCACCATGGCTGTGTGCCTTTATTGCACTTATGTGAGCTTCACATCAGGTTGTTTGCTTCTGAGTCACTTAGACTTTGAGTTGCTTGGATAAATGTTGGCCACTTTTCCCCTAGATGGGCTAATTATCTGAGGACTGGCTCTTCTCTGGATTCCAACCAGGTTTCTCCATGGTCTATGCCAACAGTGTTTGGTGTCTTCAACAGTAGGGTTTAACCATTAACCTCTGGTGGGTAATCAAGTGCTCTGACAGAAGTCTGTCTTGTTTGTTTTGGGAGATCTAGTAGGTCTCTCTGATGAACAACTCATTGTGGATGTAGACCACTTCCTGATACAGGGAATTACAAGCCAACACCAAGGGAAAAGAAAAGAAGAAAAAGCCAGAGAAGAAACAGAAATGAGAAATTTGAGATTAGGTTTTGTCTCACTCTCTCCAGGGCCCATCTATTCAGCTTTTCCCTCTGAGGTCCCCTTGAAGGTTCCACCTTTTAGTCTGATATCCAGGATATATAATTCTATGGTGCCAGTTCAATTTGGATTGAGATTTTGTGCCCCCCTTGCAACCTTTACCTTCCTCCAAGCACTACCCTCACTATTGTCCAAGCCTCAAGATGCTATTTAGTTATGTCAGCAAGTTGGGCTGATCCAGGTTAGGAACTGCAGATGAGTGAGATCATATAATGGTTATTTTGTTGTGATTGTGTGAATTCACTTAGAATGGTCTGTTCCAAGTTTGACCATTTGTGTACAAATTATAATGTGTCATTTTTTTTCTTACTGCTGAGTAGAATTCCATTGTGTAAATATACCACAATCTGGCTATCCATTCATCCAGTTATGGGCACCTGGGTTGATTCCAGTTTTTAGCTATTATGAATTGAGCAGCTGTAAACATGGTTGAGGAAATATTTCTCAACTGACATGTGGAGCTTTTAGGGTAAATGCCCAGTAAGGAAATAACAGGGTCTGCTGGTAACTCTATATTCATCTTTTTCAGGAGCCTCCAAGTTGATTTCCACAGTAGTTGTACCACTTTACATTCCCACCAATAGTGAATGAGGGTTCCTATTTCTCCACAGCCTCCCCAACATTTATTTTCATTTGATTTTTAAAAAAAATTTTGTTTATTTTCATTGATTTATTTGAGAGTGACAGAGAAAGAAAGAGAGACAGAAAGAATGGATGCACCAAGGCTTCGAGCCACTGCAAATGAACTCCAGACGCGAGCGCCCCCTTGTGCGTCTGGCTAATATGGGTCCTGGGGAACCGAGTCTCGAACTGGGGTCCTTAGGCTTCACAGGCAAGCGTTTAACCACTAAGCCATCTCTCCAGCCCTTCATTTGATTTTTTACTGTTTGCTATCCTTACTGGGGTAAGGTGGAATCTCATAGTTGTTTTAATTTGCAATTCATTAATGGTTAGGGATGTTGAACATTTTCTTCAGTGTGTGTTAGCCATTTGTAATTCATCCTCTGAGAACCCTCTATTTAGTTCTCTGCCTCACTTTTGGAGTGGGTTGTTTGATTTTTTATTGTGTAGTTTTTTGAGTTCTTTGTAGATTCTACATATTCAGCTTCTGTCTGTGTTATAGCTGGCAAAGATTTTCTCCCATTTAGTGGATAATCTATTGGGTCTGCTTATCTTATGTTTGTCTTTGCAAAAGGTTTTTAACTTCATGAGATCCCATTGGTTGAGTGCTTCTTTAATTTCCTTGGATACTGGGGTTTTGTTCAGTAAGTCTTTTCCCAGTCCTCTATCATGGAGAGTGCTTCCTAATTTTTCTTGAAGAGTTTCAGATCTTATATTGAGGTCTTTAATCCACGTGGACTTGATTTTTGTATATGGTGAAAGGAGTAGGTCTAATTTCATTTTTCTACACATGGTCATACAATTTGTCCAACACCATTTGTTGAAGATGCTATCTTTTCTCCAGTCTACGTTATTGGCACTTTTGTCAAAGATCAAGCAGCTATAGTTGCTTGCCCTAGAGTCTGGGTTTTCAATTCTGTTCCATTGGTATATGTTACTATTTTTATTACAGTACCCTGATGTTTTTGTCACTATGGTTTTGTAATATAGCTTTAGATCAGGTATGGTGATACCACCAGGGGTGTTTGTTTTGTTGAGGATATGTTTGGATATCTGAGGCCTTCTGCCATTCCGTACAAGTTTTGAGATTATTTGTTCACTCTCAGTGAAGAATTATGCTGGTATTTTTATTGGTATTGCATTAAATATATATATATATATATATATATATATATATATATATATATATATATATATATATATATATATATATATAATGCTTTTGTTAGAATTGCCATTTCTTTCCTTGTTGTGTCTCTGTCTGGTGTTGATATTAGGGTGATGATAGCTTCATAAAAGGAGTCAAGGAGGACTCCCTGCTCTCCAATTATGTGGAATAGTTTGAGAAAAATTGGTTTCAATTCTTCTATGAAGGTTTGATAGAATTCAGCTGAGAAGCCATCTGGTGCTGAACTTTTCTTTTTGGGTAGGTTTTTGATTAACTTTTCATTCTCCATGGATGTGATAGGTTTGTTTAGGAGATTAATTTGCTCTGAGGTTAGTTTTGGTAGGTGGTATATGTCTAAGAATTCACCCATTTCTTCCAGATTATTTAATTTTGTGGAGTAGAGGTTTTGGAAGTATGTCCTGATGATTCCTCTAATTTCATTGATGGCTGTAACGATCTCTCCTTTTTCATTTCTGATTTTGTTGACTTGAGACTTCTATTTTTTGTGCTTGATCACTTTGGTCAGAGGTTTGTCAATCTTGTGTATTTTTCGAAGAACAGGCTCTCCATTTCATTGATTTTTAAATTGATTTCTTTGTTTCCAATTTTTTAATTTCTGCTCTAATCTTGATTATTTCTTTCCATCTGGATCTCTTTTGGTTGGATACTTCTTGTTTTTCCAGCACCTTTAGGTGGACAGTCAGGTTATTGATTTGTGATCACTCTGTCTTTGTAATGAAGGCATTTAGGGCTATGAATTTTCCCCTTATGACTGCCTTCATTGAGCCTCATCAGTTTTGGTAGGTTGTATTTTCATTATCATTCAAATCTAGGAGTTTTACAATTTGTTTTTTTATTTCATCCATGAACCATTTATTGTTTAAAAGTGTGTTATTTAGTCTCCAGGAGTTGATAGAGTTCTTGATTTGTCTCTTGTTAATTTCTAGCTTTAAAGAATTGTGATCTGACATGGTAAAAGAGGTTACTTCAATGTTCCTGACTTTCTGAAGGCATGCTTTATGGCCTAATATATTTTAGAGAAGGTTCCATGGGCTGATAAGAAGAAAGTATATTCTGTAGAGTTGGGTAAAATGTTCTGCAGATATCCGTTAGGTCTAGTTGATCTATGATGTTGTTGAGCTCTATTATTTCCATTTGATTTTCTGCTTGGATGATCTGCCTATTGATGATAGTGGAGTATTGAAGTCTCTAACTATGATGGTGGTTGTGTTTATTTCTCGCTTATTGTCAAGTAGATTTTGTTTTATAAACAGTGGTGGCCCTGTGTTGGAGGCATGTGTATTTATGGTTGTGATGTGCTCATGTTGGATCTTCCCTTGATGAGTAAGAAATGGCCTTATTTTCCTTTTTGGTTACTTTTGGTTTGAAGTCGATCTTATCAAATATTTTGCTAACAAATTCTAACAAATTTGCTTGCTTTTTGTTTCGCTTTGCTTGGAATATCCTTTTCCAACCTTTCACCCTGAGGAGGTGTCTATCCTTAATGTGAGGTGGGTTTTTTGAAGAAAGCAGATAGAAGTGCCCAATTTTTTGATCCATCCTGATAGCCTGTGTCTTTTGATGGGTGAGTTAAGACCATTAATATTTAACGTTATTACTGTGAGGTTTTAATTAATCCATGTCATGATGAGGTGTTTTCTGGGATTAGGTGGTTACTTGTGTTATGTACTGTTGTGAGCCTGGTTTATTTTGGTTATTCTGATCTTCTTCTTGTTGGTTCCTGAGATTGGTTGTTTGACTGTTCTGTGTGGAGTATTCCTTCAAGTATTCTGTGTAGGCTTGCCTTTGTGTTCATATAACTATAGAGTTGACTTTTTTCATGGAAAGTTTTCCTTTCACCATCTATTATGAGGGATACTGTTGCTGGGTAAAGTAACTTGGGTTGGAAACCATAGTTTTTCAGACTTTGAAGTATTCCATCCCAGGACCTTCTGGTTTTCAGTGTTTTCATTGAGAAATCTAATCTCTCTTGCTGCTTTTAACACTCTGTCTTTGTTTTCACTGTTAAGGGCTTTAACTATCATGTGTCTTAGAGAGTTTCTTCTTTGTCCTGCTTGTTTGACATTCTGTGGGCTTCTTGTATTTGGGTGGGCCTCTGTTTTGCAAGATTTGGAAAATGTTCTTCCATAATTTTGTTGAGTGTTTTTCTATGCCTCTGCTCTGGATTTCCTCTCCTTCTGGTATACCCATAATCTGGACGTTTGGTCATTTTAATTTTTTTAATTTATTTGAGAGCAACAGAGAGAAAGAGAGAAAGAGGGAGAGAGGGAGAGAGAGAGAGAATGGGTGTGCCAGGGCCTCCAGCCACTGTAAACGAACTCCAGATGCATGCGCCCCCTTGTGCATCTGGCTAACATGGGTCATGGGGAACTGAGCCTTGAACCGGGGTCCGTAGGCTTCACAGGCAAGTGCTTAACCACCAAGCCATCTCTCCAGCCTACATTTGATCATTTTAGAGTGTCCCACATTTCCCTGTTATTCTGTTCACTTGATTTTTTGAACTTAGGAAAGTTTTTGGCCTTCTGATCAATTTTTTCTGTCTTATCTTCCAGGTCAGAGTTTCTGTCTTTCACATAAGTAACTCTGCTGGTGAATGGTTCTAGAGAAGTTTCCATAAATATCTATTGATATTTGTTTTTTGTTGTGTTGTTTTGTGTAATGTCCATCTCTTTTTTGAGATATGATTTCAATTTGAATTCTGATTTTCTTGATGCTTCTTGTAGTTCATTCTTGCATTTGATCAATTCTTCATTAAGCTTAATAAACTGGTTGTTGAGGTTTTCCATTTTTTGACATACCTTCAATTTATTCATATCTCTTTGGAGAGTTCTATCATTTTCTTCCATCACATTAAGCCTACTGTCAAAAACTCTAGGATTATGATTCTGTTCAATTTCACTGACATGATTGTTGGTTCTTTGATAGTTTTCTTCAAGTTCAGTGATTTTTTTTTTTTTTTTTTTTTGTCATGGTCTCTTGGTTGTTGTGTTTTCATTTTGGGAATGAATTTCTGTTGATTTCTCTATGATTTCATTGGAGGCTTCCTATATTAGTCAGGGTTCTCTAGAGGAAAAGAACTACAAGAGTGAATTATTTTAAAAAAGGAATTTATTGGATTAGCTTACGGTAGTCCAATAGCAGTTGCAGGCCCGAGAATCACAGAACCTGGTAGCTGCTCAGTCCACGTGGCCGGAAACCTCAGCAGTCTCAACCTGGCACTGCAGATGATGCTAGAAAGCCTGGAGGCTTCCTGAGGAGCCACTGGGTTTTGATCCACATGGGTCTTCAGTTGATGCTGGTCTTCAGGGCATGCTGGTCTTCATTCCACACTGGAAGGTAGCAAGCAGCTCCGGCAGCCAGGTGGAAGAAATGACTCTTTTTACCCATAGCTTCCTTATATAAAGGCCCCCTATGAGCAGGGCCACCCACTCTGGGGGAAGGGCTCACTCTGGGGGAAGAACTTCCTCCTTTAGTTGATCCTTCCTGGAAGCAACCTCTGAGACCCACCCAAAAGGGATTTCTGTGGATTACTAAACAGATCAAGTTGACAACACCTTAACTATCATAATTCCTAAGTACTACTATCTTTGGTGGAAATCTCTGTTTTCTGTCTTTTGTTGGCTTTTTTGTGTTGTTGTCAACCCATTTTAGGAAGACTCCTTATTTATTGAGGTAGGAAGAAAGTTTGGGTCCTTTTCCCCATTCATCTTCTGACTCAGATGAACAGGAATATTGGTACTTAGTGTCCACTCAAGATACCACAGCAAAAGGCCTGATTCTACAACTCACACAGGGGCCAGTCCTCCCCAAGCAAGGCACAATAGAGCATACCAGGACCAGGGGACTAGGAGGAGTAAGGGAGCAGGGATCTGGCCTACTTCATGCCGTGTCCTCCAGGACACAGTCTGGTGCAGGCAACCTAGACTGGGGAGGTGGGAGGAGCCCAGATACAGGGGTCTGGTCTACTCATTCCAGAGGCCCCTGGCTGCTGACACACTGACTTGCAAAGATGTCAGACCCGGGTGGTGGGAGGGGACCAGAAATGGGTCCAGCCTACTCCCTCCAGACCACTGTGCCTGCCCATGTGCTGACTGTGCAAGGAACTCAGACCCAGGAGGGGGTGGGAGGAGTCCAGATATGGGTTGGGCCTACTCACTCCAGACTGCCGTGCCACACTGACCACACATGGAACTCAGACCCAGCTGATGGAAGGGGACCAGAAATGGGTCTGGCCTACTCACTCCAGACCACCACACCCACCCACACATTGACCACACAAGGAACTCAGACCTGGGCAGTGGGAGGGCACCAGAAGTGGGTCTAGCCTAGTCTTTCCAGAGAGCTGATCCTGCCCAAACAGTGACCATGCAAGGAGCTCAGACCTGGGTGGTAAGAGCAGACCAAAAATGGGTCTGACCCACTCACTCCAGACTGTTACACTTGTCTAGACACTGATTGTGCAGAGAACTCCATCCCAGCAGGAGGTGGGAGAGCACAGAAATGTGTCTGGCCTACTCACCCCAGACCTCAGCACCTGCCAACACACTGACTGCATTAGGAACTCTCAATTATGTGTTCTTAAATGGCTTCATATCTTTCATAGCTCCTTCTGTATTCACACCTAAATCAAGTGAATTGTCTTTAAGACCCATAGTGGCCAGTTTACTTTCCATGGCTATTTTGCTATATTCCACAAGAAATTGCTCATTACTTTTTAGGGTAAACCTCTCATGCAAGAACATTTCTCACATTTCTTAGGTTCCTTCTTCTTTTAGATTTACCACATTCTCTGCACACCTGCTGAATACCTGCTATCCAGCCATTTTACCTTCTCCACTAAGGCTGCCACCTCGTGAAACAGCTCAACCTCCTGGAGTGACATCTTCATCTGCAGTAGGCATACCTGCTAGGCCAGCTTTCCTTCTCATTTCTCCAAGGGCACCAGTTATTAGCATCTTTCTGTACTTAATATAATTCTTCCTTGACAGCAGAGTCATGGAAGCCTGTGATTAAGTTTTACTAATGATCTCTATAATCTGAGTAAAATGAGTTCTTTTTCTTCTTGGTTTCCCTATCTGTGAAATAGATATAATAAGAATATATATTTTAAAAGCTGATTTGGGAATTAATAAAAGACATGTAAATAAATAAGAGCATTTCTTACCTAACAGTAGGAACCACAAATGTGCCACCTATGATTATCATTGGCATTATTACTGCTGCTACTGTTATTGTATCATTCCTTGAGTACCCACACCATGCACTCATATCTGCTACCTTTATACCACATTTCATGGAGGCTTATTGTATTATAAGCTACATAATATAATAATGTACAGTTTGTCAAATGGATTGGAAGCTATAGTTTGGAGCTCAAATTACTAAAAGAAGCAAATTAAAGAATATTGAAATGAATGGCTACAACTGTGCAAAGAGAGAAAATTATTTTAGTTATCTGAATCTAATTTATTATAAAGATTAATTATTCAGTGCTGTGGTAGAAAAGGAGACCCCAAGAGTTGGTGGAGGAGGAGGAGTTGTTGAAGATAAAAAGTGCACAGGAGAGAAGAGGATGTCTTCCCAAGTGATGAAGGGGAGAAATGGGTAAGAGAGGAAGAGAATGAGAGGTAAAAAGAGGAGAGGGAGTTGGAAGAGAGCCCACAATTAGAAGTTGCAAAGAGAGCAGCTATCTTTACTAAGAATTGGTGAAGCTGAATTATGAGAAGTTTCTGGATTTTCAGCAGTCAAAAAAAAAAAAAATTAACAGGTTCAAGGGAGGTAATCTCCATTTTGAAGGAGAAGAATCTTAATAGGTATTAATCTATAGTTTGTTGAAAATGCCTACTTTTTTCTGTTATTAATATGTAGGCTGGTAATAGTGAAAAATTAATTAGTTCTTCATCTATGCACTTTTCTTCTGGGTGCTATTCCTGTTGGGTATTGTTGACAAAACCACCTGCACATTATACAGTGGTCTCTGAGTTCTGGGACACCTTTCTTGTCAGCTTTAAGACTTTTACCCAAGGTTTCTAGAACTGACTTTGTAATTGTAGTTCTTGGCTAAAAATTATAAATGGCTGAACTCAGAAGATCTCAATGAGGTGTTTTGTAGCTACAGAATTAAGACACTGGACACTGAATGAGATTGAGTGAAGTGTTTCCTATGGAGCATAGGAAAGGGGGGGGCAGGAAAATTAGGGAGCATGAAAAGGACCTAGATCAAGGTATTTTAGAGTCCAGTATTCTAACTGCTCTTCTTAAGTCTCTGTGCTCACTTCTTCCTTAAATTTCAAGATTCTCAATTGCTTCTACAATGGATAAAATGAGATTAAATTTTGTTTCTAATTCTTGCTTGCACGACAATCCAAACTCACATATACAGATAATTTCTGATACATTCTTTTTTACTATTTTATTTTCATGTAGATACATTTTAAATGCTTTACTATGAAATTGTAAGGGATGTTTATTTCTATAAATTCTATCATCCCAAACAAGAAAGCTCTTTATAAGAGTCTATTTCAAAAGAAACAACAAATAAATTTATAAAAACCCATGTCTGCAATAAAAGATTAGAATCTCTATTATAAGAAAAATGTAAATGTTTGTTTAGTTAATGGTTTCAATGGCAGATGAGTGATTTTAATAATGGCCTTCATATAATTTATATACCAGTCCCTCCCAAAACATGTTTAATATAATTCACTATTTAGAGGTATTTTGTATAGTTTTTTGGAGTTTACTCTGTGTCTAATATTTTTAATGAGAACATGAACAATGCTTAATTTAATTTTCTTTATTTTTATTAATTTATTTGAGATTGACACAGAGAGAAACAGGGAGAGAGAGAATGGGCCCACCAGGTCCTCCAGACACTGCAAATGAACTCCAGATGCATGTACCACCTGTGCATCTGGCTTATGTGGGTACTTGGGAATTGAGCCTCGAACCAGGGTCCTTAGGCTTCACAGGCAAGTGCTTAAGCACTAGGTCATCTCTCCAGCCCCAACTTTCTTTTTCTTGAATCACATTGGTCTCTTATGGAACTAATATGCTAACATAGGGAGTAGAAATATGTGTGAGTGGTGATGTGGAACAAGGTGGTAGAATCTGCATTGAAATACACTGGGAATTATTTACAAGCCTAAATTTCACATTTTCTCATCTCTCAAATGGCCTAAAGTGAAGTGACGGTAAGCCCGAGCAGTGGTTATTACCACATTTATGGGGTTCTTGCTCCAAGACGGCCCCTGAAAATTTACACAAGTCTTTATTAGTTGGATGATTGTCCACATTATACAAAAAAAGGAAATTTGACTGCATAGTGGAAGAGGTACACTACTAGTCTGCTTTTGAGGAAATGAAAAATCCAAAGTACAAATGGCCATTAGAAACCAAGAGGCCATATCTTAGTTGGAATTCATTCAGAATTCTATTAGTTCTACAACCAACAACAAATAGCTGAGAATATAGCATGGGAAAATGAAAAATAAAGCTGTTGTCTTCAAGATGGCATGTGCTGGGTGAGCATTGTCTAGAAGAGACCTTCCTGGGAAGGAATGGGGCCAGCCAAATCATATTCCTCATTGTAGGACCTGGTAGGAAGGAGGAAGATTCCAAGACTAGTTTTCTTTACTTCACAGTCATGATGTTATAAAGAAAATCAATGCAGCTACAAATTTATAATTAGAAATCATTCCATTTTTCTAGCTCACACAGCTGGTCTCTGGCATCTATGCTTATTTCTTTATGGAGAGTTTTTGTTGTTGGTTTTAATATTTATTTATTCTTGTTAAGGGGAGGAGGTCCTACTAGGGTCTCCAGCTGGGTTTATGTGAGTGGCTGGGAACAGAATCCAGATTAGCATGTTATATATGCAAGCACCTTTAACTGCTCAGCCATCTTCCTAGCTGTATCCCAGTGTTTTTAACAGGGATGTTCCTATAGAAAGAAGACACAAACGTTCTTTAGTTTGAGCACAGTAAGGCAAATGTATATGAACTTAATTAATTTAAATAAAATTAAATGAAACTAAAACCATAAAAGAAGAGATTTATCTTTTAAATGATTCTAAAAGAAAGTCTAAAAGAATACTTACATAATGTCCTCTCACGAGGAAGGAAGTACCCTATACACAGACATTGACACGATAGATGAGGGCAGGCACATGTCACAACTGATACCCACTGGAACAAAACATGACTTTCCTGGATTCCTGTAAGTTCTTCCTATGATGCAACACTACATGAAAATATGATCCATAAAACAAGAAAAAGAAATGCTGATGAGGAAAATCATGTTTATATCTACAAATAAAAATGTGGAAATAAGCCGGATGAAGAAAGGATTGTGAAGCCTCTGAATATAAGCCATAATACTATCAAAACTGTTATAACTTTCAAAGAGAAAACAATTCATCAATAAATTACAATGTGCTTCTGTCATATTGGAGGGATTATAGTGATGTTACAAATGAAGACTTAGCATATGGACATCTGAGAAATCACTGAGATAGGGATGGAGAGATGGCTTAGCAGTTAAGCTCTTGCCTGTGAAGCCTAAGGACCCTGGTTCGAGGCTCGATTCCCCAGGACCCATGTTAGCCAGATGCACAAGGGGGTACATGCATCTGGAGTTCGTTTGCAGTGGCTGCAGGCCCTGGTGTGCCCATTCTCTCTCTCTGCCTCTTTCTCTCTCTATTGCTCTCAAATAAATAAATAAAAATAAACAAAACAATTAAAAAAGAAATCATTGAGATAATGTCACCATTTATTGAGTTACCATTTTTATCACCTAACCTCAATATCTATATTGATATTGTAATATCAATATACTTCAATTAAACCAGCTTTAATAATGTAATATAATTCATCATTTTCATTCTTTAGGCTCAATACCAGCTGCCTTAAAATAAATCATGGTAAAGCGTAAACAAAAATTGAATGTTAGGGCTGGAGTGATGGCTTAGCTGTTAAGAAGTTTGCCTGCAAAGACAAAGGATCCTAGTTTTATTCTCCAGGACCCACATAAGTCAGATGCACAGGATGGCACATGCATCTGGAGTTTGCTTGCAGTGGCTGGAGGCCCTGTCGTGCACATTCTTTCCCTCTCTGCCTCTCTCTCTCTCTCTCTCTTTCTCTCTTAAATAAATAAATCAATAAAGTATATTTAAAATACTGAATGTTAGAAATGAGTTTGTGACAATTAGCCATCACCTTTCTGACTTTGTAGGAGTGGAGATTCAAGTACTAAATTATTTGAGAACAGATTATAATTGTGAAAACATTAGGTCACGATGCCCTACAAATATTTATGAAGCAAAGTCTGTACAGTATTTAAGCTCAAAAACTTGATTATTAGGCTGGAGAGATGGCTTAGCCATTAAGGTACTTGCCTGAGAAGCCTAAGGACCCAGGTTTGATTTCTCAGAATCAAACATAAGCCAGATGCACATGGCTGCACATGTGTCTGGAGTTCATTTGGCAGTGGCTAGGGACCCTGGTGTTCCCATTCTCTGTCTCTAATAAATAAATTAATTAAGAAATAAATTAATTAAAAATAAAAACTTGATTATGCATAGTTTGTTATACATATGTATATATTTATGAAAAGACTAAAAACTTTTACTTGAGAGTCAAGGCAGGAAAATTAGGAATTCAAGATCATCCTCTTAGCTCTAAAGCAAATCCAAGGCCAGGATTACATGAGAACAGACTTAAAAAGTTAAATTTCTTGTATCCATAGAGAGATATTTGTTTATATTTTATGTGAAAATAATATTGAAATTGGTGAAGGACATGACAGCAAAATTTAATCCCATATCAAACTTAAGTAATGCTTAATTACTACAATGAGGCAGAATTACCCTCCAGGAAAATAAACATCAAATTCAGAATAAAGTTCTCTGTTATGCAAGTAATGTCATTTGTTATAGTTTGCATGGAGTGGTGTTAGGGTGTCTCAAATAACTAGTAATAACTGATTTATATTAAAATCCTTACAGCAATATAATATCTACTTACTGGTATTTTATACAATCACAATAAAACCAAGTTACATTCCTGAATATAAGTCATGTTTTAGTTTTGTGCTCAACCCCACATTGTTTTATTTTCATTCTTTCTTTCTGTATTTATTTATGCATGTGTGATATGTGTGTGTGTGTTATGTACATGTGTACATGCAGATGTACTCTCAGGCATGTGAAGACCAGAGGAGAACATCAGGTGTCCTTCCTCTATCTCTCATCTGCATATTTCCTTGAGACAGTGTCTCCCTGAATGCTGCATTGCAGTTCTCACAAACACCAGTAATTCTCCAGTGTCTGCTCCCACAGGACTGGGGATATAGACGTAAGTGGCCATGGCAAGCTGTTTGCATGGATCTTGGAGAACTGAACTCAGGTAGTCCTAGGCCTTCTCAGGCCCTCATGCTCATAGCAAATGCTTTTACCCAATAAGCCATCTCCCCAACCCACATTGTTTCAGTTTAAATATTATATTGAAGTAGTTAAATATAAAAGGCAGAATATTCAAATTTAAATAGTCAACAATTATTTATTCGATTTTACTGTGCAATTTTTACCCAATCATGAGGTATAAATTCATGAGGTAAAAACATAAGAAAACATGTACTAGAAACTCTACTAATAATGTATTCTTACTTCATTAATGAAATTACCAGATCAAAATGTTCACATGAAAATGAAATTCAAGTGTTGATAATACTGATAAATAATAGTATTAAAAACAACTCTGGAGGTATCACCATACATGATCTAAAGCTATATTACAAAGCCATAGTAACAAAAACAGCATGGTACTGGCATAAGAACAGAAACATAGACCAATAAAACAGAAATGAAGACTCAAAATTTAGGTCAAGTAACTACAGCTACTTGATCTTTTACAAAGGTGCCAATAATGTAGACTGAAAAAGATAGCATGTTCAACAAATGGTGTTGGACAAATTGGATGACCATATGTAGAAAAATGAAACTACATGCACTCATCTCTCTATATACAAAAATCAAGTCCAAATGGATTAAAGACCTGAAATTCTTCTCCGACTTGAAGAATAAATAAGAGGCACTCTCCATGATATAGGAGTGGGAAAGACTTCCTGAACAAAAGCCCAGTTACCCAGGAAATTAAACAATCACTCAAAAAATGGAATCTCATGAAGCTAAAAAGCTTTTGCACAGACAAACACACCATAAGCAGAGCCAATAGATTACCCACTGAATGGGAGAAAATCTTTACCAGCTATACCATTGACAGAAGCCTAATATCTAGAATCTAAAAAGAACTCAAAAAACTAAGCAATAAAAAAATAAAACAATCCACTCAAATAATGGGGCAGAGAACTGAACAGGGAATTCTTACAGGAAGAATTACAAATGGCTAACACACTCTTTTTTTTCTTTATTAGTTAGTTTTGTATTCAGTAAATACAGTCAGTTTGGTACCATTATTGGGCTCATCCATGACCTACCCCCTCCCCTTGGGCCCTCCTTGTTGAGGTATACGGATCATGCATTGTGGAGTTAGCCCACAGTTATGGGTAAGCTAAATGTCTCTGCATATCATGACCCAACATGTGGCTCTGACATTCTTTCCGCCCCCTCTTCCGCAAAATTTCCCTGAGCCATGTTGGGTTCATTTTTGGTCTGCTTCAGTGATGAGGTGTGGGGGCCTCTGAGACTCTGGCTCTCTGATTTGGTAGGAGTTGATTTTTCTCTGTGTTGATCTCCTTCCCCCTTGTGCTGGTATCCGGTTCATCAGGAAAACAGCCCCCTTGCTTGTTTCGCCAATTTTTCTTAGTTTCAGCTGGGGCCCTTTTGAGGTATGATGGGGTGGCTCTCTCCTTAGGATCTACATCTATCTGAAAAAGAGAAGCAGATTCTCCAACGGAGAGTAAGTTAGCACAAGGACAGATGAGATAACCCTTACTTTTTTTATAGAGAATTTAATAGGTGTGGGCCCTCTTGTAGCCCACAATTGATGGTAGCTTGATATTGGAGAGTGGGCTTATGTTTGGATATGGTTCTGACTTGTTTCCCAGCTCCAGCTATGGGTCCCATACCACTGAGGGGATCAGTTAGCCAAATTGAGAGCAGTTGGTTCCCCACCATGGCTGTGTGCCACTACTGCATTTGTGTGGGCATCACAAGTTATTTGCTGCTAAGTAGGTTAGACCATGTGTTGCTTCAACAGATATTGGTCATTTTCTCCCAGTCGCCCATGTAGCACCTTCTGGCACTAGACGCACTGACTGTCTGGGGACTGACTCTCTTCCAACTTCCAGCCATGCCATTCTAATTTGCATGTCAATCACATAAGGTGTCTTCAGAAGTAGGGTCTTACCACTAGCCTTTGGTGGGTCATCAAGTACTCTGACAGAAATCTGTCTGTCTTTTAGGAAACCTTGTAGGTCTCTCTGATCAAAAGCTCATTGTGGATGATAGCCCCATGCTGGATCTGGGAGTTACAGGTCAGTGCCCACTAAGAAAATGAGGAAAAAGATAACTAATATACAAGAGTTAGAGATAAGAGAGAGAGAAAGAGGGAGAGGGGAAATAAGGGAGGGAAGATATAGAAGATTAAGGTTAGTCTTGATCTTACCCTCTCCAGTGTCTTGTGGTTCAAGTGTTCCCTATAAGGGCCTGGTGAAGGATCAGCCATCAAATGGCTAACACACTCTTAAGAAAATTTTCAACATCCCTAACCATTGGGAAAATGCAAATTAAAACAACTATGAGATTCCACCTTACTCCAGTAAGGATGGAAATCATTAAAAAAATAACAATGACAAATGTTGTGGGAATGTGGGGAAAGAGGAACTCTCATGCATTGTTATTGGGAATGTAAACTTGTACAACCACTATGCAAATCAATTTGGAGATTCCTGAAAAGGATGAACATAGAGCTTCCAACAGACCCAGTTACTCCCTTACTGGGCATTTATCCTAAATGCTCCATGCATCAATACAGACACATTTGCTCAACCATGTTTATAGCTACTCAATTCATTATAGCTAAGACCTGGAATCAACCCAGATGCCTATCACTGGATGAATGGATAATGAAGTTATGGTACATTTACAAGGGAATTCTACTCAGTAGTAAGAAAAATGTTACAGTGAAATTTGTAAAAAAAAAAAAAAAAAAAAAAAAAAAAAAAAAAAAAAAAAAAAAGAGAGAGAGAGAGAGACTTGGAACAGTTCATACTCTGCGAACTCACACAATCACAGAATAGCAAATGCCACAAGGTGTCATTTATCTGTGGGTCCTAACCTGGACCTGCTCAAGTTGGTGACATACCTGATAGGAAACCCAATGCCCAGACAACAGGGTTGGAAGGGTTTGGGGGAGAGGAAAGGGAAAAACAAACACGAAATTAAATCCAAAATGACCTGATACTATAGAAACCTTCATACCTGGAGATAGCCTGAACGATATAACTCTCAAAAGGAGTAAGGAGTAGCACCTGAGAAGTAGGTCTCTAGTGAGGGTGGGATGAAACCTAAGCTTAAAAGGAATCTTTTTTTCTGACTCTGGCCTGTGACTCCCAGTATTAGAGAATGGTTGCTACACGTGTTGAGCTATTGATAGGAGAGACCTACAAGGTCCCCAAACAAGACAGCTTTCTGCCAAAGCACTTGATTATCCACCTGAGGCAAAAGCTAACACCCTATTGCTGAAGACACCATATGCTGCTGACACAGAGCATGGAGAGACCTGACTGGAATTCAGAAAAAAAAAAAAAAAAAAAAAAAAAAAACAGTCCCCAGACAGTTAGCCTATCTAGTGCTGGAAAGTGCTACATGAGCTACAATGGTTTGAGCAACCAGAGGTCTAAGCTACTCAAAAGCAAACACACTGACATGATGTACACACCTGTGCAATAGTGGCACACAGCCCCAATGGGTAACAAATAGCTTTTTGATTGGCTAAGAGATCCACTCAGTGTAAAGGATCCCATATCTGGAATTGGGAACCAGATCAGAATCCTATGGATATAAAGATTATACTCTCCAGTGTCAAATTTCACTGTCCTTTGGATAAAGAGGGGTTACATATATCAAATTCTCCCTAAATTAATAATGCTTATCCCATTTAAACTATGCTGATGTCACTCTCCATTGCAGAATCTGTTCTTCTTTTTTAAAAGGTAGTGAAACTGGAGGAGATAAACTCCCCCTTGCAGTTTAGCCAAGCCACACCTTAAATCACAGAGGAATTGGTGAGATGAGCAAGAGCTGAACTTGACAATGCCAGGGTGAAGGAGAAAGACCCTGAAGATACTCAATACCTACCTAAGCAAAGATCCAGGGGCTCCTCAGAGCTCATCACTGAGGTAGATTTAAAACTCACCCACCATGGCTCAGAGAATTTTGTGGAAGAAGGGGTGGAAAGAATGTAAGAGCCACAGCTTTTTTTTTTTTATTATTCATTTGACAGAGAAAGATGGAGGGAGGGAGAGAGGGAGAGAGAGAGAGAGAGAGGGAGAGAGAGAGGGAGAGAGAGAGAGAGAGAATATGAATGGGCTTACCAGGGCCTCCAGCCACTGAAAACGAAGTCCAGATATGTGTGCCCCTTGTGCATCTGAGCCATGGCTTTTGACATCATGCCCAGAGGCATTCCCTCCCACTCCCCAAAAATAAATGAGTCCTACTCCCACAACACATAAGCCACACCCCCATGAGGAATATATGCAACCCCACTGAGGAGTGTCCCCAATGGAATGGGGGCAGGGACGAGGGAAAAGAGGGTACCAACACATGATGTATCCATATGAAACATGTTGTTAATAATAATTTTAAAAGAAAAAGATAAAATGAAATTGATAAAACATCCTATACATAAAAAACAAAAAGAATAGTGTTAAATAAATAATAGTTTTAAAAGAATTTTAATATGACAAGAAATTCTCATAGCCAATACTTCCAAATTTGTATAACTTAGAGAGGTATCTGTTGCAGTTAGCTTCATGTTGATGGCAGAAAACACCCAACCAAGAGAAGCTTGTAGGAGGAAAGGGTTTAATTTGGCTTACATACTCAAGGGGGAAGCTCCATGATGGCAGGGGAAAAGAATACATGACATGGGCAGAGGGTGGACATCACCTCCTAGCCAACATCAGGTAGACAATAGTAGCAGGAGAGTGTATCAAACACTGGCAAGAGGAAGCTGGCTATAGCATGCATAAGCCTTGCCCCCAAAATACATTGCCGTCAAGAGGCTGCAATCCCCAAATTGCCACCATCTGGAGACCTAGCATTCAGAACACATCAGTTTATGGGGAACACTCAAATCAAACCACCAGAGTATCCATGAATTCTTCTACTTTAAAACATAAGATTAGGGTTGGGGAGATAGCTCTGTGGTTAAAGTTGCTTGTTTGTAAGGCCTGCCAGCCCAGGTTCAAATCCCAAGTATCCACATAGAGCCTGAGGCAAAGAAAAATTGGCACATGTGTCTTGCATACATTTGTAGCATCAAGAAGCCCTGGTATGCCCAGACAAATATACTCATGCAAATAAATAAAAATAAAATTAATTAGAAGAATAGAAAATAAAATATGATTGTCTCACCCATGAGCTCTATGTGTTTTCATCAACTCGCTCATGAGTACTCCTTGCCTACTTGTCTAAGTAGTAGATTGCTTTAGGGAAATCCTCTCCTTATCTGGCACACTCTCTCACTCCTCCAGTCACTGTTCCTACAAGAGCTGTATCTTTCATATTATTCCTAATTTGATAGTGTGCTTCTGTGGATGTCAACTAAAGATAGTTTCATAAAACTTTGCAGTAAATATAGTCCTGAAAGCTGTGTAACAAAAAGTCTGTAAAAAATCATGCAAAAGTTTTTTGAGATAAAAGGATATATTTCTTCTCTATGGGAATCCACAGTAACCATGGATCTCAAGGACCTCCAGACCCATGAATAATACAACAGGTAAATTTAACAACTAACCCTATAATATATACTTTACATAAATAATTAGGTGAGTGGCCTTAAGTATTGATAAACAATAAACAAGCATATTACTTCTACCTGTGACTCCTCTCATTCTCCATTTACATAAAAATAAGTCAAAATGATCCCAAACTGCACAAGTAGATTTAGTAATAATAAACAGTACTTTAACACATCTGATATAGAAGAATAAATGTTTATTACTTAAGTTAGTATAGAAAGTGATCAGTTTCACCATATAAATTTTATACTTTAAATAATGTTTTTTAAATATACTTTGTTTTATATATAAACACAGTTAAAACCTATGATCTGCACATAGAACAGTAATCTTTCTAGGTCTAAGATACTTCATTTAAGAAAATTTGCAGTTTCATCCATTTTCCTGAAAATATCATGTTCTATTTTTCTTTACAACTGAATAAGATTTTAGTACATATCTTTAAGACATTTTTATTGTCCACTCACCTTTTGATGGATATCTAAGCTGGTTCCATTTTCTAGCTGTTATGAATAGGCCAGCAATAAGCAAGGATATATGGGTATTTCTGTGGTAGGGCTTAGAATACTTTTGAGTACATGCTCAAGAATGCTGCAGCTGGGTCATATGGAAGCTTTTATTTTTAATTTTCTGAGAAAATTCCATACTGATATCTATAGCATACTGACTGCCAGGATTGCAATCCCAAAAGCAGAGAGTAGGGGATCCTGTTTTCCCACATCCACATCTGTAATTATTTGCTTTAGTTTTGTGTGCATTTACATGTGTACATGTAGAGCTGTACACATGTATGTGTGTTCATAGGTGTGGGGATGCATATAAGTATACAATCTCAATACTGTGAAACTAGCTACATTACTCAAACCATCTACAGAATTGATACAGTTGTAATCAACATTCTAATAATATTCTTCACCTAACTAGAAAAAGCAATCCTAGAAGTCAAATGGAAATGGAAAACTCTGAAAAGTTAACTATCTTGAGTAGAAAGAATATGTGGTTAATACATACCCAGAGCAAACTGACTGGGGCTGCTCTTCTCATAGCCATGCAGGGATCATGGCTGACTGAGGTAGAATCCCTGTGGTGCATTCTTTTTCATACTCTGAAGAATGGCAATTTACAGTGAGAATTCCAGAATACAAAAGCCTAGCTTTGAGGTTGGCATGACATTTCTGCTCAGAATACATTCGTTGCAACTAGCCATTTGTTTCTGTTCAAGTACAAGAGGGCACACACCGACACTTTCTTTTACTCTATAGTCAATATGCTTCACATACTCATGACTACTTACGATGTTTATGTTATTTCCTGTTTCTTTTTGAAGATGCCTGAACCAAAGGACATGCATCTTTTTGTTCAAAAACCAACATTCAACTAACATTTAACTTAATAAATATTCTTAATTTCAAAGTAACTAATTATCTCAGTTACACTTTATTTTCTTTCCTCTATTCCCTAAAGAGGTGATCCTTTTGATAAAAGACATTCTTTTACCTCTGTTTTCTTACATTCCACCTCACTACATTTTTCATCCGCAATGTCATTTTTAAATAACATTTTGAATTTTATCCTCATTTCTATGCCTTCCTTCCAGTCTGTAAGCAGATACAACTTGTCTTTCCTACAAAACTCTACATACCACTGTACTCCTACATTCCTCTATACTTATAACAATTATTTATAATTTGTTATTCTTAATTCACTTCATATTTAATTGTGAAGTATTGAATAAAATATAGGTTATTTTACCCACATCCAATCATATAATAATTGAGGGAACATCTACATAAGTGAATTGTAAGAAAAATACTAAAACTATGCCATGTTCCCTAACTTTTAAGGTTATTATTCCTTTGCAGTTTTATTAAATCTATGCATTCTCCTAAAAACATTTTAGTTTTTGTTTTACTACACTCACTTATAAGTAGAACCATATCACAGTATGTCCCTCCTTTCTTTGGATATTCTCTCAAAATAAAAGTCTGAGTTTAAGTCATGTGGATATATTTATCCATTATAACTCATTAAATTTTATTACTTTAGGGTACAGCATGTTTTGGTATTAACTTTTTTTTTCTACTGTTGAACTTCTGTGGTGTTTCAAGGACTTTTGATAATTTTTAAAAGATAATTGTGAATATTTTTGAATGACTCATGTATTCCTTTAAAACTTCATCTATGGGCTGGGAAGATGGCTCAGTAGTTTAAAGTGCTTGCTTACAAAGTCTGCCAGCCTGGGTTCGATTTTTCAGTACTCATATATAGCCAAGTGCACAAAATGACAGTTAGGCTTGGAGGGGTTTTTTGTTTGTTTGTTTTTCTACAACAGCAAGAGGCTCATTCATTTGCTCTCTCCCAAATAATTTTTTTTTAAAAAAAGGGAGTCCATCTATTATCCTGAGTTTGAAATAATAATGAAATTTCTAAGTAGTCAAGTATGTTATGTTTTTCAGTTGATTCTGTCACAGAGAGAACAATGCCTGCTGAAAGCTGACATTAACAGGAATGAGAGTAGCACAAACCAGGAGCAGGTTCTGACCAGCTCAGATAACTGGGGAGGAAAAAAATCATGGGCATCCATTGTTTCAGATAAACATATGATTTTTGTTCTTAAGATTAATTATATGGTAAATTACATTTATTGATTTGCATATGTTGAACAAGCCTTGCGTCGTTGGAATAAAACCAACCTGGTCATAATATGTTGTCATCTTAATATGTTCTTGAAACTGATTTCTAAGTATTTTGTTTAGAATTGTTGTATATCAGGGAAATCAGCCTTCAGTTTCATGTTTATCTAGTTTTGGTGTAAGGATCATACTAGCTTCACAGAATGAGTTTGGCAGTGTTCCTTCCTGCTATAGTCAGCTGCTTGCTGGTGGGACAAACATCCAACCAGACGCAACAGTTTATGGAAGGACTGGCTTTATTTCAAGCTTCTAGAGTCCAGAGGAATATCACCAATGGTGGAAAAACCTGGCTCCCTTTCAAAGAGCCAAGCAGAGAGACACCACTTACAGCCAGCACCACAAACCACAAACCACAAACAGCCAGAGCTCAAACTGTTCTCCCTGCAGCTTTGTGCTGTAATTCATATCCTCTGCCAAACACACCTTAGGGCTGGACTCCAGGATCTTTCCCTGGTAACACCAGCCTGCTGGAGACCCACATTACAAGCTCAATATTAATAAAATACCTGAGTCTATGGGTTCACACATTCAAATTATATTCAAACTACCACATTCCACCTCTGGCCCCCATAGACTAATGACCATATAACAATACAAATTATATTCAGTCCAACTTTAAAGGTTTCCCATAAGCTTTATCAACTTTAAGACTGTTCCAAAATTCCAAGTATTATCTGAGATTCAAGACTGTCTCTTAACTGTAAGGTCTGTAAAATCAAAACAAGTCACATACTGTCAATACATAATGACACAGAGTAAACATTTCCATGGCAACAAGGCATAACACCCCTAAGCCACCCCCTATAGCATACAGCAACTCTATACCTCCCAAATCAGCTGGGGACCAAGAATTCTAAACACATAGGTTTATGGAGGACACCCATTTCAAACCTCTATAAGGATTAAATCAAATTTGAATAAATATCAAAGTAATGAACATTTTTTTCACTTTAATGCTTTTCCATATTTTTAATATTTTGCAGTTGCCATAGTTACTTATTACCATCATCATTATTATGGCTTCATGGAGAGCATTTATCCAGGTAAAAAGCTGTCATTCAATTTTTGTATCCATCAAGGAAATCTAAGTGTAACATGATAAACATCCTAAATCCCAGAGTTTAACAGAGTTAACAAATGGGGCTCATATCACAGTTTAAAGCTTGCAGGCATAAAAATGATCCTTTGCATATACTCAGTGACATAGCATCTTTTTTCTTAGTAGTTCTTCGTTTCTCCAGGTCCTATCAGTCACTAGACATTATTTATATTTGTCTGACAAACATGAAGCTGTGCAGGGGAGAATGTGCCCTCAGGCAGGGGATCCCAGACTAGGGTAAGAAGTGGTAGTCCTTGTTTCCATTATGTAAGCTATCTTCTTTACAAAGACTGTTGGATCTCTTTAGCTAAGCAACTGCTCAAAACATAAATATGCAGTTCTTGGGACTTCTAGTAAAGATGGTGTCCACTTAATCACTCTTCACCTCATAGGGAAGGGAAAGCAAGATCTTTGGGGTTCTTAGGGGATGTTGATCCTAGTAGACCTCCAGTGGGGGGGCACAGTGGAGCATAGTAGGGAATCTGCTCATTCCCACACTCTCGGGTAGTCCACCTGTCACCCAAACTCCTCAAGCAGCTATCCCAGCTGCCATCCCAGCTGTCCCACCACCAGATTCCTCCTGAAATACCAGCAAGCAACCTGGTCCCAGGCCAGCAGCCAGACTAGTGTACCCAGGGCTTTCCTGCCACCAAGATTTCCCTGTACCATCCCATCTGGGGACCAGGTTCTTCCTGCACTACCAGCAGGCTGTCTGGACCCAGGCTAGCAAGCTAGCATTCCTCCTCCTTCCCAGGGCTTCCCTGACACTGAAATTTCCCTGCACAGAAAATGCCTTTGACAAAATACAATATCACTTGGAGAGAATAGGCCTGGACAGTTTATATCTCAACATAATAAAGACTATATATAAAGCTCCTAAAGCCCAAATAAGACTTAATGGGGAGAAAGTGAAGGAATTCCCATTGACAACAGGAACAAGACAGGGGTGTCCACTTTCACCTCTGCTCTTCAACACAGTACTAGAAGTTCTAGCTCAAGCAATAAGACAGGAGAAAGAAATCAAAGGGATACAGATTAGAAAGGAAGAAGTTAACTTAGTCCTATTTACAGATGACATGATTCTATACATAAGAGATGAGAATCTCCATATCAAAACTCTTAAAGATGATTAATTCCTTCAGCAAAGTAACAAGATCCAAAATCAATGCACAAAAATCAGTAGCCTTTCTATATGAAAAAGACAAAGATACAGAGAAAGAAATTAGCAACATTGTCCCATTTTCAATAGCAAAATAAAATAAAATAAAATAAATACCTTGGAATAACATTAACCAAGAATGTGAAAGACTTATATAATGAAAATATAAAAACACTCAAGAAAGAAATGGAGGAGGTCTTGAGAAAAGGGAAGACTTCCCATGCTCCTGGATAGGCAGAATTAACATTGTGAAAATAGCAATCTTACCAAAGACAAGATACAGATTTAATGCAATACCAATAAAACCCCAACATTTTTCTTCACAGAGATAGAATAAAAATGATCTCAAAATTCATATGGAATAGTAGAAGACCTTGGATATCCAAGCATATCCTTAGCAACAAATAAAATAAAATAACTTGGAATAACATTAACCAAGAATGTGAAAGACTTATTGAATGAAAACATAAAACCACTGAAGAAAAAAGTTGAGGAGGAGTTGACCAAGTGGAAAGAACTCCCATGCTCCTGGTTAGGCAGAATGAACATTGTGAAAATGGCAATCTTACAAAAAGCAATATACAGATTCAATGTAATACCAATAAAAGCAACAACATTTTTCTTCACAGAGATAGAAAAAAGGATCTCATAATTCATATGGAATAGCACCAACCTTGGATATCCAAGCACATGCTCAGCAAAAGAAACACTTCTGGAGGCATCACCATGCTTGATCTAAATCTATATTACAAACCCATGGTAATAAAAAACCAACATGGTACTGGAATAAGAACAGGATTATAGATGAAAGGAACAGAATAGAGGACCTGGATTTTGGGTCAAGTAACTACAGCTACTTGATATTCAACAAAGACCATAACAATGTAGACTGGAAAAAAGACAGCATCTTCAACAAATGGTGCTGGACAAACTGTACAACCATATTGAGGAAAATGAAACTCAATCCATACATCTCTCCATGCACAAAAATCAAGTCCAAATGGATCAAAGACCTCAGTATAAGACCAGAAACTCTGCTATTACTGGAAGGGAAAATAAGAGGATCTTTCTACAATATAGGAGTGGGAAAAGACTTCCTGAACAAAACTCCACTAGCTCAGGAAATTAAACAATCACTCACCCATTGGGATCTCATGAAGCTGAAAAGTTTTTGCACAGAAAACATACAATAAGCAGAGCTAATAGATTACCCACAGAATGGGAGAAAATTTTTGCCAGCTATAGAACTGAGAGGCCTAATTTCTGGAATGTACAAAGAACTCAAAAACATAAGCAGGAGGCTTCCGGTCAAGATGGTGGCATAGGAACCATGCCAAAGCAGCCTAGGGGAGAAAAAGCCAAAGAAAACCCAGCAAAATACACACCTTTACTAAAAAGGGAGGTGTATAAGAGATTAAAATGGCAGCAGAGAAGTAGGAGAGATCCAGAGAATACAGAGCCCACACAGGCAGGCCGAAGCAGCTCCGGCAGTGGCGGCTTGGGCTCCAGCAGCGGAAGCAGCAGTGGAAGCCGTGACTCTGGCCCCAACAGCAACATCAGCAACTCCAGCACCGGCTACAGCAGCTTCAGCAGCGGCAGATCCAGCAGCGATAGCTCCAGTGGCTTCAGCAGTGGCGGATCCAGCAGCGGCAGCTCCGGCGGATCAAATGGCGGCAGATCCAGCAGCGGCAGCTCCAGCGGATCGCCAGCAGCGGATCCAGCAGCGGCAGTTCCAGGGGCAGCAGCGGCAGGCCCAGCAGCAGCAGCGGCAGATCCAGCAGCAGCAGCTCCAGTGGCAGCAGCAGTGGATCCAGCAGCAGCAGCTTCAGCAGCAGCAGTATCAGATTCAGCAGCAGGGGTGCCTATCTGCAGGGCCACAGTTGTCAGGCTTGGTTTGCTCCACAGGAAAAGCCAGTGCCCAGTTCCAGAAAACAGAACAGTGACCCAACGTATCAGCCAGCAACTTGACTGAGACCAAAAGCATACAAAAAGGTAACTGGGATTGAACCAGGGAAGGGTCTCACTTGGTCACAAGCTGACTTGGATCCCTCAACAGACCAGAAATCTTAACCTCTTTGTTGATAGAGGATCTGGTTCTTATAATACCTACTCTTGCATAAATACTCGGTGCTGTTTTTGACTGAATGTGTACAGGGTTTAGTTAAATTTTAGAATCTACCTGTATTTTATTCCACTCAACCTACTTGAAGACTCCCATAGCAGGCAATCTCAACCCCTAGGAACACTTGTCTAGAAACTCTGAGAGTGTTAAGAGCCACACCTAACATCTTAATCTCCTACATTGAAGATATACAACATCAGATCAATTGATACAGCTAAGAATACCCAGCTAACTGGGAAATCTAAGAAGTAACTTAATCCAAGATGCAAAAATATATACATTATAACACAGGAAACACCAAAAACCAAGGCAATATAAATCCACCAAAAAGTATCAATGCATCAGAAATGACCTCCATTGAGAACGAGTTAGAGGAAATGCCTGAGAAAGATTTCAAAAGAATGATTGTAAATATGTTCAATGAACTCAAAGAAGAAATCAAAGGAATCAAAGAGGAACTCAAAGGAATCAAAGAAGACACAGGACACCAATTTAATGAAATAAAGAAGTCAATACAAGACATAAATAAGGAAATAGAAATAATAAAGAAAAACCAGTCAGAATTACTAGCAATGAAGAACACAGTTAATGAAATAAAAAAACTCTGTAGAAAATCTCACCAGTAGAATGGATGAAGGAGAGGAGATCCTAACAGTTATCAAAAATCTCCCAACTAAAAAAAGCCCAGGCCGAGATGGATTCAATGCTGAATTTTACCAGACCTTCAAGGAAGAGCTAACACCATTGCTTCTTAAGCTTTTCCATGAAATAGAAAAAGAAGGAATTCTACCAAACTCCTTCTATGAAGCCTGCATCACCCTGATAGCATAACCAGGCAAAGATAGAACAAAAAAAAAAAAAAAGAAATTTACAGACCAATCTCCCTCATGAACATAGATGCAAAAATTCTCAACAAAATATTGCCAACAGAATACAAGAATATATCAGAAAGATCATTCACCCTGACCAAGTAGGCTTTATCCCAGAGATGCAGGGATGGTTCAACATATGCAAACCTATAAATGTTATACATTATATGAATGGGTTGAAGGACAAAAATCACATGATCATCTCATTAGACGCAGAGAAAGCATTTGACAAAATCCAACAACCCCTCATGATAAAAGTCCTACAGCGATTGGGAATAAAAGGAACATATCTCAATATAATAAAGGCTATTTATGATAAGCCTACAGCCAACATATTACTAAATGGGGAAAAACTGGAATCTTTTCCACTAAAATCAGGAACAAGACAAGGGTGTCCACTGTCCCCACTTTTATTTAATATAGTACTGGAAGTCTTAGCCATAGCAATAAGGCAAGAGACATGCATAAAATGGGAAGGAAGAGGTCAAGTTATCATTATTTCCAGATGACATGATTCTATATATAAAGGACCCTAAAGACTCTACTAGCAAACTGTTAGAGCTGATAAACACCTACAGCCATGTAGCAGGATACAAAATAATTACACAGAAATCAGTAGCCTTCATATATGCTAATAACAAACACACAGAGGATGAAATCAGAGAATCACTCCCATTCATAATTGCATCAAAAAAAATAAAGTACCTTGGAATAAGCCTAACCAAGGAAGTAAAGCATCTCTACAATGAGAACTTTAAAACACTCAAGTGAGAAATTGCAGAAGACACTGGGAAGTGGAAAAACATCCCTTGTTCCTGGATTGGAAGAATCAATATTGTGAAAATGGCAATCTTACCAAGAGCAATGTACACATTTAATGCAATCCCCATCAAAATTCCAAAGGCATTCTTCATGGAAATAGAAAAAACAATCCAAAAATTCATTTGGAATCACAAAAAACCTCGAATATCTAAAATAATACTGAGCCACAAAAATAAAGCTGGTGGTATCACCATACCTGATTTTAACCTATACTACAGAGCCATAGTGACAAAAACAGCATGGTACTGGCACAAAAGCAGACTTGTAGATCAATGGAACAGAATAGAGGACCCAAATGTAACTCCAGGTAGCTATAGATACCTGATATTCGATAAAAATGCCAAAAATACTCATTGGAGAAAAGACTGCCTCTTCAGCAAATGGTGTTGGGAAAACTGGATATGTGTCTGTAGAAGGATGAAAATAGATTCTTCTCTCTCTCCATGCACAAGAATTAAGTCCAAATGGAATAAAGACCTTAACATCATCCCTGAACCTCTGAAATTGCCAGAAGAAAAAGTAGGGGAAACCCTTCAACGTATTGGTCTTGGTAAAGACTTTCTGAATACAACCCCAATTTCTCAGGTAATAAAACCACAGATTAACCACTGGGACCTCATGAAATTACAAAGATTTTGCACTGCAAAGGACATGGTGAAGAAAGCAAAGAGGCAACCTACAAAGTGGGAAAAAAATCTTCGCCAGCTATATATCTGATAGAGGATTAAGATCTAGGATATACAAAGAACTCAAGAAGTTAAATAATAAGGAATCAAACAAGCCAATCAAAAAATGGGCTATGGAGCTAAATAGAGAATTCTCAAAGGAAGAAATACTAATGGCATATAAGCATCTAAAAAAATGTTGTATGTCACTAGTCATCAGGGAAATGCAGATTAAAACTACATTGAGATTCCATCTCACTCCTGTCAGATTGGCTACCATCATGAAAACAAATGATCATAAATGGTGGGGATGTGGAAAAAGAGGAACCCTTCCACACTGTTGGTGGGAATGCAATCTGGTGCAGCCATTGTGGAAATCAGTGTGGAGGTTCCTAAAACAGCTAAAGAATGATTTACCATATGACCCAGCTATAGCACTCCTAGGCATATATCCTAAGGACTCATCTCATTTCCTTAGAAGTACGTGCTGAACCATGTTTATTGCTGCTCAATTTATAATAGCTGGGAAACGGAACCAGGCTAGATGCCCCTCAACTGATGAGTGGATAATGAAGATGTGGCACATTTATACAATGGAGTTCTGCTCAGTGGTAAAGAAAAATGAAGTTATGAAATTTGCAGAAAAGTGGATGGATCTGGAAAGGATTATACAAAATGAGGTAACCCAGGCCCAGAAAGCCAAGCACCACATGTTCTCCCTCATATGTGGATCTTAGCTACAGATGATTGGGCTTCTGTGTGAGAAGGAAAAAACTCACTAGCAGAGGCCAGTAAGTTAAAAAGGAGATAGAAAGGGAAGAGAAAGAAAGGGAGGAGGGCATTTATTAGGTTGGTATTGTATATATGTAAGAAGAAAGATTGAGATGGGGAGGGGATATGATGAAGAATGGAATTTCCAAGGGGAAAGTGGGGTGGGGAAGGGTACTACCATGGGATATTTTTCATGATCATGGAAAATATTAATAAAAATTGAGAAAAAAAGAAAAAAAACAAGCAATAAAAATATCAAGCAAGCCATTCACAAAATGGGAAACAGAACTGAACAGGGATTTCTCAGAGGAAGAAATACAAATGGCAAACACACACTTAAGAAAATGTTCAACATCCCTAACCACCAGGGAAATGCAAATTCAAATAACTATGAGATACCACCTTACCCCTATAACGATAGCAAACATTAAAATATCAAATGAAAACAAATGCTGCAAGGATGTGGAGAAATTGGAATCCTCATTCACTGTTGGTGGGAATGCAAGATACAAGTGGTTGTAAAACCACTGTGGAAAGCAATATGGAGATTCTTAAAAAGGTTGACTATAGAGTTATCAACAGACCCAGTTATTTCCTTACTGGGCATTTACCCTAAAAGCTCCACTCCTCAGTTCAGAGAGATTTGCTCAACCATGTTTATAGCTGCTCAATTCATAACAGATAAGAGCTGGAATCAACCCAGATGCCCATCATTAGATGAATGGATAACCAAGATGTTGTATATCTATGTGATGGAATTCTACACAGAAGTAAGGAAAACTGACAAAATGAAACTTGAATAAATAATGGTCGAACTTGCAACGTCATTCTCAGCGAAGTCACCCAATCACAGAAGTCAATCATCACATGGTTTCACTCATCTGTGACTCCTAACCTGGATATACACAAGATGCTGACATACCTAATAGGTATCTCAAGGACTGGACAACAGGGAGGGTGAGGAAGGAGGAGAAGGTAAGGGGAGGTGTCACAAAACTGGACCCAAATGGAACTGGTACCGTAAAATCCTATATCCTGAAAGACAGACTAAAAGGTTGAATCTTCATCAGATCCTTAGAGGAAGGACCTGAGTCAAAGGGCCCTGGAGAAGGTATGATGAAGAATAACCTTAATCTTCCCCTGTTTCTGTCTCTTTTTTCTCTTTCTCTTTTATATTACCTATCATTTTCTTGCTTCTTTTCCCTTGATGCTGACCTGTAACTCCCAGTACCAGCATGTGGATAGCATCCACAATGAGCTGTTGATCTGGGATATGTACAAGGTTTCCCAAAAGAAGACAGACTTCTGTCAGAGCACTTGATTATCCACTAAAGGTTAACGGTAAGACCCTACTGCAGAGAAAACACCATATGCTGACAGAGCAGAACATTGAGAGACCTTGCTTGAATCTGGAAAAGGGTCAGTCCCCAGACAATTAGCTTGTCTAGTGCCAGAAGGTGCTTCATGAGCAACTGGTGGAAGATGGCCAACATCTGTGCAATCAAGTCATGGTTTAAGCTACTCAGCAGCAAACAACCAGACATGATGCTCACACAAGTGCAATACTGATACACAGGCATGGTGTGTAATCAACTGTTCTGGAATTTGCTAACAGATACTCTCAGTGGAATGGAACCCATAGCTGGAACTGAGAAACAAGTCAGAATCATCCAAAAAATGAGTTCAATCTCCAATATCAAGCTCCTACCTATCTTGGGCTACAAGGAGTTCTACACCTACAAAATTCTCTCTAAACTATACAAGTTATCCCATTTATCTGGAGCTTCATTGGAGAATTTACTTCTCTTTTCAGATGGACGCAGAACATGAGAAGAGAATCAGCCCATCACACCTCACCAGGTCACCAGCTACAACCATAGAGTAATTGGGGAAATGAGCAAGAGTGTTGCTTTCTTGGTGAACCTGGTACCAGCACAAGGGTGAAGGAGATAGACACAAAGAACACTCAACTCCTACCAAACCAGATATCCAGAGACACAGAGGTTCTCAAGACCTCATCACTGAAATAGACCTAAAATGAACCCAGCATGCTTGAGTGAAATTCGTGGAAGAGGGGTCAGAAAGATTGTTAGAGCCACAAGTTGTATCATTATGCACAGAGACATTGCCTCTTCCCCATAACTTCCCCACAATGCACGATCCACAATCCCCAAGGGATAACTGGCATCCCCAAAAAGGAGGGTCCCTTCAGACGTGGAAGGACAGGGAAGAGGCTAAGCATGGTACCAACATGTGCTGTTTACCCACTGATTATGTACATATCTAATAAAGATAAATAAATAATAAATATGTGGCTTTAAAAAAATACCACTTAAGCTCCCCAGAGAAGCATCCATACTGTCAATTGAGTAGCGATATGTATTGTAAAAATTAATTTAATAATCCAGAAATCTACAATCTTATTTTATTGCTCAGTACTTCTCTGGAGAAACAGTTTCTGATTGATAGATTTCTCAGTAAATAATATCATATTTCTTAAGTGGCTTGTTAAACGAGTCCAAAGCAGATTCATTATATCAGCAGCCAAGGTTGGAGGATCAAGACTTCAAGGCTATCCCATAATGAGGTCCTGCCACAAAAAATCAAAATTTCAATATGATCATATTGTTAATGTTAACACTGAAAATTTTATCATTTAATTTGTGCCCTAATTTTTAGTTGTATCTAGGTCAGCCTCTAGGAACATCAGAACAGAGAAGGATGGAAGGTGGACCTGGAAGGGCAAACCTAAGAAGAGTAGCTCTGGATGATGGCTAACCACTTCCTGGTACCTGGTTACTCTATTCATAAATCATGTAGTTTCATGAATCATCTTGTGAGCTTATAAAAGTGATAAATGAGAGAATACATAAAAAGTGGTTCCATGTGCATTGCATAGTAGAAATTTAAGAGGGGGTTGGTATATTTAGTTATGCAGCATTACTACTGAAGCTTCCATGCTTGGTTATCTGATGTACTGGCCATCCCATTCTATGGCCTATAAGAAGCAGAGCTACCAAAAAGATTGATTTCCTCCTTGGTTTTCCCCTACGTACTAGATTCCTATTCCTAATGTTTTTAAATTCCTTACCTAGCTTATACTTTCATATCCACATTGATACCTATGCTTACAAAAGGCTCAACAAGCACATCCATATATTTATTGAAAATATTATTTATTTTGTCTGTGCTCATATTACTTATTTGGTTTATACCTGTTGTGGTTTGAATAGATGGCCCCCAACATAGTCAGATTTTTATTTGTTTGTAGTTTGCATCTGCAGCCACCTGACTGGAGGCAGTGTCACTGGGTAGATCTTAAACTGTGGTGGTGGGTTTCAGATTTCAATCTAAAGATATGCAAAGTGCCTAGTTGGAGTTCTTGAAGTGTGTTGTGGCTTTTGGCTTTTAGGCTTGTGCTTCTCTCTCGGTCTGCCTGGGCCTTTGAAGGCAGGCCAGCTTCTTCTGCCATTATGGAACTTCCCCTGGATCTGTAAGCTTCAATAAACCCCTTCCTCCATAACTGTGCTTGGTCTGGAAGTTCATCTCAGTGAACCTGAAGCTGACTGCTACAGAACTTGGTACCAAGGAGTGGACTGAGATGAACCTGACCATGTGGATGTTGATCTTTTGGAACCTTTGTTTTGGAGGAATAGGCATGGGTTTGGTGCTTGCAACTGAAGATGCCTTCTGGATTGGTAAACCATGTTTTGTGGACTATTCTTATGAGAGTTTGAGAATGCTAAGTGCAGATAGTATTGAGCTTTCTAAGGGGAAGAAAAGACTACAGAGGACTTTGTTGGAATTGGGCTACTGGCATAAGGGCTGGCTGCGTTTTGCTGCTGAGGCCCTGAGAGTTTGATCAAGGTTACATTTGTTATGGACTGATGTGCTTGGCTAGAGATATTGGTCTGAGAGGTTTAAGATTTTTAAGCTGGCAAACTTTAAGCAAGTTAAAATTTACTGGCACAGAGACTGGTTTTAGGTTAATAAAGCTGCTATTGTCAACACATTAGCAATCTTAAGGAAGATGGCCCAATTGCTTTACATTAAAACTGTGGGAAGGATGCCTGAGGAAAGACTATCATAGAAATGCAAAGTCTTGGAAAGAGTTGACTGGAGAAGGAACCTGCTTTTAAAGACTATGATTTGTTTTGTCCCTGAATTAAGAATATGGCTGTGCCCTGCACAACTGGTATTGGTTTCAGAAGCATGAAAGATGTGAGGAGTTGTCATGAATTGCACACGACTCCAGGAGCAGCTGCTGAGATGCAGCATGAGGCAGGGCCTGAAAGAGCCTTTGGAAAATGGACCATGGTTTGCGTGGAGATCTGAAAACAGTTTGGATATACCAGGACTGTGCAAGGACTACCATGGAGGACACTGTTGGCCTGGGATAGAAGTGTTCCCTGGATACTCTGCCCAGCTGGAGGGGCAGAATTGGAAAATCTGGAGACTGTCAGTCTCTGGGTATATTAAACTTGAACTGCCAAAGTTTGATGTTTGATGGTGGTTGAGTTTACATTGTTTTAGTCTGTCCTTGCTATGCCTTATACCAGTTGAAAATGTTTACTCTGTGCCTTTATATGTTAGAAGTGTTTAACTTTTTGATTTTACAGATCTTAATATCTAAAATTTGTCAAAACTGTGTGGACCTTTGAAATTGAACTGAGTACAATTTACAATGTGTGATGGTTATAAATCTATTGGGGGCCAGGGGTGGAATGTGGTGGTTTGAATAGATGGCCCCCAATATAGTCAAATTTTTATTTGTTTGTAGTTTGCATCTGCAGCCACCTGGCTGGAGGCAGTGTCACTGGGTAGATCTTAAACTGTGGTGGTGGGTTTCAGATTTCAATCTAAAGATATGCAAAGTGCCTAGCTGGAGTTCCTGAAGTGTGTTGTGGCTTTTGGCTTTTAGGCTTGTGATTCTCTTTCTGTCTGCTTGGGCCTGTGAAGGCAGGCCAGCTTCTTCTGCCATTATTGAAGTTTCCCTGGATCTGTAAGCTTCAATAAATCCCTTCCTCCGTAACTCTGCTTGGTCTGGAAGTTCATCTCAGCGAATCTGAAGCTGTCTGTTATAATACCTAAAGAAAATCACACTAATATGTAGATATGATATGAATATCATTTAAGAATGAGGAAAGCTTTTGATAACATATTAATCGCATATGCCAACACACAAAGCTTGTTCTGTTTATGACTTCTCATATGTACCTAAATGAGTTCACTTATTTACTTCATAAATGTACATTGAATTCCAAGAATAAGAGAGAAGTATTTGTATTAAAATGTAGAATGGTTTTAAAAGGTCTGCAATTGGGGAGAGAACTATTTACAAACCAGAAATGGAAAACGTTTGGTATAAATATACGAATGTGTCTTTGCAGTCCGTTTTTAGAAACAGCAAATATTTTGAATTAGATGAGAAATTTTTCAGAAGAAATGATAACTATATACCTGTAGTTTGAAGAACAAGTGATTTTTAGAAAATTGAGTACTGCCTATATTAAGAAAATCATCTAACTTCTTAGAGAAAGATCCTTCTTTGAGATGCATGTCAGTGGTTCAGCATTTCCCAAGCATGGAAAAGGTCCTGGGTTCAACCCTCAGTACTGGCAAAATATGGATAAATAAACACTAATAAATAAATGAACATAAAGGCCCTTTGTATTAAGTTGAATGGTAATTGGTCACAATTCTTGTAGGTCAAAAGTGATCAAATTTTAGAACAACCATAGACCAAATTACGTAACTGGAGTATTATTATAACCTAACATTTTTTCACTCCAAATACATATTTTGTTCCTAATCAAAAAATAAAATATGCACACAGTGAAGTTCTTCTAAGAAAATTTAAGGGAAATATCTGCAACAAAGAAGTCAGAAGATTATAAATTATAAACTTAAAAAGGTCTTATCAACTAAAATGACATGGACTCTCATGGACACTGTCAGTAACTGCATGCAAAGTTATTTACCAAGACTCACTAGCTTAATGATGCAAGAATTGTTCATCCTTACCTCAAACTTGGAATGAAGGACTGGAGAGATGGCTTAGTGGTTAAGGCACTTGCCTGCAAAGCCTAAGAATGTTTGTTCGAATCTCCAGGTCCCATGTATGGCCAAATGCAAAAATGACCCAAGTGAGCAATGTTGCACATGCTCATAAGGGGGCACATGTGTCTGGAGTTTGTTCATAGTGGCTGAAAGACATTCTTTCTCTCTCTCTCTGGCTTGTCTCCTTCTTCCTCCCTCTCAAAAATTAAATTAAATAAAGGTATCTATGCCTTAAATTTAAAAAACTGGAATGAAAATAAAAAGAACAAGGACATACATCTTGCTATGGGTCAGAACAAAGATTTTGAATCCAAGTAGACTGACCTGAAATTCAAGTCTTGCGCATTGTGCAGTCTCCTTTTCACAACACAGAAATACAAATGTCAGGGAAAGGAAGGAGACAAACTTAATGAATTAATGAAGGTTACTATAATGCTAAAAAATACGAAGCTTCAAATACAAATGTCAGACGTAAAACTCAAAACTTGGATCTAACTTCTTATACAGGATTCATCCTCCTACTTTATTATTACATTTGCAAAACTATGTGGCATGATTAGTAATAGACACAGATTGGAAACAACCTAAAGGAATCAGTGTGGAACACGATGGGGTGTGTTTTCTCACCTGGTTTTTCTTTTACACTTGAATTACTTAAGACTCAGTTGATAGTCTTTGTTAATATTTCTTACAATTTGGACATATATGCATATTAGGTTTTTTTTTTCATGTTGGCTTACTGGTAGAAGCCTAAGAACAAGTTGGTTACCCCCACCTGTAAGTACAGAGAACTTTTATTTTTTTTATAGAGAAGTTGGTTGATTCTTTTCCTATCTTGATATTCATTACTTGAATCACAATATTATTGAGAGTTATTTTCCCAAACACCATGTTATTTGTCCATTTGTAAAAGAATGTCTCTTTGTATTGTGAAATTTTTGAGTATCAAAATTCAGTAATTCTGGAACAGCCTCAAATTCTCTACTTAATATTTCAAAACCATTCATATTTTTTGTGAGAACTTTTCTGAGGAGATGCAAACAAACCATCTTCTCCCCTTAGATAGGGCACCCGTAAAGGGGCAATCTTAGATAAGTCAGCATGTCAAATCTCTGAGTTTAGTTGGAGTTACTGATAGAAACATGGGCAATTTATGGGCAGTTGCACAAATTAAGAAAATCTCTCTCTTGCCCCCAGGAACTGTTAACTGTCTATATATCCTCAGGAAAGGATACGGCATTGTGACACCCTCCTCCCAGTAACTTAGCCATCTGTGACTCTTTAGGAAGATGCAGGGCTGTCTCTTCCTCCATGGTGAAGTGAATGGGCCCAGTTTTAATGCAGGTCTCGTTCAGTAATTGCAGCCATGTCTTGAGAACATTCTATAGACACTCAACCTTCACTCAATCCTGTAACAATGATCTATCTATCTCTTCTTAAAGTAATTAGGGATCTTGAACTTAAGCCCACTCCTTGGGTTCAATTACCTACTCCCTTTTCCTTCAAATTAAATGACACTTGCATAGGGATATAAAACTGACATCCACATCTCAGTAAGATTAAGTTTTAATATTAATTCTTTCTACAACATCATGTCTTTAACGTTCATAGCACATATCCTCCCACAAAGGTTTAGTACTATATGCTTCATTTATTTCCCCATTGAGTATAAAATTAAAGGAAATAGGTGTCTGTGTTACTCAGCAGAATAACTAATAACTTACTCTCTTATAAGTCCTTTTATTAAGGGAATGGTTGAGTTCATGAATGAATAAAGCTGTAATTTTAACTTTTTAAAAATGCTTCAATTTCAGAAGCTTGGAATCCCCTATTAATACTTTTAATTGTCTGCTTCCCTTATTTTTATTTGGATACTTAAAGATCAGTATTGTTTCACACTCACAAACATATCTTCATGTGAAACTCTTAAAAATATCAGGATATCCAACCATGCTGCCCAATGGACAAATGCATTATATAGATAAACCTTCTACTTATGTCTCTCCAGCTCAAGTGAGTATGCCCCTTCCATCTCATACAAATTCATCTGGACCCATTATACTTTTAGACTGCTCACAATCTGAACACTAATGGCAGCCTGCTCAGTTATCTCCCTTACTAGGACTAAGACTTGCAAACTCCCAACATGAACGAATTATTCACAATAGCAGGTAAAATACGGTATTCATGGCCCAGGTTTTTCTATATTCAGACACATTGATTTGCAATGTAAATTGCTTTCCTTTTAACAGTTGTTTTCATAAAGAAAAAGAAAGATAGTTAAACAATAAATAAGAAGTACTTGGCTGATTTTTAATCATGATATTTGACTCATGCCAATATTTTTCTATATCTGAGATCAAGGTATAACTCATAGCTGTCATATTAGGAGAAACACCAAATTGTATCTGTGTCCCATATTAAAATAGATAATTTTTGAAAAGCAAGGGAATTATTGGTTCAAAAAAACTATCAGCTTTTGGAATAGTGTTTTGATGACACAAAATAAAAGCTTGCAGGTATGGATAAATTGCATGTTAAAATGCATGTTTTCTAGAGGAATTAATACAATGCTATCATTTGCTTTGGTAATTCTCCTCATTATAGAACAGATTGTTTATAAAACACTCAGCAAACTGAAGAATGTTATGTTATTTAGCTTATAAAAATTTTTACATTTACATTTAAGAACAAAAATCCCATGATTATTTCCTCCCCACTTACAGTTTAATTTGTGTCTCTTATACCTATTAGGCTCTGTGTCTTCTGTCTCTTTAGCATGATGGTGTTGTTCCCTTTGAATAGAAGCTAATGTTCATTTTATGTGTCAGGTCATAGTACCATCTTGAAAAAGGGCTTTCAGAGAATGACAATGATGTCAAGTACTATAACAATCACGACCATGAGCTACACTTGTTTGAATTTAATAATAATATACATCAAGCGCAGGCTCTGTAGTACAAAATGAGTGAGTCCTGATCCTGATGGCACTTTGACATCTACCTGCAATCATACAAGTACCAGCTTCCATGGATCCCAAGAAAATGCTCATGGCAACACAATCTAACTAGTCTGTGAAGATTTTTAATAAGACTACCAATCCTAGGGGCATGGGGGAGTAAATGTCCCAGTGTTTGAGTCTACAGAGCCACCAGCAAGTGACAAACAATGCAGCCGTCATGGGGTCACTGTGCATCAGACCAAGCAGTCTGGCAGGTTTTGCTGCCAGCGTCATTACTCCAGCTGAATTGAATGGATTAAAAGGGCCATGCCAGAAATATAGTAGAAACTACAAAAACCTCAGCATAAATTGGAGTATGCTTTGTCACCTATCAGTTACTCCCTGTAATGATCTGAGCAGCTCAACAGCCACACTAAGTGCTCAGTAATCTAACAGTGTGTTTCAGTGGTGAGATGGGTGGCTTAGCCTAGAATTTAGTAAGATTTAGGCTAAACTCTTTTGCTACTTAAAATCCATTTAAAAAGTAGTCTGCCTTGCATGTTGAGGAAGTTATTTTGTTGTGCCAAGACCCCTGACCAGGAGTCAAGACCCCCAGTCACCCAGGAGTCACCCAGGGAACCGCCACAGAAGCGGAGACGCCGGAATGTAAAAGCAGCAGGTTTCTTTGTTGCAAGCCTAGGCCTGGGCTCCGTCCTGGCACAGCGGTAGTGAGGGAGAGCCTCTTTCTTTTGGGGGAAGGGGTTCATATAGGAATTCGAACAAAGAAGTAGGGGATAGATAATGATTGGTTGATTTAAATAGTTCTGATTGGCTTGGGGTTTCAGAAGGCAAAGTTGGGGGCAGGAGCTAGGGGCACTCCAGGCAGATGAAGTAATCTCCATTGTCCTTGAAGTGGAGATTCCTCAGTTTCTTATCTAAGCAGGTGGTCGGAGGCCGGAGGCCCACTGCAGTGGAGTGTTTCTGCAATGTCCTTGAAGTGGAGATTCCTCAGAAACTTTAGGGGGAAAGGCAGCAATTGAGCAAGCAAGCAAAGTTTACAGAAGTAAAGGTCAGCACATTACCCAGCTAGTTCTCTAAGTCAGGCCTGGGCTTTTTTACTTAAAATGGTTACATTTGGTCTCTCAATTTAACCTTTGTTAAATTCATTGTTTCTTAACTGTGAAATAGAAGTAAGCTTCACAAGCTGATATGAGAATATAATTGAGATCTTTTCTCAGAGGAAATACACACTTCTCAAATCGTGAAGCACATTCATGCAACAGAGCTGGAGGTGGTCCACATGCAAGGATATCCACATGAATAACCTTTACTACTTAGGGCCTTGTAATGTTTACACAATATATAAGATATTATTTGCTAGAACCTAGGTTATTGAAAGAGAGCAATTACAAAATCAGAGTTATTACTTGTGTTGGTTTATGTATTATCCTAAGGACACACAGATTAATGAATGAGCTTTGAAGTAAACTTACTTGCAGTATTATAGTTGACAGTCACAAATGTCACTTTTCTAATTTTGATTAGAAAGAGGTGAAATGAGAACATGGGATTCGATAGGTATAAACTTACAACACTGTGAAGTCTTAGCAATGGTCATAATATAAACACAAACAGCATATCCTTTTGCTCACATAGCAGAAATTGTACTGCACAGACAATACTGGAAACAAGAAACAGATACAATTTCTTATGGTCCCAAATGGAAGTACAGGTGCCTTAAAGAACACCACTAAAAGTCCTTTAAAAATATAAATTAATCAGGGGCCAGAAATGTAGAGTGCTTGCCTAGTATGCACAAGGCCCTGGGTTTTATCACCAGGACAGTAGGGAGAAAATAAAATCAATAATAAATGAGCCAACCAGATCTACCACTATTCTATATAACACTTATCTAGAATCATTATGCTTGGGCTGTGGCACAGCTTCAGGATGAATTTTATGTTCTATTTGATGTGAATTTCTATGCAGTTTTATGTGGCAGCATTTATGGTTTAATAAAACTTATTCTCTCTATATTGAAGGCTACTATTTTATGGTTATATATTTACAATTTAAAAAGCAAGGGAGGTATATGTATATCTTGCATCATGTAAATAAACTCAACTTACTTACACATTCTTCTGTTTTTCACAATTATGAGTGGGGTCACAATGAGGATTATGCATTGGGGCCAGCATTTCTCCCAGGCACGTGCTAGACAACTTCTTGAGTGACAGACAAGGGACTCCCTGTCTTCAGCTTTACTTATACCTGTATCTTCAAAGTAGTTATAGAACTGCATACACCCATTCAAAACAACCTAATATCATATTGGCCCATCTTCTCCCAGTAATTGGTAATAGAGGCTTTTATCATCTGACACATGTGCCATTCTAAAAAGTATTATTTTGTGTGTGCATGTAGTAAAACATACATGAGGGCTGGAGAGATGGCTTAGTGGTTAAGGCACTTGCCTGTGAATCCTAAGGACCAATGTTCAACTCTGTAGGTCCCACATAAGCCAGATGTACAAGGTGAATCAGGAGTTCGATTTTAGTCACTAGAGGCCCTAGTGCACCAATTCTCTCTCTCTCTCTCTCTCTCTCTCTCTCTCTCTCTCTCTCTCTCTCATTCTCATTTTTGCTTTCTATCTCTCTCATAAAACATACAAAAAAATAAAGTAAAACATGCATGAAATGGAACTTGCTATTCTTATCATGGTTCTGTGTTCAGTTAGCATAAGTAAGTATATTCACAATGAAGTGTGCTTACCACCAACATACATCCATCATCCAAAGGAAGACTCTGTAGCCACTAAACCAGGGCTATCCAGGCTTTATCCCACCAGCTCTCATCTCCCACCATCCTTTGTCCTGCCTCTGTGGATTTGAGTACTCTACATATCTTCTAAGGGGAATTATACAACAGTTGCCCTTTTGTATTTCATTTCATGTATTTTATTACTAATTCAGAAAAAAAAATCAGGTGCAGTGGCATGTGTTGATTTCACTTCCTTTACAAGCATGAGTAACTTCTGTTGTATGTATACAGTGCAGTTTGCAATGGACGTTTGGGTGGTTTATAGTTTTGACCATGTTGCTATTATCACGATGTGCAAAGATCTGTTTGGATCCCTGTTTTAATTTCTTGTGAATACAAACACACAGAGAAGTGAGATTTCTGGACCATAAAACATTTTTATGTTTAGCCTTTTTAGAAACTGCCACGGAATTTTACATATTAGTTGTTTTATTTTATATCTCCAGTTTCTCCATATCCTCACCAACACTTTATAATTTGTAGTGGGAACCGAGTGTTACCTCCCTGCAGCATTGAGAACAACCTTCTCTACGTGATTTTGGCTACTTGTTCCTGTTCTTGTTTTTTTGTTTGTTTGTTTGTTTGTTTTGTTTTTTTTTCAAGTCAGGGTCTCACTGTAGCACAGGCTGACCTGAAGTTCACTTTGTAGTCTCAGGGTGGCCTTGAACTCATGGCAATCCTCCTACCTCTGCCTCCTGAGTGCTGAGATTAAAGAGGCATGCTCCACCACATCGGGCCTTGTTCTTCTGTAAAGAAATTGAAGTCCCATCCTTTTGCTCATTTTTAATTGTGTTTTGCTGTTACAGTAGTATAGAAGGCATAAGCATTGTTTTAACAACTATTGATGATTTTCTCTGGTTTTGGTGATATTAAAATTATTTATATATGTTTGTTAGATTTTCAGGTGTTCTCTTCTGCAAGTTATATGTTATGACCATCTTGACTGGATTAGTTAAACACTTATGTATGTTCAGTTATTGTAAATTTTGATTTCCGTCCTGCAGGATATGTTATGTGATCTTTCCTTTCTCATGGAAGCTTTAAATTTTATCTTTAACTTCATTAATGACAATTTTCAAGCATGTACATACATAATGTATTTTGATGTCATCCCATCTCACATTACTTTCTCAATATCTCAGTATAATAAAATTATCAGCATAGTTTGAGGCATCATCAGTATTTTAGGTGTCACATAATAAGTCTTTTCGTAATCTTGTGTAATAATTACATATTTTTATGTTTTTCTGAAGCCTTAGAACTTTCAACTTAAGTATCTAGCCATTTGAAATTATTCTCTGTTTGAATTCCAATCTATGTGAACAAGAGTTTTTATCTTTTAAAATCAATTATTTTTTTACTATGTAGTTCTGCTTCTGTTATAATACAAATGTCCAAATTAGCACTAGCCTATTCCTGTTATATTTACTGAATTCCATTATTATGTTTTTCATCAATGTGCAACTATAAAAAAATAAAATAACTACTGTGGCAAGAACAGTAAATAGTGGCAGAAAGGGTAAATTACTAATCATTGTCTCTTTTCAATGCAACTTTGAACACATTTGCACATTATTTCTATTATCTTTTGTTGCTGGCACAAAGCACCCATCCAAAAGCAGTTGATGGGAGAAACATTGTTTATTTTGGCTTACACACTGGAGGAGAAGCTCCATGTTAGTAGGAAACAATGGCATGAGCAGAGGGTGGACATCACTTCATGGCCAACATTAGATGGACAACAGCAGCAGAAAGTGAGCTAAATACTGAAAAGAGGAGTTGGCTGTAACACCCATAAGCCTGCCCCAATAACACACCTCCTCCACGAGGCTCCAATTCCCAAATGCCACCCTGTTAACTTTTGTCTTTTCATGGGTGAGTTAAGATCATTAATATTAAAGGTTATGACTGTGAGGTTAAATTTAATCCCTGCCATGATGGGGTGCTTTCTAGGGTTTGATACTTTTTGTGCTTTGTACTTTTTTGAGCCTACTCTTGTTTTGTTATTGTGATCTTTTTGTAAGCTCTTGAGAGTGATTGTTTGACTATTCTGTGTGAATTATTCCCTGAAAGTATTCTCCATAGGTTTGGCTTTGTGTTAATATAATCATAGAATTGACTTTTTCATAGATAGTTTTCCTCTCACCATCTATTATGAAGCATACTTTCACTGGGCACAGTAGTTTGGGTTGAAAGCCATAGTTTTTTAGACTTTGAAGTGTTCCATTCCAGTACCTGCTGGCTTCATGTTTTCTATTGAGAAATTTAAAGTAATTCGAATGGGATGATCTTTGCATGTAGTGAGTTGTTTCTCTCTTGCTTCTTTTAACATTCTCTCTTTGTTTTTGTTGTTAAGAGTTTTAACCATGATGTGCCTTGGAGAGTTTCTTCTTTGGTACAGTCTGTTTGGTGTTCTGTGGGCTTCTTGTGTCTGTATGAGCCTCTCTTTTGAGAGATTGGGGAAATTTTCTTCAATAATTTTGTTGAATACATTCTCTATGCCTCTGGCCACCATTTGGAGTACCCATGAACTGGGTGTTTGGTCATATTCGGATACCGCATACTTCCCTCATGTTCTGTTCACATGATTTTTTGAACTTAGCAAAGTTTTTGGATTCCTGATATGTTTCTTTTGTCTTATCTTCCAGCTCAAAGGTTCTGTCCTCCAAAGGAGTAGCTCTGTCAGTGAGGGGTTCTAGAGAGGTTTTTAAAAGCTTTATTTGATTTTTGTTTTTGTTGTGTTTTTTGCATCATGTCCATGTCTTTTTTGAAGTACAATTTCAGTTCAAGATCTGATTTTCTTGATGTTTCCTGGAATTCATGCTTCCATTTAATCATGTCTTCATTAAGCTTAATCAGCTGATTATTGAGATTCTCTATTTTTGACTCATACTTAATTCATTTATGTGTCTTTGTAGCTTCTCTGATTTCTTCAATAAAGTTAAGCCTAGTGACACAAGCTGAATGTCCTAAGAGATGATTCTGCTCCATTTCATTTCTGCAATTTTTGGTTTTTTGATCCTTTACTTCAAGTTCAGTAATTCTTTTGATTCTTTTTGTTATTGTGTTTTCATTTTGTTATTCAATTTTTGTTGTTTTCTCTATGATTTCATTGGAGGCTTCCATTGTAGGACTAGGCATCCTTAGTGGAGATCTGTCAGTTTTCTGACTTTTTATTTATTTATTTATTTTTATTAACAACATATTTTGTATGGGTACATCAGGTGTTGGTTCTTTCTTGTCATCATCTCTGTCCCCATTCTGCTGGGGACCCTCTTCCATGGATTTCAGGTATTCCCCATGGGGCTGTAGCTTATTCATTGTGGAACAGAGGTCAACTTTTTTTGTGTGGGGTGGGGGATGCTACTGGACATGATGTTTCACCCTATGGCTCTTACAATCTTTCCACTCCATTTTCCACAAAATTCCCTGAGCCATGTTGGATGAGTTTTAAGTTTACTTCAGTGATGAGTTCTTAGGGGCCTCTGGATCTCTGCTTTGGTAAGTGTTGAGTATCCACAGGCTCTGTCTCCATCACCCTGGTGCTGAGCGTCAAGTTCGGCATGGAAGAAACACTCTCGCTTTTCTCCCCAATTCCTCTGTGGTTTTATCTGTGGCGTGGCTGAAGTGTGAGGGTTAGTTTATATCCTTGGGTCTTGCTACCTCATGAACAAGAACAGATACTCCAACAGAGAGTGAGTAAACATAGTTTAAGTGGAATAAGCATTGTTAATTTAGGGAGAATTTGATGTATGTAACATCTCTTTTTGCCAAAGACTAGTGAGAGCTTGATACTGGATAGCAAAATATTTGTCTTCATAGGATTCTGATCTGGTTCCCAATTCAAGACATGGATTCCTTTACACTGAGTGGATCTCTTAACCAATCAAAAAGCTATTAGTTAGCCACCAAAGCTGTGTTCTACTATTGCACTGGCATGTGCATCCTGTCTGGGTGTTTGTTCCTGAGTAGCTTAGACCTCTGGTTGCTCAGACTTTGTTGGCTACTTTCCCCCAGTAGCTCATGTAGTGCTTTCCAGCACTAGATGGGTAACTCTCTGGTGACTGGCTCTCTTCCAGATTATAGCCAGGTCCCTTCATGCTCTGTGTTGGAAGCATATTGTGTCTTCACCAACAAGGTCTTTTGCCTCAGGCTGGTAGTAAGGGTTATTTTTTGTTGTTGTTGTTGTTTGTTTGTTTGTTTGTTTTATTTTTGTTTGTTTGTTTGCATTGTGGTCTACCCATCTAAGGATAAAGTCTTTTTTATGGAGGAGGAAGCAAGTATTTGTCTTACAAGATCTTACAAGGATCTTCAATGAGTATTCTGTTTTAAATGTGAACCAGATTGGAGTAGGATGGAGTTATAACTACAGATGTGCAGATTGTGGAGACTGCAAGTACATCAAAGAACTTGGGAACTGGGATTCTGGCTTACTCATTCCACTTGCATGCACACTTCAGCACAGGGGAACCAAGGGTTGGAGAATCAGGAACCAGGAAGCTGGGGAGCCAGGGGCAAGAGGCCAGCTCCCACAGTTGCCCAGACACCCTCTCACTCAGGTGAACAGGGATTTGGGAACCCATGCCAGGTCAATCAGGAAGCTGAGGCAAAAGACCTGCTTCTACAGCACACACACACACACACACACACACACACACATGCAGGGTCAAGGACACCCCAAGGCAGGAGCAGCAGTACCTGGTCCAGGGAACTGCAAGGTGGGGAACAAACCAGGTCTGACCTACTCACTCTGTGTTCGCATCATCTGGAGCAAGAGATCAGGCAGTTGGAAACTGAAGGATGGCTAATAAGGAAGGCAGAGCGAAAGGCCTACTTCAACAGCAAGCATGCAGGGTTCAGGCATCCCCAAGCCAGGACCAGAGGTACCAGAACCAGGGAACTGAGAGATTGGAAAGAAACCAGTAGCTCTGGCCCACCTGGTTCTTAAAATTTGCCATTAAATTTGATCTCGAGGGCTGGAGAGATGACTTAGTGGTTAAGCGCTTGCCTGTGAAGCCTAAGGACCCTGGTTCGATGCTTGATTCCCCAGGACCCACGTTAGCCAGATGCACAAGTGGGCACACGTGTCTGGAGTTCATTTGCAGTGGCTGGAAGCCCTGGTACGCCCATTCTCTCTCTCTGTCTCTCTCTCTCTGCCTCTTCCTCTCTCTGTCTGTCACTCTCAAATAAATAAATAAAAACAATTTTTTTTTAAATTTGATCTTGAATGATGTAATAACAAGGACAGAGAACAAAAAAAATTTTTTTTTGGTTTTTCAAGGTAGGGTCTCACTCTAGCCCAGGCTCACCTGAGATTCACTATGGAGTCTCAGGGTGGCCTCGAACTCATGGCAATCCTCCTACCTCTGCCTCCCAAGTGCTGGGATTAAAGGTGTGCACCACCATGCCTGGCTAAAAGTTTTGTTATAAAGTTAAAGACGTTAAACCTTATTCTTAATGTACAGAATGTTTGCTCATTTTAAATGTTTTTATTATTGTTATTGTTATTATCAACAACATATTTCATATGGATACATTGTGTGTTAGTACCCTCTTTTCCCCCATCCTTGGCCCCATTCCATTGGGGACACACCTAAGTGGGATTGGAGGTATTCACTATGGGGTTGTGGTTTGTGTGTTGTGGGAGCAGCAGTCAGTTATTTGGGGGGTTTAGGAATGCAGCTGGTCATAGTGTCTCAACCTGTGGCTTTTACAATCTTTCTTCTTCCTCTTCCACAAAATTCCTTGTGCCACAGTGGGTAAGTTTTAAATCTACTTCAGTGGTGAGCTCTTAGGAGCCTCTGGATCTCTGCTTTGGTAGATGTTGAGTATCCTCAGGGTCTGTCTCCTACACCCAGGCACTGATTATAAGGTTTAGCATGGAAGCAACACTCATGCTTATCTCCCCAAATCCTCTGTGGTTTCATCTGTGGCTTTGCGAGGGGTAGTTTATCTCCTCTAGTCTCATTATCTTCTGAAATGCTCATTTTTTTAAATCACCAGTGGGGTTTCAATGTTACTAACTGCCTTCCTACCACTACTGAATATGTTCTTTATGTAGTTTTTCCTTTAATGTTAAGATTTACATTAATGAATTTTCTATTTTTTACAAGTACATTTAATATTTTCACTTCTTTAAGATATTCTTGAATTTACTTTTAATAAATTCATGAAATTTTCCATTATATTTATTATAGTAAACCTGCAATTTCACTTCACAGTTACATTACACTCAGCAAGTGAGTTGTAAATCTTCTATTTGATTATGTAGAGTTTCATAGAGTTAAGTCTCATAAATTCCTTGATATGTGATTGCCTATAAAATCAACCAAGTTCAAAAGTTTGGACAGGCAAATTTTTAGCAACTTTGGAAATTATCCTTTTTAATATTTGTCAGAAAGTATTTTTTTTGCGGGGGAGGCTGGCAAGATGGCTTACTGGCTAAGGTATTTGCCTACAAAGCCTAAGGACCCATATACAACTATCCAGATCCTATGTAAGCCAGATGCACAAAGGTGAGGCAAGCACACAATTGCACATGTCCACTAGGTGGTGCAAGCATCTGGAGTTCAATTGCAGTGGTTGAGTGGTTGAGAGAACATCAATGCTCTCCCACCAAAAAAAAAAAAAAAAAAAAAAATGTATTTTTATTATCTTTCAAAGAAATAGGTATTTTCCATGAGCTTTCAAACTTAATGGCAGAAATTACTTTGTAGGTATTTTACCATTTTTAGTTTTACTTTCATGTTTTTTTGAATTTCCCCTTTATACATTATTTTCTAAAGACTTGTATTTACTCTTGCTGACTAGTAAATTCACTTTGTTTGTGTGATTAAGTTTTTACAGAACTGAGGTTTGAATTTGATAATCTTGTTCTATATTTTTGGTTATTTTTTTATTTTTTGTTTATTTTATTTATTTATTTATTCATTTATTTATTTATTTATTTTTACAGTCAGTTTGGTACCATTATTAGGCTCATCCGTGACCTACCCCCTCCCCTTCGCCCCTCCTTTTTGAGGTATACGGGTCATGCATTGTGGAGTTAGCCCACAGTTATGGGTAAGCTAAATGTCTCTGCATATCATGACCCAACATGGGGCTCTGACATTCTTTCCGCCCCTCCTCCGCAAAATTTCCCTGAGCCATGTTGGGTTCATTTTTGGTCTGCTTCAGTGATGAGGTGTTGAGGGCCTCTGAGGCTCTGGCTCTCTGATTTGGTAGGAGTTGATTTTTCTCTGTGCTGATCTCCTTTCCCCTTGTGCTGGTATCCGGTTCATCAGGAAAACAGCCCCCTTGCTTGTTTCGCCAATTTTTCTTAGCTTCAACCAGAGCCCTTTTGAGGTATGATGGGGTGGCTCTCTCCTTAGGATCTACATCTATCTGAAAAAGAGAATCAGATTCTCCAACGGAGAGTAAGTTAGCATCAGGACAAATGAGATAACCCTTTTTTTTGTAGAGAATTTAATAGGTGTGGGCCCTCTTGTAGCCCACAATTGATGGTAGCTTGATATTGGAGAGTGGGCTTATGTTTGGATATGGTTCTGACTTGTTTCCCAGCTCCAGCTATGGGTCCCATACCAGTGAGGGGATCAGTTAGCCAAATTGAGAGCAGTTGGTTCCCCACCATGGCTTTGTGCCACTACTGCACTTGTGTGGGCATCACAACAAGTTATTTGCTGCTAAGTAGGTTAGACCATGCGTTGCTTTGACAGATATTGGTCACTTTCCCCCAGTCGCCCATGTAGCACCTTCTGGCACTAGACACGCTGACTGTCTGGGGACTGACTCTCTTCCAACTTCCAGCCATGCCATTCTAATTTGCATGTCAATCACATAAGGTGTCTTCAGAAGTAGGGTCTTACCACTAGCCTTTGGTGGGTCATCAAGTACTCTGACAGAAATCTGTCTGTCTTTTAGGAAACCTTGTAGGTCTCTCTGATCAAAAGCTCATTGTGGATGATAGCCCCATGCTGGTTCTGGGAGTTACAGGTCAGTGCCCACTAAGAAAATGAGGAAAAAGATAACTAATATTCTAGAGTTAGAGATAAGAGAGAGAGAGAGAGAGAGGAAATAAGGGAGGGAAGATGTAGAAGATTAAGGTTAGTCTTGATCTTAGCCTCTCCAGTCTTGTGGTTCAGGTGTTCCCTGTAAGGGCCTGGTGAAGGATCAACCATTTGGTCTGTCTTTTAGTAAGTAGAAAATTATGGTACCATTGCCATTTGGGTCTAGATTTGTGTTTCCCACCCCTTTGATGCCCTCCCCTCCCTCCCCTGGAACAGATCATTCTCAGTGAACTTACCCAATCACAGAAAAAAAATCGCCACATAGTCTCACTCATCTACAGCACCTAAACTTAATCTACCCAAGATACCTTACATACCCAGCGAGCACCTCCTTGGTTATTTTTTTATATACTTACCTCTGTTATGACCTTTATTCTTTTTGTTTCTTTTTTCTCAAAACTCATCCTAACTTCTTGAGTTTGGGCTTTTTATTTAAATGCAAAGTAGAAAAGACCATCTCATTCCCTCATTACACAGCAAGAATCAAGATCCTAGTCAGCAATACACAGCAAAGCATTCTTCTTGAAATTGACAATGGACAGAAACTCATCTGGGAGTTTTAACCTCATGAGGTTAAATGTTCTGTGCCTTTTCCCATTTGGAGTCTTGTAGTGTGTGAGATTAAATGTACTGGGTAGTCTCAAATCAATCTCTTTCATATTATATGAACTTGATAAGCATCTTTAAGAATGTTTTGTATTTTCATTAATGCAAAAAATATACCTGTTCCTTTACCATAGTTAAGGTATTTTTTGGTAAATGGGATGAAAAGTCTTGCCTTCATTGGTACAGCTATATTTTACATAGAAACAAAGAAAGAAAGAAAGAAAGAAAGAGAAAGAGAGAGAGAAGAGAAGGAGGAAGGAAGGAAAGAGTGAAATTTTTATCTTCAGTAGTTTTTAAACCCCAAGGGACAAAAAGTGCTCTATGAAATAATAAAGAATAAATTATAGGAAAACCAAAAAAATTATAAAACTCCATTCATTTTAGAATTCTGTCAATGATTTTTAATACATGTTAGTGTATGAAAGTCTGATAAATTTTATAGAAGATGAAACAAAACAAAGTTAAGCACTGTATGTCAAAGATGCTGAACAGAAAAGACTTTATGAAACACTCTTCCACCTTAATGATCCAGGCTCATATTTGCCTCCACTGTTTCTATAATTGCAGAAATGACCAAAAATATAGTATATTTAGTTTCTACTAAATGATTGAATAAATTGAGAACTAAACAAATAGATGTGCTCAGTCTAGAGCTAGTCACCTATGCAACACTTACAGCAGTCATGGATTATGGCATCTCCCTGAAACATATGGATAATTGGCTTTTGAAAACAAAATGGCAACCACTGTTCTCTGTGAGAAAGTCTCAGAGAGAAGGACTTAATTTGAGCCAACTTTGCCTATTTATTCTTCCCAAGTATACTACACAGGAACATTACCCCATGTAAGGATGTGGAGAAAAATCAGGTGTTACCAAATGTGGCTACTTGAACATCAAAGATAACATTATAGTTGAGGAAGAAGACATTACAAAAGCCCATTTCCAACTCTCTAAGAATTCCTCTTGTTTCCTCTGCAGCACTTGTGTCTTCAAGATAAGGAACTCATGGGCTGGGCATGGTGGCACATACCTTTAATCTCAGCACTCAGCACTGGGGAGGCAAAAGTGAGACGTTCATTGTGAGTTTGTGGCCAGCTGAGACTACGTAGTGAATTCTAGGTCAGCCTGAGCTACAGCAAAGACCCTACCTCAGAAAACCAACCAAACAAACAAACGAAAGAAAAAGTAAGAAAAGAGAACTCATTATATCACTTGTTCTGACTACTTGTTTCCATGAAAGAAGATCGAACACAGGGTAGGCATCTTAATTAAACTTAACAAGGACGAATGCCTACCTGACCAATGCTCAGTGTTAACACATCTCCAGGATTGCATCTTGTGTTCACATGGGGAAGCCTAAAGATCTGCACATCAAGATTTCCATACATTTTGAACCTGTACATTTCACTAGCTTGTTTTTTTTTTTAATTTTCTTTTCAAATCCAAAAGGTTTGCAAGAAATCGGACATACAACCTGTTTTACTCTTTAAGTCTCTGGCACAATTTCTCAAGAGGAAAGCAAAGCAGTGCTACATTCAAGGTGGATCTTTTTATCTCATAGCTGGGAAAGATCATGCCTATCTGTAACTGTAGTCCTGTGGGGACCAGAGACTAGAGAATATGAGGGATGTGCAAAAATGGTGAGCTCCAGAATCAGTGAGCCTCTGTTATAAGGAAATAGGTAGATGAGCAAAGAAGGAGGAACCCTAACATTGTTCTTTGGTTTCGGGTGCATCGGCATATGGGCATACACTTATTTAAACCATGCTACATATACTACACACACACACACATATGTTAAAAAAATTAGAAAAATATTACATGGTGATAAGGCTGGGACTTTGACCTTAGACTACTGAGAATCTACTCTTTGACTACCTTTTGGCCTTGTTAAGGTTAATCTTCATCTTCATATGTACACTGTTGATCTGTACAAGAAGTATTTTTTTATAATCAGTAAATTTCTTATTATAAAATTGAGCATAGTCTTCATTTGTTTCAATTTGGAATTCATTAAATACCACATTTATAGACTTAAAAACTGATCATATATATAAATATATATATATATATATATATTTGAAGAATGTCAGTGTTACTTCAGGGTCCAGTAGCTTATAAGTGATAAAATTTATTAAAATTTACAAGTTGTCATGAAATAATACCTGTTATATCTAAGAAGTATAGGCTAACTTACATTCTGTTCTCAAGGGATTGTGATCTGATGGTTAAGAGAAATGTTAGGAGTTATATCTTCTAGATATACAAAACACCTTCTTTGATTATAAACATAGTAGTTATCCTAGTCCACAAAGTGCCCCATTTTCATTTTGCATTTAAAAAGATACAAAAAGTCATTTTCTTGATATGTTACTAAGACTTAAGTCTTTAATTTTATTTTCAGACAAGCATAGGCTTCAAATGGATAATACATGTGAACAACTTTGACCATTTCATATATAGAAATGCATATAAACATGTAGCACAAAAGTTCTCTAAGTCTGCATTTATAGTTGCATTGAGATTAAAAATGGTTATGAATAACAACATTGTCTAATATATATAAATGTGACCCATAAATGCAGCCATACACACACACACACACACACACACACACATATATATGTAAACATTATTAATTCAGTAGACTGATGACTTAGTTCTCAATCAAATCAGCATCAATCATAATTTTTGCCTATTAAGTAGAGATTTTTTTCATGTAAAAAATGACTAAAACTCACATAAAGGGGGCTGGAGAGATAGCTTAGCGGTTAAGCACTTGCCTGTGAAGCCTAAGGACCCCGGTTCCAGGCTAGACTCCCCAGGACCCACGTTAGCCAGATGCACAAGGAGGCGCACGCGTCTGGAGTTCATTTGCAGTGGTTGGAGGCCCTGGCGCGCCCATTCTCTCTCCCTCTCTCTATCTGCCTCTTTCTCTCTCTGTCTGTCGCTCTCAAATAAATAAATAAAATAACAAAAAAAATTTTTTTTAAAAACTCACATAAGGAGAGTTTAAATTTCATTGTGAGAAACAAGTGAAAAATATAAAACAATATATTAATTCATATTACTTCATTAAAACAATACATAAGAACCAAAAGCATAGTTGGGTATGGTGGCATGTGCTGGTAATGCTAGTATTCAGGAGGTTAAGTACAAGGATTGAAAGTTCAAGACTAGTCTGGACCATGTGGTATGACTCAGAGAGTCAGAGAGAGAAACAGAATCAGAGAGTGAGGGAGGAAAAAGAAGGGAGGAGGGAAGCAATATCCAACACATTACCTTCTCCCATTGAGTTCTACAATTTATGAAGTCCTAAGTCTTCAGCAGGATTGAAGAAAGCACTGGCTGTCTGGATGAATAGTGGAAAGCCCCAGGTCCTGCCCAATGAAAATGGATCCCAGACTAAAGGCAGAACACTCACAATATTCCCACAACAATGGCAGTGCATTTACATTTGGCCAAGCACATGATCTAAATTGCCGAAATCAATTTCTCAACTATGAAATCTACCTTATGACAGCCAACAACAATGACAAAATAAAATCAGATGCACTGTAATATTTTATATATCTAAAAATACTTTCAAAAGTGATTCATATATATGCCTACATAGTATATTATACAGTAAATATATTTACACTTATGAAAAAATTCTAGAGTTATATAATTACAAAGCCTAAAAGTTAAGAACATGTCTTAATGTGAAACTAATTTGTCTCAATCATCTTAACCCATTTTTACTTTTCTGCCTCAACTTCTTTTAAATATTTGTGTTTTTATTTTATAATTTTTGTTATCAATTAGCTGCTTATGGTTCTATGTCTTGACATCAGTTTTAAGCCATATTTGATTAATGCCTTCATGCAAATCGAAAGTTGGAGGATTTACTTGCTATGAAAACTGATTCACTGGCTTCAGTAACTGCAGCATGGCTCCAGTTAGTGATAAGTAGATGAGGATTTAGCCTTGGTTTCACGGAGGGAAAAACACTTGCTGATGTCTACCACATAGTCCTACCATGGCCAATTTTACAGTCTCAAGGAATTGGCTGGAAAAGTTTCAAAACTGTTATCAGTTTGTTCAAGTAATGAGCCCATTCCAGTGCATCACTAAGGCACTGTTGGTTATGCTTTCAAAAGTAATCAATAACATTAACATGTTTCTTCAGCCCTTTGTTTTCTTTCACATTGGGGCTTCATTCAATGAACACTGTCCAAGTACTATATGACATAGAAAGCATAAAACACAGCAAACAGATAAAGTCACTCACCTCTTGCTTACTAAGAAGCCGGAAGCCGTGTGAAAGTCCCAATGTCACAGTGCTGGCAGGTACTATGCTACAAAGTCCTAGTATCAAGATTACTGGTATTCTCATTTATTCCATCAAAGTGCTGAGAAGCATGAACCATCTTCATGTGATTCATACTTAAGAGACAGTGTTCTTCATCACATCTTTAGCTCTTTAGTTTTATGTTGAATTTGATATTTTTTAAGGATTTCTAATTGTGTTTTTCATGTGCTATGTATCTCTTAGTAAATGGTTAGCTTGTGTTGACCATAGTCCCAAAGTTATGAACATTTCCTATCAGGGTGGTTTTTGTCACCCATCTTTATACAAGAACATCCGCACAGAATCTTTACTCTTCTCAACCGATCTCAATCATTCTTTTCTCCTCTGTCTTTCTTTCTCTCTCTCTCTCTCTCTCTCTCTCTCTCTCTCTCTCTCTCACACACACACACACACCCATCATTATCATCATCATCATATTTGTTACAACTGTATCCCTGGCCAATTCCAACCCTTCATCTATGCTGTGCTATAATTGATCATCTCACAGTGGCTACAGAAACAAAGCTGCACTAAGTAGTCTTCCTCCAATGCCATGACTCATTTAAAATGACCATGAAAGACTGGAGCTCACTCCTGTCTTATCCCCACCCGTGCCCATCATCTTAAGTCTCCTCACATTTCATACCTCTTAGGCTATCTCACAGCTTTTAATTTGAGAAAATCAACTTTCCTATATATTTATCAGCCAACAAAAAACTCACTATGTTTTTATGATTTACTTGTTAGTGCATATGTGTGTGCACCTGTGTCATGCAGCACGGGAGAATGAGTGCCACAGTGCACATGTGGAAGTCAGAAGACAGCTTTTTGATTCAGTCTCTCTCTTCCACCTCAGTTGAGGCAGTGTTCCTCTCAGTCTTGCTCTGCTTTTGTATTTTTATGCTGTGCTCCTGGAAATTTTCCAGAAAATTCTGTCTCTACTTCCCATCTTTCTGTCAAAGTGCTGTGATTACAAAAACCCTGCAGTGGCTTCTGGCTTTTTACTTGGGGCCTGGGGATCAAAGTGGGTACTGAGGCTTGAGCAGTGAGCACCTTATCCACTGAGCCAGCTCCCCAGCACAATCTGTCTTAATTAAATGCACATATTTAGCCTTTCACTCTGTTGAACTGGGCACTGAATCTCAGTCCCTGGACTGTAGTCAAAGATTGTATTACTGGATTGCTCTCCAGTATTCTTGAATTACTAAATTTTCCTTTCTCATGAATTATTATCAATATGGTAGGATCATGTTGCAAATGTAAACATTTCATCTTAAATTATGCAATTCAGATAGTGGTATACTGGCCCAAAGATAGAAAAAAGTACAGTCATTATTAAAAACAGTTTGTCCAAACATAATTGTTTCCATTTTCATTTGTTAAATAATAGAGAAAAATGGTTTGCATTTAACATACATTAGTGACAAAAATTTGAATGAAACAATTTTAAAAAGATAACACATAAATCGGAAGGACATTCAAGTCTAGGACTAAATATCCTAAAGGTATGCAATACCCATGAAGAAAAATATCAGTGTTAATATGACTGAGAGAAATTAAATAATTGGGCAAGAGTCCTTGAAATGGATTTGTGTTTGTGTTGGAAATTTGTGAGTATATTCTAAATAGAGAATAAACAAGATGATACTGAAGAAAAGAGAAGTTCAAAGGACATAAGCAGTGTGGTATAAAATCAAGGATGGATACATATTTATGGACCAGAATAAGGAGTTCCAAAACAGGCTCACATGTGTGTGAAATCTTGGCTTATGACAAAAGTATACCTACAAAATAACAGACAAATAAGCAGGCTTATAAATAATTGACTTAAGGTAATTAAAATAATCCACATTAGCTCCAACACATACCATTCATAAATTCAATTCTACATGTGTATATAAACTAAAATAATAAAATTTCTGGATGAAAATATAAGAAAAATTTCATGTATGCCCAATTGGCAATGATTTCTTAAAAATTCCACACAAGAACAAGCACACAGAAAAGGGTTCAGAGATTAGATTATGATTCAAGAAAGGACAAAACACAGTGATAAAAGTTATCTACAAAATGCATGACTATCACAGAAGTTACATATGAAATATAAAAGTAAACCTTCTACCTCAGTGGCAGAAAGATAACAGGTGAGAGACATAGGCCAAATGTTGATAAGATTTCATTTCATTCCCAATTAACTTTTACCACAAAATAAAATTTAAAGAGAAATTTTAACTATTGCTAGAGATTAAATATTTTATACAAACCAATCTGATGCTTCCATTTATATCCATGACAATATTCTAAATTTTAATGACCTCCACCTATTGTTACAGTTTTCAAAATTACCATTGAAAAAATATTGGTCCTATTTCATTGGCTCTCTCTGACTTTCCCTACATGATTAAATTTCCATTCTACATGAAACACATTTGTAATTCATTTTTTAACTTTTTTTATTTTTTGAGAGAGAAAGAATGTGAACGAAAGGGCCTCTTCCCACTGAAAATGAACTCTAGACTCATGTACCACTTTAATGCATAAAGCCATAAAAATTACATATAAGAGTAAAGGGTAACATGTAGTGTTTCAACACCTGTATATATTACTTAATACTTAAATTAGGTTATACTAATTTTGTTTCCCAACATTTGTCATTTATTTGCAGTGATTTCTTTTTTTACTTTTCTATATTTTTGAGTTGCTATCACAGTAAGGTGATAATAATGTGCTTTACCTGTAGTCACCTTACTGTACAGTAGCATTGTAGAATTTCTTCCTCCTATCTAACTATTACTAAGTACCCACTGGTCAAAATCTTACTCTTTCTTCCCCATATAAGCTCTAGCCTCCAGGAAACATAATTCTACTTCTAAAATCTATTACACCAAAATTTTAAGATTCCATATATAAGATCACATGGTACTTTTCTTTCCAGAGTTTTCCCTAGTAGATTTCTGTTTTTATTCATGTTGTACAAGTGAAAAGATCTTGTTTTCAAAGAATTAACTTCTTTTTCTTGCTCTTTTATTTGCTGAATGCTTATTTTCTTACCAGGTCAGATTTTCTGTCAGAATAACTTTGTCTTTCTCTTCCGCAATGAAGTCTTCTCTTGAGTCGCAGGTAGGAAAGCAAGTACCAGGATCAACTCAGATCTTGCAGTGCCCTGCAATCAACTGCTCACAAGCAGAAGAGGAGGAAGAGCACAGGATTGAATGGAGAAAGAAGTAGATCTAGAGAACAGAGTTAAATATAAACTTCATTGGCTATGGGCAGTTCTGGAGACAAAGTGATCATTTGAGAGTTCCCAAGTGGACTGACATTGCCAGCTATACATGATTTCACTGACAGCTACCTTGGGAATGACTGTTACCTTAGCTAATATATTATCTGCAGCTGGCATCTGAAAGCTGAAGTCTGCAGGCCATGCATCCTTCCCTGGAGGTACCATGTCTAGAAAGTTCCTTTCATTGTTCTCCACATATGTGCCTGGTGAACCCTTTGGGTTCCTTTATTTTTCTTAAAGTCCATTAATTATACAATAGAGGTTGTTAGCCAAGAACAAAATCTAAACTTCTTTCTTCTTTATTTATAACAAACATTGTTAAAATGTCTATCTAAGGCTGACAAGGTGGCTCAGCAGTTAAAGGCACTTGCTTGCAAAGCCTGATGGCCTGTGTTCAAGTCCCTAGTACCCACATAAAGCAAGATGCACAAAGTATCACATGCATCTGAAGTTTGTTTACAGTGGAAGAATGCCCTGGCAGGTGTATACTCCCTCTCTTTTTCTTTATCAGCTAAATTAGTAAATAAATATTTTGAAAAATCCTATTCATCAATGTCTAGCCTGTGTCCTCTCTTGTGCTATAGACTGAGTACAGTAATTGCAACAGGCACATTATGATTTTCAAAGCTTAAATATTTACATTTTTACTATCTTCTGGAGCAACTTTAGCAAATCTTGTTTTGCCTAGGTTTTGTCATTCCTTTATGACTATAACATCTTCCCTAAGTGGGTTTGATAACAATGGCACCATTTGATTTGATTGAGCATATATCATTCAATTGTCCCAGGGTTCTGAATAGTTAGCTTCTTACCTACTGGGAGGTCTGCATAAACAGAATTACCTGAAGAACAATTTCCCACAGGTGAGTCCTTTGGAATCCATCAGGAAATAGGCCTCTCCTAATGGCATAAATTTCGAAATGCAATCTTGTAACTGAAATCAGTTTCTTTTGAGAAATGCTTTGTGATTTTAGTCTTGGAATAAATGTCCAACTTCATTTTCCTGTGCGAATGTGTGAAATATGGTGAAAATTTTGAGTTGGTAAACAGCAAAAGCTACTACAGATATATTTGGTAATGTCTGCTCTTCTAACTCCATCCTATTCTAAATCCAATTTGTCCCTTCCAGGTCCCCCTACAGTACCTTCCTATCTGCTTTACTCACCTTTTGAAAACTCTTGTTACACATCCTTATCAGCCTTCTCCCATCTATTGATAACCTCCCTACGCTGTTCTATCCTAATTGATCTGAATTGGTATTGTGTACTATCCCATGATTGGAGGTTGCAGGTGAATGCTGGAACTTCATCTGAAAGACAATAGAATGTTTTTATTTTCTTTACTTTCAAATGGTTATGCCATTTTAATAAAATTCTATATACGTAAGGTACATATCATGCTATTTTGGTAATAATCTATATAGAAAATTGCTTAATACATTCAAAGTAATTAACATAGCTGTATTCTCATGTAGTTGCCATTTTCTGTTTTGACTTGAGCACCTGAAATTTATCAAAACTCCAGTGTATCATTCAACATTATTGACAATAGCCATTATGTTTAGCTTATCTTATTTTAGATAAATATACTTTTTCTTCTTTCTTTCTTTTTATTAGTTTTGTACTCAGTGTATACAGTCAAGTTGGTACCATCAATAACCACCTCCCTGTCCTTCCCCCTTTACAGGGACCTTCCTCATTGGGGAATATGGGTCGTGCATTGTGGGTTTAGCCATCAGTTATGGGTAGGAAGCAATGACTGTGTATAATGACCCAATGTGTGGCTCTGATATTCTTTCTGCCCCCTCTTCTGCAAATTCTCCTGAGCTATGTTGGGTTCATTTTAGGTTTGCTTCAGTAATAAGGTCTTGGGAGCCTCTGTGTCTCTGAATCTCTGGTTTGATAGGGGTTGAGTGTTCTCTGTCTGTATCTCCTATACCCTTGTGCTGATACCAGATTTACCAAGAATACAGCACTCTTACTCATTTTCCCAATTATTCTTTGTTTCAGTTGGGGCCCTTTTGAGGTGTGATGACCTGGTTCTCTCCTTAGAATCTACATCCATCTGAAAAAGAGAAGCAAATTCTCCAACAGTGAGTGAAGTTAGTGCCACATAAATGGGATACCTTTGTTTTTTAGAGAGAATTTAGTAAGTGTAGGCTCTCTTGTAGCCCACAATTGGTGGGAGCTTGGTAATGTAGAAGGGGCTTGTTTTTGGATATGGTTCTGACTTGATTCCCAGCTCCAGCTTTGGGATCTGTTCCACTGAGCAGATCAGTCAGCCAAATCAAGAGCAGTTGGTTTCCCACCATGAGAAGCAATAGCAGTGTGCTGCTATTGCACTTGGGTGAGCATCATGTCAGGTTATTTGCTGCTGAGTAGTTTAGACCATGAAGTGCTTGGACGGATATTGGTCATTTTCCCCCAGTCGCTCATGTACCAACTTCTGAAACTAGATGAACTAACTGTTTGGGGACTGACTCTCTCCAGATTCCAGCCAGGTCACTTCGTGTTCCGTACCAACAGCATATGGTGTCTTCAGCACTAGGGTCTTACCACTAACCTTTGATGGGCCATGAAGTACTATGATAGAAATCTGTCTTCTTTTGGGAAACCTGATAAAGAGTTCATTGTGGATGATAGCTACATGCTGGTACTGGGAAATACAGATAAGCACCCAAGAAGAGAAGGAAGAAAAAGATAAGTAATATAAATGGGATAGAGAGAAGGGACAGAGAGAGAGAAAGAGAAACAGGAGGAAATTGAGGTCAGTCTTCATTGTACCCTCTCCATGGCCTGGTGAAGGTTCAACCATTTAGTCTGTCTTTTTAGATGTAGAATGTTTTTTTCAGATGTAGAATTTTGGGGTACCGTTGCCATTTGGGTCCAGTTTTGTGTCCCCCACTTCCACCCTTGCCCTCCCCTCCCTCCCAATCCACACTATTGTCTGGTCCTCGAGATGCTTGTTAGGTATGTCAGCATCTCAGGTAGGTTCAGGTTAGGAGCCATAGATGAGTGAGAATATGTGGCAATTATCTTTCTGTGATTGGGTGAATTCACTGAGAATGATCTGTTCCAGGTTCAACCATTTTTCTTCAAATTTCATTGTGTTGTTTTTCCTTACTGCTGTGTATAATTCCATTTTGGTTATCCATTCATCTAATGATGGACATCAGGGTTGATTCAAGCTCCTAGCTATTACAAATTGAGCATCTATAAACATGGTTGAGCAAATCCCTCTGAGCTGAGGCAAGGAGCTTTTAGGATAAATGCCCAGTAAAGGAATAACTGTCTCTGTTGGTAACTCTACAGTCAACTTTTTTAGGAGTCTCCATATTGCTTTCCAAAATGGTTGTACCATCTTCCATTCCCTCCAACAGTGGATGAGTGTTCCTATTTCTCCACATCCTCACCAGCATTTATTTTCATTTGATATTTTAATGTTTGCTATCTGTTACAGTCAGGTTCACATTGCTGGTAGAAATCACCCAACCAAGAGCAACTTTTGGGAAACAAGGAGGTTTATTTTGGCTTACAGGCTTGAGGGGAAGCTCCACAATGGCAGTGAAAATGATGGCATGAGCAGAGGATGGATATCAGCCCCTGGCCCACGTAAGGCAGGACAAAAGGAACAGGAGAGTGTGCCAAACACTGGCATGAGGAAACTGGCTATAACACCCATAAGCCCACCCCAACAATACACCACCTCCGGAAGGCTTCAATTTCCAATTCCCAGCAGGTAGGGAACCTAACATCCAGAATACCTAAGCTTAAGGGGGACACCTGAATCAAACCACAACATTCCACCCCTGGGACCCATAGACTGATAACCATCCATGATGCAAAATGCAATGCATTCATCCAACTTAAAAATTCCCTATAGTTTTTATCAATTCCAATGATGTTCATACACCCCTTTAGTCGAATATCTTTTTTTTTTTTTTTCAAGGTAGGGTCTCACTCTAGCTCAGGCAGACCTGGATTCATTCTGCATTCTCAGGATGGCCTCGAACTCATGGTGATCCTCCTACCTCTGCCTCTTGAGTGCTGGGATTAAAGGCATGTGACACCACACCCGGCTAGTCCAATATCTTTCAACTGAGCCATAATACCAAAACATCCCCCCCCCAAAAAAAAACCCATAATGACACAGAATAAACATTCACACTGCAAAAGATGGCATTGGGCATAGCAAAGAAATATTCAGACAATTCAAGATTTAATACAACCAGGGCAAACATCAAACTCTGTAGCTTCAAGTCCAACAACTCTAGCTAGTGACAAAGCTCCAAGTCTGATAATTCTAACCAGCAACAAGTCTCTGGCATTCCAAGTCCACACCTCCAGCTAGGCTACTCACAGTCCTAGGAAAACTTCATCAGGGCTGGTAGCTTTCTGTAGCAGCCATCTCATGGTCCCAGCAGCTTCACTGGGTTTCCACTGCAATCCATGGCTCATCCTCTTCTCTCCATGGGGTCTCCATGCAGGTTACCAGCAAACCTGCTTCACACTGCCCATGGTCATTTCCAAAATACAAGAGTGTGTTGCAAACTCAATGAGTCTCTGTCCTGCATTTCTTATGCTCCACAATACCAGGTAGGGTGCCAGTTTTTAAATCCAGTGGGGAATAAAGCAGACTTTGAAGAACAGGACACTCCTTGAGCACTCAGGCCCCTTCAAAAGAGTCTACAATCTTCCTATTGCTCCAGTGCAGTTCAGCTGGCCCAATCTGAAAGGCTGTAAGCTCTCTATTGCAGCTGAATAGGCAGCAGTTCACTCAAAGATTTCATTTTTTCTGTGCCATATCCCTCTGCTCACACTAATTCATTTCTATGCAAAGCAACCCTGTACAACTTCTCAGGACACAGGCATAACAACAAGATTCTCACACAAACTGCTAGACCAGTCCAAGCAAAGCTCTTTCTCACCCTCATAGGTCCATAGTTCTTACTGCATTCAGGTCTTTCAACTCTGATCAGAATAGTTCATCAAGCTGTACTTATAGTGCTGCAAGGCATCTCTTAGGCCAAGGTTTCAAATCCATCCACATTCCTCTTGAAAATAAGCTCCAAAAGGCCAAAGCCACACAGACAGGTGTGTAGCAGTAATCCCACACTTTGGTACCACTTTACTCTTACAGTCAGGTTCATATTGCTGGCAGAAATCATCCAGCCAAGAACAGCTTGTGGGGGAAAAAGGAGGTTTATTTTGGCTTACATGCTCAAGGGGAAGCTCCATGTTGGCAAGAAAAATGATGGCATGGGCAGAGGGTGGACATCACCCCCTGGCCCACATAAGGTGGACAACAGAAACAGGAGAGTGTGCCAAACACTGGCATGGGGAAACTGGCTATAACAAACATAAACTCGCCCCCAACAATACACCACCTCCAGGAGGCTTAAATTTCCAATTGCCATCAGCTGGGGAACCTAACATCCAGAACACCTAAGTTTATGGGGGACACCTGAATCAAACCACCACACTATCCTTACTGGGGTAAGGTAGAATCTCATAGTTGTTTTAATTTGCATATCCCTGATGATTAGGGATAGTGAACATTTTCTTAAGTGTGTGTTTGCCATTTGTATTTCTTCATCTGAGAACTGTTTATCCAGTTCTTTGCCCCTTTTTGTAAGTGAGTTGCTTGACTTTTTATTTTTTAGGTTTTTGATTTCTTTGTAGATCCTGGAAATTATGCCCCTGTAAGTTGGATAGTCAGCAAATATTTTCTACCGTTCTGTGGGAACTCTATTGGTTCTGCTTATTGTGTGTTTGTCTGTGAAGAAACTTTTCAGCTTCATGTGACCCCATTGGATGAGTGATTGTTTAAGATGCTGTGGTACTGATGTTTTGTTCAGGAAGTCTTTTGCCATTCCTATATCATAGAATGTTCCTCTTATTTTTTTCTTCCAGTAGTAAACGAGTTTCTGGTCTTATATTGAGGTCTTTGATCCACTTGGACTTGATGGTTGTGAGTGGCAAGATGTGTGGATCAAGTTTCAATTTCTGCATATGGTTACCAATTTGTCCAGCACCATTTGTTGAAGATGCTGTCTTTTTTCCAGCCTATATTGTTAGGGGCTTTGTCAAATATCAAGTAGCTCTAGCTACTTGACCCAAAGTCTGGGTCCAAAATTCTGTTCCACTGGACTATACTCCTGTTTTAATGCCGGTACCATGCTGTTTTTATTACTATGGCTTTGTAATATATCTTTAAATCAGGTATGGTGATGCTTCCAGATGTGTTTCTTTTGCTAAGGATATGCTTGGATATCCAAGGCCTTCTGCCATTCCATATGAATTTTGAGATTATTTTTCCTATCTCTGTGAAGAAAAATGTTTGGACTTTTATTGGTATCGCATTAAGTCTGCATATTGCCTTTAGTAGGATTGCCATCTTCACAATGTTAATGCTGCCTATCCAAGAGCATGGGAGGTCTTACCATTTTCTCAAGTCCTCCTCAATTTCTTTTTTGAGTATTTTTATGTTTTAATTGTATAGATCTTTCACGTCCTTGGTTAATGTTATTCCAAGGTATTTAATATTTTTGTTGCTATTAAAAATGGGACAATGTCACTTATGCCTATCTCTTTATCTTTGCCGCTTGCATATAGAAAGTCTACTGATTTTTGTGCAATGGTTTTGTATCCTGCTACTTTGCTGAAGGAGTTAATCACCTTTAAGTATTTTAAGATGGAGGTTCTCAGGTCTCTTATATATAGAATCATATCATCTGCAAATAGAGCTAACTTAACTTCTTCCTTTCCAATTCGTATCCCTTTTATTTCTTTCTCCTGTCTTATTCCTTGAGATAGGACTTCAACTACTATATTGTCTTTGGATGGGTGAATTAAGGCCATTAATATTTAGGGTAATGACTGTGATGTTTGATTTGATCCCTGCCATATCATGTTGGTTTATGTGGTTTGGTGTTTTCTTCAACTTTGAAGATTTTTGTGCCTTTTCTGAGTTTGGTTATTGTGATATTCTTCTTATAGGTACTTGAGGTTGATTATTTGATTCTTCTGTGTGGAGAATCTTCTGAAGTACTCTCTCTAGGTTTAGCTTTGTGTTCATACAGTTGTAAAGCTGAGTTTTGTCATGCAAAGTTTTTCTTTTACCATCCAATATGAAGGATACTTTTGCTGGGTAGAGTAGTTTGGTTTGGAAGCCATTGGTTCTTAGATGTTGCAGTGTTCTATTCCAGGTCCTTCTGGCTTTCAGAGTTTCCATTGAGATGTCTGAACTAATTCTGATGGGGGTTACCTTTAAATGTAATGTGTTGTTTTTCCCTAGGTGCTTTTAAGATTTTCTCTTTGGTTTCAATGTTTAGAGTCTTAATTGAAATATGTCTTGAAGAGTTTCTCCTTTTGTCCAGTCTGTTTGGAGTTCTGTTAGCTTCTTGTAACTTGGTGGGCCTTTCTTTTGAGAGAGTGAGAAAGTTTTCTTTGATAATTTTGTTGAATAAGTCCTCCATGCCTTTGGTCTGAATTTCTTCTCCTTCTGGTATTCCCATGACCTGAATATTAGGATGTTTAAGGGTATCCCACAGTTTTTTTCACATTCTGTTCATAGAAATTTTTGAACTTATTGAAACTTTTGGACTCTCAAACTGTTTCTTGTGGGGAACCATTGGGCACCAGGAAAGCAAAAGTGCCTCCATCTTAAATAATGACTCCATTTTGTAATAAGCTGTCTGTTCTGGAAAGTCACAAGATCTGCAGTTGTTTGCTAACCCACAAAGAATGAGAAAGTCGTTGTCTTGTGGCCTTGGGGCTGGGGCCAGGGCAAAGGTCTGCAGTTGTTTATTAACCCATACACAGAGAAAGAACAATGTAACCCATAAAGTCGTTATCTCTTGACTTCGGGGCTGGGGCCTTATCCTGTGGAACATCTTGTGGTATGGGGGCTGGAGAAATAGAACTGTAACAATACCTAAACTGCTGACAAACTCCTCTGTTCTGCTGTATAAAAGGCACCCTGAGAAAAATAAAATTTGGCAGCTTGATCAGACTCCTGTCTTGCTGTCGGTTCCTTGTGTCTCTTGTCCCTTTCATTTCAGGCTCTCTGGGGTCCGTGCTCCCATTGAAGCCCTCCTGGCCGAGGCAACTGGCACCCGACGTGGGGCACGAACCTAGGATCGCCTGAAACACCGTCTGCTACCTGCCCATTGGGATCCCGCACCGAGGCCGCCGCAACCCAAAGATGGGGTTAGACACTGGCCCGCTGGTGATCGCCACGGAGTCGCCCTGCCCGTGAGACAGATCCGTTGGAACACTCGGACGGTGAGGTAAGATAAGATTTTTTCTTTACCATGGGACAAGCATTTTCAAAAGAAGACTCTTTTGTGACTGGGCTAAAACAAGCTCTCAAGGTACGAGGAACTAGGGTTAAAAGAAAAGATTTAAAGATATTTTTAGATTATATTGGTGATCTCTGTCCTTGGTTCCCAAAGGAAGGGACTATAAATGAAAGAACTTGGTTGAGAGTTGGAGACTGTTTACGTGATTATTATGAAACCTTTGGCCCCAAGAAGGTCCCTGTTTCTGCCTACCCTTATTGGAATCTTATAAATGATGTTCTCAAGGTCCACAATCATTCTATGGCTGTACGGGTTCTTATTAATGAGGGAGAGGCTGCCCTTAAACGTTCCTCTAGGCCCCCTTCTGCCTGCGCTTCTGTCATTGTTGAAAATGAAACTCAGGAGCGACCTAAATCCTCTGCCTCTGAAAAGCCTTCCTGCCACCTTTATCCTTCCCTAGTGGATCTTGAAGCTGGTGAAGTTGGTGAAGCTGGTTCCCCCCTTCCCCCGTTGCTTGATGTGGGCCCCACCAATAAACCTCCTCTAGTGCCTCCACCCTATTGCCCGCCACTCTGCGCTCCTGTTCTCGACCGCTCCGCCGCCTTACTTCCCTCTGCGCCTGCTGAACCTCTCGCTGACTCTCCTTTCACAGAACTACAGTCTGCCACATTAGCTTCTGTCTCTGACCTCCGTAGGGCACTTCAGGATAAAAAACTTCAGCTGCAGCTTCTCCAGGAACTTGATTCTGTCACAAAAGAACTTGCTGCCTTTTCTAATCCTTCCTCTGACAGCCGTAGGCGCAAGACAAAAGCAGACCCACACACCCGCAATACTGGCTTTCTTGCTTTTCCTGTTACTCGCACACAGGCCCGCTCTGATCCCACTTCTGCTCCCTCCCCTGCGTCCAATACGGACTCTGATGAGGAGCCTGCTCCCTCAGCTGCTCCAGCTGATGGGAATGCTGCCTCCTCTGATTCTGAGGATGAACCTGCCCCGGAGTCTGTTCCCCAGCCTAAATATAAAACTCTTAATTTAAAGTTTCTTGAGCGACTAAAAGCGGCCGTCTCCAATTACTGGCCCACGGCTCCCTTTACTCTCACTCTTCTGGAAAGCTATAGTGACAAATGGCTTACGCCTAATGACTGGTATCGCCTCGCTCGCGCGGCTCTCTCTGGCGGAGATTTTGTTCTATGGCGCACTGAATTTAATGAAAACTGCTCTGACTTTGCTTGCCGTAATTTACAAAAGGTTGTTTCTAAAAATTGGACAAAACAAAAATTGCTGGGGGAACATCCCTATGATTCCAATGAACGGCAAACACGCTATCCCCCTGGACTTTTAGCCCAAATACAACAGGCAGGCCTCGCTGCCTGGCAGCACCTCCCTCTTAAAGGGGCCGCCACCGCCTCCTGGCTAATATTAGACAGGGTCCAGAAGAGCCTTACAGTGACTTTATTAGTAGACTTAATGAAACTACTGAGCACCTTTTTGGTGTTGGGGAAACTAATAGCCCCTTTATCAAACACCTGGCCTTTGAGAATGCTAATCCTGCTTATCAGTCTATTCTCCGCTCTCACAAGCGGGAGTCCATATCTGATTATATCAAGTTATGTGCAGGCGTGGGCTCCTCTCACGCCATGGGATTAGCAATTGGAGCTGCTCTCCGTTCTGCTGGTCTCACTCAGGGTACGAAAACATGTTATAATTGTAAACAACCTGGACACTTCTCTCGCGAATGCACTGCTCCTAAACAGCTTTCTGTTTCTCACCACCCTCACCCCTTAAAAATTCACCCTCTCCCAGGGAAGGCTCCCCGCCGCCCTGAGGTTTTGTCCTTTCCTTTTCAGGACTATGGTTGCCCCTGCTTTCGTTGGCCTCTTGCTCCTGGCATCTGGATTGATCATGGCTGACCTTCGACCCATGAATTTCACCTGGACCATGCTCAGTGAAGTCGGTGATGTGATCTGGGCCCACTCTACGGTTTCTCAGACTATCCCTTGGCCGACCCTAACGCCAGACCTCTGCAAAATGGCACTTGACAGCCTGAACGCTTGGGGACTTGGCACCATTTTTACACAACATACTGCTCCTGAAATTGATCTTCACCACTCTTATGGTGAAGGGGATGTTATAATTCAAAAAAAAAAAAAAAAAGAGGTCCTACTTACAGTCTTTCTCCCTCTATGTTGTCCTTGGCCTAGGTGCTGAACCTTCGCCCTAGTTTGCGGGTATGCCCCATATCTCCTCCCTTATTGACACTTATCTAAACTTAAAATGATCTGAGTGACTCCCCTCTGACAGGAACTGCATAGGATTCAGACCTGTGCATATTGACTCACAAATGTGTGAGTACAATATGGGCACCAACATGGGTGTGAGGCATAGCACCGCAAGGGAAGGTCCCTTTTGACCACTTCTGAATTCCCTGAGAGTCAAACCTGACTTGCATGGAGGTTGGTACCGAACTTTCTGTGTTGGCTCTGCCTCCCCTCCCCAAAAGGTACCAAGAGCAATCAAGGTGGGGTATGAACCCCACGGGAGGAGTCAGGTCACTGCTCCCCCAGTTGGTTACAAGCCCACCGTGGAATCACGGGACCCTGGGAGTCTTACAAAAATTTACAAAAATTGGCCACCACAGAAAATACCTTCTAAAACTAATAGAAAGGGAGGAGATGTGGGGAACCATTGGGTACCAGGAAAGCAAAAGTACCTCCATCTTAAATAATGACTCCATTTTGTAATAAGCTGTCTGTTCTGGAAAGTCACAAGATCTGCAGTTGTTTGCTAACCCACAAAGAATGAGAAAGTCGTTGTCTTGTGGCCTTGGGGCTGGGGCCGGGGCAAAGGTCTGCAGTTGTTTATTAACCCATACACAGAGAAAGAACAATGTAACCCATAAAGTCATTATCTCTTGACTTCGGGGCTGGGGCCTTATCCTGTGGAACATCTTGTGGTATGGGGGCTGGTGAAATAGAACTGTAACAATACCTAAACTGCTGACAAACTCCTCTGTTCTGCTGGATAAAAGGCACCCTGAGAAAAATAAAATTTGGCAGCTTGATCAGACTCCTGTCTTGCTGTCGGTTCCTTGTGTCTCTTGTCCCTTTCATTTCAGGCTCTCTGGGGTCCGTGCTCCCGTTGAAGCCCCGCTGGCCGGGGCAGTTTCTTCTCTTTTTGTCTTCCAGACCTGAGTTTCTATCCTCCACATGGCTGACTCTTTTCTTGAGAGCTTCTATAGAGTTTGGGGCTTATTCAATTTGGTTTGCGTTTTCTACTATTTTTCTGGGTATAGTTTCCATCCTTCTGTCAAGTTCCCTTTTTACATCATTTTCTGATTTTCTTGATGCTTCTTGGAATTCATCCTTGCATTTCTATATGTCTTCATTGAGCTTAGCCAGCTGGTTTTTGATGTCCTCTTTTTTTTTTTTTTTTTTTTTTTTCACTCTCCTTCATAATCTTTAACTATCTTTGGACCCCAACCAGTTTCTTATCTATTAGGTCTAGTCTAGCATGGAAAGCATTCATATGATTATTGGCCCTTTGTTGCTTTTCTGCAAGTTCTGCTAATTGTTTGGTCAGGGTTCCATAGCTTATAACTTCATTTTGGGGTTCTGATCTTAATGTCTCTTGTATGTTTTGATTAGAGACATCCATTGTGGGGCTGGGCAATCTTATTCAATTTATTTGCATTTGAATTTTCATGTTATTCCTTTTGTGCTGTGGTATGCTCATCACAGTGTACAAGTCTTATTTAATTTAGGAGGAAGCTATAGTCTACCCTTGATGTGTGTCCAATGATTATTCCCTTTTATGTTTGCCTCCACTAGTTTTCTGGTGACAATTGGGCCTGCCTGCTCAAAGGGAAGGAGCCTGTGAGGCTCTGGTGGGAGCCTAAGGACCTGATGTAGAGGCTTGTTGTTTTGTGAATTCACTGTGTGGGAGTGCGTGGTCAGGTGGCCCAAAATGGACAGGGCACTGGGGAGCGGTGGTCATTGGGATGGCGTTCAGGAGCCTGGAGGTGTGGGTGGAGCTAATCTTGGTTTCCTGAGTTCATGAGGTATTGGGGGCCAATGGCAAGGGCAGTGGCAATCTCACATGGCGGGGGGGGGGGGTACAATGCAGAGGTCAAGAGGGGCAGGGGGAGCAGGACTGTGGCCAAAGGGGTTGGGGAGATTGGAACAGCAGTCATGGGGTGGCATGGAGAGTGGGACTGTGATTGGTCACAAGGGATGGGAGAGTGGGATGGCCATTGCGAGGGGTGGGTAGAGCAGGGTGGCTTTTACGGGGGGGGGGGGGGGAGGGTGTAGGCGGGAGTGGGGCAATCACCCGTGTGTGTGGCAGCACAGGTGGAGCTACTCTGGCCTGGGTCCCCTTGCCTGCAGTTAGCACAAGAGCAGTATGGCTAGTACGTATGCTTGAGGGTTATTGGGGGACTGGTGGGCTACCTGAGAGCGTGGTAATCAGCTGATTCCCTTTGTGCCCCTCTGCACCCTCCCATTGGAGGTGTATTACAGTCTGCTCCCCCCTAGAAGACCCAATAAAACCTTAATATCTTGCCTTTTCTTCCCTGGGAGGTGTAGCGTGGTTAGGCAGATGCTGTCTTGAGTGGAGGCCCTTTTTTGTTTTTTTGTTTTTTGTTTGTTTGCTTGCTTTTTTTTTTTTTTTTTTTTTTTTTTTTTTTTTTTTTTTTTTGAGGTAGAGTTTTACTATAGTCCAGGCTAAGCTGAAATTCACTATGTAGTCTTAGGGTGGGCTCAAACTTATGGTGATCTCCTACCTGTGCTCCCCAAATCCTGGGATTAAAGATATGCACCACCATGCCCAGCTTTAAATGTACATTTTTAAATTGTAAAGTTGATAAAGAGAAAAAGGTATGTTTTTTATTTATAATGAGCACTTAATATTACATTAGGAATACCAAGCTATATAGTGGGTGCTTGAAAATGAAACCATGTAGATACTGCAGTAAAAGAAGAATTTAGCAATATTGGTCATATGCATCTTTAAACTTTCATATGGCTCAGTGCTTAAAGATGCTTACTTGTAAAGTCTGCCAACCACATAAGCAGATGCAAGAAGTGGTACAAGCATCTGTTGCTCATGTGCAGCATCAAGTACACACATGTGCACAAACACAATTTCATATGATGTTCTCATGCTTGTTTTTAAATTAATAGTGTATGTTTTCTCATGATTCATGGTTAATTTTGTTTCCCTAATTTTTTTTGTTTTATTAATTTTATTATTTATTTACTAGAAAAAGAAAGAGAGAATGGGCATGCCAGAGCCTCTGGCCACTTCATACGAATTCCAGGCACATGCATCACCATGTGCATCTGGCTTACATGGGTTGTGGGGAATCGAACCTAGGTCCTTCGGCTTCAAAGGCAAGCAGCTTAACCACTAAGCAATCTCTCAGCTCTGGAGTTATTTTTTATTTTTTGTCCTTTAGAGTCTGATACACCTGCATGTTCCTCCAACCCTGCATGACACCATTCTCAAAACTCTCAATTTTATCATAGTATCATTTAAGAAAAGTCACTTATGACTATGTAATAAGGATGTTATAAGAAACAGCTGAAGCTGCAGTTTTAATACTACCTTTTAACGCTTGGTAACATAATACGTTTACACATTTGTTCTTAAGATTATTTACATTCTTAAAAAACATGTGCTAAAGTGCAAAGCTGCTAGGTAAGATGTAGGGTCACACAATTCATTAAACCATTACCAATTTCATGACATGAGGATGCTATGCTATGCCAACAGTGAGGACAGACAAGGAAGAGCTATGCTGTAATATGGAAAAGAAGCAAAAGAATTAAGAAGAGTAATTTTGATAGGTGCCATACAGAAATAGAGAAAACTGCATGTTATCAATGTTTGTCTTCAAACTGAGTAATCTGGAAGGTGTAAAAGAAATAAAACTAGTGAATAATAAATAAAGCTTCTCACATGGTCTGAACTTATCTCCATGCTCTGCTTATTCCCTGAGATTCAGTGCATTCATTCTACATAATGAAAATATTTCTCTGTACGGGGCTGGAGGGATGGCTTAGCAATTAAGGTGTTTGCCTGCAAAGTCAAAGGACCCAGGTATGATTCCCCAGGACCCATGTTAGTCAGATACACAAGGTGGTGCACATGTCTGGTATATGTTTGCAGTGGCTGGAGGCCCTGGCATGCCCACTCTCTCTTTTCTCTTCTCTCTTCTCTCTCTCTCTCCCCCAACCGTTTCTCTCTATTAAATAAATAAAAATAAAATTTTTAAAAACTACTCTGTAAGTGGACAATGTTAGAAGATGGAGAACACTGAAAAGGATGTCTCAATTTTACTCAGATATTCTAAACCTAGTTTTTCTGAATGTATTTCAAAATTACATTAAAATAAAATTCTTGTGCATTAATAAAATCAATGGTAATAATCATAATTGTTGCGCAGAAAGCCAAGATTGTAGGCATATTTAGTTGCAATAAACTTTGGTAAAATGAAAGCAGCACATTGACTAATAGAAGCATATGACCATAAACTATTTCAGGAATAAATATCCAAAATAAAATTATCATTTCTCAGGAATGAAAACACCTCAAAGTTATAGTGTGCACAGCACTAAATTGATTCTATAAATGGATTCCACAAATTCATGTACCAGATGGTTACCACTCAGGCTTCCTGAGTATTGTGCAGATGGAGTCATCTATACTTGAAACTCTAACAGAGAAAAGCAAAAGACATTTTAAAAGAGGAAGAGACATTTGTTGTAAAAATACAAAAAAATTTTAAAAAATTATAAAGGCAGTTTCTAGGTAATTGGCATTACACAGAGAAGGAAAATTAGTGTTTTAATTATTTATCAGGCTTAATTTATAATAAGCACTTCCCAATTATCTTAATCTAAAAGTTCTTCATCTGTTTCATGACTAATTGTCACAGTTACCAGAAACAGGTACTCTGTCTCCAATCTCTGAGGTGTTATACTAATGTCCCTGTCCCTGTCCCTGTCCCCTCTCTAAGAGGAAGTGTAGTAATGTCACTGTCACTATCCCTATCTTATCTCTGAGAGGCAGTGTAGTAGTGTCACTGTCTCTGTGCCATCACTCAGAGGCTGTGTAGTAGTGTCACTGTCTCTGTCACCTTTCTGAGAGGCTGTGTAGTAGTGTCTCTGTCTCTGTCCCCCTCCCTGAGAGCCTGTGTAGTAGTGTCACTATCTCTGTCAGCTCACTGAGAGGCAGTGTAGTAGTGTCTCTGTCTCTGTCCCCTCTCTGAGAGACTGTGAAGTAGTGTCACTTTCTCGATTCTCTCACTGAGAGGCTGTGTAGTAGTCTCACTGTCTCTTTCCGCTATCTGAGAGGCTGTGTAGTAATGTCACTGTCTCTGTCCGCTATCTGTGAGGCTGTGTAGTAGTGTCACTGTCTCTGTCCCCTCTCTGACAGGCAGAGTAGTAGTGTCACTGACCCTCTTGAGAGGCTATGTTGTAGTATCACTCTCTGTCCCCTCTGTAAGAGGCAGTGTAGTAGTGTCACTGTCTCTGTCTGCTCTCTGAGAGGCTGTGTACTAGTGTCACTGTCTCTGTCCAATCTGTGAGAGGCAGTGTAGTAGTGTCACTATCTCTGTCCCCTCCATGAGAGGCTGTGTAGTAGTGTCACTGTCTCTGTCCCCTCTGTGAGAGGCTCGGTAGTAGTGTCACCATCCCTGTCTGCTCTCTGAGAGGCAGTATAGTAGTGTCACTCTCTCTGTCCCCTCTGTAAGAGGCAGTGTAGTAGTGTCACTGTCTTTGACCCTCTGTGAGAGGCTGTGTAGTACTGTGACTCTCTCTGTCCCCTCTCTGAGAGGTAGTGTAGTAGTGTCACTGTCTTTGACCCTCTGTGAGAGGCTGTGTAGTACTGTGACTCTCTCTGTCCCCTCTCTGAGAGGTAGTGTAGTAGTGTCACTGTCTTTGACCCTCTGTGAGAGGCTGTGTAGTACTGTGACTTTCTCTGTCCCCTCTCTGAGAGGTAGTGTAGTAGTGTCAATGTCCTTGTGCCCTCTCTGAGAGGCACGGTAGTAATGTCCCTGTCCCTGTCTGCTCTCTGAGAGGCTGTGTAGTAGTGTCACTGTCTCTGTCCCCTCTCTGAGAGGCAGTGTAGTAGTGTCACTGTCCCTGGGCCCTCCCTGAGAAGCAGTCTTGAAGTGTCACTACACCTGTCCCCTCTCTGAGAGGCACTGCAGTAGTGTCACTATCTATGTCCCCTCTCTGAGAGCATGTGTAGTAGTGTCACTGTCTCTATCCCTTCTCTGAGAGCCAGTGTAGTAGGGTCACACTCTCTGTCCCCACTCTGAGAGGCTGTGTAGTAGTGTCACTGTCTATGTCCACTCTCTGACAGATAGTGTACTAGTGTCATTGTCCCTGTGCCCTCTTTGAGAGGGAGTGTGGTAGTCTCGCTATACCTGTCACCTCTCTGAGAGGCAGTGTAGTAGTGTCACTATCCCTGTGCCCTCTCTGAGAGGCATTTTAGTAGTGTCACTGTCTCAGTCCCATCGCTGAGAAGCAGTGTAGTAGGGTCACTGTCCATGTCTGCTCTCTGAGAGGCTGTGTAGTAGTGTCTCTGTCTCGGTCCCCTTTCTGAGAGGCTGCGTAGTAGTTTCACTGTCCTTGTGCCCTCTCTGAGAGGCTCTGTAGTAGTGTCACTGTCTCTGTCTGCTGTCTCTGAGGCTCTGTAGTAGATTCACTGTCCCTGTCTACTCTCTCAGAGGCTGTGTAGTAGTATCACCGTCTCGGTCCAATCTCTGAGAGGCACTGCAATACTGTCACTATCTCTGACCCTCTCTGAGAGACTGTGTAGTAGTGTAACTGCCTCTGTCCCCTCTCTGAGAGGCAGTGCAGTAGTGTCACTGTATCTGTCCCGTCCCTGAGAGCCAGTGTAGTAGTGTCACTGTCTCTATCCCCACTCTGAGAGGCGTGTACTAGTGTCATAGTCTGTGTTCACTCTCTGACAGGCAGTGTAGTACTGTTACGGTGTCTCTCCACTCTCTGCGAGGCAGTGTAGTAGTGTCACTGTCTCTGTCCCCACTCTGAGAGGCGTGTACTAGTGTCATAGTCTGTGTTCACTCTCTGACAGGCAGTGTAGTACTGTTACGGTGTCTCTCCACTCTCTGCGAGGCAGTGTAGTAGTGTCACTGTCTCTATCCACTCTCTGAGATGCAGTGTAGTAGTGTCACTGTCTATGTCCCCTCTCTGAGGAACAGTGTAGTAGTGTCACTGTCTCTGTCCACCCTCTGAAAGGCATTGTACTGGAGTCACCATCCATGTCCGCTCTATGAGAGGCTGTGTAGTAATGTCACTGTCTCTGTCCCCTCTCTGAGAGGCTTTGTACTAGTGTCACTGTCTCTCTCTGGTCTCTGAGAGGCTCTGTAGTAGTGCCACTGTCTCCGCTCCATCTTTGAGAGGCAGTGTAGTAGTGTCACTGTCCCTGTGCCCTATCTGAGCGGCAGTACAGTAGTGTCACAGTCTCTCTCCCCTCACTGAGAGGCAGTGTAGTGGTGTCACTAACTCTTTCTGCTCTCTGAGAGGCTGTGTAGTTGTGTCACTGCCTCTGTCCCCTCTCGGAGAGGCAGTGTAGTGCTGTCAAGGTGTCTCTCCACTCTCTTAGAGGCTGTGTAGTAGTATCACTGACTCTGTCCCCTCTCTGAGAGGCTGTGTAGTAGTTTGGCTGTCTCTGACCCTCTGTGAAAGGCTGTGTAGTACTGTCACTGCCTCTGTCACCTCTCTGAGAGGCAGTGTAGCAGTATCACTATCCCTGTGCCCTCTCTCAGAGGGAGTGTTGTATTCTCACTATACCTGTCACCTCTCTGCGAGGCAGTGTAATAGTGTCACTATCCCTGTGCCCTCTATGGGAGGCAGTGTAGTAGTGTCACTGTCTCTGTCCAATCTCTGAGAGGCACTGCAATATTGTCACTATCTCTGGCCCCTCTGAGAGGCTGTGTAGTAGTGTCATTGTCTCTGTCCCGTCTCAGAGAGGCAGTGTAGTACTGTCACTGCCTCTGTCCCCTCTCTGAGAAGCTGTATAGTAGTGTCCCCGACTTGTGCCCTCTCTGAGAGGCACTGTAGTAGTGTCACTGTCTCTGTCCGCTCTCTGTGAGGCTGTGTAGTAGTGTCACGGTCCCTGTCTGCTCTCTGAGAGGATCTGTAGTAGTGTCACTGTCTCTGTCACCTCTCTGAGAAGCAGTGTAGTAGTGTCACTGTCTTTGACCAGCTGTGAGAGGCTGTGTAGTACTGTCACTGTCTCTGGCCCCTCTCTAAGAGGTAGGGTAGTAGTGTCACTGTCTCTCTCCCCTCTCTGAGAGGCTATGTAGTAGTGTCACTGTCTCTGTCCCCTCTCTAAGAGGTAGGGTAGTAGTGTCACTGTCTCTCTCCCCTCTCTGTGAGGCTGTGCAGTAGTGTCCCTGTCCCTGTCTGCTCTCTGGGAGGCTGTGCAGTAGTGTCACTGTCACTGTATGCTCTCTGAAAGGCTGTGTACTAGTGTCACTGTCTCTGACCCTTCTCTGAGAGCAAGTGTAGTAGGGTCACACTGTCTGTCCCCCTTCTGACAGGCTGTGTAGTAGTGTCACTATCACTGGGTCCTCTCTAACAGGCAGTGTAGTAGTGTCTCGGTCTCGGTCCCCTCCACGAGAGGCAGAGTAGTAGTGTCACTGTCTCTGACCCTCTGTGGGAGGCTGTGTAGTAGTGTCACTGTCTCTTTCCCCTCACGGAGAGGCAGTGCAGTAGTGTCACTGTCTCTGTCCCCTCTCTGAGAGCCAGTGTTGTAATGTCACTGTCTCTATCCCCCTGTGACAGGCTGTGTAGTAGTGTCACGGTCTCTGTTCACTCTCTGAGAGGCTGTGTACTAGTGTCACTGTCTCTGTCCCCTCTCTGAGAGCCAGTGTTGTAGTGTCACTGTCTCTATCCCCCCTCTGAGAGACAGTGTAGTAGTGTCACTGTCTCTGTCACCTCTGAGCGGCAATGTAGCAGTGTCACAGTCTCTCTCTCCTCTCTGAGGGGCAGTGTAGTAGTGTCACTGTCTCTGTCCCCTCTGTGCGAGGATTTGTAGTAGTGTCACCATCCCTGTCCACTCTCTGAGAGGCAGTATACTAGTGTCACTGTATCTGTCTGCTCTCTGAGAGGCAGTGTAGTAGTGTCTCTCTCCCTGGGCCCTCTATGAGAGGCTGTAGAGTAGTGTCACTGTCTCTGTCCTCTCTCTGAGAGGCAGTGTAGTAGTGAAACTGTTTCTTACCCATCTCAGAGAGGATGTGTAGTAGTGTCATGGTCCCTGTCAGCTCCCTGAGTGGATGTGTAGTAGTGTCACTCTCTCTGTCCCCTCTCAGAGAGGCAGTGTAGTACGGTCACTGTTCCTGTCTGCTCTCTCATAGGCTGTGTAGTAGTGTCTCTGTCTCTGTTGCCTCTCTGATTGGCTGCGTAGTAGTGTCACTGTCCCTGTCTGCTCTCTGAGAGGCTGTGTAGTACTGTCACTGTCTCTGACCTTCTGTGAGAGGCTGTGTAGTATTGTCACTGTCTTTGTCCCCTCTCTGAGAGGCAGTGAGTGTAGTAGTGTCTCTGTCTCTGCCACCTCCATGAGAGGCAGTGTAGTAGTGTCACTGTCTCTATCCACACTCTGAGAGGCAATGCAGTAGTGTCACTGTCTATGTCCCCTCTCTGAGGGGCAGTGTAGTACTGTCACTGTCTCTGTCCACTGTCTGAGAGGCATTGTACTAGAGTCACCATCCCTTTCCGCTCTCCGAGAGGCAGTATAGTAGTGTCACTGTCGCTGTCTGCTCTCTGAGAGGCTTTGTACTAGTGTCACTGTCTCTCTCTGCTCTCTGAGATGCTCTGTAGTAGTGTCACTGTCTCTGTCTGCTGTCTGTGAGGCTCTGTAGTAGTGTCACTGTCCCTGTCTGCTCTCTGAGAGGCTTTGTACTAGTGTCACTGTCCCTGACCCTCTGTGAGAGACTGTGTAGTAGTGTCACTGTCTCTGTCCCTTCTCTGAGAGGCTGTTTAGTAGTGTCACTGTCCCTGGGCCCTAACTGATGTGGCAGTGTTGCAGTGTCACTATACCTGTCCCCTCTCTGAGAGGCAGTGTAGTAGTGTCACTATCCCTCTGCCCTCTCTGTCAGACAGTGTAGTAGTGTCACTGTTTCTGTCCCCTCTCTGAGACGCAGTTCAGTAGTGCCACTGGCTCTGTCCCATCTCTCAGAGACAGTACAGTAGTGTCACTCTCTCTGTCCCCTCTCAGAGAGGCAGTTTAGTAGTGTCACTGTCTCTGTCCCTTCTCTGAGAGGCAGAGTAGTAGTGTCACACTCTCTGTCCCCTCTCTGAGAGGCTGTGTAGTAGTGCCACTGTATCTGTCCCCACTCAGAGAGGCAGTGTAGTTGTGTCACTGTCTCTGTCACCTCCATGAGAAGCAGTGTAGTTGTGTCACTAACTCTTTCTGCTCTCCGAGAGGCTGTGTAGTATGTCACTGTCTCTGTCCCCACTCTTAGAGGCAATGTAGTAGTGTCACTGACCCTGTCCCCTCTCAGAGATGCTGTGTAATTGTGTCACTGCCTCCATCTGTTCTTTGAGAGGCTGCGTAGTGATGTCACTGTCTCTGTCCCCTCTCTGACAGGCTGTGTAGTAGTGTCACTGTCTCTGTCCCTTCTCTGAGAGGCTGTGTAGTAGTATCACTGACTCTGTCCCCTCTCGGAGAGGCTGTGTAGTAGTGTCACTGTCTCTGTCCCTTCTCTGAGAGGCTGTGTAGTAGTATCACTGACTCTGTCCCCTCTCTGAGAGGCAGTGTAGTAATGTCACTGCCTCTGTCTGCTCTCTGAGAGGCAGTGTAGTACTGTCACTATCCCTGTGCCCTCTCTCAGAGGGAGTGTTGTATTCTGTCTATACCTGTCACCTCTCTGAGAGTCAGTGTAGTAGTGTCACTATCCCTCTGCCCTCTCTGGCAGACAGTGTAGCAGTGTCACTGTCTCTGTCCCCTCTCTGAGACGCAGTACAGTAGTGCCACTATCTCTGTCCCATCTCTCAGAGGCAGTGAAGTAGTGTCACTACCTCTATCCCCTCTCTGAGAGCCTGTGTAGTAGTGTCACTGTCTCTGTCTACTCCCTGAGAGAGAGTTTAGTAGTGTCACTGTCGCTGTCCCTTCTCTGAGAGGCAGTGTAGTAGGGTCTCACTCTCTGTCCCCCATATGAGAGGCTGTTTAGTAGTGTCACTATCACTGGGCCCTCTCTATCAGCCAGTGTAGTAGTGTCAGGGTCGTGGTTCCCTCCACGAGAGGCAGTGTAGTAGGGTCACTGTCTCTATCCACTCTTTGAGATGCAGTATAGTAGTGTCACTGTCTCTGTCCTATCTCTGAAAGCCAGTGTAGTAGTGTCACTCTCTCTGTCCCCTCTCTTAGAGGCTGTGTAGTAGTGTCCCTGTCCTTGTGCCCTCTCTGAGAGGCACTGTAGTAGTGTCATTGTCTCTGTCCGCTCTCTTTGAGGCTGTGTAGCAGTGTCACGGTCCCTGTCTGCTCTCTGAGAAGCAGTGTAGTAGTGTCACTGTCTTTGACCCTTTGTGAGAGGCTCTGTAGTAGTGTCACTGTCACTCTATGCTGTGTGAGAGGCTGTGTAGTAGTGTCACTATCATTGGGCCCTCTCTAACAGGCAGTGTAGTAGTGTCACGGTCTCTATCCCCTCCACGAGAAGCAGTGTAGTAGTGTCAATTTCTCTGTCCACTCTCTGAGAGGCTGTGTAGTAGTGTCACTGTCTCTGTCCCCTTTCTGAGAGGCAGTGTTATAGTTTCACTGTCTCTATCCCCCCTTTGAGAGGCAGTGTAGTAGTATCACTGTCCCTGGGCCCTCTCTGAGAGACTGTGTAGTAGTGTCACTGTCTCTCTCTGCTCTTTAAGAGGCTGTGTACTAATGTCACTGTCCCTGTCACCTGTCTGAGAGGCTTTGTACTAGTGTCACTGTCTCTCTCTGCTCTCTGAGAGGCGCTATAGTAGTGCCACTGTATCTGCCCCATCTTTGAGAGGCAGTGTAGTAGTGTCACTGTCCCTTTGCCCTGTATGAGAGGCAGTGTAGTGGTGTCACAGTCTCTCTCCCCTCTCAGAGAGGCTGTGTAGTAGTGTCACTGTCTCTGCCCGCCCTCTGAGAGGCTGTGTAGTAGTGTCACTGTCTCTATCACCTCTCTAAGAGGCTTTGAAGTAGTGTCACTTTCCCTGTGCCATCTCTCAGAGGCTGTGTAGTAGTGTCACTGTCTCTGTCCCATCTCTGAGAGGCTGTGTAGTAGTGTCACTATCTCTGTCCACTCTCTAAAATGAAGTGTAGTAGTGTCTCTGTCTCTGTCCCCTCTCTGACGGGCTGTGTAGTAGTGTGACTGTCTCTGTCCCTTCTCTGAGAGCCAGTGTAGTAGGGTCACACACTCTGCCCCCCCTCTGAGAGGCTGTGCAGTAGTGTCACTATCACTGGGCCCTCTCTAACAGGCAGTGTAGTAGTGTAGGGGTCACGCTCCCCTCCACGACAGGCAGTGTAGTAGTGTCACTGTCTCTGACCCTCTGTGAGAGGCTGTGTAGTGTCCACGGTCTCTGTCCCCTCCACGAGAAGCAGCGTAGTAGTGTCAATGTCTCTATCCACTCTCTGAGAGGCAGTGTAGTAGTGTCACTGTCTCTGACCCTCTGTGAGAGGCTGTGTAGTAGTGTCACTGTCCCTGTCCCCTCTATGAGAGGCTGTGTACTAGTGTCACTAACCCTGTGCTCTCTCTGACAGGCTGAGTAGTAGTGTCACTGTCTCTGTCTGCTCTCTGAGAGGCTGTGTAGTAGTGTCACTGTCTCTATCCGCTATCTGTGAGGCTGTATAGTAGTGTACCTGTCCCTGTCTGCTCTCCGAGAGGCTGTGTAGTAGTGCCACTGTCTCTGTCCCCTCTCTGAGAGGCAGATTAGTAGTGTCACTGTCTCTGATCCTCTTGAGAGGCTGTCTCTGTCTTCTCTCTTAGAGGCTGTGTACTAGTGTCACTATCCCTGTGCCCTCTCTGAGAGGCAGTGCAGTAGTATCACTGTCTCTGTCCCCTCTCTGAGAGGCAGTGTAGTGGTGTCACTGTCTCTATCCCCTCTCTGAGAGGCGCTGTAGTAGTGTCACTGTCCCTGTCTGCTCTCTGAGACGCTGTGTAGTAGTGTCACTGTCTCTATCCACTCTCTGAGAGGCAGTGTAGTGGTGTCACTATCTATGTCCCCTCTCAGAGGAGCAGTGTAGTAGTGTCACTGTCTCTGTCCCCCCTCTGAGAGGCAGTGTACCAGTGTCACTGTCTCTGTCCCCCCTCTGAGAGGCAGTGTACCAGTGTCACTGTCTCTGTCCCCTCTCTGAGAGGCAGTGTAGTAGTGTCACTGTCCCTGGGCCCTCCCTGAGAAGCAGTCTTGAAGTGTCACTATACCTGTCCCCTCTCTGAGAGGCAGTGTACTAGTGTCAGTATCCCTGTGCCCTCTCTAACAGGCAGTGTAGTAGTGTCACTGTCTCTGTCCCCTCTCTGAGTAGCAGTGTAGTAGTGTCACTGTCTCTGTCCCCTCTCTGAGAGGAAGTTTATTAGTGTCACTGTCTCTGTCCCTTCTCTGAGAGCCAGTGTAGTAGGGTCACACACTCTGTCCCCCCTCTGAGAGGCTGTATAGTAGTGACACTGTCCTTGTGCCCTTTCTGAGAGGCTCTGTAGTAGTGTCACTGTCTCTGTCCGCTATCTGTGAGGCTGTATAGTAGTGTCCCTGTCCCTGTCTCTTCTTCGAGAGGCTGTGTAGTAGTGCCACTGTCTCTGTCCCATCTCTGAGAGCAGATTAGTAGTGTCACTATCTCTGACCCTCTTGAGAGGCTGTGTTGTAGTGTCACTGTCTCTGTCTTCTCTCTGAGAGGCTGTGTACTAGTGTCACTGTCACTGTCCCCTCTCTGAGAGGCAGTGTAGTAGTGTCACTGTCTCTGTCTTCTCTCTGAGAGGCAGTGTACTAGTATCACTGTCTCTGTCCAATTTGTGAGAGGCATTGCAATAGTGTTACTATCTCTGCCCCTCTCTGACAGACTGTGTAGTAGTGTCACTGTCCCTGTCCCCTCTATGAGAGGCTGTGTACTAGTGTCACTAACCCTGTGCTCTCTCTGACAGGCTGTGTACTACTGTCGCTGTCTCTGTCCCCTCTCTGAGAGGCTGTGTAGTAGTGTCACTGTCTCTGTCCCCTCTCTGAGAGGCTGTATAGTAGTGACACTGTCCTTGTGCCCTCTCTGAGAGGCTCTGTAGTAGGGTCACTGTCTCTGTCTTCTCTCTGAGCGGCTGTGTACTAGTTTCACTGTCTCTGTGCGCTCTCTCTGAGGCTGTGCAGTCGTGTCCCTGTCCCTGTCTGCTCTCTGAGAGGCTCTGTAGTAGTGTCACTGTCACTCTATGCTGTGTGAGAGGCTGTGTAGTAGTGTCACTATCATTGTGCCCTCTCTAACAGGCAGTGTAGTAGTGTCACGGTCTCTGTCCCCTCCACGAGAAGCAGCGTAGTAGTGTCAATGTCTCTATCCACTCTCTGAGAGGCAGTGTAGTAGTGTCACTGTCTCTGACCCTCTGTGAGAGGCTCTGTAGTAGTGTCACTGTCTCTTTCCCCTCTCTGAGAGGCAGTATACTAGTGTCACTCTCTCTGACCCTCTGTGAGAGGCTGTGTAGTAGTGTCACTGTCTCTGTCCCCTCTCTGAGAGCCAGTGTTACAGTTTCACTGTCTCTATCCCCCCTCTGAGAGGCTGTGCCATAGTGTCACAGTCCCTGTCCACTCTCTGAGGGGCAGTGTAGTAGTGTCACTGTCTCTGTCTCCTCTGTGAGAGGCTGTGTACTAGTGTCACTGTCTCTGTCCCCTCTCTGAGAGCCAGTGTTACAGTTTCACTGTCTCTATCCCCCCTCTGAGAGGCTGTGCCGTAGTGTCACAGTCCCTGTCCACTCTCTGAGGGGCAGTGTAGTAGTGTCACTGTCTCTGTCCCCTCTGTGAGAGGCTGTGTAGTAGTGTCACCATCCCTGTCCGCTCTCTGAGAGGCAGTATACTAGTGTCACTGCTTCTGTCTGCTCTCTCAGAGGCACTGTAGTAGTGTCTCTCTCTCTGGCCCCTCTATGAGAGGCTGTATAGTAGTGTCACTGTCTCTTTCCTCTCTCTGAGAGGCAGTGTAGTAGTGTCACTGTCCTTCTGCCCTCTCTCAGAGGCACTGTAGTAGTGTCAATGTCTCTGTCCACTCTCTGTGAGGCTGTGTCATAGTGTCATGTTCCCTGTCAGCTCCCTGAGAGGATGTGTAGTAGTGTCACTGTCTCTGACCCTTTGTGAGAGGCAGTGTAGTAGTGTCACTCTCTCTGTCCCATCTCTGAGAGGCAGTGTAGTAGTGTCCCTGTCCCTGTCTGCTCTCTCAGAGGCTGTTTAGTAGTGTCACTGTCTCAGTCCCCTCTCTGAGAGGCTGTGTAGTAGTGACACTGACTCTGTCCCGTCTCTGAGAGGCTGCGTAGTAGTTTCACTGTTGTTGTGCCCTCTCTGAGAGGCAGTTTAGTAGTGTCACTGTCTCTGTCCCTTCTCTGAGAGCCAGTGTAGTAGTGTCACACTGTCTGTCCCCCCTCTGAGAGGCTGTGTAGTAGTGTCACTATCTCTGTCTGCTCACTGAGAGGCTGGGTAGTAGTGTCTCTGTCTCTGTCCCCTCTCTGAGACGTAGTGTAGTAGTGGCACTGTCTCTGCCCTCTCTCTGAGAAGCGGTGTAGTAGTATCACTGTCTCTGCCCCCTCTCTGAGAGGCTGTGTAGTAGTGTCACTATCTCTGTCTGCTCACTGAGAGACAGTGTAGTAGTGTCTCTGTCTCTGTCCCCTCTCTGAGAAGCAGTGTAGTAGTATCACTGTTTCTGTCCCCTCTCTGAGAGGCTGAGTAGTAGTGCCACTGTCCCTGTCAACTCTCTGAGAGGCTGTGTACTTGTGTCACTAACCCCGTGCCCTCTCTGACAGGCTGTGTAGTAGTGTCACTGTCTCTGGCCACTCTCTGAGAGGCTGTGTAGTAGTGTCACTGTCCCTGTCCCCTCTATGAGAGGTTGTATACTAGTGTCACTAACCCTGTGCTCTCTCTGAAAGGCTGTGTAGCACTGTCACTGTCTCTGTCCCCTCTCTGAGAGGCTGTATAGTAGTGACACTGTCCTTGTGCCCTTTCTGAGAGGCTCTGTAGTAGTGTCACTGTCTCTGTCCGCTATCTGTGAGGCTGTATAGTAGTGTCCCTGTCCCTGTCTCTTCTTCGAGAGGCTGTGTAGTAGTGCCACTGTCTCTGTCCCCTCTCTGAGAGCAGATTAGTAGTGTCACTGTCTCTGACCCTCTTGAGAGGCTGTGTTGTAGTGTCACTGTCTCTGTCTTCTCTCTGAGAGGCTGTGTACTAGTGTCACTGTCACTGTCCCCTCTCTGAGAGGCAGTGTAGTAGTGTCACTGTCTCTGTCTTCTCTCTGAGAGGCAGTGTACTAGTATCACTGTCTCTGTCCAATTTGTGAGAGGCATTGCAATAGTGTTACTATCTCTGCCCCTCTCTGACAGACTGTGTAGTAGTGTCACTGTCTCTGTCCCCTCTCTGAGAGGCAGTGCAGTAGTATCACTGTCTCTGTCCCGTCTCTGATAGGCAGTGTAGTGGTGTCACTGTCTCTGTCCCCTCTCTGAGAGGCAGTGCAGTGGTATCACTGTCTCTGTCCCGTCTCTGATAGGCAGTGTAGTAGTGTCACTGTCTCTGTCCCCTCTCTGAGACGCTGTGCAGTAGTGTCCCTGTTCTTGTGCCCTCTCTGAGAGGCACTGTAGAAGTGCGATTGTCTCTGTCCGCTCTCTGTGAGGCTGTGTAGTAGTGTCACTGTCTCTGTACCCTCTCTGAGAGGCATTGTGGTGGTGTCACTGTCTCTGTCCCCTCTATGGGAGGCTGTGTCGTAGTGTCACTGTCTCTGTCTGCTCTCTGACAGTTTGTGTAGTAGTGTCACTTTCTCTGTCCCCTCCCTGAGAGGCTATATAGTTTTGTCACTATCCCTGTCCCCTCTCTGACAGGCTGTGTAGTAGTGTCACTGTCTCTGTCCCCTCTCTGTCTGGCTGTGTAGTAGTGTCACTGTCTATGTCCACTCTCTGAGAGGTAGTGTATTGGTGTCACTGTGTCTGTCCCCTCTCTGAGAGGCATTGTAGTAGTGTCACTGTGTATGTCCCCTCTCTGAGATGCAGTGTAGTAGTGTCACTGTCTGTGTCCCCTCTCTGAGAGGCAGTGTATTGGTGTCACTCTGTCTGTCCCCTCTCTGAGAGGCATTGTAGTCGTGTCATTGTGTATGTCCCCTCTCTTAGAGGCTGTGTACTAGTGTCACTGTCCCTTTCCTCTCTCTGAATAGCACTGTAGTAGGTTCAATCTCTCTGTCCTTTCTCTGAAAAGGAGTGTAGTAGTATCACTCTTCCTGCCCACTCTGAGAGGCAGTCTAGTAGTGTCACTGTCCTGTCCTCTGCCTGGTCCTGATTAGTCAGCCACTGTTTGCCTTTGAATAAAAGATCAAAAATTGTCCTCTCTGAATGTGCTTACCTGATATTTATTGATTCATATTAGTCTAATCTCTCCTTGATATATCTTCTTAGAAGGACGAATGTCCCTAAGGACAGATCTCAGAGCCAGGCCCTAAATACATTTAGGGCAAATCTGGATCCTAGCCCTAAGATGTAAAAACAATTTAGAGTTCTGGCTATTTGTACTTGCTAATGTTGGTGGTGTTGTTTGATGGTATCTCTTTGCTTTATTTATAGAGGCAAGCCATATTCTCCTGCCACTGATGATGCTTCCTTAAAATTTGTAACACGATGGGACCCATATGCCCTTGGTAATTGGACCCACACCCATCATCCAAAAGATATAGACTTATTACACCAGAGTAAAGAAGACAGTGTCTTTAGCCAACTGTAACATCTAACAGGTCACCAGGGACCCAAGTCTCCCCTCAAAGTCAAGCTATAAGGAACATCTGCCCCTGCCAAAAAGACCATGGCCCTACTCCAGTAACAACTCTGAAACCTGACTGGTCCACACATGACAGAAACTTGAGGACTTTACCATGAGATGGCGAAAAAATCAGTTAGATGGGTAGAATCCTAACTTCTTCTATTTGCTGGACTGATAAGATCTTTTGATAAACTCATGGGATTCATAGAAAAACTTTGGTTCCAAGGGACTTTTATGTCTTTCACCTCTGAACAGATACATTTCTTTACTATTGCCTCATATTACATCCTTTTAATTCCACCAGAATAACTGTTTCTTTTTGAGGAATATGGTAGGACCCCTTCCCTCTAACTGTAGGAATGTCCTGTGCTCTCTTCCTCACAACAGGATTAGTCACAGTGACTCCTGCTGACTAATCTTAAACAGAGAAGGCCGTCCTGGCTCTCTTTCTCTGCCTTGATTTTATTATAATAATTCTTTTGTGTTGCCATCCATATTTTCAAGGACAATAACCAGTTCCTGATGCTGAAAATTAAATACAAGATTTAATGGTGACAGCTTTAGTGTTCCCCTTGACAACTGACACATGCTTTGCCTTCAACATCATGCATACCCATGATTCTGGAAGTCTTACAGCTGATGTACCCCAAACGCTGGGGCTGCCCCCTAGGTGGACTAGCTCCTTTAATGGGGACTCTCATAATAATTAAGCTGGGACTTATGTTAGAATCCTATGTTCTAAATTCTCTGCCCAGTTCATCTACTATAGGATGGAAGTAATTAAAATACAGGTGATACACCAGGTGTACCAGCTATTACATGCAAAATCAAAAGGTGTTATGATAAAGAGGGGGAAATGTGGTAGAAAAGAAGCTAAAATTTGAACTGATTCACTGAGTTACTATAAGAGTTAATTGTTGAGGAACTGGAACTTATCTTTGTCAGCAGATGGAAAAATCTGAAAGAAGGAAACTGCCCAGAAAGGGCCCAAAGGGATGACAAGAAGGAAAGACAGTTTAGGCTAAAACAAAGTAAAATGGAGTTCACTGTTAGGGTGGCCTGACTACAGAAATGATTGATATGCAAATTGCCACATCTTGTTTGTTCACTTACCCCTCCCCTTGGCTGTCAAAACTATAAAATGGAAATAAACTCTCAGGTCAGGTCCAGAGCTTCTTTGGAGGGCTACCACAAACTCTTTGGCCCCCAGGAAATAAACTCCTGCACTTTCATTCATATTGCCATTGGAGTGATTTTTCCAGATAATTTCTACAAAAATTCTAAATCCAGCAAAGTTGACAATGCAGATTAACCACCTCAGCGAGACTTTGAGCTAACCACTGACACCCGGAGGAAACTTCACATTAGTCATGGACACTAGGATGAGAATTAGCTCCAATTGTCGGAGCCATGGCAACTAACAGACCTACTGCTGAAGCCATGGCTTCTCTTCTAGAGTGACTCCTTCAGCCATGGCCACTCCAGACACTTCATAATGGCTCCAGAAGAGTTCAATATTGTCATGAGAACCTCAAACACTTTTCATAACCTTACTGTAACTTATGATGTCCCCACAGTTACTTAAAACAGCTATGGAGAAGCTCTTCCCCTGCCCATGATAGCTACAGCAGGGAGTCTAGTCTATTTGCAAAAACAGTTAGCACAAAGGTTTTGGTTGCAGACAGGAGGGGACTGGTTATATAAGTAGCTTTCTTACTCTCCTAGGCTCAGGAGATCCTGACCCTCGTGCTACATTCTTGATTCCAAAAAGCCTCATTCAAGTTATTTTTGCCTACGTGCAGTATTTATCACTGGTAGAGTGAGATAAAATAGTAATACCAAGGGCAGACAACTCCCTGGACTGTCAACTATGTGCACATGGAAGCCAAAGTTAGAAGGTGCTGAATAGTTATGGAGGGAGCAGGAGTAGAGACTGTTGGAGAGCTAAGAGGAATGCAGAAATACTCAGAAGGCACAAAACAGTGGAAAGCTGTGTCTGGGAGAAAAGCGGCTACAAAAAGGTGAGACTGCAAAAGTGCAAGGCTGCAGACAGCAGTGTGGAGGAAGAACCCCAGGACCAAGATGCCAGAGGGGCTGCAGACAGCTGCTGAGACTCAGTAAACTTGGCTGTAGAGAAGCCACCTGGAGGGACTAAAAGTGGGTTCCAGCACTCTCAAATTAGAGCTGACAATCCGGACCCTTAAGTGACTGACACAATGGGAGCTGTGCATTGCCATTCGTGATTTCTGTCCCAAAAGAGCAGAGCAGATCTCTATTTGAGGAATATTCCACACAATAATTTCTTGCTTTTACATTTCAAGACTTTTTTTCCACCACTCTCCACATTCTCCCAGTGTTAAATATATTGTGTTCAAACTAAACAGAGTGGTCAGTAAGCCTAAAGTACAGGAGTTAATGATACCAAGTAAAGCTTAGAGTGACTGCAGATCATATACATATCATTCATTAAGCCCAAATCAGATCTGACTTAAAGTCTCATTAGCAAGATCCCACAAGGGGCTTGGACACCACCTGAAAGGACAGGGAAACAGAATGCACATCAAATTTCAAAACCACTAAAGTCTTAGATGATTGATGTTAAAGTAACTTTTTCCATATTTTACAAGAAAAAGAGGGGAAAAAAATAAAACATGGACACATTAAGACATGATTCAGACCTTGAAAACAGCTCATTACATGACACAGTTTGAGGTATTATTATCTTGAAAGTAAACAGCTTCATCTCTGCAGATCATGTTTGGTCTTGGCCTGAGCATGTCCCTTATGTGGTCCAATCAAAGTGAAGACAAATCCTATCTTGTGCATCTTTCAGTGATGTTTCTCTATCATTGTTATGGTTAATATTAACAAACCACCTCTTGCAACAATGAGGAAATAGCCATGGTGAAATAATGTGAATTGCATAATCATTGAAAATCTAAACTCTATAAGGGATTTTCTACATTAATTCTTCTTACTCTTGGAGTTTATTTTTTGGATATATACTTTATCAGAAAAATACTACTTAAACCAGTTCTCATGAAACATCCTTATTTACATGTGACTATAATCACCTGAAAGGGGAACTTACAGGCCAAATAATAAAATGGGTATGTTTGTGTGGAGGCCAGAGGGGGTATTTCTATGTGGGTACTGGGAACCAAACTTAGGTCCTCATGCTTAAGGGGAAAGTACTTTATCAAGTAAGCTATCTCCTTAGCCCCAATAAAAGGTTTTATTTTTTTTTAATTACATTTAGCTTTTGAGAAAGAGAAAGAGACAGACATAGAGAGAGAGAGTGAGCACACCAGGGCCTCTGCCCACTGCAAATGAACTCCAGACACATGAACCACCATGTGCATCTGGCTTATGTGCGTTCTGGGGAGTTGAATCTTGTTCCTTGGGCTTCACAGGCAAGCATATTAATTGCTAAGCCATCTTTCCAGTCTCAATAAAAGGTTATTTTTTTCTTTTGGTTGTTGGAGGTAGGATGTCTCTCTCTCTGGCCCAGGCTGACCTGGAATTCACTATGTAGTCTCAGGGTGGCCTCAAACTCATGGCAATCCTCCTTCCTCTACCTTCTGAGTGCTGGGATTAAAGGCATGTGCCACCACGCCCAGCTTCCAATAAAAGGTTTTAAAATGCCTCATAGATCTCAATATATTGCTAATCCATGATTTCAACGTGATTTGAGTATATTCAGAGTATATTACCATCTAAATTGGTATCCTAGTCAGTAAAATCTGTTAAGATAAAGTATTTTCTAAGCAAAGAAAATACATTTTCTAGGGTACTGTTTAACTTTGAGCCTCGCTCAAGCATTAAAGTAAAAAAAAATACAATTCATAAAGCTTATTTTAAAAGTTACTGTTCATAGTTCAATTAGACACATTTCAAAGCATAAAATATTGAAAAGCTACTTTCACTTTTTATAAAAATATAATTCTCTTAAAATTTAAAGCTCTTTCATACTTTTATTTCTGGGAAGTTCAAAGAAGGAAATAATCAAGGGTATTCCTCAAAGTAAGAGGGGGAAGGGATTAAAGAGAGAGAAAGGGAAATACATGTTATTCAATAATCCCAAAGGGATGTAACAAAAGGCTTTGTCAGAAAACATTAAAGTTGAGAGACAAACCAAATATCTGTAAGCCAAATGAAGTAGAAAGTATTACCAAGAACAACATTGATGAGCTTTAATAGGTAAAAGCTTGTCTTTGAAACAGAAATAACAGGACTAAGGAGAGGACTCAGCAGTTAAAGACACTTCCTTGAAAAATCTCATGGCCAAGGCTATTCACCAGTATCCCCATAAAAGTCAAATGCAGAAAGTAGTGCATGCATCTAGAATTCTTATTGCAGTGGCAAGAAGCCCTGGTATGCCCATTTTCTCCACGCTCTTTTCTCCCCCCACCTCCATCTTTCCCTCTCTCCACTTGTGAAAAAATAAAATATTTAAAAAGGAAAACAGGGAAATAAGATTTATACACTGAAGCTCACTGGATATAAGAGGATGGATTACTGAAGAAAGAAAAAGAACTGGAAGTTTCTTAGTCATTGACATCACACTTCCATTCTGTTTACTCCCATATTCTGACATGTTTCCTCCCTTCAGAAACTTGTTTTCAGCATTCTTTCAGTTTGCGTTTTTCTTTGTACTCACTATGAAACCACTTAAACAGGCTTCCAAGGGTTTCTGAAGTATAAAAATAAATGTTTCTTCCCACAAAAGACATCATATTTTAGATGTTTTTATATGTCTATAACTTATTAAAATATATGGACCTGGTTATAAAGATTTGAATATTACATTTTGTGAATACATGTTTAGCCTACAGTTTATGAATCCACAATGGTCTTTTCTGTTTACAACAATTCTTGCCTTTCAAAAAACACTATATAAAGATTGTTAGGAAAATATATTAGCTCCAAAAATACTTTCATGAATCTGAATCTTTTATTGTTATGATTTTTTTATTGATTCCTTTCAATGCTTTTAAGGAACTACAATTTAATAGTGAAACAGCACAAAAATCAATGTTGACATGCCATGGTAGCTTGAATGTGATAGTGTAAAATTGTGGCCCCATAGACTCTTGTACAAACGGGAAGGGAAAATAGCAGGGAACCTAGTTAGAACTGGTCTACATTCTGTTGCCCATACCTACAGAGTTTGATCAAGGTTGAATTTAAATGTAAAAAAGCTCAGTGGTTGTTTGCCTGCAAAGCCTAATGACCTAGGTTCAATTCCCCAGTACCCACATAAGGCAGATACACAAACTGGCACATGCACCTGGAATTAGTTTGCAGCATCTGGAGGCCCGAACATGTCTCTTTCTCTCTCTCTGTCTTATGTTTGCAAATAAGTAAATGAAATATTATTTAAAGAAGTAATGGGGGTTGGAGAGATGGCTTAGCAGTTCAGGTGTTTGCCCGTGAAGCCTAAGGACCCAGGTTTGATTTCCCAATACCCATGTAAGCCAGAAGCACATGGTGTCACGTGTGTCTGGAGTTTGTTTGCAGTGACTAGCTGACCATGGGTACACATTCTATATCTGCCTCTTCCTCTTTCTCTCTACCCCTCCCTGTTTTTATCAAATAATAAAATTTAAAAATTTTAACAAATTAATGGATGTGCTTGGCAGAAGGCACAGAACTGAAAGATGTAGGATTTAAAGTTGGAAAGATTCAAGCCAGTTTAAATTACAGGCAGAGAAATTGGTTTTAAGTTGAGAAAGCTATTATGTTAAACAGATTACCACCATTAAGGGTGGGCCAACTGTTTTACACTGAAACAATGGAAAGATGTCTGTGGTCATTTGAATGTATGTCTAACATAGCATCAGGCATTATTTATTAAGGTTAAACTTCCAGTAGCCAAATGGAGAGGGAGTGTCATTGGGGCCTGGAACTGACTATGACAATGCCTAAGGGTGATGACCACCCAGAAAAGGCAAAATGCTAGAAATGCAAACTTTTTTGAAAGAAAATGACTGAAAGGAAAAATTCTGAAGACTCAAGTAAAGATTGATTTCCTCCTTTGATTAACAAAATGCTATGTTACTGAAGACCTAGTACTAGTTTTGAGAGCATGAAAACAATACATGGAAGTGGTTCATGAAGTGCATACAGTTCCAGGAGCCACTGATGAGAAGAAGCATGTGAAGCAGGGTGATGTCTCTTATGTAGAGAAGCCAGAGAGGCCATTGTAAGATGAACCATGATTTGAAGTGGTGACCTAAATATGTTTTAGATAGACCAGGACTGTTCAAGGTCTACCATGGAGTGATATTGGCTCAGGATGAAAGTTTTTCCCTAGCTACTCAGCTTAGCTGGAGGGATACAAATTGAAAATCCAAAGACTATCATCACTGGTTATGGATGTCATACTTGAACTGCAGATGTTTAATGTTTACCTGATGCTTTTTGACTTTGTATTGATCTAGTTTCTCCTTGTTATGCCTTACTACAATGGAAATGTTTATTTTGTGCCATTAAGTGTTGCAAGCATGTAATTTGTTTTGATTTTACAAGACACCCAGTTAAGATGACACTTTGGTCGTTGGAATAATATTAAAGTTGGTAAAGCTGTGGGGACCTTTGAATTTAGACAGAATGAAATTTATATTGTGGCATAGTCATGAATTTATTAGGGCCAAGGGCAGAATATGGTAGTTTGAATACGATAGTATAAATGTACGTTTCAATAGACTCAAGTCTTGTAACTCAGGTTTACAGCCACCTGGCTAGAGTCTAACCCTAAGGTGGCTTTAGGGGCAGATCTGAATTCCAGCCCAAAGGTATGAAAACAGTAGCTTGAGTTCCTGATATTTATGCTATGCTGATGTTTATACTTGCTTATGGTGCTTGCTGCTATGTTGTTTTCCTCTGCTTGGATCTATGAAAGGCAGCAGCTTCTTCTGCAATTGATAAAACTTCTCCTGAATTTGTAAGCTGAAATAAACCTGTTTCTCTCATAAACTATGTCTGGTTGGATAGTCGTCCCAGAAACTTGTAGCTGAATATAACACATGCATAATATATTTTTATTTAATGATGCCTCAAAAACTTTTGGTCCTGAATATAAGACTCAACACTTTTGACAAGTTCCTGAATCAAAGAGTTTTCAGCATAATTTGACAGATCATGTGCATAAGGATAAAATATGAAGGTAACAATTATAGACACATATTCATTAAGACATACAGAGAATGCTTGAGGATAAGGAGAAGTGCAGAGACCCCAGTTAACTTAAAATACATAAAATACATGAACTATTTTGTTTAAATAAACAAGAAGAGACTATTGCAAAATATCTTTATGTTCATGCCATGCCATTTGATTCTTCACAATTTCTCCTTATCAATTAAAACACTGATAAAATATTATATATCTATATTAAATTCCCCTTGTACATATTCTCCATCCCCATCCCTTCTTTGTCTCTCACATAGAAGCTGATAATTCTCTTTAATTTTGTATACATTGTCTTTAAGCAATGTAATGAATTAAATACATGGCACATACATTTTATATGCACATACATCTATAACATGTACATGAACATGTGTCTTACAATTTGATGTCATACTGATAATTTTTATAACCAAGTTCATAGACTCTACATGATGACCAAGGTCAGTGGTTTTTACTACAATGTGGTATTATAATCCATGTTTGATACAAAAAAATTTAGTTGATGTCTTTTCTAAAAGTATTTTTATTTTTCCTAATTTTTTTGTTATAAACAAAATTAAACACCTTAAGCATTCTCCTTATGCACATGAATGAGTTTTACATGAATATCTTCCTAGGATTGAGCAGAAGTGTAGAATACTAAAACATATGTGGCTAAAACATTACTTTATATTTAAAATGATTCTCTATAGCAATCAAATTAGCTCATAATTATACCACTATTAGGAATTCATTATTTTTATTTTTAATATTTGAAAAGAGGAAAACATCCAATTTTTGAAATTACAAAAAAATATATCAGAGTAAGCCCAAGAAAGTGATAAAAGGAAACAGTTATGAAAGGGTTCAAAATTAATGACATGAAAAGGACATGAATTGACTCATATTTGGTGTCATACATGCATGCATTACATCAGTTTTCATGCACATTACTAGCTAATGGCATCTTCAATTGTTAGCTTCATGTCTCTCTTTGCCTTACCTGTAAATATTATATGTTTGAAATATTTTATTGTAATTTACATTTTGATCTACATGTGTTTGGTAAATTTATTCATTTTTATGTGGTTCTTACTTTTTAGCAATATAAATGAAAGAACTTGGATTAGAAAGGCAGTGGGTCCTTTATCTATGGAAATAAACTATGAATGTAATCAACTGCATGGCATTGATTACACAGGCAAAACTGAATTTGACCTCATGTATGAATATGTGAGATAGTTTTGTGGAGATGTATGGAATTAAATAATTTTATTTCAAGATGCATTTACTACATGCCTTTTCATCTCACTAATGTGTCATAATTTATTCAAGCAGATATTTACTTTGGATTGCTCAATTCTCCTATGCTTTAACATTTTGACTAACTCTAAAATACTTTGTATTTTCAAATATTAAGATAATAATGATTTATAAACAAAAGTTGTTATAAAATATGATTATGTAAGTTATATGATATTTGATATATGATGTGAAAAGTTTCCTCTATGAAATGTTATACCACTTTCCACTTCTACCTATAAATTTTGAAAGTGTGTTTTGAACAATGTTAAAGTTAGTAAAGATTGTGGGGACTTTTGATGTTGGACTAAGTGCAATTTTCCTTGTGAGATGATCATGAATTTGGGGTGGTCAGTGGTAGAATGTCATATTTTGAATGTAAATCTATACCCCCATATAGCCTTAGGCATTTTTACATGATACTTGTTTCAAGAATGAACAGCCAAAGCTCAACCCAGTTCTGTACACATCTTATAAGGCTAGACGCAAGAACCACAACCAGTGACATACCTCCTCCAGCAGAGCTCTGCCTGTTAATGCTGGTTTTCCTCTATCTTTCTCTACTGTGGATGTATGTCAGCTTCTTCTGTCATGATGAAACTTCCGCTGGAATCTGTAAGCCAGAAATAAACCCTTTGTCCCATCATCTGCTTCAGGTTAAGTATTTGTCCCAGCAACATAAAGATAATTGAAACACCTATCATGTAAATTAATGATGTGTCATAGTAATCTTACCATGCATGGCCATACAATTTTACATACAGTCATAGCACACATGATCATACTGTGTTACATACAGTCATGACATGCATAGTCATACTATGTGACTATTCAACATACAGTTTGCTAATAAGTGCTCATTCAAATTTTAAGATGCTAATATAAATATAATAAATATAAATATATAATATATATAATTATAACCTCCTCCAGCTAAGTAGCTGGATATCTAAGAAGCTTTAATAAACTCCTGAATCAATTAGGGACATCTATTCAAACTATCACATTCTTCCCAATACCATCTCACATTGTAAATTGTACTCAGTTCAATTTCAAAGGTCACTATAGTCTTTACCAACTTAACATACTTGCAAATTCCTAAGTCTCAACTGAAATTTAAGATTGTCTTGTAGCTGTGAGTCCTGTAAAACAAAACAAGTTATATATTTTCAATATATAAAGGCACAAGGTAAACATTTTCAATGGTTATAAGGCATAACAGGGAGAGACAGGAACAATGCAAACTCAACAACCATCAAGCAAACATCAAACTTGTGCAGTTCAAGTCCAATATAACCAGTGACTGACACTCTCTGGATTTTTTGAATTCCACCCCTCCAGCTGGGCTGAGTAGCCAGGGGAACCTTCCATACCTAGTCAACAACCTCCATGGTAACCCTTGCACAGTCCTGGTATATCCAAAACAGGTCTCCATGGAAACCATGTTCCATCTTCCAGTGGCTCTTCTAGCCTATTAGGGCCATCCCACCCTTCCTCATGCTACATCTCAGCAGCAGCTCCTGGATCCATGTGTGCACTTGTCCCACTCCATGCATTTTTTTATGCTTCCAAAACCAAGAAACATGTGCAGAGCACAGCCATGTTCTTAATTCAGAGATAAAATTAGTCATAGTTCTGTCTGCACTTAGAATTTTCTTTTTTATTGACAACTTCCATAATTGTAAATAATATACTGTGGTAATTCCCTCCCTCCCCCACTTTCCCCTTTGAAACTCCACTCTCCATCATATCCCCTCCCCATCTCAATCAGTCTCTCTTTTATTTTGATGTCATCATCTTTTCCTCCTATTGTGATGGTCTTGTGTAGGTAGTGTCAGGCACTGTGAGGTCATGGATATCCAGGCCATTTTGTGTCTAGAGGAGCATGTTGTAGGGAGTCCTATCCTTCCTTTGGCTCTTACATTCTTTCTGCCACCTATTCCAGAATGGACCCTGAGCCTTGGAAGGTGTGATAGAGATATTTTAGTGCTGAGAACTCCTGTTACTTCTCAGCACCATGGTGCTTTCTGAGTCATCCCAAGGTCACTGCCACCTGAAAAGAGAAGTTTCTCCCTGATACTGAAAATCTACAACAGGGGTAGTCATGAGCCCTAGGGGTGTAATGTCTTCTGGTGTCTGGCTAAATGTCGGGAACCATAAAGCAAAAGCCTCTCCATTTTGCCTGGGCCTGTTCTTAAGTTGACTCATTCACCAGAAAGCTGGTCCATCCAGCTTGCAGTTAGGAATGTTGGTCTGCAAACTGTTCACAGAATCTTATCTTTTGCAAAAGGCCAGTTTACGATCAGGATGTCAAGCCGTTAAGGCAAGATGAGAAAAACACCCGGATACATCTCCTCTAGGTTCCCTAAGATTAGATAAACACCCGGTTACATCTCCTCTTAGTTGCCTAACAATTTCGGCCCTAAATCACATCAGGCAGCTTACTCCCCCCTTTTCTTCCCCTATATAACCACTGTGTAAAAAATAAAATTAGAGACCTTGATCAGACTCTAGACTTGGCCTCTTTCTTTGTGTCTGTCTTGTCTCTCATCCAGGTTAATTTCCCCTCGGGTCCTTGTTTAACTCCCTCCTGGCCGGGGCAAGTGGCACCCAAATGTGGGGCTCGAGGTACGAAGTGTGACCTGGACGTCACTCAAGTGGACGTCATCCCCCCCCCCCATTGGATCGCCACCTCACCGGTGAGTGAAGATCCGCATGCAGATCACTGCAGGAGTGCCCGCCTGTGATACAGATCTGGAAAGGGCAAAGCGGGAAGGACCTCAAGACGACTCTGCCCTGGAGGACACAGCTAACCTACTGGAGAGGCCGACTCCCATTCACACTGTGTTTGGCATCATTGAACCATCCCTGGAGGATACAGGCTCGTCTGGCCATCAAGGGCACATAGCTCTCTATTGGGCCCTCTGTGTCTGTGCTGTGCTCATGTGTCTATTGTCAAAAGAGAGCTGTCTTCCTTCCCTTTGTGGCAGGCATCTCCCTGGCAGCTTCCACAGTGGCTGCCGGCCTTGCCGGAGGAGCCCTAGGCTATTCCCTGGTCTCTACAGCACAATTATCCCAACAATTCCAATTAGCCATAGAAGCTTCTGTTGAGTCCCTCTCCTCCTTACAAAGACAGGTAACATCAATCGCCCAAGTAGCCTTACAAAATCGGAGAGCACAGCCGGGTATGGTGGTGCAAGCCTTTAATCCCAGCACTCGGGAGTCAGAGTTAGGAGGATTGCCGTGAGTTCAAGGCCACCCTGAGACTCCATAGTTAATTCCAGGTCAGCCTGGGCCAGAGTGAGACCCTACCTCGAAAAACAAAAAAACAAACAAACAAACAAACAAAAAAAAAAATCGGCGAGCACTAGATCTGCTCACTTGCCTCTTTTTGGGAGAAGAATGTTGCTATTACATTAATGAGTCAGGTGTAGTAGAAACCAAAGTTAAAAAATTACATAAGGTCAGCCTAGATCTCCAAAAATTAAAATTTTCATCAGCTGGTGATGATTGGTGGAAGTCCTCCATGTTCACCCTCCTCATGCCCCTAGTCGGACCTCTAATTAGCCTCATTCTCATATTCACACTGGGACCACTTTTAATCAGCAAGCTCGTCCGCTTCATCAGACAACAGGTCGACTCCCTTACATCCCGGGTAATCCAAATCCACTATCATGGACTGGACCTGATTGATCAGGGCTTTGATGTGCCAGGTGACTCCCCTCCTTTTGGAGCTGCATAGGATTCAGACCTATGCATATTTGGCTCGCAATAAGTGAGTACGATATGGGCACCAACATGGGTGTGAGGCAAAGCACCACAAGGGAAGGTCCCTTTCTGACCGCTTCTGAATTCCCTGAGAGAAAAACCTGACTTGCATGGAGGTTGGTACCACACCTATTATGATCACATAGGCCCTGCCTCCCCTCCCCAAAAGGTACCAAGGGCCAAGATTGTGGGATGAAAAAAATGACAGCCCACGGGAGGAGTCAGGTCAATACTCCCCCAGTTGGTTAAAGCCCACTGCTGAATAGCGGGCCTCCCCCTCTTTTGTATAAAAGGGAGGAGATGTCGGGAACCATAAAGCAAAAGCCCCTCCATTTTGCCTGGGCCTGTTCTTAAGTTGACTCATTCACCAGAAAGCTCGCTGGGGCAGCTGAATGTATATACTATACTCACCAAATTGCCCAGTAAATACTTCTCTTAACTTTAATACACATATATTAATGCTACTCTCACTTTTGCTTAGAGAATTTTCAAACTCTCATCTGAGTCAGCTGCAGTACATGGCTTACCACTCTAGAAGGCATCTTCAGTTGCAAGTACCAAGTCCATGCCCATTCCTCCAAAGCAAAAGTTACAAGAGACCAAAATACACATGGTCAGATTTATCTCATCCCACATTATGGTACCAGTTTTGTAGTAGACATGTAGTAGATATGAACTTTCCAACTAGGCTCAGTTATGGAAGAAGGGATATTTATTGAATCGTACAGATTCCACGGGAAGTTCCATAATGGCAGAGGAAGCTGGCCTGCTTTCACAGGCCCAAGCAGAGAGGGAAAAAGCCACACTACAGAGCCCACTTCAGTAACTCCAGGTTGAACTCAGGCATTTAGCATATCTTTAGACAGAAATTCCAAATCTTCCACCACACCTTAGAGCTGAACTACAAGATCCACCCAGTCACACCTCCCTAGCCAGGTAGCTAGATATATATGAAGCTTTAATAAATTCCTGAATATATTGGGAGCATCTATTCAAATTCTTCACACACACACACACACACACACACACACACACACACATATATATATACATATATATATATATATATATATATATATATATATATATATATATACTTCACTCTGAAATCCTACTCTTGTCCTTGTGATTGTTTCTTTTAGGAAAATAAATAGTAGTCTGAGGGTAGAGAAATGGCTCAGTCAGTATAGTGCCTGCCTCATAAGCAAGAGTAACTGATTTCAATCCCCAGAGCCTTCTAAATGCTAAGCATAGTGACATATGCATCTATTCTATTCCTAGAGGTAAGGAAATGGGAACAGGTGGATCCCTGAAACCTTCTGGTGATCCAGTCTTGTCTTAGTGAGCTACAGATCACTGAAAGATCCTGTGACTCAGATCAATGAAATATTCTGTGTCTTAAAAACAGGTAGATGGGGTACTTGAAAATAACGCCCATGGTTGGCCTCTGACATCCACATACATGTCCACATTGCACATGCACTTGCACACACACACACAAACACACATATGCACCCATACATATGAATACACATATACCACACAAATGCAAAAATAAAGCTCATGTTATTACCTAAATTAGGGACAACTTATGTGTAAAACCTCACAGTTACATTTGGGATCCCAATCATAAACTGATTCATTTCCCAAAATACCAATACATATGGACTACATAATAGGTAATTATTGTCTCATTTTTTTCATTTTTCAATCATTTTTTTTATTTTTTATAATTAACAACTTCCATGATTATAAAAAATATCCCATGGTAATTCCCTCCCTCCCCTCACTTTCCTTTTGAAACTCCATTATCCATCATAGCCCCTCCCCTTCTCAATAAGTCTCTTTTTTATTTTGATGTCATCATCTTTTCCTCCTATTATGATGGTCTTTTGTAGGTAGTGTCAGGCACTGTGAGGTCATGGATATCCAGGCCATTTTGTGTCTAGAGGAGCACGGTGTAAGGAGTCCTACCCTTCCTTTGGCTTACATTCTTTTTGCCACCTCTTCCACAATAGACCCCGAACATTGGATAGTGTGATAGAGATACTGCAGTACTGAGCACTCCTCTGTCACTTCTTCTCAGCACCATGATGCCTTCTGAGTTATCCCAAGGTCACTGCCACCTGAAAAGAGAAAGTTGTCTAACGAAAAAGTGAGAGTAGCATTAATATATCATTTTCTGTTGTTGAACTTAAGAAATGATGCCACACCAGATGTGGTGGTAGACTTCTTTAATCCCAGCACTCAGCAGGATCTTTATGAATTCACAGCCAGCCTAGGATACAGAGTGAGTTTCAGATCAGCCTAGACAGGAGTGAGACACTGCCTCAAAAAAATATAACAATAATTTTAATGAGGTACCCAAGAATGTTTTGGGCTGGGAAGATAGCTCAATGGTTAAAACAAACGCTGACAGCCCAGATTCAATTCCCAAAACACCCATGTAAACCAGATGCAAAAACCATCTAATGTGTGTTTGCAGTGTCAAGAGGCCCTGGCACAGCCATACATACACATGCACAAGCACACATGTGGGAATAAATAAAAAAAGAAGCTATGGAGATATCTGAGCAGTTAAAGCCTCTTCCTTGCAAAGCTTGCAGGCCCAGGTTCAATTCCCTAGATACCTACACAAACCCTGTCCTTTGGTATTCCATTTACACTGGCAAGAGACTCTTGAACACCCATATGTATTTTCACAAATAAATAACAGTAATAATAATAAAAGAAATGATGCAACGTTAAGAGAAATCTTTTCTTCCAATGTTCCTTGATTTTCTATTATATCTCATCATTCCTTGACAAATGAGAACTCTCTGCCAGTTTCATACTCTCAATAATAATATAATTTTACAGTAATAGAATTTTTATCAAAGTCGTTACTAATGAAAAAAATGTATCGTTTGCATTTAGATATCTAAATTAAATCTATGGAATGTAAACACAGATTAAAGAAAGGTAAACTTTATTTTCAGCTAAATGATAAAAAAGTATTCTGCAATACTGATCAAGAGAATACTTATACAAACAGACTATTCCAAAATGTTTTTTAAGATTTTCATTTTTATTTCTCCCATATCCTTGCTTTAATTGAATACTAATTCAGAGCCCTTAATTCTGCTATAAAAAAATGTTCTTTATATTGCAAATATGTTTCTAGGCATTTCCCTTATTTTATCATCTAATTAATATGCATCAACTGTCTTCTTTTGGATTTTGAAGATTAACTGATATAGTGCTGAGTGGCCATGGGTTTAGTCAGGAACTGGGAAAATACAGAGAGTTGCATCTGGTTAGTAACTATGTGAGTGTCTAAATTTTAAAAGTGCTGATTGCAAAATGAAATGTGTGTATGAAGTACACATGCTTGGTGGGGGAAGGGACAGGTAAATCCTGCTTAAACCCAAGAAACAAGATCGTTAACTGTTGAGAATGACATTCATTTTGACCTTGATTCTTACTCCTTTCCTGTGACATTTGATAACATGTTTTTCCTACTTTTAAACATATCCTAGTATGAAATTATATATTAACCATTTTCTCTCAATGTTCATTCTCCTGAATTGTTTACACAAGGTAATCTATCAACAGTATTCTCATTCAATTAAATCTATTTTTATAAAATTACATTTTGATATTATTTTATTGTGGAATGCATGGACACAACACACTGAAAAACATACATATCCCAACTCACATCATTTTGTCAGATTTTCTTTGATTCATTTGCCAGATGTTATTTTTTGGAACTGGGTTATTTTATCTTGCCTTTTCTTTAAGACAAAATATTAGCTCCTTCTGTGTTGTTATAAAGTCTTTGACAGTAGATGGCAACATTGGAATGATATCCATTTTGTAAATGACATGAAATTTAGGAGCTCAGTTTTGTAGAGTGTAGAGACTATCTTTCACTGGTCCTCACTGCTAACTACAACTACTTAAAATTATTTTTCTGACTCTTCTAAAACCACCCTAATTAATTCTCAACAATGTTTCATAACGTCAACTTGTAAGGATCCTTTTGACATCAATTAGAAAACATTTGACATATTTTAACTTTATTTCTCCCATATTTCATCAACAGATCTAGCTTGGTCTTTAAGTCATAGCCAGTTTTAGGCTTGTAGCTTTTATGATGAAGAGTGCTAAAGAAAACAAGTGTTACTCTCACTGTAAGAGGCAAAAACAGATAATTTTAAAACTTTGCTACATATGTAAAATAGTTGAATCACAAAGCAAACAACTGTCCTAAAACTTCAGGAAGGCAGCTGTCTCCATGATCAATAGGACACTATCTTTTCTGGACAGAGAATAGGAAGAGGCACAGTCTGCCCAGGTTTAATACTTAGTGAGATGAAAGCAAATTTAAGAACAAGCTTAAAAGGTCTAGAGAGATGGCTTACTGGGAAGGCACTAGCCACCAAAGTCAAAAGACCAAAGTTCAATTCCCCAGAACCCATGTGAGCCAGATGCACAAGGTGGCACATGCTTATAGAGTTTATTTACAGTGGCTGAAGGCCCTGGAGTACTCATTTTCTCTCTCTCTCTCTCTCTCAAATAAATAAAATAACTAAAAAATTAAAAAAAAAAAAAAAAAGAGAACAAGCTAAAAGCCCAGGAAGTTTCTGAGGAGGAAAGTTGGTGTTGTATTCTTCTCCATGAACATCATAAGCTAAAAATGTATGCCCCCCCCCCTCTCTCTCTCTCTCTCTCACACACACACACACACACACACACACACACACACACACAATTCCTTGGCTAAACAGGAAAAAAACCTAGAGATCACCTCTTTTTATGCTGCAGAAAAGGCAGGAATCCTTGTTTCTGCTTTCCATATATGAAACAAAGATCAAGGCCATAAAGCTCTGGAGGAAATGCAGAAAATCTTGATGTCCACTGATAGGCAAATAACCCTGGCAGTTAGACTAAAGGGGCATGAAACAAGCAAAAAACAAAGCACAACACTCTGAGAGGGAGCAGGAAAAGGCTCATATCAGACTGATAAACACTTCTTACCACTGGGTAGAGGAAAAACTTACCAAGACAGGGCTGAGCCAGTAGCTTGCCAGCAGATCTTCTTACTCATTTTCAAGAGCCTGGAGCAAAAATGAGCAAGCATATGTCAGCTTCTCATGGCAGGGTGGTGAGAAATAGGTTTCATGAAATATGCAGGAATTTTAACTAAATAAATTAAGTTCTTCTATTTTTCCTTCCAATTTGAACTGCTAGACACTCTCCAGTTAAATTATATTCCTTATGACACATGCTTGGCTTACAACATATTTCTGTTCCTTACTACATTGTTACAGAAGATCCTATTTTTGCAGAAGGCAGCACTGTATAATTTTCTGATTCTTGAAATGTTTTTCTGATTACACATTGCCTTGAGACAGATAGTTCAGAAATTCTTTTCTTTATTGAAACCTCATTTTATGCTTTCTGAGTATTAAAATAACTAAAATGCTACTTTTTTCTAGAATGGGAAAATATCAGAGTCACTGTGCAAACTCCCTTATCTAGCGCATCTCATTTCATTGGGAATGAATGACAGAAGTGGCCCAGAGCCTCTATCTTCTCAGAGATGATGCCCCTCAGTTCTTCCATAATCCCTGCTCCTCTTTACTTTCTTAATTTTGCCAAATAAACAGGACTTTTATGACAAATCTCTTGTTTTTAGTCATCTTAATCACTTATAGATTAAACTCATTTTTTTAATTGATACATTCTAACATTTCTTCTAAAATTCATGTTAGTCCAAAAACTTAGAAAAAGGCACTGCCTCTACTGCATTTCTAAGAAAGAATGACATATGTTTTTATTTATTGTTTCACCCTTCGTTGCCTGATTGTCTTTGCACTTTCTACTATTTTGAAGTTTTTCATTTGTTTTTTTGTTGTAATCTTTCAAATTTCCTGAAATTTCAAAATTTTGAAATCTTACTTAATGTCCAAAATTGTTTTTAAAAAAGGGACCTGGAATTATGTTATTTAAATGAACTATTTCACCAATGTTGCTACAGTAATTTGAATCCAATATCTCAGATTGTTTTATTTCTACCAAAATTATGTATCCAAAGATCTACCATGTCCATCATTATAAAATGACTGTGACATTAACATAGAGCTTGTAATCTTAAAGAACCTGTTGTGGGGTCTGGTGTCGTACAAGACCATCAACTCACAGAACGTGAGGCAAAGTTTTACTGGGTTAAAAGAAGAAAGAAAAGAAGAAGAAAGTCTGGTATAACAGATCTGCTCCCGGGGGTTGGGGGTGGTGGGGAAGCATCCCTGAACTGTTTGGGGTTTCAGCTTTCATTGGAAATAACCACAAGATGTTAGGGAAAAAACAAAAACAAAAACAGGATGGAAGTTAAACCATAAATCACAATTTACATATGACAGTTACAGCCATAAAAGTAAAAAAGGAACAGATCTGCTGGTCAGTTGCAGGAAGCACCACCTGGGGGATGAGAGGTAGGCCCGTGACCAGGAGTCTCCCTTATCTTAAGGAGTTTGCTCAACAATGTAGGCCACAGGAAATGCTGTTCATCCCAGCAGAGCTTCTTGTTTACCTACCATCAGGAGAGCCTCCTACAAGGAATTGACTTTTATTTCTCTAGGCTAAGTATAAAGACATGTAGAGAAATATAACATTTTGCTCTCTTTACATCTCCCCCTCTGACAAGTTAAATCTCTGACTAGTGAGGGATACCATCTAGGGCTTGTTCATTTTCAGATAGAGGGCCATATTGTGTCTGTAATACCATCAGTTTAACAGAACATATTCCATTTTTTTATATATCTACTTAGAGTATAATAATGTGAGGGCCTATGGCAGGGCCTAAGAGTAGTAATATCAGGGGGCCAGCAATAGAAGAGGTAAGGGAAGTTCGTCATGGAGACCAAGTAAACATAAACTGAAACCAATTATTATTTTATCTAAATCCATACATAGTCCCCCTTGTTTTATAAAAAGTAAGTCTAATCCTGTTTTATCTTGTCCCCTTCATTTTCACAGCCATTGGAGAGGTTAGGATGACCTGGCCGGGGCCCTTCCAAAGTCCGAGTATGACCCAGTATGGTGTATCTCGATCCAAGCTGTCACCAGGCTGAAAGGGATGGAGGCAAACGGTGTGACTGGAAAGCAGCCTTGATTGCTGGAACAATGGACTCCTGGACTCTTTTGATAGACTAGAAGAAACCTTTCACTAGTCAAGTCAGTTATCTGTTCAAGATCCATCCAGGCAGGAAGGGGAGGATTTTAAATGGAGTAATTTTTTTTTACATAAGGGGTACATCTGGCCCTTAAAAGGGTGAAGGAAAGGAGTCCCTTTCATCCTTTGCTGGTCTCTAGCGTTAATTTAGTTAAAGTCTCCTTCAAGGCCAAATTTATTCTTTTTACCTGTCCTGAACTTTGGGGATGATAGACACAATGTAATTTCCAATTAATCCCCAGAGTCTTAAATCAATTTTTTAGTGATTTTTGACACAAAGACAAGCCCATTATCTGTTCCCATATTGAGGTGCAACCCATAACGGGGAATTATCTCCTCTAATAATTTCTTGGGCTGCCTCAGACTTAGTTGGGAAAGTTTTTATTTATCCTGAAAAGGTATCAACATAAACAAGTAAATATCTATATTTATATTGATATAGCTTTACCCCTGGCTCTTCTATTTGTTTTTGTTTGTTTGGTTGGTTTTGTTCTCTCATCTCCATTGGTGTACCTTACCAGAGGAGCCATTTGTCTTTTGGTAGGCTTGACAGCATGTGGTGGATGTCCATGATGATTAAGTCCATACCTGGAAAGAAAAATTCCTTCCTTATTAGCTCATGTTGCTTTCTGTTAGGTCAGGACAAAATGGAGTTACAGCATGAGGGTGACAGAGACATAAGAAAGCAGGTCACCCACATTTCTTAAGAAACCACCCAGCCGTTATCCCTTCCTTGCCTAGCAATGCTCTAGGTAGGTTTCCTGCCCTCGTATCCCCCACCTGGTCACTGCTCTAGTCTGGGACTATGTGAAATGACTAATGTAAATAACAAAGGAGTTTCTTTTCCCTTCCTCAGCTTCCCCCAACTGAAGTACTCTATATAGCCCACTATCTGTAATCTCAAAAGTTGACTGCTCTGCTTTTGAGAGTCAGTCCCGGCAGCTCATGTTTTTCCATGAATAAAAGCTTCCATCTTTGCCTCAGAGTGGGCTCTGTGGCTTGGTCATTCCTGAACCTTATATCTGGTGCTTGTGATTTGGATAGGAAGGCTTCAGGTTGCACTCTTGGGTGGCCAGACCTCCTTTCCCCTGACCAGACCACCAAGTTGCCATTTGACCCTCTGAAGGCTTCAGACAATCTCTGTCTGATACAGTCTCTCACATCTGCTACAACTAGGTCTCACTGTTCTTCCTTCTGCTCCCTCCTTCTCGGTAAGTGTCCTTCTCGGGTTGCCTGCTCTCAGGGTTCATCCCTCCTTGTCAAAGCCACTACGGCAAGCCAGGCTACACCCCTCAGCCACTAAGCCCCAACCCCAGGTCTTGAGAAAGGTGCATTCTGGAAACCTCAGGTCTCTCGCTCTCTGGTCTTCCGTACACTAAGGGGTGCCTTTTGGTTTGGTGGCATCATCTTGGGACACCCCCTCTCCCTCCCTCCTCTCCCTCTGCCTCCTGAGCTCTTATCTTCCATAGCCAGACACTTTTGCCTTTGGGAGCATAGTCACCCTCCTCACCCACTAACAGGCTAAAAAGCTGACAGTTGTGGCCTGTACAGCCTCAGTGTGCTGGAGGCCCCGTTCACCCTAATGGGCCAGGGGGTTATATTGGTGTTCTGTGTAAACCCACCTTGAGCTCTGGTTTATTTTTCTCTCACTCTTGTTTTGTTCTTTCTCTGTCTACTTAAGAAGTTGAAGCCTTTACGACTCCTGGACATCTTATCTTTCTCTGAAACTCTGCTTGGTCGCATCCATAAGCTGGACAAGGGGTCCAAATGGTCTGAGAATGAGAATGATATTTTAATATCCAGATTCTTATTGATTAAAACAAAAACTTCTGCCAATGTACAGGAAAATGGTCTGACATACCCTATTTTTCACTCTACATGCATGGCCTTCTCTCTGCTCTACCTGCTTTTGTCACCAGGTCCTTCTAGCCACCTCACCCCAACAGCTCCTCTGGCTCCTTCAGCTCCCTCAACCTCTCCTGATTATGTTGTGCCTGGTAACAAGGTTTGACTTTAGTCTCCAGAGTTGTAAATAGAATAGAAATTTGTAATGGGAATGCATAACTTCTGAATAAATGAATGAATGTGTGAAGGGGAAATGGTTGTCTAGAGTCTATATGAAAAATGCACTTGAAATGAATGTGTGTGTGTGTGAGTATGTATGTGGCTCACAGCCCTAAGGCTGCTGAATGATTTCTGTTCTGAGCAGTGCCATTGTGGGCATGTTTCCCACCAAGCCCACTGTACTAGAAGGCATAGCAAATTTTCACTGTTTTGTGTCACACAGAAGGAACACCAAAAATAATTATGATCATAGAAAAAAAAAATAAGATTCTCCTACTCTTAACAAGTTGTAAAATGGCAGGATCGAAAAGCAGCCAATAGCCCTGTGGGAAGTCCAAAAACTTTCCAAGAAAGGAAGAAAGAAAGAACGAACGAACGAACCAAACAAAAAACAAACAAAGAAAAATTCTCTTTCTTAGCTTCCCTGCCTTGCAGAGCCAGGGGCCTGCAAGCACAGGGAATCTTGGGATTCTGGCCCCAGCATCATGATAGGAAAATGCCAAGTTGCTATAAATAGATGGGAACATCTTATAAGAAATTTGTAACTAGTTTACATTTACTTTATCTTTCTATGCTTCTATGGAATTACTAACAGACAACAGCCTCAAGATTTATGTTTAAATTTAGAAGTACTCGATATCAATTTTGTAAAAAAAAAAAAAAAAATTCTAAAATTTCTAGTAAGGTTCAAATCTGCTTTCATATTTTTTGAAGAATTTGTTTCAGGAAAGTTATAAGAAACAAAGTTCCAAAATCTGTTTATTCTGGGTAAATAGCATGAGTCAAATCTGATATGCTCTTTCTTTAAAAAGATGTTTCAAAAGGCCTTTTGAGGGGGAAAATGGTCATATTAAAAGTGTTATGGTAAGGACAATAAAAGTTTCTGTTGGTAGTTATGAGATGAACTGACTAAAAAAGATAAACTTGAGAGTAAACTTTAAGTGTTGAATGTTTAATGAAAAAGAATGTTACAGAGTGGTTATATAGATTGTAAAGAAAAGTATATAGATGAAGGTATGAGTAAAGTATGCAGATGAAGATATGAGCAAGCTTTAACAAAAGTTTAAAGACAAAGTACTTAATCAGATTACAGACTTCTTGAGATATAAAATTACTATTAGCCTAGGGTTTACATCGGAATAAAAAAGTATGGCCCTGGCTGGTAGCAGGTTGCTATGGTATTCAGGTTGTAAAGTTAAGTTTAATTCATTGATGTTAATGTAGTCATAATAATGGTTATGAAAGACTGAATTTAGAGTACCCAACCAAGTTAGCTAGGTTCCACTATTTGTCAACCTTTTAACTAAGCCTTAAGTTTAAAATTGACTCATTAACATTCTCTCCTAAGGTTATTTTATCTAAAAACTTGCTTCAAAAACAAAATCTCACAGAGGAGCTACTTACTCTTTTCTTCCTATTTTATAAGATAAATAGACCACATTTGAAACATTAAATAGTATTTATCTGTCACACTCTTGAAAACTATTTACTTTATGGGGAACAGTAAAAAAAAAAAAAATTCTAAACAGTTATGTTGTGTTTTAAGATGTAATTCCTCAATTCCTCCAGCAATCAGTCTTAATACGTTAGATTTAACTTAAGTCATTACTGAACAAATTTAACAAAGTACTACAGATAGAATTATACATTTGGTAAAGGTTCAAATATTAAAGATTTTATCATAAAATTTTGTGTATGTTAAGAGATTAAACACCTTTCTTTTTTGCCTCAGCAGTTAAAGGTGCTTATTTGCAAAGCCAGACGCACATAGTAGAACATATATTTGGAAATTGTTTGCAATGGCAAGTGGCCCTGGCATGCTCATTCCCTCTCTTTTCCATGAGACTTGTCTCCTTTTTTCATTAGATCATGACAATTTAATCCAGTTCCTATATTTTTTGAGTATGTTAAATATAGCTAAAGTAATTTCAAAAACTGACTTATAGATTGGATGGACATCTTATTTAGCTTGTAAAAGTGCTAAATCTCCTCATTAAAAATATATGTATATATTATATAAAGGTTTACTATCTCTAAACTTTAAAAAATTATAAAATGCTTCATGTCTTTATACTTAAGCCAAAATGTTACTATATAATATAGGTTTCTTATTTATTTTAAATTCTGTCAGCAGATCTATTGTTCAATATTTACTTTCTGTAGCCTCATGTGCCTTAAACATGTAAACTCTACTTTTTGTTTGTGGGGAACCAGTGGACACTAGGAAAGCAAAAGTACCTCCATCTTAAATAATGACTCCATTTTGTAATAAGCTGTCTGTTCTGGAAAGTCACAAGATCTGCAGTTGTTTGCTAAGTCGTTGTCTTGTGGTCTTGGGGCTGGGGCCAGGGCAAAGGTCTGCAGTTGTTTATTAACCCATACACAGAGAAAGAACAATGTAACCCATAAAGTCGTTATCTCTTGGCTTTGGGGCTGGGGGCCTTATCTTGTGGAACATCTTATGTGTTTTGGGGGCTGGTGAAATAGAACTGTAACAATACCTAAACTGCTGACAAACTCCTCTGTTCTGCTATAAGAGGCACCCTGAGAAAATAAAATTTGGCAGCTTGATCAGACTCCTGTCTTGCTGTCGGTTCCTTGTGTCTCTTGTTCCCTTCATTTCAGGTTTTCTGGGGTCCGTGCTCCCGTTGAAGCCCCGCTGGCCGGGGCATTTGTTAGTATCAGACTTTTCCAGATGTCAGAATATTAGAATATTGTAACTGGGTTTATACAAAGTCCATGATGTTTAGCTATCAATAAGCATGCATAACCATGCCTGACTAAAACTTTGTAATTTTAAGATAGTTCTTGTTTTTGTCTTCTTCAAGCTGATTTTGCTGGATGATTATCACTGAGATTATAATCTAAGTCTTATAAAATGTGACTTATTGTGATTTTATTCGTAGAAAAACTGAAAAAGCTCCTTATGTCTTAGAAAAATCCACTGTATACAATGTTAATATAGTTTGTCTAAGCTTCATTTATCAGTCATAAATATTGCTTTAGTTAAGCCTTAAAAGCGTTCACTGGTAAAAGGTACTTATTTAAAACATTGCTTTGAGTCTGTCATATTGCCTATAATATATTTTAAAATCAGGCCTGCTTAACTCAACAATGAATAAAAATTTTATACTTGAGCTATGTGTAATCAGTCTCAGTAAAAGTTTCATTTAATTAATTGTCTCATTTCTGATATCTTAAGTTCATTGCTTATAGAGATATTGATACTTAAGACATGGAAATACAAACAGTGTTAATATAGTTTGTCTAAGCATCATGTAACAGTCATAAATATTTCTTTAGTTAAGCCTTTAAAATCATTCAGTGGTAAAGGTACTTAACAACATGCTACACTGGTGTTGTTGATCTCACTACTCTGCCAACTCTAGCCACCATAAAACTGCCTCCTTATCACCTGCCTTAAAGAGAGACACATCCACTACATTATTCAGCCTCTCCTATAAGAACTCATCACCCTTATGGTCAACATAAAAAACTAACCTTCATCTCTTATCATTAACAAAAGGCTGGAATGTTAGGTCAGGACAAAATGGATTTATAGCAGGAGGATGACAGAGACATAAGGAAGTGGGTCATCCACATTCCTCAAGAAACCACCAAGCCATTATCCCTTCTTTGCCTAACAATATGCCAGGTCTAGGTTTCCTGCCCCCTTACCTCCCACCTAGTCATTGCTCTGGTCTCACACCTTCCATATGTGAAATGCCTAATTTAAATAACAAAGTAGTTTCTTTTCTCTTCCTCGCCTTCCCCCAACTGAGTACTCTATATAGCTAACCATCTGTAATCTCAAAAATTGACTGCTCCTCTCTTGAGAGTCAGTCCTGGCAGCTTGTATCCCCTCATCCCCCCACCCCCCCAGAAATAAAAGCTTCTTTGCCTCAGAGTGGTCTCCGTGGTCTTGGTAACTCCTGAACCTTACACTTTCTAATTGAATTTTTCTCTTTCTTTCTTTCTTTTTTTTTGCTTTTGGTTTTTTGAGGTAGGGTCTCACTCTAGCCCAGGCTGACCTGGAATTCACTATGGAGTCTCAGGGTGGCCTCAAACTTATGGCAATCCTCCTACCTCTGCCTCCTAAGTGCTGGGATTAAAGGCATGTGCCACCACACCTGGCTCTAATTGAATTTCTTTATTTAATTTTTTAGGCAGTCTCTGCCCTAGAGCTTGTGGTAGCAACAGTCATCCATTTTCCAGTTCATACCACCTTTGTGGGGGTCTGTTCCTTCATTGGATGAGAGGTGAGCTGTAGGTTCTGTTTTGTGTAGGCATTCAGTGTCTTGTCTTTTCCCAATATCAGAGCCTTGGTCAGTGCTATCAGTTTAGCTTTCTGAGCTGATGTACCCCAAGGTAGGGCCTCAGCCCACAGGGTTTCTTCCAGAGTCATCAAAGCTGGCCTTGCATACCTGATTCCATCCATGATAAATCTGTTGCCATCAGAATACATCACCAGGTCACGGTCCAGCCAAACCTTATCTGTCAGATCTGGGTGGAGTCCATGGAAGGTGGAGGGGAACTGTAGGCAGTCATGCAGAGGGGTTGATGCCTCAGAAGTTTCTGGCAGCAGGGAGGCTGGATACAAAGGTTTGGTTTGGCAAAACTGTATCCTTGGTTGATCTAAGAGCAAGGCCTGATAGTGGGTTATGTGAGAGTTGGAGAGCCATCAGTCTGGGAGCTCTTTAAAAGAGTCTCTGTTATATGTAGAGCCATAATTGATAAAAGTCTGGCCCAAGGTTAATTTTTCGGTGTCTGCTGTCAGAATAGCAGCAGCTGCTATAGCCCAGAGACAAGGGAGCCAATAGCAGCTACTTGATCTAGCTTCTTAGCCAAGTAGGCCACTGGGCAATGCCATGTCCCCAGTCTTTGAGTTAGGACACCCATGGCTGTCTCCTTCTTTTACAAGTGGAAGGGTTTGGTTAAGTCTGGAAGTGTAAGGTCAAGGGGTTGATGTCAGAGCTGACTTTAGTTCTTGGAATGCTTGTTTCTCATTCATTCCAATTAAAATCCCCCCTTCTTTAATTTTTTCATTTTGGTCCACTAGTGGCCACATAGAGAGGCTTCACTAATCCATCAAACCTTGGGATCCAAATTCTGCAATACCCTATAGCTCTGAGGAATTCTCATATCTGTCTCTTAGTGGGGATTTGAGTAATGGCCTAAATCCTAGAGGCCAATAGAATACTTTTACTTTCTTGGAGTTTGTATCCCACATAGGCTGCCTTACACACACACAGTTGAGCCTTCCTGGTTGACACGTGATAGCCCAGATGTTGTAAGTTGTCCAGGAGACACTCTGTGGCAGAGAGGCATTCTTCCTCCATTTCTACAGCTGGGAGAAGGTCGTCCACGTATTGTAGGAGAGTGGCCTCAGATGTTTCTTTGCAAAAGGCCTGCAAAGCTTTATGAAGAGTCTCATCAAAGAAGAGGGGGCAGATTTTTAAATCCCTGTGGAAGCCTAGTCCAGGTTAGTTGCCTACTGGTGTCTTGTTCCTATTCTGTCCATTCAAAGGCAAAAAAAAAAAAAAAAAAAAAAAGGGTTGATTTCCCTTTACCAATGGGATACTAAAGAAAGCATCTTTTAGGTCCAGCACAGCATATATTTGCCTTTCAGATGGAATCATATTGAGCAAAGTATAAGGGCTGTCTCATGGGGCCTTGTGCCTTCTGGAAGGTAGCCACCATAACCTTAGCCTATCTACTTATGGAGTGTCTCTATTATTATATACCTTGGCAGCAATCTCTATTCACTCTGAAAGAGTTTACCCTCAAAGCCTTCTGTTTTCTGAATCCTTTTTCTGATATCTGGTGTGGAGTGAGTTATAAAAGCAATGCTAATAGTTCACTTATTCTCAGGGTCCTCAGGATCTATGGGGGGATATGTCCTATATTGTTTCTGCAGCCTTTCTAGGAAAGCAGCATGGGAGTCTGTGGGCCCTTGGGTCATTTCATTCACCTTAGACAAATTTGTAGGTCACCATGCAAGCGGCTGCCTGGAGACCACCCATCAGAGTCCAGTGTAAGAGGTTAAGGGACGTCTTACCTTCAGTGGTGTTGGGGTCCCAGTCTGGCCATGTGGAAGGGAAGACCTCATCAATAACTTTAGGGTTCTCCATGAGGTGGCCTTTGGCTCCCAACACTACTTTCACAGCTTCCCTTCAGATTCTTTCATGTTCCTCTGTGGTGAAGAGGGTCTGCAAGAGTTTCTGACAGTTCTCTCATGTAGGGTTAAGGGATAACAGAGAACCTGCTTTGAATGATATTTAGGTTTAGCAATAAGAATGGGGGTGCTGGGGAATGGATCCTAGGTCTTTAGGCTTCCTGGGTAAGCACTTTAACCATAAAGCCATCATTTACTTGATGCCCCCCTTTTTTTTATCATCTGCTTATATCCTGATATACATTTTAGGTAAGTCTGATGTTTGCCTTATGTAAGGAGTTTGTAACTTGATCAAGTACTTTGACTCATTTTACCCATCTAACCTTTTGTCTACCAAAAAATTTCATCTAACAGATGTGACTTTAGGCATTCAAAAGGGAGGAACTGTAAAGAGAAACAAAATTATATGTCATTTGTCATTTCCTTTTCCTTATCAGAGACAATTGACCATTTTCTCCCTGGACAGGGTCAGGGGGACACATGACTTAAACTTGCATAGGGTCTGGATAAAGGGGGCATCATCCCTTTCTCCAGAGTCCAGCTTGCCATGGCTTTAAATACCATACATCAGTAACCAAGAGCAAAAAGAAATGACACAGCAGAGAGCTAAGCATCCTGACATTCCTTGTCTTACTCTGAAGTTGTTTTTTTTTTTTTTTTTAACCTAGGAAATTAATTTTATTCACCTGAAATATTTAAAGTGATAGAGCCTTGTCTATGTCTAACCTTGTTAGACCTCTAAAGAATATGAATTGCATCTGTGCTTATGAGTTTGTGACCCACCTAGCAGAGGACATCACCTGTGTTTAATGTAAGCTGAATTTATATTTAGTTTATGTCCCTATATAAAAATTTAGAGCATCCTTGAATGTTTGTAAACAGTTGAAAATTCTTTAACTTCATGTATGGTGTTTAGGTTTAGTACGAAAATTAGCTCTCTGTTCCTTCTAAAAGTAAATTAATTTTAGGCAAAATTTGGTCTTTTTAGATCTCTTACATCCTTTCTACAAACATACATCTTTATCTATAGACTTTAATACTGTGATCTAAGTTCCACTCAAAAAGCATTTTTAATAAGCATTCTATGTGTAACATTGAAAAATAACTTTCCAGTTCCTTTAATCATCTCATCCCATAATTAACCATCTCTCTTATAAGGTTATTAAGAAAACTACACCAAATTGATTAATCTTATTATCCACTAACAAAGAAGAAAGTCTGACTTATTATTGGAAATTTGTAGAAAAAAAGCCTTCCTTAGTATTTAGAATGCCAAAAAATATCTACCTGACAACCAGACTTGCTTTATAATGCCAGTATATATACTTTCAGATTTTATATAAGCCATTAATTTAAGATAGCTCCTATTAATAAACTCCATGAAATGCACTTTCTATGAATAGAAGGCAAAACATGACAACCATTTTGGGGATAATCTGTGTCAATACTTCTAACACATTTGGAAATGCTTCTAATAGGAGTAACTAAGCAAATTTTTGTTTCTATCTTGAGGCAGGCTGGCCTAGAACTCAGGCCAGTTGCCTCCTGTTTTTAAGTTACAGGATATTACAATCTTTTAAAATACCTGGCAAATTATGATTCACCACATCAGAGAGAATTTTGTTGTTTTTAATAATCCTCTATGTAAGTTGAAGTTGAACTAGAATATAAACTCAGTAATTATATTTATGATATCATGTGACAAAGTATGGCATTGTTTACATAAAATTTCAGCTTGCCATAGGCTTTAGTTAAATCTGACTTTTGAAGACAAAAACAAACAAAAAAATTGAAATAAATCAAATGTCAACAAAACCTTTAGGAGAGACCTGCTGGATTACTTGGATTAATAAAGAAACCAAAAGGTATCTATAAACAAGGTCTTATTTGTTTATAAACGAAAGAGGAAATATAAGGCAGAGCTCAAATTAAAATTATGTACTTATTTTTATCCAGCAATTTAAAAGTCACATGGTTTAAAATGTGGAGTCAGGCTATCACATTGGAAACGCCTGTCTCAGCTTCCCAAGTAGCTAGGATAATAGGCTTAGCTCTTTTTATTTTTTATCTTTTTTTTTTTCCTTAAGATCTTAAAAGTGATTTTTAACCAGTTATAAAAGAGGCTTTTTTCAACAGAATGATTTTGATCCATATCTTCAAAGATGAGGACAAGACAAATGAACACAACACTAAACACAAACATGCTAGCAATAACAACTCTCCTGACACTGCCACGTGGCTGCCAAACCAAAACTGAACCAGAAAAAGATATGCTGTCAAACCAGAACTTAACTAGAAATAGACCTCCATTCAAAATCTTTGAATGGAGCCAGAGAGGGTCAAGGGCAGCCTCTTGATCCCTCATCCAGGGGAATTAATGCTGCGTCCAGCTTCCCTATTGGGTCAGAAAAGCGTGCAAAACCAGAAAACCAGGAAAAAAGAAAAAAAAAAAAAAAAAAGAAGAGTAGGAAAAGCACTTCTGGAGGGTTCTTACCTAATAAAGGAGGGAGCCGGCAGTCCTAAGCAAGAGTTCCCCATCAATGGCTTGCTACCAATTTCGAAACCAGGAACACGCAGACAGATGGAGATATGGTTCTCGGGCTGAGACTAGGGGTCTTTCCCAGGTTCAGTTGCCCCAGAGTCAGGGAGGGAGGTCTTGAAATGTGGATCCCAGGTGAGCCTCCAGGATATTATGGGGTCTGGTGTCTCACAAGTCAGACCATTGACTCACAGAATGTGAAGTAAGGTTTTATTGGGTTGAAAAAAAAAAAAAAGAAAGAAAGAAAAGAAGAAGAAAGTCTGATATATAAGGTCTGGACCCCAGAAGTTGGGGGGTGGTGGAAGCAACCCTGAATTGTTCGGAGTATCATCTTTTATTGGAAATAACCACATGATGTTAGGGAAAAAAATCAGGATGGAAGTTAAACCATAAATCACAATTTATTTTGTTATTTTTTTATTTATTTTATTTTATTTTTTCGGTTTTTTGAGGTAGGGTCTCACCCTAGTCTAGGCTGACCTGGAATTCACTGTGTAGTGTCAGGGTGGCCTTGAACTCACTGCGATCCTCCTACCTCTGCCCCCCCCCCCCCCGAGTGCTGGGATTAAAGGCGTGCGCCACCACACCCGGCTATAAATCACAATTTATATGTGACAGTTACAACCATAAAAATAAAAAAGGAACTTGTAAACAGATCTGCTGGTCAGTTGCAGGAAGCGCCTCCTGGGGGGTGAGAGGTATACCTGTGATCAGGAGTTCTGCTTATCTTAAGGAGTTTGCTCAACAATGCAGGCCCCAGGAAATGCTATTCATCCCAGCAGAGCCTCTTATTTATCTGCCATTAACAGAGCCTCCTGTTTGTCTACCATCAGTAGAGCCTCCTATAAGGAAGTGACTTTTATATTTCTCTAGGCAAGGAATAAAGACATGTAGAGAAATATAACATTTTGCTCTCTTTACATATTCATTTATATTTTACTGACTTTGCAAAACAAATACTATAGAAATATTAGCCTAAGAGCCCTCTCTTCTGGAGTATCTCTCAGCAGGATAAACTTTATTGCTCTGTGTTACTATTCTTGGTCATTTCTGCCAAGTCCCTTTCTGGTTTCTGAATTCTATACTCACTGTTGCTCATTATTCCTGAAAACTTCCTTTGTCACTCATAAGCATGTGAGGGAATAATTTTCCTCAAATATGTTGAAGGAGAAGTAAAATTTAGAAATAAAACAATATTAAGTGCAGTTCTGTTGTAAAAATAGAAATTTAGAGGTTAAAATTATTATAGTTTTTCATAAACAAAATATTTTTTACTGCCTTGCCCAGATTACACCATTCCTAGCTCTACCAGAATGTAACATACATATAAGGGTTTAGAATAACCCCATTGCAGCAGAGGCCAGGGTACTAGGCATAACTAGAAAACAGAAAAGGCTAGTATCTTTTGTGATGATATGGACCAATTGTGTATGAGAAAAACATTTTGATTATTTCCCATCGTTCTACATATTAGAAGCACTGTTAAAACAGTAAAATGCTAGGCATTTGAGGTTAAACTAGCTATGAAGATATTTTAATCAAATGAGCAAGGAAGCCTTACGTGCACGCAATGTGTTAGCAATGTTAAAATCAGAGAACTGAGAATTATACACAAACTATTGTTGCATATTTTCTATATTATATAAGAAGCCACATTAGCATTAAAACTGTGAGGCAGTCTCTACATAGGTTACTTCTATTTCAATGTAAGAATACTTGTTGGGATTGTATATGTGTGGGTTATCACTTATTAAATCTATAGAAATTTTAAATGAGAAGCATGTTCTTCAGAGATTTTAGTGCAAGATTTACAACTTGAAATTAAAATTTGAAAATTCAAATAGTCTATACATAATAATCCATTTTAAATGAACAATGTAGGTGTGCATTTATTATCTTGAATAGATAACTAAGGAGAACAAAAGAAAAAAATATTACCTGTGTTAATTAATAGCCATCCATATTATTATGAAGAAAGTATAGTTAGTATATTTTCAATAATCCTTTAAAATATACTTGTCAAAAAATTTTAGCTTGTCAATATGGTGAAAACTTATTCAAATATGCTATCACAATTTTAAGAGAATACATCATGTTATTAAGAGATTATAATGATCTACAAGCTAATAAAGCTATAAATGATTTTTACATAATATTTTTGTTCATTTTAAGGTTTACATTAATATGTCTTTTAAGTATAAGTGAACTTAACATATCTATGGGTGATTGGGTATGTTTTCTTTAATTAATATTGTTGTGCCAAGACCCCTGACCAGGAGTCAAGACCCCCAGTGACCCAGGACTCACCCAGAGAACCGCCACAGAAGCCGAGACACTCGAATGTAAAAGCAACAGGTTTCTTTATTGCAAGCCTAGGCCTGGGCTCTGTCCACATAGTCAAGCACAGCAGTAGTGAGGGAGAGAGCGCCTTTCTTTTGGGGGAAGGGGCTCATATAGGAATTTGAACAAAGAAGTAGGGGATAGACACATGATTGGTTGATTTAAACAGTTCTGATTGGCTTGGGGTTTTGGCGGGCAAAGTTGGGGGCAGGAGCTAGAGGCACTCCAGGCAGATGAATGCCCCAGCCAGCGGGGCTTCAACAGGAGCACGGACCCCAGAAAACCTGAAATGAAGGGAACAAGGAGACACAAGGAACCGACAGCAAGACAGGAGTCTGATCAAGCTGCCAAATTTTATTTTTCTCAGGGTGCCTCTTATAGCAGAACAGAGGAGTTTGTCAGCAGTTTAGGTATTGTTACAGTTCTATTTCACCAGCCCCCAAAACACATAAGATGTTCCACAAGATAAGGCCCCCAGCCCCAAAGCCAAGAGATAACGACTTTATGGGTTACATTGTTCTTTCTCTGTGTATGGGTTAATAAACAACTGCAGACCTTTGCCCTGGCCCCAGCCCCAAGACCACAAGACAACGACTTAGCAAACAACTGCAGATCTTGTGACTTTCCAGAACAGACAGCTTATTACAAAATGGAGTCATTATTTAAGATGGAGGTACTTTTGCTTTCCTAGTGTCCACTGGTTCCCCACAGATGAAGTAATCTCCATTGTCCTTGAAGTGGAGATTCCTCACTCAGTTTCTTATCTAAGGAGGTGGTCAGAGGCTGGAGGCCCCCCGCAGTGGAATGTTTCTGCAATGTCCTTGAAGTGGAGATTCCTCAGTTTCTTTAGGGGGAAAGGCAGCAATTGAGCAAGCAAGCAAAGTTTACAGAAGCAAAGTTCAGCACATTACCCAGCTAGTTCTCTATCTAAGTCAGGCCTGGGCCTTTTTACTTAAAATGGTTACATTTGGTCTCTCATTATGATACTATTTTAAGTAAGCACAAATGAGGATATTTGTACCAAAATACCCAAAATATGATTCTCGGTTTTGAAAAGGGCAACCACTAGAAGTAAATTGATATTTTAATTTCTAAAAAGAAATATGTTTAATATAAAGAAATCAATTTACAGAAATGTACTCTGCTAATTTAGAAAATCTTAGAAAGCACTAAAACATGGTTAATTGTCATGCCAAACTTTACAACTTGAATAATCAATAGAAAATTATTTTAAGTACTACAATAAAGTATAATCAAAACTATTTGAAATCAAGGAGTTAGGTACACTATCATGAACCATCTATAAAATCCATGATTCTGTTCTTATACAGACATTACCAATTAGCACAAGTATTTGTTATGTTCAGAAATACATGTGTATATATATATATATATATATATATATATATATATATATATATATATATATATATATGTGTGTGTGTGTGTGTGTGTGTGTGTGTGTGTGTGTGTGTAGGATAGAGCTCTTAGAAAATGAACACACTGGAAACTTTCCCAAACAGCTACTGTTACCAAATAAATGATGCATGTGATCAGATTTGTCTACCACTTTCTGAAGCTTTTAACATGTTTTCTTGCAGTTCCAGTTTCTTATTTTCTCAGGAACTAATTTTCAATGACACAACTGATAGGTCTCCTTTTATTCCTACAAGCAAAAATTGAATTTTCTTGCCTTAATATTTAACTACCTTTTCCTCCTTTAACATAAGTCCTGGCCTGACACAAGTTCTGTCAACATTGATCTCACTATTTCCTCTGGAAGTATTTACTGTTTAAACTGTATTGTTTTGTGCATATACCAAATACTTGCTGGAAGAAGTTTTGGTACAATTTGAGAAAAAGAAATTGTCAGCTTATCTATGTTCTCAATGTAAGGTTCAGGAGTGATCAAGACCACAGAGACCATTCTGAGGCAGAGATGGAAGTATTTATTCAGGAAAAACACAAGCTACCAGGACTGACTCTCAAGAGCAGAGCACAGCCAACTTTGAGATTACAGATAGTGGACTATATAGAGTTCTTTAGTTGGGGGAAGGTGAGGCAGGAAAAATAACTTCTTTGTTCTTTACATTATCCATAGGGTATGAGACCAGAAGGGACCAGGTGGGGGATAAGGAGGCAGGAAAACTGGACCAGGGAATTGTTAGGCAAGGAATGGATAATGGCTTTTGGTTCCTTGAGTAATGTGGATGACTTGCTTCTTTATGTCTCTGTAGCCATCTTGCTGACTCCATTTTGTCCCGACCTAGCATTCCATCCTTTTGTCAATGATAAGAGACCAAGGTTAATTTTTTCATGTGGACCATAAGGGCAATGAGATCTTATGGGAGAGGCTAGATAATACAGTCAATGGGTCTACCTTCAGGGCAGGTGTTGAGGCAGTTTTATGGTGGCTAGATGTGGCAGAGTGATGAGATCAATAGTGCCAGAGTAGCATGTTGTTATGGTTTGGTCCTGAATGAAACAGAGACTTCTCTCATACCATCCCTGTATTGAGCTGGCTTCAGGGCAGTCACTGGCAGTCACCTGATATAGAGAAGGTAAGGGAGATGGGATCTGTGCACTCCATGAGAATAAGAAGTTAGAATAAAGGGGCTTGTTACTCTAGTCAACAGCTGTGACATCCAAATGCCAGGTGTAAAGGGAGGATGAACATTCAGAGGTGAGAGATATAGAGAAAGGCTTGGAGCAAGAGGAGGCAGAGGGGCATTTTGGGATCAGGGGAAGAGCAGAAACAGAAGAGAGTTTAAGTTTGAGAGTGTCAATTCAGGTGGGAGTGTACTTATCCCTGGATGAGATAGGGTAAGGGCTAAGGAAAGAGGGGACCCAAGGAATATTTCTGATTCTGGCTAAGGCAAGTGGGAGGAGCTGGTGTCAGGGTAGATAGAGACAGAAGGCAAGAGTTAATGTTAGAGTCTAGTGTAGTAAGTCAGCATCAGACAGGGGAGCCTATAAATCTAAATCACTTATATTGTAGTTGTATTTTTCTTACTGGGTGATTAAGAGCATGTAGACTGCTAGAATTAACTGTCCATTTTGGAGGTCAATGATTGCATTGTAGGAGAGACTTTTATGGACCTGTGAGGAATTCTATGACTCTCAGCATTGTCATCTGCTAGGATAAGTCAAGGCCTTGCTGAACAAGTGTCCTTCCCTCTTTTGGGAAGCCTAGAGAACTGATTTTCTTCCAATGTGACTCTCCTGTTGCAGGTACTCTGACTTGGAATTCATTTCTGGGTCTCCACATTCCCTTACCCGATGCTAGAAGTTCAAGTGTCCCATCATCTCCTGTGACCTTTTGACCCAGGAGCAGGAATGAAAATATTGGCTATCCTTTTAACTTCAATGCTTCCAATTGATTTTGCCTTCTACATATGGTTACTAATCACTGAGAGAGAGTACATATCTAATTAGCAAAACAGATTAGTTAAAGGGGTACAGAACACATCTGGTTAGTACAGCAGATCTGGTTAGAGAGTGACACAATAGTTTCAAATCTTTCTGATTAGTATTTAAATTTAGTTGTCAGGTGACAGTACAAGATATATATGGGACATACAAGGCATACACTTTCTATCTTTTAATATCTGCCAGTTATAAGTATAAGCAGAACATTTTAGTAGCCCTGAAAACAATATTTTATCAATTATATCTTTAAGCCAATTGACTTAATCTAGAAACTGTATGCCAGGAAAAAGGCAAGACAGTATAAAAAATTAGCATCTGTGTTTGAAAACAAATTTGGCTAGTCTTTATACCAATACAAGTGCCAATCACCCTCCTCCTGCCCCAGAAACTGGAAGCAGAACAGCAATTTAAAATTACTTTTGTAGGAAACATGTTTTAAATATCAATATCCCTATAAGGAATGAACTTAAGATACCAGAAATGAGACAGGTAATTAAGTGAAACCTTGACTGAGCCTGATTATACATAGCTCAAGAATAAAATAAAACTTGGTCATTGTTGACTTAACCAAGCCTGATTTTAACATGCATTAGAGACAATGTGACAGACACAAAGCAATTTCTTAAATAAGTACCTTTCACCATTGAGGAATTTTAAGGCTTAACTAAAGAAATATTTATGAACGTTATATGAAGCTTAGACAAACTATATTAACATTGTTTGTATACAGTGGGTTTTTTTAAGACACAGGGACCCTTTTCAGTTTTTCTAAGAACAAAATTGCAGTAAGTTACTTTTTATAACACTTAGATTATAAACTTAGCGATAACCATCTAGCAAAACCAGCATTAACAAAACAAGAATGATCATAAAATTACAGAGTTTTAACCAGGTATGGTGATGCATGCTTATTGATAGCTAAACATCATGGCCTTTCTATAATCCAAATTGCAATATTCTAATATTCTGATATATTGAAAATTATGATACTAACAAAAAGTAGAGTTTATATATTTAAGGCACATGAGGCTACAGAGTAAACTATGAACAAAAGTCTGCTGATACAATTTAAAATGATCCAGAAATCTATATTATATAGTAATATTTTTGGCTTAAATATGAAGACATGAAAAATCATATAATTTTTAAAGTACTTCTGAAGTGGGATACCTTTATATAATACACACGTATACATTTTTATAAGGAGATTTAGCACTTTTAAAAGCTAAATAAGATGTCCATCAATCTATAAGTTAGTTTCTGACATTAATTTAGGTATATTTAGCATAACAAAAGAATAGAGGAACTGGATTAAACTGACATGATTTAATGAAATCAGGAGAGAAGTCTGATGGAAAAGAGAGTGAATGGGCATTTCAGAGCTACTTGCCACTGCAAACAATTTTCAAATGTATGCTCCACTATGTGCATTTGGCTTTGTAAATAGGCACCTTTAATTGCTGAGCTAAAAATAATTATTTTTAATCTCTTAACATACACAAAATTTTATGACACAATCTTTAACTATTTGAACCTTAATCAACTCTATAATTCTGTCTATAGTACTTTGGTAAACTTGTTAGGTAATGATGTAAGTTAAATCTAAGGTATTAAGACTGATTGTTGGAGAAATTGAGGAATTACATCTTAAATTACAACATAATTTTGTTCAAAATTTTCTTGTACTGTTTTCCATGAAGTAAATAGTTTTCAAGTGTGTGACAGATAAATACTGTTTAATATTTCAAATGTGGTCTGTTTACCTTATAAAATAGGGGAATAAAAGAGTTAGTAATTCCTCTGAGATTTTTTTTTTTTTTTTTTGAGGCTGAATTTCAAGTATAATGACCTTAGGAGAGAATATTAATGAGTCAATTTTAACCTTAGGATTTAGTTAAAAGTTTGAGAAATAGAGGAACCTAGTTGGTAGAGTACTCTGAATGCAGTCTTTCATAAACATTATTATAACCAGATTAACATCAATGAGTTAAATTTAAGTTTATGACCTGAATACCATAGCAACCTGCTACCAGCCAGGGCCATACTTTATTAGTCTGATGTAAGCCCTAGGTTAATAGTCATCAAGAAGTCTGTAATCTGATTTAAATTCTTTGTCTTTAACCTCCTGTTTAAGCTTCCTCATATCTTCATCTATATACTTTACTCCTACCTTTTTCTGCATACTTTTACTTTACAATCTATGTAACCACTCTGTAACAATATTTTTCATTGTACATTTAGCATCCAACATATAAAGTTTTTCTCCAGTTTCTCTTCTTTAGTCAGTTCATCTCACAACCAACAGAAAAACTTTTATTGTTCTTACCATAACACTTTTAATATGGCCATTTTTCCCTCAAAAGGCCTTTTGAAATAACTTTTTTAAAGAAAAAGTAGATCAGATTTGACTTATACTATTTACCCAGAATAAACATATAGATTTCGGAATGTTGTTTCTTATAACTTTCCTGAAACACATTTTTTTTAAATATGAAAGCAGATTTGAACATTATTGAAATTTTTGAAAAATTTAGTATTGAGTACTTTTAAATTTAAATGTAAATCTTGAGGCTGTTGTCTGTTAGTACTTCCATAGAAGCACACAAAGATGAAGTATACGTAAAACAGTTACGAATTTCTTATAAGAAGTCCCCATCTGTTTATAGTGACTTGGCATTCATTCATCATCATGCTGGAGTCACGAATCAAATGCTTTCAAACCCCTGGCTCTGCAAGGCAGGAAAGCTAAGAAAGAGCCTTTTTACTTTTCTTTCTAAATTCCAGGGAGAGTTTTGGGCTGTCCGCATGGCTATAGGCTGCTTTCTGTTCCTGCCACTTTACAACTCTTTAAGAGTAGGAGATTCTTGCTTTTTTTTGCTTGTTTGTTTTTTGCCTATGATCTTAATTACTTTTAGTGTTTCTTCTGGGGGACACTCAACAGTAAAAACTGGCTATGCCATCTCATACAGTGGGCTTGGTGGAAATGGCACTTCTCAGAACAGAAATCATTCTGCAGCCTTAGGGTTATGAGCCACATACATACTCATACACATATATTCATTTCAAGTGCACTTTTCATATAGACTCTAGACAACCATTTCCCCGTCACACATTCATTCATTTATTTATCCAGAAGTTATGCATTCCATTTATAAATTTCTATTCTATTTACAATTCCAGAGACTAAAATCAAACTTTGCTACCAAGCAGAGTGTCAGGAGAGGTGGAGGGAGCTGTAGTAGCCGGAGTTGCTATTAGGGCAAGGTGGCTAGAAGGACCTGGTGAGAAAAGCAGGTAGAGCAGAGAGAAGGCCATGCACACAGAGTGAAAAATAGGGTATGTTGGACCATTCGCAAAAGTGTTTGTTTGTTTTAAATCAGTGAGAATTTGGCAATGAAAGGTACTATTTGGACCCATTCTCCAGCTTATATTATGACCAGGCAGAGTTTCAGAAGAAGATAGTATGTCGTCCTAGAGTCCTAGAGGCTTTAAGTTCTTAAGGAGACAGAGAAAGAACAAAATAAGGGTGAGAGAAAAATAAACCAGATCTTAAGCTGGGTTTACACAGAACAACAATATGACCCCCTGGCCCATTAGGGTGAAAGGGGCCTACACCTCCCACATGGGCAGAAGCTTTTTAGCCTGTTAGTGTTCAAGGATGGCAACTGTGCTCCCAATGTTGAAAGCCACTAGCTGTGGAAGATGAAAGTGGATAGCAAGGAAGATGACAGCTCAGGAGGGAAAGGGTAAGGAGAAAGGGAGAGGGAGTGTCCTGAGATGGTAACTAAGCTAGAAGGCACCTTAGGCTATGTTAGACCAGAGAGTGAGACCCGAGGTATGGAAAGTGCATCTTTCTTGAGACCTGGGGTTGGGGCCCAATGGCTGACGAGTGTAGCCTGGTGTGCTGGCATGGCTTCGTGAGGAGGGATGAAACCCGAGAGCAGGTCAACCAGAAAGGGACACTTACCAAGAAGGAGGAAGTAGATGGAGAAGGGAAGAACAGTGAGGCAGAATTGTGGTGGGTGTGAGAGCCTGTATGATGCAGAGATGGTCCAAAGCCTTCAGAGGATCAAATGGAAGCTTGGTGGTCTGGTCAGGGGAAAGAAGGTCTGCCCACCCAAGAGGGCAACATGGAGCCTCCATATCCGAGTTTTGAGCACCAGATGTAAGGTTTGGGAGTGACCCAGACCACAGAGACCACTCTGAGGCAAAGATGGAAGCTTTTTTTTTTAATTTTTTTAAAGTAGGGTTTTGCTGTATCCCAGGCTGACCTGGAATTCACTTATGTATTCTCAGGGTGGCCTTAAACTCATGGCGATCCTCCTACCCCTGCCTCCCGAGTGCTGGGATTAAAGGTGTGTGCCACGATGCCCAGCAAAGATGGAAACTTTTATTCAGGAAAACACAGAGCTGCCAGGACTGATTCTCAAAAGCAGAGCACAGCCAACTTTGAGATTACAGATAGTGGGCTATGTAGAGTTCTTCAGTTAGATGAAGGTGAGGAAGGCAAAAGAACTCTTTTGTTCTTTACATTAGCCATAGGGTGTAAGACCAGAAGGGACCAGGTGGGAGATAAGGAGGCAGCAAACCTAGACCTGGGGCATTGTTAGGCAAGGAAGGGATAATGGTTGGGTGGTTCCTTGAAGAATGTGAATGACCCACTTCCTTAAGGCTCTGTCCATCCTGCTGACTCCACTTTGTCCTGACCTAACACTCAACTCTATATGCACAAGTATAAGAACAATCATTTCAGATGAGGTACAGATATTATTTTTGTAATTCCTTTATAACGTTTGTAATGAATTTAGATGAATTCACTGAATAATGAAGCACAAAAAAATTAGCAAAAATGTACAAATCACAGGCCAACATGTTTAAAGTAAATTTCAGGAAAACAATACTTTAAGTAAATAAGAATATCAGCTAATATGAATTTGTTTTGAATTTAACAGGTTAAGTGGTACACAAAAGAAAGGAAGTGTTTATAACCCATTTTAGTCAGTTGTCCATGCTGCTTATATGAAAAGAATGGAACAAAATTAAGGGGTGAAAATAATGATAGTCCTTGAGTGGTCAGACAGAGGTCACTAGGATGAACTACCAGACCAGACACAGTTATGGAAAACAGTAATTTATTTGAAGCTTACAGATCCCGGGGAAATTGGCAGAAATTGGCCCTCTTTTACAGAACCAAGGAGAGAGAGAGAGAGGGAGGGAGGGAGGCAGGCCCAAAGCTAACACCAAAAAGAAAGCAAGCAATCTTCAGGAACTCTAGGCTGAACTCCAGCACTTTGCATATCTTTAGACTGGAATTCCAAATCCATCCCACACCTTAGGGCTGGACCCTAGGATCCACCCATAGTGACACATTCTTCAGGCAGGTGGCTGCAGATCTAAATTACCAACTGTAACAAAATCCTGAAATATATTGGGTATGATCTATTCTAACTACGACAGTTGTGTAATTCTCAATTTTAATTTTATCTACTCTAATATCTAGTACTATATTCCATAACAAAATGATGTAATTATCACACCATTCTAACATGGTCATGAAACTCACTCTCTGAAACTAATCTCTACATAGACCCTTGTATTACCTTGGCATCTATACTCTCACCAAAAATTTTAATAACAGCAATAGAGCATGCAAGTTCTACTAAATACCTCGAAATAAGAAAATATACAAGTAATGGTTAAGGTAGGGTTTAAAAGAAAACATTTAAAGAAAAATTCAATGTTTTAAAGTTAGACAACACCAATTGTCTAACTTCCTTTTCATCTTTTTTTCCTACATTTGAATTCCATTTTCTTCTCACATTTAATCTCCAGTGAAACGATGAAAAAAAGAAAAAAAATTAAAAGTTTAAAAAAGGGACACAGAGCAGGCCTTTGAGTACGTGACTCTGGCCTAGTGAGATAACAGGAAATAAGCTGACACTTGCCACTCCCACCTAGGAGCCCACACAAATACCGACCTCTGGGACCATGGGAAAACGATCGTGGTGTGTCACAAATTGATTGGTCCACAGTGAGTGGGCTTGAACAATTTAAAATAATTGGTCTAGAAATCATAGAGTGTCATGAAGGGATTGGTCAACATTGAGCAGGCTCCTGATGTTACAAAATGATTGGTTCACAATGCATGGGCTTTGTTGTAACCCTATAAAAGCTGCCCTGATTCTGCACGTGGGGCCTTCAGCCCTCTACCCCTGTGTGGTGTGTGACTGTGGGCCCCAGTGCGCTGGAATAAAAATTCTCTTGCTGTTTGCATCAAGACCATTTCTCGTGAGTGATTTGGGGTGCCGTCTTTCCCGAGACTGAGCCCGGGGAGTCCTCCTGAGCAGGACTTTCACCAGCTCATGTGACTAAGGAGAGGTGGCCATGTAGTAGGGTCCAGTGTTGTACAAGCAAGACCATTGACTCACAAAGTACTGGGAGTGAAGTGACACACTGGGGCTGCACATAAGAGTGTGGAATCTCCGAGAGCAGCCTGGAACTGCTTGGAGTGCCAGCTTTTATTGAAAAAAACTACAAAATGTTTATCAGATAAACAGGATGGGAGTTAAACCATAAATCACAATTCTCATGTGACAGTTACAGCCTAATTTTAAACATAGTGGGGAATTTTTTGCATCTTAGAAGATGATAGGGAAGAAAGAAAAAAAGGAAAAAAAAAAATGACTTGTGGACAGCCCTGTTTGTCAGATACAGGAGGTGCCTGGGGGGTGTGAGGTAGGTCTGTCACCAGTAGTCTCCCAATACCCAGCTTATCTGCCCTTAAGAAGTTTGCTTAACAATGCAGGCCCCTGATAATGCTATTCAGACCAGCAGAGCCACCTGTTTACCTGCCATTAGCAGAGCCTCCTGTTTGTCTACCATCAGCCAGCCTCAAGAAAGTGACTTCAATTTTTCTCTAGGCTAGGTATAAAAAAGTGTAGAGAAGTATAACATTTTGCTCTCTTTACAATCTCTGTTTCTAAACCCAGAATCATTCAGATGGAATCCATGTCATTTTAGAAGTCTTCATACTTGATAATCCCAATACTTGGTAGGCTGAGGTAAGAGGATTGCTATGAGTAAGTCTGAGGAGAGCAGAAATGCCAGGTCAGCCAGAAATATTGATTGACTCTTCCTCAAAGGAAGAAAGTAAGAAAAATGTTGGAGGTGTGAAAAGAAGGAAAGAAGGGAGGGAGAGAGGGAGGAAGGAAGAAAGGAAAGATGGGAGGGAGGAAAGGAAGGAAATAAATTAATATAATCTCCATCTCTCCACCACTGTGTACTCCTGATAAGTATTCTTCCCAATTCTGTCCAGTTCTATGCAGAGGAAAGTGTATGAGGGCTTCTGGAAACATTGTCCCTGCTTTTTGCTCTCTGGCTATGTCTCTGAGGCCAGCAGCTGGAATGGCTGCAGATTCCCTTCCACCAGCCATAGTGCAATTGCCTGGTGAAAAGGATCTCAGAAACATGAATGTTACTGCCCTTGCCCTGGATTATGTTAGTTTAACAGGCAGGCTATCTTTCTCCCTGCTTTAGTCATTTGATGTTATGTAATATTATCTGTTAACATCTATTTTAATTCATACAAACAAGTAAATCAACAATTCCAGACAATCTTGCAGATGTTTTTCTTTTCAAAATCATGCCATCATGCCCCGGCCAGCGGGGAGTTGAACAAGGACCCGAGGGGAAGTTAACCTGAATGGGAGAAGGCAAACAGACACAAGAAGGAGACCAAGTCTAGAGTCTGATCAAGGTCTCTAACTTTATTTTTTACACAGTGGTTATATAGGGGAAGAAAAGGGGGGAGTAAGCTGCCTGACGTGATTTAGAGAGGAGATGTATCCGGGTGTTTTCCTAATCTTGCCTTAACGGCTTGACATCCTGATCATAAACTGGCCTTTTGCAAACGATAAGATTCTGCAGACCACATTCCTAACTGCAAGCTGGATGGACCAGCTTTCTGGTGAATGAGTCAACTTAAGAACAGGCCCAGGCAAAATGGAGAGGCTTTTGCTTTATGGCTCCCGACACCATCAAGGTTGGGGACTTTTTTCCTAGTTATTCCAAACTAGGATTTCAGTATGATGGAGCCACATACTAGTCTTCCAACTGTAGTCATTGCGCAGTCTACCCTCTGTCCTATTTCCTGTTCTTTCTTCTTCCTGTCCAGTCCTTCTTCCCACTGAGCTGCTCAGAGGGTCCTCAATATCATTATCTCATGATGCAGTCAGTGATAACTAATGCTTAATTTACTATTTCTTAATATTGCCAAAGTTTTCACCCACCAAGTAAATTGCTATGTTCTATGCAAAAACAAAGAAAAATAAATTACCATTCTTGTGATTCTGTACCTTTCATAAATATATCTTGTCATAGTGTTCTGATTTTGCTCCAAAATGTCCTACACATTTCTGCCTCTTAACTTCTCCTTGAGTGAGTGTTCCATAGTGACCATTAGGGAAAGGAAATATGTCACATTGCAGATATCATTATCTTCCTCTCTGTGTTCCTATTAAAATAGAAATGTTTTATTAAATTCAAGAAGACACTGTGGAGATGTTGCCTGCTGTAGTTGTGGACAGACCCCTGCCTTATTACAGTCAAAAACAAGAAAAATTGACTTCACGGCTGGCTGTTTTTCCCATTAAAATAGCTACTTACTTCTTGTTTTCACAAAAACTGCTTGTGCAAGTATTTTAGGCAATTTCCAAATGCTGCTTTAATTTAATTAGATTTTTAAAACACCCAGAATAGCAACACTCCAGGAGATAATTTGAATTTAGGACACATTTTGAAACAACTCCTGTCCACAAAATACATGCCTACACATCTAAAATGGTCTTAATTTAAATATGATCACTTCCCTCATCCTGCTAAATTCCTCTCTATAACAAGGCAATTATTGTCATCTCCACCAAATAGTATATAAATATCAAAATATTGATTTAGGATGACTTGATATGAAGGACTATAAACTTACTATATATTATATATATGCAAATAATATAAATGTGTGAGACATGGAGGGGAGCCCAGTCAAAACAGTAAGTGTGTATCTGGTCTAGAAGACTATGTATTTCCTCTGAAGAGGCCCCCCAGCCATGGCTGAAAGTACACCTGTGTAATCTCATACCTGGATTTTCAAGAGAAGCTCAATTCTGAGTTTCTATATGAAAATATTTGGATTTTTTCCATATTTTCTACCTTTTCTAAATGTTGCCCAAATGTTTTCTACAGGTTTCAAAGAACTCTGTGGCACGCCACCTCAAAGGAGGAAGCACTTGCCACACAAGCATGAAGATGAGTCCCAACCACCAGCACCTGCATAAAGGCTGGGTGGATATGGTGGCCCACCTGTGAGCCCAGTACTTAGGAGGTAGAGATGGGATGAGCTGACTAGCTAGACTAGCCAAATTGGGAGCTCTGGGTGCAAAAGAAAGACCTTGCCTTACATAAATAAAGGTGTGAGAGATGAAGGAAGATATCAAATATCAACCTTTGGTCTCCACAAGCCCACACGTGCGTGCACACACACACACATGCATGAACACACATACACATATCCATCCACATTACACAGTATAAATATGCAAAAAACTATAAATGCAAATTAAAACTATACTGGGGCATCATGTTATCATCATTAGAATAGCTACTATCAAAACAAAATGCAAGCTGTTGTAGCTCAGTAATAGAACATTTCCCTACAATGAATAAGGTCCTGGGTTTGATTCACAGTCCTTTAAAGACATTTATTTGATGGAGAAAGAGTGAGAGAGAGAGAGAGAATGGGTGCGCCAGGGCCTACAGCCACTGCAAATGAACTCCAGATACATGTGCCCCCTTGTGCATCTGGCTAACGCAGGTCCTGGGGAATTGAACCTGGGTCCTTCGTCTTTGCAGGCAAATGCCTTAACCACTAAGCAATCCCTCCCGCCTTTAAATACAAAAGTTTTAAGATAATTAAAGTGAAATGGTATTTGCTTATAACCTTAGATAAGGAAAATATAAAATTAACTCAATAGTAACTTTAACGTGTGTGTGTGTGTGTGTGTGTGTGTGTACGTGTGTGTGCTTGAGAGATAGGGGCAACAATGCACTTACCAGTGAGACTGACCATGGTTCCATAACTCTGCCTGGGCACTTGAAAGGTGTTAAAGTATCATTAAAGTATGCTAAAAATGCTGTCATTTTTAATGGTAGGTCCTATAAGTTTATATTGTAAGCCATCCTACTGATGTCATTTTTCTGCAAATAGGCAGAAACATTGGAGTTGATGCAATTTGCTTTCTCATTTAACAGCTCTTAGATTCTTTCTTGCTGCCTTGAGCAAAATGGTTATCAAGCTAACATCCAGCCAAACTGCCCTTGGGCACCACCAGGTATCTTGAGCACTCCACTGACAGGTTGAAGCAACCAAGGAAAGGCCTGCAGCTGAGTACACTGGCAGCTGGAAGCCTAAACCCAGCCAGGGCTGGCTGAATCAGTTAGACCAGATTATTTTTAATTTTTTTGTTATTTTTATTTATTTATTTGAGAGCGACAGACAGACAGAGAAAGAGGCAGAGAGAGAGAGAGAGAGGGGGGGGGGGGAGAGAGAATGGGCGCGCCAGGGCCTCCAGCCACTGCAAAGGAACTCCAGACGTGAGCGCCCCCTTGTGCATCTGGCTAACGTGGGTCCTGGGGAATCGAGCCTCAAACAGGGGTCCTTAGGCTTCACAGGCAAGCGCTTAACCGCTAAGCCATCTCTCGAGCCCCTAGACCAGATTTTTAATAATCACAAACCTAGATGCACCATCTCTACATTGACCAAAAGGGGTCCCTGATAAAGGGGCTATCATGATTGGTAGCAAGCTAGAAATTGGTCCAAAACACAAGTCTAGTTGACTGTGATTGGCCAACCAAATATCTGTGATTTGTCCCATCAGTCGTCTAGTTCCGTAAGCTTACTGCACAGATCCCGTGAGTGGACTGAGTGACAGTGAACTGTACCATCTCCCATGGTATTACAACATTATGTGCAATTTAGACTTGTCGGGAGTGAACTTTTCCTTGTCTACTCTCAGTAGCAGTTGCTGGGCAGGAAGCAGCAGGGGGGAGATGTGAGAGCTGAATAAGCACCTGGTTATGACAGCCACCACTGTCTCAGCAGATGCTGTATCCAGCAGACTTTGGTCTGTGTGTGTGTGTGGGGGGGGGGGGGGACGAGAGGTTTCCCAGCAGCTTGACAGCTGAAGATTCTGTGAGTGCTGTGGAGACCTGCACACTGCCAGAATGAACAGCTGAAGACCCCTGGCACATGTGAATCAGAGACATCTCAGCTACTGCCTGCTCCTCACAGAGCATCTAATCTCCCAGCATAGGGCTAGGAAGTGCCCAGCATGCATTCCTGAGTCCTGAACTTCCTGGGTAGCTGTTTCACAACAGAATAGGTTTCCACTGGCTTTGGAGGCAGTCTTTCTCAGAAGCCCAGACTAGGTCCAAGTTCCTGCATAGACCTGCTCACAGGACATCAGCTACTGCTGATCCTGTATGGGCTTCTATTTGTCCTGTGTGTCCCCACCTGCTAGAAGACATTTTCATCCATCTCTGTCACAAGGCCCAGGTCTTGAACTCCCTTTTGGGCGTGCCTGCTGATGGATACAAGTTCCCTAGGTCATGGTGCTGAGCAGTGACAACTAAAGGAGATGTTGAACAGTTCAATAGCCACCAGAATAGGAAGAATGGAGGTGGAGGTAGAGAGATGATGAGGGAAAATGGAGAACTGGAGAAGGCTAGTAGGAGGAGCTTGTAGGCCATGGTCATCAAAAGTATGCAGGAAGCTAGTAAGGGTCTCAGGTCTCAGGCTGTGAGCCAGCACCAGCCACTCCCAAACCTCGGGTCTTCATTCCTGAGGCTGGCACAGGGATTGTCATATTAGAGGATGCTACTTGCCACTGGTTCTGCCTATCTGCTGCTTATTGACCTCACACACTGAGGAAAAACAAAAGCTCTTAGAGACCAGCATTTTTAGATCTTGCTTACACATGTTTTACATATCTGGGTAGAGCAAGAGCCCTCAACCAGCTGATTGCTGACAAGGAAAGAACTGTTTTCCTTATCCTGACAAAATAACCCTTCTGGTTCACTTTCTGCGGTAGAGAATTGTTGAATTTCACTAAGGAATTTTAACAAATTATAGCAAAAGTATCTTCATATGTCTTTAGTACTAAAAGTAGAAAGCTCAACACACAGTTGTCCCCTCCCCTCCACTTGAAGTCATAAGACACACAGTTAAGTAGATGCTAAGAACGTGTGTCCAGAAGTATGTGGGAGCAGCATACTTTTCCAGCCACTCACAAACCCAGCTCATGATTGGTCAGTCACACTTGGACACTGAAATCATGACTCACGCTTAGTTTTATTTTCTGTTTTTGTTCTGGTTACACTTTGTCTCCGATTTTAGAAGAAATAAGTAACTGGTAAGAGACATAGCAAAACTGGAAGATCCCTACTTCATCTGCTCTTCAATACAATTGAATGAGAAGCCTGAAATATATATAATTAAAAAAAAACCTACACACATTCAAAGAAACTTCTTTCTAAATTTCACTGTGACTCTAATGGAACATATCTGCACATGCACTAAAATCTCATAGTCATACACTGACCATGGCATGTGAATTATATCATAGCACAGCTTTTTGTTGTTTTGTTTGTTTTTAAGTAGCGCAATAAGAAGACACAATTAAGAACCAGTTCTAGAGTTTTGTAAACTGAAAAATCTCAACTTTGAAAATAAAGAAATGTAAAAAAGATGCAGTGGCCTAAAATTTGCTCATTTTATTCACTGAGAAGCTAATTCAAATCACATGCCAATAAGATGCATGTTAGGGATCAAAAAATAATTTTTGCCTATTTGTTGCTTTCTTGCATAAAACATTTTGTTTTCCATCCTGGTAAAGTAAATTAATCATATTTAGATATGATAGATTTTTTTGAATGGGTTTTAACAGAAGCCCTAATAAAGTGTTAAAATTTGACTATTCTCTTAAACATACCAGTTAATTTTTCTTTGATGTTATTTATGTAGAACATTCCAAACTTATTCATATTCTGAGACATTTCACATCATATACAGCCTTTATTCCTACTCCTCAGCAAGTGCAGAAGCCCCACCACACTACCGTGCTCTTCTTTCTATAGAACATGTCCCCAAACTTTTTAATCTGCTTCAAAAAATGTTATCAATCAGTAATTATACTCTTCTTCAAAAGAAATGTAAGCTTTTTACTTAGAAAATCACATTCTTACAGAAGAAAACACATTTTAAGATTTTAAATAGAAATAGTGATTTTTTTCTTTGAAATCCCAAGTTTTCAAATAGCAAGAATAGGTAGAATACATGCTGAAATAAGTTATTTGGTGAGATGATTTCACTTATTTATGTCTGTCAAGCTTACTTGACGTTCTATTAACTAACTTCAAAAAATCCTGTATTTCACCATAATTAACTTGATTAATCATTGACTCTGTCAAAAATAAATCACTGCTTAATAATTGGTAGCTTGTCTTCCAAATTTAATTGCACTTTACAATTTTGACATTAAATTAATCAGAAGACAAAAACCAAAAGCAGCATGTATATTTCCAAAAGTTTTATGACATAACAGATATGCCTTATGAATCATTGTTGAAATAAACAAAGTGAGAGTTAGATATTATTTGCTCTAGAATAAAGAAATTAAAAATTTGTGTGTTTTTCTGGATAGCAAAATGATCAAAGAAATGGCAGGCTGTCCTGGGGATGGACTTACTCACTTGAAAAAAACTGGGCCTTCCAAATTCTAAGGAGTGAGGACAGGACAGGTCTATTCATTATTCTCCACATAATTGTTGTATCAATTATTAACCTTGATCATCACAAGAACTTCTCTGAATAGTCTAGATGGTTTACCCATGACTTATGCTGTTCTTTATCTGTATTCTTTTGTGCTTCTCATTCCTACCCAAGTGTTTCAGATACACCTTACAGAAGTATATTCTATAAGTAAAAGTGAATTAAAAACCCAGTAGAAAAAAAGCACACTAGCAGAAACACAACCTACTATGCAAAATGTGTCTTGCATCCTAGGATGGCAGAGCATGGTGACAGATAGCTGACTCATGAATATGAATATTCAGAACAGTATATCAGGGACAGGTGAATGTCGTGAAAGAAAGTAAAGGTGTCCAAATGAAGAGACATATTTTGGAAGTCTGGAGAAATATCTCAGAATTAGCAAATGACTGGAGAACAATAGTTCAGGTACCATGGGGACTGATGATGAAGGGGAAGTAGTGTAACAACATGGGAAAGTCAACAGCTGGGAGCAGAGAATGAGTTATGGGCTGTGTCCCCGACACTTATGTTCAAATCTTGACCCTCAAAAGCCTCAGGATTGGCATGGGGTCTTTAAAGGATAGTTAAAATTAGGTTATTAGAGTAGACACCCATCCAGTATTACTAGTAGGTGTATCTTGTTTGTTTTGAGGCAGGGTCACATTGTAGCCCAGGTAGACCTAGAATTCACACTAACCCAGTCTATCCTCAAACACATAGCAAACCTCCCACCTGAGCCTCCCCAGTGCTCTGATGATTGGAGTGAGAGATGATACCTGGCTTTTTGTTCTATTCAGAAGAAGAAATTTGGGTGTAGTAAGGCACAGTGGAAAGATCTGTGACTGAGTCTGAGGTAGAACAAAGCCATGAAGCAACCAAGAAAGAGCATCTGAAGAAACCAACCCTTATGGCACTGTGAGCTCAGACTTCATCTCCAGAACTGTGAAGTATTTCTGGGGCTTGGGGTATCCCATCCCAGGTGCTCTGCTATGGAGCCTAGACAAAAGCAGGACAGAAGAGACAGGTAAAAGTTCTACCACGTGAGGCCTTGGGCAACAGTTTGGACTTATTTTGAGATAGGTGGAAAATTATTAGAAAGTAATGAAGAAAATGAAATGATTGAATTTCTTTCAAAGAGAGCACAACAGTTGGAGAGGAAATTTAATAGGTAGGGAGGCTGCACTTCAACAACAGCCTTCAGACCACAACTAATAGGAACACAGCATCTATCTCAAAGGTCAGCCTGTGAATTCACCTGTGAAGAGCCATTTAACAAAGTACAAAATAGTAGCAACTTGGGAAAGGTTGAGAAAAGCAATGAAGGAAAGAAAAGCATTATGTAGGAGAGTAAGTTAGCACCAGGACAAATGAGAAAACCCTTACTTTTTTTTTATAGAGAATTTAATAGGTGTAGGCCCTCTTGTAGCCCACGATTGGTGGTAGCTTGATAGTGGAGAGTGGGCTCATGTTTGGATATGGTTCTGACTTATTTCCCAGCTCCAGCTATGGGTCCCATTCCACTGAGAGGATCAGTTAGCCAAATCAAGAGCAGTTGGTTTCCCACCATGGCTATGCGCCACTATTACCCTTGTGTGAGCATCATGACAGGTTGTTTGCTGCTAAGTAGGTTAGACCATGAGTTGCTTGGACAGATATTGGTCATTTTCCCCCAGTCGCCCATGTTGCACCTCTGGCACTAGACACTCTGACTGTCTGGGGACTGACTCTCTTCTGAAAGCTGTGGAATGTAGAATCAAAGATATGAGCAATCAGGCATATGACATTCCAGAATGTCACACACACACGCACACACACACACACACACACACACACACACACACACACGTACGTGACAACCTCATAGTTCCATGGGATACATTGTTTCAAGAAGAAATAAAATATGTGTCAAATACAAAAATATATGCCACTGTTAAGTGGATGGAACCCAATACATCCAACTACTGAGTATTTATATTGGCTGAGATAGCTTATAGAATCTAAAAGTGCCAAGAAAGTTCAGGAAGGATAGTATGGTAGTTTGAATGTAATAGTTTAAAATGTATAGTCCCATAAATTCAAGTGTTTTATTAAAGTTTGCAGCTTCAGCCTATAGCAGACAAATTCCTGCTACTATGGGATAAGTGACACAGGGGTGGATCTCATTCTAACCCAAAGGTGTGGTAGGATGTTCTAGAGATCTTGCCATGCTTGCTTGTGGGCTTGTGTCTGTTGGTGATGGTGTTTTGCTTGCTGCAATTGTTTCTGTTTGGATGTGTGGAAGTAAGCAGCTTCTTTCCCCATTGATGGAACTTCCCCTGGATCTGTAAGCCTGAAATAAATACCTTCCTCCCATAAACTGTGTCTGTTTGGAAGTTTGTTGCAGCAACGTGGAGCTGACTACAATAGTCATATTAACTCTTAGGGCACAAGGATACCCAAAATAATTTTTAAAAGAGAAGCAAAGTGGGCAAAGCTGTCTGTGTGGAGACTATTCTGAAGCCATGGAAGCATGTTTAAGGAATTGTCCTCTTTGAGGCTCAGAAACTATCTGGAAACTATTACTATTAAAATTAGACAGGGAGGGCTGGAGAGATGGCTTAGCAGTTAAGGCACTTGCCTGCAAAGCCAAAGGACCTCAGTTCAATTTCCCAGGACCCTCATAAGCCAGATGCATAAGGTGGTGCATACACCTGGAGTTTGTTTGCTGTGGCTGAAAAGCCCTGGCAGACCCATTCCCCCTCTCTCTCTCCCTCCCTCTCTCTCTCTCCCTCTTTCTCTCCCTCAAATAAATAAATATAAACAAAAGATTTTAAAAAATTCGACAGGGAGAAACCCTAGCATATCTAGTGAATGACAGAAGTTCATAATTATAGATATCACTGGTATAGAGATATTTCTGGCAAAAATCCTAAAGTTACGACACTATAGAAACAATTACTTCGATATTCATTCAGTTGGTCATATTGCATTTACTGTTTAAAAGCAGCAGCCTGGCATGAAGCAACATTCTTTCTTGTTCCAGTAAATATGATGTGTTTAAAATATTAAGTTGAGGCCTAGAGATATAGCTCAACAGTTAAAGGCATTTTCCCTTTCCTTTTCTTCCCTTTCCTTTCCCGTTCCTTCCTTTGTTCCTTCCTTCCTTCCAAGTACAACTACTACCAAAAATGTAGGTATTTATTGATTAATCAATATTTATAAAGTATGAATGAGATCTGTAAGAGAGGACAGCCATATACAATAGAGATTACCATGAAGAGTCTGAGTATTTTACAGAGAACGGTGATCGACTGCAGGTATCTCAAATAATGCTATAAAGGGAAAAGATGATGGAGATGTTTACCTGTTGTTAAAAGGTTTTTATGTTTTTATCTGTGTCCCATTCTTCCTCTATGACGATAAGCACATTTTTCATGTTAGTAAAGGGAGGTGGTGACAGTCAAAATTCATCAAAGCAAAAATCCAGAGGCAACAGAATACTCAACACAAAATCAGAATCTTGGCATTCCTGCTATCACTCAAGGAACGTTGCATGAGAGGGGTTAGAAAGAGCTGCAAAGTGGTGGGATTAACCTGAGGCACCATTTCCCAACCCCCCACCCAACACACACAGAGACTGACTGAAGCCTTCATGATCTCTCAGTGAATACCAATAACCCCACTGAGAAGGTCCCTCGGTGGAATGGTGTCAGAGGAGAGGGGATATATCACTATAATCTTTTTAAAAATAAAAATAAACAAATAAAAGGAAAAGAAAGTAACTGGGATAGCTTGTTTTACACAAAAAGTTTGCTATGTGCCCTTTCAGCTTCAAATTATTTCAAAGTCTCACTATATTCTCTGATTCATCTAATTCTTCAAGGACTACAGCTTTGTCATCTATTATTGTGTGTACGCTACTGCTTCTGGAAACAATCTTTCGCCTTTTCAATAGTGATTTTCTCCTATTTCTTGGCTACACAATTGCATATAGTAAAACCTGTATTATAACTAATAGGTATCTTAAATAATTTATTTTTATTCAGCTTTTTTCCTCATATTCTTGATTTTTTGGTCCTACCTTACCAGTATATTGTAAACATTTGAAAAAAGGACTTCCCTGCATATGGCTTTGACTACAGAGTGTTACATATATTTTGTGATATATATATATATATATATATGCAGGTTTTAATTTTATGTTTATAGTATCCATGAGAAAAAGTGTATCCATACATAGTATTTGATCATAAACTTTGTATTAAATTGCTTAATGTTATTTTCTGTCTTCCTACTGCTAACAACTTTTACTTCCCTAATTTTAAGCCAGAGGGTTTGTGGACATAAAGCTTTTATCAAATATTTGATGAAGGACTCTCATTTGTATTGCTTTGTAAACACTCAGTAATCTTAGCTGATCCACGTTAATGAACCATGTATTGTTTATTTCCAATAATTAATTTTCAACTTGTATGATTAAAGGCTAGTTGTATGGTAATTTAACAGTGTGGCATGAACAATTCCAGCTTTTAATAATTTATTTCACTTGTGGCATATAGATGGCTAATCTTTGGCAAATGATATATTGGCCTTTAAAAGACAGTAGATATTCTGCTTATTTAGAATATACTCAACCTCTTCATTCAATAATTTATAAATTAGAACATAATATAGCCTTTTATTTATTTATTTATTTTTACTAGGTTTCTGTACAGTTTTGCAGAATCTGGGAGACTTACCAAAGCTACATTTTTTTCACTAATTTTTTTGTAAAATTTCTGGTTGTTTTATTTAGTTATCATGTGTGAGCTGAGGGCATGAATGTTCCAGTTGGTTCATGTCTAAAGGACAGTGCTCCAAAGTACTGCTTCTATCCCTATGTCGCTTACATTCTTTCTGCCCCTCCTTCTGCAATGTTCCCTGAGCCTTGGAGGCTGTGACAGAGATGTCTCCTTTAGTGTTGAGCTCTCAACAGCTATTATTTTCAGCTTTGATGAGTTTTGAGTCTCCTTACTGTCTGCCTCCATCTCCATAGAATAGTTTCTTTGTCTAGAATTGAGATCATTGCTAATATTCTTTCTGCCACCTCTGCATTGTGCCCTGAGAGCTAGCTGATGTGATTGAGGTGACTTGTCCAGAGTTGGACACAAGACTTTATCTTATTCTCAGAACCTCAGTGAATTTTGGATCTCCCCAGTACTCACAGCCATCTGTCAAAAGAAGTTTTAGATTATTAATGATCTCACTTTTCATTAGAGTCACTTCTTTACAAAGAATGCTTTTAACAGTGTATTTAATATTTCTTATTGGGAGCTATAAGCCAAACCTCTGCCATGTTGACAGAAACCGCCATGTCGCGAGTTAAGTTTCTGTTTCCTGCTTCTTGAATCGCTTACTGGAAATTGCAAGACCCACTGTGTTCAGAAAACCACACCTGGGACCTTCCCAGAAGCGCTACATGCGGCCTCACCTTCCAAGTTCCCGGTTCTGCTTACGTGCTATACGACTAGCCTTCCTTCCCCGGATCTCCCTATATAAACCCTCCTGTACTAATAAAAATCGAGACCTTGATCAGACTCTAGACTTGGTCTCCTTCTTGTGTCTGTTTGCCTTCTCCCATTCAGGTTAACTTCCCCTCGGGCCTCTGTTGAACCCCCGCAGGCCGGGGCAAATGGCGCCCAGCGTGGGGCTCGAGGTACGAAGAGAAACCTGAACGTCGCTCGAGTGGACGGCCATCCCTGCCATTGGATCGCCACCCCACGGCGGGTGAATGAAGATCCACATAGAGGTCACCGCAGGCAGAACGCACCTGTGACACAGACCCGCACCGTGATCACCGCAGGAAGCCCGCCTGTGATACAGATCCGATTAAGGTAAGATGAGCGACACAGACTTTTAGGCAAACCATTTAAATGGAGACTATTCAGTCAGATTTGCAAGACACAGGAATTGCGGGATTTATTTGTTGATTCTTATAAACTCCTTTTCCATCTCTTTTACTTTCAGTTCATGCCATCGCATGGAATCGCAACATAGTGACAGGGCAACTGAAGCCTCTTGGCCAGGGCTGCCCTCTGGCATTGGCTGAAGGCCCCTAGCTCCCTGTTTGAATCCTGACAGCCCATTCGGGTGTTGGCAAAAACCTCCTATCTAGCCTCTCTTCCTACCACCGAACCCGGTAACACAACGACCAGTAATTGCTCTTAGAGTGGTCGCCGGAATCTTAAAATTGCAGACAGGCTCACGCCAAGCCCATTTTGGGGAACCCCCATGCCGGTTATCTGGCCGGGAACGTTGCCCTCTGGTCTTGCCATTTCTATTCTTTCCTTTCTATCATGGGACAGACCCTAAGTAAACATGAACTTTTTATCCAGGGACTTAAACACTCCCTCAAGACTCATGGGGTAAAAGTTAAGAAAAAAGATCTTGTTCACTTCTTTCTCTTTTTAGAAGACTTACGTCCATGGTTTCCCCAGGAAGGCACCATTGATGAAAAAAGATGGGGAAGAGTAGGAGATTGTTTAAAGGATTACTATAGGACTTTTGGGCCTGAGAAAATCCCGGTTCAGGCCTTTTCCTATTGGAACTTAATAAATGATGTCCTCTAGGTCCACCGGTGCCAACCGGACATTTCAAAAATTGTTAGGGATGGAGAATCCTTTCTTAAAAATAATCTTAAACCTAGCCAGACCCCTCCCACTCATGAATTAACCTCCTGCCATCAGGATCCCCCTTCTCAGTGCCCCTCCGTCATTGTTCCTATGCCCGAGGATGACCCACCTGCCCCTAAATCTATTTATCCTATTCTGTCCAAATCTACAGTTACTCCCCCCATTAATACTCCCCTTTCCCCAGATGAGACATCAGAGTCAGAGGGTGAGGCTGCCAGGTATCATAACCCTGACTGGCCGCCTCCTACAGCCCCCTACCTCAGGACACTTTTGGCCTTATCTTGGGACGTGCGAGTTCAACCATTCAGGGCCTCGCCTAATGATTATACTGGGGAAATTAAACTCATGGCTACTGCCCTTCAGGGGCCTATTACCATTCTTCCTGGCCAACGGATTGCTCAGTTAATACTATTGCCCCTCAATGATAAGGCGCCTTGCCGGAAACAAAAGAGAGGCCCCCATGGGTTTGGGTCATCAGATATTTACTGGGCACAAGAGGTCACTCAAACAAGACCCCTTCTTAAATTAAAGTTAAAAGGAAAAACCTTTGAAGGTCTTATAGACACTGGTGCAGATGCCACAATTATTTCCAGCAAAGACTGGCCTGCATCTTGGCCCTTCACAGCCTCCATGACCCATCTTAAAGGAATAGGACAAACTTCTAATCCATTACAAAGTTCTGAAGTTATTCAATGGGAGGATGAGGAGGGCAATCAAGGCACTGTTCAACCTTACGTGGTCACAGGCCTGCCCATTAATCTCTGGGGCCAAGACATCCTCTCTCAAATGCAACTCATTATGTGCAGCCCTAGTGAGTTGGTAGCTCACCAAATGCTTAATCAAGGCTTTCGCCCAGGACAAGGATTGGGCAGACATTCTCAGGGAACAAAGGAGCCAATCCCAGTTACTATAAAGACTGATCGTGCTGGAATAGGCTATGAAAATTTATCCTAATGGCTGTTGACATGCCTGTACCCCATGCAGATAAGATATCCTGGAAAACAACAAAACCTGTGTGGGTTGATCAATGGCCCCTAACTTCTGAAAAATTAGCTGCAGCCATGATGTTAGTGCAGGAACAATTTGCTGCAGGCCATATTGAACCTACCACCTCTCCTTGGAATACTCCTATCTTTGTTATAAAGAAAAAGTCTGGAAAATGAAGGTTGCTCCAGGACCTTAGAGAAATTAATAAGGCCATGGTACCTATGGGAGCCCTACAACCAGGCCTCCCCACTCCAGTGGCAATTCCTGCAGGATATTGTAAAAGCATTATTGACCTAAAGGATTGCTTTTTTACAATTCCCTTGCACCCTGAGGATCGGCAGCATTTTGCATTTAGTTTACCTGTGGTAAATTTTAGAGGCCCTATGCTGAGATTCCAATGGAAAGTCTTGCCTCAAGGGATGGCCAACAGCCCTACGCTGTGTCAAAAATTTGTGGCCCAAGTTATAGATCCATTTAGACATAGATGGCCTCCCTTGTATATCATTCATTATATGGATGACCTTCTCTTGGCCTGGACCTGATCCCACTGAACTCCTTATTTGCTCTCAAGAGCTTTCTAGGGCCCTTACCAGAGCTGGTCTTCAGATAGCTCCTGATAAAATCCAATTAAAACCCCCTTACTTATTCTTAGGCTTTGAACTTTTTCATAACAAAATTCTTTCACAAAAGATTCAACTTAGAACTAATCATCTAAAAACTTTAAGTGATTTTCAAAAACTCATAGGATATATCAATTGGCTCAGGCCTTATCTCAAGCTAACTACTGGAGAGCTTAAACCCTTGTTTGACATCCTTAAAGGAGACCCAGACCCTGCCTCCGGCCATTCATTAACGGCCCCCACCCTAGAGGCTCTGAAGATAGTGGAGGCTGCAATTCTGAGCCAAAGGGTCACTTTCATCTCTTATGAGGAGACTCTTCTCCTGGTCATCTGTGCCACTGACTTTACACCCACTGGAGTGTTCTGGCAGGAGGGGCCCCTCTTCTGGGTCCATTTACCCGCTTCACCACCCAAAATCCTTACCCCTTACACCTCGTGGGTGGCAGAATTAATAAAAATTGGATGTGACCAAAGCAGAAAAATATTTGGTAAGGACCCTGATAAAATCATTCTTCCCTATTCCACTACCCAAATCCAGTGGTTAATACAAAATGATGATGACTGGGCAATATCTTGCACCTCTTTTCAGGGATCCCTTGATAATCATTACCCTGCTAACAAGCTCCTCCAATTTCTGAGAATTCAACCTTTTGTTTTTCCTACATTAACCTCTCCCTGACCCCTTCCCCATGTCCCCCTAGTTTTCACTGATGGCTCCTCTAATGGAGTGGCAGCCTTCACTGTAGACAATCAAACCACTTCCCTGCAATCCCCATTCCACTCTGCTCAACTGGTGGAGCTTTTTGCTGTTTAACAGGTTTTTCAACAACTTCCAAATACTTCCTTTAATCTGTATACTGATAGTGCTTATATTGCTCAGTCCATCCCTCTTTTGGAGACTAGACCATACATAAAACCCACTACCAATGCTGACCCTCTGTTTTTCTCCATTCAGCAATGCATACATTCTAGGCAACACCCTTTTTATATAGGCCATGTTCATGCTCATTCTGGACTCCCTGGGCCTCTAGCCGCAGGCAATGCCTTGACTGACAAAGCCACCCAGTTTGCTTTCCTTGTTGAGCTCGATCCTGTGGCCCAGGCTAAAGCAGCTCACTCTGTACATCACCTTAATGCTCAAACCTTGCGTCTTCTTTTTAAAATCACTAGGGAGCAAGCCCGCCAAGTAGTCAAACAATGTACAAACTGTGTCACCCTCCTACCCGTGCCCCACTTGGGCATGAACCCTAGGGGATTAATTCCCAATGAGATCTGGCAAATGGATGTAACACACGTTCCCTCATTTGGTAATCTTAAGTACCTCCACGTCACTGTGGACACTTTTAGTGGATTCATCTTTGCCAGCCTCCATGCTGGAGAAGCTTCAAAAAATGTCATTGCTCATGTACTCAATTGCCTTGGTGTCATGGGAAACCCCAGATTATTAAAACTGATAATGGTCCTGGATATACTGGTAAAAATTCCAAAATTTCTGTCATCAACTACAAATTAAACATATTACAGGCATACCATACAATCCCCAGGGTCAAGGAATTGTTGAACGAGCCCATCAAACTATTAAACTTACCCTCCAAAAATTAAAAATGGGGGATTTATATCCCATAAAAGGCTCCCCAAACAATATCCTTCATCATGCCTTGTTTGTCCTAAACTTCTTAACCCTTGACACTCAAGGACATTCAGCCACTGATCGTTTTTGGCATACAAACACAAAAAATACCTTCACCAAAGCTATGTGGAAGGATCCTTTGACTCTGAAATGGAATGGCCCAGACCCAGTCCTCATTTGGGGCCGTGGGTCAGTTTGTGTGTTCGATACCCAAAATGATGCTGCATGATGGCTACCAGAACGTTTAGTCAAACAAATCAACGAGCCTATAAGTTCTCAGTAATATATGCCAAAGAACACCCTGTTCCTGAGGCAACTCCCTCTTTTCTCTTCCAGGTTTCCAATACCCAAGATTCAAGATGAAAACGACCGACCCCCAACATCTACTGTTCTTCTGCTATTGCTGCAGTCTATTTGTCTCATGGCCAAAAGGCTTCCCCTCCCTTAAGACTGCATAGGATTCAGACCTATGCATATCGGCTCACAGTGAGGTGGGCACGATATGGGCACCAACATGGGTGTGAGGCACAGCACCGCAAGGGAAGGTCCTTTTTTGACCGTTTCTGAATTCCCTGAGAGCAAAACCTGACTGGCATGGAGGTTGGTACCACACCTGTTATTACATAGGCCCTGCCTCCCCTCCCCAAAAGGTACCAAGGGCCAGGATTGTGGGACGAAAATATGACAGCCCATGGGAGGAGTCAGGTCAATACTCCCCCAGTTGGTTAAAGCCCACCGCTGAATAGTGGGCCTCCCCCTCTTTTGTATAAAAGAAGGGAGGAGATGTTGGGAGCTATAAGCCAAACCTCCGCCATGTTGACAGAAACCGCCATGTCGCGAGTTAAGTTTCTGTTTCCTGCTTCTTGAATCGCTTACTGGAAATCGCAAGACCCACTGTGCTCGGAAAACCACACCTGGGACCTTCCCAGAAGCGCTACATGCGGCCTCACCTTCCAAGTTCCCGGTTCTGCTTACGTGCTATACGACTAGCCTTCCTTCCACGGATCTCCGTATATAAACCCTCCTGTACTAATAAAAATCAAGACCTTGATCAGACTCTAGACTTGGTCTCCTTCTTGTGTCTGTTTGCCTTCTCCCATTCAGGTTAACTTCCCCTCGGTCCTCTGTTGAACCCCAGCAGGCCGGGGCAATTTCTGATAATATCTTGTAGCTTAAATGCTCTTATATTTCTTTATGTAACATTTATTAATAACACACCTATATGCCTTTTTATCTATGCTAATAAAAAATATATACAAAATATAATTCATTATAATCATTTCAAGGCCATGCATGAGTGATTCTTATAGAACCTTCCCTCGGATTGTATTTGATACAGGAGTTTTATGAAGTTGCACGACCTCAACCAAAATTTCTTATCTACCGAAGACAACTATCATTTTGTCTTCTCTGTTTTTGAAGAGGTTGACTTTTACTTTGAGTGCTGGAAATATTCATTGGATTTTTCCTGAAGGACACAAATGAAATGAAAATGACAGTACCCAGAATGTGGTACTTCATAATTCATGACTACAGTTGTCTTTTACGCTTATGCATCTCTAGAAAGAATACCAATGTTCTTGCACATCTTCAGCCCACAGAGGAAAGCTAGTATTGTTAGGTTCAGAGTTCAAGTTTGCAAGGGCAGCCGAACAAGGACGTTTTTTGGATCAAGACTTTATTGTAATGAGGGAGGAAGAGAATGGGGGAAGAGAGAGAGATGGAGGGAATGGGGAGAGAAAGAGCAAGAGATCATGAAAGAGACAGACAGCCCTCAAAAGGATAGATATGGGCAAGAAAAGGGGCCAGTATGTGTACCTGAAGCCAAAAGTCAGAGCAAGTGAGGGTCAGGGAGATGGCTTAATGGTAAGGGGAGAGAAACTGTTCTGAGGGAGGGACCTTGGGCAGTGTGCAGAGGTAGGGATGAGGGGAGGTTGCATTCCCTCTTACTAGTCCAGAGGTGCCTTCATTTCCATAACAGGAGATAAGCCCAGGGTCCCAAGTTGAGCATGGTCAGGTGGTAGGGGATGAGAAGGGTACAGGTAGAGCTCTGAGACTCTAACAAGGACAGTTTAATCTCCCAAGTGAACAGAAAAAGGTACAATGGAAAAAATGGAAGCTGGATTGGTCCTGGGTGTTTTAGAGTACATTCTTATAAATGAGAGGAAGACAAGTTTAATGTGGTTGGCACACATCTTGGTGACTGTGGCCTGGAAGCTATCCAACTGCAGCAAAACAATGAAAACTGATGACCTTCAGTTTATTCATTCCCTATCCCTCAAGAGACATGTCACAGCACCAACTAATTATAGTTCCTTTTAGCTCAAAGAAACTTGAATTTGATGCGACATTGGCTTTTTTGATTTTGAAGACACATTCACATTTTGATGGTAACAAAAGTGTCATAGATGGAAGTCTGGAAGACTTGATCAAATACTGTTATTTGCACACTGCCCAAGGCTTCTCCCTCAGAGCAGTTTCTCTCCCCTTACAATTAAGCCATCTCCCTGACCCTCACTTACTCTGACTTTTGGCTTCAGGTACACATACTGGCCCCTTTTCTTGCCCATATCTATCCTTTTGAGGGCTGTCTGTCTCTTTCATGATCTCTTGCTCTTTCTTTCCCCATTCCCTCCATCTCTCTCTCTTTCCCCATTCTCTTCCTCCCTCATTACAATAAAGTCTTGGATCCAAAAAACATCCCTGTTGGGTCTCCCTTGCAAACTTGAACTCTGAACCTAACAATTCTAGCTTTCCTCTGTGGGTTGCAGATGTGCAAGAACATTGGTATTCTTTGTAGAGATGCGTAAAAGACAACTGTAGTCATGAATGATGAACAGTAAGAGATTTGGGTGCTTACACTCAACACTTTAAATGTGAGCATCTCAAATGCCTTTGAGGTTTCTATAGTATTGCCCATTACTGAGTGCACACTCCAGAGACTTATAACAGTGGCATTCTTATTTGTCCTTGTTCTTCTACGTCTGATGTTTCCTATTCTCCCACAAATAAGCCTACAGGTTCTAAGAAAAGTTTGACCGAACCACTTCTAGCTGTAACTTCTGACACAATGCATTGTCACCCATGCCATTTGTCTTGGGTGAATTTGACAAAACAACAATATAGCAAAGACTTTTGTCTTGGTTTCATTCTACCACATGAGTTTCATAGACCAGGCCCCTGACTAACCCTCTGAAGATTCAATTCCCAATCTTGGTTACCAGCCTAGTTATTTACTTTATATCCAGGTTTAGCCATCTCCTGAAACAGAAGAGGGTTTGTAATCCTGCCCTGAAATGCAAAGATTGCTGCCTGGCCTGAGAAGGGCATTTAGTAGCTGCCTGGCTGGCTCTCTGTCTCCATTCTGGGATTGTCAAATATGTCCCTCTCCACAGGCATCCTCTGATGTCCCTGACTGATTCTAAAACTAACCTTGGTGACTTTCTCTTTCAGTTATGACTCTGCATCCTGAAGTGCACATGTCACGACTCAGAAGTAAGTTCTATTTAAACATCATAGGTCAACCTGGCTAAAGGTCAAGCTACTACCATTATCATCCAAAACCCATTTTCTGTATCTTTTCAGGTCATGAAAAAATAAATAGCTGGGCATGGTAGTGCATGCCTCTAATCACAGCACTTGGGAAGCAGAAGTAGGAGGATTACCATGAGTTCAAGGCTACCCTGAGACTACATAGTGAATTCCAGGTCAGCCTGGGCTACAGTGAGACCCTACTTTGAGAAAACCTATGTATATGTGTGTGTGTGTGTGTGTGTGTGTGTGTGTGTGTGTGTGTGGAGAGAGAGAGAGAGGTTTCTTATTTCCAGTGTAGCCACTTATAAGTCAATCTGTCAATAATTAAGTGGTTTTATATCCAAAAATATATTTTAAGGCTGACTCTAAAGCAAGCCCTTGCTATCGTTTATGTAGAATAATATAATGTCCAATATTCTCCATGTGCTGACTTTTATTTCTCTCTGAGGCAATGGAGAGGATCCAACCACTACGTCTCCTATCCACCTCACTCCCTCCTTCCCTCCTTTTATCTCTTTCTCCCTCCCTCTCTCCCTCCCACTTGCCCACTCCTTCTCCTTCTTTCTTTCTTTCTTTCTTTCTTTCTTTCTTTCTTTCTTTCTTTCTTCTTTTTATTTCTTTCTTGGCATTGGACCTGTAGAGCATGTACTCTAGTACTAATGGACATTTCTAGCCCTAGGATACTGTTCAAGCTCATGTTTTGACTCAAGCCTCCACCTCAGTGCATTTCCACCTACTCTCTTTATGTGCTCTAGCCCCTTGGACTCTCTCTCTCTCTCTCTCACTCAATATGTGCTCTACCCCCTTGGACTCTCTGTCTTATAAGTGCTCCACTCTCTTGAACACTCTATGTTCTCTAAACCTTTGGACTGGTTTCAGGATTCTCAAGGCACTATCTACTCTCTGTGTGTGTGTGTGTGTGTGTGTGTGTGTGTGTGTGTGTGTGTTTTCTGGAGCCCTTTGGACTTCATTCTCTAGACAAATACCAATGAATTTATACATTTAATCTCAATACCTCCTCAAACTGTACATGCTGACTGGCCTCCATTTCAGATTCCTTTGTTTTAATTCCTAAAGAAGCCCTATACCTTGTTGGTAGCATTTCTTGCTTTTAAATATACATTTGAATTTTATCTAATATTTGTGTTCAATGTTATTTTGTAAAGTCCACAACAGCATAAATTTGATCCATCATTTCCTAATGAGGTCCTAGACCAAACAAAGCATTATGCACAAACAAAGACTCAAACAATTTGATCAATAAATGAAAAAAAAAAAGAGTAAATATGAAAGAAAGAGAATGTTATGGGTTTCATAAGACTACTATTTCCTGTAAATAAATCATAGACTTGGTGGCAGTCCTACATGTTCTATAACTATAACATTGTCTGTGAGAAATAGTGCCTTTAGTTCCTCAGTTACAAAAATGTGAGTGTACTTCAGCAAAAGATAAAATTGAGTGACTAGTAGCAGACCTGCTTAATAGTGTCTTGTTATATAGATATTCAGAGGCTTTGTTTTGGTGGGGGAGACTAAGGATATAGTGGACTAAGGCTCAGTGGGAAAATTGCTTACTGCAGAAGCAGGACAACCTATGTTCAGGATCCAAAAGCACATGTAAAGTCAGATGAACAGTGTCAGGGTCTGTAATTCTAATGTAACTATGGTTAGAAGAGAAGTTGAGACAAGAAAATCCCAAAGCTCAAAGGCTAGCTAGTTTCATGAGCACCCTGTTGACCATCAGCAGAGACCCTTCATCCAAAACCAAGTGGAAGGCAAGGAACAACAATTAGGGTTGTCCTCTGAACCTCCATAAGTGCACCATGACATGCCATACCCACACTCCAACACATACATACACACGCACACACACACACACACACACACGTGCACCAATAGTCATACACTCAAACACATACACATTTAAACATACAGCAACATTTCTTTATATTGTGTTGACAAATTAAAGTTATATCCATTTATTACATAGAAAAGATACTATTATTTGATTTAGAGTTATAATATAAATCATTAGAGTAGAATATTTAATATTTCTTAATTCTTCATACAAATAATCAACAGTTTTGTGATTTGCATATGACAATCCACTATCTGAAGTTGGCGCAAGTTTCCTGTTGCTTAAGATTTCCAACATTGTCACTAACCTCTATATTGAATAAGCCTCACTAATGAAAACAATGCCACAATGAGTGTGCATTACCTTAGCATAACTTCTGACAATCTGTAACATAAGCACATCTTATTTAATGTAGGCTTCTTGGTTTCATCATATGAACATATGATTGGTATTTTTTAAAATCTAAATCTTAAAATTAAAAAAAAAATTTAAAGTACTAACTTTTTTTTATTTACCAGCAAGTTTTATTCTTTTTTTTTTTTTTTTTTTGCTTTGTTTTTGCTTTTTTTTTTTTTTAATCAATTAGCTTTGTACTCAGCGAATACAGTCAATTTGGTACCATTATTAGGTTCATCCATTACCTACCCCTTCCCCTTGGCCCCTCCTTGTTGAGGTATATGGGTCATACATTTTGGAGTTAGCCCACAGCTATGGGTAGGATAAATGTCTGCATATCATGACCCAACATGTGACTCTGACATTCTTTCCAGCCCCTCTTCTGCAAAATTTCCCTGAGCCATGTTGTGTTCATTTTTGGTCTGCTTCAGTGATGAGGTGTTGGGGGCCTCTGAGTCTCTGGATTTCTGATTTGGCAGGAGTTGATTTTTCTCTGTGTTGATCTCCTTCACCCTTGTGCTGGTACTCAGTTCACCAAGAAAACAGCACCCTTGCTTGTTTCACCAATTGTTCTTAGTTTCAGCCAGGGCCCTTTTGAGGTATGATGGGGTGGCTCTCTCCTTAGGAGCTACATCTATCTGAAAAAGAGAAGCAGATTCTTCAACAGATAGTAAGTTAGCACCAGACAAATGAGATAACCCTTACTTTTTAATAGAGAATTTAATAGGTGTAGGCCCTCTTGTAGCCCACAATTGGTGGTAGCTTGATAGTGGAGAGTGGGCTCATGTTTGGATATGTTTCTGACTTAGTTCCTAGCTCCAGCTATGGGTCCCATTCCACTGAGGGGATCAGTTAGCCAAATCAAGAGCAGTTGGTTTCCCACCATGGCTATGCACCACTATTGCACTTGTGTGAGCATCATGACAGGTTATTTGCTGCTAAGTAGGTTAGGCCATGAGTTGCTTGGGCAGATATTGGTCATTTCCCCCCAGTCACCCATGTAGCACCTTCTGGCACTAGACACGCTGACTGTCTGGGGACTGACTCTCTTCCAGCTTCCAGCCATGCCGTTCCATTTTACGTGTCAACCACATAAGGTGTCTTCAGCAGTAGGGTCTCACCACTAACCTTTGGTGGGTCATCAAGTATTCTGACAGAAATCTGTCTTTCTTTTAGGAAAACCTGTAGGTCTCTCTGATCAAAAGCTCATTGTGGATGATAGCCACATGCTGGTACTTGGAGTTACAGGTCAGTTCTCACTAAGAAAAGGATAACTAATATAAAATAGTTAGAGAAAGAGAGAGAGAGAGAGAGAGAGAGAGAGAGAGAAGCTGTAAAATATTAAGGTCAGTCGTCATCATACCCTCTCCTGTGTCTTGTGCGTCAGGTGTTCCCTCTAAGGGCCTGGTGAAGGTTCAGACATTTGGTCTGCCTTTTGGGATGTAATATTTTATGGTACCATTGCCGTTTGGGTCTAGATTGTGTTTCCCACCCTCCCCTTCTCCTCCCCTCCCTCCCCACCCATCCTATTGTCTAGTCCATGAGAAGCTTACTGGGTATGTAAGGCATCTTGGGTAGATTCAGGTTAGGTGCTGTAAATGAGTGAGACTATGTCACAATTTTTTTTTTCTGGGATTGGGTAAGTTCACTGAGAACTAACTTGAATGTATATGACTTAAGTAGAAAACTGAAAACCAGAGAGACCCTCTGAATTGTCTCAAGTCCACCATTACATGCTACAACCACACCCAAACCTCTCCATAGAATTTCTTTCTGGCTATTAATTAGCTACTTAATTTTTGTATGGTTGACTAAAATGACAGCAAAATATTTGCGTCTAAAATTATAAGTATACAAAATTATTTTTGTATATTATTTCTGTATTTTTTATTATATTATTTTGTGTTGCCCCGGCCAGCGGGGCTTCAACGGGAGCACGGACCCCAGAAAACCTGGAATGAAAGGGACAAGAGACACAAGGAACCAACAGCAAGACAGGAGTCTGATCAAGCTGCCAATTTTTATTTTTCTCAGGGTGCCTTTTATACAGCAGAACAGAGGAGTTTGTCAGCAGTTTAGGTATTGTTACAGTTCTGTTTCACCAGCCCCCATACCACAAGATGTTCCACAGGATAAGGCCCCAGCCCCAAAGCCAAGAGATAACGACTTTATGGGTTACATTGTTCTTTCTCTGTGTATGGGTTAATAAACAACTGCAGACCTTTGCCCTGGCCCCAGCCCCAAGGCCACAAGACAACGACTTTCTCATTCTTTGTGGGTTAGCAAACAACTGCAGATCTTGTGACTTTCCAGAACAGACAGCTTATTACAAAATGGAGTCATTATTTAAGATGGAGGCACTTTTGCTTTCCTGATGCCCAATGGTTCCCCACATCGTAGAACTTCAGAATTTATCTTGCATAAAGATTTCATTTTTAATATATTTATTTATTTTAGAAAGAGAGAATGAGAATGGTCATGCATGCCAGGGAATCCTGTTGCTACCAAAAAAAAAATAAAAATAAAAAAAATAAAAAACTCCAGACACATGCATATGCCACTTTGTGTGTCTGGCTTTACCTGGGTACTGGGTAATGAAACTTCAAATCAGGCTTGCAAGTGAGTGCCTTTTAGCACTGAACCATCTGTCCAGCCCACATATAATGTTTCTGTTTTTCTATTTTTATTCAGCTATCATGCAAAGAAGTTAGATAACATGAGTTCACTTTTTGATGCTTTAAATATTTTCTCTTATTGGATTGCTTTAATAGAAATGTCTTCAGATTGGAGAAAATTTATAAGTAAATTTCAACTGGATTTGGCAAGAAAAGTGTCCACACCAAATTTAGTTTCTTAGAAGTATATTTTAACTATGTAAACACTCAGATAAATTTTGCACTATGTTACCTTTTAGTCTTACTGCCATGTCAACCTGGGTACATCCCAGAAGTCTTTTTCCAATTAAAAATGATGATAAAAATGTGGTGTTTTATATCAGATACTTGACTAAAATCTTTCTCATCACCAGGCTTTGAAGAGTCAGGGATATCTGTTATTTCTCTCCATTTGGAATCTCTTCCAAGTAAAACTTCTTAAAGCGATCTCTGGAAGCAATTTATTGGTGATTATGTACTTATTTTAATTAGCATAGAGAATTAACTCAGCTACAATATGTCATCAGGACTCAGCCACATTCCATGTGTTCTCTTTCTAGATGAAGGAATATAATCTTTTGCAGCTCATTAGCTGTGGTCTATTTTTTTTTCTTTTGAGTTAAGTTTGAATCCAAATAAAGTATTATCTTTCACATTCAGTGCTAATTCTTCATTTGTTCTAGGCATGGTACTTTATGTTTCTCTTCCGTGGTCAGATGCAGTCCAAAAGAAAATTCATCTTATTGAGATATTTCACTCCATTTATGCTTTGTAAAAATAAAAATTATAGTCATATTTTTCTAATAGTGTTAGGAGGATTTTTTGTTGTTTTGTTTGGATTTTTGTTTCTTTTTTTTTCATTGCCCACCACTTCTTGGGATTGGACCCATGGCCTTAGGTATTCTAGGCTCATACTGTACCACTAAAATACACCAAGTGGTTTCTTGTTTATATTTTGAAGTAAGGTATTGCTAAGTTGCCCAGGCTAGCCTTGAACTTGTGATCCTTCTGCCCTTTCCTCTTACATAGCTGAAATGACCACCACTCTCAGTTTATTTGCTTCATTTATTAAATTTATTTTATTTATTCATGACAGAGAGAGAGAGAGGAAGGAAGGAAGGAAGGAAAGAAGGAAGGAAGGAAGGAAGGAAGGAAGGAAGGAAGGAAGGAAGGAAGAAAGAAAGACAGACAGACACACAGAGAGAATGGGCCTGCCAGGACCTCAAGTCACTACAAATGAATTCCAGATCCATGTGTCACTTTGTTCATCTAGCTTATATGGGTCCTGGGGAATCAAACCTGAGTCCTTTGGCTTTGCAGGAAAGTGCCTTAACCATTAAGCCATTTCTCCAGCCCTTCTTCTTTTTTAATGTTTTATTATTATCATTATCTGTCTGCCCCCTCTTCTGCAAAATTCCCTGAACAATGGTGGGTGAGTTTTAAGTCTACTTCAGCGATGAGCTCTTAGCAGCCTCTGGATCTTTACTTTAGTAGGTGTTGAGTATCCTAAGGGTCTGTCTCCTACACCCTGGCACTGACTATCATGAACAGAATGGAAGAAGCACTCTTGCTCACCTCCCCATTCCTCTGTGCATTCAGCTGTGGCTTGGCTGAAGTGTGAGGGGTAGTTTATCTCCTCTGATCTTGCTATTGGAAAAGAAAAACAGATTCTCCAATGGAGAGTGAAGTCAGAATAGTTTAAATGGGATAAGCATTATTAGCTTAGGGAGAATTTGATATATGTAAACCATCCTTTAGCCAAAGACTTGTGAGAGCTTGACACTGGAGAACATAATCTTTGTCTCCATATTATTCTGATGTGGATCCCAAATCCTGATATGGGTTCCTTTACACTGAGAGGATCTCCTAGCCAATCAGAAAGCTATTGGTTGTCCGCAAAGGCTGTGTGCCACCATGGCACTGGTATTTACATCATGTCAGGGTGTTTGCTTCTGAGTAGCTTAGACCTTGTTTTCTCAGACCATTGTTGGCCATTTTCCCCCAGGCCAACTGTCTGGGGACTGGTGTTCTTTTGGATTCCAGCCAGGTCTCTCAGTGCTCCGGGTCAGCAGCACATGGTGTCTTCAGCAACAAGGTCTTAACTTTTGCCTCAGGTAAGTAATCAAGTGCTTTGACAGAAAGCTGTCTTAATTTGAGGACCTTGTAGGTCTCTCTGATTGACAGCTCAATGTGGGTAGCAACCAATCTCTGGTACTGGGAGTTACAGGTCAGAGACAAAAATAATCCTTTTAAGTTTAGGTTTCATCCCACCCTTGGCAGAGCCCTACTTTTCAGGTGATTCCCCCCTTACTCTTTTTGAGGGTTATATCTTTTATGCTATCTCCAAGGATAAAGGTTTCTATGGTATCAGCTCATTTCAGGTTTAATTTTGTGTTTGTTTTCTCCCTTTTCTTCCCCTCAGCTTCTCCCAAACCCTTCAGTCCCTATTGTCTGGGCCTTGAGTTGCCTATCAGACCAGTTTAGGAACAACAGATAACTGAAATCATGCAGTGTTTGTCTTTCTGTGATTGTGTGTGTTCACTAAGTATGATCTGTTCTGATTCTGTCCATTTTTCTACAAATTTCATTGTATCATTTTTTCTTACTGCTGAGTAGAATTCCATTGTGTAAATGTACCACAACTGTGTAATCCATTTATCCAATGATGGAAATCTGGGTTGATTCCAGTTCTTAGCTATAATGAATTGAGTAGCTATAAACATGCCCAGTAGGGGAATAACTAGGTCTGTTGGTAGCTGTATATCCAACCTTTTCAGGAATCTTCAAATTGATTTCCATAGTGTTTGTACAAGTTTACATTCCCACCAACAATGTATGAGGGTTCCTCTCTCTTCAAATCCTCACCAACATTTGTCGCTGTTAGGATTTTTTAATGACTGCCATCCTTACTGGAGTAAGGTGGAATCTCATGGTTGTATTAATTTGCATTTCCCTAATGGTTAGGGATGTTGAACCTTTTCTTAAGTGTGTATTAGCCATTTGGAATTCTTCCTATTAAAACTACCTATTCAGTTCTCTGCCCCACTTTTGGAGTGGGTTATTTAATTTTTTTATTCTTTACTTTTTTGAGTTCCTTTTTTATAAACTTTTATTTCAATTTTATTTATTTATTTGACACAGAAAGAGGGAGGGGGAGTGCCAGGGCCTCCAGCCACCGCAAACACACCCCAGATGTGTGCGCCCCCTTGTGCATCTGGCTAATGTGGGTCCTGGGGAATCAAACCTGGGTCCTTCAGCTTTGCAGGCAAATGCCTTAATGTCTAAGCCATCCCTCCAGCCCAGTTTTTTGAGTTCTTTGTAGATTCTATACATTAAGCTTCTGTCAGCTGGTGAATATTTTCTCACATTCAGTGGGTAATCTATTGGCTCTGCTTATGGTGTGTTTGTCTGAAAAGGCTTTTTAGCTTCATGAAATCCCATTGGTTGAGTGATTGTTTAATTTCCTCTGTGACTGGGGTTTTGTTTAGGAACTTTTCCCCCACACCTATATCATGGAGAGTGTCCCCTATTTTTTTCTTCCAGTAGAAGAGTTTCGGGTCTCATATTGATGTCTTTAATCCATTTGGACTTAATTTTGTGTATGGAGAGATGAGTGGTTCTAATTTCATTTTTCTACATGTGGTCATCCAATTTTTCCAAAATCATTTGTTGAATATGCTGTCTCCTACAGAGGCCAGTGCACCCTCTGACTCAGGGGAATATGGACGTCAGTACCCATAGGCCAGTTAGGATACCAGAGCAAAAGGCCTATTTCCACATCCCCCACACAAGGACCAGGCCTCCCCAAGTGAGTTGCAGGGGTACATACAGGGACCATGAAACTGGGCAGAATCCCAGGGAATCTGGCCTACTGACTCCCAGCTCCCTGTGTGCAGCCTCATGCACCAGGGTATCTGGGAATGGGGACCTAGGGGTACTTCGATTAGAGGGGCAGTGCAAGCGGCTTGCTTCTGCAGCAAGCTTGCAGGGTCCAAGCAGCCTCAAGTCAGCTGCAGAGGGACCTGCCAGGACCAAGAAACTGGGAAAAGCCCTGGAGAACAGGGATCTGGCCTACTCACTCAGTGCCTGCCATGTGCACCATCCTGCTCAGGATACCCCTTCTCTTTTTTGAAAAAAAATACTGGTGAAAAAAGCAAGGGTGCTGATTTCCTGATGAACTGGATACCAGCAGAAGGGGGAAGGAGATCAACACAGAGAAAAATCAACTCCTACCAAATCAAAGAGCCAGAGCCTCAGAGGCCCCCAACACCTCATCACTGAAGCACACCAAAAATGAACCAACATGGCTCAGGGAGATTTTGTGGAAGAGGGGGCGGAAAGAATGTCAGAGCCATATGTTGGGTCATGATATGCAAAGACATTTATCTTACACATAACTGTGGGCTAACTCCAGAATGTATGACCCATATACCTCAACAAGGAGGGGCCAAGGGGAGGGGGTAGTTCACGGATGAGCCTAATAATGGTACCAAACTGACTGTATTTGCTGAATACAAAACTAACTAATAAAGAAAAAAAGAAAAAAATATTTTATTTATTTATTTGAGAGAAAGAGAGAGAGGCAGATAGTGTGAGAGAGAAATTGCATCATTTTAATATGAGGCAATTAGTACATTCTTCTTACTATTTCATAATTTGAGGTTTGAGTTGCATTGCTTACATGTTTGTGAAAGGCCAAATATAACCATTTTAAGTAGAAAGGCTCAGGCCTGATTTAGATAGAGAACTAGCTGGCTAATGTGCTGACCTCTGCTTCTGTAAACTTTGCTTGCTTGCTCAATTGCTGCCTTTCTCCCTAAAGTTTCTGAGGAATCTCCATTTCAAGGACATTGCAGAAACACTCCACTGCGGGGGTCCTCTGGTCTCTGACCACCTGCTTAGATAAACCTGTCAACTCAAAAGTCGTAAAATACCGCTGTTTGCTTAACCAATCACAATGGAGATTACCTCAACTGCCTGGAGTGCCCCTAGCTCCTGCCCCCAACTTTGCCCGGTGTGGTGGTTTGAATAGAATAGATGGCCCCCAATATATTCAGTTGTTTATTTGTTTGTAGTTTGCATCTCTAGCCATCTGGCTGGAGGCAGTGCCATTGTGTGGATCTTAAGGTTTGGTGGTGGGTTTTAGATTTCAATCTAAAGATATGCAAAGTGTGCCTAGCTGGAGTTCCTGAAGTGTGCTCTGGCTTTTGACCTTTAGGCTTGTACTTCTCTCTCTCTGCTTTAGCCTGTGAAGGCAGGGCAGTTTCTTCTGCCATTATGGAACTTCCCCTGGATCTGTAAGCTTCAATAAATATCCCTTCCTCCATAACTGTGTCTGGTCTGGAAGTTCATCTCAGTGAACCTGAAGCTGTCTGCTACACCCGGTGAAACCCCAAGCCAATCAGAACTGTTTAAATCAACCAATCATGTATCTGTCCCCTACTTCTTTGTTCAAATTCCTATATGAACCCCTTCCCCCAAAAGGAAGGGGCTCTCTCCCTCACTACTGCTGTGCCGGACTGTAGGGACGGAGCCCAGGCCTAGGCTTGCAATAAAGAAACCTGTTGCTTTTACATTCGAGTGTCTCAGCTTCTGTGACGGTTCTCTGGGTGACTCATGGGTGGCCAGGGGTCTTGGCTCCTGGTCAGGGGACTTGGCACAACATCTGTAATAACATGACATATTTATTAATTTATTTATTTAGTATTTGGAAGAGAGAGAGAGAAACAGGCAGCTAGAGAGAGAATGGGTACACCAAGGCCTTCAGTGACTGCAAATGAGCTCCAGATGCTTATGCCACCGTGTGCATCTGGCTTTATGAGGATATTGGGGAACAGAACCCTGGGTCCTTTGGCTTTGCTGAGAAATGCCTTAGGGTGGCTTTGAAATCATGGTGTTCCTTCTACCTCTGCCTCCCAAGTGCTAGGATTAAAGGTACCACACCCAGGCTTCCAACATAATCTTTTAATATTGCTCTTTTTCTAAAACATTCAGTTAAAATTTCCTTTTTGTACAATTATTACATTTTTAAATTATTCAATTATTTTAGGTATTAAGTATTTTAGGCAATATTAAATGGCAAAATTTTGTCAGTGCAAAATAACATTTTTTTTTGTTTTGATAGAGACAGAAGTTCCTTGTCCAAAAGAAGACTATGTCAAAATGTAGTAACAAATCAAAAACCTCCTGTAGTTTGAGAGAAATATATCTGTGTGCTTTCCTTGGCAGATATTTGTATGCATATGCACAGAAGGTTTTCTTCAGGCACCTAAAACATTTCCTCTTCATTCTGTCAGGCAACCTGCTTTTCAATTAGCAATGAATCACAGGTGCTTTTGAATACAATGATATAAACATTTCATGTGCATTATAATATCTGCAACATTTTAAGTTTAAGCACAACATGCTGGTACACAAATATTATACTCTTCTATTCCAACTAGACTTTGTGGTTAACAATTTTATTTTCCCATTAGGACCAATATACTATGAGAAATCTTATTTTTGCATATGGGTTCAACTAGTTCCTACAGGTGTATTCTTTGAGGAAATAATGCCAAACAAAAAGTATTTCCTTTAAACTTTTATGAATGATTCCAAAACATTTGAAACTAGTTGAACAAATGTGTTTGATTTCTTTTATCAACACAGTTCATCATGTTATATCATCAGGGTTTTTATTTTTATTTTTAATTCAAATTTTATTTTTATTTCATAGGCTGCATGAAAAGATTAGCACTGGTTATATAATTTGTAAGTTAAGAGGAAATGACAGTGCCTCTTACTTAAAAAGTGTTGAGTTTCAAACTGTGACATTACATCATTGACCCAGCAAAAGACCTTTATCACCTCAGGTCCTACAGGACTTTATTGGTTGGTCCAGAAGTTAGTACTTTCAGTGCATATTATCCTTTATAATTTAACTTCTGGCTATGATTTATAAGTGGTTTGTATCCATTTTCAAAAGTTTAGTATATCATTCATTGATTTATTAAATTTTTAATAAGTTTGTTATGTATACATTCATTGACAGTTTAATACTTTAACTTTTATAATTTATAATATTATTCATAGATTTGTAAACATTTAAATTGTTTTATTTATTCATTTAATTGTACAGCTAGAGTTCAATCCCAGGACCTTGTGTATGCTAGGAAAGTTTTCTATCGGTGAGCTACATACCCAGAACAAAAACATTTTTATATGTCTTTGAAATGTTTTTAAAATCTTTTTTACATTTCAAATTGTATAAATACCTTTAATGAATTTTATTTCATATTCATGAAGGGTTTTTTGTATTTTTTAAAATTTTGCCAAGCTTGTTACTTAATGTACGTAACTTGATTTATTTTATAATATATATTTATTTTCTCCAGTGACTAGAAATGCCGCATTTTACATGGGCATATAGGACCTGAGAAATTAGTGTACATTTATTGTTCTTATATTTTATCCAGTTCTCTGGCTTCAACTATCTTTACTTTGTAGGTGGCTATGAGATCTATTTTTTTACATTTACTCTTATCTCCGCTATTCAGATAACAACTTAATTCAAAGTGACTTATCCAAAACTGAGCTTATCATCTCTACCTTCTCAAGCGCCCTGGTCTTCTGGTTTTTATGTTCATTTGTTCATCCATTCATTATTTTCTTTGATAAGTATCTGCTCCATATCTGGCTGTGTTGCTGGGAGTGATTATGATTGTGTTAGACAAAGATATTGCCTTGAAGTAGTTTTGCAAAACAGGGAAACACATGGACTGCCTGAGTAGACAATAATGATGCAGTGTGACAAGTGCCTAGGTGTGAGGCATTTAGGAGTGGATGCAAGAACACACTGAGGAGCCTAGTTTCAACCTGGATGTCAGGAAAATCTTCTTTAAGAAAGTCATGTCTAAGTTGAATGCTAAAGCTTAATGAATAAATTTCAAAAGAAAGAACTGGCTGTATAAAAGAACATATTATACTTTACAAACTGCAGTGGTTCAAATCAAATGTTTCCCACAATCTCATGGGTTTTCAATGCTTGTTTCTCAGCTGGTAGTAATTTGGGAAAGTCATGGATTCTTTGTTGGAGGAGGTGTGTTGTTGCTGATGGTGGATCTTGAGGTTTCTTAATTCATCCCATTGGGTGTTCAGAGTTATCTCACTCTTGCTAAAGTGACAAGATATGATGTTCAGTTGTGTACTATTCCTTCCCTGCCATAATGAAACTTCCCCTCAAAGCAGGAAACTGAAATAAACCCTTTCCTTCCACAATCTTCTTCTGGTCAAATGTTTCCATCCAGCAACAAGAAGGTGATTGCTACACAACCTATGATGTCTTTTATTTCTGTAGATATGTTAGGTATGTGGCTGAAGAATCCATGATTTTGGGAATGAATAAACCCTAGCCCTACTTCCTTAAGAAAAGACTGTAATGTCTAGACTTTAAGTGGTGTAATTTCTAGGTCTTGGCTGATCATGGCAGGACGTTGATACAGATTCACAGTGCAGGAAGCTTCTTCCCTTCACAGGGTCAAAAACTCTGTACCAAACTTTGGAGTATCTTCTCTCAGAAAGTGCTGCACCTGCCTGGTAATCCAGCCTTCCATTAAAGAAATGAGTTGCCTCAGCTGCCACATGTCTGTGAGTGGAACAAGTTCTTTCTCAGGACAAATTACCAGTACTAAGTCACTGGCATATCTATATATAATAGCAGAAATCATCTAGCTGGGAGCTATCTAACATGTTAATGGGAAGAGGCACCAGAATTCTCTCCTATCTTTGTTCCTCAAGAGTACTTTGACCCAGGAAAGCATGTGAATTAGAGAATGCTTCACTAGTTAGGAGTAACCTATTCTAAATTTAATTCTTGGGCATGTGTTAATGATTTGAAGAGCCTTAATCTTTTGTTCAACAGGTTATCTTACCATGGCCACCACCAATGATCTTAGCCCACTCCTACATTTTGACCATCATCTTCAAAGTCTAGCTTTTTTTTTTTTTTTTTTGATCTATGTCATGGTCAATGAGTTTGTATAGTCAGAGTTAGACCCAATTCCATACTATCAGAACACTGTTCGTTGTTCAGGTCTCTGAGTATAGAGGATAAAAGACAAGGGGACTAAAAGCAGTGGAGTTCTACTCAGGGGACTTCTAAAAGTGATGTTTGTCAAATGTCAAACCATGTTGAAGGATAGCATAGCTATTTAACTACAAAGTAAGACATGATATAAAGAAAAGAACAAAAAATAATTAATGGAAATATTACAAATGAAACTGATATTAAGAATTAGAGTATAGAATAGGATACCTACAAACACAGTAAGACTGGACATGGGCTTGAAACACACTGTAAGGGAAAAATTGGCTTTTGTTTAGAGATTTAGTTTTCCTATTGTTTTAGTTGCTATTTGGGACCTGGGGTGGTTTGATTCAGACGTCCCCCATAAAATTAGGTGCTCTGAATGCTAGTCTCCCTAGCTAATGACAAATGGAAATTAAAGCCTCCAGGGAGTGGTGTATTGTTGGGGGTGGACTTATGGGTGTTATAGTCAGTTTTCCCATGCCAGTGTTTGGCACACTCTCCTGTTGCTATGGTTGGTTCACCTTATGTTGGCCAGGTGGTGATGTCCATCCTCTGCTCATGTTGTCATTTTTCCTGCCATCACGGAGATTCCCCCTCGAGCCTGTAAGCCAAAATAAACCTCTTTTTCCTGCAAGCTGTTATTGGTTGGGTGATTTCTACCAGCAATGCGAACTTGACTGCAACAGGATCCAATCATCGTTTCTGGGCAGGGGGATATGGCTGAGTAGTTAAAAGAGCTTGTCTGTAAAGCCTGCCAGGCAAGGTTTAAGTCCCTGATACCCACATATAGCCAGGAACACAAAGTGGCACCTGAATCCAGAGTCCCTTTGCAGTCACAAGAGGCACTCACATGCCAATTGTCCTTCTCTTCCTCCTCCTTTTCTCTCTGCCTCCATCTCTCTCCCTAATAAATAAATAAAAATATTTAAGTGAATAAATATATTTTAAAAAATCCAGCCAGATGTGGTGGCGCACACCTTTAATCCCAGCACTTGGTAGGCTGAGGTAGGAGGATCACCATGAGTTCAAGGCCACCTTGAGACTACATAGTGAATTCCAGGTCAGCCTGGGCTAGAGTGAGACCCTACCTCAAAAAAAGAAAAAAAAAAAAAAAAGCCAATTCATATGTGTTGGTGTATGCCTTTAGTCTCAGCCCTCAGGAGGCAGAGGTAGGAGGATTGCTGTAATTTGGGACCTAGCCTGGGATCACAGAGTTAGTTCCAGGTGAGCCTGAGCTACAGTTAGACACTACATGGAAATACCAAGAAGAAGGAGGAGGAGGAGGAAAAGAAAATGAAATGCCCCTGCCAAGAGTGTGTGGGGGTGATGAACATTTCTCCAGTGACTAAGGATGTTGAACATTTTAAAATATTTATTGGCCATTTGCATTTCTTCTTTTGAGAACTCTTTATCAAGTTCCATAGCCCAATTTTTGGTTGAGTTGTTTGGTTTCTTATTACTTAGTCTTGCGAGTTCTTTGTATATCCTAGATATTAATCCTCTGCTAGATGTATATGTGACAGATTTTCTCCTATTCTGTAGTATGGCTCTAAGCTTGATTAATAGTGTTCTTTGTTGTACAAACACTTTTTTTTAATTTAATGAGGTCCAATTGGTTGATTATTGGTTACTTATTTCATGATAAACTGGAGTTATACTCACAAAGTCCCTGCCTATGCTTATATGTTGAAGAGCTTCCCTCCTTTTTGCTCTAGCAATTTCATAGTTTCAGGTCTGACATTAAGGTCTTTGTTCCATTTTGAGTTGATTCTTATGTATATATAGAAAGATAAGGATCTCATTTCATTCTTCTACCCATTGGTATACAGTTTTCCCAGTACTCTTTGTTAAAGAGGCTGTCTTTCTCCTGTAAATATTTTTGGCATTTTTGTCAATATTTAGATGGCCGTACCTGGCTGGGCTTACATCTGGGTCCTCTATTCTGTTCTATTTACCTCCATGTCTGTGCTTGTAGCACCACACTATAGATACACAATGCTTTATTAGTGCACCAAGAAAAATTAAACCACAAAATTTGCAATAAAGGAATGTGTCTATAAAAGATTATATTAAGTGAGGTACCCAGCCTAAGAAAGTAAAACACCACATGTTCTGTTTCATATGTGGACTCTTACTTCAAATATAGATTTGAATATGAGTTAGAGTACAGGTCAATAGTAGAAGCCAGGAAGATAAAGCGGTCTGAAGGAAGAAGAGGAGGGGAGGACTTCAAGAGAGGGTATAGCAAATACAGATATATAAGTAAATGGGTAGAACACTGGGGGTGGAATGGTCTAAGTGGGATTAGGACAGGAAGATAGAGGACAGAAAGTAGTGGGAGGAGAGTTAATCAAAACTAAAGGTGTTATATGAATAAGCCATATGGAAACCTACTTCTTTGTTAGCTAGTTAAAAAATATTTAAGTTGAAAAAGGAACACAGTTTGGGCAGAAGCATTCTGTGGGGGCTGGATAATATTGTACCCACTAGCCATAGCTTGTTACAGAAAAGTTTCGGTACTGGGGTGGGGTAACTTCCAGTGTCAGGGAGGCCCCCAAGGCCCTAAAAGCGATATATACTATTGCCAAGACTTTTGTTTGCTCACAACTAGATGTTAATATCCTATTTCTGAAGACACCACATGCAGGACACTGTGAAATCAAGCTAGAGATAAGTTGGCCGGCTCTTCCCAGCTGACTAGCCATCATAGTGATGAAAATTGCTATGCATCCTGCTAGGAGAGAAAAGCCATCAACAGTCTTAGCTAGCAGAGCATGCTGCAAGGTACACAACTGGACTGCCAGGCAAGATGTGCCCATTAGTGTAATAGTGACATCTCTGTTATGGGGGTGATCAACAGTTCGCAGCTTGGAATTGAAGTCTGTTCCACAGGAGAGACTTCATGCATTCAAAACCCATGGTTATGAAGATCATACTCCCTAGAGGAAAGCTACTATTGTGGTTTGGCAAATATGAATATTGTATGCCTACCAAATTGCCCTCTAAATACTTTTGTTTATGCACACCTATTTATGCTGATCTCCCTTTTGATTAGAGATGTTTCTCTTTTCAGATGGCAGTGTCTGCTGAGGCGACCCAAAACTTATCAAATGCTGAGAAGTGACAGTTGACTAAATGAGACATCTCTATCACACCTTCCAATAGCTCAGGTACTATAGTGGAAGAGATGGAAGAATGAATGTAAGAGCCAAAGGATGAGAGGAGTGCTTAGGAATGCTTTCAGACATAGAGAGGCCAGTGCATTCATGACCTCACAACGGCTGCATCACAAGATGTGAATATTATCAGGCCTATCAATAAGTTGCTATGGATAATGGAGGAGAGCAAGAGCAACAAAAGGACATTAAACTAGAAGAGGGAATAGTAGGAAATAGAGGAGTTCTGTTGAGGGGGATGTGGGAGAGCGAACACAGGAAGGTGATGGGAAGGGGTTATGTAAGTTATTAATACTTTTTTATTTTAATTATAAATGTGAAATAGATATGTAGACTTTTCAATGACTATAGATATTTTATATTTAAAATGTATCAAATACATATACATATATTCAAAATATGTGTCATGTAATAATATTGTATAAGCAATAAAAAACACAAACTACTCTTGTTACACATGCATATGTGTTGGGCCTTGAGAGGCCTGGACGCAAGGCCTAGTGGAACTTCCTGAGCCTAGCTAAAGTTTGGCGACCTGTCTCTGGCTAGCTATGACTCAGCAGGGTGCCAAATTGCCTCTGGCCTGCTACTTCTGCAAAAAAGTTAGAGTTCCCACGTGGGCTTAGAACCAATCATTTCGCCGGGCGTGGTGGTGCACGCCTTTAATCCCAGCACTCGGGAGGCAGAGGTGGGAGGATCGCCGTGAGTTCGAGGCCACTCTGAGACTCCATAGTGAATTCCAGGACAGCCTGGGCTAGAGTGAGACCCTATCTCGGAAAACCCAAAAAAAAAAAAAAAAAAAAAAAGAACCAATCATTTCAAAAGTCGCGATATGCTATTGGCCCTTACACCTCATCCTTTCCTGAGATCCCCACCTTCGTTCTCAACGCTATATAAACACCTGCCTGTTACAATAAAGTGAGATCCTGCTTCACAAGTCTCCCGACTCAGTGTGGTTTCTCTCCAGTGACTAGGAGGGGGTCTGGGTCATCCACGCTCACCACCCCACTCAGCCCCAGGGAGAGACCAGCGGACCAGCGTACCGGCTCTCCCGCAACCCTAACTGCTGGAGAGCCCGGCACATATAGAATGAGAAATATATACATAATGGATATAAAAACCCTACGAAAAAGTGGTATGAGATGGAAAGGAATCCTGAGAATGTTGTCTCTATCAGTGCAATTTCAACATTCCTCTATAATGAAAATAAAACAGATGGAACACTGAACTTTATGATAAAACTTAGTATTCATTAAAGAATGACACAAAAATGTTGTGACTAGGTCCATTAGACACTACATTGATGTCGATATTAACATATAAGTGAAAACGAGTAAGTGATTTAAAAAGTAAGAAAAATCAGATTTATGACTTACACAATTGTTGGTATTCACTAGAAATGTAATGAAAAGTAAAGCAAATAAAAACATCAGTACATCTTCTGGATATGACATAAATAAAACCCGTGTCCTTTTTACATAACATTAATATCCTATTAGATTTATTTTGTATTGTTCAAAAATGACCCCAGGGTTGCATGCATGGTAGGCAAGCACGCTACCTCTGTTCATTCCACCAGACTGCAGAAATACAACTTGAAAGGAATTTAAAAACATCACAAAATTTATATAACACGTAAAAATCTGGATAATTGTATATAATTATTCTTTATGAAAGCAAGAGTAATAAAAACACAGGATTCCTTATAATGGTGATATCGTGTAAAGATTTTTTTTCTGTCTCATGCTCTGCAAGAAGGACCAGAATATGTGATCATGTGTTCTTGACAATAAAATTTTATTTAAAAATATACAGTATGGTTTTTAAGGACAGCCTTTACAGTACTGTTTACATAAGTAAGTTCTATCCTTTAAGATTTTCTTGTTACCATGTAATCAAATTCTAAAATCCTCTGGAGTCCAGGCTGATGTGAAACAGAAATCAGGGGCACTGTGTCTCTTACAAAGAAGTTCTTTTTCTTTGGTCGTAATTTCAGTACCAAATATGATTTACAATACATTTGTAAATTTAAAATTCCATCTTTATCTGTTTTTCTTTGGGGGGGGAGCGGGGGTGTAGCAAATAGCGATCTATTTAAAAAATAAGCAACGTGTTTGCAACTTAAAAACTTTGGAAACAAACAATGTACTCCAATTAAAAGTAACTTTTAAACCTTTAATCCCAGCACTCGGGAGGCAGAGGTAGGAGGATAGCTGTGAGTTCGAGGCCACCTGAGACTACACAGTGAATTCCAGGTCAGCCTGAGCTAGAGTGAGACCCTACCTACCTCGAAAATAAATAAATAAAAGTAACATTTGAATCCTTCACATTAATAAAAAAGAAAAACAAAACAAAACATCTGTCCTCCATTAGAGATTCCCACCTGCCTTTAGAGGACAAATTCTCAAAGAATGGTGTCATTGCTCCTCGGGGAAGGAAGATGGGAACCCAGCTTTACTTAGTTCTGCTACTAATCCGTGGGTCCACTTCATCTGTCCCCTCCCTTAGGTAGAGGACTCGAGCCCCGCCCCCTGCCCAGCCCCGCTCCTCCCCGGCGCTTCCGCAAAGGCCCAGGCGAGCCCTTTGGGAGGCGGCCCGCCGAGTTCCGCGGCGGAGCGGTCCGCTTTCCCCGACCGCACGTCGCCTGCGCCTGCCGCTGAGTCCCGCAAGGCGGGTCCTGCCCGGTGAGCAGTCGGGGCATCGCTGGTCCTCGGCTCGGCTCGGCTCGGCTCGGCTCGGCTCGGCTCGGCTCGGCTCGGCTCGGCTCGGCTCGGCTCGGCTCGGCTCGGCTCGGCTCTGCGCTCCTGCGTGCTGCCCGCCAACAAATCCGCTCCTCCGGGGTGCCCTTTGACCCCATGTCCGCAGACTGGAGATGCGGAAGAGTTGGGGTGCAGCCACGACCGCCTGTTACCCCAGATTCTGTCTAGGTTAGTTTCCATGCCTTCCTCCCGCTGGCCAGGGGCCCCACCCGCCCCTTTCCGCGTCTGCCCCGGGTCCCGCTGAGGTAGAGTCCGGCTCGCCTTGGCCGCGGCTGCGAGCGGACACGGGCCCGCGGGCCTGGCGGCACGAAGTTCGCCCTCGCTGTCCTGGGGGCGCCGGGGGCATCCGGGAGGCGAGCGGGCGGCCGGGCCGTCCCGGGGATGTCTTCACCATGCGCTGTCACTGCGGACTCCATCCTGGCCTTCTTGCAGCCCTGCGGGGCGATGCTTTCTCTTTTTCTATTTTGCTAAGAACCGGTCGGCAGCAGCGAGGTTGAGAGAGAGAGAAAGAGAGAGAGAGGGAGGGAGACGGAGTGTGCGCGCGCGCGCGCGTGTGTGTGTGTGTGTATGTGTGTGTGTCCGGCCTTGCATCATGCAGATCCCAGCGGGAATGCTGGGGGAGGGCTGAAAAAGAACCGCCTGTGGGGAAGCTGCCTGTTGTTTGCATGAGCTTAAACATAGAAATGAGACAGGAAGATGGTCTGTTCAAGTGAAAGTTTGTAGGCTGCAGGTGAAAGAAAATACAGAATAGCATCCAGAGTTTGGTGATATTAGTTCATGTTTTCAAATCACGTTCATGACAATACGTTGTTCAACTCTTTCTGAGCTCCACGTAAGCCCTGTAAAGAACAGTGCCGAGAGTTTCCTGAGCGTATCACCAACAAATAAATACAATGTGTGACTTCATATTACGTGCAGGCTACAGTTTATGCAGAGAAAACCACTCATCCTTTCTAAGTTGGTCAGGAGCTTCCATATCACAAAAATTACTGTGGCAAGTTCACCAAACAGCTTCTGATAACTTGTAGGAAGACAGTAGTATGGGCCAAGAACTTTGCTTCTGGACTTTGCCCTTAGAGTTTGCTTAACTTCTGGGCTAGTGATTGTCATTTGCTGTCCAGAAGCTTTGAAAAAGTTCCCAGCTACTAGGTTTCATAACTTGTAACATATTGTTAAAAAAGTTCCTCTTCTCAGGTTGTTGTGAAGATAAAATGGACCTATGAGGTTATGCCTACTGGATTTGTGTAGCAAGTGAGACATGGAACACGTTTTTAAAGTAAATATGACCTGGGGGAGTTTTAGTACAGAAACTGATTCTGAAAGTTTCTAATGTATTCTAGCATTAGCACTATTTCTAGTTACTTCACCAGCATAAAATTAGAATAAAATTTATTGAGTTATATAACATCAGATGCTTTTTAATACCACACTACTTCAGGGTCATTGAGTCTCTTAGATGGGTGGAAATGGCCAATAATTTTTATTAGACCTCCATATCACAAAACACAAAAATAGAAACCATAGTTACAAAAGAACCTATTATGTAAACAAGAATAATGAAACTGCCCTTTGAAGAGAACATACTTTCAGTCTTCAAAACCTCAAAGTGATTTTTAGAACCTATACACCTGTGATTGGTAGTTTTTCTTTTAAATCTCTCTAATGATGAAACCTTTTTCTTTAGCTGAAGATAAGTAAACAGTTCCTCTCCCCATTTCCTGTAAGAATATGGTATATTTTAGGTTTCAAGAGTTATTGTATTGTCACAATTTTGAAAATGATAGCTTTTATTTAGATGAATTTCCAAATTACTGAACCTCCATGACTCTTCCTATATAATATTCAGTATAGACTATAAACATTAAATATGCATGTAGTCAGTAGAAGCTGCTTATAGAAATATTGTCCAAATATATAGCAATTTCAAAAACAGGAGTTCTGGGGCTGAAGAGATGGCTCTGAGGTTATGTGCATGTAAACTATAACCTCAGTCTTTATGGTGGATTTTGATTGCTTGCCAAACACCTGTCTTTTATCATCATTATAATCATCATCATAAATAATTAGTGGTGCTTAGTGATACACTAAGACATGATTTTTAAGTTTGATAATGTTAACTGTTCATAGTGACAGGAATCTATAAGTGAAATAACTTTCCAGTAGGAAAAACAAACTTAAACATCAGAAATAAGAAAAAGACACAGTCTTTTGATAAAACACTGAGTCACTTGAGCTTAGTTGTACCTATTGGGCTAACAATTTAAGCATAAGGATCTTGTGCTTTACTGAGATGGAGATGGCTTGTTAATTACAATATGGAGGTTGGGATATAGCTATAGCCAGTGGAAATTGAACTGGTGGCTTATCTGCAGTGACAGGATAACCATTTTAAATGCATGAATTAAGTAGTATAAGAAGAAAAGAGAAAGAGACTAGCTTAAGAAATTTCAGGCAAGAAGAAAGGGAAAAAATATGAAAAGGCTGTGTAAGTTGCATATGTTAATTTGCCTCATTATAGTAATATTATTATCTATATGCATCCCTTAGCATCATATTGTATACCTTAATAACAATAGAATAAAAATTTTTAGTGACAAAAAAAAGAAAGGAAAAAAATAGGCAGCTTCCATTAATGCAAATTTTGTTTCTACATTCAGGGATAGATTTGGAAAGCGCTTTTTTTTTTTTTTTTGTATTTATAACACCCAGTTTATTGAAAAAGCAATCTTCCCTGACATATATCCACATGAATTTGAGGTCAGCTATGTTACAGTGCACTGAAGTTACCTATGCTTGTCTGCAGCTTTTTAGCTGATGAAAATATACTGAAGAATGTTGTCAGTATTTAAGCACTTTAACATAATGGGACTTTTTCCAACTTTTTAAACTACGTTTTCATAGGGAAGCCAACTTATGTACATTATATGTGTTAATGTGCACACAATACACATGTCCTTCTGACCATAGATAAAACACAGTTGTCCTTTTTGGAAGTCACTCCAGTTTTAGAGCAAAGTTGGATAACTTGGGAACAAGTAAGCTGAGTAAATTAAGGGTGATAAAGGCTAATTCTACATCTATAGCACCTTCTTTCATTTTTGAGACAGGTTCTCACTGCATAGCCCAGGGTGGCCTATAACTCATGATCCTCCTGCCTCATCTTCCCCAGTGCTGGAATTATAGGCATGCCCTACCACACCCAATCTCCCTTATCTTTTGAATATACAAGTGTGCACCCTCAGTGTCTGAGCTAAAACTTTTCTAATGTTAAGCTGATGGCTGCTATAGATGGGGCTGCTATGACTGACTGTTAAAAGCCCAGGAGAGAGAGGTATAAGGCAAGCAGAGGGCACTGTCTGGGCTGGCCATGCCCCACTTTAGGTAGACTACCCTACCCAGGTCTTGCTGGGCTCAGAGGCTGGCCTGGGCCTGCAGGCCATTCCTACTTTATTGTGTTCAATATTTGCTAGTTTTACTATTTTGTAATTAGGGAAAGTGAGAGAGAGGTTCAACTAATCTAAGAATGCTGTACCTTAGACTGACTCAAACATTTTATTCTTATGCAAATACAACTAATTTCCACCTACAATTATTTCTAAGATAAACAGTAAATCAGCTGAAGAGACATATGGGGTCCAGGGCTTAGGAACACCACCATCCTTAGGGCACAAGACTAGTGGGAGAGTTGCCAGCTGCTGAGGAAAGATTCAGCTAGGAGGACTTCTCCAGGGAGGCCCGGCGGCACCTGAGGCACTGCTGGTACACCAGCTCAAAGTCTGAGTCGTTGCCATAATAGGGATCTTCAATAGTGATTTGTTTCTGTGCATCATAGCTCCCAAGTAGCTCAATTTTAGCTTTGCAGTTTTTAACTTGATTACTTTTTCTATTCAAATCTCTCAGATTGCTTTGATCCATGCACAGTATATAATCAAATGTGGCAAAGTCTTCTTTGGTAACCTGTCTTGCCTTATGGGCTGTGCTAATGCCATTTCTTAGGCAGCTCATAGCTCTTGGGTCCGGGGCCTGGCCACGTTCCAGTCAGAAACAGCGCCGCTGTCAATGGCCCAGTTATCTGAAACATTTGCATCAGTTACTAGTTTTCTGAAAACTGCTTCTGTGATAGGTGACCGGCAAATGTTACCCAGACACACGAATAGCACCGACTTGGGTCCTACCTCAGCCATCTTCCCGAAAGCGCTTCTTTTTAAAGCATGAAATGATTTATATATCTGTAACTTGGAAATTTGGGGACAACAAATTATAGCAGCAGCCCAAGGTGATTATATCATCCTGTTATTCCCATTCAGTGAATGGGGCTGGCCACATTCCCATACACAGTAATTTCATTTCCTGACCATTGCATTCATGACCTCACAGCGGCTATTGTTACCTGCACAAGACCTGCATATTATTGGGTCCATCACCATTTGTCAAGCTGGAGAGATGGCCAAGAGGAATTCTTGTGCAAGCATGAAGGCCTGAAGAGGCTATATAAAACACTTGACTTCAATCTAGGCCTGGCCACATTCATCTGTAGCCCCAGTCCTGTGTAGGAACAGAGACCTGAGGATGGCCAGAGGTAGGAGATGACAAGCTCTTGGATCAGAAAGATAGTCTCATTCAAATAGAACCAGTGGAAGAACAGTGAAACAGGACACTTGACCTTCCACTCCAGCCACCACAGGTGAGTGCATGGGCTGTTACATGGGTACATACATTTGCAACACACACACACATGCACTCATGCATGCATGTGCACATATGGAGAAAAAAAAAATTGTGGAAGGAGGAGGGCAAAAAGATGACATCAATAGGAGGACTAGCTGGAAAGAAGTGTAGTTGAAAGCTGATAATGGAAGGGTACAAAAGAAAGTAATGGGAGAGATTATGATTAAAATACATTATGTATGTGTATGAAAATTATCAAGTAACAAGTTTGTTAAGAAAGTATCTTCATTTCCGGGAGTTGTCCAGTGCAAATCCTGAACTATTTAAGTTGACCCTTCGCAGAAGTAAGCAGATGTCAGAGTAGGAGCTTATGACCTACATTTTCTACTGGAATTCTTTTTATTTATTAATTTTCAAATAATTTTTAGGCTTAAAAAGTTGCAAAAAGTATATGCAATTCATAATTATGTATTTTTCCTGTATTTTCACCCAATGGCAACATTTTACAGTTGCTTCTAATTATACACATATACACACTTACATGTTACATTTTTATAAGCATAGTCATTCCTAGACTTCAGGAGATAGATTAGTTCTAGGAACTCCCTTATATACAAAAATTGATAGATGCTTGTTCCTTGTATAAAATGGTGCATAAAACTTACATTCTTCCTCCTATATGCCTTTTATTATATTTGGATTACATATTTTATCTAATAGAGTATCAGTGCTATATAGTTATTATCCTATGTTCTAAAGATAATAATGACAAGAATAAAAGTGTACAGATGCAAGTTTTTGATCCAGTATTTTCTATCTATGGTTGATTGAACCATGGATGCAGATATACACATTAAATACAGTGCATATGTTCGCATATATGCCTGTGTATGTGTGCTTATATGACTAATGTATTTTTCTGAAATTTCTTCATGGAGTGATAAGTGAATTTTTGAACAAATCCTAAAACACTGATCTTGTTTCATTTTAGGTATAACCCCTCTGGAGAATCTCATATATCTATATGAATATATCTATATACCCGAAATTAATCTTGTTCATTTGTTCAGGATTGTGTTTGTTAGTTTCTCACTTGTTATGCTTTTGTTTGTATTCGATAATTCTAATTATCTAATTAGAAACTTATCTTGTTTCTCTTCAAAGTTTTACTCCTTCACAGAAGATTGATAATTCTATTTGTTAAGACTTTGTCTATTAGTCCATTATGTACCAATATAATAAGCTATGTAAAGTCATAAAGAGGTAAATTATTTTCTCAAAATTCTGAACGAATGGGAAGTCCAGTATCAAGGTATGGTAGTACCAATTGTGGTGAGGGACCTCTGCTTCCAAGATGGCTTCTTATTATTCTTTGCATCCTTTGAAGGGGAGGAGCTTAGGAGAGCAAACCTACTCCCACAAGTACTTTTATAGCACTATTAATTTATTGATGAAGGATGGAGCCTTCATGGCCAAAACATCTCCCTTCGTACTCTACCTCTCAGCAATGTTGAGTAATACATTATGTTTCTAACCCATGAATTTTGGGGGACACATTCACATTATATCTGGTTATTGTCAGAATATATAATTTTAATTATTTTTATAATCTATTATCATTTTAAAAATATTGTTCTACTCTATTTTCAAGTATCATTTAAAATGTATAATTATTCCCTTTTTAGTTTAAAAAGTTTATTTTTCAAATTCTACTTTATAACCAGTCTTTAATGTACTCATAAATATTTCCTTTTACTAAACTTTGATTTGAAAATTTTATACTTAGGCTTAAAAATTTGATTCCACATACATGGAATTTTCACTTTCTATATTCAATGCACACAGCAATTGTTCAATTTGCTAAAATACTTTTCATTTTATTTAATAAAATTCTTAAAAGTGTATACCTTACTAAGTGTAATTGTTTTTTTTTTTATCAGTACTGCCTTTTGCAGTATATATGTCCTTTTATTTATTATTTTTAAAATTTTTTTGTTTTATTTTTACTTATTGAGAACAACAGACAGAGAGAGAAAGGCAGATAGAGAGAGAGAGAGAGAGAGAATGGGCGCACCAGGGTCTCCAGCCACTGCAAACAAACTCCAGACGCTTATGCCCCCTTGTGCATCTGGCTAACGTGGGTCCTGGGGAATTGAGCCTTGAACCGGGTTCCTTTGGCTTCACAGGCAAGCACTTAACCGCTAAGCCATCTCTCCAGCCATATATGTCCTTTTAGATATCCGTATGTAGCAGAATAATCAGACTTTTACTAACTTTAACATATTGATTGGGTTTTCATTTTTAAATTAAAAATTTATTTTTATTTGAGAGAGGGAGAGAGAGAGAGGGGCAGATACAGAGAGAGAGAATGGGCATACCAGAGCCTTCGGCCACTACAAACACACTGCAGACACATGTGCCACCTTGTATATCTGGCTTATGTGGGTCCTGGGGACTTGAACCTGGGTCATTTGGCTTTGTAAGCAAACGCTTCAACTGCTAAGCCATCTCTCCAGCCCTGGATTTTCATTTTTTTAAATACATTAGGAAATATTGTTGCTGCCACTTACCCACTTACTCTGAACTCTCTCTCTCTTTCTCTCTCTCTCTCTATTTTCTTCAACAAACTACAGCAAAACATTTACTATTTGGATTGAAAGTATGTCATCATGGCAAAATTTCGGAGAAGGACTTGCATCATCTTGTCACTTTTTACTCTCTTTATTTTCTCTATAATGATGGGCTTGAAAATGCTAAAGCCAAGGGCAGCCACTTTTGGAGCTCCTTTTGGACTTGATCTTCTCCCCGAACTTCATCAACGAAGTATTCATTTGGAGAAAAAAACTGATTCACAGAAGAGCGACAGAATCAACATTGAAACAAATACCAAGACTGTAAAATCTGCTGGAATTACTATGAAGCCTTCCAGAGCCTCAGAACTGACTGTGGAAGAACTGCCACCTCTGAATTACTTTTTACATGCATTTTATTACAGCTGGTATGGGAATCCACAATTTGATGGTAAATATATTCATTGGAACCATCCCATCTTGGAACATTGGGACCCAAGAATAGCCAAGAATTATCCCCAGGGACGGCACAATGCTCCTGATGACATCGGCTCCAGCTTTTATCCTGAGTTGGGAAGTTATAGCTCTCGGGATCCTTCTGTCATAGAAAATCACATGCGACAGATGTGCTCAGCTTCAATTGGTAATTATTTCATTTCATTTATATGTATATGTGTATAGGTAATTATAGTGGACTATTAAATTACTAGTCAATATTCTTATATTGTTCACTCTTCCTCCAAATTAAACTGTTTATGTGTCCTGTGTTTTTGTTCTTGTCTTTGTTTTCAATACTGGAGAAGCAATCACTCACCATGAGTTTTAATTTTTTGTTTTGTGACAGAGTCTCACTTACGTTGCCCAGGCAGGCTTTGGTCCTCCTGTTTCAGGACTGAGTAGCTGAGATTATTGACCTGTGTAAACAGACCTAAATTATAGGGAGCCACTTTGTAAAATTGCTTTTAAGATATATTGTTTACTTCATAAACTTTAGAGAGTATTTCCGGATATATTATTATTTTTTACTTAACTGAATTTTGTCATTAATGATTTACATATGATACAGAGAATTGTCTCATTGTTTTAAACACATTACAATCACAAAGTAAAATACCTGTATAATCCAAAAGGTCTCATCACTAACCAGGCTTAGTGGTGCATGTCCACGCCTCCAGCACTCAAAAGGCTGAGGCAAAAGGATTGTGAGTTTCATACCAGCCTGGGCAGCATAGTAAGATCCCTGCCAAAAAGAAAAGTATCATTATGATTGCCTTATTCAACCTGTTCCCCTCACCCAGTCTTGATCTAATTTCTCACTGGAAAGTAGTTGATTGTTCTGTCCCCTGCATTTATTCCAACTTTAAAAATCCCCATAGTTTTTATTGATTCTATCACTGACCAAACATCCCCACCGTCCAGGATCCCTTAACTGTAAGCCTGTAAAACCAGAAACACATAATGACACAGAGTAAGCACAGTCAGCTGGCTGTGTGCGTTTGTCTGCTTTTGCTTAGCATGTTATTTTGAAATGCACCTATGTGATTGTTGAATCAGCAGTTTAGTCAGTTTTTGAGATGTATTCTACTGTATTTGCCTGTGCAGTCTTCTGTTATAATTTGGTTTTGTTTCTTAATTTTTAAAACTCTCCTAACAGTCTCTTCCTTTTAAATTTTTCTGCTTTTAAAATTTTTGCTTAATGTAATGATATGATTTTAAATGTTCCAGTTTTCTATTTTCCACTTGTCCTATCTGTTTATGCTTCTTTCCCCCATATTTTTCCTACCTTCTATGACCGTGTGTCATTCACTTCATTCTTATTCTTCTCTGGCCTAGTACATGTATGCATTGCTTTTATTCATCTGATAAGTGTGCTAGCATTTGTGTCATATACTTTGAACTTAACTGAGGACAAGTGATAGATAATTCTGTTTATTGTTATCCATTCTTCCTTGGATTAATGTTCTCTTTTTTCTGGTATTCCAGATTCTTGGATTCTATAGTCATGTCGTTAAAAACATATTAGTGGTGTCTGAAAACAATTCATAGTTTGGATTTCCCTGTGTAAAGTTCCTCTGAGCCAGTTCAGTTTTGTCAGTGTTCCTGGTATAGGACCTTAAGACGACCTTGAATATCCTCACATTTTCTAATTCTAAATGGATCATTAAACCTATTGACGAGAAATACACACATAAAGGAAGCATATAAATAATATATCAATGTCCTGCTGTACTGTACTTTGTGATTAGGAAAGAAACTTTCAGTTTGTTACATCTTGTACCAGTCTAATGTCTAAGAATTTTCGGCCACACGTTATTTTATTGCTGTAACAGATATATGAATATGATTAATTCTAAACACTGACAATAATGCAGTTGTTTTTACTTTAAATGATTGCAGTTTTACAATGGATGCAGATATTTCTAGTTTTTTGAATATTATTTGGCAGAATATTTTTAAATACTTGATAATAAAATAGCAAATAACCTATAAGTAAGCTAGTTCTCAATTTATTAAATATTGAATTATAGTCACTTTTATAGGGCAAAGAAGATTTTTATAATACTGATACAAATTCTATATTATATATTATTTATATGCTAGCTGAGGCAGGAAGTGGCACACACATTGGCCTCCTGCCAATGCAAACAAATTCTAGATGCATATGCCACGTTGTGCATCTAGCTTTACATGGGTAGTGGGAGATTGAAGGTGGGCTGTCAGGCTTTGCAAGCAAGCACCTTTAACTGGTGAGTCATCTCCCCAGCTCCAACAAATACTGTTTTAATCCTTGGAGTTGCACTGACTCGCACATGTTTGTCAGGTGAAGGAAGGCTACTTATGTGTGGATACCTGTTCCACTGACAAAAGTGAAATGTTGCAGTTGTATTTGAATTTCTCTCTCTATTTAGAGCTAATGATACTTGCTTTACATTGCTCAATGTTTCAGTGCTGTGCATCTACATTCTTGTTTCCTCTTGTTGGATTGATCCCTTTATCAATACCTTGCACTCTGCTTCTTTCTGCAGTTTTGATGTAAAGTCCATTTTCTCTCTTGTATGTGTAGCTGCTCCTGCTTACTTGGGGTTAGCAGCATGGTATCCTTTTTACCACTTCACCTTGCTGTATGTGTTTTGACTTCTTTACTGTTGAGCTGAGGTTACTGTGGGTAAAATATTGCTGGGCATGTTTTTATTTGTTTAAAATCTGTTGAGCCAGTTTGCATCTTTTCATTAGGGGATTTAATCCACTTGCATTTAAGTTAGTAGAGACAAGTAAAGTCACACTGTTCTCATTCTGTTCAGTTTTTTTTTTCTTTATGTGTTTTGTATAATTTTTGTTCCTCCTCTTATACTCATATTTGCAGCTTGGTGATTTTCTATATTGATAGGGTTTTGTTTTCTTCTGTCTGTCTACTCTATGTTGAGTGCTTGTTGATGTATTCTCGCACAGCGATTATTACACTTCATTGTAGCGTGGGGCTCCGTCAGGATTTCCAGTAGAACTGATGTGGAGGGAATGTGTAAAATCAGCTTTTGCTAGCTTTTTAAATCTTTGTTTATGAAAGATGACTTTGCTGGGTATTGTTGGTTGGAATTTTTCTTTTGATTTCAGGACATTAAATATGTTGTCTTATTATCTCCTGGCCTATGAGGGTACTACTAAAAAGTCATCTAGGTCATTGTTGACTCCATGATAAGTGACTTAATAGATTCTTCTTCCCACCTTAATAATTTATCCTCTTTTACTTTGAACAGTTTGACTATATGATAACTCAGAAAGTATCCTTTCTCAAGACTGTTGTTACAGGTCCTTTAAACCTCCTGGGCTTGGTTGTCCATATCTTTCTCTTTGGTGAAGGTTTTAGTAATTGCTTGTGGAACACTGACAGTTTAATGGCTTGCACACTTAATGATATCCGTAAGTCTTGAAGTTTTTCTTTGTGTTATTTCTTACCCTTTTATTTTCAGAATAAGAAAGCTCATTGGCAGCAGACTGGGCAGTAACTAGCGTACCATCTGTGGCTGCTGTTTCTTTTTACTATGACTGTGTTATTTCATAATGCCTATTGTTAGCTCAGGAATTCTTCTGTTTGGTCACTTCTACTGCCAAGGCTCCCAACTGTATTATTGTGTGTGTGTGTGTGTGTGTGTTGCATGCATGTGTATGTATGCTTGTATATGTGCAGGAGCACCTGTGTATGCAGGTGTGTGTGCATACATGTAGAGACCAGAGGACAGCATCAGACATTATCCTCAGGAATGCTGTCTTCCTTTTTTGTGTGTGACAGAGTCTCTCACTGGCTTGGAATTTATTATTTAGTCTGAACTAGCTGGTCGGCAAGTCCTAGGGTCTTCCTGCCCAGCACTGGGATTACAGGCACATCCTACCATGACCATCATTTTATGGAAGGACTGAGGACTAAACTCAGCTCCTCATGCTTGCAAGTCAAGTACTTAATGACTGAGCTATCTTCCTAGCCCCCAGCTGTATTTTTATGTCATTTATTTTGTTTCTTATCTCTAAGGTTCTGGATTGGTTCTTTTAATCATGTTTCTTGGCTGAATTTCTCAGTCAAATCTGAAGCTGTTCCTTGTAACTTCATTAAATTTCCTGTCTATTTTCTCTTGTATCACATTGTTTCATTGAATTCATTCTTCTGTGTTCTGTTTGAGGCTATTCGTTGATTTCTTTTTCTTTGCTGTCTGTGGCTAAAGAGCTATTGTGTTTCTAGGAGGATATCATATTCCCTTGTTTCTTTCCTGTCTTCTGTCACTGTGTCAGATCTCTGCATCTGATGGGTCAGTTACCTCCAGCAACTATATAAGGTAGCTTTGGTAGCAAAATAGGTTTTGCTTCCATGGGCCCTACAGTGTTAGCTGGATGTGATGCTGTGATTTGGTTTCTGATGGTCATCGTGTAATGTAAAGTTTTTTGTTTTAGCCTGGGATCAGCATTGGTACTATGGTGTTGCCTAGGTTGCAGAGGCTGTGGGATTCTGTTGCCAGACTGTATGTAATCCTGAAGCAAGGAGGGTTGGCAGGTAGCCCAGTGATGTCCCTGGTCTGGGAAGACAGTCAGTTCCATGGTACTTTGAGAGTAGGACAGCACTTTGTGAGCCCAAGTAGATGTGTCACCCGCTGCCAAGTAGTGACGTGATGTGCTTGTTACTGTTTGTGGTGGCATGAGAGCCAGGCTGCACCACTGTGGAAGAGAAGACATTTACCTTTAGTGTCTGATGCTGCAGCAGTGACTAGAGGCCCCTGGGGCTTTCTTGCTCAGAGAAATTGCCTATATTATTTCTAGAGCCTGAGATGCTTGGGTGAGTAGAGCCACAGGTCTTCTCCTCATGACTTTATTTTCAGCCCCTAATAAAGACTGTTTAATTGCCACATGAGGTTACCAAGCTCCTGTAGGCCTTTGTGGGCCAAGCCACTCAGAACAGACTGACCTGAACTACCCTTCCTACATCCCTCATTCCCTTCCCCCTTCTCTCCCTTCTTCCCTCCCCTCTTCCCTCCATTTCTCTCTCCCTTCTTTCCTTCCCTCCCCTCCCTTCTCTTCCCTTCCCCTCCCTTCCCTCTTTCCCTCCCTCCCTTCCTTCCTTCCTTTCTACCCTCCTTCTATTCTTTTTTATTTAACTTTTACCTTATTTTTCTCTTTTTTTAAAATGGGCAGTACTATTCTAAATAAAACTTTTAAAAAATTTTGTGTTTTTTGTCATACTGGTATTTGAAAATACATATATTGAGCTTATTTTTGTGCTTGAGATAAACTACTTTATTATCTCTAGGAATATTTTTGTCATTCTAAACAATTAAAAGTAATTTTATGTCATTCCAATCAGCATAATATATCACTTCTTTTTTTGTAACTGTTACTTCCAGTGGGATAAGAACATGGTGTGGTGAGGGAGGACATTCTGGCTTGTTTTGGATCACATATGAAATGCAGTCAGTCTTTCCTCTCTGATGATAACTATAGTTTTTGTTATTTCTCAAATGAAAGAACTTCATTTCTGTGTCTAGTGCTGACACTTTTGTCATGTTAGATTATGTCAGGTGGTTTTCCCAAATCTATAAACATGATTTCCCTCCACTTTTTCTTTACTATGGTATTGTATGTATATAATTTTTTGTTTTATTTTGTTTTAAAGATAAGGTCCCACTCTGGCCCAGGCTGACCTGGAACTCACTCGGTTGACCCAGGCTGGCCTCTAACTTGCAGCAGTCCTCCTACTTCTGCCTACCAAGTGCTGGGACATAATCTCGTGGCCAGCATCAGGTGGATAACAGCAACAGGAGAGTGTGCCAAACAACTGCTCAGGGAAGTTGGCCAGATTGGGCTAAACGCAGTTTGTGTGAGAATTTGTGTGAGAGTTTGTGCTGTTATGCTCACATCCTAAGAACTTCTGCAGGTTTGTGTTGCATAGACATGGACTGGTGGGAGCAGAAGAATATGACACAGAAAGAAATGAAATCTTAGGGCTGAAACTGCTTCCCATTCAGTTGTAATTGTTTGAGAGATTACAACCATTAAGATTAGGCTAGTGTTCTGCATTGGGACAACAGGAAGAAATCGGGCTGTCTTTTGGAAGGGCCTGAATGGTGAGGGAGTGTCCTGTTCTTCAAAGTCTGCTTTTTCATCTCCTCCCCTGGATTAATGAATTGGCAGCCCACATGGTACTATGGAATATAATAAATGCAGTAAAGACAGGGTCACTGAATTTGCAACATGGTTTTGTTTTTTGCAAATGACCATAGTCTAAGCAGTCTTGTTGGATTACCTGCATGAGACCTGATGGTGCCGTGAGGATGAACTGTGGGTTGCAGTAGAGACCCAGTGGAGGTGCCAGGACTATGGGAGGGCTGCCAAGAAGAGCTGCCAGCACCAGATTAAGGTTTTTTTTTTTTTTTTTCTCTTTGTTTTTTTTTTTGAAGTAGGGCTTCACTGTAGTTCAGGCTGACCTGGAATTCACTATGTAGTCTCAGGGTGGCCTCAAACTCACTGCGATCCTCCTACCTCTGCCTCCTGAGTGCTGGGATAAAGGCGTGTGCCACCACACCCAGCTCAGGTTAAGTGTTCTGTGTGCGTAGCCTAGCTGGAGAGGTGGAATTTGAACTTCATAGACTTGTCACTGTTTACAATTGTCAGACTTGGAAATTTGTCACTGACTAGAGTGGTTGGACTGGAGCCATAGAGTTATCAAACTCCTTGCTCTGTTTGTTTTAAATCTTGCATTGGTTGAATATTTCTTTGCTATGCCCAGTGTTATCTTTTGCACTATGAATATTCATTCTGTGCCATTATGCTTTGTTTTTGTTTTTGTTTTGGTATTATGGCTCAGTTAAAAGACCTAGGGATGGGGCTGGAGAGATGGCTTAATGGTTAAGGCGCTTGTCTGCAAAGCCAGAGGATCCAGGTTTGATTCCTCAATACCCACGTAAGCCAGATGCACAAGGGGCACATGCATCTGGAGTTCATTTACAGTGGTAGAGGCCCTGGCGTCCCCAATCTTTCTTTGTCTGTCTGTCTGTCTGTCTGTCTCTCTCTCTGCTTTCAAATAAATAAATGAAATTTAAGAAAAAAAAAAGACCTTGGGACTTTGGGGATATTTGAACATCACTGGGATTGATAAAAAGTTGGAGTGCATGCATTGTATTTTACATCATAGATGGGGACAGAACAGAATGTGGTGGTTTGATTCAGGTGTTTCCCACAAACGTTATGCATTCTGAATGCTAAGTCCTCAGCTGGTGGCAATGAGGGAATTGGAGCTCATAAATAGAATATGTCCCATAAGGTTTTGACAATAAGACACAGAAGCATGGAACCGTGAACTTGTCCCTAGTTTACACAGCTGAAGATGAGATCTTTAAACATATAAATCAAGCTTATTGTGTTGCACTGCTTGGTCTCTAAAAAGAAGAATGATTTGTATGTGAGTTAGGAAAAGGACAAAGGTGTACTGTAGTCAGCCCCACACTTCTGGGGTAAACTTCTAAACCAGACACAGTTTGTGGGAGACAAGGATTTATTTGAAGCTTACAAAGGCAGGGAAGTTCCTCAGATGACAGAAGAAGCTGGCCCCCTTTCAAAGATCACACAAAGAGACATTAACAAACAGCCAGCAGTACACCAAAAGCAAGCAATTGGCAACAAATAGCAGGGACCCAGGCAGAACTCAGTCTGCTTACCTTAGGCTAGAATTCAGATCTGTCCCCAGTGACATGCCCTACCCCCCCCTCCCCCACTGTAGCAGGAGTCTGCCTGCTAGGGGCAGAAGATGCAAACTCAATTTTAATAACAGATGAATCTATTGGGGGACACAGATTCAAACTACTATAGTGACATTTTTCTGATTTTTTCCAAAGTAAATGGTTGTCTTTTTTAGCTTGCAATCCATTAAAGTTGATTTAAAATGTGTTTGATACCAGTATCTAAATGTTTCACCTATTCCTGCATGCTGTTTCTATTTATTTATTTATGTTTGCTGATTTTTGTGCATGCTCTACTTCCTTGTATCTTTGTCTTTGCAGTCTATTATTCTTTAAAATATACCTTTTTTCTTTGTTTTTGTGGGGTAGGGTCTGGTAAGTGCTGAAAATATTAATACTGACTCACCTTCATGTGCAATTGAAGCTTCAGTATCACATAAGCACTGTGAACCTTGGATACAGTCCATGTGTTTTAAGGGCTGGTTTAGCTCTGGAGTTATGATTGGAGAAAACTGGCTTTGTTGCTCAGTTACATGACTTTCTTAATGCTCACCCTCACTTTGGGCAAGTAATTCCTTCCTTTCTTTAGTTCTTTGGCTTTATTGAACTTCTTGTTTCTGTTGTTTTATGTAATATTGGTGGTTTTCAAACCCACCAAAACTGGTTGCGTACTGGTTTAATTGCTAGAATAGCTTTTAAGAGAAATGCTCACCCGAATGTTGGAAATAAAATTGCGTTAATTTCATGGAAAACGGAATTGCTCATAATTTTTACATGCTCCATAGCTTTCTTCACTATATTTTTGTGTGCAAAAAGTGCATTTCTCTCACAGGCTACATGTTGGGAGAATGTGTCCTATTGTTCCTCATTGACTTTCTCCACACTGGACTTCCTCTACTTACCGGGTCAGTTTTGTTTGTTTTCTGTTCTTGTTTTTTTTGTTGTTGTTGTTTGTTTGTTTGTTTTGTTTTGTTTTGTTTTGAGGTAGGGTCTCATTCTAGCCGAGACTGACCTGGAACTCACTATGTAGTCTCAGGGTGCCCTTGAACTCATGGCAATCCTCCTACCTCTACCTCCCAAGTGCTGGGACTAAAGATGTGCGCCACCATGCCCAGCATGTTTTCTGGTTTTTGTTTATTTATTTTTTTATTTTCAGATCCTTTTCTTCTTTTTTGTATTTATTTTTCTTATTGACAATTTCCATGATTATAAAAAATATCCCACGGTAATTCCCTCCCTCCCCCTACTTTCCACTTTGAAACTCCACTCTCCATCATATCCCCTCTCAATCAGTCTCTCTTTTATTTTGATGTCATGATCTTTTTCCTCCTATTATGATGGTCTTGTATAGGCAGTGTCAGGCACTGTGAGGTCATGGATATCCAGGCCATTTTGTGTCTGTATCTGGAGGAGCACATTGTAAGAAGTCCTACCCTTCCTTTGGCTTTTACATTCTTTCTGCCACCTCTTCTGCAATGGACCCTGAGCCTTGGAAACTGTGATAGAGATATTTCAGTGTGGGCACTCCTCTATCATATCTTCTCAGTACCATGGTGCCTTCTGAGTCATCCTAAGGTCACTACCATCTGAAAAGAGAAAGTTCTTTAACCAAAAGTGAGAGCAACATTAATATATGGGTGTAAACATAAAGAAAAGTGCCTACTGGGCAGTTTGGTGAGCATAGCATGTACATTTAGCCAGACAGCAGCAGACATTACACCCCTAGGGCTCATGACTACCACTGTTGTAGGTTTTCAGTATCAGGGATGCATTCCTTCCCATGGAGTGGGCCTCCAGTCAAATTAGAGGGTGGTTGGTTTTCCCCATAACAGACATGAATATAAGGCTTGCAGTGTCCACTCTTGAGTATCTTCACTGCTGATTTCTCTCTTCCATTGAACTGCATGCAGTGTAGCTTTTTCCAGCTTTCTGTCAGCTGGTCTACACAGTGGAGGTTTTTAACTCAGCTCCAGCAGGATTTCTCAGTGACCTTGCAGCCCAAGTATGTGGTGTCTTCAGCAATAGGGTCTTGCCATTTATTCCTGATGGGAAACCAAGGGCCTCAGCAATGGCCTGTAATGTTTTGGGGCCATCAGGGACCTCCCTGACCAACAACTCACTGGAAGGTATCCCATCCCTGGCACTGAAAAGTTTCTAGTAATAGTCTATGGCTCCTTTGTGTTCCATTGTCCAAAAAAGTAGGTTTCCATATGACCTATTTATATCCTCTTAGAGTTTGATTAGCCCTCCTTCCCCTGACCTTATTTAGGCCTTTTCATCCCCATTAATCCATTATTCTACTTACATATATACAGTACCATCCTATAACATCCCCCCCCTTTCTATTCCCTTTATATCTCCTTTTTAGTTTACTGGCCTCTGTTACTGGCCTGTGATTTTTTATTAGTTATGTACACAGTGTGTATACAACCATGTTGATATCACCATTAGCCTCCTCCCTGTCCTCCCCTTTCTGCAGGGACCCTCCTTGTTGGGGAATGTGGGTCGTGCATTGCAGGGTTAGCCATCACTTATGGCTAAGAGGCAATGTCATTTTTCTCTAGGTTGCAGTTTCCTTGGCTAGCAACAGGGAATGTGAAGTCTCCATCTCTTATAAGTCTTTATTCTGTCTTAAAGGTTCTTGCTATCATCTTTGGAGTGGATAGGGGACACAAATACCTTTTCTTCCTGTTAGTTCTTTCAAAGTGCGGTCTTGTTTCTCTGATTGAAACTTTTCTCAGTGGCATAGCTAGCACAAAATATATGTGTTAAAAATCAGGATCCCATGCAGGTACTAATCTTGGACTTCTTTACTTCCACAGGCTTCTTTGTTAGTACCAATTTTTTCTTGCCTTAGTGAAAAAGTCTGTTGTCTCATTGAGGAATTAGTGCCATCCTTCTGATGTCCTCCCATTCTTTATATTTGAAGCTTTAAGGTAGTCATCCTGAATATTCTCTCTGCAGCTAGAGATTTCATTGCACACCGGTGTTTCAGCCACTTCTATTATAACTGATCAGCACAGAAATAAGTAGGGACTCTATGGAAGAACCACAGTCATTTTGCTTCTTTCAAATCTCCTGTGAAAATATTCACCTATATAAGCATTAGCATATGGCACAGGTGAGAAACTGGGCATATGTCCTCCAGCAGGGACATGTAGCTGCTATGTAGCAGTGAAGTTACAAGCCTCTGATCCATGAAAAGGCCTGAAAGAACCTAAAATGCAAATAGCTAAGGAATGATGATTGTTGTATAGAGCTATGTACTTTATGATTTCTACTATGGCAAAATTTGGACAAGGCAAAATTAGAGAGTAAACTAATCAATTATTGCCTGAGGCAAAGAGAAGAGGAAGGAGAAATAAATAGGATCCCCATCACCTAGGTAAAAATTGCCAGGCATAGTGCTGTGTATGCAATACAAGTGCTGTGGAGGCAGAAATGCAAAATTCTTGGGGATCCCTGGTTAGCTAGTCTAGCCAACTTGGTGAGTTCTGGGTTTAGTGAGAGACCCTGTCTCAAAAAATACAGTAGAGAGTGTTAGAGAAATATATTGTCAACTTTTGTCCTCCACACATATGTATATACGTGTGCATATGCACTTGTACACATACATACATATGCAAAACATGATAAATATATTCCCTATACAGTTCATAAATTTTGATTAAATCACCCTAACTTACTCATTTGAAAATAAATAACAAGCTCTTTTAACTATGCCTTTTTCTTTTTATCTACTTGGAATTGAGGTTGCATATTTAGAACACCTGCTGCCATTTTGTGGTTTGCTTCATTTATTTTTCTTTTTTCGTTAGGTGTACTGGCTCTGTCTTGGTATCCACCTGAGTCACATGATGAGAATGGAGAAATCACTGATAACTTGGTCCCAACTATTTTGGATAAAGCTCATAAATATAATCTGAAGGTATTGAACTTATTTCAAACTTAAGGGTAGCAATAATAATATGTTTTGTACCATTGTGTATGTCTGTGTGTGCATGTTTGTTGTATGTATGTTTATGTGCTGATGCTGTGCCCAGTGGACTTACTTCTGGAAGCCAAAGAAGAATTTCGGGTGCCACCCAGTGGAGTCTCTTATTCCAGAACTTGTTATTATTTGCAAGCCCCAATAATTCTCCAGTCTCCACTTCCCTCAAAACTGGGGGTAGGTACATAGGCATGTGTGGTCACCCCCAGCTGTTTACATGGTTTCTAAATATTCAAACCTAGACAATCTTCGGCCCTTATGCATGCATGTGAAGCCCACTTAACCATTGAGCAATCTCTTCAGCCCAGGAGTAATGATACTTGAATTTGACATTTTAATTAAAAGCTTGATTTTTATGAAAATAATGGAAGCACATTTTAAATATTACTGTTGCATATTTTTTATAATTTGGTTTCAAATCTTGTCCAAATTATAATATATCCCTTGATTTTTCTCACCAGGTTTTATATTAAGCTATTTATTGTGTATATTAGTAGGAAAAGAAAGGCTTGTAAGCCTCTTTTTAGTAGAATATAGAAATTAGTGGATTTGTCTAAATGACCTAAATGTTGAAAATCTACTTAAAGAGTATGTGCAACAATATGGCTTTACATCACTATATAGCAGTCATAAAATAAATTCTTTCTTTGTTTTTTGAACAGAGACTTTAAGTAGCATTCTCTGTTCAGACATCCCCCCCCCCTTTTTATGAGAGAGAAAGAGAACAAGAGATAGAATATCAGCATGTCAGGGCCTCCAGCCACTACAATCAAACTCCAGACAAGTGCCCCTTGTGCACACATGCAACCTTGCACATGTGTCACCTTGTTTTTCTGGCTTGTGTGGGATCTGGGGAGTTGAACATGGATCCTTAGGCTTTGCAGGCAAGTACCCTAACCACTAAGCTATCTCTCCATCCCTAAAACAAATTCTTGCTCATATATTTTTCAAAATCAGTTCTCATTTAAACTTTATATAATATCATACCACCTGTGTACATTTAGAATTAAAAAAATCTCAAGACAGCTGTAAAATCAAGTATATTCTATTCACATATTAAGGTGGATCATACACATCACAAGTAAGAGAAAATTTACTTCATTATTGTTAGGTCAGGACAAAATGGAGTCACCCAGGGCAGCAGGAGGGCATTCAGCAGGAGGGCAACAGAGGAGTCATCCATATTCCTCAAGAAATTACCCAGCCCTTATTCTTCCCCTGCCTAACAAGGCTCCAGGTCTAGATTTACTGCCCCCTTATCTCTCACTGGGTCACTTTTGGTCTCACCCTATGGCTAATGTAAAGAACAGAGATTTTCTGCCCCAACAAATAAATCCCTTCACTTTCTCACCTTCCCCCAATTGAAAAACCTATTAAGCCCACTATTTGTAACCCAAAGCTGACTGCTCTGCTCTTGAGAGTAAGTCCTGGCAGCTCATGATTTTCCCCAAACAAAAACTTCCATCTTTGCCTCAGAGTGGTCTCCATGGTCCTTGGTCACACCTGAACCTTAGATGTGGTGCCCTGACTCAGATAGGAAGGCTTCTGGTTGCCCTCTTGGGTGGCCAGATGTCCTTTCCCCTAACTGGACCACCAAGCTGCCATTCGACCCTCTGAAGACCTTGATCCATCTTTGTCTGATAGAGGCTCTCACACCCACTATGATTCGTCCTCACTGTTTCTCCCTTCTCCTCCCTCCTTCTCTGTAAGTGTCCCTCTCTCTCTTGGTTTGGCCTGTCTCAGGTTTCACCCTTCCTCGTGGAAGCCGTGCTGGCATGCCAGGCTACACTCCTTGGCCACTAGGCCCCAACCCCAGCTCTCCAGAAAGATGCCCTCTGGACACTTCGAGTATCTCTCTCTGGTCTACTGTATCCTAAGGGGCGCCTTTAGGTTCAGTTGTACCATCTCGGGACACCCCCTCTCTCCCTCCTGAGCTTTCATCTTCCACTGCCAGCAGCTTTCGCCATTGGGAACACAGTTGCCCTCCTTGCCCAGTAACAGGCTAAACAACCAACAGTTGCAGCCTGTATGGCCTCTGCCCATGTGGGAGGTGCAGGCCCCATTAACCCTAACTGGCCAGGGGGTCATAGTGGTATTTTGTGTAAACCCAGATTAAGCTCTGGTTTACTTTTCTCTCACACTTGTTTTGCACTTTCCCTGTCTCCTTAAGAACTTCAAGCCTCTATGACTCTTGGACAACATCTTATCTTTCTTTGCAACTGTGCCTGACCACATCCATAAGCTGGACAATGGGTCCAAATGGCCTGAAAATGATACTTTTGGTTTCCAAATTCTCACTGATTTAAAACAAACTTCTGCCAATGTACAGGCAAATGGTCCTCAGTACCCTATTTTTCACTCTGTATGCAAGGCCTTGTGTCTGCTGTACCTGCCATTCTCACCAGGTTCTAGCCAAGGTCTCAGAAATGTGCTCTCACTCAACCCCTCCCCCATAGTAGTCCTCAGCCTCTGCTTTTGACCCTGATACCATAGAGGACCTTGCCCCAACAGCTCCTTGGGCTTCTCCAGCTTCTTCAGTCTCCTGACACCCTGCCTGGTAGCAAGGTTTGCTTTTAGTCTCCAGAGTTGTAAATAGAATAGAAATTTAGAATGGAAATGCATAGCTTCTGAATAAATGAATGAATGAATGTGTGAAGGGGAAATGGTTGTCTAGAGTCTATATTAAAAGTGCACTTGAAATGAATGTGTGTATGTGAATATGTACATGGCTCACAGCCTTAAGGGAGCAGAATGATTTCTATTCTGAGTAGTGCCATTTCATTGTGGGGATGCTTTCCATCAAGAACACTGTACTAGATGGCATAGCCAACTTTTACTGTTGAGTGTCCCCCAGAAAGAACACAAAAAGTAATTAAGATCATAAACAAACAAGCAAACAAAAAAAGCAAGATTCTTCTACTCGTAAAGAGTTGTAAAATGACGGTCCTGAGGGAAGATCAAAAGTCTCCCTGGAATGTAGTGGAGGAAGGCTCTTTCTTAGCTTCCCTGTCTTGCAGAGCCAGGGAACCGCAAGCACAGGGAATCTCAGGATACCCCAGCATGATGATGAATGAATGCCAAGTCGCTATGGGGACTTCTTATAAGAAATTTGTAACTGTTTTACGTTTACTTTGTCTTTCTATGGTTATATGGGACTTCTAACAGACAATAGCCTCAAGATTTATGTTTAAAATTAAAAGTACTCCATACTAAATTTGTAAAAAAAAAAAAAAACATATTTTTTCTAAAATTTCTGATAATGTTTAAATCCGCTTTCATTTTTTTAAAATATGTTTCAGAAAAGTTATAAAAACAAAGTTCCAAAATTTATGTTTATTCTGGGTGAATAGCATAAGTCAAATCTGATCTTAAAAAAATATTTCCTTAAAAAAGTTATTTCAACAGGCTTTTTGAGGAGTAAAATGGTCTTATTCAAAGTATTATGGTAAGGACAATAAAGGTTTTTGTCAATAATTATGAGATGAACATGAGTAAAGAAGATAAACTGGAGAGAAAACTTTAAATGTTGAATGATAAATGTTTGATGAAAAAGATTGTTGCAGAGTGGTCACATGGATTGAAAGGTAAAAGTATGTAGATGAAGATATGAATAAAGCATGTACATGAAGATATGAGTAAGCTTAAACAAGTTAAAGAAAGACAAAGTACTTACTCAGATTACAGACTTCTTGAGATACAATGATTTAGCCTAGGGCTTACATCAGACTAACAAAGTATGGCCCTGGCTGGCAGCAGGATGCTAATGGTATTCAGGTTGTAAATTTAACTTTAACTTACTGATATTTATCTGGTCATAATAATGGTCATGAAAGACTAAACTTAGAGTACTCAACCAAGCTAACTAGGTTCCTCTATTTGTCGACCTTTTAACTAAATCTTAAGATTAAAATTGACACATTAATATTTAATTCTCTCCTAAGGTTATTATATCTAAAATCCTGCTTCAAAATAAATCTCATAGAGGAACTATTTACTCTTTTTTCGCCTATATTTTAAGGTCAATAGACCACATTTAAAACATTAATCAGTATTTATCTGCCACACACTTAAAAACTATTTACTTCATGGTGAACAGTAAAAAAAAAAAAAAAAAAAAAAAAAAAAACTAAACAAAGTTATGCTGTGATTTTAAGATGTAGTTCCTCAATTCCTCCAACAATCAGTCTTAATATAAAGTTGATTAACATTTGAATAGTTAGAGGTTATGTCGTAAAATTTTGTGCATGTTTGGAATTCAATATAATTCTATAAAATTGATTTGGAAGAGATTAAAAATACTTCTTTTTGACTCAAGAACTAAAGGTGCTTCTTTGCAAAGCCAAATGCACATAGTGGAACATACATTTGAAAATTGTTTTAAAAATCGTTTACAGTGGCAAGTGGCCCTGACATGCTCATTCCTTCTCTTTTTCATGAGACTTCTCTCCTTTTTTTATTAGATCATGACAGTTTAATCCTGTCTCTCTATTCTTTGGATATGTTAAATATAACTAAAGTATTTTTAAAAACTGACTTATAGATTGAATGAACATCTTATTTAGCTTTTAAGAGTGCTAAGTTTTCTCAAAAATGTGTGTATATAAAGGTATCCCAGTTCTAATAAGCTTAAAAGTTGTAAATTTTTCATGTCTATAATTAAGCCAAAAATGTTACTACATAATATAGATCTCTTGTTTATTTTAAATTCTGTCAGCAGATTCCTTGATCATAGTTTACTCTCTGTGCCTTAGATATGTAAACTATATTTTTATTAATATCAGACTTTTCCAGATGTCAGAATATTAGAATATTATAATTTGATTTATACAAAGTCTGTGATGTTTAGCTATCATTAAGCACACATGATCATGCCTGGCTAAAACTGCAATTTTAAGATGGTTCTTGTCTTGTTCATGCTGGTTTTGCTAGATGATTATTAAAGGGTCAGTGGCCTTCCCTGAAAACCAAAAGGGAAGTAAAGAGTTAATAATGGCTATCCCCAAAGACTCAGGGCAATAAAAGAAACAACAGAGGCATTCAGCCCCATTAAGTTTGACACCTTTCCTGATTGATGTATTCCCTATCAGCCTAGATGGACTTGAAGGACCAGGGACCATCTGAGTATCCTCCCTTAGACATTTCTGACTGAAGAAACCTATTCTGAACAAGGACACAAACAGCTATACTTTTTCCTTATCAACTGTACCTGATGTAGCCTGGCTTTTCCTTAGAATTCTCCTTATAAACTTGCACCCTAGCCCGGCTCAGGGCTTCAGTCTTCATCCTGCAGGAAAGGTGAAGTCCCTCCTTGTTTTCTCTCAATAAAATAGTTTTGTTTGTAGAGATCAAGTCCGATGTTCTGTATTGCTTTTCTCTTACACTTTCCTTACAATTGTCACTGAGGTTATAGTCTAAGTCTTATAAAAAGTGACTTATAGTAATATTTCTTTAGTTAAGCCTTAAAATTGTTCAATGATAAAAAAAAATTGCGTCTGTCATAGTGTCTCTAATGCATGTTAGAATCAGGCTTGCTTAACTCAACAATGACCAAGTTTTATTTTATTCTTGAGCTATGGATAATCAGTCTCAGCCAAAGTTTCACTTAATTGTCTCATTTCTGATATCTTAAGTTCATTACTTATAGAGATATTGATACATGTTTACTGCCTTAGAAACATAATCTTAAATTTCTGTTCTACTTCCAGTTTGGGGGGCCATTGGTACTTGCATTGATATACAGACTAACCAAAGTTGTTTTCAAACACAGATGCTAAGTTTTTATACTGTCTTGTCTTTTCCTGACATACAATTTCTAAATTAAATCAATTGCCTTAAAGTTATTGATAAAATAATTGATAAAATGTTGTTTTCAGGGCTACTAAAATGTTCTGCCTATTCTTATAACTGACAGATACTTAAACGATAGAATGTGTATGCTTTCTATGTCCCAGATATAGCTTACACTGTCACCTGACAACTAAACTTAAATATTAATCAGAATGATTTTAAACTATTGTGTCATTCTCTAACCAGATCTGTTTTGTTAACCAGATAAGTTCTGTACCCTTTTTAACTAGTCTGTTCTGCTAATCATATATGTACAGTCTGTCTGAGTGAGTAATAGCCATATGTAGAAGCCAAAATCAATTGGCAACATTAGAGTTAAAGAATAACCAATATTTTGGTTCCTATTCTTGGGTCAAAAGGCCACAGGAGATGAAGGTACACTTGAACTTCTAGCCTCTGGTAAGTTACCTATCTTCTTGATCAGAGAGGATGTGGAGACCCAGAAATGAATTCCAAGTCAGCGTATCTACAACAGGAGAGGTACATTGGAGGAAAATCAGTTCTCCAGGCTTCCCAAAAGAGGGAGGGCCACTTGGTCAGCACGGCCTTGACTTATCCTAGCAGATGACAATGCTGAGAGTCATAGAACTCCTCACAGGTCCCTGAAAGTCTCTCGTACAGAGCCATTATTGACCGCCAAAGTATACAGCCAATTCTTACAGCCTACATGGTCTTAATTACTCAATGAGAAAAAATATAACTACAATATATATAATTAGTCAGACTAATAGGCTCCCCTGTCTAATGCTGATTTGTAATACTAAACTCTAACATTAACTCATGCCTTCTGCCTCTGCCTATCGCTGATTAACTTCACCTACCCTGACCCCAGCTCCTCCCACTTGTGTTAGCCAGGATCAGAGCTATTCCTTGGACCCCCTCCTTCCTTAGCCCTTATCCTATCTCATGCAGGGATAATTACACTGCCACCCCAACAGACACTCTCAAACTTAAACTCTCTTGTGTTCCTACTCTTCCCCTGACCCCAAAATGCCCTTCTGCCTTTTCTTTCTTCCTCCAAGCCCTCTGTCTCTCGCCCCTGAATTGTCATTCTCCCTTTATACCTGGCATTTTGACAAAAGTAACAAGCTCCTTTATTCTCCCTTCTATGTTCTCATGGGTGTGCATAGCCCATCTCCCTCACCTTCTCTATAACAGGTGTCTGCCAAAGACTGCCCTAAAGCCAGCTCAATACAGGGATGGTATCTCACCACTCTGCTACCTCTAGCCACCATGGCCTCCTCATCACTTACCCCGAAGAGAGAGCCACTGACTGCCTTTCCTATAGTAACTCATCCTCCTTATGGTCAGCATGAACCTTCCTCTCTTATCATTAACAAAAGGCTGGAATATTAGGTCAGGACAAAATGGAGTCACCCAGGACAGCAGGAGGGCGACAGAAGAGTCATTCACATTCCTGAAGAAATTGCCCAGCCATTATCCCTCCCCTGCCTAACGAGGCTCCAGGTCTAGATTTACTGCCCCCTTAACTCTCACTGGGTCACTTCTGGTCTCACCCTATGGCGAATGTAAAGAACAGAGATTTACTATCCGAACAAAGAAATTCCTTCACTTTCTCTCCTTCCCCCAGTTGAAAACCTATAAAGCCCACTCCTGCAAGCTGACTGCTGCACTCTTGAGAGTCAGTCCTAGCAGCTTGTGTCCCCTCCTCACCCCCCCTCCCCAATAAAAACTTCCATCTTTGCCTCAAAGTGGTCTCCGAGGTCCTTGGTCACTCCTGAACCTTACAATTATAAGACTTGGTTTCTCTCAGAAATGAATTATGGAAACAAATAAGTATATTGATTAAAGGAAAATTTAATATTGACTAATAAGAAAGTAAGTTTCATCTTAAAATCTTTAACATTTTTAAAATAATTTTTAGATAGAAATATTAATCTTTATAAGTGAACAAAACAGAGTCTGCATTTCCTGAGCATGGTCATGACAACAAAGTAAGAAACATTTAAAATGTGTAGAGATGTTTAAATGTTGAAATATAATATTATAATTAAAATATAGTACTTTAAAGAAAAATTAAAATTGAAGATGAGTTAGAAATGAATAGCACTGGAGCGGGGAGGCGGCACAGCATTTAAAGGCACTTGCTTGCAAAGCATGCAGCCTGTGTTCAATTCCCCAGAACCCATGTAAAGCCAAATGCCCAACATGGTGCATGCATCTGGAGTTTGTTTGCTCTGGTGTGTACATTTTTCTCTCCTTTTCCTTCTTCCTGCTTTCTCCCTCTCTCTTTCTCTCTGCTTGCAAATCTTAATAAGGAAATTGAAGTCAATAGCACAGGGATTTCATTCTTAATACCCATGAGACATTAACAGTGAAGTAGAAGAAAGGGTCAATAAAAAGGAATTTGAAATTTAAAACTGAACATGGCAGCACATGTCTCTTTCTAGCTACATGGAAGATTGAGGTAGGAAAATTGCAAATTGAAGAACAGATTGAGTAAAATAGTGAACCCCTTTCTAAAAAGTAATTTTAAATCTAAAACTTGAAACACAGAAAGTTCTAGAAATAAAATTGGTAACACTCTCCAAGATACAGATATAGGTAAGAAATTTAGAGCAGGACTCCAGTAGCACAGGAAATAGAGTCAACAAATAGGACTACATGAAATTAAAAAGTTTCTACACAGCAAAAGGAACCATCACCAAAGCAAACAGCCATCCACAGAATGGGGAGAAATTCTTTGTTACCTATACTTCATACAGAGGCTAATACCCAGAGTTCATAAAGAACTGCAAAATTAAACATAAAATAGTCTGTCAATCACCAAATGGGCTAATGAAATGAACAGACTGTTCACAACATAAAAACCCTAGATGGGCAAGGAGTACGCTAAGAAAAAAAAAAAAATCAACTTCCATAGCCTTCAGGGAAATGCAAATCAAAACAACTTTGAGATACTATCTTACCTCAGCAAAAATGACTAGAATCGAAGAAATAGACAACTATTTGTGGCAAGGGAAAGAGGAACCATCAGCCACTGTTGGTGAGAGTATAAACTAGTATAGTCATTATGGAAATCACTGTGGAGGTTTCTCAAAAAGTTAGAAATAGATCTCCCATGTGACTCAGTCATACACTTCCTGGGGGCATATACCCTGAGGATTCCACACAGTACTACATAGATATTTGCACATCTATGATTATTATGACTCTATTTCCAATAGCTAAGAATTGGAAATAGCCTAGTTGCCCAGTGATAGATGAATAGATAATGAAAATGTGATACATGTATACTAATGAATTTTATGCAGCCAATACATGGGAAATGAAATTATGAATTTTTCAGGAAAATGCGTGGGTTTAGAAAGAATCATATTAAGTAGAGTGACTAAACTCAGGAAGACAAAAACCACATGTTCTCTTGGATATGTGGGTCTTAGCCTTCAGTTTAGGTAAGTATTTATAAATGGGGCAAATATAGATAAAACCTATAAACAAAAGTGAATAGAAAGAAATGACTTGGAAGAAAGAGGAAAGATGTTGTTGCAGTCAGGCTCACATTGCTGGCAGAAATCACCCAACCAAGAGCAACTTGCGGGAAAAGAGGTTTATTTTGGCTTACAGGCTCAAGGGAGAAGCTCCACGATAGCAGGGAAAATGATAGCATGAGCACATCACCCCCTGGCCAACATCAGGTAGACAACAGGAATATGGGTTCTTGTGTACTCCAGGGCTGGCTGCGGTTCCCCTGAAGGTGTCCCAGGCAACTGTGGAGACCAAGGTTGTGCGCCCAAGATGAGAGAAAGAATCACTCCCAGGAGTCAGTTTATTGTCAGGGAAATGGATTTATAAGGAGTTGAAGGCGGGAAGAGGACCCTAAGGGGATTGGTAGGTATAAATGTTGCTAGCCTATGCCTAATATGGGACATTCATTCCAGCGCATAGGCAATGGTAAAGGGAAGGTATGCAAAGGTGCTGGCTAATGCCATATAAGGAGTTTCCTAGGCAAGTGGCCAAAGGCCACAGGGTTATGGGCAAAGCCCAAGTCTTATCTGAATGTCCAGGTAATCCCATGCTTGGAGAAGGAGTGGCCTTACTTCCTGCCAATCTTGGGGTCTGAGATTTTGTCCGGGGGTCCAGGCTCACTGCAACCTCCAAGAGTGGGGGAAGGATTCTGGCTCACTGAAACCCCCGAGAATGTGGGGGGCACTCCTGCTGGTCTGGTCTCCGAGATATGATCACTGGCAATTCAGGCTGCTGCAACCCCTCCATAGCCTGGAGCCTTCATATCAGACAGCTTAGGTTTGCTTTAGCCTAGGGCCCTGACTATGTCTGACACAGGAACAGGAGAGTGTGCCAAACACTGGCAAGAGGACACTGGCTATAATACCCATAAGCCTGCCCCCGACAATGCACTGCCTCCAGGAGGCATTAATTCCCAAATCTCCATCAGCTGGGAACCTAGCATTCAGAACACCTAAGTTTATGGGGGACACCTGAATAAACCAACCACATTCCGCCCTGGCCCCCATAAACTGATATCCATACATGATATAAAATACAATGCATCAGTCCAACTTTAAGAGTCCCCATAGTTTTTATCAATCCTAATGATATTCAACCATCCCCATAATCCAAGTTCTTTTAACTGAGCCATAATACCACCCCCCCCCCAAATAAGCATTCACACTGCAAAAGATGGCATTGGACATAGCAAAGAAGTATTCAGCCAATACAAGATTTAAAACAACCAGGGCAAACATCAAACTCTAGCTCTAAGTCCCACAACTCTAGTCAGTGTCAAAAAATCTCCAGGTCCGATAATTCTAATCAGGAACCAGTCTCTGGAGTTCTAATTCTGCCCCTCCAGCTAGACTACTCACAGTCCTGGAAAATTTATGGGATTGGCAGGTCTCCTTAGCAGCCATCTGGTAGTTCCAGCATCTCCACTTGATCTCCACTGCAGTCCACAGTTCATCCTCATGGCTCCATTAGGTCTCCATGCAGGCATCCAGCAAACCTGCTTCACACTGTCCATGACCATTTCCTAAACACAAGACTGTGTTGCAAATTCAGTGACCCTCTCTTTCCTGCATTTCTTATACTCCACAATACCAGGTAGGGTGTCAGTTTAACAAATTGATTAAAATTAAATCATTAGCATTGGAGTCAGGCAGAGGGGAAGTACTATTTGTATGAATGTTAGGCAAATAGAACTTACTTGATTATTTAAAGAAGGTGAAACATGTCTTGGTGGACACTAGAAATTTGAGGAAATATCTCAGTACTAATAAATCTATTAGACAAAGTGCTTTCACTTGATAAAAAAGTATCTTTTAGTAATATAGCAAAAACCATACCTGTTGGAAAAGTGAATATGTATGTTCATTTAACCAAGACCAATGCGGTATTTCCCTCTGTTGTATATTTAGTATTGTTAGGGTGATTAAAACAAAGCAACTTGACTACGAAACAGGTTATAAATAAGATGATCATTCTTTGAAAATGGAAAATGTCAGCAAAACCCCTATTTAATAACTGTTAAAATACTGCATTCAGTAAGGTTGCTAGAACCAAAAACATTCAATTGAGTAGGATTCCTAAATTACAGTAAAAATAGGGAAAGTATGTTAAAATGACATAAACAGAGTCATCAGAAATCTTTGGTGGCATTTTATTGGAGGATATGTAAGCTGTGCATAATCAATATAGAAGCATGAATTTGATGGGAAGTTTCAAAACTTCTGGAATGGTCATATAAACATTTGATAATCCTACTTAAAAATTTCAATATTTTATTTTTAAAATCTTACTTTATTTTTGACAATTTCATTTATGAATATAATGTATTGATTATATAAATCATATTCATGTCCCCACCACCCCTCCTATTCTCCTTCAACTCCAGCTAAACCCTTTTCTTACAACTTACTCCCTTTTTTCTTTTAGTAACTTTTTTTTTTTTTTTTGGTATGAGTTTCATTAAGGTTGCTTGCATGAGCATGGGGTGTGGGGTTATTAGTATGAATAAGCTGCTGTTGACTACTGAAGAACGCAACCCCCCCACCCCCAGCATTTCTCTGGGAGGAGTCTGCTGTCATGAACCCTTCCTATATCCATAATGGAACGCTGACAGGCTCAGTTTCGTGTAGGAAACTGCTGTGAGTTCATGAGTAAAATGGTCATGTTATGTCCATAAAACAGTTTTACACAAGCTACTTCCCCCATTCTCCTATTCTTATTTACAGCCCCTCTTCCACAATGTTCCCTGAGTTTGGGGGGTGTTTGGAGGAGTTTCTTCTCTGTTTAGGGCCAAGCACTTCCAATCACTTATCCTCAGCCATTTCATCAACTGTGTATCCCTACATTAACCTGTGCCCATTGCCAAAAGAAGCTTCTGTGATTTTGGCTGATAGCAGCACTAACATATATTCAGAAGGCAGGTTGATAACCCATCTATTTAGCATAATAACCATTGTAGGTTCTGAACCCCTTAGGGCCTATGACATTCAGAGTCACTAGCTTTTGATGTTTAGGGTACAAGCCATTAATTTAAATATGGAATATGCTCAGCTAGTCCCAAAGTATTAAATATTTTGGAGTAAAGGAAGGTTTTTAAAAAATTTCTGCTAGTGATGAGAAAACTTTTATTTCCATATAACAAAATATATACCATACAGTGATAGGGCATTAGCCCAAGAATGGACCAAGAATTCAATGAAATTCCCATAAATAAGGTATTTCAGGTGATAATAAAATCTATAATTCAAGACTCATTTGAAATCATATATAAAAGTTACGCCGGGCGTGGTGGCGCACGCCTTTAATCCCAGCACTCGGGAGGCAGAGGTAGGAGGATCACTGAGAGTTCGAGGCCACCCTGAGACTACATAGTGAATTCCAGGTCAGCCCGAACCAAAAAGTGAGACCCTACCTCGAAAAACTAAAAAAAAAAAAAAAAAAAAAAAAAAAAAAAAAAAAAAAAAAAAAGTTACGCTTTTTCATGCTCTTTTCTTCATACTTTTCATTTTTCATCTCTAGCATTATTGTGTTGATCTTTGTCTTGTCTGTGAGTAATAGCATTTCATGTCAGACAGATTTTATTTAATTTCATAGTGAGCATGTTTCTTCAGTTTTATTCTTGTTTAATACAGTGTCTTCTTAAGTCTTAAAGAAACTGTGAGATTACAGTGCTTTAACTGATCTAGTCTCACATTGCTGCTATGCTAAAAAGTTGCTCAGACTTTTCATTACCTTTGTAACTTTTTGTAATGTAATTTTATTGGTGGATAGTCATTGTATAGTGATAGGTTTTGGAGACATTATCATACAAATCTATCATGAACTTTGATTGTATTCACTTCCCCTTTGTTCACATCATCTCCTTCATTATTGCCATTTCTTCTCCCAGTCTCACTGCCACCATCATGTTCTGTATACATATGTGGTTTTATATATGTTCATAAAGTCTAGGATGCACAAGTGAGAGAAAAAGATGTTGTCTTTATCTTTTTGAGTATTCCACCTAATAGTCTGATCTCTAGTTGTATCCCTTTTTGTTCAAGTAACATAACTGTATTCTTCCCCATGACCAAATAACTACATTTGTGTATGTGTGCGTGTGCGTGTGTGCCCCATTTCCTTTATTCATCTGTTGGTGGCCCCATAGATGAATTCTGTAACTTGGCTATTGTAAATAGTACTGCAATAAATGCATGACTATAATAAGAATATCTCTGTGGTATGTTAATGAAGCTGAGTCATATTGTAGTTCTATCTTTAAGATTTTTTAAATTTTATTCGTTTATTTATCTGAGAGAAAGAGGCAGATATATATATATATATATATATATATATATATATATATATAGAGAGAGAGAGAGAGAGAGAGAGAGAGAGAGAGAGAGAATGGGTGCATTGGGACTTGTAGTCACTGAAAATTAATTTGTAGATGCATGTGTCTGGCTTTACATAGATACTGGGGAATCAAGCCTGGGTCCTTTGGCTTTGCTGGTAAGTGCTTTAACCACTAAGCAATCTCTCCATAAGTTTTTTGAGGAACTGATTTCTGTAATGGCTGGACTCATTTACATTTCCTCTAGCAGTGTATAAGAATTTTCTTCTCTGTAACATTTGTTGTTACTTGCTTTGTTAATTATAACCATTCTGAGTGGGATGAAATGGAATCTCTATTGTTTTAATTAGCATTTTGTGATGGCTAAGGATATAGGGCATTTCTTTCATGTTTATTGGTCTCTTTTGAAAACTATGTCAATGGATCACTTTATTGGTAGAATTTTTTTTAGTATTGTGTTTCTTATTCTTTTTACATTCTACAGTAATAGTTCTCTCTTTCCCATATATAAGTAGCAAAGATTTTTCTCCCACCCTACAAGCTGCCTCTTTAGTTGATTTCTTTTCCCCTTTGCTATACAGAAACCTTAATTTCATACTATCTGATTCATCATTTTTTTGAGTTATTGAAGTCCCTTCAGAGAGTCCTTGCCTGTACCTGTATCTTGAAGGGCTTTTCACTGTTTTATTCTAGCTATTTCATGGTTTGGGGCCTTACATTAAGGCTTTTGGTTCATTTTTAATTGATTTTTGTGCAGGGTGAAAGGTAAGTTTTTACTTCGATTCCTGTAGAAGTAGTCATCCAGTTTTGCTATGCCATCTGTTGAATGAGTTATCTTTTCTCTAATGTATAATTTTGGCATCTCAGTGAGAAACCAGGTAGCTGTATCTGTGTGGATTTATCCTTCATTGATCTGTATCTCCATTTCTATGTTAGCTGCTTCATGCTGCTTTTATTACTGTGGCTCAGTAGTTTATCTTCAAATCAGATATGGCAATGGAGAGATGGCTCTGGGTTAAAGACTGTTGCTTGCAGAGCCTGACAGCTTGGGTTTAATTCCCTAGTACCCATGTAAAGCCAGATGCACAACGTGTTGCATATATCTGGAGTTCATTTGCAGTGGCAACAGGCCCTGCTATGCCCATCATATTCATTCATATATTGTCTGTCTCTCTCTGTTTCAAGTGTGTGTGTGTGTGTGTGTGTGTGTGTGTGTGTGTGTGTGTATCTGATACGGTACTTCGTCCAGCATTTTCCTGTTTGTTCAAATTTGTTTTGGTTAGCCAGTCTTTTTGTGCTCCCATTTGAAATTTATGGTTATTTTTGCTAGTTCTGTGAAGAATGTCATTGCAGTTTTAATAAGGATCGTATTTAATGTGTAAATTTATTTCAACAGTCATTTTCACAGTTCTTCTAGTCCAGGAGCATGTGTGCTGGGGACCATCTTCTGTTGTCCAATTCATCTTAAAATTTTAAAATATATTTTATTTATTTATTTGAGAGAAAGAGGGGGAGAGAAAGAGAAAGAGAAAGGGCACACCAGGGCCTCCAGCCACTAAAAACGAACTCCAGATGCATGCATCCTCTTGTGCATCTGGCTTACGTGGGTGCTGAAGAGTTGAACCAGGATCATTTAGCTTTGCAGGTAAACACCTCAACCTCTAAGACATCTCTCCAGCCCTCATTTTAAAATTTTAACTGTAGGTGTCTTTCATTTCTTGGTGAGGTTTATTGCATTGTATTGTATTTTTGAAGCTATTACTAATATAATTGTTTTCCTGTTTTCTTTCTCAGCCTGTTCATTATAGGAGAGCTATTGATTTTTTTTTTCAAGATAGGGTCTCATTCTAGCCCAGGCTGACCTGGAAGTCACTCTGTAGCCTCAGCGTGGCCTTGAACTCACAGTAATCCTCCTCCTCTGCCTCCCAAGTGCTGGGATTAAATACATGTGCCACAATGCCTAGCTGTCATTGATTTTTGTGTGTTGATTTTGCATCTAATACTTTGCAAAAAGTATTTATACATTCTATGAGTTTTCTGATGGAGTTATAAGAACTCTCTAAGTAAAGGATCATGTTACATGCAAATAGGAATAACTTGTCTTCTTCCTGTTCTATTTGTATCCCTTTTACTTTTTCTCTTGTCTCACTGTTCTAGTTAAGGCTGGAAACACTATTTGAATAAATAGTGTAAAAATAGACTCCTGTCTCATTCCTGATTTTAGTGCCCATGCTTTGAGAGTATCCCCATGTAGTGCAATGTACCTGTATGATGCCTAATTTCCATATGAGTTACTACTCAGACTTACTCCAAACCTATAAAAGGCAAAGCACTGTAATCCCAAGTGCCTCTGAGCAACTCTTTTTGAGTCCCTTTCCCTTTTGTGGGGACCTTTGTTCTGTCTCTGTCCATAAACCTTGCTTACGTGCATGTCATCGTCTCCTCCTCCTCCTTCTTCCACTTCTTCCTCTTCTTCTTCCTCCTCCCTTCCTCCTTCTTCCTCCTCTTCCTCCCTTCCTTCTTCTTCCTTCATCTTCCTCTTTCTTCCTCCTCCTTTCCTCCCTTCCTTATTCTTCCTTCGCCTTCCTCCTTCCTTCTTCCTCCTTCCTCCTCCCCCTCAACAATAGCAGGCTGTTCTTTATTAGAGAGCAAGTGCACAGCAAAGGACTGCCAGCCGCGTTCCATGGATTTGAGGCTGCTGCACCCAGAAACATCTGATCTGTATATTTAAAGCAAGGGACAAGCAGGGAAAAGGGACAGGGAGAGGGATGTCACAGGGCCATTTCCTTTGTTGACACGTTTTCTCAGGAAGGACTCTTGGGTTTTGACTACTTCTTTGATGATCATGGGTTTGCATGGTTCCTGTGCCACAGGTGATCTTATCAAGCTGTGATTTGGGAAATTACTTACAGTCCAAAAGAATTTCCTCTGTTTTAAAGCCTGTTCCAGAAATGCAATGGCTTTTTCTCTTTTAATGTTATCAGGGAAAAAGGAAATTGTTTTTAATGACCTCCAAGTCTACTGTCAACAGGGAGAGACTCCCAAGTTTTTGCTTCTTCAAGCTGAAGTGGAATAGTGAAAGGACAGTTTCATGGGTGGTCTCTACCCCTGCTGACTTTTAGGCCTTGGAGAACAATCAAAAGGGGCCCAGATAGATGGAGTTACTTAGTTTGTTATAGGACCCTCTGAGGTGAATTAGTGGAACTGTAAAGGTCTCGAAGGTCATTTACATTATTCTTGTATTTTTATTTATTTTACATTTAGATTAAGCTTAAACAAAGCTAGCTTTTATTTCTTGGATTACTTTTATTATTAATTAAGTTTTAGAGTTCAAAGCCCTGGCCTAGTGCCAGGACTGTGAGTATGGAATATGCAAATTTTAAAACATAAAAAGATGGTTAATTAGGGCTGGAGAGATGGCTTAGTGATTAAGGCACTTGCCTGCAAAGCCTAAGGACCCGTGTTCAACTCTCCAGATCCCACGTAAGCCAGACAAACAAACGTGAGATAAACACAAGGTCTCACATGCCCACTAGGTGGTGCAAGCATCTGGAGTTTGATCTCAGTGGTTGAGGCCCCGGTGTGACAATTCTCTGTCTCTCTGTCTCTCTCTCTCTCTCTCTCTCTGTATCTATCTATCTCTCCAAAATAAAAACAAAAGAATTTTATAAATGATTAATTAGTAGAGAAATGTGTGCAGCTATATGATGGTGATAACAAACACAAGATGATTTTCAGTACAGTTCAGAAACTTTAATACAAACTATGGCCTTGAAAGAGTACAAAAACTACAGTGTCAATACAAAAGACCTTATCAATATGAAAGTCTATTACAGTACAGGACATAACTTTGGGTCAGGGACTTTTAAATTTTCTAACCCCAATTTCTATCTCAGTATAAGGCATGGCACTGTAGATAAATTCACCAACTTATTATATAGAGTTAAGTTTGAATTAGGTATGCACTTAAGGTGAGAGAAGTACAGAGAAACAACTCTGTATGTTAACCCACTTTATCGTAACTGAAAACACCTTAACTGAAGACATACTTTCAGGCAGAACCACTTCTGAGAGAGGAAGAGAGCCTCCATTGAAGCTTCACGCATGGAGTTTCCAAACGCTGAATGTGCTGGACTTTCTTTACAATCCTGTTTTTGAATGTTCCTGTGCTTGTAGAGCAAAGAGATTTATGGTCTGTGTGGGTTAAGACATTCCTGTCGGTCAAATAAGACAGGTTGCTGTCTCCTAAGGTAAGGTAGTTCTATATTGTCTAAAAAGTGCTAGGCCCAGTTCCTATTTGTTTAACTTTAATTGTAAATTGTTACAGAATTTTTGTTATCTGTTAGCTACCATAAGGTAATCTTCCTTGCTGCAGTTTCAGAAAAGGGAAGTGAAATATCTATTGCTTCACTGAAAGTCTCAGGTGCATCCATACGTTTTTTTAATAGATACGTTGTTTATACTTCATCAAGACAGATATAGGCTAGAACATTAGAAACAGGACATTTTTCAATAATTTGACTCAACAGAAAGTGTGTATACCACATTTTAACACTGATAAATATAGGCAAAACATTTCAAAATTTTTGTGTTTTGTCATTAAACTCAAATTAATCACTTCTGTAAATATTGAAGTTATAATAAACATTCAGAAGGCATTGTTAAAAGCAGCATCAAACCCTTGGCACATAAACATGTCTAGGGTTATAGTAAGCATGAACAAATATAAAGTCAGAAATAAAAATTAAACCTGGTTTTAGTAAAATATCTATAAGCATTGGAACATTTAACGACCATAAGTACTAGAACAATTAATGACCATGTATTTAGTCACACATAAAAACAGACTACATGAGACATAGAACACATGACATGATGTGACTGACCAGCATTAGACATGACAAAGAACATAAAACATGAAGAGATGTCTTTTTCTGAACATTTTAGTTATACTTTGTGTTTGGGAAGACTCTAACATGTGGGAGAGACCTGCATACTCTCTGGTGTCCATGTGCTTCTGGGTAGAATGATACAGCTTTGGAGTTTGGAGACATGGGTCTGCAGTATTTTTCACTCTTCCCAGCAGAGAGTTTGTTATAGCATATCCCTCAGGAGGTCTTACCTTGCCCCAGCATAATGGATAATGCCACAGGACAGAAGACACAGTAAGTCATTTTTCCACATCTGCTTCATGCAACTTGTTGGTCTGTCCTCCAAATTTTGTTTTTTCTCCCTTTGATTTTAGAAATTTTCTACTTATTTTTCTTTATGGATCCAAAAATATAGGGAGGAAGAATTCCTTCCCACTACTTTTGTAGGTTACAATCTGTTATTTCCCCTTATCAGTGCAATTTATCTAGTCTCTCATAGTCTACTGCAGGTGACCCTTATTGCCTTTCCACACTTTTCCCCTCTGTAAGTCATGGACATGAAGTTTGCATCCAGATTTGTAGGAACATAGAATGCTACTTGTCCCTACCCTACCATTTCCCAGAGTTCTGCTCTCTTAAGTTTTATAAATGGGCATTCAGCCTACACAATTCCTCCTTAGAAGTGACTTTATTATATCCCACATCTTCCAGAATATTATGTTTTTATCATCAATCCTGGGATATTTAAATTTTTTTCTTGATTACTTTGGTAACACATCATTCAAAAATTTATTGTTCAGTTTCTGCAACTTCTTAAAGTTTAAATGTCCTAAGGGGAGGCAATCTGGTTTATCCAGTGCTGGTGCTTGAGTTCTGAAAGGAATGATATGAGAGCTGAGGAAGTCTCTCAATGGTAGAGTGCTTGAGGAACATTCACTGGGCCTGGTTTCAATCTCAAGGAGATAGACCCCTTGGCAGAAGAGAAAATATTTCACTTCCAGTGAAAATATGACAAATTAGATTTGTTTTAATTTTCTGTTTGAAGGTTAAGGATTCACTAATTATTGGAGGTTTGGTTAAAATGAATATTAAGGAAGCAGAGGTAGAAGGATCACTGTGAGTTGGAGGCCAGTCTGAGACTACATAGTGAATTCTAAGTCAGTCTGGGCCTTGAGACAACAACACAAGTTTCATTAGATTTCGTATCACAAGAATAATTGCATAGCCTGAACTGAGGGCCCTTGGATCTATTTTGTAGAAAATAAATCAATGACTTATCTATTCTCAGCTCTGGAGCAAATATCTGGAGACTTGATTAGCTGCAGATTTCAAGTAAGAACTCAGTGAACAGCACTGTGGGCCACAGCAGTGACAGCTCTTGCCATTGAGCTCCTTTGAGCAATACTTTCTTAAGGGTTTCTGAGGATTTAGTTCAGTGGTAGAGCAGCTGCCAAGCATAGGTAAGGTCCTGAGTTCGCACCACCAAGATTGTAAAATAGAAAGTTAAATGCAAATAAAATTCTTTCCTTTAAAGCTCTTTTTTTTTTTTTTCCTGTCTTTTCACAGTTTTCCCAGGTCTTCCATGTGGGATCTCTTGCCACATGGGTACCTTTCCTTAGCACTGTAAGTCCCTCAATAAATATAATAATTCAGTAATTATTCTTTTCAGTCTTATTTTTTTAAATTCAATTCTTTGATTAAATTAGAAATGAACCTAGGGTTTGGGGTTCAAGGACTTTCCTGAACCACTAGCACTCCATTACAGCACTTGTAGCTGTCATTCTTTTGGCTAGTTTTGCAGAGATTATAGGACTCAGGGCTGTATCCTGGACACTCATTGTGTTCTTTTATGTTAAACCCTAAGAGCAGTGTACTAAGGCAACCTTTGAGTGAGGTACTGATGTGGGAGATGCTCTGAACAAGGCTCGGACTCCCATGCCAGTTTCTCTCAAGTCTCAAGTTTTTATGTACTTCAGCAAAGAATTTATAATGCAAACTCAGAAAAGGATAAAATATGAGATTTATTTTAGGGAAAGTTAAGACAAGAGGGAAAACAACACAAGAAAGTACCCAAGCCAAAAGAAGAACCAGAGGAGTCTCTGTCAGGGAGGGAAATGCCTACTCTGTGGAGGAAAAAAGGACTTAAACAGATGTCTCAGGTCCATTTATATCAACCAGGCATCCAAAGAGGATGACCTGATTGACTGGTGGGTCCAGGAGGAACACTGGCTTAGAAGGACCCACCCACAGTGCTAAGCCCCTGAAATCAGGGAAGAAACAGGAAGCTGTTGCTTTTGCTGAGGAAAGATTGATTAGGAGGTTGTTGCTTCCAGCCATCTTTCATGATACTGGATCAGACTCAAGTTCTAGTCCCTCTAGGTGACATCCATGTTTCTGTGGCCAGCCCCTAGCTGACTCGCTATCATGAAAAAGCTACCTTGCTCTAATCGACATCAATAGTACAGTTGTTTGGTAGATTCTTTCATTGTTTTAGCAGAGCCACTCATTCATGTCCCCGTTCACTGAGTGCATGCCATATGCAATATCTATTCCAGATATGTGCAATATTAAGAGCAAAAGATGGTGTTGGCTATGATGATACACACCTGCAATCCTAGCATTTGGGAGGTGAAAATGAAAGACTAGATGTTCAAGGCCACCTAAGGCTACTTCTGACCATGTCTCAACACAGCAATACAAAATAAAAAGAAAATTGTTGTTTTAAGGGATCTTGCACCCTCCTTACAAAAATCGACACAAGTAAATTGTAGGAAGGGAAACTTACAAAGTTTTATCATGCTACTGGGAATTAGGAATACATCTAATTCTTGTGACATAAGGTGATGCACAGGGTTTAAAGTGAAGAATGAAGATGTTGACAAAGAAAGAAAGAGTAGATGTTCACATTAGGAAATGCACTTCGGCTGCAGGGCAGAGCAGAAATTGGCAAAGCCAAAACTGCAAGCATTAAATGCTTATAAAATTCTCATTCTGAGTTGGAGAGATTGCTCAGGGGTTAAGGCTCTTGTATGCAGAGCCTAATGACCCAAGTTCCATTCCCTAGGACCCACATAAAGTCAGATGCACAAAGTGGCACATGCATCTGGAGTTCATTTGCAGTGGATGGAGGCCCTGGCACATGCATTCATTCTCATCTCTTTCTCTCATCTCTCTGTGTTTGAAAATAAAAAAAGTTAAAATTCTCATTCTGTACTCTAAAAGAAATGCAAACATTTAATTTGATGGATAAAATTCTGTCATTTAAAATTTTATATTAGAATAATATAGTCCTCAAAGTAAAAGAGGAAAATACTGACCAAAATAAAAATTAAATGTAATATTTTTTTTTTGAGGTGGGGTCTTGATCCAGTCCAGGCTGACCTGGAATTCACTATGTCGTCTCATGGTGGCCTTGAACTCACAGTGATCCTCCTACCTCTGCCTCCTGAGTGCTGCGATTAAAGGTGTGTGCCACCACACCCAGCTAAATGTAATTTATTAAATTAAATTAAATTTAAAAATTAAATGTAATTGGATTATTGAAAACAAGAAATTTGTGCTACAAAAAAAGTGTAGAAGACTTGTCACACAGGTCATTCATAGAGCCCGAAACCAAAAGTTAAAACAAGCTGGGCGTGGTGGCGCACGCCTTTAATCCCAGCACTTGGGAGGCAGAGGTAGGAGGATCTCCGTGAGTTCGAGGCCACCCTGAGACTCCATAGTGAATTCCGGGTCAGCATGGGCTAGAGTGAGACCCTACCTCGAAAAACCAAAAAAAAAAAAAAAGTTAAAACAGCAAGCTTATTAGATTGGTACTAGGATACAATTACTATGTATTATTCAGTGAAATCAAGAATTAAAGTGAAAATCCTTATGTTGTTTTGTAAATCATGATTGTTATTTAAAGGATGTTGTCTCTATTACTGGTTAACAGTTGCATACAAAGGGATCTTATTAATCATAATTAGTTGAATTTGATTCATGTGTAAGTCATCTTTATGTAGAAATTTAAAATCTGCTCGTAGTACTTGCAAAATAGTTTGACCTGCTGCTTTCTACTCTTGATAGAGACATATAAGTTATGCTAATAACTTAATAATAAGATTGTGAGAGTTACTGTTCTTTATAATACTGTGAGTTATGACAGCTCACAGTAATGTGCTGTAAAGTTTTTGAATGGTAGTATCAATTAAATGTACATCTTTATAAAATAACATCTTAGTGTTATAAAATAATTTATCAGTTGAATAAATTTGATGTTGATTCTACTTAAATGTTAACTTTTGGGGGCTGGAGATATGGCTCAGCAGTTAATGTGCTTGCCTACAAAGCCTAACAACCGAGATTCACTTCCCCAGTCAGTACCCATGTAAAACCAGATGCACAAAGTGGCACATGCATTTGAAGTTTGCACCAGCTGGAGGCCCTGGCATGCTCATTCTCTCTGTCTCTCTTATCTTTATCTCTCTGTGTGCTTACAAGTAAATTATGTTTTAAAATATTTAAACTTTTGGGGCTGGAGAAATGGCTTAATGGTTAATGGGTTTGCATGTGAAGCCTGAGAATCCAGGACCCGCATAAGCCAAATGTACAAGGCGGTACATAAATCAGGAGTTTGTTTGCAGTGGGTAGAGGCCCGGGTGTGCTCACTCACTCACTTTCTCTCTCTTTGTCTCTCTCTTTTTCTTTATGTGTCTCTCAAATGAGTAAATAAAATATCTTTAAAAAAATTAAACTTTTTCACATATCTGAAGAAAGACTCTAGACTATTTTGGACCTTGTGGTTTTAAAGCACAAGGAAAGGAAAGGGGAGGAAAGGGGAAGGGAAGTAGAGGGGAAGGGAAATGGAAGGGAGGGAGGGAAAGAAATGTTTGAATATAGAGTATATCTCTGCCTTATAAAGAATATAAATATATAAGCTTAGGAGAACACTGGAGCTCTGAATTCAGATCGCCTCTATATATTGTCTCCAACAAACTGGGTGACCCTGAGGAAGTTACTAAGACTAACTTTTACTTGCTTGGTTTAGAAAATGGATATAATAACTACCTAAGGCAGTAATGGCGAGTAACTGAGTTAATGCATATAAAACATTTTGTTTAACATTTAGTAGTAATACTTTTAGTAAGTGTTTTCTACTATAACTTCTCTAGAAACTTCTTTGTTTAATAAATACTTACCATAAGGTTGCTGAATCAGATACTTTAGTAAATACAGTATACTTTCAACAGGTAATATTTTCTCTAATTGATTTTTTTTTTTTTTACTTTCTTTTAGGTCACTTTTCACATAGAGCCATATAGCAATCGAGATGCTGAAAACATGTACAAAAATGTCAAGTACATCATAGACGAGTGAGCTTCTTCAGTGCTTGTAGTTACTGTGTGATCCAGTGATAATTATTGTTATAGACACATCTGAGTGTTTAAGAGGCTTGAATGGTTTATGTGATGACATTTCAAATACAACTAATTTAAACTTATTTTAATGAATGTCCCTTTGTGAGGAACATTTCTCAAGTTCCTTATAATTCTCCTGCAAGACTAGTGATTTTTTACTGTTTTGAGTATCTATAAGGCCATGATTTCTATTCCTTCTGATATTTTAGTTGATAATTTAAAAATATCAGGGTTAAGGTTTACTTTTTTTTGTTGTTTTTTTGAGGTAGGGTCTCACTGTAGCTCAGGCTGACCTGGAATTCACTACATAGTCTCAGGGTGGCCTCGACTCACAGCAATTCTCCTACCTCTGCCTCCCAAGTGCTGGTATTAAAGGCGTGTGCCACCATGCCCGGCACGAGGTTTGCCTTTTAGAAATATACTTTAGATTATGAAATATAAGAAAATTTTTGAGCAACATATGAATGTCTCTGTTCATTTTATCGAGAAGAAATGGATATATTAATACAGTTACATTGTGTTAAAGGAGCTTACTATGTTCCGCAATGGACATTTGTTACTAATAAGAAAAAGTATCTTATGTATTTAGGTGGAAAACAAATAATAGGCTTTCATGGCATTAGTTGCCATTTGTGAATCTCAGCATGAGGTAATTGATCTCTTGTTTGCTAAGGTACCCACTATCTTACTTCAGAATATTCATTTTCATTATTATATAACAAACCCCCTGAAGTAAAAGAATGCTATGCTTCACTTGCACAGTCATCTTCATTTTTAATATGTAGTTTTTTACACAATGTATTCTATGAATATTTATGACACTTGTTTCTATTCTAGATATGGAAATCACCCAGCCTTCTATAAGTACAAGACAAGGACAGGGAATGCTCTCCCGATGTTTTATGTCTATGATTCCTACATCACAAAACCTGAAAAATGGGCTAATCTGTTAACTGCTTCGGGGTCTCATAGTGTTCGTGGTTCTCCCTATGATGGATTGTTTATTGCACTTCTAGTAGAAGAAAAACATAAATATGATATTCTTCGAAGTGGATTTGATGGAATTTACACATATTTTGCCACAAATGGTTTTACGTATGGCTCGTCACATCAGAACTGGGCTAGCCTAAAGTTATTTTGTGAGAAGTACAACTTAATATTTATCCCAAGTGTGGGCCCGGGATACATAGACACCAGCATACGTCCTTGGAACATGCAGAACACCCGAAACCGCATCAACGGGAAGTATTATGAAGTTGGTCTGAGCGCAGCACTTCAGACCCGCCCCAGTCTGATTTCTATCACCTCCTTCAATGAGTGGCACGAAGGAACTCAGATTGAAAAGGCTGTTCCCAAAAGAACCAGTAGCACAGTGTATCTGGATTACCGGCCTCATAAACCAAGTCTTTATTTAGAACTAACTCGCAAGTGGTCTGAGAAATACTGTAAGGAAAGAACAGCATATGCATTGGATCAGCAGGTGCCTGTTACTTAATGCTACAGCTCAGAACCTATCAAAGTCGCCTCACTTCAAGGAATGCTTTTTGTTTTTAGTTATGGAAAAAGGCCTGTCAATATGCACTTACTACTGTTACTTTTAATAACTCATAGTGCTCTGATGTTATCATTTCTATGATACCTTGTCATTCTGCCACTTATTCCTGTTTATTATTTTAAATTCAGTGCTCACAGAGATTCTTGACTAACATAGGAAAATGTTAATACTTAGCTGCTAAGTTCCAAGTCCTTTTTGTTATCACCACATGTAATAGAGAAAATATACTTAGCAAAAGTTTTATATTTAAAGTAATTCCTAAAGGAAAAAAAAATACTGTATGTTTGTGTATAATCACATCCTTCTCCAAAATTGCTGCATGTTTTTGGCGTCTATCAGGTTAAAAAATGTTGTGTTAATATCTGTCATATTATATGAGTTAGTCATTTTTTGTTTAAAATAAACCTCTTAAAAACTAAAGAATAATAAATACATTTTAACGGAACTGATACTTATAGCCATAGCAAAAACTCTGGTCTATAAGAACAAGCATTATTTCTGTGTATGTAGTTTTCTAAAAGAAGCAGCAGTAGATTCCAATTATTAGTGCACTTGAGCATCAGAACCTGAAGACGTCAGGAGGAACCTGCACTGAATTTGTCATGAAGCATACAAGCACATACAAACTAATTCCTACTTATTTTCATTAGCATAAAAAATTATGTCTCATTTTGGTTAAAAACACATTCTTAAGTAATACTTTTAAAATGAAATTGACTTAAATAGTTCCTAAACCAACTTATAACTTTAGAATTTTCTATTGCTTGGAGAATGATTAGGCTACAGGAAATTATGAAAACTGTAATCTGATATACTTTCAGGGAAAATTAGAAGAATAAATTAATATAACAAATATTGATATAACCAAGCATCTTCATGGAAACAATCAGAAATAGAACCTGTGGAATTTTCTCCTATATCCAATTTGCCACTGCTATTTAAAGGCAGGTTATCAACATGTCAAGCATGATAATCTTTTAAAACATATCAAGTAAACTATTGCTTTGGAAAAATGTTTGCTACAGTGGAGTGTTCTGTATTTCTGTGTTGTTTATTTGAACTTACCATAAGAGAAAATGAATTTGGGCCTGAGGATATAGCTTTTCTAGTATGCACAAAGCTCTGGGTTTGAAACTGGGCTTGGATTGCATGCCTGTATACCAGCATTAATGAGGTGGAGGTAGGAGAATCAGAAGTTCAGCAGTCAAATTTAGTGGTAGGGTGCCATCACTCTCTACCTTGTTTCCACTCTGGGCATAGGTGAGTCACCACACAGCTCTTGTGATTCGCCAAAACATTCTCCCAGACAAGAGCAGTCAATCAGATTTTAATGTAAGATACAGCAAATTCTGTCTTCATTTTAAAAAAGTTATTCTCAAGGCAAAATGACTGGAATATCTTTTCATACAGACTTGCTAGTGGATAATTACTTAAATATACTTTCTTCTTTTTGAAAAAAGTAACCAACTGAGAATCAAAAATATTCAGTGAAGGTCTGGAGAGATGGCTTAGTGGTTAAGGTGCTTGCCTTTGAAGGCTAAGGATCCATGTTCAACTCTCCAGATCCCACATTAGCCAGACGCACAAGGTGACACATATGCAAGGTTGCACATGCACACAAGTTGGCACATATGTCTGGAGTTCTATTACAGTGGCTGGAGGCCCTAGCGTACCAATTCATTCTCTCTGTCTCCCTGTGACTTATAAAAGCCATTCTGTTGGGATTGCCTCAAAAAAAAAAAAAAAAATTCAGGGAAACATCCATCTATAGTAACCATGTTCAGAGAGTTTCCTTACATTAGCACCTATACAGTACAGTGCAGCATCTGTCATAGCATTTGCACTGTATGTGGTATTACAATACTGTGGAGTTAAAGTAGCCAGAGGGACTCTTTGTAGGGTATATACAAATACTATGCCACCTTGTACAAGGTAGCTGAACATTTGCACCACTTTTTCTTATCTGTGGGTTCTTTGTAGAAGCAGTTCTTCACAGGTACCAAGGGATGATTGAATTATCTCAATAATTTTGTTAGTTCTTAAAGAGGAATGCCTTCAGAATCCTCTTCAAACATTCATTACACTTGCTATTGCCATTTGATGGTAGTAGCTGGAACTGTAATAATCACAACTAATTAAGATCAAAGACTTATTTCTTATTTAAAAACTATTTAAATTCAATAAATTTAAAGCTGGTTTAATATATGCAATGCATGAGTCTTAAATTGATGTTTTATAAATTGTTTTTATGGAATAACCCATCTAACTGTGTAGTGTGTATAGAACCAAATCTTTATTGCTCCTTTTAAGAAATTATATTGTGGAAGACTGCTCTTATTAATACACTCTTGTTTACCTGAGTTGTGTTCTAACTTTTTGTTTTACTTCAAGATTGTAATTTGAAAAGTGACTGCTTTTAAAATAAATTTTCATGGAATAAAAGCATACAAGAGGAATGGCAATTAAAATTTGCTCATTTTTCTTATTTTATTTAACTTAGTAATAGATGAAAAATAGTTGTCAGAATTTTTTCTTTGCATCTGTGTGTGACATGTGTGCATATATGTGTTCATATGTTTCTGTACATGTTTGCTTCCATGTGGAGATTAAAGAATGATGTTGGGTATCATCAATCATTTGCCATCATTTTTACCTAGGCGTGGTCTCTCACTGAACTCAGAACTTGCGGATTCAACTAACCTGGCTTGCTAGCTTGCACCAGGCAGGCTGTGTATCCACTTCCCAAGTGCTGCTATTACATTCAGGCTACCATACTCAGCCAGCATTTACATAGGCACTGAGTATCTGAACAGCAAGTCCTCACACTTGAATGACAAGCACTGTTATCCACCAAGCCATTCCCCAGCACAATAATCAGCACTCTTGATATATTATCTGAAGTGAGACATAACACTTAAAAAATAGGTATCTGTGTAACATATAAACACATGTGAAGGATTTCATTTTCTAGTTTTAATGCCAAAAGTGTGCTCCCATATCTTTTCCTGCTTAAGGATGAAAATTAAGTAGCAAAATAAGCCTCAGAGCAGCTTCCCCTTCCGTCGCCATGCACTTTCTAAACAGTGCAGTTCTTGAACTCTGGAATGCCTACAAAAGCAGCCCTGAAAGTAGGCCAAAGCTGGGCACGGTGGTGAGCACCTGTGACCCCATCACTTAGGAGGTAGATGGGGGAAGGTCACAAGTTTGAGGCGAGCCTGGTCTACACAGTGAATTGCAGGATGGCCAGTGCTATGCAATGAGACCCTGCCTCAAAAACAAAACAAAAGTTTAGTGTTATGGGGAAAGCTTAGCTTTGTAGGAAGGCAGGTGGCTTTCTTGATTTTATTTTTCAGAGAATTCATACTGGCATATAGAAAGGTTCCTGAATTTTATGTATTAATGTTGTATCCTGCAACTTACCAAATTCATCTATCAGTTGATAGAATGGGATTTTCATTTCATTTGCAAACTCTGACAATTTTACTTTCTCATTTAAATGCCTTTCTTATATTCTTCGTGTCTGATTCCTCTGGCTAGGATTTTAGTATTAGGTGGAATAAAAGTCAGGATGATGAGATATTTTAAACTAGAGCCAAACATTCTCAACCACCATCATGTAGCAAAGTGATATTTCATATACAACTGGAAAAATTTTGGTTATTTGTATGAATATTTATCATTTCATTATAAAACTGACTAGACACAGTGACCTGGGCACAATCCCAAGAGCTTTATGGCTTGGAGCTTTCCTTAAAAGAAGAGAAATGTACTCCAAATTAAATTTAGTATTACTTTGGCATAAAGCCCCTGGAAAGACTAAATGTTATTGTGGGCTTAATTTAATATTTTCTATCCTTAAGTATGCAGGTACACCTTGTTCTTAACTGCTTTGTAGAGACTTGTGACAAAGGAGAAATGTCTTCAATAAGTAAAGCATGAGCATTAGGTTGGAAAAGCCATTATCTTATATATTCTCAGAACCTACAGATTTTTAATGACTTATTCAATATAAAGAGATACATTCTTACATATATTCACCCTTTTCCCATTTTATTAAAGACTTACTACCTTGTCTACCAACCTCTGTCTCAACTGCTGAATTCCCCCCACCCACCCTCTTTGTAAGTGAGAAAGATGAAGCAACAGGAGATGACATTGAATGTGGTCATAATCTAGAGTCTTTATCATCAGTATATGTGAAGGGACTTTATGTGTTTCGAATCTGTAATCAAAAACATATCCTCCTGGGTGAGCTGACATAATTAGGTAAACCCTCTAAAAGAAGTCTAGGGAGCTTCAACCCTGAAACAAGGTTTCTTGCTGGCTTTGAAAAGATAAGCCTTCCTACCTATACAGTTCTACGTATAGCCATGTAGACATAGGTGAGGACTAGTTAGTTTGTTACTGTGAGGTGACAAATATCTGAGAGAATCCATTTAAAAAGAAGAAAGGCTTATTTTGTTTAAGACTTTTAGTCCATGGTTACTAACTCCACTATTTATAAGCTTGAGCTAAGGGAGTATTTCATGACAGAAGTATGAGTTATAGCATAGCCCCTCACCTCAAAGCAGTGAAGAAGCAGACAGAGAGAAGGGATTGAAGACAAGGTATAACTTTCCAGAACATTCTTAGTAACCTGCTTTTCCCAGCTAGTCCACATTGCCTAATTTTTACCACCTTCCAGTAAAGCTGTCTAGTGTACTTATGAATGCATTAACAGATCAGCTTGTTGATGAAGTCAGCTCTCATGATCCAGTCACTTCCAAAGAGGCTCACCTAGACACTGTTACAAGAGAAACTGCACCTTCAATAATAGTCTTTTCACACAATACTTCAGGTACAAACCATACCAAGGACCCTGCCTGCCCTTCTCATGAGCCACCAGTGTTTCCAGACATCTTGAATGTTGACATGTAAGGTCCTCAGGAGAGATCCCAATTAAGTTATACCTGGATGACTTCTTGGATAAAATAAAATATATGTTGTTTAAACCTGCTTAATCTGTGGTTATTGGATAGAGAGCTTTACAAGGCAGCATTCATGAATCTCTGCTATCACCCATGCTTTCCTGTAGGCATCTGTGCTCATACCCAATGCCTGACTTCCTTCTCTGTGAATACACAGTACTTGTTTTCATCTAAGGCCAACCCCTCCCCTGAGCTCTAAATCATATTCCTCTCGTGTGTTCAGAAATATTCTTGTGATGATTATCCTTTCTCATTCCATCATGAATTTCTGCTTCCTCTATGGACTGTTCCTATCAGCAAGCATATGTTGCTGTCAACTTCAAATAACAAAATAAACAAAGAAAACAAGTCCTACTACAGCATTCCTCCACAGAGCAAAAATAAAACAAAATCAAACAAAAAAACATCAGTCCAGTTATCCCCCACCCCCTCAAAAAATTAGACAAATTCAAATTGAGAGTTGTTCTTCAAAGTATCTGAGAAATTAAAAAAAAATGTCAAGATTGCATGACAAAGAAAGATTAAGAAATGACCAATGACTATATTTAAGTGAAAGTAAATTCAATGTTTGCTAGCATGCATTCTGAAATAGTACCAAGGCATTTTTAAAATGCTGGTATATGTATAAAGTCTTACCTGACTATTGTAGTCAGCTCTAAGTTGTTGGGATAAACATCTAACAAGACACAGTTGGTAGGAGGAGGGGATTTATTTCAGGCTTAGAGATACAGGGGAAGCTCCATTAATGGCAGAAGAAGCTGGGTCCCATTCATAGATCGAAGCAGAGAGACACTACCAACAGATAGCACCATAAGCAAGTACAAATCACCAGAGCCCCAACTGCTCTCTTCATACCTTTGGGCTACAATGAAGATCTGTCCCAAACCTTATGGCTGCAATCATATATGTCCCCAGTGAAATGCTTCTTCTAGTAGAAATCTGAATGCTAGAGGCTCAAATGGGAAGTTTAATAAAAAATGACTGAGTCTGCAGGGTCAAATTTTCAAATTACCATTGTGACTAAATTGATCTCTCAGTCCTATTCCCTGATAGAACTTCATTTTCTATAGATATTTGCAAACATAACCCCCCTACATGAAGGACATTCTTTGTCCATCGCATTTTATTTGAGTTTACACATCTTACTTAATTTAACAAACATAGAGAGTAAGTTTATTTTTATGTAACATATAAATAAGTTAAATACAATATCTCCATCTCCAAGGAGATTTCAGATTCAAATGAAAAATACTCATTTATTTAGAAGGTATCTTGATTTTGTTTGCCAAGTGTCATGTAGCTACTTTTGACAGAAAAGTCTCTTTTTTTAATACACTTGACAATCTATCCCCCTCTACTCTATGATACCTGTGTGGTTATTTATCCTGTGACTTTGAGTTGCATATATAATAGTCTGGTAAACTGTCCTACTCTCTTTGCCACAGTGAGAGCTCCAGGGCTCAGAACCATTGATCTTTAATGAGGTGAATTAGGAATACTCCAGACATACAGCAAGCTTCTGTCTGAGAATGAAACCAACATACCAAGGGAAGTAAAGGCCTGAGGCAAATAGACAAACCTTGGATGACATAAATGAACGCTGATACTTTATCCTAAGTCCTATGCAATTTCCCTTTCTTCATTCATTAACCAGAAAACTTTGTTTTCTATGAAGCTAAAGCATTTGCATCATGGTACATAAATGGTTATGATTCATGAAACTGAATGTAGTATTCTAACTCTCAAAATAAATATAGAAAATGTTTTAGGAAGAGAGCCAATATAATGTGTGAGGCAGCAGGATGACACTCAGGGATGCATCCTTAACAATGAACAAAAAAAAAAGAAGAAAAGCAGCCAATATGCTGAGTGTGGGCAAGGATGCACAATGCTTCTAAGACCTGACGTGTTGAGTCTGAGCTAGGGTAGTGAGTTTTTTCTCTATGAATATAATTTAGCCTTAAGAAAGAAAAAAATTAAAATTTTAGGTAAATTTTAGTAGTTAGTTTTGGAGTAGTAAAGAATTTTTGCAAAATAGTATATTCATTTCTATCAGGATTGATAGCAAGATTGTATTGGTACTCCTATGAGTGACAGTATTTTAAATTTTTATTGGCAATTTTCATACATGTACATGATGAATTTTGGTCATAATCCTGTGTTACTACTGGCTTCAGTCCTTCCTCCATATTCTCCTTTAGCTTTTTATTTTGATGTCTTTCCCACCTTCCTCCATTAATCATAGTAGTTTGAGGAGCCTGACTGTGGGATAATGAATGTACTTTGTGTCTGGAAGACAGCTTTCCACTCATCCTCTGGCTTATACATGCTGTCTGCCACCTCTTCGCAGTGTTTCCTAAGCCTTGGTGAATATGATAGAGATTTAGTGTTAAGCACATAACCGTCACTTATTCTCAACATTCTGAAATGAGTTTTGGATCTTCCTATCTACTTCCATCTACCATAAAGAAAAAGGAAAAAGATAAAAGTTTTGTCTGATCAAAAATGTGAGCAGTACTAATCTGTTGATGTAAACATATGTATTTCAGTGCAATTTAATGGGCACAATGTATGTATTTAGTCAAATAATACTACTATCTCCCCCCAACCTGGAGCCTATGACCCTCTTAGCCATAGGATTTTGATGAAATTTTCAATACCAGGCATGAATTTTCTCCTGTGGAGTTGGTCTCAAATTCAATGAGAGAGCAATTGGTCACTCCATAGCAGTTATGTCAACAATTGCACCAGTGGGCACATCTTACCCGGCTGGTCAGTTGTATCATTCTCAGCATCAGCTTCAGATTAAGAGTGTCACATACTCTTCGCCAGAAGGCTGCATTACCCTTTCCCACACTGCACCAACTAGCATACAAGGAAGTGTCTTCTAGCTTAGTGGCAGCATGATTTCTCAGTGTCCTGCAACTGATAGATGTTGTGTGTTTGGCAATAGACCCTTACCATCTGGCTTTGGTGGGGAACCAAGAGTGTTGGACACAGCCTGCATTGTTTTGAGGGCCCCATGAGCCTCTTGAATGAACACCTTATGGAAGGTTTCTCACTCCTGGCACTGATTGTCCTGTAACAACTTATGGTACCCCTGAGGAATGCTTTTGTCCAATTTCTCCCCAGACCTCAAATTATTTTTAATTAGCTAACAATTAGTTAACAATTAATTAGTTAACCCTCAACTGACACCTTCCTTTCTTTCATCTCCTCCTTTGACCCCACTTAAACACTTACACCCTTAGTATTTCATCCCTCTACTTACATATTTACTATCCCCTCTACTTAAGCCTTCCACCACTCTTGTGGCCCTTCTTGGTGCTTCCTGGTCTCTACTGCCTACACTTTCACTCTTACTCCAACTTATACGCAAATCTAAAATATCAGTGCTAAAATTCACATATGCCAGAGAACATGCAGCATTTGACTTCCTGAGCCTTGGCTATGTCACTTGGTATATTTTTTCAGGTACATCTGTTTCCTTCTAATTTCATGATTTCATTTTTCTTTACAATGGAATAGAATTCTGTTGTGTATGCATAACACATCTTATTTATCCATCCATCAATTGATGGATATCTAGGCTGACTCCATTTTCTAGATATTGTGAAAACAACATTAATAAACACAGATGAGGAAATATCTCTACATAAAGTGTACAGCTTTTAGATGACCAGGAGTGATAGAGCTGTGTCATATGGTAGATCTATTTTCAGCTTTTTGAGAAACCATCCTACTGATTTCCATAGGGGCTGTTCTCATTGACATAATATTGGGTTCTCTTTCCCTGTACCCTCACCAAACTTTGTTGTCATTTGATTTTATGATGATAGCCATTCTGACCAGGGTGAGATGGAATCTCAAAGTACTTTTAATGTGCATTTTCCTGATGGCTAAACATATTAAACTTTTTTAAAAACATGTATTGGCAATTTGTATTTTTTTAAAGAAATTCCAGGTCAGGACCATGTTCCAGGATTTGATTGGGTTGTTTGATTTTTTTTTATTTATAGCTTAGTTTGTTTTAGTTCTTTGTATAATCTAGATATTAATTATCTGGCAGATATATAGATGGCAAAAAATTCATCTCTTTCTATAGGTTGTCTCATGACTTAGTTGTTGATGGTTTCCTCACCTACTGTATAATAGGGTATTGGCTTCATAAGGTCCCATATGTTCAGTGTTTGCCTAATTCCCTGTGCTTCTGTGTCCTGTTCAGAAAGTGTTTTGCTGACCCTAAGCCTTGAAATGTTTTTCATGTTTTCGCTCTAATCTTGTCAAGGTTTCAGATCTTACATTGAGGTCCTTGATCCACTTGAAATTGATTTTGTGCATGGTCAGAAATAAAGGTTTGGATTAATTCTTCTACATGTGGATATTTAGTTTTCTCACAACTATTTGCTGAAGATGCTGTTTCTCCTCTTTATAAAATTCAGATGGATGTAGTTACATGTATTTATACCTGGACCTTCTACTGTATTACCTTAACATACATGTCTGTCTTTGTGCTAGTACCATGATGTGTTTATAATTATGACTACATAGTGTAACTTGAAATCAGGTATGGTGATACCACTAGCAGTATTCTATTTGCTGAGGACAGTTTTGGATAGCAGGGCTCTTTTTTGGTTCCCTACTAATTGTAAGATGATTATATTTTATTTCTATGAAGAATGGAGCTAGAATTCTTATTGGAAATGCAGTTAATATGTATATTGCTTTTAGTAGTATGGTCATTTTCATGATATTACGTTTTCCAATCTATAAGCATGGGAGAGTTTTTTATATTCTGGTATCTTTTTCAATTTCTTTCTTCAGTGTTTTAAAGTTTTCATTGTTGACATCTTTCACTTCTTTGGTTAGGGATTTCCAAGTTATTCAATTTGTGTTTGTGTGAATGGAACTTTCATTGATTTCTTTCTCAGTATGCTTGTCATAGGTATTTAAGAAGAATACTCATCTCATTTTATGCTAATTTTTATATTCTGATACTTTACAGAAAGTGTTTATTAGCCTTAGGAGATCTAGTAAAGTTTTTAAAATATTTTTATATGTATAATCATCATTTGCAAGTAAAGATAAAATAGACTTCTTCAATGCCTTTTTTTTATTTCCCTTTTGCTCTAGCTAAGACTTCAAACACTATATTAAATTATGGTAGAGATGGTGGATCTACTTCAGATTTTAGTGGGAATGTGTGGGGAACCAGTGGACACTAGGAAAGCAAAAGTACCTCCATCTTAAATAATGACTCCATTTTGTAATAAGTTGTCTGTTCTGGAAAGTCACAAGATCCGCAGGTGTTTGTTAACCCATGCACCCATAAAGAATGAGGAAGTCGTTGTCTTGTGGCCTTGGGGCTGGGGCCTTATCCTGTGGAACATCTTGTGATTTTTGGGGCTGGGGCCTTATTCTGGTAAAACAGAACTGTAGCAATACCTAAACTGCTGACAAACTCCTCTGTTCTGCTGTATAAAAGGCACCCTGAGAAAAATAAAATTTGGCAGCTTGATCAGACTCCTGTCTTGGAGTCGGTTCCTTGTGTCTCTTGTCCCTTTCATTCCAGGTTTTCTGGGGTCCGTGCTCCCGTTGAAGCCCCGCTGGCTGGGGCAACTGGCGCCCAAACGTGGGGCACGAACCTAGGATCGCCTGAAACACCGTCTTCTTCCTGCCCATTGGGATCCCGCACCGAGGCCGCCGCAACCCAAAGAGGGGGTTAGACACTGGCCCGCTGGTGATCGCCACAGAGTCGCCCGCCCGTGAGACAGATCCGTTGGAACACTCGGACAGTGAGGTAAGATAAGATTTTTTCTTTACCATGGGACAAGCATTTTCAAAAGAAGACTCTTTTGTGACTGGGCTAAAACAAGCTCTCAAGGTACGAGGAACTAGGGTTAAAAGAAAAGATTTAAAGATATTTTTAGATTATATTGGTGATCTCTGTCCTTGGTTCCCAAAGGAAGGGACTATAAATGAAAAAACTTGGTTAAGAGTTGGAGATTGTTTACGTGATTATTATGAAACCTTTGGCCCCAAAAAGGTCCCTGTTTCCGCCTACTCTTATTGGAATCTTATAAATGATGTTCTTAAGGTCCACAATCATTCTATGGCTGTACAGGTTCTTGTCAATAAGGGAGAGGCTGCTCTTAAACGCTCTTCCAGGCCCCCTTCGGCTTGCGCCTCTGTCATTGTTGAAGATGAAACTCAAGAGAGACCTAATTCTCCTGCCTCTGAAAAGCCTTCCTGCCACCTTTATCCCTCCCTAGTGGATATTGAAGCTGGTTCCCCCCTTCCCCCGTTGCTTGATGTAGGCCCCACCAGTAAAGCTCCTCTAGTACCACCTCCTCCCTATTGTCCGCCACTCTGCGCTCCTGTCCTCGACCGCTCTGCCGCCTTACTTCCCTCTGCGCCTGCTGAACCTCTCGCTCACTCTCCCTTCATAGAACTACAATCTGCCACATTAGCTTCTGTCTCTGACCTCTGTAGGGCACTTCAGGATAAAAAACTTCAGCTGCAGCTTCTCCAGGAACTTGATTCTGTCACAAAAGAACTTGCTGCCTTTTCTAATCCTTCCTCTGACAGCCGTAGGTGCAAAAAAAAGCAGACGCACACACCCGCAATACTGGCTTTCTTGCTTTTCCTGTTACTCGCACACAGGCCCGCTCTGATCCCGCTTCTGCTCCCTTCCCTGCATCCAATACGGACTCTGATGAGGAGCCTGCCCCCTCGGCTGCTCCAGCTGATGGGAATGATGCCTCCTCTGATTCTGAGGATGAACCTGCCCCGGAGTCTGTTCCCCAGCCTAAATATAAAACTCTTAATTTAAAGTTTCTTGAGCGGCTAAAAGCGGCCGTCTCCAATTATGGGCCCACGGCTCCCTTTACTCTCACTCTTCTGGAAAGCTATAGTGACAAATGGCTTACGCCTAATGACTGGTATCGCCTTGCTCGCGTGGCTCTCTCTGGCGGAGATTTTGTTCTATGGCACACTGAATTTAATGAGAACTGCTCTGACTTTGCTCGCCGTAATTTACAAATGGCTGTTTCTAAAAATTGGACAAAACAAAAATTGTTGGGGGAACATCCCTACGATTCCAACGAACGGCAAGCACGCTATCCCCCTGGACTTTTACCCCAAATACAACAGGCAGGCCTCGCTGCCTGGCGGCACCTCCCTCCTAAAGGGGCCGCCACCACCTCCCTGGCTAATATTAGACAGGGTCCAGAAGAGCCTTACAGTGACTTTATTAGTAGACTTAATGAAACTGCTGAGCACCTTTTTGGTGTTGGGGAAACCAACAGCCCCTTTATCAAACACCTGGCCTTTGAGAATGCTAATCCTGCTTGTCAGTCTATTCTCCGCTCTCACAAGCGGGAGTCCATATCTGATTATATCAAGTTATGTGCAGGCGTGGGCTCCTCCCACACCATGGGATTAGCAATTGGAGCTGCTCTCCGTTCTGCTGGTCTCACTCAGGGTACGAAAACATGTTATAATTGTAAACAACCTGGACACTTCTCTCACGAATGCACCGCTCCTAAACAGCTCTCTGCTTCTCTTCGCCCTCCCCCTGCTACACCCTGTCCTTGTTGCCAGAAAGGCAAACATTGGGCCTCTGAATGTCGCTCCAGGACTGACATTCATGGCTATCCTCTGTCGGCCTCTCAGGGAAAACCTCTTCCTGTCCTGGGAAACTTCCAACGGGGCCAGCTCCAGGCCCCTACTCCATGGACAAATCTTGGGGCAGGTCAGGTTTGTCCCTCCCTCCAACCCACCGGAGAATCAGTGTCCACCCTCTGGTGTGCCACAGCAGGCAGCGCAGGACTGGACCTCTGTGCCACCTCCCGCACAGTATTAACCCCTGAGACTTGCCCTCAAATAATCGCAACAAATGTGTCCGGCCCTATGCCCCCCAACATGTTTGGCCTTCTCCTAGGCAGGGCTAGCGCTTCTCTCAAGGGTATTCAAGTCATCCCTGGAGTTATAGATAACGATTTTGCCGGCAATATCCAAGTTTTAGTCACCTCCCAAAGAGGAACCCATCTAATTTTGCCTGGGGATCGAGTGGCCCAACTTGTCCTATTGCCTCTCACTTTTCTTAACAATAATTATATGTCCCCATGTCGTGATAACAATCAACCTGGCTCTTCTGATGCTTATTGGGTGCACTCTGTTACGCTGGATCGCCCTACTTTACGGTTGCTTCTTGATGGCAAGCCCTTTGATGGAATTGTGGATACTGGTGCTGACGCCACCATAATCTCCCTCAAACATTGGCCTAAGTCCTGGCCCCTGACTGCCTCTCATACCCATCTACAGGGCATTGGACAATCCAATAACCCTCAACAAAGCTCTCGCGTCCTTACTTGGACTGACGAGGAGGGTAACTCGGGACAAGTCACCCCCTTTGTTCTTCCAGGCTTGCCTGTCAACTTGTGGGGAAGAGACATTCTTTCACAAATGAATATGGTTCTTTGTAGCCCCAATAGTGTTGTCACTTCCCAACTGCTTAGTCAGGGTTTTATTCCAGGGAAAGGGCTTGGAAAGAACTTACAAGGCATAACAGAGCCCATTTCTCCTCCCCAGAAACTTGATCGCTCTGGCCTTGGGTATGCCCCTGAGTCTTCTTTTCCCTAGCGGCTGTTGCCATCCCTGCACCCCATGCTGATAAAATTACTTGGAAAACCCAAAGCCCTATATGGGTTGACCAATGGCCGCTTTGACATGAGAAAACAGAGGCTGCAATGTTGTTAGTGCAGGAACAACTTGCCGCTGGCCACATCGAGCCTTCTACCTCCCCCTGGAACTCCCCTATTTTTGTCATTCGGAAAAAATCTGGCAAATGGCGCTTGCTACAGGATCTTAGAGCTGTTAATAAAGCCATGGTCCCTATGGGGGCACTCCAACCAGGACTCCCTTCCTCCGTGGCCATTCCCTATGGTTCCTTCAAAATAGTTATTGATCTAAAGGATTGCTTTTTTACCATCCCTCTACACCCTGAGGATAGGCCCTGCTTTGCCTTCAGTGTCCCGCAAGTAAATTTTCGTGGCCCTATGCCTCACTTTCAATGGAAGGTTTTGCCCCAAGGTATGGCTAACAGCCCCACCCTCTGTCAAAAGTTTGTGGCCATGGCCATTGATCCCCTCAGGGAGACTTTTCCCTCTGTCTACATTCTTCATTACATGGATGACATTCTTTTAGCTGCCTGTGACCAGAACCTGCTTTTCTCCTGCCTCCAGTGCTACTGTCCAATTTGCAATCATATGGGCTTCAAGTTGCCCCTGACAAGGTTCAAACTGCCGACCCCTACCTTTATTTGGGCTATGAGCTAAAAAATCAACAGGTACTAACCCCCCGAATTCAACTTTGCACCTCTCATCTCTCCACTCTCAATGACTTCCAGAAATTGCTTGGGGACATTCAATGGCTTAGACCCTATTTAAAGGTTCCCACTGCTGCTCTTCTACCCCTCAATGACATCTTAAGTGGAGACCCCAGCCCTACCTCCCCTAGACAACTTACCCCTCAGGCCCTTGCTGCCCTGAAAGAAATAAACAAGGCCATTAACCTCCAGACTGCCCAACAGATAATTTATGCCCTTCCCCTGGTTTTCATTGTCTGCCCTACTACCCATACTCCTACTGGTGTATTTTGGCAAAGGCACCCTCACCACAATCGTGGCTCTCCCCTGCTTTGGGTTCACCTCTCTTCTTCTCCTACTAAAGTCATAACCACTTATCCCCTTTTGGTCACTCAACTCATCATAAAGGCTCGCAAGCTCTCCTGCCAACATTTTGGCAAAGATCCAAACACAATCCTCCTCCCCTATGGTCCTGACCAACTCAACTGGCTTCTCCAGACTGATGATAATTGGCCTATAGCACTTTCTGCCTTTATGGGCACTATTGACAATCATTATCCTTCTGACCCCCTTATTCAGTTTGCCAACATTCACTCTTTTGTTTTTCCCCTTAATACTTCTAATGACCCTATTAAGGATGCTCCCTCTATATTCACTGATGGATCAGCTAATGGTACAGCTGCATACGTGATAAACGGACAACCAACTTCTCTCCATACCCCATACTCCTCTGCCCAATTAGTGGAGGTTTGCGCTGTTCTCGAAGTCTTTAAACAGTTTCCTTCCCAGCCCTTCAACCTCTTTACTGACAGTGCTTATGTTGCTAAGTCAGTCCCCCTACTGGAGACAACACCCTATGTCAAACCTTCCACTAATGCCTCTGCGTTGTTCCGCTCCCTTCGGGACCTCATTTGTGCTCGGTCTCACCCCTTCTATATAGGCCACTTACGTGCTCATACCTCTCTACCAGGCCCTCTGACGCAGGGCAATGCTGATGCGGATGCTGCCACTCGCCTTGCTCTCGTAGCCCTAACTGACCCTCTCTCCTCGGCACAACAGGCTCACAATATACATCATTTAAATTCTCAAACCCTCCGCCTTGCCTTCAAGATCACCCGTGCCCAAGCTAGGGAAATAGTTAAGTCCTGTCCCGCTTGTTCCGTCTCCTTACCAGTTCCCCATTTAGGAGTCAACCCACGCGGTCTTCTTCCCAATGAGATATGGCAAATGGATGTAACTCACTTCTCAGATTTTGGCAAGCTTAAATATGTTCATGTTACAATTGATACCTTTAGCGGTTTTATTTTCGCTTCTCTCCATGCTGGTGAAGCTTCAAAAAATGTCATCTCTCACGTTCTTCAATGTGTCTCTACATTGGGAACTCCAAAAATCATTAAAACAGACAATGGTCCTGGATACACTGGCCATACCTTCAAGAACTTTTGCTCTATGCTTCTAATAAGACACGTCACTGGCATTCCCTACAACCCTCAGGGACAAGGCATTGTGGAAAGGGCTAATCAGACCCTTAAGGCTACACTTAATAAATTAAAATTTCACCCCTTTTATGGTATAAAAAATACCCCATGGAACATTTTGGCCCATGCTTTGTTTGTTCTTAATTTCTTAAGCCTTGACAGTTCTGACAAATCAGCCGCTGACCGCCTTTGGCATCCCACCACGGCCTCCACTCACGCCCTCGTTCGGTGGCGTGATCCTCTCACTTCTCAGTGGCATGGCCCTGATCCCCGTCCTCATTTGGGGACGCGGCTCTGCTTGCGTTTATGATCAACAAAATGATGGGCCTTGTTGGCTCCCAGAGCATCTAGTTCGCCAATGGACACCACCATCACCCCTTAAAAATTCACCCTCTCCCAGGGAAGGCTCCCTGCCCCCCTGAGGTTTTCTCCTTTCCTTTTCAGGACTATGGCTGCCCCTGCTTTCGTTGGCCTCTTGCTCCTGGCATCTGGATTGATCACTGCTGACCTTCGACCCATGAATTTCACCTGGACCGTGCTCAGTGAAGTCGGTGATGTGATCTGGGCCCACTCTACGGTTTCTCAGACCATCCCTTGGCCGACCCTAACTCCAGACCTCTGCAAAATGGCCCTCAGCAGCCCGAACGCTTGGGGACTTGGCACCATTTTTGCACAACATACTGCTCCTGAAATTGATCTTCACCACTCTTATGGTGAAGGGGGATGCTATAATTCAAAAAAAAGGTCCTACTTACAGTCTTTCTCCCTCTATGTTGCCCCTGGCAGTCACCGTGACTATTCGACTAAATGGGGCTGGGGCTGTGGGGGCCCAGACGTTTATTTTAGTGCAAAATGGGGATGTGAAACTACTGGAGATGCTTATTGGAACCCCTCATCTTCTTGGGACTATATCACCCTAAAGGCTAACTATACCCATCCCCAGGGAGCTGCCCGCTATACTCCAAAACAGGCTTGCAAGATATCTTCCCCATCCTTTGGGTGGTGCCACCCTCTACTAATTACCTTTACAGCCCCTGGCAAACAACAGCCATATGATGTCTGGTCCTGGGGCGTTCAATGGGCCATCTGTACCTATGGTGGCTCTCATGTTGGGGTCCTTTTTACCATTAAGCTCCAAAAGACTCTCCCTACTACTGCTCTCTACCCCTCGCGTGCCACTCCCTTGTTAGCCCCCGTCCCTACATCTATATCCTCCCCTGTGCCAGCTCTGGTTACACTCCCGCCTCTTCCTCCTCCACCCCTGACAACTACTGACCTGGTCCTTAACCTGGTCGAGGCCACTTTTAATGTACTCAATTCTTCTTCTCCCAATCTTACCCAATCTTGCTGGCTTTGCATTCACACCTCGCTCCCCCTTTATGAGGGTGTGGCTCAATCTCTCCCACTTCCCTTCAACACAACTCCTGATTGGCAAGACTGCCCCTGGTCTCAGCGCCCTAACATTACCCTCCCAATCTCCTCTGTCCTTGGCTCTGGAACCTGCCTTCATGCCCCAAACCTCTCCAAATCTTCCATGCCTTCTACCCTTTGCGAGAATTTTGTCTCTGTTAATTCCTCCCTTCATTATGACTCCTATTATCTCCTCCCCCAGGGCTATTGGTGGGCCTGCCCTGACAGCCTAACAGCTTGCGCTTCCGTGTATCGCCTGCTCCATCCCCCTCAGTTCTGTGTCCCTGTCCGACTCCTCCCTCGCATTTCCTATCACCCTGCTCCAGACTTTGATGCTTCCTTTGCCTCATCCCTCCCCTGTTCGCATAAGACCAAACGTGAACCCATTACTGGCACTGCTATTTCGCTTGCTTTGCTTCTGGGTGTCAGCGCTGCAGGCGCCGGCACAGGTATTGCTGCTCTTGTACAGGGAAATGCCCAATATGAAATCCTGCATTCCCAATTGGATAAAGACATTCAAAACCTAGAAAAGGGAATTACTGCTTTAGAACAGTCTTTAGTCTCTTTATCTGAGGTGGTACTTCAAAATCGCCGGGGCCTCGACCTCCTTCTTTTGAAGGAGGGGGGACTATGTGCTGCCTTACGGGAAGAATGCTGTTTTTACACTGACCATACAGGTGTCACAAGGGATAGTATGGCTAAGATCAGAGAATCTTTGGAGAAAAGAAAAAATAATAGAGGTATAACAGAAACATCTGGTTGGTTCTTTCCTCATCCTTGGCTGTCCTCAATCCTCCCCTCTATTTTAGGTCCTTTGGTTGGCCTACTCCTCTTACTAAGCTTTGGCCCATCTTTATTTAAAAAGCTAACATCCTTTATTAAGGAACAGATTGATTCAGCCACAGCACGACCAATTCAAGTGCACTACCATCACCTGGCTCTTGAAGACCAAGACCTACCTTGTGACCGCCCCCTGTGGCCGCCCCCTGGCCTAGGTGCCGAACCTTCACCCTAGTTAGCGGGTGTGCCCCATATCTCCTCCCTTATTGACACTTATCTAAATTTAAAATGATCTGAGTGACTCCCCTCCGACAGGAACTGCATAGGAGTCAGACCTGTGCATGTTGACTCACAAATGTGAGTACAATATGGGCACCAACATGGGTACGAGGCATAGCACCGCAAGGGAAGGTCCCTTTTGACCGCTTCTGAATTCCCTGAGAGTCAAATCTGACTTGCATGGAGGTTGGTACCGTACTTTCTGTGTTGGCTCTGCCTCCCCTCCCCAAAAGGTACCAAGAGCAACCAAGGTGGGGTACAAACCCCACGGGAGGAGTCAGGTCACTGCTCCCCCAGTTGGTTACAGGCCCACCGTGAAATCACGGGACCCTGGGAGTCCTACCAAAATTTACAAAAATTGGCCGCCACAGAAAACATCTTCTAAAACTAATAGAAAGGGAGGAGATGTGGGGAACCAGTGGACACTAGGAAAGCAAAAGTACCTCCATCTTAAATAATGACTCCATTTTGTAATAAGTTGTCTGTTCTGGAAAGTCACAAGATCTGCAGGTGTTTGTTAACCCATGCACCCATAAAGAATGAGGAAGTCGTTGTCTTGTGGCCTTGGGGCTGGGGCCTTATCCTGTGGAACATCTTGTGATTTTGGGGGCTGGGGCCTTATTCTGGTAAAACAGAACTGTAGCAATACCTAAACTGCTGACAAACTCCTCTGTTCTGCTGTATAAAAGGCACCCTGAGAAAAATAAAATTTGGCAGCTTGATCAGACTCCTGTCTTGGAGTCGGTTCCTTGTGTCTCTTGTCCCTTTCATTCCAGGTTTTCTGGGGTCCGTGCTCCCATTGAAGCCCCGCTGGCCGGGGCAGGAATGCTTTGAGTTTTTCTTCATTTTTTATGATGTAGCTATAGGTTTGTTATGTAGAGCCTTTATTATGTTGAAATATGTTCTCTCAATCTCTAGTCTGTCCAATATTTTTATCATGAAAAGATATTGGATTCTGTCAAAGATCTTCTCTATAACTATTGAGATAATCACGTGGTTTCTGTCCTTGAGTTTATTTGTGTGATATGTTCCTCTTACTTATTTACATATGTAGAACCACCCCACATCTTATAATAAAGACTACATGATTGATTTGGATAATTTTTTGATATACCTTTTCATGCATTTTTCAATATTTTATTGGGAATTTTTGCTTCTAGGTTCACCAGGAATACTAGACCATATTTTCACTCTTTGCTGTCTCTCTCTGGTTTTGCTATCAGTATAATACCAGCCTCATAGAACAAGTTAGGGAGCATTCCCTTTTTAAATAACAATAATAGTAATTATTATTATTATTATTATTATTATTATTTAGAAATGAGGTATAAACAGATGATATGTTTTTACGACCATTTTCCTCCTCCCTGCCCCCACTTCACTGAGAACACTCTTCATACATTTTTGACATATGGTGTTACTTAACTCTGTTATTTTTCTGTGCATTGTTTGTCTATATGCCTATTGATGACAGGGTAGTATTGAAGTTTCCCACTATATTATATCAGGATTTATGTCTACTTTTGTATCTAGTAGATTTTGTTTCATGAAACTAGATGCATCTATATTTAGTATATCCTTCTGGTGAATTGTTCTCTTGCTCAGTATGAAATGACCTTTACCTCTTCTGATTAATTTTGGTTTGACTTGTATTCTGTCAGATATTAGACTTGCTTGTTCTTGATTCCATTTCCTTGGAATATCTTTTTCTGATAATTCCTGTTATGTTGATGATTTTATGGAGGTGGTGTTTTCTTGGTTTTTGTTTGCTTAACAATAGTTGTAACATTGGTTATGGTTTACTCCTCTTACTGTATCTTGAATACTTTTATTCTTTTCAATATGAATATTTCCTTCAGTCTCTTCTGTAGAGCTGACTTAATGCTCATAAGTACTGTTAGCCTACTTTTTATTATAGAAACCTTTCTTTCTTCTTTTATAAAAGATTATTTTGCTGGGTATAATAGTTTGGGTTGGCAGCTATGTGGTCTTTGTTTTGTTTTGTTTTGTTTTGTTTGTTTTCAAGGTAGGTTCTTGCTCTAGCCCAGGCTGGCCTCCTGGAATTCACTCTATAGCTTAAAGTGGACTTGAAATTACAGCAATACTCCTAGCTTTGCCTCCTGTGTGCTGGGATTAAAGGCATATGGCACCATACCTGTCCCAGTCATGGTCTTTCAATACTTGAAATACACCATTCCAAGTCCTCCTGGCTTTTAGTATTTACATTGAAAAATCAGAAAACCCACAGTTGTTCTAATGAGCTAGGCTATATTTGATCAGTTATTTCTCTTGAGCTTTCAGTACCCTTTCATTTTCTTTCTATTTAGTGTTTTGACTATTACACATGGAATTTATTTTCTGTTCCTATTTGGTGATTTGTCTGCTTCTTTGGTGGACAGTGCTTAGTATGACTGTGGGGAAATTTCTTCTATTATTTCATTAATTGCATTTTTATGTCATTAATTTGATTTTCTTCTCCTTCTGGTATGCTCACAATTCAAAAATTTTGACTTTTCATATGACCCAAATATCTATTATTTTCCACACATATGTTGTTTGAACTTATCATTTGTTTTGACTAATTGATATAATTCCCCTTCCTTCTGTCCAAGGCTTGATAGTCTGTCTGACAATTGATCCATTCTACTGAGGAAGCATTCCATGGAGCTTTCATGTTTGACTTCCTGTGACTTTATTTTCAGCTTTATTTCTGTTATTTTTTCCAATTGAATTATTTTTCTTTATTTAGTTCCATTTTTATAACCTGGTTAGACTTCGTTACATCCAGCTCTTTTTAGTCTTTTGAATTTTTTCAGACATTTGTGTGTGTCATCATTGAACTTACTCAGAATTTCATTCATGCACTATCTGAGTCTTTGTTGAGTTCTTTGTACAGATATTTATAACAATTTTCTTAACCTTTGTGTCTGGATTTTCTTCTAAGGAGCTTTCATAGGAGACTTCTTCTGAGGAATTGGGGTTTCTTTGGTGAGATATATTTATTTGTGGTGTGTGTTATATTGAAACACATCTGCAGAAAGAATGCTGTTCAGGTCTTCCTGGCAAATCTACAATGAGGACTTGTAATGGTGCTTGATACTACCTTGTGCTTACTTGTCTTTGCTCTGCTTTGTGGGGAAGAGAAATCACTTGGAAGATCTTGGTACTACTTTATGGATGGAGCAGATGAGGTAGGCTAAATTTGGTTGCAGGTGTGGTCCAACATAGTTAGGTCCCAAACCAAACTGGTGGATATTGGTGAGTGGAGGAGGTTTGCTGAAGGGAATCCATATGCTGGGACTTATGCTCATAGGGCCTAATCACAGCAGTGATCCATGTGTGCCCATGCTGGGTGAAGGGGAAAGGATCCCTAAAGGCATTCCTATTTCAGAAACATGTGCTGGTTCTCAAGAGCTAACAGTTTTGAAAAAAAAATTGAGTTTTTTTCTTAAAAAAATTAATAATATCTTGCAGCAGTTGATATATATTTCTCAATGTGTTACAGCTTCTCTGAGTGTGATATATATTCCTCCCAAGAATAAAGTATTTATTCTATTCAAATATCTTATTTGCTATAAATGTAATTACAGTGTTATAAACTGGTCAACATTATCACTATCATTAATGAAACAATCAAAACCTTTTCTTCAGGGCATCTTTCATTCGCTGACAACTGCTATTTTGTTGCACAGCATTGCAACATCATACATTATTAAGATAGGTCAGAAAGTATTGATTTTCACTAATAATACCCTGCATCACCTTACACTTTCATCAAACTTTTACTTGAACAAACACTAATCTGAAATATCCCTTCTTTATTGTAAACACACTTCCAAGCACTCTAGAGTTAGGTGTTTTTATTTTCCATTTAGAAGCATAATGTTCTCTTAACAGTAACTACAGTAGAAGAAAAAATATATATTCAACAATGAATCTGAGAATCCTACTCTATATTACCAGCTTCAAGTGAGCTGACAATTTATTAGTGGAACTTCACTAAAAGTGCAACATGCATCTTAGGAGTAAGTTTACCTGCTCTTTATTTTCAGTCCTAATTTTTTCTAGAAATTCTAGTCAGTTTACTCTTAAAATTTCCTTTTCTCACTCATTAATTTTCTTTCCTTATTTCCTATTTTCTCCTTGCTTTCTCTCCCTTCCTTTTTTTTCCCTATTATTATATCCTTGTTCTCTACTTTTTTTCACTTTTGTAAATCTATAGTTATAAAAGGCATCTTCCACCCCTCCTTGTTTGTTGATTTTTAGAAAAAAGAAAATGGTTGTACTCTTACATATCCTCTTGTAGTTGGCTCTACATTGCTGGGATGAACTTCAATACAGACACAGTTTATGGTAGGAAGTAATTTATTTCACCCTTACAGATAAGGGGAAGTTCCATCTAATGGCAGAAGAAGCTGGCTCCCTTCATAAATCCAAGCAGAGAGATACCACCAAACAGCCAGCACCATAGGCAAGCACAAACAGACAGCAGCAGCAGGATCCCCAGAGCTCACACTTCTCTGCACACCTTAGGTTGGAACTCAGATCCACCCCCACTGACATGATTCCCCCCTCCTCTATAGCAGGAGTCTGCCTGCTAGGGGCAGAAACTCCAAACTCGATCTTAATAATGCCTGAGTCTATGAGGGATATACAAACTAACACATCTTCTCTCACCTACCCCGATTCTACTGGGGGTCCTCCTAGGTGTGATTATTGGTATTCATTGTGGGATCCTGAAGACTTCAGTCAGTCTCTCTGTGCATGGGGATGAGTATCTGATACTAATCTCACTCACTCTGATACCCTTACAATCTTTCTGCCTCTTATCCTGAAAGGTTCTCTGAGTACTTGCGGCCATGTTAGGTATCTGAGTATTGAGTTCTCAGAGTGAATAAGCAGGAGATCCTGTCAGATATTAAATTAACAAGCCAGGCAAGAAGCACAGACATGGGCAATAGTGGTACACACCCTTTGTGGGTAACCAACTGTTATTGGATTTGACATGAAATCTACTCATAGCTGGTACTGATAACCAAGTCAGATTCCCAAGGACAGACTCCAGAGTGTTCCTCCACTGCTCCTTGGCTAAGAAGAATGGTATATATCAATAAGTCTCTCTAATAACTATGCTTATCATCTTTAATTCAAGATACTCTCACTTTTGGTTGGAAAATATGTTTTCTCTTATGGATAGTGGATAATACAGGGGAGACACAGGATACATCGACAATCAATAGTCAACTACCTACCATGAGATTGGTCACCTCCACCACATCTGCTAGGGTCCAAGATTCATTATAGAAGAATCAGTAAGATGATTACTTCTCTCACTGGTAGCCTGAAAACCAGTTCCAAGGAGATGGCAGCAGACATTTTGGTCGCTCAGACCTCATTAGAACAGAGATCTATAGGCTACAGAGAACTCAACCATAAATAAGACCTGTAAATGAAATTTAAGACTAGACTTTTTAAAACTATAGAACAATTAAAACACTAAGGACTTCTGGGTAAGATGGCAGCTTAGGAGACACGCCAAACTAACCTAGTGAGGGATTTAAGCAAAACCCCAGCAAAATACACTCTTCGTCTGAAAAGGGAAGGAGTATAAGTTATTTTTAGACACAGCGGAGAAGCTGGAGAGACCAAGACCCACCAGAAAGGAGGAAAATGGCCAGAGTCCCAAACAGGTGATCGTGGCTGTGATCTGCACGCCCACCCTGTGCAGTCCTGGCTGGCACTGCAGACAGCAGCAGCAGCAGCAGCAGAGACCAAGCAACAGATGTTTCAACTTCACCAGTCTTCTTGCAAAGTTAACAAATCTGAAGGAAAGACAGCTGAGATGAACTAAACAGTTACTGAAAGTGCGGGCAACTTCAGAATTCTGAACTCTTCTATACCCCACCATCATAACCAAGACCCTTCAGCATTCAGCCCCCAGTGGCAGTGCAGCCAGAAGAGCACATCACAGGTACAGCTACACAGTACAACATAGAGGGATCAAGGCGGGCAGTTAGCATTGGTGAGATTGGAAGCCACCCTAAAAGGTAACAAGGCTGACTGACCAAAAAAAAAAAAAAAAAAAAAAAAAAAAAAAAAAAAAAAAAAAAAAACAGGTACACATTCCTGAAAGAGCTAATCTCTCTTTCCTTCTCAGGGTAGGTTATGGGGTATATATTCTTGGTTGGCTTTACCATTTTCAAATAACCTGTATTTGGGGATTGAATTTTATTCCCTTCGTATATATAGGGCAGGGTCTCATCCACATCCAGGTTGACCTGGAACCAAATTAACAACAGAAGTCTCTACCTCACAGCTGACAAGATTAAGGGTGTAGGACAACACACACCCTTAGGGATTTTGGCTTTATAAGACTATCTGTTTGTTTCAATCCCCACAATTGCATACTTTGTGCTGGGTTTATTGATTGTGTATGTTACTTGGTTGAAGTTTAGAAATTGCCAGTAAATTATTTCACCCAGTCCACTAGAATACTTGGTGAGCAAGCAAACTCAACACCTACGATTACTTCTGTGGCTTGACTGGGGGACAAGAGCTACACCTGGCACCTTGATCTCACATCCTGAGGGTATATAGAGGTGGACTGCCACATCTGGGAACATAGCAGATAAGTAGAAAACTCAAGCATCAAATCAATTCAGGATGCAAAAGTCACTACAATATAATACAAGAAACTCAAAGAATCAAGACAGTACAGTCCCACCAAGAACTATAAATCCATCAGAAATTATCAACAATAAGACTATTTTAGATGAAATGCCTGACAAAGATTTCAAGAAAATGATGGTATCTATGCTCAAAGGAATCAGAGAATAAAGGAAGAGAATCAAAAAAGAAAACAAAGGAAATAAAGAAGAAAACAAACTTCTGAAAGAGAACACAGGAAATCAGCTTAATGAAATAAAGAGGTCATTACAAGACATGAGTAAGGAAATAAAAATACTGAAGAAAAACCAGACTGAAATCCTGGCTCTGAAGAGTAGAGTCAATGAAATAAAAACTCTGTGGAAAGTCTCACCAGTAGAATGGATGAAGGAGAGAACAGAATATCTAAACTAGAAGACCAGGTGGCAGATCTAATACAGTCCAACAAAGAGAAAGACAAGTGAATGGCAAGGTATGAATGGGAATGTCCAGATATCTGGGACACTATGAAAAGATCAAACATAAAAATTTAGGGTATAACAGAAGGAGAAGAATTTCAATCCAGAGGCTTAGTTGGTATTTTCAACAAAATCATAGAAGAAAATTTTCCTTAAATTGGGAAAGAAATGCCAATGCATACATAAGAAGCTTTTAGAACACCAAACAGACAAAATCTGGAAAGAACCACTCCTTGCCATGTTATAATTAAACTACTAAGCACACAAACCAAACAAAATATATTGAAAGCAGTTAGAGAGAAGAAGCAAGTCACCTACAAAGGCAAGCCCATCAGAATAACTGCAGATTACTCAACACAAACTTTAAAAGCCAGAAGGGTTTGGAATGATGTATTCCAAGTTCTGAAGGATAACAACTGTCACTAAAGATTGCTTTATACAGCAAAGATATCTAACCAAATTGATGGAGAAATAAGGACATTTCACAACAAAAACAGGCTAAAGGAATTTATGACAACTAAACCAGCCCTACAGAAAATACTGGAAGGAATTCTTAATGCCAAAGAGAAAGCAAAACACACACAAGAGGAAATAGGAAAAAATAAACCACACTCAACTAACAGTTAAAGGAAATGAGTAAAGGGAAAACAGGAAACATAAAATAATAGGAAGAATGGCGAGAATAAATGTACACCTTTCAATAATAACTCTTAATATCAATGGCCTCAATGCACCATCAAAAAGACACAGGCTTGTAGACTATACTAAAAGGCAGGACACTGCCATTTGTTGCCTCCAGAAAACTCATCTCTCAATAATAGATAGACACCACCTTAGGGTGAAAGGATGGAAAATGGCATTTCAAACAAACAGGCCTAGGAAAGAAGCAGGGGTTGCTATCTTAATACCTGAAAGGATAGACTTCAAACCAACATTAGTGAGGAAAGACAAAGAAGGTCATTTTATACTGATTAAAGGAACACTCCAGCAGGAGGACATTACAATCCTAAACATATATGCACCTAACATGGGGGCTCCAAGTTTCATTAAATAAACACTATTAGAGTTAAGGTCACAGATAACATCAAACACAATTGTAGTGTGAGACTTCAATACCCCATTCTCATCAATTGACAGGTCATCCCAGCAAAAAATAAGCAGAGAGACATCTGAATTAAATGCTGTCATGGAACAAATGGACCTAACAGATATCTAAAGAACATTCCATCCAAATGCTGCAGAATATACATTTTTCTAAGCAGCACATGGAGCATCCTCTAAAATAGGCCATATATTAGCACACAAAGCAAATCTCCACAAATATAGGAAAACTAAAATAACCCCTTGTACTCTATCTGAGAACGATGGTATTAAATTGCACATCAGCAACAAGAAAAGCTACAAAGCATACAGAAATTCATGGAGTTTAAACAGTACACTACTGAATGATCAATGGGTCATTGAAGAAATCAAAAAGGAAATCAATAAATTAATATAATCAAATGATGATGGTAATACAATATACCACAACCTTTGGGACAAAATGAAGGCAATCCTAACAGGGAAATTTATAGCTCTAAGTGCCTATATTAAGAAATTAGAGGGCTGGAGAGATGGCTTGGTGGTTAAGGCATTTTCCTGCAAAGCCAGTGAACCAAGGTTTGATTCTTCAGGACCCATATTAGCCAGATACACAAAGTGGCACAGTCATCTGAAGTGTGTTTGCAGTGTTTGGAGGCCCTGGCATGCCCATTCTCTCTCTCTCTCTCTCCCTCTCTATGTCCCTCTTTCTCTCTGTCAAATAAATAATTAAAAATAAAATAATATTTTAAAAAGAAATGAGAGAGTTCACAAATAAACAATTTAATGCTCTACCTTAAGGCCTTGGAAAAAGAAGAACAAGGCAAACCAAAAATCAGTAGATGAGAAGAAATCATAAAGATTAGGGCAGAAATTACTGACATAGAAACTGAAAAACAATCCAAAGAATCAACAAAATAAAGAGTTGGTTCTTTGAAAGGATAAACAAGATTGATAAACCCATAGCAAATTTGACCAGAAGAAAGAGAGAAGAGATAAAAATTAATAAACTTAGATATGAAAAGGACACCATTACAACAGATACCAAAGAAATCCAGACAATTACAAGGGCATACTTTAAGAATATATATGCCTCTAAATTTGAAAATCTGAAAGAAATGGATGATTTCGTTGACTCATATGACCTACCCAAATTAAATCAAGATGAGATAAACCACTTAAATAGACCTATAACAAGTACAAAGATCTAAGCAGTTATAAAAAGTCGCCCAACTAAAAAGAGCGCAGACTCAAATGCATTGACTGGTGAATTTTACCAGACCTTCATGGAAGAATTAACACCAATGCTTCTCAAACTTTTCCATAAAATAGAAAATGTGGGAATTCTACCAAACTCCTATGAAGCTAGCATCACCCTCATTCCAAAACCAAGCAAAGGCAGAACAAAACAAGAAAATTATAGACCAATCTTTCTCATGAACATAGATGCAAAAATTCTGAACAAAATATTGGGAAACAGAATACAAGAATATATCAAAAAGATTATTCACCCTGACCAAGTTTGCTTTATCCCAGGGATGCAGAGATGGTTCAACATATGCAAATCAATGAATGTAATATGTCATATAAATAGTTTGAAGGACAAAAATCACATAATTATCTCAATAGGTGCAGAAAAGGCATTTGACAAAATCCAACATCCTTTCACGGTAAAAGTATTACAGAAACTGGGACTAGAAGGAACATGTCTCAACATAATAAAAGCTACTTATGACAAATCTACAGCCAACCTAATACTAAATGTTGAAAAACTCAAAGCTTTTCCACTAAATTCAGGAACAAACCAAGGATGTCCACTGTCCCCACTTTTATTTAATATAGTACTGGACATCTTAGCTATAGCAATAAGGCAAGAGACACTCATAAAAGGGATACAAATTGGAAAGGAAGAGATCAAATTATCAGTATTTGCATATGATATGATTCTATTCATAAAAGACCGTAAAAACTCAACCAGAAAACTGTTAGAGGTGATAAACACTTTTAGCAACGTAGCAGGATACAAATTAAATACACAGAAATCAGTAGCTTTTCTATATACTAACAACAATTGTGGGGAGAGTGAAATCAGGGAGTCTCTCCCATTCACAATTGCCTCAAAAAAAAATTAAAATTAAGTACCTTGGAATAAACTTAACTAAGGAAGTGAAGGAGCTCTACAATGAGAACTTTAAAACACTCAAGCAAGAAATTGCAGAAGACACATGGAGATGGAAATATACCCCATGCTCTTGGATTGGAAGAATCAATATTGTGAAAATGTCTTACCAAAAGCAATCTACACATTTAATGCAATCCCCATTAAAATTCCAATGGCATTCTTCACAGGAATAGAAAAAAATCCTAAATTCCATTTGAAAGCACAAAAAAAAAAAAACCTTGAATAGCCAAAACAATTTTGAGCAACAAAAATAAGGATAGTGGTATAACCACACCCAATTTTAAGCTATATTGCAAAGCCATAATAACAAAAACAGCATGGTATTGCCACAAAAACAGACATGTAGATCAATGGAACAGAATAGAGGACCTAGATGTTAATCCAGGCAGCTACAGACATCTGATTTTTGACAAAAGTGCCAAAAATATTCATTAGAGAAAAGACATACTCCTCAACAAGTGGTGCTGAGAAAAGTGGGTATTTATATGTAGCAAGATGAAAATAGGTCCTTGTCTTTCTCCATGTTGCAGTCAGGTTCACATTGCTGGTAGAAATCACCCAACCAAGAGCAGCTCTTGGGAAAAAGAGGATTTATTTTGGCTCACTTCAAGGGAAACTTCACTATGGCAGGGAAAATGGTGGCATGAATAGAGGGTGGACTTCACCCCCTGGCCAACATAAGGTGGACAATAGCAACAGGAGAGTGTGCCAAACACTGGCATGGGGAAACTGGCTATAACACCCATAAGCCTGCTCCCAATAATACCCTCTCTCTAGGAGGCATTAATTCCCACATATCCATCAGCTGGGAACCTAGCATTCAGAACACCTAACTTTATGGGGGACACCTGAATCAAACCACCACACTCCATGAACAGGAATCAAATCCAAGTGGATCAGGGACCTTAATATCAGACCTGGAACTCTGAAATTGCTAGAGGAAAAGGTAGCAGAAATCCTTCAACATATTGGCATAGGTAATGACTTTCTGAATATAACCCCAATTGCTCAGAAAATAAAACCACTAAACACCTACTGGGATCTCATGAAATTACAAAGCTTTTATACAGAAAAGGACACTATGAATAGGGCCAAGAGACAACCTACAGACTGGGAGAAAATCTTTGCCAGTTACACACCTGATAGAGGGTTAATATACAGAATATACAAAGAACTCAAAAAACAGAACAATAAGAAATCAAACAACCCAATCAAAAAATGGGCAATGGAACTAAATAGAAAGTTCTCACCAGAAGAAATACAGATGGCATATAAACATCTAAAAATTTGTTCTACATCCTTAGCCATCAGGGAAATGCAAATTAAAACTACCTTGAGATTCCATCTCTCTCCTGTCAGAATGGCTACCATAAAGAAAACAAATGAGTGCTGGAGAGATGGCTTAGCGGTTAAGCACTTGCCTGTGATGCCTAAGGACCCTGGTTTGAGGCTCCGTTCCCCAGGAACCCTGTTAGCCAGATGCACAAGGGGGCATATGTGTCTGGAGTTTGTTTGCAATGGCTGAAGGCCCTGGTGTGCCCATTTTCTCTCTCTCTGCCCCTCTTTCTCTGTCACTTTCAAATAAATTAATAAAAATTAAAACAAAAATATTTTTTTAAAAAAGAAAACAAATGACAATAAATTTTGTGAGGATGTGGTAAAAGGGAAACACTTCTGCACTGTTGGTGGGAATGTAATCTGGTATAGCCATTGTGGAAATCAGTGTGGAGGTTCTTGAGACAGCTAAAAATAGATTTTCCATATGATCCAGCTATAGCACTCCTAGGCATATATCCTAGTGACTCTTCTTACTACCTTAGAGTACTTGCACAACTGTGTTTACTGCTGCACTATTCACAATAGCTAGGAAATGGAACCAGCTTAGATGTCCATCCACAGATGAATGGATAATAAAGATGTGGTGCATCTATACAATGGAATTCTATTCAGCAGTAAAGAAAAATGAAATTATGAAATTTTCTGGGAAATGGGTGGATCTGGAAAGGATTATGCTAAGTGAGGTAACCCAGGCCCAGAAAGCCAAACATCACATGTTCTCTCTAATATGTGGATCCTAGCTACAAATGAATAGACTTGTGTGTGATCTGGAACCAAAAATCAATAGCAGAGGCCCATAAGCTAGAAAAATGCTATAAGGGAGGGAGGAGAGGGAAGGTCTTAGAGGATGGTATTGTATATACGTAAGTAGAAGAACAGATTTCAGGGAGGGGAAAGGCCTAATTGAGGTAGGGGAAGAGATTGTATAAAAGACAGCTTCAAAACATGTCTGTCTGATATAGGCTCTCACACCCACCATGATTCAGCCTCACTCTTCTACCTGTCTCCTCCCTCCTTCTCAGTAAGTATCCATCTTGGGTTAGCCTGTCTTGGTTTTCACCAAGATGTGGAAGATGTGACAGCATTCTAGGTTACACTCCTTGGCTGCTAGGCCCCAAACCCAAGTCTCTAGAAAGACACATTCTCAAAACCACAGGTCTATTGCTCTCTGGTCTACCATACCCTAAGGGGTGCCTTTTGGTTCAGTTGTACCTTCTTTGGACACCCCTCTCCCTCCCTCTCCCTCCTGAGCTTTCATCTTCCACAGCCAGGGGCTTTCACCATCGGGAGCACAGTTGCTCTCCTCTCCCACTAACAGGCTAAAAAGCTGACAGTTGCGACCTGTATGGCCTCTGCCCACATGGGAGGTGCAGGCCCCATTCACCCTAATGACCCTAATGGCCCGGGAGTCATATTGGTGTTCTGTGTAAACCCAGCTTAAGCTCTGGTTTATTTTTTCTCTCACCCTTGTTTTGCTCTTTCCCTGTCACCTTAAGAACTTCAAGCCTCTATGACTCTTGGATAACATCTTATCTTTCACTGCAACTCTGCTTGGCCACATTCATAAGCTGGACAATGAGTCCAATTGTCCTGAGAATAATACTTTTGATTTCCAAATTCTCACTGATTTAAAGAACTTCTGCCAATGTAAAAACAAATGGTCTGAAATACCCTATATTCAAACATTTTTTTCACTCTGCATACACAGCCTTCTCTCTGCTCTACCTGCTTTTCTCACCAGGTCCTTCTGGCCACCTTGTCCCAACAGCTTTTCTAGCTCCTCCAGCTCCCTCAGCCTTTCCTGACACCAGGTTTGCTTTTAGTGCCTGGAGTTGTAAATAGAGATTTATAATGGAGATGCATAACTTCTGCATAAATGAATGAATGAATGAATGTGTGAAGGGGAAACTGTTATGTAGAGTTTATATGAAAAGTGCACTTAAAATGAATGTGGTTGTGTGAATATGTATGGGGCTCACAGCCCTAAGGCTGCAGAATGATTTCTGTTCTAAGTAGTGCCATTTCATTGTTGGGATGTTTTCCACCAAGCCCACTGTCCTAGATGGCATGGCCAATTTTTACTGTTGAGTGTCACCCAGAAGGTACACTAAAAGTGATTAAGGTCATCAAAAAAAAAAAAAAACCATACAAAATATATGTTGATAAGAAAATATCAAGTCATTATAAACAGATGGGGACGTCTTATAAGAAATTTATAACTATTTTATGTTTATCTTTCTTTGCTTCTAGGACCTACTAGCAGACAGTAGCCTCAAGATTTATATTTAAATAAAGAAGTACTCAATACTAAATCTGTAAAAAATAATTCTAAAATTTCTAATGCTTAAATCTTCTTTCATATTTAAAAAAAATGTGTTTCAGGAAAGTTATAAGAAAAAAGTTCCAAAATCTATATGCTTATTCTGGGTAAATAGCAGTTATTTCAAGAGGCCTTTTGAGGGGAAAAATGGACATATTAAAAGTGGTATGGTAAGTACAATAAAAGTTTTTTTGTTGGTAGTTATAAGATGAACGGACTGAAAAAGGCAAAGTGGAGAGGAAAATTTATATGTTGGATTTTATATGAGTAAGCTTAAACAGGTTAAAGACAATGTGCTTAATCAGATTACATAATTCTTTAGATGTAAAATGACTTAGCCTAGGACTTGCTTCAGACTAACAAAGTATGGTCCTGATTGGTTGCTATGGTGTTCAGGTTTTAAACTTAACTTTTACTCATTGATGTTAATCTGGTCATAATAATGGTCACAAAAGACTAAATTTAGAGTACCCAACCAAGTTTACCAGGTTCCTCTCTTTGTCAAACTTTTAACTAAATCTTAAGGTTATTATACCTAAAACCCTGCCTCAAAAAACTATTTATTTCATGGTGAACAGTAAAAGAATTCTAAACAAATTTATGTTGTGATTTCAGATGTAATTCCTCAATTCCTCCAACAATCAGTCTTCATAATTTAGATTTAACTTGTGTAATTACTGAACAAGTTTACTGAAGTACTACAGACAGAATTAGAGTTGATTAAGGCTCAAATACTTAAAGATTGTGTCATAAAACTTTTGGGTATGTTAAGAGGTTAAAAATATTTCTCTTTAGGTCAGCAGTTAAAGGTGCTTATTTGCAAATCCAGATGCATGTAGTAGAGCATACATTTGGAAACTGTTTGCAGTGGCAAGTGGCTCTGGCATGCCCTTGCCTTCTTTTTCCATCAGACTTGTCTCCTTTTTTCATTAAACTGTGTCAGTTTAATCCAGTTCCTCTATTCTTTGGGTATATTAAATATAGCTAAATTAATTTCAAAACTGACTTATAGATTGGATGGGCAACTTATTTAGCTTTGAAAAGTGCTAAATCTGCTCATAATACATATGAAGGTATTCCACCTCTGATGAATGTTAAAAATTATAAAAATTTTCATGTCTATTTTAAATTATGTCAGCAGATCTTTTGTTCATAGTTTACTCTCTGTAGCCTCATGTGCCTTAAATCTTTAAACTCTACTTTTTGTTAATATCAGACTCTTCTAGGTATCAAAATATTAGAATATGATCATTTAGTTTATACAAAGTCCATGATGTTTAGCTATCAATAAGCATACATCATCATGACTGGCTAAAACTCTGTAATTTTAAGACAGTTCTTGTCTTGTTCATGCTGGTTTTGCTAGATGATTATCACTGAGGTTATAATCTAAGTCTTATAAAAAGTGACTTTTTGTGATCTTTTCTCTTGAAAAAGCTGACAAGCTCCCCATGTCTTAAAAAAAATCCACTGTACAAAAACAATGTTAATATAGTTTGTTTAAGCATCATGTAACAGTCATAAATATTTCTTTAGTTAAGACTTAAAATTGTTCAATTGTAAAAAGCACTTATTTAAGAAATTACTTTGTGTCTGTCACACTGTCTCTAATGTAACTCAACAATTACCAAGTTTATTTTATTCTTGAGCTATGTATAATCAATCTCAATCAAGGTTTTACTTAATTAATTGTCTCATTTCTGGTATCTTACATCCATTGTTTATAGAGATATTGATACTTAACATGGAAATACAAACAATGATAATATAGTTTGTCTAAGCTTTATGTAACAGTCATAAATATTTCTTTAGTTATGTATAATTCAAATCTCAGTCAAGGTTTTACTTATTTAATTGTCTAATTTTTGGTACCTTAAGTTCATTGCTTATAGAGATATTGATATTTAAAACATGTTTCCTGCCCTAAA